>CM070705.1:15707358-17190483 GCA_036346265.1 Melocanna baccifera | reverse complement strand
ACTGTTTGGAATATTTTGTTATGTTAAAATGTCGTTCAGTCTAAAAAATACTGGTCCAACTTTTTAGTGTTTTACGCAACTGACTTTTATACATCAAATGGGTCGGAATCTAGAGGCCTATGTTGATGATGTAGTTGTCAAAAGTATCAAATGACTTAATCATGTTTCAGATCTGCAGGAGACTTTCGATAACCTCATAAAACACCGCTTAAAACTTAATCCCAAGAAATGCGTGTTTGGAGTTTCTTCAGTGAAGTTGCTCGGATTCCTTGTTTTGGCGAGGAGTATCGAAGCAAATCCTGAAAAGATCAAGGCCATCGAATAGATGTGCCCTCCGATGACAAAGAAAGAAATTCAAAAACTCACGTGCTGCATGGCGGTTCTAAGTCGATTCATCGCATGCCTGGGTGAGAAAAGGACTTTGCTTCTTTAAGCTTCTCAGGAAACATGAAGGTTTTGAGTGGACGAAGGAGGCTAATGATGCCTTCGAGGATATCAAGAGATATCTTACGAGTAATCCTATACTAGTTTCTCCGAAACCAGGTGAAATGTTATTCGTGTATCTTTCCACCACACCACAGGCAGTAAGTTCTGTACTCGTTACAGAACATGAAAGCGTTCGGCGACCTGTGTATTATGTAAGCGAAGTCTTACATGGGCCTAAGGAGCGCTACCTGTAGGTCCAAAACCTATTCTATGCCTTCCTCATATCTTCGAGAAAACTAAGGCATTATTTTCAGGCACACAAAATTTTTGTACCGTCTGAGTTTCCCTTAGGAGTGGTCCTCTAAGGTAGAGAAATAGCGGTACACATGGCAAAATGGTCGGTGGAACTTGAAGAATTCGACCTCCATTTCATGTCTCAAACGGCCATTAAATCCCAGATCTTGGTAGACTTTCTCACCGAATGGATAAATCCTAAACCTGTTCAGGATCCCCAATAGTATGATTCCTAGACATGTGGATGATGTACTTTGATGGGTTACTTACGTTAAGTGGCTTGGGGGCAAGGTGGTCCTGGAATCTTCTGTAGGAGAGACCTTAAAGTACATCATTCAATTACTCTTTCTAGCTACGAATAACATGACTAAGTATGAAGGTTTGTTGGCTGGCATATAAGCCACTAAAGCGCTCGAGATTCATCAACTACTTATGAGAGGAGACTCTCAACTAGTTATGAATCAGGTCGGCAAAGAGTATCAATGCTTGAGTTCGACCATGTCTCAATATTTGATGAAAATTCGCAAGCTAGAGAAGAACTTTTTGGGTCTTGAATTATAGTATATCCCTCGAAAGGATAACTTTCTCGTAGACCAGTTGATCGAATAGCTTCTTCCCGATCGCCAGTTCCTTCAGGAGTCTTCTTAGAGCAACTCTGAAAGTTATTTTTGGTCGAAAGACTAGAGACAACTCCTAATGAGATGGTATATATTGAGAGCGAAGATACCTGAATGTCAGCCATCTATGAGTGTCTTCAAAAGGGTTCTATACCCGAGGATGATTTAGAAGCAAATCGTTTGTCCCGAAAGGCCAAGATATATACACCTTGGTCGAAGGGGTGCTCTACAAACGGAGTACGTAGGGCATTCTCATGCGATGTATATCATAGAGAGAGGGGTTACAACTCCTCAATGACATACATCGAGGCATCTGCGGAGCACATACTTCCTATAGAATGTTGGTCAGTAAGGCCTTTTGACAAGATTTTTACTGGCCAACAGCCCTCAATGATGCCAAAGAGTTGGTTAAGAAGTGTGTATAATGTTAGCTTCATAGCTAGCAAATACACCAACCAGTGCAGGCTCTACAAACGATTCTTCTTTCATGGACATTTGTGACCTAGGGTTTAGACATTCTGGGGCCATTTCGGTGAGCGCTAGGGGGTTTCGAGTTCCTTTTTGTGGCTATTGATACGTTCATAAAATAGATAGAGGCTAAACCAGTGACTCGAATAACAATGGAAGGTGCAAAAAAGTTCAAGATGAGAAGTGTAATTACTCAGTTTGGAGTCCCAAGTTATATAAATACAAACAACAGTAAGCAATTCTCTAGTATAAAGTTTCAAGAATTTTTCAATCAGCTCAACACCAAGCTTTACTATGCCTCAATGGCCCACCGTCAAAGCAATGGAGCGGTGGAGCGTGCGAATGGCCAGATAATGCAAGGGATAAAAACTCAAGTCTTTGATCAGTTTGTAAAATGCTCAGGGGCTTAGGTATAAGAACTTCCTTCAGTATTATGGGAAATTCACACAACTCCCTAGTCGAGCAACAAGAGAAACACCTTTCTTCTTAGTCTTTAGAGCAGAAGGCATGCTTCCTGCAGAACTAAAAATACGATCAGCAAGGATTGCAAATTTTAGCGACTCCAACCAAGAGTAATTTCGAGCAGAGACATCAACCTGCTCGAAGAAAGAAGGAACCAAGCCTTAATCCAATCGACAGTCTATCAGCAAACATGGTAAGTACTACAATCGTAAGGTCCAACCTCACAACCTTACTGTAAGTGACTTGGTATTGAGGAAAATCCAATCTTAGTCTAATCAGAACAAACTTTTCCCCAAGTGGGAAGGCCCTTACACTGTAGTTGAGGTCACACGACCATACGCTGTATGACTTGCCATGGAAGATGGCCAGGTTCTTTCAAACTCTTGGAATATTGATCAATTGTGTAAATTTTACATTTGAATTTTCTCATTCTTTGGTAATAAAGCTTTGGTATTCTTAATCTTTTTTATGCTTATCTAGTGAGAGTCCTTTTATGTCTACTCGACTGCTTCTAGTAAATTCCATTGGTTTTATCTGGTCGGAGAAGGGGACAACTCTAATCGAAGTCTCTTCTCTTTGCATGTGCTCCTGCCCACTATAAGGAGATTTCTAGTGACACGTTGTTCCTAACTCTTGCTGCCAGTACAAAGCAATTGAGTCATCCGCGAACACGTTGGGCGGATATAAACGAAATAACTCGAGTGAACATCTCGCTATCGTTTATGTCTTTGATTTGATTAACCTGGTCGAAGTGTGGTAACGGCTATCTAGCCAGACACTTTCCTTCCTACATGTGATCCTGCTCACTAGAAGGAATTTCCTAGCGTTGACTCGTTCCAGACTTTTGCTGCCAGAATAAGACAATCGATTTTGACAATGGTAATTAGATGATTTGCTCTTGTCATTACTATTCGCTTAGTTTATCCATACAAACTAAGTAAATAGTCAACAGTTAGGATAGAGTTATTCATATAACTTCATTTCTTAGATCTAAATTTTTCTTGCTTTTCTTCGAACTTTTGTCTTACGAGTACAAAAGAAAGATGAATTGCAAGGAAAGGAAGAGACTTCTCATTCATCGAAGGAAAAAAGAAGAGACATTTTATTCATCAAGAGTAAGTCCTTTACAAAAATTTTTGCAATTGCATTTCCTTTGAAACCTTTCAAGGGTAAGGTTCGGATTCTTTGATCAATCAAGCTACTCTTGCATCTAAATAGTTGAAGTCATGCTCTATCGGTTGAAATGACTGATTCAGGTCACGTGCTTTGAGTTTTGCCAAAGCATAACTTATGGCACTTTTGACCGCTTTTCGAATCGACTTGACTTGTTTGCCCTTTAGTATAGCTAAGTGTTCTTCCAAAGTCTTCACCTGTAGCCCAATCATACTCGCACAAGCGGTTATGGTATCTTTGAGAAGGTCCAACTTAGAACCGAACTTATCGAGCAAATTGTTGAAGAGTTCAACGTTGTCGTGAAGAGTTGTCTTCACCGACTTTGTCTCCTCTTCACAACGGGTGGAGATATCAGAGAGTCATTTAATTTCAGCTACGAGCCCTACAAACAGAATAGCGATTGTCAAGTCGTGTCATATATTAGACACTAGTCTTGGCATCCTAATCGAAAATGAAGTCTTTCTATTACTAGCTAGTCATAAGTTTTGCTACAACAATCTAGTCTAGGTGAAGTATCGCATACCTGAAAGTCGTGCATCAAGGCTTTCAAGGTCACTTTTCATCTTCTCTTCCTTCTCCTTGTTTATTCTAGAAAGAGCTCTGATCACCTTGGCCTTTTCTTCGACTTCGATGTGGAGACTATTTATTTTGGTTTCCTTTTCTGACAAAGGAAGAAAATCAGGAAATGCGAGGAAGAAGTCAAGAGAATAAGCAGTCTTCAGTTCAGAGCTTACTGTTTATTTCTTCTTCTAGGGTCATGCCCTTGGAATCGGCCTGTATTAGGCCTATTCTTAGGTTAGCGATTCCTTTTTGAATCTTTGCGTCTCGAGTTTTTCCTCCTCGAGCATAGTCGCCAAGACCTTTGCATCGCTCTTGGGCCAAAAAGGGTCGGCAGCCAATATGATAAGGTTGGTTAAGCAATTAAAATAAAATTTGATTGCAAGAAAACTTATCACGCTCTCACATCTTCAGAGAGCTTAGCATTCTCTTGCTGTAGAAAAGTGAGCTATCTGTGGTACTCAGCCATAGACGTCATGTTCTCCAATACTCTCTATGTTTGAGAAGGCAATAAGAAACTAGAAAAGATTATGCGCGAATATCTAAATACTAGATATTTACATTCATCTCGCCATAAGCAAAGTTTGCAAGAACGCTCATGGAGTCTTGTAGTTGATTGAGTTCGTCGACCCTTCTCCACCACACCTTCTCGAGACGATCGTCATCAAAAATCTGCCCTTTGTTGGGCAAGTTGTTTGGGTGTGGGGCTTGAGGTCAATCGAACGAGTGCCTCACTACAAAAGGAGGATTAAAGAAAGAAGAGAAGTTGGAAAGCTCATTCTCCTCCTAGAGGGTACCTTCCCAAGTTTGAGGAGGGACGACTTTAGCGAGCTCCTTAGCGCGTCGCTCGGAAGACTCCCTCCTCTCCTCCGTTTCCACGACCACCTCCATGGTCATGTGCACCATAGCATAGATGTCGGTTTCCATCGTTTTGATGGTCGTTTGTTCGACCACCATTTCCATCTCTTTTTGAACTGCGGGCAAAGTCGTGAAAGACTCTCCCATAGTGTTGTCTTTCTTCGATGGAGGCGTCAAGCTACATGTCACAAAACTAAGACAGTTTTTCAATATAACGTGAGAGTGACAAACTACATTCATATCTATATGTATGTTGTTTTCGCTCTTTTGATTTTGAATTTAGAAGAAACTTTTCTAGAGATCAGTTTCTTTAATTTTTTTCTCTTCGACCATCTCTGGTCGGACAGAGATACCCTCGACCACATCAGGTCGAGAATCTTGAGCAAGGATTTTCACACCTTGCTCCTCCTGGCTCTTCTGACAGTCAAAGGTAGTTTCGACTACCTGAAGAGCTGACCCTTCCTTGATCATAGGTGCTGCTATTGCAGCAATTTCCTTCATAGAAGATATGAAATCCTTCCACTGATCTTTGTTGAGTTTCTTAATAAAACCACGAGAAGCACACACTGATTGGGTTTCGATATTATAGAAGAAGGGTACCTTGATTTTAGAGGTCGGTTGCTCAAATACAACTACTCCAATCTTAGATGCAACACTTACGTCTGCAATAAACTTCTGAATTGGGCTAATCTGAGCAACAGGGGTAGAGAAAATAGCAGCACTCGGGCTAGCTTTCCCCTTGTCGGCAGCTCTAGTCAACCGATGCCTTTTTGCAGCAGGAGCCTCTCTCTCCTCTGCCTCTTTTCTGATGACAATCAATTCGACCTCTTAGTCGTCTTGACGGTTCATGTCCACACTCTAAAAAAAAGAAGAATAACTTTTAGTCGTAAATTTTCTATGACTGTATGTTGTAAATTTTTCTACGACTACCTAGAAGTAAATTTTTCTACGACCATCTAGTCGTAAGCTTTTCTATGACTATGTAGTACCAAAAAGGGTAACATCAGTATTTCGATTACCTTTAAGCATTCTTCCCTTTCTTCGATGGACATATCCACCAAGATACAAGGAGTCTCCACATTCATTGATGGAGTCTTCTCGCAAACGTTCCTGACCTAGGAGTCAATCTCCTCTAAGTTAAGATCTGATTCATTTAAAGCAAAAGCTGCACCAGAATACATCCACATGGGATGAGCTTGCCTCTTCAGAGAGCTGATGCGACGGGTGGTGTAGTCCGTTACTATATGTCATTATGTAAGCCATTTATGTCTCAGCTCCATGATAGCTGAGATATAGGGAGCAATCCTGGAAGTGTCCTTCGGGACTGAATTCTAGGATGTGTTCTTCTCAACAGCCCTCCCCACAAAGGAAAGACTGTCTTCGCTGGTGATCTCCCAGTAGAATCACCTCTTCTTCTACCCGGCCACGATGACCAAATGAACATTGGGATGTATGCCTCCGACTTCTCGACGTGGAGCTTCAATCCACAGCTTCCAGTGATGCCGGTTTGATAGCTCATTTCGTGATAATATCGGAAGAGCTCCAAATTCGCGGGGATCCCAAGGAACGCCTCGCAAAGATACACGAATACGCTCAACATGGTAATTGAGTTGGGAACTAGGTTCACCAACTCAACCCTAAAGTATTCGAGTACCACTGTGAGAAAAGGGTGAGTAGGAAGACGAAGGCTAAACTCGCAGAAGGCCTGGAACACCAGGATTTGACCCATTTCCCCCGATGTCCAGTGTTGTCCGACAGCCTCAATCCACCACACCAAATGAGATACCAAACTCTGATACCATTTGTAAGATCGATGAGGCTGACTAGAGGGAAGGTGAATAGGTTGTCTTAAAAAAAATTTCAATTAATATTAATTTCTATTTGGCTAAACCAAGTATATAATGCGAAAACTTAACTCAAATTGGTTTAGCATAAATAACATCTAAATCAACAATGTTCACCCAAGTATACCAACATCCTAAGTCTAGGTTTGCAATCCTAGATGACTAGCAATCAATTTAATTCTATAAATGTAAATAGCTTGAACGTAAGTTGAGCATAAGAAAACAAACCACAAATGACACAGTTGCTTTTTGTCATGGTGTTCGGAAATTTATCGGTCTACCCTAGTCCACGCTGAGGTAAGCTCAAACTAATTGTACCAGCTCCATAAATTAAGCTCTTCATCTCAAATCCACTAGTGGTAGCTCTTTCCCACTCCTAGTAGGTGAGCTCCAACCTTCACACTTTGTTAGGTCTTCTTACAACCATCTTTGAGAATATCACCGCGCACGATGCCTCCAACGCCATCTAAGAGTCAGCAAACTCCATAAGTAACAAGTTAAGTCCCTCACTTGACTCTCACCACGTGCAATAAATGCACAAGCTTAAGTGGATACTTAATCAACCTCTAAATGCAACACATACAATCTAGAGTCTTACTCCTTACTCAAAAGGTACAACACATGCACAATTGAGAGAATGAGCTCATACTAGTTCAAGAGAGTGAAATAAAGTGCCAAATATCTTACCCCAACCGGCCATAAGGAGATATATATACCCACAACAAAAAAAAACTAGTTGTTGGAAGCAAAACCCCTGAAAAATCAGGATTTTCAATAGTTCCACCGTTATCAAACTAGAACTACCACTCCCCTTGCAACGGATAGAAAATTAACCAGTATCAGTGAAATCGGTAGTTCCATCAATCATTTTTTGATACTTCCAATCATCAGAAGTACCACACCAGATATGCAAAACTATTGCTCTCGTGAGAAGGAGAAGACCACCACGCAGGTGTCTCTCTGAAAAAAAATGTACCCTAGGATTTTTGGAACTTCCGAAGTCTGGTAGTACCACACACATAGAGCTGGTACTTCCGACTTCCAGTAGTACCGCGCCACACAGCCCAGTAGTACCGCGCAACACAAGCTAGTAGTACCGCAAGCCAATCGAACCGTTCACACAGAGCTGGAACTTCTAACAATCGGTAGTATCGTGCAACACATGGCGGTACTTCTGATCTTCGGTAGTACCACGTAATACACACCGATAATTTTGATTTTTCTGACAAATGTAAATATTTCAATAGATTTTGCAAAACATATTAGAAAACTATAGTATCATGCATACAAGGATCACACATGATTTCCAACAAATTACAAAACATATTTGCACACCTTTGAAATCATAACACAAGGAATTTGTACATAGACTTAACACATTTGTAAAATACATTCGCAAACCTAAGTCACATGTTACAAGGATTGTGTATGGGTTTCAACCTTTTGCAAAACATATTTACAAATATAAGCCTCACATCACAACGAGTAGGCAATATGGACTTCAAACATTTGTAAAACACATTCATAATATATAATCCTATGTTACAAGGATTCAACACATGAGTTTCAACTATTTGTAAAATACATTCGCAAATATAAGCATCATACTAATGAGGCTAGAGCAAGTGAGGTTGAGTTATCAACACATGATGAAACTTAAGCTACTAGACATGACCCCTCTCAGTACGGCAACCTATACTAGCAATTCGGTCTTCGAACCAAACTCGAAGACCGGTAAAAGACTAAGAACGCATCCTTAGCCCTAGCTAGTCATATATTTGATTTGTGCATTTTCTTGAAGGTTGATGACACACATTATCAATTCAAGTCCGGGTCCTTGTACTCAAAGGATACATTTCAAAGTAAAGATCATTAATATATGGAAAGAGCAACATGGATCAAAACTAATGAAACCGCAAAGTATAGATTGAATTTCTCCTAAATGTGTGCATATAAGAATGTATATTGGAAAACATATACACATATTTATCTTAGACTTTTGATGGAGTTTAATCTATATTTTGGATCTGAGAAATGCGCTAAGATATAAATGAATAAGATATCAAATGTCGGACTTAAGAGATCATAATTAATTAAACACGTTAGCCTCACAATAGAATTTGTCATTCATTACATCTAAATAAGACTAGACAATATAATAGTTGATAAGTAAGTTAGTCTTGCAATTATATTTATCATTATCACCAAAACCAACTTAATAGAGTTTAAACTTACAATAGCAAGAATCAAACAATCCAATAGAATAAGTCTTACTCACAGAACAATTTTATTGCATATGTCTTATTTCCCAGCGCTTTTGGCAATACTTACCATTTTGCCTCACAAATCTTATGGACTTGTTTGCCTGTTTTTTACCTTTCTTGGATACATATCCAAGACTTTCCTTATTGAATGAGCACCTTTGCTTACTTAATAATTTGTGAAGAGTATCCTTACCCTTGAAGCACATTTCTAAGTTTTGGTTTAGTTTGGTCACTTGTTCTTTTAACTTATTGTTCTCAACAATAAGTTTGGCATCACATGATTTAGCATTTACTTGATTTAAGGCAATTTCATAATAACATAGTATATCAAGTAAATCATTCCATGAAGTGGAAATACTAGTTCTAGATATTTCTACACTAGGCATGGTATTATAATACTAGTGCTAGATTTGCTTGAGTTTTCTTAGATAAGCAAGTCATGAGCTTCCTTCAGCTCCACATAAGAATCTTTAAAGGAGATATGTTCTCTCTTTAAGCTTTTAAATTTTAACTTTTCTTTTTCAAAAAATTCATTCAATTCAATTAGCATATCCATAAGTTCATCATAAGAAGGCTCATCATCATCTAAAGATTTTACCTTCTCTTTTGCCATAAGGCACGTTGGAGATGAGAAGAGGGATGGAGCTTCTTTGTGGCAATGCCAACTAATCCCTTCTTCTTGGGAGACTCTTCTTCTTAGGAGTCGGAGTCCGTGTACTCCTTATCAGAGTTCCACTCTTCAATATAGGCTTCATTCTTACCCTCTTTGTGAAGCTTTTTGAAAAACTTCTTCTTGCCGTTAAAATCCTTCTTCTTGGATGACTTACCCTTATCATCCCTCTTTGTGAGGGCATTGAGAGGCAATATGCTCCTTCTCATCGCACTCATAACAACGAATGTTACTATAGCACTTATTGTCGTAAGATCACCCTTTCTTGCTTTTCTCATAGCTAGCGCTTCGATATGAGTGCCTCTTCATGAATTTCTTCATCTTCCTCACAAGGAGAGCCAACTCCTCCTTAGAATCCTCCTCATCATCCTTTACTCATTACTAGATACCGCTTTGGCCTTGAAAGCGGTGATCCTTTTTGCTTTAGAGGAGGATTGCTCCAAAAGTTCCTCCTTATCCAACTTGTGCAACTCATTGGTGAAGAGGTTTCTCAAGAGTTGTGTTAGCGTTATTCATGCCAATTCGGGAGAATTGAGAAAGAGTGTCACCAATGCCATGTACTTCTCCGGCAACGTCCTAAACATCTTTCTTACAATATCAACATCCATTAGTGACGTGCCAAGACCCTTGAGCTCATTTACAATATTGTTGAGGCGAGAATACACTTCATTTATACTCTCATGAGGTAACATTGTGAACGTGTCATATTTGATCCGAAGTCTATGCAATTTAGCTTCTTTAACCGTGGACGTTCCCTCATGTATTTTCGAGAGGGTGGTCCAAATATCGTGAGCGATTTCTAAATTGCTCACTCTATTAAACCCATCTACATTTAAAGCACCAAATAGAGCATTTATAGTTTGAGCATCTAAATGAGCATTACGCCCCTATTATTCTATGAGATGTAGTGGATCAAGAGGTATGACATAACCCTCATTTATAATTTTTCATATGTTTTGACTCATAGCCTTAAGATAGATAGACATTCTAATTTTTCAATAAGAATAATTTGAACCATCAAAAAGAGGTGCCTTTACTATAGCAGTTCTCTCACTAGCTATTCTTTTCTCTTTGAATAGTTGAGTCTAATAAATAAGAGATCAAACTCTGATACCACTTGTAAGAACAAGGATAACCGATTAGAAGGGGGTGAATAGGAAGTTATAAAAATTCTTGCCTTCAAAAGCTAATTACTACAACTTGTAGCAAGGCAAGATTTTAATACAAATTAAATTTACACAATTCTAGTGTACCTAAGTCACTACAAGCATTAATCTCTACAAATATCTCTAGCACAAGCAAATTAAGCAATCACAATGACCACAATATACTAGAAATACAAGTACGAAAAGAGAGACAAAAAAATAACCAATTGACACATGATGTTTTACCGTGGTGTTCGAAAATTTGTCGGTTTCCCTTAATCCACGTTGAGAAAAGTCTAAGCAACTTAGACCGGCTCCACGAATTAAGTCTCAACTCCTAAATCCACTAGTGCTTGTCCCTCCTTCGCTCCAAAAATGGCGGACACTAAACCATTCACAAGTTGACACCAGGCATCTTCACAATCTTCTTGAAAGAGATCACCTCGTAATCTTTCACTAAACCGTTTAGGTGCCGAAAAGCACCAAGAGTAACAAATCACAGTTTCGCTTGACAACAATCGAGTATCAAGGATCAATTTAGAGATGAAATACACTTGATGTGGCTCAACTATCTCAAATGAATGCACAATGTGAAATTAAGGTGTGAGGAGAATGTTCCATGCTTAAGGATGTTCAATAGAGTCTCTTCTGATGTTGTTGAGCTAGTGGGGGTGTATTTATACTTCTACCAACCAAATATAGCTGTTGCATAAAATAATTCTAAAAAATCAAGAAAATCGGTAGTACCATTATGCAATTTGCAGAACTACTGCATTATACTATAGCAATAGTAATGGCTATGTCAAAGCGTCAGAACTAGCCGTTTAAAGGTCGGCGCGGTACTACCACCGTTGAAATCGTGGTAGTTTCGATTTTCGGTAGTTCCGATTTATGGCACAGTATTACTATTTGTTTTGAGACCAAAAGTTGGTTCTCTCTGGAAAAACATACCACCCAAATTTTTGGTACTTTCGAGGTCTGGTAGTTCCATTTTAGAGTGCAGTTATATTGCCTTGTGGTAGTTCTGCCATTTATTTTTCGGTACTACCGATATCAAAGAGTCTAAGTGTTTCGATTGGATGCTCTTTGGAAAAAAGTACCGCTCAATGTGCCGGTGCATCCGAGTTTCGATAGTACCATTATGCATACATCGGTACTTCTGGATTTCAGTAGTACCGCTAAACACACTTTGGTATTTTTGATTTTCCTGACAGAGTATAGTTGGTTTTTAAATTTAATTCTAAGTGCATGCATGATCCTAAATTGATCCAAATATCACAAAAACATGCTTTCGAGTTATTTTCTATGATCTCTTTAAATAGTACGATAATTAACATATAATTCGGTCTTTTAACCTTTCTCTCAAGACCAGTAAAAATAAAAAAGGATTCTAGACTACTTGTATCTTTATCTTTAATCATCTTGATCATCATGTTAACCTTTAGCATATATTTTCAATTTGTCATATTCATCATTAAAGACTGAACTTATTTTATACTCAGCAAATACATTAATTTTAAATTCACATATTGTGATTAATTACTAAAACTACTTTTTAGAGGTCTAGATGTTTTCAAGCAACCATGTGGGGATGGCCGTTGCAGCGATATGCAGCACTAGCACGGGCACATCTCCTCGTCGGCGCCTCCGGTGATCCTCATCGAGGGGCCACCAAGACATCTGTTTTCTTCTTTTCTTTTTTTGCGAGGAAATTATATATACTATTTTCTGATGAATTCACGCGAAAGTGCTGCCAAGTTCAACTTACTTCCAACGAACCATCCAGCCGAACCATAAGGCCGAATAAATTCAACATGAAGTAGCAGTACGGCCGAACATGAGGTAGCTATCACCTAACAAGAAAAAACCAGAAAATCTCTGTACCAACAGCTGTATCTATCCAGCTTGAATTCGCCCATGACTCACCGCAGACTAAAATACATGTGCCCTGTTCCATCACCAACACTGAACAAGCAAACTTAGCTATCGCGAGGAAACGCAACGGGATGACTTAAAAGGGTGTTCATTTTAGCTATAGTTTTTGATTTTTAGTTAAAATTTTACTGTAATTGATTTTTTTAATATAATTGATTTAACTTTTTAGACATAATTAAATTTTAAAAAATATAAAAATAAAAAAATATATTAACCTATCACGGATAATACAAAGGAACACGGGAAAAAAGAAAAATACAAAAAAGCTCAAAAAATCTAAAAAAATTTAGAAAAAAAATGAATTACTGAATAGTAAAAAAAAAGCTAAAATAGAAACTGAAGCTGAAAAAAAACTGAAATGAGCGGGGATCCGAATTCGATGTGTACATCTAGCGAGACGTGCACCCTGCTGGTCGATGCTCTGTTGTTTTCTTTTTGTGCCCTAAAGCTGACGCAGATATGTAGCAATGAATATGTGTAGTAGAACACGCCTACACCGAGTACTCCAAGCCCAGAAACATAAGTGGCTGCTTCCTAGCTAGCTAACTGAACGCAGACGTCACCCACCCCACCCCGCAAGTAGGAGCGAGCAGTCCTACCATTGACCACCTTAATTCCTTCCTCACTCGCCAGCGCGCCTTCGTGGACTCTCTCTCTCTCTCTTCTCTCTCTCTTGTTCGTTTTAAGACCGTTTGACGGCATGCTTCCCATGCAGATGCAGCACCCCGGATCAAGGGCGCCGCCCATGGACGACCGCCTCCACGGGGAGGAACCGGAGGCCCGGAAGGTGGCCGCCGTGGCCGTCGACGCGTGCCTGGTCGCGGCCGCCCTGGCCGGCGCGTCCTTGCTCACGTGGTGGTCCGTCGCGTTCCACCCGTCCAACACCATGCTGTGGATGGTGCCCGTCGGCCTCGTCCTCGCCTGCACCCCGGCTGTCGTCTGCCTCGCGCTCTCCTTCGTCTCGACCGAGTCGCAAGTGCCGGGCTGGGGGGGCGGCAAAGGCGCGGACTTCGCTGCAGAGGCGCCGCCGTTGTCCGCCGTGGTCGTCGAGAAGTAGCAGCCGGGCCATGTTTGATAGTACGTGCGTGCATGTAATATTCTTGGTTTTAGGAGTTCGTTATATTGTCTCTTTCTTTATCCTTTTTCGCGTTTATGCATGCAGAGAATGTAATTAACGAAAATAAACCTGGCTGAGTCCATTTGTTTATGCAAATTTAGATCTTCAATTTTACTATCCTCAACTTGATGCTCACAATGCACAACTCAAGCCTTCAAATCCCAAGAAATTAGAAATCAAACTCTGACCATCAGCCTACTCTCATCAGTCAGAGAGGTCACACACGTTGGTGGCATACAGGTGATTTAGTGCTGCATTTACTTAAGGTGTGTTTAGTTATCATTCCAATATTTTTTTAAATAAGTAACTTTTATTTTTGTTCTACTTGTGCTGGGTAGGGTCAATTACTGCTGTGCTTAAATTAGTTTAAAATTAATTTCTGTTTCTCACTTTTTATTTTTTTTACTATTCAGTAGTTTTATCTTTTTTTATTTTTTAGGTTTTTTGGGCTTTTTTATCTTTTTTTTTGTATTTCTTTGTATTGTTCGTGATAGATTAATATATTTTTTTATATTTTTAATTTAATTAACCAAATAAATCAACTGTTATATAAAAAAACATAAATAATATTAAACTGAGTGCTATCTACACCTTTACCGAGAAAATTAAATAGTACAAGAGACCCAATGAACCTTCCTAGCTAGCTAGCAAGCAAAGCTTTGGACGATTGACGCGACTGCTGACATTGCGGAAAGTTCAAAAAGATCAGAGGCATTACGCACTGTGATACTATTGTTTTGTTAATGCCAATGCGTACAAATATCCTGTTCTTTATGATTTTTAAAAGTCGTTTTTGACTTTTACTACATTAACTAATTTTTAAACGGAGTATTTTTTAAGATGGAGTCTACAAATTAATTGTAGTACACGTTAAAAAACTAATATCTGTACCATCAAAAATCGCAAGCGAGTATCTCTCTTTCCGAATCTCTATCGTAAACAGCCAAAAAGCCATCAGCCGTAACTAAAAGCCATCAGTCGCAGCCAAAAAGAACAGGCCCAAAGAATGTCCATACCACCTCTTGTTCTTCCACTTTGGACTCTTGTGAGAAGGTAGGCTCAGGTTTCGCTTATTTCTAGTTTTTTTGCTTTTATTTTTAGTTTCTGTTTTTTTTACTATTCACTATTTCGTCTTTTTTTAAAAATTTTTAAGATATTTTAGGTTTTTTTGTATTTTCTTTTTTTTCGTGTTTCTTTGTATTATCCTTAATGGGTTAACATGTTTTTTTCTATTTTCATATTTTTTGTACATTAATTATGCCCAAAAAGCCAAATCATTCTGATAAAAAATACAAATTCTGATGAAATTTCGATCAAAATGAAGCGTCATTAAAACGAGTGCCCCCTAAGAAATGGGACAGCAAGGAACAAATCTCAATTTAATAATTAGCTTATTGCAGAAGCTGGAATCCTTCGATGTTTTGGCCATGTAGTTAATTTTTTTCCAAATCTAGTCTTCTCGCACATATAAATGCATTTCTGCCCTCATTTCCTATGGTGACAGCGACGCGTTACCTACAGTGCTACCTGACCGCAGCTAATGAGGAGCACCGAGGCACTTGTATCCATCACAGAAGACAACAGGAGAGAGCAGCAGATGGCGGGCCTCATAGGCCTACCGTTGTACCTAGGCACAGCACCTCCTACTACAGTAGGGGACCGTAGGCGCATAAAAGCCACTGCTGTGTCTACTCGCTCGTCCCATGCATAACAAACCTACTGCGCAACAGCACCTCCTGCTGCACCCGGGCACCACAGCAGATGCTACTCCAGTAAAGGGGTGATCGGAATAGCGATGGCTTTTGATTTTTACTGAAAAAATACTGTAGTTGGCTAAAGTACGGCAAGCCAATAGGGTCCACCGTCTGCCACGCTCGCTTGTCGTGGACCACGGTGAACTGACGTGCGCGGTGAGATAGCACAGTAGATGACATACGTCATCTGCCATTGTTGCAGTAGTCGATAGTGTCAGAAATGCAAATTTGAGCTCAAGACGCTACATTTGAAGAAAAAAAAGAGCACTACAGTGCCAGATATGTGTATTGGGTTCCAGAAAGGTGCACCTGTCTGCTTTCAGAATTAGAAACACCGTGCATGCCTGGGTGTTGATTGATTAGTAGGCAGAAGTCACACACCTGGGGTCATGGTCATGGGAGTGTTGTGCACAATTGTGCAAGTGCAAGCTAGCAAGCAAATATTTTTCAGGTGATCAGCTGGCCGGAAGAGCTCATTCGGGCATGCAACCCCCTGTGCCGGTCTCACCTGGAGGAGAAAGAAACTAGGCACGGTTGGATCCATCAAAATGATCCCACTTGTACGTCAAAGTACGTAGCTTTTTTTGAATAAGGGAAATTTTATTATTTTAAGGTTTTAACATCGAGAAGATATAAGACCCTGAAAACAATTTTCGGCCTCTGCATAATCAAGATGCACACAACAAAAAAGACACAAAAGAAACAAGCACTCTAATGACAATCAATCCACAGATTAGACCGCCACCCATGTGCCTGGGTAAAAAAAACTCCTTGACCACACACGCCAATTGATGAGACGCCGCTGCAACCAAATCCTGCGATGATGGCTTTTGAAGTATAGTCCAGGTACGAAGCCAATGGATGACAGAGTAAATAACCTGTAAAGGAGAAACAATATGTTTTTTTTTTCAAATACCAAATCATTTCTGCATAACCGTAATGACCAACAAGTAGCAGCCGCTCTTAGCAGGAAGAGAGACTTCAATTCTTTCCCAACACCCCCTAGCCAAGAACCAGACAAGTGGGACACACTACGAGGTTGAGAATGTCCGGAAGCTGCTCGAATAATAGACCAAACAGCATACACAAAACGACATTTAAAGAATAAATGAGCTCATACGTAGCTTGATACCACTTTGTTATAACAACAAAGTGGTATGTATATATGGCACAAACTTTCGTTACCTGTGATTTGGATGGTTCTTGGTACGTAATTAATTAGTTACCTCTTAGATACTACAGCTAAAGTTTTGAAAATTTGATCGCACGTACTCCAAAAAGAATATGTATTTTGTGAACGGATGGAATATACAGCTCAGTAGCTCTTTCCTTCCCACCATGCAAACCACAGAGTTTATTAACTGTAGATCCTGAGGATGATGTACATGGACATGACAGATAGCTTATCCGTTAAAAGACGCACGCCTGTAGCTCGCTCTCCGTGGGTGGGTGCTGATCTGATCTGAATTGCTGTGTTGCAATGGTTGCAGCCTCTGAAAAAGAACGAAGGCCAATTACGCTTTTTCTGATTTGATGTCACTTTTTTCTTCGGTTCCTATCGGATTGATTCCAATATCGACGTGCAGGTGCCAAGCATATATATATATATAAGCAGTGCAAGAATCGCAAGATATTTCGGGTAGGGAAATTCTTGTTTGTTTTCTACGGGGAATGGAGCTGAGGTGTGGTTGGTTGGTTCGTGGTGCGCGGTTTGGAAGAAGTAAGTTTTTGGGTTTGTTTTTTTAGCTGTGATTTTTGATTTTTTGTTAAAAATTTTAAATTTTGGCTATTTACGGTAGAGATTACGGAGAGAGATATTCGCTTGCGATTTTGGATGGTATAGATGTTGAGCTTTTAACATGTATTATAATTAACTTGTAGACTCCGTCTTAAAAAAAATACTCCGTTTAAAAGTTAGGTACTGTAGCAAAAGTTAAAAACCGTTTTAAGAAATTGAAAAGAACAGAGCTTTTAGCTATAGCCACTAAACTACTAAATCTGATCGGATAAGAGCTGGTTTTGGTGAATCTTACACTAGATCTAGTTAGGATTAGCAAATCAGTTGATCTGCAACGCCTGCGCGTTTTCATGGCCGCACTACGTGTCACTCCAGCCACAAGACCGCCGAAATTTCTTACGTGCGTACTCGAGACTGCCAAAATTTCTTACGAGCGTACGCTTTAGAGTTTAGGGTTACACGACTAATATATTTTGGAAGGGGTGGGGTGCCACGGATGTTTTACATGTGGCATGGGGTGACGAAGAATTTTTTTGCCCGAGAGGTGCCCCTATATATGTTCTTCGAGAAATTAGGTCGCACAAAGCAATACATCAGTTGGTAGCTAGTGAAGCGGTACTAAGCGTGCTGCTTGCAACAGTACTACCTACGCTTGGCTGTGCTCGTTTGAGCTTAAAATTTCTAGCTTTTTAATTTTATTATTTTAATTTTTTAACTTATTTTTGAGTTTTTTTTGTTTTTTATGTTTTATTGTCCGTAATGATGTAACTATTTTTTCTTTTTAAAATTTTTTAAATTTTGATTACACTAAAAAAGCTATCAGTGTCTATTGTGCAAAAAAATCTAAAAGTTTGAGCTCCGTAAGCCGAATGAGCACCCTTCAGGGGCCGCTCAACTTCTCTTAAAAAACACTGTTTAGCATTGAAAAGTATTGTAGTAACGACTAGAGTACTGTAACAAATTTGTCACGTAGTGAATTTTTTTTTGTTTTTTGGTTTTTTTGTGTTTTGTTTTTTTCTTGTATTTCTTTGCATTGTCCGCTCTAGATTAGCGTGCTGTTTTTATTTTTACATGTTTTTAAATTTAATTATGCCCATAAGCTAACTCAGTTACAGTAAAAAATCAGCCAGCTACAATAAAATTTTAGCAAAAACTAAAAGTCTTCGCTATTCCGAATACCCCCTTAAAGTTTAGGGTTTTCACTAGATCTCTGAGAGGATTAAAAAAGTAGACACGTACTCCTATGTCATCATTGTGTGTGTATATAGACAAATACATATATATATATATATATATATATATATATATATATATATATATATATACACACACATATATACATAAACACACACATATATATATACATATATCCATACATATACATATAAAAAGATATTTTTCCTATATATATACATATTTTTACTATTTAAAAAGAAGGAGTTGGTGGTTGCCGTCACGTCCACCTCCCTCACTTCTTAACCATTCGATCTTTCTCCTCTCTTCTCAGCCACACAATCTTTACTATTTAAAAAGAAGGAGTTGATGGTTGCCGTCACGTCCACCTCCCTCACTTCTTAACCATTCGATCTTTCTCCTCTCTTCTCAGCCACACGATCCGATTAAACCTAAAATCCCAACATCACCCCTCACTTCCACGCCTACCCCTCGCTCTTCCCCGCCCCCCACGCCTCCTCCTCGCTCTTCCTCCCGCCGCCCCACCCTCCCCTCGCTCTCCCCACGGCCCGCGGCCTCCTCCCTCCCCCCCGCGTGCCTGCCCCGCCCCCCTCGCTCTCCCCCGCCTCGCTCTCCTTCGCCCCCGCCTCCTTCCTCCCACCCCGCGCCGCCACCTCGCTCTCCCTCCGCCGCCCCGCCTCCTCCCCCTCCCACCGCGCGCCTCCTCCCCCCTCCCACCTCGCGGCGCCTCCTCCTCCTCCTCCTCCCAAGCGCGCCGCCTCACCTCCAGCCCCAGGCACCTCCTCCCCTCCTCCCCAACCCCACGCGCCGCCTCCCCTCTCCGTCCCTCGCTGCTGCCGCCTCCTACCCCCATCCCTCTCCCTCCTCCGCCGCATCATCCTCCCCTCCTCCGCGGCGAAGACTTCGTTCTCGATGGTGGCGCGGATAAGCCGGGCGGCGCGGAGGTGAGCGATGGACAGCTGGAAGACGCGAAGAAGCGCGCGCAACTCCCAGTGCAGAGCCGGAGGAGGCTGGAAGTGGTGCTCAAGGCGATCGAGACCTTCCCATTGGTGGTGTTCGCCGGGAGGTGCGGCACTGGAGGACCGACTGCGCCAACGCCGCCATGGGCGCGCCTTCATCCTCAAGTGGTGATCCCCACCCCACCCATGGCGGCCCAACTGGTGCTCCTCCTCGTCCTCGCCTACTCCGCGGCGCCACCGCGAGTTCTACCTCCCGGCGTCGCTCCCGCCGACTTCCACAATGTCCGCCCTTTTCTTCTCCTCCTGCTCTCCCCGTCTCTCGCGCACTTCCTTACAGGTTGGGTTGGTTCTTGATCAGGCGAGTCTTCACGCTGAAATTACAAATGAATCGTGCATCCGTGTTGTTGTGTCGTGGTGATTTGCGAAGGATCGCTCGTAGTGAAGGTGAACCACCGAGCTCAAGTCAAGACCAGTGAAATTGTTGAAGTTGTTATGCTCTACAAGGTTGCAAAGCTGTTTGCTTTAAATTGTTAGTTTGCATTAGATTTATTGTTTAATATAGTTGTTGATATAATGACATGCTTATGTGCTATGTGCTGTGTCATATTCGATTCGCATGTGTCGAAGTGTTAGCGGCATCTGATCATGCAATGCTCATATTATCGAAGTGTTCGATATCGAGAAAGGTGGTATCTTGTATCTTAATATATTATTCTTGTGTTGTATTTTGGCTAGATATATATAACTTTATTGAGTAATAGGTAGATGATTTCTTTGTAAGTGTTTCAAAATTCTGTTTAGCATGCATAATACAACGATAATGTATTCGAAGCCACCGTAATGTTCCATAAATTCATTCGAAGCCATGATGAAAAAGTAATGTTCCATAAATTCATTGAAGCCACAGTAATGGGTAGATGATTTCTTTGTCGATTCTGGAACATTACTCGGTGTTTCAAAAAGTAGTGCACTGTTTTTGATCACTTCATTTGGGTAGATGATTTCTTTGTAAGTGTTTCAAAATTCATTTAGCATGCATGATAGTTGAAAAATTAATCTATTATTAGGTGTTAGTTATAAACATTTATGCATGGTGTGCTTTGTTTCATTGTTCATGTTCCTTCTTGTTTAGAGCATGTAAAAGTTAAATGTGTTCTTGTAATAGCCAAATTATATATATCGGGAGTTGCTAATAATTTGTTTGAGGTAGCTTTCACAATCCACATTTTTATTAAGCTCTTTTGTGATGTCATGCGGTAGGGTGGTAATTCCCCGCGTGGGAGCCCATGAGAATATCCCGTGGGGCGGGCGGGGTAATATCCCCAGAGAAGCGGGTGGGGCCTTGAAGCTAGCGGGGCGGGGGCGAGGGTCATCCTGCTTGCAAGTCCCACGAGGACCGATAAAAATAAAAATAAATATATTTAATAATAGATTATTATTTTTAATATAAGAGATTGTATTCTTTTCTGTATATTTAGACTAAAACTTGAATTTATATGTTAGAATATATATTTTGAAGCTATATTTTTAAAATAATATGCTTAAGTAATTATAAATTAATAAATAAAATTAAAATTTTATTTTTAAACAATAAATTTAATTTTTTTAATCCCCGAGGACCCGTGAAGTCGGGTCCCAGCGGGGATCGGGGCGAGGCAAACTCCCCGCGAGGCTAAGCGGGCGGGCGGGGCGGGTTCGCGGGGCGGGCGGGGCGCGAGGCTTCCCGCCCGCCCGCCCGTTTACACGTCTACATGCAGGTTGTACTCCTTTACATTGGGCTGCTATAAGAGGAAATTTGGAAGTTTGCCTTGTTCTTGTACATCTTGGTACCAAGGAGGAACTCACATTAAAGGATAGCAGTGGGTTTACTCTGTGCAACTTGCGTGCAGACAAAGGTCATCGACACCTTTCCTATATCCTTGTACGTTCCCCTGGCATTCTTATTTAACTCTTAAGAGCTAGCCCCTCTTTTATTTGCCTTAGAAATTTCATAGCTCATACACTCTGCAGCTATCTAGGTGTGGGATGTGGTAAATGGTTGCAATCAAACATATATATTAGTGTGGATTAGAATTGATTTGATGCACTCACAATTATTCTTATTTCCTATTTTTTGAACATCTCCCCCTTCTTTTGGAGCTGGTTCTCCCAAGTACTTATTCAGTAGTGTGTGCATTAGGTACTGATTTCAAATCCACTAACGGAAGTTTCATTCTCTGCTTTTAGTCTAATGCTACAAAAGTAAGCTTTGAAGAGAAGTACTGCTCAGGGAGGTCAGGGAAGATTGGATATGCCCCTATCCTGTTTTGTTTTGTTGTTATCCTCATCATCCTGTTCCTGAACTCGATTATTTTTGGTGAGGATTGCTTGTGAGCTTTTATTATGTATGTTCAAACTTGAGACTTGTGAAGCCTTTGTTCATCATCTGACCTGATCTTAAAACCTCGCCAGCTCCTAATTTTTCTAGAATCACTGTGTGTAACTGAAATGGCTAAAGGTAACCAGCAAGGCAATGTGCAGATTAAATGTGCACGGGTTCGGTTGGGGAGGCAGACGGGAGGAGGCGAGGGCGGCGCGGCGGCGGGAGGGGCGATGGAGAGAGGCGGAAGGCGCGGCAGGGGCGATGGAGAGAGGCGGAGTAGGGAGAAGGCGTCCCGGGTAGAGAGGAGGAGGCGGCGGGGAGGAGGATGCAGCGGCGCGGGGGGCGGAGGTGGCGAGGGCAGAGGGAGGGGAGGAGGCGAGGGTGGTGCGGCCGCGGGAGTCGCGATGGAGAAAGGCGCATGAGTTCGGTGGGGGAGGCGGACGGGAGGAGGCGGCGCGCGCGCGCAGAGGGGCGATGGAGAGCGGAAGCGCGGCGGCGGGAGGGGCGATGGAGAAAGGCGGAAGAAGAGGCAGGGAAGAGGCGGAAGGCGCGAATGCGGGAGGGATGGAGAAGCGGAAGAAGAGGCAGGGAGGAGGCGGAATGAACACAGCGCACGGGGATGGGTGGTGTAGGAGACGGGTTTTAGGGTTAAAGGGGTTTAAGGTTAAAAGAGTTTTAGGTGTGACATACAGGTGCACTACTTTTTTGAAACACCGAGTTATTCAAAACTCCGAGTAATGTTCCATAAATGCATTCCGAAGCCACTGACTAAAAAATTCCGGTGGAATGGTGTATAAGATGGTTCAAGGTAGCTTTGAATGTCCAGGTCCCATGGATCATATTTTGTTATACAAAATAGTGAGTTTGAACATACATTTTGTTTACATTTCACAATATTCAAATGATAACCTGCAGACCACTTAATATATACAACAGAAAGAGTTATAGTTGGATACTTAGATGTACTGGATTTTCCCTTAAGTATGAACCAACGGCTTAAAAGGATAATGCCAGATTTTGTATTATGTATGCATTTAGAATGGGGTAATATAGATGTTGCTACCAGATTTTGTATTATGTATGCATATTTGATAGTATGCATCACTTTTATTTAGTTTTCCGTTGTAACGCACGGGCACCTTACTAGTATGTATATATATATATATGTATATATATATGTGTGTGTGTGTAGTGTGTGTGTGTGTATATATATATATATATATATATATAGAGAGAGAGAGAGAGACACACACACATACATATCCTTGAGCAATGGTTGGTTTGTTACTAGCTAGTGGGGAGAGAGATGGAGCACTCGATCGATCTATGCGTGCATGTTCACCGAGGCACTCGATTTCTTGCTGAAAGAAAGTCGTTGATATACGGCGACGCATGCACGAATCGGGGGAGCTCGGAAGTCGTAAAGCCAAACATACTTTGCGTCGACCAGCTGCGTGACAGACACCCAAGTTAGGTGTAGTCCCCCTCGACAGAGACGGCGGCCGTGCCAGCCAGCTGCAGCAATGGCAACGGCGACGGCCACTCCGGCCGAACTCCGTCGACACCGACCGGCCGGATATTAATTCTAGCTTAATTACGCCGTGACATGAAAGCCACTGCTCAAATGGGTCCTTCTCAGGCACTCGTGTCGGAACAGTATGCCCGGATTAACATGCGTAACCGATTTGACTTGGTAGATATTCAAAATTGAACTTTGACGGTTAACATTCTCTACGATATGTTGTTAACAAGTAGAAAATAGTAATAACATGAAAGTACGTTCAGATACAAATATAACGATATCACTTCTGTGTCACTAATCCTATATATTCTTTTAAAAAACTGAACATATTGCTAACAACTACAAAATCATAATAATATGAAAGTACGTTCATATCCGCTGCTTCTGGTTTATTTTTGCTTTTGGTTTATTTAAATCAGAATTCATTTAGAACACATCGAATTCTAATTTCAGCTTATTTTAGGTTTTTTGGTTTTTTGGCTTTTCTTTTTCCTCTTATTCCTTTATATTGTCCGTGATGGTATAACTATTTTTCTTTCTTCCATATTTTTTTCTCAAAAAAAAAGTTAACAATCGTTACAATGCAATTTTAATCATAAATCAAAAGCCACAACCAGAAGCTTAAACCATGAGCCATTTGGAGCCTAAACCTATATATTCCGTTAAAAAAACTAAATATATATATTGTCGATGCAATTATTGGTCAAAGGTTACAAAATTTGAATCTCAAACCACTAGGAAGCCTTAGGCCATGGTCAATGCAGAGACGCTTACATAGGATACTTAAAGAGAAAGAAACAGGGCATCCATATAAGAGTTACAATCTTCAGCAGCTGTTCAGGTAAATTATAGTATAAAATACACCAAATTTAGTTGTATTATTTAAAATTATAGTTTATTATTTTTCTTTGTATACTGCCTCTGTAAACAAACCAGAATTAAAAAAATATAATTATAAGCTATTATTCTCAGCTAAAAAAACCCACCGCTTTGAGTTTCTTGTGCAAACACTCACGCGGCAGTTTCAGGCCCACTTGGTTCTCGATAAAAGGCCTTCTAGTTTCAGGATCTTCACCAGCCGGCGGCCCATGTGAGCCCCGCGGCCGCAACGTCACGCAGCGGAGAGGAGACGGGCCGGCGCCGCTGCGAGGATATAGGGTTGCAGCTCATACCTTTCTCGGTTTCCGGCTAACGTCCACCCTCCCCGACGATATTAATTTTATTTTTATTTTTTTTTTGCGGGGAAGGTCCGCTGCGGTGGCTTCCAACGGAAGCCCTCACGCGTCGCTCGGGAAGCTGTTCGACGAACGTGCCGGTCTTAACACGAGCGTTCTGTGAATGTGCGGATAAAGCCTCTTAAAAAATGCTGCTATTTGGGAACGATGGCAGATTAAATTTGTTTGAGTGAAGTGTTATAAGTTATAAACTGAAAAGTTTAATTTAGGATAAATGTCATAATTCTGCTGGTATTGCTAATTTTGCTGGATTTCGTCGTAATTTTGCTGGTATCGCTATGCTCAGGTTTCAAAGTGTGCATCTTATGTACCTGCAACCATTCTTCTTATTGCAGTACTAGTAGGCTAGTCTCATCAGCAGCCCAAGCTTGCGCTAGACAGCTATAGCGCTTGCTCTTTTCACCCTATGATTTACGTGGGCTTATTAATTTCTTCAAAGTTTTGAAGTGGTTTATTGGAATAATCTTTTGTAAACGGCTCATCAGTTTCTAATTCATTCGCACAAACATTCACACTAAAATCAAAATCTATAAATCACATGTCAAAAAATAGACCCATAATCAATTTCTCGTAAACCAATGGCACCTAATATGCCAAGAACCCAATGGCTCCGAGACATGCGTCGGTACCACCCCCTGCGGCCGTTGTTGCCATTAAGGATAGATATCGAGCCAGCTCTTCATCTTATCGAGTTTTTATAAAAAAATTGATATAGTTTGATTTAATATTATTTTATTAATAGTTTATAATTATTTTTACAATCGAGCTAATGAGACGAGTCGAGCCGAGCCTTTCGAAAATTTAATTTCATCCGAAATCGACTCTTTTAATCTTTACTACTTTAAAAGAAGAAGTTGGTGGTTGATGAGTCCTCCCTCATTTTTTCTTAGCCATTCGATCTGATTATGAGATAGAATCTGAACCGTTCTCCCCTCCCTCCCCCCACCGCCCCCTCCGCACCCGCCGCCCCGATCCGCTCCCCTCGCTCTCCCCCTGCTGCCCCGATCCGCTCCCCCTCACTCTCCTCCCGCTGCCCCGATCTGCTCCCCCTCGCTCTCCCCCTTGCTCTCCCCGCGTCGCCGCCGCCTCCCTCCCCCCACCCTGCGTCGCCGCCGCCTCCTCCCCCACCCCACCCCGCGCCCCTCTCCGCTCTGCTGCCACCTCTTCCCCCCACCCCTCTCCGCTCCGCCGCCTCCTCCCCCCCCCCCCCACGCCTCCTCCTCCCCACCCTACGCCGCCGCCTCCTCCTCCACTCTGGCCCACATCCCGCAGGAGGACCTCGTGGCGCACCACGTGGTCGACGTGCTCCGCTCGGTCTGTGCGTTGCAACGAAAAATCAAATAAAAGTGATGCATACTGTCAAATATGATCTCAAACTGAATAATAAATATCAACTTTTTCTTACGTTATCATGTATCAAACAAAATATACATGTTCATACTCATAAATAAATCAAGCATCATATTAGTGAAACACGATAGAACAAGCACCATATTCCATATACAACAATATGTACAGAAATGATAGTAAACAATATTTTACTATAGTATTCTTAATACATAAATAACTGTCAGATTGTCTTGGAGAATAACAAACCAATTGATAAATAGGACATCATGCCATAAACACCATGAGTAGGCTGAATCTACAGATCAAACAAATAGTTGACGGAGCAAGGGCTATAGAGGCATAGAATAGGAAAACAAGCTTTCTACGAGGTAAAACGGAGGTAGCATAGTAGGCACTCACCAAATCGGGCTGAACGCCTGCAATGGTTGAATCTGTCATCATGTACGCTGCAGCAGGCACGTGCTTAATTAAAGCCTACAAGATAGGATGGGGGAGTAGGAGGCGGCGGTGTGGGGGACGGAGAGGGGGAGGCGGCGAAACCAAAATAGGATGCCAACACCTTTTGAATATCCTCTATTAGAATTGATTCTAGATGTTCAAGTGGGGTCTACATGAAAACAACGATGTGTCTGAGATTTGCCCAAGTAAATGGGCCAAAGATTATATTTCCAATAGCTTGTATGAAAACATAATAGTAAATATATTCAAGAAAGGAAGATAACAAAGAGAGGTAAACCCTGATTTTATCACGTATAACAAATAATAGTGTTGTATTTCGAGGACTGAACAAACGCATCATGACCTACATAACCAGTTGTCTGAATGTTACAAATACATCAGGACTATATTCCCATCTGCAAGGGTACACCTGAAAGAACAGAAAGGTTACACATCGGTACCTCAAATACTGTAATCTGAAATTCAGTAATAAGTTCACAAAAATCCTCTTCCCCATCACCTTCCTGCACGCGCGCGATGGCATCCCAGAAGAACCCGAACGCCGATCCGTCGTGCTTGCCCCCCACCAACGCTGTCTTGTACTGCGGCGGCTGGCAGGGGCACCTACATCGGAGGCGGGGAGACCTTCGTCGGGGGCGCAGGGGAGGAGAACTTCACCGGCGGCGAGGGCGGGCTCGCTGGTTTCTGCGACGAGGGCGAGGAAGATGGTGACGCGGAGGAGGCGCCCTGCGTGGGGTGGGGGTGGAGAAGTCCGACCGCGGGGACTCGGACGGCCGCGAGGGTGGCCCGAATCAAGGCGCATATGAGCCCGAAGGAGGAGGCGGCGGGGAGAGGGGGAGGCGGCGGGGGGAGCGAGGCGGGGGGAGAGCGGGGTGGCGGCGGGGAGAGAGCGAGGTGGCGGGGGGAGAGCGGAGAGCGAGGGGGAGGCAGTGGGAGGTGTGGGCGGGCAGGGGGTTGGGGTTTTCTGTGTAAACGGTTGAGATGCTATCTCATAACCAGATCGAATGGCTAAGAAAGAGTAAGGGAGGACTCATCAACCACCAACTCCTTCTTTTTAAGTAGTAAAGATTTTATTGCGCACGATAGAGAATTGGAAATGTAGAATTCAAGGAATGGTGAATCAAAAGAATGCAGAATAGTGTTTTTTTCAACCATTCTTTTTCTAAACATTCTATGCATATATGTGTGTTTTCAGGTGCATATTGTACAAAGGGGTGCAGTCCAACCACTAATTGAAATGCTACAACACGGTGATGTCCAACTCAGGAAATGTCCTTTTGCCCTTGGGAGGCTTGCCCAGGTTAAAATTTCCATTCTATTCTCTTGTGTACTCAACAATGCTAATCTGATTGTTGATGTTTCTCATCTGGTTTTACTGTATGTATTTTGTCAATTTGATGATTCCCTTGTTTTCTGTGTCAATAGCAACTTTATGTTAGGGTTGCAAAAATGAACAGGTTTAGTGATGTAGATGAAAATAATTATTGTAGCTTATATCTTCTCTCTAGGATTTGGTCCAATATTTAGGACATCTTGTACCACCTTCATCAGTGGTAAATGCAGCCAATGTTACAGCTTCAAAAATGGCAATGTTTAAGGCCAATCGTATGGCTGGGGTTGGCAACCTCAGCTTGATTGGTCAAAGTGACTCTCCAACGAAAGCTGGTACACTACCTTTTCATATTCTACTTGGTGGTTGTTATAATTCAAAAAGATTTGCTGAGATTATTACTTAACGAGAAACTTCGCATAAGCAGTTAGTCTTGTCAATAATACATACATGGTTACTCGGCACTTTGAGTTTTAACAAAAAAAATTTTATTTATAAATACTTATAATTATCCTGTTAAGCATATATTTGTTCTGCAGTAACCTTATTAACTATTTAATCTCCTTAATTTTACTGCCTCATTATTTGTTTTTGTGATAGTTATTAGAGGGTACTTTTGTTATACTTCTGTCTAAAATATTGTTACATTGGTTTGTTTAATTTGATGTTAATTGATTGAGAATATACACTAGATGTTTCGTAGCAACGCACGGGTATTTGACTAGTATTTAATTAATTAACGAGTATAATTAAATAGTAGGAAGGGTCGTGGGGTTCCTGGGGTGGAGGTGGGTCCCAGGAGGCAACAAGGACTAGTCCACGCCTCCGCTGCGTGCGCGCCTTACGAGGTTGTTGACTCTGTCGGTCTCACTTGGACGGCTGCCGAACGTCCGTGGGAATCACGTCCTGAACGCTCCGGACAAGCTTTTTGACCATACGCTTTGGAGCTAGGCGCTCATGTTATATGCGTTAGAAACCTTATCGGGTCTATTTTTTTTGAAAAAAAAAAAGTAGTGCGCTAGTTTCTCTTTTATGTAGAACTAATAGGTAGTCCGTGCATTCGTATAATTAGATTTATTTTAAAGTTTATAATAGTAAATGATATAACTTAGATACTTAAAAATATATTTACGTATCTTGTAGCCTATTTAGATTTTGAAGACACCACAAACATTGAAAATGACAATATAACCTTCAGAAAAAACACAACTTAAGAAACATAACTGAAGCATAAGTTTTGATGAAAGAAAATCATTAAGTATAATAAGTTGTTAGGATTCATAGAAATATAACCACTCTCCACCATACATTAATCATATAGCTGTATGCCCCTATTTTCTCTTCAATAGTTACTCCTTTTCAAAATGTATGTATGCACATGTAACTCTATTTAATCTAACCAATACATTGATTATGTGTGCGGTAAATTATCTTATTAGTTTGTATTGTATTACAATATCTTGCTTAGACACATGCACCACGGGCAACCTTCCTTGAATTTATCTTCTCTCACATATTGGTTACCCCACCAAACCATGTGCCTTCTCTCTTCTCGCTGCCACAACATTAATGCTTCAACTACCAACAACAAGCTTAATTCTTGATCGATCTCTCAGTTACTACCCCTTCCAATGTACTACTCTACCATATCGTTATCTTATACTTCTCCTATTAAGTATAACTTATATCCTAATCTTTTAGGATTATGAAAGGTGTGTTATAAGGAGTCTTAGGTGAATCCTAATAGGTTTACAATTCCTACTTTTTTTGGGAGGAGGATTCCTGCTCCACTTTGGAGGAGGGTTAAGTAAGAATTATATAAAGCCATAAGGGGTAGAGTGGGAAATGGATATGAATTATCCATATTATTCGGTTATCGTATTCGATAGGATACGAATATGGTATAAATTGTTCCATCCGATTAACAATTTTTTCTTATTCGTATTTGTATTTGAATTCACATAAAAATGGATATAAATATGCTATGAACTTTTACCATCCGAAATGTTATTTTATCTGAACTATTTATATCCGTATTCATATTCGGCGAAGTAATCACTACTACAAAAAGGTCATCCTATATACCTCATCATACGGTTCAACATAAATCGTCAGTGATAAAGTTACCACAGATGGTTTTACAAGATAGACCGTCTAAGTTCACCGCGATGGAAAGAACCATCTGTGATGACCTACTTATCACAAACACTTTATGCTCCAAACCGTCTATGATTCATCACAGACGGTTTGTAATAAAAATCGTTTGTGATGTTTGTATTTATCATAAACGGTTTTTGTTTCGACCTGTGATGTATTACAGACGGTTCAGAACAAAAATCATCTGTGATAACTGTTGTGGTTACAGACCAAACAGTCTAACTGCGAAACTCCCCCCCCCACTTTCCATTATCCAGAGAGCCCCTTTTATAGGCTTACAAAGTCCTGACAGGGTTACGTGCCCCCCTTTATTGGGGATACAAGTGGCACTAGACTTGCCTAACCTAACACAAGTCCTATCAATCAAAATGTCCTCTAGAGTTATGAATCACCCCAAAATATCTATTTTACAACACTGAGGGGCCCACTGGGCCAAAATATAAAGGTGGAGATCAGCCCATCAACAGTAGCCTCTCACAGTAGAAGGCTCCGGAATAGGTAGGCTGATGATGTGCCTCCAAATCTTCTGGTCTCCTCCGTTCGGTTGGTCCAGAGTACGCCGAAATCAGTACTCGACCGCCCGAGACGATAAAATGTTTCTTCGTATCGAAGTTCATAGCCTCCGCTTTTTTCTTCCTTGAATGCTTCGCTTCGTAGATGTCAGAGATAATTGGATTTTCGCTGCCAGTTTTGTTAAGCCTTCGGACTAGTCTATTGTAAGTTTGACCATAAGGTCGTACCTTTTGAGATTTATCGATATTTGAGCTTTTCCTTTATTTTATCGTGTATATGGTTGTGATGACATCTATGTTTAACTGTGTGCACTAGCATGATCCTGAGACTAGTGCAGAATACACAGAGAGTCCAGATTTGCATATTCGGGTCTCGACAGAGATGGTATCAGAGCTATATCGGCTGTAGGACGAAGCCGTAGTTAGAATGGTCGTCTTAGCCAATTTCAAAACATATTTTCTAAATCAAGTCAACCAAATGAATATATAGTGATTCTCTATTCTTACCTTATTCTTAGGACTCTCAATTCTCGCCTTCTCTACGAATCTATTTTCAGAACTTAATTTGACTTCTCAGCCCTACAATATCTATAGATGTTTCGAGTGTCGCATAATCAAAAAGAAGATCGACCCAGAATTCTTCGAGCTTTGCGGTGAAGATTGGGCCAAGGGAACACCCAATATCCCAAGACAAGATTGAAGATTATCGTGAAGATTAGGAGCCGTCAGATGAAAACCCTGTTATAGTTTTAGCTTCGTGTAGGACGTTTTGCTTTTTCTTGCCGTTTTGTGTGATGTGAGCTGCAAATATTGCCCTTAAAAGCATTATATTGCATTCATGTCAACTTTTTATTGGAGTTCTTTTTCCCGGTTTTTGTTGCTAGCCTTTCCGGCTAAGTGTTTGTTTAGTTTAAGTTACCATTAGAAAATCCCCCTTAGACGAATTTACCTCTCCTCTATGCTTTTCCCTCTCATCTTTAAACTGCAAAGTCACCAATGATGTTTTCCTTTTGTAGCAGAAGAAAGATAGTTGATACCAGACTACAACAAGCGCATCGAAAGCGAACCAAGATCCAGAGCAAGATCTCAAGCAAACCGGGCCCACCGAGCTTGGACCCCGCCTCGATCGATTTTGGTGGCCTGCATCGGATGATGCACGGACCATGATGCGAGTATGCAGACTATGATGCAAATGACAGCGACACGAGCCGATCGCCACCCACACCTCGTCGGCCATCGGCTATGCAGAGTTCATGAGGACAAGACCGCCTGTTTTCTCCAGCTCGTCCGAGCCATTGGAGGTTGATGATTGGATCCGTTCAGTTGAGAGGAAACTGAACTTGGCTCAGTGCACTGACAGGGAGAAAGTACTATATGCAGCACATCAGCTTGAGGGACCAGCAACAGAGTGGTGGGAGAACTACTATGCCGCCTATGAGGACCAGAAACACATCACTTGGAAGAAGTTCGCCAAAGCCTTCCATAATGCCCACATCTTGGATGGAGTGGTCGAGATGAAGAAAGATGAATTCCGTGAGTTGCAGCAGGGGAACATGTCAGTGAGTGAATATCTCAATAGATTCACTCATTGGCTCACACTGCGCCGGAGGACGTAGCCTCGCATTCACTTTCGTCGAAAAAGGTTCAAGAAGGGTCTAAACCCAGGATTGAAAGTACAGGTTGTTGGCAACGACTATACCAGTTTTCAGCTGTTGGTGGATAAGGCTATACTGATTGAGGAATCCTGTCGTGAGTTGGGAGAATTTCACAAAAGGAAGATGAGTCAGCAAGGAGTTCACCTACAGCAGTCATAGAGGACCAGACTCAACACTTATCAGCCCACACGAGTGCCTCAGTAACAGCAGCAGCCAGTTTTCAAGACCCCAGCTCCAGTGACCCGTTATGAGAATTCAGGACCCCCTATCAATGTCAGCAATCAACCCCAGAAGAGTGCCAACCCTGCAGGTTCAGCGAATTGTTATAATTGCAAAGAGCCATGCCATTTCGCCCGCAGATGCCCGCAGAAGCGTCAAGCAATCACACCAGTTCCGTTCAATCTGAAGAGTACACCTGCCAAGACCCTTCCCCAGGAGCAAGCCGTGGCAGCCAGCAGACTCAGAGAGTTGCAAGAGGAAGCCTGAACCACGTCAGCTCCGTCGTCGCACCCGGTAAACCCATCTCTCCTAGTTAGCCCGGATCTCGGGGTCGAGATGCTGTTTAAGGGGGTAAGGTTTGTAACATCCTGATTTTTAGGGATTTTTAAAATCTTGAATTTAAAAAATAAATTTCTGGAATTTTTCTGAATTTTAATCAAGCTTAAATTGAATTTTCAAAATTTTAAATAATTTAATGTGATTAAATTAAACCTCAACATTAGCTAAAAATATTTTAATTGAGTTCCTTGTGTCACAAGAAATTTTTGGGAATTTTTTGGAATTAAATTAAGCTTCAAATAAATTTTAGAATTTTAAAATAATTTAATATGAGTAAAATAAACATTAACATAAGTTGGAAAAATTTTATTTGCATTCTTCAGGTCTCAAGGAATTTTCTAGTATTTTTGGTGAATTTTTGGGATTTATTTCCTATTTTCTAGTGCTCCTAGCAATTTATTTGAATTTCTAGAAAAGATTTAATCGGGGAAAAATCCTCCAACCGTTGGATCCTCTTCCCTCCACGCGTCACCTCCCCATCGGGCGATCTGCGCAGCGTATCGCCCCCGCCCTCGCCCGCTCTCCACCGCCCGATCGTCTTTTCCCTCCGCGTGTCGCCCATCCGCCTGCCTCGCGCGCCGATTCTCCTTTCCCGCCGCGCCTCGACCGCGGATCCACCCGCCACCACGCGCGTCAACATCCGGCCGCTCCGCACCCGCGCAGCCCTCACTCGCCTCCTCCGCCGCGTCGCGTCCGATCCGGATCCGTGCCACGCGGTGGCACAAGCAGAGCCCGCCCTCGCTCGCTTCGCGTCGCTGGATCCCCCGTCTTGTCGCGTGTCGCGCATCCGCGCTGTCCTCGCGCCTGCGCGCCGCGAAACCCTAACCCTAAACGCACCCCGCGCCCGCGCGTTCCCGCTCGTCCGATCTTCCTCGCGTCATCCTAGCCGTCTGTGCGCACGCGCCGCGAAACCCTAACCCAACTCGAGCCGTGCCCGCCTGCCATTGGATCCGCCGCAACGCATCTCGGCCGTCTGTGCTCGCACCGCGTCCACCCCGTGTCCACACTGTCTCTGGATCGGATCGCCTCGGTTTGCGTGCCTTTTAAACCACGTCATCCTCGGTTCACGTGCCAACGCATTGCCGCCGCCCTCGTCGCCGCTTCCTCGCCTCGCGCTGCCGTCACCGGAGCCAGTTGCCGCCGCCCGTGCGTCTCCCTCCACGCCCGACGACGCTGGAGTTGTCGCCGCCCTCACTTCCCCGCCGGTGAGCCCCTCCGCCCCTCACTGCCGTTGCGTCGCCCCGTTCGCCGGCGTCGCCTCCCGGATCGCCGGACGAAGCCGCATGCTCTGCCCCTCGGTCCTCGCGCCCGAACCCGCTCTGCGCCCACGCCCACGCGACGCTTCGCGCGGCGCGCCCGAGCCACGCGTTGCCCATCCGGCCGCTTCCGCTCCGTGCGGCCAGATCCTCATCAAGACGCGACGGATCCGGGCGAAGGCCCGGTCGCGCCACGTGGATGCCCCCGAGCCATCGGATCCAACGCCGCCGCCGCCCGCACCGACGCTGCCCAGTCAGCCCTAGCCACGTCAGCCCTAGCGCCCAGTCAGCGCCACGTGGCAGGCCACGTGTCCTGCCACGTCAGCAAAACACGCCACCCGAGCCACGTGGCAGCCACGTCAGCAGGACACGTGGCAGCACCAGCGGCTGCCACGTCAGCACCGTCTCCGCCGCGCGCATTATTCCGGGGACCGCGTCCACCGTGGACTAGGTTTCTCGTGAGCCCGGTCCATAGCATAGTAGCTTTTTCGATTTTCTTTAGATTAAATTTTCCGAGAGCCCGTTCTCCTCAGTCCTAGCTCCGATTGACCCCGTTCTTTTTTCTAAATTCATTTAAAATCGAGCTGTAGATTTTGGTACTGGTTTCATGATTTTTGGAGTTTATTTGCTTGTCATTTTGTGTTTCTTTGGTTTCGGTCGTTTTCTCTCTCGCTAGATTCGGATTCCGGAGGAGCAGGATCTACGCCCGAAGACCAGGAGTACCTCACTGAGCATAACCAACGCAAGTCGTATCCTTTGATCATGTTGAACCCAGTTTGCAATCTATTATTTAATTATTTTCTTTTAAATTACATCGCATTGCTATTTTATACAAACCCTTGCATCGGTAGTTATCGTCCCAATTGATTTATCCCTCCTTTGTTACTTGGAATACCCTCCATTGTCACCATAGGTTGGGAAACATACTAGTGATGCTAGGTTATTCGTCACATGGGTTGGTACAATAGAATGCTTAACTTTGCTTACATTTATGATCGGGTTTATCATCGCATGTGAATTATTAATTCGACTTAATGAGATATGGAACAGTGGTTGGTGCCACGTTTACAGTTCACTGTTGGTTTAGCTTTTGGATGGGAGGTCCATGAGCGGTTGGTTTAGCTTGTGAATAGGTGTTCGTAAGTGGTTATGTCACTTCCTCTGATTATGTATTTACTATTGTTTTACTTAAAGTTCGCTTTCAATCTAATTACTGTATTTACTTCTCAACTGTCATTTATGCAAATTAACCTTTCAGCCTTCCTTTGGTAAGCCTTGTATACTATATTGCATTCATTTGTTACAAACGACTTGCTGAGTACCAATGTACTCACGGTTTTATGCCCAATGTTGCTCAGTTGAGGAAGAGGAGTATCACCAACAGGAGGTTCTAGAAGGAGAGTACTTCGACGACTTCGCAGTTTAGGCTTCGTTCTCCACTCAATAGCCTGTGGGCTTGTCGATTGGCCACTACGCTTTATTTTGGATTTCCGCTGCCAGTTTTGTTAAGCCTTCGGGCTAGTCTATTGTAAGCTTGACCATAAGGTCATACCTTTTGAGATTTATCGATATTTGAGCTTTTCCTTTATTTTATCGTGTATATGATTGTGATGACATCTATGTTTAACTGTGTGCACTAGCATGATCCTGGGACTAGTGCAGAATACACAAAGAGTCCAGATTTGCATATTCGGGTCTCGACAACGCAGCGCTTAGTAATCGGTGCCAGCGCTGCTTCCGTCGCTTCATGTCGCCAGGCATGCGAACGGTTGCCTAGGAAATTGTTCGAGAAGCAGGACTACCGCCCCTGCGCTCACAGCCTATAAATTACCAGATCATTCATCCGAGAGGAGTTCTTCTCTACATAACCTTCCACATATCAGCTTTCTTGCATCCGCTTCCTTCACTATTCTAGTTCGCTAGTACTTTCTCTCTCCTTCTGCTTGAGATGCCGCGCGCTCGTCGCCCCGTCGAAGTGGAGGTCAAGTTTGTGGCGCGGAAGGCTTCCGTCGCCGACAGGCGATGGCGTTCAGATAAAAAGGAAGGAGGACACTACACCAACACATTGGGAACGAGCTTGGCCACCGAGGACATGATAGGTGACTTGGTGTGTAGCGGAAGAATATCCAACAGGGGAGAAGTCAGGCTTCCCCCTCTTGACGAGAAGGAGCCTCATCCATCCAGGTCAGAGCTGGTGGTGTTCGGCACCTACTTTGATGTGGGTTTGAGGCTCCCTTCATCCAGATTTGTGGCAAGGGTGCTTCAAAAGTACGAGTTGGAGCTGTCACAGTTAACTCCGAACACCATCGTCTGACTGGCCATTTTCTGTTGGGCGAGTCGGGCTAGCGGAGCCTCGTTAAGTACCTCTCTCTTCTGTTTTCTGCATGACGCTCGGTACCAACCCAAGGAGCTTGCCGAGGGCGAGTACTCTAATCTCGGAAGCGTTAATTTCGTCCTGCGCTCACAATGCATAAGGCTATTTTCGGCAAACGCAACAAAGGGGAAATGGGAGTCGCGCTGGTCTCGATGGTGGTTTTACCACCGCGTGGAGGATACTAGTACCCTGAAGTGGGCAGGAGGGAGATTGGATTTTATCACATCGCCTGTGGTGTCCCTCGATCGCGATGATGAGGCAAGGGCACATAAATTGGCGGGGGCAGCACTCCGGTTCAACATGCGGGATCCGGCGGAGGAGTTCCTGATGTATGGGGTATCTCCGCTAGATCGCCAATGGACTGTTCAATTGGGGAGTATGCACGATGATGGACTCCAGCCCTCCGTCACATCTTTGCTTCCTCCGGGAAATCTTTGTAAGTTTTCGCCCGATTAATAGCATAAATTTCACTATCAATGTTCTTATCGGATTCTCGTAGGGATGACTCTCCGGGACGCCGAAGTAGCCATGGCGGCCTTCCTTGGCCCATATATATCAAAAGAACACAAGTTGCGAGAATCAGTGACGCGGGGTCATCGGCGTGTTAATCAGGTGTGTGAGGCACTTCAACTCCCCGTGCCCGAGCGTCCGATCCCCAGTTCCCCGAAGAAGCGTACCGGTAAGAAGAGGGGGACAACAGGGGCCTCAACCTCGCGTCCTCCAGTTCTCACCACGGAAGCATCTCCGAGCTCACCTCATCAGGCTCTGCTCGGAGAAAAGGACACGAGAGCGACTGTCTCGGCGGGATCTACCTCCGAAGAGCGTGACTATTCGAACTTCGAAGAGGGGGGAGATGCGCTCTGCGACCTTCAAGAAGAATTCGAGGGCCGTTCTTCCCCCTCGAGTTTTCAACAGGCCAAGTGCGCCAGGCTCCGATCCCACACTCCTGTCGGTGAACAGGGAGTGTCAACTCCCGACGAGGGGGCCATCCCTCCTGCGATATTGTCTTCGCCCACAACCGGTCACATGGGTTTTCGTGTGGCTCCGACATCCTTTTATGCAAGTTCGGACTCCGAAGCGGAACCTCCTGCTCCTGGAGCCGAGAGACCTATCGAGGTCTCACCGGTTGAAGCGCGGGATGTCCCAGGGGCCGTAATGACCGTCATCGTCGAGGAACCCGCGGAGGACCTCCAGGCTCCCTATGCTGATCCGGGGGATCACCCCCAGGAACTCATGGCCAGAGGAAACGTCAACGAGCGCGCACCCGAAAGTATGGATCGAGGTACGAAGTGGAATGTACACTCTTGCCTTTCTGTGATTCCGGATCTTTTTCATGACACCGCCTTTGTGTCAGAGAGTCCTCCCCAGGGGCACCCACTATCCTCACAAGGCGGAGGCAAACTAGAGTTAGTCGGCGCGGTCGAGGGGGACGTTCATCCGAGCTCCTCGAGGGAGACGTTGGCCGCTGGGGTTCCTCAGTTGGTTTTAGACAACCTTATCGCACGTTCAGACGCGCGAGGGATACTGAAGCAGGCGGCCGACCAGGCGGACACCATGTTAGATCGGAGCGTGATAGCCTCCTGTCACGTTGGCTTGCTGGAGGATGCTCTAGAGGCTACCGAAATGAAGGTAGCTCCTTACTCCGCTTTTGATGCCTCTTAATTTAAAATCTAAAATCTTCGCTTGGCGTAGGTATTGGCTCTTTTGAGAGCGGTTCAAAGTGCCCGGAACCGAGAAGTGAACTCCCTTTCCGAACGGCTGATAACTGCGGAAACTTCCGCTGAAGTGGCTTGCCGGGGTGCGGCAGCCACCGCGGCTGCCACTACCGAAGAACGCACAGAGCTTCTTCATCGGATTACCGAACTAATAACGGAAAAGGACCAATCGTCCAAATCAGCAGCAGAGGCAAACGACCGGGTCAGATTTCTCGAGGCGGATCGAGTGGGTCACCGCAGAGACAAGGTCCCAGGCCGATCAGATCCAAAAAATGGCGGCGGAGGAGCGCCAAGGCCTATTGTAGCAGTTTTCGAAACTAGAATCAGAGAAAATTCAATTGGCCTCCGAAAAGCAGACTATGGAATGCCGGTTGGGGGATATCTCCCTACTGGCGTGGAAGTCCATGGAGTCGCTGGAGCATACCCTGACGGAATTGGCTGTCGAAGTCCCTCCTAGGACTCATGTCCTCGAAGATGCTTCTAGTAGCTTTGAAAGGATCGAAGAGGCCTCATCGTTGGCTTTGAACGCAGCTCATTCCTTCGATAATCATTGCTCCAGGGTGACGACCTCGATACTTCTCAGCATGCTTCACACCGGCGGATGTCCCCATGTCGCCGAGCTGGAGTCCCCAAATTTGGACCTTCCAGAGGGAGAAGGGGATATGTCGTGGGCCCTCCACGCCGTTCGGAAGTCCACCCAAGTCTTCCACCATCGCATCTGGGACTTCATTGGTGAAGCGGCCGCCAAAGTTGCACTTCGACGCACCCTAGGCGCCAGCGTCAACCTGGGGACTTGGTTGGATGACGTCCCCCGCCGGAGGGAGGGGGAAGAAGGTGGTCTATGTCCTGAGGTCGCCCCTCAGGTGTGACGCCTAACTCCCCCCTCGCCATTTTTTAACTTATGTACTGGCATATCCGCTAGACGTAACCGTCGTGTTATAATACCAAGACGTTGGATTGTTTGCTTATTTCCGCCAGATGCTCGAACCTGACAGGTACTAGACACTAATCTTCTCATCCCGGACCGCCTGGTACGCCGTCGACTTCGGCACTGGGGCTTCGCTGAAGAGTCGTCTCGTTTCTGGGCAGATCGAGCCGGCGGGCACCGAAGTTGGCCTCGAACTTGCTAGACGCTCTGCCAGTGTTACTATGCTCTTATAACTTTTTGGAATGTAACATAAGGGGATATTGTAATGTTCACTATTTTAATCATTATCATTTTCATCGAGAACAAGCCCCACTGCTTGCTTGAGTTTTTCTTCTCTTCTTTTTTTTCTTTTTGTCGCACCGCGTGGGAGTACTGCGACTGACTTGACCCTAGTAGCACAGCTGGCGGAGTCTTCATGGAGACCCATCCTCCTAAAATCAGGCGATAGGACGTAATGAGCATGATTGGCGCAGCCCTTTAACTGTAGCCTGTCCGAATCACTGTGTAACCACATGCTCTTAAGGCAAGACGACAAAACGTAACCAGCGTAATTGGTGGGAATAGGCCCTCGCAGTTTCCTTTAAAAGGAGCTGGCGATGTTGCCGGATTTCGTCGACCTATAGCCTCAGTGATATTACCCCCCCCTTCTGTTGAACCATTCCCCCACTATTTACTCCAGGCTTAGTTGCCAACTCCGGCCACCGTCGCCTTGTCGGCGATGGAATGATGTCCTTCTTCAACTTGAAGCCATGTTGGCGCCGCGCTATTCACGGCAGCCTGCTCCTACTGGGGCTTGGTTCGAGACGAGCAGATGGGCAATCCACTTATACTTCAACAGGAGATTCCTCAAATTCAAGAGAAGGCTCCGGCATCCCCACCCTAGAGGTGGCCTTTGCTGATAGTGCTCCCAGCAAGCCTCTTGTCTATCTTCGTCGCTATCAAGATCCTAACGTTGGGCCTACGTCGCCTTACCAGCATGACGAGAGACTGCTTGTGGAGAGGCCGCGTCACGAGCTTGAGCGTCCGTGGTTCCTCGGCTTCTTGGCCGAGACTTCGCGGTTCGGAGCCCCGAGCTCTTATCGGTGCACCTCCATGGTGTCACGGTCTCGACGCCCTCTCTTTTCGGCAGTTCGGGTTTAAATCCTGTCTTGCCATGGGCTGCGGTTGGACCGCAGCACCGTTGCCTCGTGGGAGGCTTACTATGAGGTTCTACAAGCATGTACCGACGCACTGCTTTCGTAATTACAACAGATCCTTTGATGAATTAAAAAGCGTACGAGCAAGATTCGTACTTTCAGTCTTCCCTCTATGTTTCGATAGATGCAACGTGAGTTTCAGGACGCCTGCGGCGAGGTTGTCTCAAAAATATGCACTTCATCTAACCACGACCTCAGAATCGTCAGCTCTATTATAGGTGCAACGCAATACTCTAGTTGAGACAGCCATACCTCGACACACCTCCCCCTGTTCCCTCTTCTGTACTTGCACATATTATGCAAATTCTAGGGAAGTGGCATTAAAAGATGCTTGCGAAGTGCATGCTGATGCCACTACACTTTGGATTGGTGGAACCCTTGGTCTAAGAGGGCCTCCAACCCGTGCCTAGATAAGTGATCAGGAGTACTTGACTGCCTATGACTCCGGTTGGTACAGTAGTAATGGGAAATGTGTGCGAAGCTTCCAACCCATCACACGGATAGTGTGGTCCGTCGCGCGGAGCCTCTAGTCTCCGCCGGGCGATGGCAAGCACCGCACTACCGAGACGTGTAGCCAGATCCTCTGGCCCGTCGCGCGAAGCCTCTATTCTCCGCCGGGCGAGAGCAAGCACAGCGCTGCCGCGCTGGGCAGGCAGAGCCTCTGGCCCATCGAGCGGAGCCTCTAGTCTTCACCGGGCGAGGGCAAGCACAGAACTACCGCGACAGGTAGGCAAAGCCTCTGGCCCGTCGCGCGGAGCCTCTAGTCTCCGCCGGGCGAGGGCAAGCACAGAGCTACCGCGACAAGTAGGCAGAGCCTCTGGCCCGTCGCGCGGAGCCTCTAGTCTCCGCCAGGCGAGGGCAAGCACAGAGCTACCGCGACAGGTAGGCAGAGCCTCTGGCCCGTCGCGCGGAGCCTCTAGTCTCCGCCGGGCGAGGGCAAGCACAGAGCTACCGCGACGGGTAGGCAGAGCCTCTGGCCTGTCGCGCGGAGTTTGGGGTCATGTGGTATGTGGCTTGGAGCGGATGGATTTCTGACATTTCGTACTCAAATTACGCAGGTCGCCGTGCAAGGCCCTACGCGATTTGTGGCCCTGGACATCAGGATTTTCGGCGGTTTATACTCCGCAGACTGCGCTCGATGCCAGAGGCAATTCCATGTGATTTACTGTCCGGGACATCGATGTTCCCGGCGCTTTATACTCCGCGGAGTACGCCGGATGCCAGAGGCAACTCCGTACGATTTACGGCCCGGGACATCGATGTTCCCGGTGCTTTATACTCCGCGGAGTACGCCGAATGCCAGAGGCAACTCTGTGCGATTTACAGCCCAGGACGTCTATGTTCCCAGCGCTTTATACTCCGCAGAGTACGCCGGATGCCAAAGGCAACTCCGTGCGATTTACAGCCCGGGACATCGATGTTCCCGGCGCTTTATACTCCACGGAGTACGCCGGATGCCAGAGGCAACTCCGTGCGATTTACGGCCCAGGACATCGAAGTTCCCGGCGCTTTATACTCCGCGGAGTACGCCGGTTGCCTGAGGCCACTCTGCGATTTTAAGTCGACTATAACTTATACTCCATGGAGTGCCCTAGAGTGTTAACTGGCGACATTCGCGACATTCGCTAGGAAAGGATAACATCTCCAATGTAGAACATACCAGGTGCGAGAAGCACTCCCGGCGATTTTAACCTCCAGTACAGATGACAAATATCCAGTATGTTCAAAGATGCATGTATTAAAAACTTCTGATAAGTACATATGCCGGACACGGGCCAAGGCCATCTTGACCGGAATATAACAAAAGTACAATAATTGCGGTATCTGGATTACGCATAATACCGACGGAGGCAGTCGGCGTTCCAAGTGTGGTTCAAGATACCACCATCGAGCGTGGATAAACGATAAGCCCCTCTGGGAAGCTGAGCGACGACAATATAAGGGCCTTCCCACTTTGAGTCGAACTTCCCAACAGTCCTAGAATGCAAGGCCTTCCGGAGCACGAGGTCTCCTTCATGAAAGGACAATGGGCGGACTAACTTGTTGTATGCCCGAGATGTTGTCTTCAGATATTTGGAAATATGTTCTGTCGCAGTCGAACGCACCCCATCTAGGAGATCAAGAGAGACCTCTTGTTCGGACGAGGGCGCGGAATCGAGTATTCGCGGAGATTCCGCTTTAATTTCCTCCGGGGTTACTGCCTCATCACCATAAAGGAGCTTGAATGGTGTGAACCCGGGGGACGGGTCTTGGTAGTGCGCATGGACCAGAGAACGTGGGGAAGATGTTGAGGCCATGTTCCTTTGGGCAGGCCCACCAACCGTTTCTTGAGTGCGAGGGCGATGGTGCCATTAGCGCGTTCCACAGCTCCGTTGGACTGAGGGTGCCCGACGGAGGCATAATGAAGCTTGATGCCCATTTGCTCGCAAAACTCTTTGAAGCTTCGCGAGTCGAACTGAAGCCCATTATCCGCCGTAATCTCCCGAGGAACTCCAAAGCGACAGATGATGCTCTGCCAGAGGAAGCGTTGAACTGCTGCTGAGGTAACCTTCGCCATGGCGCAGGCCTCCGGCCATTTAGAGAAATACTCATAAGCAACAATGATGAATCGCACATCTGCGGGACCACGTGGCAAAGGCCCTACAATATCCATCCCCCACCGGGCCAATGGCCACACTGGGGGAATGGGATGTAACTGGTTGGAGGGACGATGGCCTTCACGCGCCATCCATTGGCAACCTTGGCACCTTCGGACGACAGCTTCAGCGTCAGTTGTAGCCGTGGGCCAATAAAATCCTTGCCGGAAAGCTTTCCCCACCAGGGCCCTCGGAGCGACATGCGAACCGCACTGGCCCGAATGAATGTCAGCGAGGAGGCTTAGCCCTTCGGGACGTGCAAGGCACCGCAGGAGTGGCGCACACACTCCGCGTTTAAAGAGGACTCCCTCTATGATTTGGAAGGTTCTCGCCCGCTGCTGCATTCTTCGGAGTTGGAGCATGTCGTCTGGTTTGAATGTTCCCTGCAGGAACATGCGGATCGGTTCCCTCCAGTCTTCCGTCGGTGCAATGCGACACACCGGGCTACTCTCAAGCTCGGCGTGATGAATAGCAGGGGTAACCAGCACCTCGACAAACGCCCTGTCCGGAGGTTGAGTATGCGAACTTGCCGCCTTGGCGAGGACATCGGCTTCTTCGTTTTCTGCTCTTGGGATGGTGGTCACAGTAACACCTAGGAAATTTCATTCCCTTGCTCGGACTACTGACATATATTTTGCGAGATCGTCATCTCTGGCCTGGAAAGATTTGTCTATATGTCTTGCAAGCACCCTCGAGTCGGTATATACTTGGACCCTACGAGCCCCAAGAGCTTTAAGTTTATTCAGGCCGTAGAGGAGGGCTTCGTACTTCGCCACATTATTAGTTACGGGAAATTCCAGATGTGCGGAGTATGATAAGCGACGCCCCTCGGGAGTGGTTACGATCGCTCCCACCCCTTCTCCATAGGCACTATAAGCTCCATCAGAATGAAGCGTCCACACATGTTCCGAGGGGCCTGCGGCTGACGGTTGAGCCGGAGGTGTCCACTCTGCTATGAAATCTGCCAGAATCTGAGACTTGATTGCCGTGCGGGAGATGTATCTCAAGGAAAATGGCGCTAACTCCGCCGCCCATTTCCCGATGCGCCCCGTAGCTTCTTTGTTCTGCAACACCTCGGCTAGAGGAAACGACGAAGGTACCGAAATGGGATGTGCCAGAAAGTAATGCCGCAATTTCCGCGAGGCCATCAATAGAGCATAAGCCAGCTTCTCCAGCTCGGTGTATCGCATCTTGGCTCCCTAGAGAACTTCCGATACGAAATATACTGGGCGCTGTATGGCCCCTTCCTCCCATACCAAAACGGCACTGACAGCCGTCGGGGACACGGCGACATATAACAGCAGCGGGGCTGATGATGGTGGGGAGACGAGGGTAGGAAGTTTAGCCAAATGCTTCTTGAGCTCGTCGAAGGCCGCAGCACATTGAGAGTCCCACTGGAAGCCATCATGGCCACGCAGCGTCTTGAAAAAGGGTAGACCCCTTACCGCAGCTCGAGACAGAAAACGGCTAAGGCCGGCAAGGCGACCCGTCAGCCTCTGTACTTCCCTTGATGTCTTGGGAGGCTCCATGGAGAGAATGGCATCGACCTTCTCTGGGTTTGCTTGTTTTCCGTGGCCGCACACCAGAAAACCGAGGAGTTTGCCGGCCTGCACTCCGAATACTCATTTTGCCGGATTAAGCTTAACTCCGGCCCTTCATAGGTTGTTGAAAGTTTCCTGCAGGTCTTCGGCATGAGATCTAGCCTGCTTGCTCTTGACGACCACATCATTGACATACGCTTCTATGTTCCGACCTAGCTGCTCGGCAAAAACAAGCGCTATGAGTCGACTAAAGGTGGCTCCAGCGTTCTTCAATCCGAATGGCATTCGGGTGAAACAGTATGTACCCCCCGGAATGATAAAACTTGTTTTGACTTCGTCTTCTACCGCCATGAAAATCTGATGATAACTGGAGTAAGCGTCAAGGAAGCTCATCCGCTCACATCCCCACGGTGGCATCAACCAGCTGATCGATACGTGGAAGCGGATAGTTATCCTTAGGACAGGCTTTGTTTAAACATGTGAAATCTACACACATCCGCCAGGTACCATTGGCCTTCTTAACCAACACTGGATTGGCTAGCCATTCCGGGTGATGAACTTCCCGAATTATCGCCGACTTCAACAGCTTTGTTACCTCCGCCTTAGTGGCCTGCTGATGCTCGATCGACATACGTCGGAGTTTCTGCTTGATGGGCTTGGCGTCCGACCGCACCGCGAGGTGATGTTGAATGATTAATCGGTCGACACTATGGATATCAGTGGGTTCCCAGGCAAACACGTCGCCATTGGCGCGGAGAACCTGAAGAAGCCTCTGCTCCTCCTCCGGGTCCAGGCTGTCCCCCATGGATACTTGACGAGAGCCCTCCGATCGGTTCAAGTAGATCTTCTTGACTGCTCCTTCTGGCCTGGGCTTGGGAATCCATCCTGGAGCCGAGGGAGCGGCCGTGGCAGGCTCCAGAAGGTTCTCTCCGACCACATGTACTTTACGAAAAGGTCTTCAAACGCCCATCTCTATCTGACGGGCGAGATCTTGGTCTCCTCGGATGACGATAACGCCTTGAGGTCCGGGAAGCTTCATGCACAGATAATTGTGATGTATTACCACCTCAAAGGCATTAAGCACGGGCCGTCCTAAAATGGCGTTGTACGGATATGAGAGGTCCACCACATCGAACATAATATCCACACTCCTTTCTTGGTCACCCGATCGGAATGACACTTGGAGTGGAATTCTACCCAACGCTCGGAAAGGTTGGCCTCCGAACCCCTGAAGAGCGGCCCGTATGCTTTGCCGAGGATGCCCATCTGATCAAACGCCTCCGCGAACAAAATGTCCGTAGAACTTCCCCCATCGATGAGGACTCTTCGGACGTCACACCCAGCAATGCCGACTTGAACAACTAGAGGGTCTTGATGTGGGAAATCAACGCCCCGTGCGTCCATAACTGTGAATGTGATATCGATGCCCGCGCCCTCCGGAGGAATTCGGACCGTGGACATGGCAACGTGATGTAACCGACGAGCATAAGCCTTCCTTTGTCTTTTCGACGTAAATTTCGAAGATGACCCTCTAGTGATTACATTAATAATCCGTCGTGACGCTTCCTCCGAGGTCCCTATGCAAAGGACCGTCGAGGCAGGAGGAAGTGAATAACCTTCCGAAGTTTGCCCTCGAGTAATGGTAGGCGTCTGCGCAATCGGGGTCTTATCACGAAGATGACTTTCTCGGAGGGCCATCACCGAGGGGCAAGATCGGGTGAGATGATCTCCTCTCCCATGCACCTCGCACCAGAGCCGTTGACCTTGCGGCTCCTGTTGGTATTGCCCCCGGGATGAACGACCAGGATGCCCACCGGTGCCTTCTCGGCCTGCTCCTCTTTCGCGGCCGCGGCCGCGCCCTCGCCGCCCCCTTCCTCGGTCGGTCGGGGGATCGTTATTGCCTCTGGCATCCGCACCACCGATACCCAGAAAATATCTGCGGCGCTGGTTCCTTTGGGCCCTGCCGGAGGAATTCTCTGGAGCGTCCTTGGTCTTCCCGAAAGTAATAAAATCACCATGGCGGAGCTGCGTGTCTTCCTCGGCCCGAGCGTATACCTCCATCTTGTCGAAAAGTTTGACCACAGTAGTGATGGGTTTCCGGGCGTTATATGCAGCCAATGGTCCCGGGCGAAGTCCCCGTACCGCTGCATTGATTATGGTGGTTTCGTTGACATCCTTGACCTGGCAGCGAATCTTGGCGAATCTCTTGAAATACTCTCGTAGTTTCTCCGTCGGCTTCTGCCGAACGGCAAATAGTTGGCTGGCGTCGACCCGCTCGGTGTAGCTCCCCTGGAAGTTATTGTAAAGAGACCTCCGAATTTGCTCCCATGAACTCACAGAACTGGGTTCTATCGCGAAGAACCAAGCGCAACACCTTGGAGAGCGAGGGGCAACCCTTTGGCTTTGGTGGAGTCATCACCCCCTGCCGCTTCGATCGCGGTTTTATACACTCGCACAAACTCCCTGGGATCCGCATCTCCCTTGTAAGGCTCAATAGTAGGCATCTTGAAGTCCTCCGGCCACACAGCCTGTTGGAGATCAACAGACAGAGGGGATTCCGAATCTGTCTGTCGAGGAGTTCGCTTAAGGGGGACTTCATGGCTCTCCGCTCTCTCCTCGGGGATCTGCCCCACCACAGTCGGAGGCGCCGGATGACTCCTGGATTGTAGTTCACACATCGCACCCTTGAGGTCCTTCAATTCCCGTTGCAACGCGCCAAGGACCTGGAGGAGAGTAGTATCCGCCCCGGGAGGGGAGACCTCACCTGCTCCGGGGGCGTCCACCGCGGCAGGGCCCGGTCCCCCCACCCGGTGATCGCTCGGAGCCTCAATGTTAGTAGTGGGAGCCACCGGGACATGCTGGGCCCCTTCGCCTCCGGCCTCTACACTTAGAACTCCCATGGTCACAGCTGCGGCAGCAACATGTCCACCTCCCGTGCCAGCGCGGTCGAGGAGGACATCCGGGCTTGGGTCGTGCAGCTCTCCTTCCCATACCACCGAGTCGCCCGCGCTCACGCGAGCTCGCGTAGTGGCCTTCCGAGCACTCCACTTCTTCTTCATTGCCTTGGGCGGCATTACCGAATCGTAGCTTGCTGATCAGTCGCCCCCCACGGACGGCGCTAGTCTGTTGTGGTTACAGACCAAACAGTCTAACTGCGAAACTTTTTCCCCCCCACTTTCCATTATCCATAGAGCCCCTTTTATAGGCTTACAATGTCCTGACAGGGTTACGTGCCCCCCTTTATTGGGGATACAAGTGGCACTAGACTTGCCTAATCTAACACAAGTCCTATCAATCACAATGTCCTCTAGAGTTATGAATCACCCCAAAATATCTATTTTACAACACTGAGGGGCCCACTGGGCCAAAAGATAAAGGTGGAGATCAGCCTATCAACAATAACCTACTTATCACATACGGTTCTTTACCTAGAATTATCTGTGATAATATTTCAACTTACCCGCTCTCATCAAATTTGCATTTTTTTTGCTCATCTCGCTAGATTTGCTCTTTAAAATAAAAGGCTCAACTATTCTTCTCCTCATCTCTCTTCTCACTTCTCCTCTTTCACTTCTCCTTACTAAATTTGCCCTTAAAAATAAAAGGCTCGGTTTGTTCTTCTTTTCCTCATCTCTCTTCTCACTTCTCCTCAACTCCTCCTCTCCTTTCCCCGCCTCTTCTTCTTTTTTTTGACAAAAAACACTAGAAGAGGCTCCTACTGCACTATATTAAAATAAAATAGAATAAAGTACAGAAAGAAGAAAGAAGAAAGGAGGGAGGGGAGACGAGAAAAGAACACTGATAGAGATCATATCTAGGGAGTAAAGCCAAGCAGAAAGCAAAATACGTGTGGCCGATTTGACCCTATTCAACAACAGGGAAGCTTCTAATCTAAGCCTATCTTCCTAGTCATTGAAGGAATGGAACTGCTATTGGAAGATGAACTCGTTTCTAAGTTTCCAAATGATCTAGGTGGTCAAGATAAACTTCTCCATAAAGAGGTGACCTGAAAAAGACTACTTGGCATGAAAAAAAAATCCTTGGAGGAGTATTTGTATGTAGAGACCACTGAATACCAATCTCATTCTAGCATTGAGCAGAGAAGAGGCAGTCAAAGAAGAGATGACTAACAATTTTTGCACTTTGAGAAGTGCAAAACACACAATGGGCATCGCCAGCAAAGCTAAGGTTTCTCCTTCTTAGCATATCTTTAGTGTTGAGCTTGTCCATTCAAAGTAGCTAAGCAAAGACCTTTTGCTCCATTAGGCATTTGCTCTTCCAAACCAGCGGATAGACCAGAGGAGTTGCTAAGGATTTGAACTAGTGAGTGTACCATTTCTGCGAGAAATACATAGAGCTACCCCAGATGTAAGTCCATTGATCTGGCAAATCATTGTTAATGACTACAGAATTTGTGAGATCTAGCAACTATAAATATTCTTAATATGCTTCCTCCGACAAGGGAAGCTGGAATTGCTAATTGGGCCCTAGCGATTGCATGAAGTTTTTAACTGAGATATCTTGATTAGAAGTGAAAGAAAACAATCTCAGAAATTTGATGTAGAGAATATTTCCATCCTAGCAGTCCTTCTAGAACAGGATATCTTGACCATTGCCCAGCTTTCCCATCAAAATGGCCCGGTATTGAGTGACACATTTCATGACATCTTTCCACCAAAAGTATCCACAAGAACCTAACACATGAGGAACCACATGCAAGTTGTATTTGCTGCACAACAATTTAACATAGAGAGTTTTCAGCTCATGCATAAAATTTGTGTAAGTGTTTTATTAGTAAGCCTTCATTTAGGGCTCTTAGGTTAAGGACTCCAAGTGATATGGGGTCGCCCGATCTTCTTGACGTAGGATGGATACTCGCGGAAGTCTTGATGAATCGTAATGATCCTCCAATACCAGTGCAAGGGATGAACACTCTTTAATCTGTCAAAACACGCTCGCGTTGATTTCACCGACCACCAAGCAAAGATCTATCGTGCACCCAATTCCCAGTGGAAAAGCTGAATAATCTTGATTGAAGAACACTCCTAATTCCCTATGGAATTTCAGCAGCAATGATGAACTCGAATAAACTTTAGTAGATTGATTTTTCTCAAAGGTGGTCTGAGCCCTAAAGGCTGTCAATATAAGGCTTATATAGCCCCTTGGGATGTCCATATGGCCCCAAACTGAGTATAACTCAACTCTATATTGTTTTAGACACGAACTCTCACAAAAAAGGAAACTAGATTTTACATCTATCGCATTATTTCGGGCATAGCAGATGATTCTTAATGAATTTGAAGATGGGTCTGATCTATTACGTAGCCCTTGAAATAAGCTTTCCAACGAGTACAAGAACGTCCGAATCGGACTCTGTTTGTGAAAGTTATAACCTTTTTACTAACTACCTATTAGGCTGTCCTAAATCGAATCCGAATTGAATTCTGAGTTGAATTCGAGTTTGAATTGAGTTGAGCATGTGGGAAGTCGGAATTAGGCTTAAAAATCTTATCAAAAACTTGTATTTTAAGTTATTGAGCTCCCCCTTTTGCTCTCTCACCACATGAGCTTTCTTTCCCCTTCCACATAGGCCTTTCTCTTGTGTGCTCCATCCAGCCACATGGGTTTTGTTCTTGTTAGTTACACCGCATGCTTTGTTCCGTCATGTCTTTGGCACCTAATGTGGTTATCTTTTTCTTTGTGTCTCTCCATTGCTTTAGCCCTGACCTCCATCTTTTGCATTGTCCATGAAAGGTTAATATGTCACTTTTATTTTTATATTTTTTAAAATTTAACTATGCCCAATAAGCCAACTCAGCTACAGTAAAAAATAAGCCAGTTATAGTAAAATTTCGGCCAGAAGTCATCGCTATTCCAAACACCCCCTAAATATTCTAATCACGTAATTAAATTAATTAATTGCAACTACTAATTACCTACTGCCCTATGGCTATGCGGCAGGCTCTTGGCCACACGGTGACCGGGCGACAGGCACTTGGCCACACGGTGGCCAGACGGTAGGCCTCTGTCGCACGACTACGGGGCTCTTTCGGTCAGGTGTCAGCTCCTGGGCATCGTCGTTCGGTGATGGAACGGCAAAACGGGTATTTTTGCTCGTGTTACGTATATATTGATATTTTTATAAATACAGACTCTAAATATATTATAAGTACCAAAAAAACTCCTCCACCGCGTGCTTCAGCAGCGGGTAGTACGTCAAGCTGCCCCCTGCTAGCTGACGATCGAGGTTTCGCGCAACCTACAATGCGACGTGCCCATCCAACTAATTAGAACACTGGAGCTTGTTAAGCCCATGCTTTGAGAAGAGAATACATATTCGGGATTATTTGCATGACTAGGCCTGAGGAACAAGCCTAGTATAGACGTATAGTATTCAATAGTAACTTGCACTCTAGTACAGATAGTATTTTCTTTTTCGTTCTAGATGTATCTTCTATTGCCTTTTCATGTATGCTGCACACCCAACCGTACATACATACGGTTCTAGGATTCTCTCAAGGCCCGTGACTGCGATGGCATGCATGCCTTCAGGCTTTATACTACGAGTTTACTGCTCAGCTTTTTACTGCGTGCATGCTGTCAGTTTTGACCACTTGACCAGTCTTATTTTTCTTCTTTTCACCTGGTCATGAGGCCTGCAGCGCTGTTACTTTACATGCATGCAAACATGGTGGTCACAGCCTGAGTTAACCATCGATGTGATTTGTGAGCCACAAGGGGGCATGTCAATTCTCAAACCGACCCATCAAGTTAACGATACAACCTTATTCTAATCATTTGAGAGCAGTTCGACAATACTAGTAGTACAAGCTTAGCCACCCACACAACCGATACACAGCTAATTCTTTTTAGACTTTTAATTTTTGGTTCCTATAAAAGTCAAAGCAAACGAAATAATCTTAATTTTTTGCTCGTGCCCTGTGGGCTGACCGTGATTTGCTGCTGCATGTACAACCAACTGGACTTGAGATTGGACACCGCTCAATTTGGCTTTTTTAATGGTTTATATTTTTTTTATGGTATTTAGCTTATTTTGTACTGTACCTACTGATAGCATTTTTAGTATAATTAATTTATTAAAAATAAAAAATAAAAAAGTTAACCCGTTATATATAATATAAAGAAATACAAAAAATAAAAGATAAAAAATCTAAAAAACAAAAAAATCAGAAAAAAGATGAAATTAAGCCGCTGGCAGCGAGTAGTACACCAAAAGTCAAAAGCAAACCGAAACGAGCAGGCTGGCAACAAGCTGCTGTCTTGTCCCCGTGATGGAGAAATGCGTTTGCCTCGAGCTCTGCAACTTCAGTGCATCTCTCCCTAGCAATTTCTGCAATTAAATAAGCTGTATTTGGAGAAAACATCGCTGTTGCCAGACGCACTTGGAGACAGGCTTGGGGGTGTTCGCTTGACCAGGATAGAGGATGCACGGCAACTGGGGGGCACCATTAGTCTCAGGCAGGCCCATTCCTAAATGGCACATGGCCGTAATACTACCAGCATAAACTGCGATCATTACGCCTCTGCTGTACGCATGAGAAGAAAAGGTTCTCGCGTCCGTTGCGTGCGAGCCACCCTGCGTCGGGAATCGCGAAGGGATGATGGCTGCCTTGAAGTTGGGAAAGGAAAAGGATAGAAGGAAAATTCGCCATCTATTTAGAGTTGGTTTGGAACAGTAGTGGTTTCTAATTTTTAATTAAAATTTTACTATAATTAATTTATTTTTTATTATAATTGAATTAGTTTATTGGATATAATTAAATTTAAAAAATATAAAAAATAAAAGTGGCATGCTAACCTTTCACAGACAATACAAAAGAATACGAAAAAAATAAAACACAAAAATACCAAAAAACAAAAAGACAAAAAATAAACAGTATAACAAAAGCCGAAAAGTGCCCATCGCTGACGCCGAGTGGGGCCTTAGGCTTACGTTTCTGACTTCTGATTTATTTTTCTTTATTTATTTATTTTTTCTGATTTTAGCATATTTTGAGTTTTTTTACCTTTTTTTGTATTCATTTACATTATACTTAACACATTAACTTTTTTAGATTTTTTAAAATTAATTATGCTAAATAAATTAACATCAATTATAATATAATTTTAACTAGTTACAGTATAATATTAGTTATAAATCATTAAATCCTAATCTAACCAAACTCCGACCAGTAACCGTGCAGCAGAGACCAACGCGTGCTTTTGCTTTTCGCTTTGAAAAAGCCCAAAGGCCGCAGCTACCTACGCCGGCCTCTGACGACAAGTCCGTAGGCTGTCGATTGCTCTGCCTTTGCACACCGGCCGATTGCTCCGGCTTTCGGCGTTCCAAAGGTGAAGAGTGTGGTCAGTACGGCGGACTACAAGCAGACCTAGTAAAAACGAAACAGCACACGCACACACAAAAAAAAAACCGTAGAGAGAATTGCGAGTAGCTGGTGTTTTCATTGGACGAAATAAGCCTGTGCAACTCTGCAACGTAAGCACTGAGCCCGCGAGACCATTTAGAGCATCTGCAGTGCTCCACTCTAAACGGTGGCTTTGCCGGTCTATGTCAGAGCCGAGTCACGGTGAAGAGGAGAAGAAAAGGTGGTGACTTGCAGTGTGTAGAGAGGCTTGTAGAAGCTGCCATGGTTTGAGAGAGAGATAAGGTGGTCTATCGAGAGAGAGAGGAGAGGAGAGAAAAGGGCACCGCAAATAGGAGGAGAAAACATTCCATTACAAAACATGAGAAAAACATTGCATTACGATTTAAGTGTGCGACTGTCTGCGAAGCAAACTCGAGGGAAAAACAATCCCAAAATTTGAAGCACTTGGCACCTTTTTTTTTTAATCCCTGAACTCCTGCGAATCCTGTCCCCCAACATCCCCATTTCTCGCAGCAAATTGATGATATGATACCGGCCGTGCCTGCCAACTGCCAAGTACCGGCACGCACAGAAAAAAGGTTTCAAACCAACTTAACCGCCTCTTGTATTATATATAGCCTATATGGAGTATCATCTTGCCATGAGCCACACTAACCAACTCTCACTAGCTACTGGTAGGCAGCTCACTCAGCCGAGCAATGGAGCCAAAGAGCAGCAGCAGCAGCAGCTTGCGCCTGGTTGCCACTGTACTCCACTTGCTGCTCTTTGCTCCGAGCTTGGCCACGGCGTTCAACTACGCCGACGCGCTCGCCAAGTCCATCATCTTCTTCGAGGGCCAGCGCTCCGGCAAGCTGCCCCCCGGCAACCGCATGCCGTGGCGCGGCGACTCAGGCCTCAGGGACGGCGCCCAGTACAATGTACGCCCCTCCCTTCTGTTTTGCGTGTCAGGCCTTCGTTTGTGATGCGGATCGTTCAAGTTTCCATCTTTCAGGTGGATTTGGTCGGCGGGTACTACGACGCCGGCGACAACGTCAAGTTCGGCCTGCCGATGGCGTTCTCGACGACGATGCTGGCGTGGAGCGTCATCGACTTCGGCAAGTTCATGGGCGCCGAGCTGCCCAACGCCAGGGCCGCCGTGCGCTGGGGCGCCGACTACCTCCTCAAGGCCGCCACCGCCACGCCGGGCGCGCTCTACGTCCAGGTCGCCGACCCGAACCAGGACCACCGGTGCTGGGAGCGGCCGGAGGACATGGACACGCCGCGCAGCGTGTACCGCGTCACCAAGGATAACCCCGGCTCCGACGTCGCCGGCGAGACGGCCGCCGCGCTCGCCGCGTCCTCCATCGTCTTCCGCCGCTCCGACCCGGACTACTCATCGAAGCTGCTCCACGCCGCCATGGAGGTGTTCGACTTCGCGGACCGCCACCGCGGGTCGTACAGCGACTCCCTCAGCTCGTTCGTGTGCCCCTTCTACTGCTCCTACTCCGGCTACCACGTGAGTCACCGGCAAACTCTGCTCTGGTCATTCATACAGACATTGCTCATCGACCATGCACGCAAATACAAACGCAGGACGAGCTTCTTTGGGGCGCGTCGTGGCTGCACCGGGCGTCGAACAACGTGTCGTTCATGTCGTACGTGCAGGCGAACGGCATGCAGCTGGGCGCCGGCGACGACGACTACTCGTTCAGCTGGGACGACAAGAGGGTTGGGACCAAGGTCCTGCTTTCCAAGGGGTTCTTGAGGAGCAGGTTGCAGGGGCTGCAGCTGTACAAGGCGCACTCCGACAACTACATCTGCTCGCTCGTCCCGGGGACAAGCACCTTCCAAGCCCAGTACACGCCAGGTCCATTAGTTCATGAGTGCCAATCGTTAGCTGATTCATACCACTAATCCAAGAGCTAACTGCATTTGCTTAAATGGAATTGAAACAGGGGGCCTCATCTACAAGGAGGGCGACAGCAACATGCAGTACGTGACGACGGCAACGTTCCTGCTGCTCGCCTACGCCAAGTACCTCCGGTCGAGCGGCGCATCCGTCTCCTGCGGCTCCAAGGACGTCTCTCCCGCGGAGCTCATCGCACTGGCAAAGAGACAGGCAAGCACTAGCACAGCGTTGCAATCTGCGACAACTTCCATGAGCACGCATTTTTAGCCAGTGATCTGAAGAAATCGTGTTCTTGTCATGTGTGGTGGACTCATGGCATGGCAGGTGGACTACGTCCTGGGGAAGAACCCGGCGGGGATGTCGTACATGGTGGGGTTCGGCGGTCGGTACCCGCAGCGCGCGCACCACCGCGGCGCGTCGATGCCGTCGGTGCGCGTTTACCCGGGGCGCATCTCCTGCGACGACGGCTTCCAGTACCTCCACGCGGCGGCGCCCAACCCCAACGTCCTCGTCGGCGCCGTGCTCGGCGGGCCCGACGCCCGCGACGCCTTCGCCGACGACCGCGGCAACTACGCCCAGTCCGAGCCCGCCACCTACATCAACGCGCCGCTCGTCGGCGCCCTCGCCTTCTTCGCCGGAACCACCAAGCTGTAGGGTCGTATCGTGTGTGTGTGTGTTGCATCGGCACGTGACAGCGTGGGAGCGCCCAGGCATGTGAGCTGAGCTGAGCTGAGCTCCCCCGTCGCTTGTCTGTATCGCGGCGTCTGTATCGCTACTTTTTTTACTAGTGAGATGGCGAATTTTCATCAGTTGTGATACTATTTTCAATCATAATTATAAAAATAGTCATATAAAAATAGCATTAGCTAAGATAATGTTTTCGCCGTCCGGTAGTCAGACGGCAGCGACGGAGGTGTGATACATGGTCCTGTCGTCCCACGGGCGGACAGTAGGCCGCCTGCTGCCCTACTAGCAGACGGTAGGGCGGTCACCTGCCGCCCTACTAGCAGACGGTAGGGGGGTTTGTTGCTCCATGAGGAGACAGATTAGGTCTAATTACCTGCTATTTTTTAATTTTTTTAAAAAAATTTGTGTGAATTTTTTAATATATTAAATGAGCTCAAAAAATTATGAAAATTTATCTGCAGTTTCCTGACATAATTTAGTTGACTGTATAGTTTTTTCGTAATTTTATGCATTGTGAAAGTTGCTCAAAAATTCGTACGATTTTGATATTCGTAGGAGTTGTTACATATAGCAAATAAGTTCCAAAAATTACAAAATTTTACGCAAAGCCTCCCGACATAGCCATAGTAATTGTGTAAGTTTTTGGGAATTTTCTGTGCTCCGAATTTATCATGTTAATTCAATCGTGAAATTAGCGATACACATATATCTTTTCTTTCCTACCACGTCCTTCATACATTTGTCACTCTATCCTTGTTGTCCCTCCTCGCACGCTCCCTCGTCTGCACTAATGTCATTATGTCCATGCCGTCCCCCCTCGCTGGCTACCTCGTCTGAACATTTGTGAGTTTCACCATGCCGTCTTCCCTCGTCTGCATATTTATTAGAGTTACCATGTCATCCCCCCTTGCCCGCTCCTTGGTCTGATATTTGTTGGTGTTATCATGCTATCTCCCTCGCCTGAAGTGATGCGCATCGATAAGGAGTCGTTAATTTGCGGGGTGAGCGCACCGAGTTTCCTTTTACTCGGTCATAAATACGAATATCTCGTAGTTCATCATCGCTCATCTCAGTCGCTGTTCGCAGAAACTTATTCTCGCTTGTAAATTTTTTGGATGGGTAATCAAATTATTGGTAATTAATGAATTATTCATATATAGTTACATGCGTGTAATCACTAACTTTCATGCTGCTTGTCATGATTTTGTGTTTTAATATTTACTGTGGATCTGGTTATTGTGGCTTTAGGTAGTTACATATATGGAACACTTGACAGTGTTCTACGGCAATGGTCTTGTACGGGCTGAACCCGATGGGTTGGACCTATCGATATGCCAATATAAGGTGCTCCAGGCCGAGAGGCTCAGCGTCATGAATATTCACAAGCTACGAAACTCCAGAGGGAGTTTGCCACGGAGGCAATGGAGATGAAACTTGCGATCGAGGGAATCACCTGCACGAATGTGTAAGATCAAGTATGACCGACTAGAAGGAGGTGAATAGGAGGTAATAATTTTTTTGTAAGATAATTATAATCTAACAAATTTAATTCACAATTTAAACTTACATAATTGTAGTAACCCTAAAGCACCTTAAAAACAATAACTACACAAGGTTCTAAAACAATTAATTGCACAAAAATGAATATATAGAGACAAATAGAATCATAAATAATATTAAGGTGACACACAATGTTCTACCATGGTGATCGAAACCTTACGGGTTTCCCAATGTTTTACCGTGGTGATCGAAAACTTGCCGGTTTCCCCTAGTCCATATTGAGGTAAGCTCAAACAAATTGGACTGACTCCGCGAATTAAGCCTTCACCTCAAATCCACTAGTGGTTGCCCTTTCTCCACTCTGAAAATGGTGGACACCGAATCACTCACAAACCGGCATCGGGACTCTTCACAAGCTCTTAGAAGAGATCACCACGCAAACCTCCGCTAAGGCATCTAGGTACCGACAAGTATCAAGAGTAATGAATCATAGTTTCACTTGATGACAATCAAGTACTAAGGATTACTCTAAAATGAATATGCACTTGATTTGGCTCAAATACCCTTAAACGAATGCACACAAAGAAAGAATGTGTGAAATGAATGCTCAAGGTTCAAAGATGTTCAATACAAGTTTAGCATCATATCCTTGACCTGGTGGGGGGTATTTATACTCTCACCAACCAAAACTAGCCATTATAAAAACCAATCTTGAAAAACAAGGGACATCGGTAGTACTGGCGTATATTTTATGGTACTATCGTAAAGTAATGTAGCACATAGTAACGGCTATGTCAGAATACCAGAACTAGTCGTTGAAAGTCGGCGTGGTACTACCGCCGTTGTAAATACGGTAGTTCCGATCGTCGGTAGTTCCATTTTTATCGGCGTGGTACTACCAATTTCCTCGGGGTCAAAATGACCCTCTTTGGAAAAACGTACTGCTGGATTTCTCCGGTGCTTCTGAAGTCCTGTAGTTCCGAATTCGGGTGTGATAGTTCCGTCGTGTATTTTTTCGTACTACTGATTTCGGCAAGCCTAAGTCTTAAGGTGGGTGCTCTCTGAAAAAATGTACCGCTCAGCATCCCGGTACTACCGATTTCTGGTAGTTTCATAGTTTACACATCGGTACTACCAGACTCCGGTAGTTCCGCAATATGTACTCCGGTACTTTCGATTCTTCTGACAGAGTATAGTTGGTTTTTAAACTTAATTTTAAGTGCATGCATGACCCTAAATTAATCCAAATAGCATAAGAACAGGCTATCAAGTTACTTCCTATGATATCTCTTAATAGTACGGCGACTATCCTATAATCCAGTCTTCCAAACTTTCTTTTAAGACTGGTAAATTTTGACAGGGATCCTATACTACTTGTACTTTTGTCTTGAGCCATCTTGATCATCTTTTCATCCTTTAGCATTCATGTTGCCTTTAACATGCTCACTTTTCGGACTTAACCAATGCAATACTCAACACACATATTAGTCACATATTATCATTAATTACCAAAACTATTTTTAGGGGTCTAGATGCTTTCAATTTCCCTCTTTTTGGTAATTGATGACAGCACTCATATATAAGTGAGAGAAAAGTAGTTTTTTGAATATACCACTTGTTTTGAAAACGAGTTGTATATTCTTTTATGTTTTGAAAACGAGTTGTATATTCTTTTATGACTTTGGTAAAGCAATTAAAATATCAAAATTGCTTAAATGAGGTTAAGAAATTAATTGCCCTTTAAAGTCACTTTGGGAAAGCTCTCCCTTAATATATGCAAAGAGATGATAAGATACAATTAGCACGTATGAAAATAAAAATTTTGGCGGAGTTTTTGAAGAATGAACTTCAAGAGAGTAGATTGTTTGCAATTGCAAATAAGATGATTGTCGAGCACATTTGAAGTTCAGTAATAAACATAATTGAGTTCAACAAGAAAGAACATGATGCTAGAGCATAAAAGACATTACATAGTTCATTACATCTCACAAGCAAGTAGAATAACATCACATGGTTCATTACACCATAACATTACATAATATAAAAATATGCAAACTATTTTGAGCAACTCTTAGCATCACTTTTCGGCTTCTTCCCATCTTCATCTTCTCCCCGAAACTTAAACTTCTCCCTCTTTGGTATCAAGATACCAAAAAGGTCTAGTCTTGTGGTCCTTGAGAAGAAGGGGCATGGTGACGATGACATCCGTAGTGCACTGGAGCGACTGTGTTCTCGAGAGCAGTCATGCGGTCCCCGAGAGAGGAGACGGCCGCCGTCAAAGAAGAGGTTACCCTCGAGGCGCAGAGCCACTGAGTAGACCTGAGAGAGAGACACCTCCTCACCCTGTTGCTCAACTGCAACCTCCTCTGATTGGGCTCTAGGGCGCGGAGGCACATGAACTGGAGGTCTCTCTCTGGGCTTGTATGGCTTATGCATTGAGCCCAGCCCACCTCGGTATCTGGTCTTCTTTATGATCAGAACTGTTGAGTAGACCTGAGAGAGAGACACCTCCTCACCCTGTTGCTCAGCTGCAACCTCCTTTGGTTGGGCTCTAGGGCGCGGAGGCACAGGAACTGGAGGTCCCTCTCTGGGCTTGTAGGGCTTATGCACTGAGCCTAGCCCACCTTGGTATCCGATCTTCTTTATGATTAGGACCATAATATATGGAGCATAGTTAATTCTTCCCACCCTGTCATTCTTTGTCGCTGCCATTTCTCTAATGATAAGATCAACCCATCAAACTTTGTTCCAGTCATTACATAGTTGATCAAATTCCAAGCATGCCCACGGATGGCATCAGAATTGTCGCTCTTGGGAAGGATAGTGTGATTTATGATTATGTTAACCAAACTAGGAATGGAAGGAGTCCTGAAAGCTTACCGGCACATATCTCACATTTTGGTCATAGTACTCGGCGCATGTGGCAAGCTGGAGCGCCGGTCTATCATACACCTTCTCATAGACGTTGAATTGCGTATGCAAGGCTTCCTCAAAATCCTGTCTGTTGGCATCCAAATATTGGTGTCCCATTATCCAGGAGATGTGCTCATAGTGTAGAGATATGTAGAGAGTGCCATAGAACTGTCTGACCATCTCCTCATTGTAATATGATTTTAGAGCTACAATGTGGGCAATGCTCGCTCTCTGAAATAGACGGTAAGCCCCCTCATACTTATCAATCTATCCCAGATGGTCCCAATACACATATTTGTGATCTGCAAACTGCTTGGAAGGACCATAAATCTGCTCATAAACTTGCTCCTGAAATTTGTGTGAAATCTGGGATTGTAACAATTTCTTGAGAGTACATACTGATTATGATGCCTCAGTATGGTGTAGTCATCACTGGAGATGTTTCTGAGGTCCACCTGCAGCTCCTTAGGCTCCTGCATTTCTTCGTCTGAGGACTTATGGAGCGGGCTATCTGAGGCACTGCTCCATCGCTCTGTCTCGGTCTCAGAATCAATGGCTATCCCCTTACCCTTGTACTCTCGGGCCTTTTGGGTTGACTCTGTCTGTGGCATCTCAATAGATGGGGATGCAGGAATATGGGATTCCTACTGAGATGATGCCTGACCCGAACCACTGCCCCGAGCATAAATCTTTCTTGTAGCATTTTTTGTCCTCGGCATCTTCAAGAGGGTAGAAAAAGAAGTCAAGGATAAGATATCAACTTAGAAAATTTGATTAAAATTGAATGAAATCACAATGCTATTTTATTAGAAAAATAGGTAGTACCGGCGTTCAAACTGTGATAGTACCGAGATGCGGTAGTACCGGTGTGTAAATTCCAGTAGGATCGCTCTGCGGTAGTGCCGCCTTCGTCGCATGGTAGTTCCGATTTCCTGAAACTTTCTAGGGCAGTCAATGCGATGATTTTGAGTGATGTTTTTCTTGGATTGAATCCATAAGATAGATGAGTTACCATCATACATCACTAAAAATAATTATTTACTCGAGAAAATAGTATTAAATCTTCCACATTTCAAATCTAACCTAATTTGGACCTAGGGTTCATAGAGATGAGATAAAAAGCAATGTTTGATCCAAAATACCTTGAGGATTGAAACAAAAGTACCCTTGGGATGCGAAAAATCACCCAAGAACGAAGAAATCCCCACGGGATTTGGAGATCGAAGAGGGGCAAAAAGGGTTTCTTGGGAGAGAAAGAGGGAATTAGGCGTACGGTTGAAGTGAGGCATGAAGAGAGAAGGTATAGCTGGGATGAAGTGCTGAAAGTACTCCTGACGGTTGTCTGCTATGCGTCGTCTCTCCTCTTGGCTCGGCGGTATAGACGAGGGTATCTGCACTGGCAACGGCGGTTGAGGCTCCTCCATGGCTAGCTCTTCTATGCTACGAGTAGCTACATACTGCTCCTTGAACCTCCGAATGAGCTTAAGCATGCTGATCTTGTATAACTTACAAAGTCATCGGATGGCCTTGTGTGCGGCTCCTTGCGCTGACCATTCTCCACAAGCACCGGTACTCTTGAAGCTGTGGTATAGAATTTGGTTGTCGATCCTGGTGGTGAAGTACAACCTAATAATGCTTCCGATACATTGGTCTTTTGCCTTCTTATCCTTGGTGAGGTAGACTGGTGATCTCTTTAATACGAGGCTTCATAACAAAACTCGAAGAAGTTCTCGCTATCTTCCAGTCTGGCTATAAGAAGCTTGAGACATCTAAGACATTATAAGGGAGAGAAGATTAGTTTAAGAATTTAGGAAAAACAAAATTTTGAGAATAGGGTGAAGAGCGAGAACCTTAAGGAAGAGGTAAGATAATAGACATATTACTAAATATCCAATTTAGTTGATTTGATTTAGAAAATAGATTTTGAAATTGGGCTAAGACGATCACTCTATATAGAGCTTTGTCCTACAATCGATATGGCTTTGATACAACCTTTGTCGAGAACTGAATATATAAATCTGGACTTTCTGTGTATAGTGCACTAGTCCAGAATCACGCTAGTGTACATAGTATAACATAGATAAAATATCGACCATATACACGATAAAATAAAATAAAAACTCAATTAATAATAATTATCAGAGTACGACCTTATGGCTAAACTTACAACTTACTAGCCTGAAAGGTTTAAAATTTAGCAGCAGAAAACAGAAATAAGTGTAGAAACCATTCGATATGCCCACAGGCAATCGACTAGGAAGTAAAGGCCTAATCTGTGAAATCGTCGAAATATCCTTTATTTGGTACCTCCTGCTAATATAGCTCCTCCTAATTAACTGAGTAATAGTAGGCATAAAGCTGTGAGTATATTGGTACTTAGTAAGTCGTTTGTAACAAATGAATACAATATAATATGCAACGCTTACCAATAGATGGCTGAAAGTTTAATTTGCAGAAAGCAGTATTTTAAAGTAAATAATGTAAATAGATGGAAGCGAATTTTAAGGAAAAACAATAATAAATAAATAATCAATAGAATTGAATAAACCACTTGTGAACCTCCCATTCACAAGCTAAACTATCAGTGAACTAACCATTCACTTTCTAACGATATCCAATCTAAGTTTTATGAAAACTCTACCCCTCGTGTGAAATCACCGAGCATTGTCCATAATGAGGGACACGGCTATTCGAATAGTTTTACACTCTGCAGAGGTTGTATAACTGTACTCACATTATGTGGTAATCCTCACGTTAAATAAAATTACAACATGGTCTTTACAAAGTTCAATCTCAACTCAATCCCACCCACTAGGGTTTCACATCACACCCCCTTGCACCTCATAGAAATCAGCAATCATGTTCATTACAATGGTGATATTGAAATTAAAATATCCCAAATTAATATTACTCAAGCGAGACTTTTACATCTCTCGAAATGAATTCGCACTTCTCTTTTTACTGCATGATCACTCACGCAAAGTGAAAACTAATTTTGTATAGCCAACACCAATGACACCAATATTATGGCACACAAATTTTATAACTGTGGCTCCAACCATAATTCAATATCTCATTAAGTTAAATTAATTAATTAGACACATATGATGATGAACCTATTGTATTATAAGCATGGCTAAGCATATTAATCGTACAACCTATGTAACAACTAGTATGGCATCACTAAATAATTTTTTAACCTATGGTGACAATGGTATAATGGTATTTAAATTATCAAAGAGGGATTAATCAATTTGGACAGTAACTACCAAATATAAGGGTTTGTAATAAAATAGCGATGCAAGATAATTTAAAACAACATAGATAAATATGAGATTAAAAATTAGGTTCAACATGATCAGAACACGACTTATCTTGGTCTGGCTCAATGAGAAACTCTGGATCTTCTAGTGGTGCTTCTACTCCTTTGATGACGCGATCTAACGAGAGGAAAAAGACAAAGGTACAAAAATAAAATAAAACAAAATCCAAAAACCTCAAAACTATAACCAAAAGATAGAGTTCGATTTTACATGAATTTAGAAAAAAAGAAGGGGGTCAATTGGAACTATGATGGAGAACGAGCTCTTGGAAAATTAATTAGCTGAAAAATACTGAAAAATTAAAAAAAATACTGTGTTGTGGACTCGGTGTATAGGAAAGCAGGTTCACGGTGGACACAGTGCATGAAATAGTGCACGACAGCGGGTGCCGATGTGGCGGCTAGGGCTGATGTCGCGGCTAGGGTTGACGTGGCAGCTGGCTGGGCTGACACGTGGCTGACACATGGCATTAGGGCTGACATGGCTTAGTGACATGGCAGTTGGGATAGTCGGGTGCTGACATGGCACTGATACGTGGCACTACGTGGTAATTAGGGCTATGCAGTCGGTTGAGCTGGCTGCTGACTCGGACGAGGATGGGTGCATGGGCTCACGGAATAGTAGCTCTAACAAATGAATCTTGGTTGGCAGCGGCTCGGTGCACGGTGGACGTGGTCCACCGAGAAGGCGAAGCGACGCGGGCGGCGAAGTGCGGGGTGACGTCAGCGGGATCTGATGGTGGTTGTTGCGACACGTGGGTTGATCTAGATTGTTGGTGCAGATCTGGATGAGCGGTCTGGAGGCTGCATCGGACAGTCCACAGGGTGACGCGTGGCTGGCGTGTGGCACAAGGCATCGCGAGCGTGTGCGCGGGAACCGAGGGGCTACGCGATGAACGATGGTGGTGGGTCGCGAAAATGGCGCAATCGCTCAGCTTCTCGATCACAAACGATGGCGAACTCCAACGAGGGCGGTGAATTGCGCGAAGGTGATGAAGCATATGACGAGGCAGGTAGTAGCTCTGGGATGTGGAAGGCGGAGGCTGCGCGCGGTGTTTTATGCATAGGGATGGAGGAGATTAGCTTGGACACGGACGTCGAGGCACGCGTGGAGCGGACGCGACGACGGAGTCCTTTGTGGAGATGATGAACAGTGCCGGGGCATGGATGCACGACGTGTGGCGATCGGACGATCGCCCGAGAATGCACAGATGCACAGTGCAAGGCGTCCTCGATGATTGACACATGGCTCAAGGGGTGGATCCAACGAACGCGGGCGGCAGTTAGTGGGATCGCCTGGATGGGTGACGTGTGGCAGCGGCGTGATCGGGCGGCTACAGAGAAGTGGGCCAATGAACAGTAGTGGGCCAGCTCGTACTGTTCATAGGGTTTTCTAGGGGTTTTCTTTTCCAGAAATTCAAATAAAATAAAAGGAGCTCTAGAAAATAGGAAATAAACCCAAAAAATTCTTAGAAAATTTCAGAAAAACCCTTGAGACACAAGAAATTCAAATAATATATTTTTAGTATATGTTAATATTTATTTGAATCAGATTAAATCCTTTTAATTCATAAAAAAATATTTTAAGCTTTAATTAATTTTAGAAACAAATCTAAATAATGAATTTTATTTTGAAAGTTTCAAAAAGACTTTGAAAAACAGGATGTTACGACAGTCGAGCCTAAGAAGGCGCAGAGCGTGTTGGCGACGTGGATCCAAGGCGGTGGAAAGGAGGTTGGTGAGGGCAGCTCGCTTGAGTGGAGTGTTGTATGGTCAGGGTCAGCTTCAGGGTGTCACGACGATGCTGTTGATGGGTCAATCGGGCGGGGGTGCACTGGAGGAAGGATGGCGTCGACGATGGCGGAGATGGCTGAAGCTGAAGAAGAAAGGGCATGGGAGCTTGTGGTGTTGAGGGAAAGCAGCGGGGAGGCGATTGGGGGCAAGGGGAGCAGTGCGGGAGTTTATATAGCCGAGGAGGGGGGTGGTAGCCGTTGTGCGGCTTCAATGCACGTGTGGAGGCCGAGGGCGACGGCGTTAGTGCTCGGCTCGAGCACAAGGTGTGGCGTGGGTGCAGGACCAGCTTGCAACGTGGAGGGAATCAATGCAGAGAGAATGGTGTAGAGGGCAATGGTCGGCGCGCGGAATGTGGGCACACGGTGCGGATGTGGAGCAGTAGTGGCGGGCACGGGTTAGAGTACGTGGTGGGGAGAGAGAGGGGAGGCCAAGGGGTCTAGGCAAGGGTGGCGGAGCTATGCGCGACACAGTGGCGCACAGGAGGTGGTGGCCGCGCTTTGCAGTAACATAGTGCTGAGCGGTGCTAGTCGTGTGCGTAGCAGGAGCACACATGGCGCTGGTTGCGCGCGTGTTAGGCATGCATGAGAGATGGGAGGGTGGCATAGGCTGGGTCAGGCCAAGGGCCAGGTGGGTTGGTGGACTGAGGGAATAGGTTGAGTTCAGCCCAACTAGGGTTTTGACTTGGGAAATTTAAATTAAATTTGCAATTTGGCTTGAGTTTGATTTTGGTTCGAATTCAAATTTGAATTTTTAATCCATTCACGAAAATGGGATGCTACAAGCCCACATTTATCTGTTTCCAGGGCTTATGCTATTGAATATAGGTGTTTAGGAGCACAATGCTGCATAGTCACATTTAGTTTTCAGCACCCTTCGCCATTGAATAATTAGATAGGTACTTTCCCATGTATTTCTTTTTTAGAGAAATTTCCCATGTATTTAGATCCGTCAGCTATTGACGGCAATTCGTACGTAAAATGGATTTTATAGTACTCGGGTTTATATGAAACATGGAACTTTCTAGTCCTGTTTGTATCTAAAATGGACTTTGGAGTCCTCGGGTTTGTTTTCTGGTTAACGTCTTGCTCAACTTGATTTTTTGACTTATAATTTTTTTACTATAACTGATTTATTTGATATTGTAACTGTTAGTAGTTTTATTTATGTAATTAAATTTAAAAATAGAAAAAACAGATTAACTCATCACGGATCACGGATAATACAAAAGAATACGGAAAAAAAGAAAAAACATAAAAATATAAAATTAAAGGACTAGTGAACTAGAAACCAAAAGATAGAAATTGGAGTCAAAATGAGTGGAGCCTAAATACATGTGTAGGTTGGATGCATGAAAATATTGTTTATGGCTAGGCAATGGACTTTCTTGTACTCCGATAATTGTTTATTTATATCCAAGCAATGTTGATATTGTTACTGCTACCTTTCAATGGGCCTGTTGTGAGTATTTTAGCAGAGACCGTTGTGTACATTGCTGGTATGTTATTGGGCTGACGATGCTGTATACGTTACTGGCATATTGTTGGCCTTACGCATTTCCGTGGCCTCTAAATTGTATGGACGGGCCGTCGTGTTAGTGGGCCGCAGTCAAGCCTGCTTGTTTATAAGGTAATTTGTATAGGCCGTTAATGGGCCTACGCCCCACAATGGGCCGACATGGTTGCTCACTAGCCTCAGTTATTATATGGGCCGTTGTTTAACAGGCCGGCATGAGCTTGGGCTCTTTACGGCCTCTTTGCACCGCACCATAATGGGCTGGCTCGGGACGATGGTCGTGCTAGTTAGCCGTTAGTGGGCCGCCATATGTTTAGTGAGCGGCAGATGTGATGACTAGGCCTTTATGGGCCATGGACAGTCAACGAGCCCAGAAATGCCACTTTCTGCGCCACGATGGAAGAGTGGGCCATTGTTGGCCTTTCTGCATAGCGTACAAGACGAGCGGCTATTGGGGCCTAGTCTGAGTTTTGGTAGTAATGGGCTTGCAAATCACGCACCGGTCTTTCCTACCGTTCACTTACCAGGCCGTTCCACGCAATCAGCAGATCCTGTGTGTGAGAGAGAGATGTTCTGGTGCTTCACAGACCCGATGGTTTGGTGGTGAACCTTCAGTCCTTATATACACACGACAACGGCGAAGCAAGGGCCTAACAAATGTAAATGCTGAATCAATTGTCCGCACCAATATCGTGATGCTACTTCCACTTGCGTTGGCCAACAGCAAACACATATACTGCAATGAAACGAAACATAAGCATTGTTAGAAAATAATTACATCATAAATTTGCAGGAAACCGGCAATAATCAATGGAAAAAAATTTCGCCACAGGGTTGACTGCGGGTGGTCATGCAACCTTAATAGTCAGGTTGGGTTTAATCGGGAATTAAGGTTGTATGACCGCCCGCAATCCAGAATTCCCGGTAACACATCATAAAAGAGCCTACAGCTTGGGTGTCTAGACATCCAGAATCCAGGATTCTAGATGTATAACGTGGCTACTTCCAGTGTATTATTGGAGAACCACTTTCAACTTGCCAGATCTAAACGTTACTTGAGAAAATTAACGAAAGGACCAATGTATCAGGAATTCAGTACCATGAAAAGATATAAGAACCAATCAAGTATTTATAATCACAGCAAATATATAAAAGGAGAGGAGAGCCATCATGATCAAAACATTAAGTACTATGAAGAAAATTAAGCAAGATTCTCTCTAGTGGTCTAACGACATCCATAATCTTAATCGACCTATGTTGAAAAGTTGAATCATGTCACGCTAATAGATGGGGCTGGGGAGGATATCAAGTTCCCACAACTCATTAGCAATGTGCTCCAGTGACTCTATTAATTTTTGTCCAAATCATCCATGCATCAAGTTCCCACAACTCTTTAAACTAGCTTGGGAAGCAACGTTTGCACAACTCTAAATTTAAGCAGACACATACAAGCAAAGAGTGAGGACACCATCTTGAACAGGTAAGAATTATACTAGCTTGTTAATTATCCTAGAATTCAACATCATATAACTGTTCTGTTATGTTTCTTGGCCTTGGACGGTTGGACCTGAGGTTATATGGGTGGATGGATGGGGTAGGGTCTTCAACTCCCCGACGAGGCACTCCCTGCCTAGCCGTGGTTATGAGTTGGCTTAAGAATCTGGGCTTAGGAAGAGAAGATCTCTTTATTTCTTGCTTGCCTTCTGCTGAACCGCAGAGGCTGGTTATATATCACTATTACATTGCCGACTCCTGAGCTGAATCGGAAACCAACTCCTAGCTTAATACCAAAACCGACTTCTGCTATATGTTTGCTTCTCCTGCTATACTTCTTCCCCCAATACACACCTATAACATGTTCCAAATTTGTACTCCGGACTGAGCGGGGTTCCACTCTTAAAAGTTGTCAGCTACTTGTTTTATCATTCCTCCCAACTTTATATGAATAAGTGGATACAAAGTAAAGGTAAAATATTATCTCCAATTAAAGCACAAGAGCAATCATGCAAATGAAAACATTGCCATAGCACCTGGCTAAAATGTTATGTCCAATGAATGTGCAAGAGCAACTCATACGAATGAAAACAATCACAATTCGCATCATCTTTAGATGACTTTGGGCCAGTATTTCATTCTACAAGTCTACATGCCTAGGCCGCTTTTCATGAAAATTGATGTTTGGTTGGTGTGCTCAGGTCAGTTTCCAATGTACTCATTTAGACAGGTTAGCAAGAAAAACGTCTGCTGCCTCTAATCTGTAGGCTCTTTTGTTACTACTGGTGTTTTAGAACCACGGCGCAAGACATTACAAAAGGAGCTATTTATCACATAACCAACTTTCAAAAAGTTTATTGTAGCACCACCTAATTGACCTTCCAGGGGAAAAAAATAATATGTAATATAGCTATACTACCTCCTATTGCAAATATAAGTCATTTTCTCTATTGGCATGGTCTACAAGACTACAACCACTTTGACCGCTAATTTCTATAAGATGTTAAAAATCACAAAAGTAATATGTTAGGAATAATCTCACATTGGTTGTGGGAGAGGAGAAAGCACAACTTATAAGTGTGAGGGAGCCCTCACCCATCGAACTAGTCTTTTGGGGGGAGAAAGCTCAATACCACTTATAAAGTTGTTGCTCCGTCTCCATGGGCTTAGTTGTGTTCAGCCTATTTGGACCTATGGCCCAGGGAGTAAACCCGGTTCTAACAATTGGTATCAGAGCCTAAGTGCTTAACATCTCCTTGGACCTCATGGTTGCAGAAGTGTCCAACCAATGTGTGAGGGGGAGATTGTTAGGAATAATCCCACATTGGTTGTGGGAGAGGAGAAAGCACAACTTATAAGTGTGAAAGAGCCCTCACCCATCGGATTAGTCTTTTGGGGAGAGAAGGCCCAATACCACTTATAAGGTTGTTGCTCCGTTTCCGTGGGCTTAGTTGTGTTCAACCCATTTGGACCTGTGGCCCGGGGAGTAAACCCGGTTCTAACATAATATATTATGAATCATGTTTCAAGATGGATCTAGTAATATCAAAAGGAATAGATACTTTTCTACATATTGATGATCAAAACTATGAATGATTGACCGTCATGGATTCTAGGAAGACTTGCATTTGCTTGGGGAAGTACATGTCATGTGTTTCTCTTCCTTTGTCTTTCTCATCTAATCATCTTGACCTCCGAGCACTCAGCAGTCTAAGACGTCAATGGTCACATACTACAGCCCCAAGATAAAATCTTCTTATTTTATTTTTTGCAGCGTATAGTTCAGTACTTCTCAATCTCCTTCACATATTCATTAATTTTATCCATTCCTTCATGCATATAGTCACTAAACCAGTTGTCATATGCTACGTGAAAACACTACAACCCTTCCACAACCAACTCCCTAAACTCTAAAAACAGGTAGGTACTTACCACTTAACACCATCTCATTAATATAGCGAAAGAAAATCTTTTTAAAAATTCCTAAATTCGCCATGTTTCATTAAATTAAAGGGCATGGTTGACAATAAAGGTATGGTTACTACAAAATAGATGTTCCAAATAAAGTTGTGTAAGGGCACTCTTATCCATGGCATCGCCAAATGATGCATTCCTTATCCTGAATACTAAATGTACAAAGGATACACTTTGAATATTAACTGAACTATTACTGCCCTATATAGCGCTCCTAAGCATCTAGTAGAAATAAAGCCCATCCACCAAGAGGCTCTGCATAAGTTGCAGACTTGTGTGCAGAAAACTACATATCAGGACGTAAATTATGGTGTACGGGAACAGTCCCACAAATTCAAACAATAAACATATATGTTGAGCAGTATTTTACTTGCGCATCTCAAGCATCTTCTGTATTAATAGACCCGGCAAAACCGAGCCACTGACCTAATATAATTTTGTATAATACGGATGTAATTTCCATGAAAATCCGCTATCGACGCTTTAATATTCGACCAGTTAACACAATTAAATAAGAAAGATTCAGATATCCACTAAATCCTAAGAAATAAGCGAAGATAAATGGATGTTTCAGTTGGAAAACGTATGGAGAATCAAGACAAGAAGCAAATGGATGGTTCAGTTTCCTTTCAATCCTCATCAACCACAGTAGAAAGATCAGCCTTGTGAGCTTCATCCAATTCAAGGTGCTTTCAATAATAATCATGACCTTGAAAATAACCGCAAAAAAAGACAGTAAGATAAACATTGAATGAAAGTAAAACAAAAAATGAACCTGCGATGAGTCAAACAAAAAATGAACCTGCGATGAGCCAAGACACATTGCATTTCTGAACATTATAGAACTCAAAATCCTATGAGCAACCTTTTACATCCCAAGGATGTGGAGTCTACTAAAAATACTGTCAAATGTACAACAGGCATGCCATATAATACCATGTAATCCAATACAGCAAAGTACAAAAAGAACACACCGTAACATATATAAATTATTTCACTCAGATATTTGTTGGGCAACAACAGAAACAAAGTTAGTATTACAAAACAAACATTTAGATTTCATGCTACTATATATACATTCAATGTTGAGAGTAAACCATGAACACCATATGCTACTCAAACAGAACGATCATTTAACATGGAAGCAACAAACCCACCACCTACACCAGATGTTCCTAGCCTCATGCCGTCAACTATTCATGGTATTTCTAGAATACAACAACAAAACCACTCGTTCACTTTTCACGGTTCATAACCTAATAACATTGCATGAGTTACAATTAGCAGCCTTGTAAACCAACCAACCACTGAAAGAAAGCACCGGAAGCTGGATAAACCTCAAGCAAAATTACGATAGCTCCATGTATCATGAGCATGAACTTGCACCACATAGCGCCAATCCGAAATTTGCATGAAATATGATAAGCAGGAAGATGGGTCATTTTAAGTCCACACCAAATGCAACAAGAAGAGAATGGTTAACAACTAGCTACAGGAAGATAAATAAACATACTATCCACATGGAAGTAAAGTGTAAATCTCATCCAAACTAGTCCACCACAAAGCTAGACTAGAACCCAGAAAGCACAGTAAAGCATATGGCAAGTGTAATATTAAGTGAGAAAGTTACACCAAAATGCACCTCAATCACTCAGGAGAGATTTGCTATAATGGGACTCCAAACAATGTGTTTCGCTATAATGGGACTTCTAACGTTGACATCGCTAAAATGACACCCGAAACATTGGCTTCTCGTAATACATGACATTTAGCTAATGTTTCAAAATACCCGAACATTAGCCAAATGTCATGTATTACGAGAAGCCAATGTTTTGGGTGTCATTTTAGCGATGTCAACGTTAGAAGTCCTATTATAGCGAAACACGTTATTTGGGAGTCCTATTATAGCAATTTTTTCATCACTCAGTCAACCAATGCTGTCTCGCGCACAAAGGACTAACTTGATCAGGTCACACAAATTAACCCATATAACTTAAGGAACGGAAGTAGCATAGAATAAGCAGAACTCGTTTTTTTTTGGTATCAGAATAGGGTGAGAAAAGCTCAAACATCTTTCAGGATCAATCAAGGCAAACGAAAGAATTACAGAATGCATCAAACCTCTAGTTCCAGTCAGGATTTCCTCCCTTGCACAATCGCTAATGCACTACTTACGTGGAAGTTCACCTACATTCCCCACTTTCCCTGCTACACAGCAAATACCCTACGTTAATTTATTTCTCAGATGACCACAGATTCAGAAACTGCCTCATGGGACTAAATTTAAAACCTTGGGAGCTATCTGCCAGTACGAGTAACCCCAAAAAAAGAAGAAGGCTGAATTGACAGGGGCAGTCCAAGTGAAACCACAAATGGATCAAATCAGAGCCTAATAGAAATCGTCCCTCAAACAAGACCTAAACCCTACAGATCAAACGGGGCTGTGGACTCACCACAAACGCTTCAATTCAAACCCCAGCGCGATTCCACCATCAGAGCCGTGCCACGCCGATTGGAAGCATCCATCCACCGCATCTGAAACGCGTCAGAATTAGCGGGTCGCAACCCGCCCACCCCCACGACAACCAAATCGCGAGGTAGGCTTACCAAAACCGCGTCGGCCGCAGCGTACGCCCCGCCGGCCGGATCACGCCGCCGAGGCCGAGGCATTCCCCATCGGAGACGCGAACCGAATACACGCGCAGGCGGTCGAGGAATCGGCTGGGTCTGGATCTCTGAATCGGAGCCGCGTGTTGGATTTGGAGGATGATTCCTTCGCTGCGAAAGGGAAGAGATTGGGGAAGAGGCATTGCGTCGGTGGGAGGTTAGGGTTTGCTCGTCGGAGGCGGTTCCTCTTCCATGTCGTGATGGTGCCACTCGGGCCGGGCCGGGACGGGCCGGAAGCACGAGGTGGACGGATGCGCAAGGCTATCCTCCTGCTAATCGAGACCGTTCGCACGCGATCTGACGGTCCGAATCGCGTGTTGGGCCGATGACAGCAGGCAAAAGGCGCACAGGCCGGGTTCCAGATCATGAGTTCAAATGCTTCCGAATTTGCGCGAATTTTGTTTGACGGATGCGCAAGGCTATCCTCCTGCTAATCGAGACCGTTCGCACGCGATCTGACGGTCCGAATCGCGTGTTGGGCCGATGACAGCAGGCAAAAGGCGCACAGGCCGGGTTCCAGATCATGAGTTCAAATGCTTCCGAATTTGCGCGAATTTTGTTTGTAGTGGGAGGAATTCGTCCATCTTACAGCCTTAAAATCTTCGTAAAAATCATCTGGAGTAGTCCTAGGTAAATATGGTTACAGAACCTGCCCAATCTGTATACACATTTTTTTTTACAGAATTTAAAATCGCAGGCAGCAGAAGCGTAGCAATCTATACGCACCAGTCTTTGCTCTATATTCCACTGCAGCCAAATTGGCAGTAGAATCATCTCTCAAAGGAATTGAGGATGCATACCCAAAACCATCACAAACACATTTTTAAATTGCACTTAATGGAGACAAACTCAAAACACATGCATTTGCTCAAATAAGGAGCAAAGCCCCAACTGGATGTCCACAGAGAATTCGTCCATCAGTTTACCACTACAGGCACCAGGAGGCCAGAAAGAGATACAAAGCTTGACCTCACTGCTTTCAAGTCACAAGCACTCACGATACATTACTGAAACAGAAGGTACAAGTCTCAGGCTATCGCAGGTGTCATGCTGGAACAGGAATACAAGCTCCTATCTTGTTTCATTAACAAATCCATCACATAACGCCCAAGGCAAGGCAAAATCTAGTAAGGGCGATATCGCCGGCTATGGCTCCCTTCGCCACGTCGGCCACCGCCATCCCGCCGGTCACCCCTTCGAATAGGGGGTGGAGGGGGCATTCCACCAGGTTGTTGCCTACCAACATTAGAAGCACGCTGTGAGGAGCCGGAGATATGGGGGCTCAGACATCTTTTGACAAATCGGACAGCAGAAAAATGGTCTTACAGAACATAGCCAAGACGACCATCAGGGAGCACCATTGGTACCATCCTCATTCCAGCTGGAGCTGGTCCTCTACCATAAATCATAGGCTGCCAAAACAAATGCCCATAAATGCAAAGGAAAATTTTGTTCATGCCACTCAAAATATGTGCAATATTGTTTTTGCTATTGAAAATTTGCTCATTTTATTTTTGCCATCATTCCATCAGTGCTTATTTCGTTTTTACCACTCCATCCACTTGTTTGTCAAGTCAACAGTTTGACCGTTAAAAAACATATGAAAAATCCAAAAATAGAAAAATTCAAGAAAAATATGCAAAAAGAAAATATAGAAAATTTGAAGGATAACTTTGGACAATTTTGTTTTTTTAGTTTACACTAGGAAAGTTCTAAAAAAATTACATGGAAGAAAACATGTTAATCTTTCTCAACTTTTATGGAACATTGCTAACATTTTCTTGATGTAGAAATTTTGTGAAATTTTTGGAAAACTTTTGTTTAGAAGTGGTCCCTTAATTTTTCTGTGTCTTCTTGTATTTTTAAAATTTTTCTTTTTCCCATTTTTTGCATATTTCTTAACGGTCAAACCCTGTTGACTTGACAGAAAATTGTACAGAGTAGCAAAAATGAAATGTACACTGACGGAAGGATGGCAAAAACAAAATAAGCAGATTTTCGATGGCAGAAATGATATTGCTCATATTTTGAGTGGCATTAACAAAATATTCCCTAAAGCCAAAGCATACGTTATAAATATGATAATCTGAATGCTTGGTTTAGCTTACCTGGTTGAATCCAGAACCACCACCACCATAAGCACCATATGGATCTCCCATGTAGCCACCATAACCAGGAAGAGGAAAATTAGGAGCTCCCCCAGGCTTGAATGAATGATCAGGTTTCTTGTCTCCCAAAGGTTTCGCCATGGATACTTCCAGCACTTGACCTGTGTTTCAGTCAGCCCATGATTAACTCATAGTTTTCCTGAACCAAATGTTAATAACTTAATATGTAGATGTTCACGTGCTACTTGGCAATTCCAGTCACTAATAACCTACTTTTACTAATATATGTTCCTCAAGATCCAAAACCAACAAGTCACTAATTTGTCGTATACTGTTATTTTATAACAACATCGTAGTGCTGACTGAAAGGTCCGATATAATCACTGCAATAATTCACATCTGATTTCCACGTGAAACAGTTACCTACATAAGCATGTATCTTACCACTACAACATTAAATTTCAGTACATAATGGTGACAGCATGGAGAAAAAATTACCATCGATTTCATATTTTTCACCTCCTTTAATTGCCTTCAGTGCACTTGATCTTTCAGCAAAGTGAACAAACCCAAAATCCCTCTTATGCCCAGCCTTAGCAGGTGGTAAAACGATTTTTGTGACCTCTCCATGTCTTTCAAAGAGTTCCTTAATCTTCTCTTTAGAAGCATTCTCTGGTAGGTTCTTCACATATATAGTCTTCACCTGCGAATCAAAATATAATTGTGACAAATGCTCCCAAGAGTCAACAAAAAATGGTATGAGACTTTTGACTGAAATTTCTGCTTATGAAAAGAAAACCAACCAGTCAAGAGTGCCTTAAATAAATAGGAGATTTCATCCATAACAGAATGGAGCACACACAGGTTTGGCCCATGGGAAATTGATGTGGATCAAACCTCGAAAAGAGATCGATCCGATGGGATGCCCCATCTTTCACGGTGGTAGAACAGTTAGATATAAGTGGAGCACAAATTACAGGATGCAACTTACACTAGGATAGATAATTTCACTGCCGTGCACACCACAACGTATGATCGAGAAATAAAGATCAAAGTTCAACGGGCAAATACCTACACTACAATAGGAACCAACATGCCAAGATGAAATCCTAGATTGGAATTCACAGACATAAGAACACGATGGGGACTACCCCCTAAAGTCATCTCGACTAAACTCTCAATTCATAATTTAAACTCTCCCCTACATGGGCGCTGCCCTAGCCTTTTATAGGCAACTCACACGCACGCACAAAGGGCCTAAGGCCGGACACAATAGAGGCCCAACTCGGTCCCATCTAACTCACGCACACACCACACAAAACAAAATACAACCGAATCTTAGTTAGTTCGGCTTGGAAAAATAGGCACGCAAGCCTACTACACAGTACGTGTCAATAAAAGCCTAGTCAATTTTGTTGAGGACCTCGCAAAAAACCGAATTGGTTTTCTAGAAAAACAAATAAACCGATTCATGCTCCATCTTGTTGTAGATGACCACGAACGGCTGGACCCCAACCGAGTGCACACAAGGAAAGATACGCACGGGGATGGGATTGTGCACTCACCGACCTTGCTCAATTCCACGAACAAACAACAAAGGAAAGAACGGATTTTTTCTGATCTATTGGCCACGGCAATCTCTTCCCTTCTTACCTTGCAGATTTCTTCCTAAAAATCCTGATTTATCTCCAAACAAGTCTCCAATCAACGTGACAAAGTAGGACTTCACCTTTTGCATTGTTTTCGGTTCAGAAACGATATTGTACTCTGAACCAAACAGCACCGTGATCTTTCTGATTTCCTCCTGGCTCAGTGCAAATAGATGCACACATTCACAAGCAAGATTTTGGAGAAAACAACTACACACTAACTGCTCCTGCCATCAAATGCACGTACGCAGGTTCCAACTCACCGTGCGTAGGTTGACCCATGCTCTGTTCAGGTTCTGACTGTTGCTGCTTTGGTTCCACGTGCGCGAACGCAGCCCCTGCGTTGTCGGACACGGCACACGTGCATGCACCTTACGCACAGGTTGAGCATCTGCGCTCGCTGCTTCCGTGCGACTAGTCACCCCTCCGGCATGAGTTAGGTTTTTTTTGGGTTAATCAGAAATGAGTTAGTAAATCATTCCGAAGTCAGTCCAATTATTTTGATTGTTTTAGTACAGTTCCTAACTTGTCATACATAAGCTAAAGTCAGATCGCAATTATGACTAATTTTGCAGCAGAGAAATACATTATGAAAAGGATGGTTAAACTTTGATACGCAATCCTTGAATAGCCATTCAGGTCAGAAATGGTGACGGACTTTACATGCAAAAAAAAGAGCTTTTTGTGGTGACTAAAACATGCGTTCGTCAACACAGTTCAACTGAAAGTAAAGTTTTAAGACTCGTGAAGTCTCTGCCCATGGAGTCATGTTTCCTATACAAAATTTAATAAAAAAGAGTCCACTAAACCTTTTATGCAAATGATAAAGGACTAATAAGCAAATATAAATCAAGCTCCAAATACTTCAATCTTATTTATTTCATCTGCCAGTGGTTTCTGTTTGCTTCTATCGATTTATGGCGTAAAAAAAGCAAGTGGAATGCTTCTTTCACAAGTAAATTACCCAACTAGCAATATAAACAGATTTGTATAAAGCTCTCTGCTGTCAAATCACATAGCTACACTGTAAAAATTGAAGTATGGCATGCATAAACATTGAGTTTTTCATGTACAGTGTCTACCTGAGCAGCCGCAGAAGAAGAATCAGATGTACCCTTGGGCTCAGCCCAGCTGACAGTCAATTGGCTTCCATCAACCTTAAAGTTTGGTGCTGACAATTTCTGCTTGGCATAGTCTGCACAAGCATGGTTATAATACTCAACGAAGAGGAACCCACGGTTACGGCTTGGGTCATGCAAATCCTGCAAAACAACATCTCTTATAGCAAATCTAGAGCCTTCCTCGTACAAAAAATAATCACGACATCACAAACCACACCTTGAACATCTCAATGTTCACGACACCTGGCCCCTTCCCTTGGATTATGTTCCTCAACTCCTCTTCACTCAACCCCTTGGGCACATTCCCAACAAATAGCCTGTGCTTTGCCTGCGACAATGAGCATCGCAGCATCCTCCCCTGCACCAAACCATCCAAAATAAGTGCATCATTCGTGACAGAACCACCATGGCATGCTGCCGACAAGACAACACACAAGAGCCACACTACCTTGTAGTCCTTGTCATGCAGTTCCTCAATAGCACGCTGTGCCACGTCCTTGGCGGTGAATGTGACAAAGGCGAATCCTTTGTTCTCCTTTGTGTCCTTATCCTTCATCAATCTCACCTGTCATGCATCACAGTATCACATGGCACCACATCACATTCCATGTTACAAAGCTGACAACTAATATCAAAAAAGCTGAGAGCTTTCAGAGACCTCATAGATTTCACCCAATGGCTCGCATAGCTCGCGGAGGTCATCCTCGGTGGTGTCACGAGGGAGGCCACCAATGAACACCTCGGAGCCCTGAGGCGGCAGCGCGAGCAGCTCATCCCACTTCCTCTTGTCGTCCTCGTCCTCACGCCCATCAGCGCCAGCCTTATCCATCTCGTCGCCGCCTCCACCTCCCGCAGCAGGTTCCACACCCGCAGCGGCCATCCCGGCGTCCTCCTCCCGGCCGTCGCCGTCCCCATCAACCTCGACCTGCCTCTCCTCGGGGTCTTCCTCCTCCGGCTCGTCGGAGTCCTCATGGCGGCGGCGGTAACCGTCGTCATCGTCCATGATGTCGTCGTCCCCCTCCAGGTCCACCTGTTCCTCCGGCTCCTCCGACTGCTGCCGATCCGACATCCCAAAACCCTAACCCTAAAAACAACAACAACAACAACAACAACAACAAAAATCAGGAATCCCTCACAAAATCCACAACAAATCGCACAAATTCGAATCATAAGAGACAAATTGCACACGCGTGCTACGGATCTGACGGCGGAAGAACAAAAATCGGTACCTTTGACCCGGAAAAAACCTAGGGATTAGTCGATTTGGAAAGCGCGGCATGATGCGAGAGAAACAGTAGTATAAGATTAGTAGTAGTAGTAGTGGAGTGAGAGGATTCGATTCGATTTGATCGATATGTGATTGATATTTGCGCAGTAGTAGAAGGAATCGGAGAGGAGGAGGCGAAGCTTACTGGAGTGGAGTTGTGTGGGTTGGGGAATTTGGCTTTTGGATGCTGCTGCCTCGAGCGGTGAAGGGGAAACGATGGGACCTCGGGGCAAGTTTATATTAGTTATGTGCGGTGCGCCGCAACGGAATTTATTACATACGTAGAGAATTATGTTATTAGAAAGAATTACTTTGATCGATTGAAAAAGTAAAGAATTACTTAGATATGTAGATAATTATGCTATAAAGAAGAACTACTTTGATACATTAAAAAGTAGAGAATGGTGATAAGTTAAAGGAATAGTTGGAGGAGAACGTACTTTTGACCAACAGCTCCTTTTATAATAGTAATGATTCATATATGAATTGGACTGATTCATGTAAGATCAAAATTTCTTCCGCTTTGAATATCCCTTCAGTTGGCAAAATGAAGAAATTCAAGTTTGATGTCAACAAAATACAAATAAAAGAAAAAAATAAACATTCATATCTATGGCAGAGACTATACAGCAATTCACTAAGGCCCTGCTTAACTTCACTTTTATTTCACTTTTAAGCGATGAAGTTACTGTAGCAGCGATTTTGGTACTGTAGCAATTTTTGTCTCGTAGTGAAATTTTTTTTTGTTTTTTGGTATTTTGGTATTTTATTTTTTTTCTCGTATTTCTTTGCATTGTCCGCTCTAAATTAGCGTACCATTTTTATTTTTACTTTTTTTAAAATTTAATTATGCCTAATATACCACTCATTCTGATAAAAATCACCAACTCTGGTGAAATTTCAAAGAAAAGTCAAAACCATCGCTATCCGAACACCCCTAAAACAAAACAAATAGTTGGTAGGCGAAGACGTCACATGGAAAGATCTTGAGCTTCGTGTGCTTTCGATGAAGCACGAAACTCGAGCCCCTTCGAATTCAGTGTAGAAAACATAAAATTACATGCAGTTCTATAAAAAAAGCAATTGCGCCGCTTAGTAGCAAATAATTCAGGAAATCATTGCAATAATTTACAACACTGCAACTTAGACCATGCTTAAGTTAGTTTAAAGTCAGCTTCTGCTTCTGACTTCTATTTTTTTCACTATTTAGTAATTTCATCTTTTTCTAATTTATTTTAGATTTTTTTGGACTTTTTTTCCTTTTTTCCCGTATTCCTTTGCATTTGTTCGTGATGAGCTAACATGTTTTTTCTATTTTTAAAATTTAATTATATCAAATAAGCCAACTCAGCTACAGTAAAAAAAAAATAAACTGGCTACAGTAAAAAAAGGCATAAGTCAACGCCAAACTGAGTACTATCTTAAGTGTCTAAGCTCAAGTTGGTAAAATCGTACCAACAAGTCTATTCTAATGAGCTATTAGCTTTGATCTTCAAGTGGCATATGACATCAAGAGAAAATTAAGAGAGTGTTCAGAATGATATTGGTTCGTGGTTTTTTTAAGTCGGCATATTTTTTACTATAGTTGAGTTGGTTTATTTGATATAATTAAATTTAAAAATATTTTAAAATAGAAAAACATGTTAGCCCATCACGGACAATGCAAAGAAATACAAGAAAAAAAGAATAAAAAAATCAGAAAAAAGACGAGATTAATGAATAGTAAAAAAATAGAAACCAGAAGTTAAATTAAGGAGTGTCTTACTGACAACTTCATCAGGTGTCTTGACAAAGGGATGAAATCACAATCCAATATATTTGAAGTCCAAGCAGAAGAGAAAAGTAACAATAGAACATAAATACATGGCGTAATATGGATCATCAACACATCAATAGCCCGATCAATCTAGAAGTGATACAAAACAATGCATTTAAGAGGTGCCAAGACTTACCTACGGCCCCGCTCGTTTCAGTTTTTTTTCAGCTTCAGTTTCTAACTTCAGCTTTTTTTCACTATTTAGTATTTCATCTTTTTCTGAATTTTTTAAAGATTTTTTGGGCTTTTTTGTATTTTTCTTTTTTTCCGTGTTCCTTTGCATTGTCCATGATGGGCTAATATATTTTTTTCCTATTTTTATATTTTTTTTTAAATTTAATTATGCCTAAAAAGCCAAATCAGCTACAGTAAAAAAGTCAGTTACAGTGAAATTTCAGTCAAAAGTCAGAAGCCATCGCTAAAATGAACGCCCCCGTAAAGTAGAGACGTCTTTGTATCTTTTAATCCACGAAAGACATCTTGAATAGCCAAATAAACTACAACGGCAGGTGCACCAAGTGCCCTTAAAGAAAGGAATAACCTTGCAGGATTATGCATAGGTAAAAAATGAAGAAGACTGCATCAAGGTTCTAGTGGAAGAGTGTTTAGGGTGATGCAGTAAAATACTTCTCCATATCAAAGTGCGTTTTGAATTTGTTAGTCACAAAGAAAAAAGGAAAGGAAATTGAAGGTGGTATAACATCACAGGTATTGAACCACATGGCAGGCGTGGCTAGCAATCATGTTTTGATATCACAAGTGTTGGAGACTCTTTCTGTATCCTAACCAATATTATGTTACAAAAGACAGTAAAAACTGAAACATATCCAATGACTCGTCACTTTGTCATTGCAACCCATATTCTGATATTCTGAAGCAATTTCATAATTGAAGTATTGTATTTATCTAAACAATTTCCTGGTAACTGGTAAGTGTACCTAACAAAAAGAATGAAGGATATTAGAGTTGTTATTCCTACTTTGCATGCCATTAGCGATAGCATCACTACACCAATATGGCATTTGGACATACGTGTGTGAGACACCCATAATGTTGAGAAGTATTCCAGACCTCAGAATCAAAGCCGAGGCTTCAATGACACCAATTGCAGCTGCCAAAATATGGAGGGAAGCCTCTTCCTCTCTCCGCTTTCGCTAATATATATATCTTTTACACCTGGGTGTAATTACATCCACCTCTAATATACCATCTAAACAAATTTGAAATACTCTTTTATCATCTTGGATATACTCATATAGAAAAGAGACTTCCTATATATAAAAATATATAGACCACCTAATACACCCACCTCTAATACACCATCTAAACAAATTTGAAATACTCTTTTATCATTTTGGATATACTCGTGTAGAAAAGAGACTTCTTATATATAAAAATATATATACCACCTAAACAAATTTGAAATACTTCATATATAGTAAATTAACTTCCTGATGATCAACATCGTATCTCAAATACAAACTGTGATGAATAAAAGATGATGATTATTTTCCCCATATATATATTCCTATATAGGAAGCCTCTTTTCTACACCTGGGTGTAATTACACTCTATATCGTATCTCACAACGTAGAGAGTATCTCGCGTAACAGAGAGTATGTACGTATAGTATACGAGTATTTAATATTATTTAGGTGGTATGAATAATTTTTCAGAGGTGGTATGTACATTTTTTAGACATACTCCTTTTTATGTGTGTATATGAAGGTATTTATAAAATACGCTAAAAAGTATGGACTCCCTTGCAATTTTTTCATGTAGTTCACATTGGAGTATCTTATATTTAGTATATGAGTATATCTAAAGTGATAAAGGAGTATTTTAAGTTTGTTTAGATGGTATATTAGAGGTGGGTGTAGAAATACTCCTCTCTCTATATATATATATATACTAGTAAGGTGCCCGTGCGTTGCAACGGAAAACCAAATAAAAGTGATGCATACTATCAAATATGCATACATAATACAAAATATGGTAGCAACATCAATATTACCCCATTCTAAATGCATACATAATACAAAATCTGGCATTATCCTTTTAAGCCGTTGGTTCATACTTAAGGGAAAATCCAGTACATCTAAGTATCCAACTATAACTCTTTCTTGTATATATTAAGTGGTCTGCAGTTATCATTTGAATATTGTGAAATGTAAGCAAAATGTATGTTCAAACTCACTATTTTGTATAACAAAATATGATCCATGGGACTGGACATTCAAAGTCGCCTTGAACCATCTTATACACCATTCCACCGAAATTTTTCATCGGTGGCTTTTAATGCATTTATGGAACATTACTCGGAGTTTTGAATTACTTGGTGTTTCAAAAAAGTAGTGCACCTGTAATATCACACCTAAAACTCTTTTAACGCTAAACCCTTTAACCCTAAAACCCGCCTCCTACACCACCCATCCTCGTGGCGCTGTGTTCATTCCGCCTCCTCCTGCCTCTTCTTCCGCCTCGCCTTCCGCCTCTCCATCCTCCCGCATTCGCGCTTCCGCCTCCTCCTCGCCTCTTCTTCCGCCTCTCTCCATCGCCTCTCCCGCCACGCCTTCGCTCTCTCCGCTCGCGCCTCCTACCGCGCGCCGCCTCTCCTCCTCGCCGCCCCACCGAACTCATGCGCCTTTCTCCATCGCGACTCCGCCCCGCGCGCCGCCTCCTCCTCCTCCTCGCCCTCGCCACCTCCGCCCCGCCGCCGCATCCTCCTCCCGCGCCTCCTCCTCTACCCCGGACACCTCCTCCCTACTCCGCCTCTCTCCATCGCCCCTCCGCTCGCGCGCGCTTCCGCCTCTCTCCATCGCCTCTCCCACCGCGCGCGCCTCGCCTCCTCCGCTCCTCCCAACCGAACCCGTGCGCTTTTCTCCATCGCGACTCCCGCCGTCGCGCGCCTCGCCTCCTCCTCCTCCGCCTCGCCACCTCCGCCCCGCGCCACCACATCATCCTCCCTGTGCCGCCTCCTCCCTAGCCTCGCCGCCGCCACCTCCTCCTCTACCCCGGACGCCTCCTCCCTACTCCCAATCCCACGCACCCTCCCCCTCTCCGTCCCCCGCACCGTCGCCTCCTACTCCCCACTCCTCTCCTCCTCCGCCGCATCCTCCACCAAGATGAATCGTCGCGCCACCATCGACTCCCTCCTCCTCCTCTATCTTCGCCGCGGTGGGTGCCCGCCCGCCACGCCGTCCACGACCACGACGAGCCTGTGCACGACGGTTGGGTGATTCATCATCGATTTTTAGCTTTCGGGTGGCGAATGTTGTCTAGTGTCAGAATGTTTAGACAAATTCTTTGATTATTTCTATAACGTCAGATGCAGGGTAGCTTTTAGTGAAATTATCTGGCCTTATGGTTTCATTTAATCTGCACATTGCCTTGCTGGTTACCTTTAGCCATTTCAGTTACACACAGTGATTCTAGAAAAATTAGGAGCTGGCGAGGTTTTAAGATCAGGTCAGATGATGAATAAAGGCTTCACAAGTCTCAAGTTTGAACATACATAATAAAAGCTCACAAGCAATCCTCACAAAAAATAATCGAGTTCAGGAACAGGATGATGAGGATAACAACAAAACAAAACAGGATAGGGGCATATCCAATCTTCCCTGACCTCCTTGAGCAGTACTTCTCTTCAAAGCTTACTTTTGTAGCATTAGACTAAAAGCAGAGAATGACACGACTTGCCTTGGTTATGCTCAGCGGGGTACTGCTGGTCTTCGGGCGCGAAACCTGCTCCTCCGGAATCCGAATCTAGCGAGAGAGAAAGCGACCGAAAACAAAGAAAAACATAAAATAACAAGCAAATAAACTCCAAAATTCACAAAACCAGAACCAACAGCTAGAGCTCGATTTTTGATGAATTTAGAAAAAAGAACGGGGTCAATCGGAGCTAGGACGGAGGAGAACGGGCTCTCGGAAAATTAATACGGGAAATTCGAAAAGTGCACTGTGCTGTGAACCCGGTGCACGAAATTTCGAGTTCACCATAGACCCGGTCCATGGAACAGTGCACGCGCGGCCGGCGGGGTAGGGCTGACGTGGCATGCGCTGGTGCCGCCACGTGGCAAGGGTGACGTGGCAGCTGACGTGACTGCCACGTGGCACAGGGGCTCGGGATCGGCTGACGTGGCGCTGACGTGGCATTGCCACGTGGCTGCCACGTAGGCTTAGGGCTGACGTGGCTCGCTGAGGTGGCAGGGCTGACGTGGCGGCTCGGGCGCGGGCGGCGGCGGCGGGATCCGATGGCGGAGGGAGTGCTGTGTGGGCGCATCCAAGCCGTTGGTTTTTGGATCTGAGTGGGCGGCTGTGATCGCGCGGCGCGGGGGCGGGAAGCCACCGATGGCCGACGCGTGGCGGCGCGTTGCGCGAAGCGTCGCGGACGCGGCGCGAGCGCGGCGCGAGCGGTGCGCGCGAGGACCGAGGGCGGAGTTGCGTCCCGCGCGGCGCGCGGTGCGGCGCGCACGCGATCGGGGCGGCGCCGCGGGTCCGGCGAGGCGAAGCGGCGCGGGTGATCTTCGGCGACCAACCCGCACGGCGGCGGAGGGTCAACGGCGGCGGGTCCGCGGCGGCAAGGGAAGCGGGGAGAGGTCTGGCGACGCGGCTTACCGGTGGCGGCGTACCTCGTCGATGGACGGAGTCGACAGAGCGGAGGCCCGGCGGCGGAATCTGACATCGACGCGGACAAGGACGGAGGGCGGTGAGCACGGCTGGGGTTCTGGGCGACGGCGCCGGCGAGGTCCGCGGCGATGCGGATCGCTGACGGCGAGGACGACGGCGGCGCGAGGGAGCGGCGGCGGGGAGGGACTCGGCGTCGGTGCGGCGAAGGAGGGACGCGGCGACGGCGGCGCGCCGAGTGCACGAACCGAGGTCGGCGCGGCTTAAATGGCACGCGAACCGAGGAGTCCGGACGGAGACGGCGCGGCGCGACCGAGACGAAGACGGCCATCGCGACGCGTGGTGCGGGGACGATCCAACGGCTGGATCGATCGGCGGCGGCGTTAGGGTGAGGGTTACGCGGCGCGGTACGAACGGCACGGATGCGGCGCGGGCAAGCGGACGGCCGCGCCGAGCGCGGCGCGACGGCGGCGTGGCGGGCACGGCGGGCTTGTGCCGCCACGTGGCGGATCCGACAGCGCGGCGCGCGCGCGTTAGGGGCAACGCGAGGGCGTGGCGGCGCTTGGCCGGCAAGGCGCGCGGCGCCGAGGCAGAGATGGCGCCGCGTGGCGTCATCGGACGGCGGGAAGCGAGGCTAGGCGGGGAAGGCGGGCGCGTGCGCGGGAAGGGGCCGGATGGCCGACGCATGGCGTGAGGATAGATCGGGCAGCTGGGGTTATTTCCCCGAAATAAAATCTTTTCCAGAAAAACGAATAAAGATTAAATAGCTCTAGAAAATAGCAGATAAATCCCAAAAATTCACCAAAAATACCAGAAAATTCCTTGAGACCTGAAGAACACAAATCAAATATTTTCAACTTATGTTAATATTTATTTTACTCAGATTAAATCATTTCAAAATTCTAAAATTCATTTAGAGCTTAATTTAATTACAGAAAATTCCAGAAAATTTCTTGTGACACAAGGAACTTAATTAAAATATTTTCAGCTAATGTTGAGGTTTAATTTATTCATATCAAATTATTTAAAACTTTTGAAAATTCCATTTAAGCTTTATTTAAATTCAGGAAAATTCTAGAAATTTATTTTTAAATTCAAGGTTTTAAAAATCCCCAAAAATCAGGATGTTACACCTACCCCCGCACGCCCCGCCTCCCCTGCCTCACCCTCGCTCTCCCCCGCCGCCACGCTCTCCCCCCGCCTCCCCCTCGCTCTCTGCTCTCCCCGCGCCGCCTCGCTCTCTCCGCGCCGCCACCCCGCTCTCCCCCCGCCTCCTCTACCCCCCCGGGCGCATCCTCCCCTACTCCGCCAACCCCCCGCGCCGCCGCCTCCCCCTCTCCGTCCCCCGCGTCGCCGCCTCCTACTCCCCCCACCCCTCTCCCTCCTCCGCCGCCGCATCCTCCCTCCTTCGCCCCGCGCGCCGCTCCTCCGCGCCCCACCTCTTCGCCACCCGGCCAGAGCCTCACCCCTCCGCCCCGCACCGCCACCGCCTCCTCCTCTACCCCGGCGCCTCCTCCCTACTCCCCAACCCCGCGCCGCCTCCTACTCCCCACCCCTCTCCCTCCTCCGCCGCCGCATCCTCCTCCTCCTTCGCCCGCGCGCGCCGCCTCTCCTCCGCGCCCCACCCTCTTCGTCGGCCCGCTCTCCCCCTCGCCCCTCGCCCCCTCACCCGACGCCGTCGGGAAGGGCTTCACCAAGCTGTTCCCCATCCAGGTACGAGGAGCTGGTAGTTTTCATATGTTGGAATTGTCTCAAGTGTTCATTATAAGGTTTAGGTGTTAAATGCGGTTTCAAAGATTAAGGTGGAATTTCCATGCTCTTGCTCCCAAAGAATAAATTGTTATTGTAGAAGAGTGCGAGTCCAAACATTGTTTTCATGTTCCCAAATAAAAGATCATCGATCAATTTTAAGTGAAAATTTTGAGTCCCGTGATTGCTAAATTGAAATATTGACTTTGTTTTATGGGAGGCATGAATGCAAAAGTCTTGTGCCTTTCATTTTGGATTGTACACTTTTGTTCACTGGCATTTTGTATTGCCTTTAACATTTTGTATACCCTTGAGTTAAGTGTTAAAAATGAAGAAATTTAATACTACTTTTTTATGGCAACTGAGATGAAGTTGCACCAGTCTAGCAAGATCTACATTATTTCGGGCATTCGTACTTGTACACATCCAGTCTGTGTATTCTCTATGCTTTACATTGTTGAAAGATTATGTTTTACCAAGCTTAAATTCTACTAGAATGTTTTACCAATCTTAAATTCTACTAGAATGTTTCTACTAGAACTATCAGTACCATGTTAAAGTGCCTATTTGTTGTCATGAGCAATTATTTTGTAGATTCTGCTGCTATATTTTCCATTTATTTACTATGGATGAAGTGATTTTATTGACTTCATTCTCTAGGCTATATTTTTGTATATATAATGGTATGAACTGGCGAATATGATGATCCTTTCCCCAGATGATCGACAATGAACATTCTGTGCGCTATAATTATTCTCATCAGAGATAATCAAGCCAGGACTCTGATCCTCCAGTTTTTATGTACAAACCTAATTTTCTTTTTCTCAAAGGGTTTGGGTATACAGGGAATGTATGTTCATTCTACTTAGATACTTATTTTGTTACTGTGTTATTTTGACAATGAAGTCTGTAATTAAAACTTGCTTTTTATAAGCCAAACTGTGATGGAAAGTTCTGCTTTTGAATTGGCTTTGCTGGTGACTGAAAGCATGATTGGTTGTCACTGCAGGAACTTTCCTATGCAAACTTCATCAGTCTCCAACTAAATTATGGCAGATAATTCTCAGTGAGTTTGTTCAAGTGCCTTGGGGATCGGTATGCAACTACTTGCACATTAGGATACTAACTAATATTCCAAGACATGGGTTTATTCTATATCCCTTCTGCTGCTGCTAGGTATGACAAAATGAGTTTATTAGCCCTACATGTATATGAGAAAATATACATGAAATTGCTGCTATAGGCAACATAATTGATTCAATGTAGCCATGTTAAATAGTATAATATGCATGTTTGTTGGTGCACACTGCTGTTATCGCTTATGTGATCTAGCTTGCGCAAAATTTTTTTTTTTTGCTCATTGTCAAAACCTGCTTAAAAAGTGCTACAACCAACGGTTTCCCCCACTTGCAAGAGAAGTTCCCTTGATTTCTTGAAAAGTAAATGTATTGGATGATTCTGCTTATGCTTACTACTAGAGTAGTGCCCTACAAGCTGTTTAGTGTTGAGAGTTACCCTGGGCTGGTTATTCAATGACCCATAAACAAACCTTTGTTTTATTGTTTCAGAGTTATCTTTGAATCTGGTTGCTTGATGAATGACAATTTAACTTTAATTTTGCTTGGTTCTTAATGAGATGTGTAAAGGCTGGCTCTCTCACCTAACTGGCATACTACAACTTAAGACAACACCTTATAATTTTTATCAATTACACCATAGGTCCTTGTGGCATGAATGGCCCTCTTAGGTCCATGAACTTGAGAATTCAACATTTAGGTTCCTGAAATTAATTCAACGCTATCTTGCATATGGTCCTTAAGGTTACCTCCTTCATCCACTTTTATGTTTCCAAGCTGAATAATATGATTTTCAACTGTGCCCATGAATACATCAATGTGGATAAATCATATATTACATGGATGAGTGACACAGAGCATCAATATTTGGCAAAAAAAATGTAAGTCGTATGAATAAAAATATTTGAGTGATGTAGAGCATGCAAATGTATTTTTCTTACAAAGGCATTTCTATGCATGTGCAAGAATAGATTGTCTTCAGTTTTTCGGCTGTGGTCTCTCTGTAAATGCATGTGTCTGTGAAATGTATGATATTGGGTTTCAGTGAGTGTCGAGAGTCGATAATATTTTGCTAGGTATTTTATGTGGCTTTATATATTCAGTCTCTAAAGCCTTTGCTTGCAGGTGCGTCCTCCATGGCATATGAATTGACATGCTTTTGCTAGAGGTTGTGAATGTTTATGTGACAGTGGCCTTTTTGTTTGCCTTTGACGTCTATATTTGAATACTTAGGTCTTTGCATTTGGATCGGTTCCATTGAAGACTTACCTTCCTGATGGGGACATTGATCTAACTGTACTTGTAAATACATCCTATCATAGTACTTTGATTGATGATGTTTACTGCATCCTTCAGTCAGAGGAGCAGAATAGTGATGCCGAATTTGAAGTAAAGGACTTGCAACACATCAATGCTGAGGTGCATGGTCCTGTTTTCACGTCCTATACATTCTTAGTCATTCATTTGGATTAATAATTTGGGCAAACTATGTCATTGGCCTTTTAACTTTTTTAGTGTTTTTGTTCCTGCAATATCTATAGTGATCGATCTCTTACTGTATTTTCAGTTCGCTCTTTTAATAAATGCTTAATATGCGTGAAAGTTGAAACTCAATTTTTATGTGTCTCTCTTACTCCTTGTATACTATTATTGGCTCGCACATAGCAATTGCCTCTAAATTTCTGCAAATGTTTATCCATCCAGGTCAGGCTCATTAAATGCACTATTGAAAATATTATCGTTGATATCTCATTCAACCAAACTGGTGGAATCTGCACACTCTGCTTCCTCAAGCTGGTATTGCAATGCAAATTTATCTACTTTTTGGAATAAATGGTGCAATTTTACAATCTCTGTTCCATTTTAAACTTCAAAGTTTTTCTGGTTAAGTAGATAGCTGTTGAATGTGTAGAATACTCAACATTGGTTTCCTGTGCTTGTCTAGGTGTCCTTTTATTTGGTTACTATGCCAAGTCATGGGAAAGTAAACAATTGTTCCTTCTTCAGGTTGACCGTAGGGTTGAAAAAAACCATCTATTTAAAAGGAGCATTATATCAACCAAGGCATGGTGTTATTATGAAAGTCGCCTACTAGGAGCACATCATGGACTAATATCTACTTACGCGCTGGAAATACTTATTCTTTACATATTCAATCTATTCCATAAATCTCTCCATGGCCCTCTGGAGGTAAGTTTCGGAAGTCATGACTATTTTCACTTTTTAGACATGCAAAAACATCTTTAGCCAATATGAAATCTCATATCCTTGTTATCTCCCTGTGTTTTCTTATTAATAGGTTTTGTATAGGTTTCTGGAATATTTTAGCAAGTTTCTATCGACACAGCTATTGCATAAGTTTAAATGGCCTGTTGCTTTGTCATCTTTGCCAAACCTAATTGGTGCGCTACCTTGTAATCTTTTCCTTGGCAGAGTATTGACCTGATGCCTATTCTTTGTTTTAATCCTAAAACTTATCTCTTGCAGTTGAAGCTACAAATACACATGATGATGACTTGCTGTTTGACAAAGAGTTCCTCAGGAGCTCAGTGGATAAAGCATTTATACCTCCAAGAGATTCCAATGCATGCTATACTAAATTTCGTGTGAAACATCTAAACATAATTGATCCACTGAAGGAGCACAACAATCTTGGCGTATGTCAACAGAGGTCTGAACTATGAACTAACCAAGATATGTCTATTGATTTTCTTTTTCTAAATTATCCTCTAAAACTTCTACAAACATGTATGCTTGCCTGAGCATCAAAATTCTAATTTATGTATTAAGAATACTATAGAAAAATATTGTTTACTATCATTTTAGTACATATTGTTGTATGTGGTGTTTGTTCTATCATGTTTCACTAATATGATGCTTGATTTATTTATGAGTATGAACATGTGTTTTGTTTGATATATGATGATGTAAGAAAAAGATGATATTTATTATTCAGTTTGAGATCATATTTGATAGTATGCATCACTTTTATTTGGTTTTTCGTTGCAACGCACGGGCATTTTACTAGTATATATATATATATGGGAGCATATCTAGTGCAAAAGGGTATTTCAGTGCAAAAGTGCAAAAACTTCTAAGAGCCATCGAATCTGGCATGTACGATTCAGATCAAGGAAGGTGGAACCCCCACCCCATAAAACTTAATCTATGCAGGGGGTTTTGTGAAAGATTGGTTAAATGAATTAAATGAGGTGGAGGTTCCACCCTCTTTAATCCGATCCCTACAATGCAGATCTGATGGCTGCAGAGAAGTTTTTGCACCAAATACACTTTTGCACTATATATATATATATATATATATATATATATATATATATATATATATATATATATATATATATATATATATAGGAAAAATTCTTTTACACCCGTGTAATTACACCCACATCTAATATACCACCTAAACGAATTTGAAATACTCCTTTATCATCTTGAATATACTCATATACTAATTATAAGATATTTCAATGTGAACCACATGAAAAATTACAAAGAAGTCTATAGTTTTTAGCGTATTTTATAAATACCTTTATATACGCATATAAAAGGAGTATGTCAAAAAAATGTGTGTGTATATATATATATATATATATATATATATATATATATATATATATATATATATATATATATAAAACCTCTTTTCTACACACAGGTGTAATTACACTCTATATCGTATCTCACAATGTAGAGAGTATCTCAGAATGTGAGAGTATGTACGTATAATATACGAGTATTTAATATTATTTAGGTGGTATGAATAATTTTTCAGAGGTGGTATGTACATTTTTAGACATACTCCTTTTTATGTGTGTATATGAAGGTATTTATAAAATACGCTAAAAGTATGGACTCCTTGCAATTTTTCATGTAGTTCACATTGGAGTATCTTATATTTAGTATATGAGTATATCTAAAGTGATAAAGGAGTATTTTAAGTTTGTTTAGGTGGTATATTAGAGGTGGGTGTAGAAATACTCCTATATATATATATATATATATATATATATATATATATATATATATATATATATAGGAAAAATATTTTTACACTTAGTGTAATTACACCCACATCTAATATATCACCTAAACGAATTTGAAATACTCCTTTATCATCTTGGATATATCATATACTAATTATAAGATATTTCAATGTGAACCACATGAAAAAATTACAAAGAAGTCCATAGTTTTTAACGTATTTTATAAATACCTTTATATACGCATATAAAAAGGAGTATGTCAAAAAAAATGTACATACCACCTCTGAAAAATTCTTCATACCACCTAAATGGTCTTAAATACTCGTATACTACACATACATACTCTCTGTTACGCAAGATACTCTCTACATTATGAGATACGACATAGGGTGTAATTACACCTGGGTGTAGAAAAGAGGCTTCATATATATATATATATATATACTAGTAAGATGCCCGTGCGTTGCAACGGAAAATCAAATAAAAGTGATGCATACGAATCATTGTCTACAAATCATTGTGATTATTGTTTGTGAGTATAGGCAGGTATGTCTACAAATCATTGTGATTATTGTTTGTCCTGGAAAGAAGACTTGGTAATCTAGAGGGAGCCCCATTTTTGTGTGTGTATTCCAAAAACTAACCTTCAAGCTGCTCAAAGAGCCATAGCTTTTTAAAACGCCAGCTTCTTTTCCATCAACTGTGAATGGTTTCTCAGATGAGGACATAAAAAAGCTTCCTTTTTGGACCATTCCATAGAGTTTACCCATCTTGAGTTCCCTGTTCAAATCAAGAAAATATTATGTGACAATACACAGCTAGAATCAGGAAAACCAGTAATGGAAAGCATCTTGAACAAAATATTGTCTTATTTATCCTCTGTTCAAATATTTTGCCATTATGTACAACAAACACGTCATGAAAAGCAAGACCATTACTACTTTCTAACCATTACCTGCAATGTCTTATTTACGTGTTACAACATATTTCCAAATTGTGTTTTCACTACAATTTTGGTATTACAGACCAAATAAAGATTCATGTTCTATTATACAAATTAAAGCCCGTTAAATTTCCTAATGGATCTCATGCACAAAACCAAATCACAAAGGAGCATAGCACAACTCTCATGTCACAAAAGGTGCCATCATGATTCTTAGTGTAAAGTGTGATTACTTGTGTGATGGACTAACAAAACAGAGACAAGTCGGTTCTATACCACAACGATAATCTCGCATAACGCAAAACAACATAGATGCTTCCTAAAGAAAAACACCTTCAAATTGATGTGAATGCCTTCATTGTTTTTGTTCCTGGTACACACGACTTGCAAAGGCAGGAATGTAGAGCCCGAGATATGATCCCCAGCTTATATAGAAATCATTGTTAGCATACTTTGGGCGCCCAGCGAAGAAGGCCTGTCAATATCCCACAGAGTAACCTACAAGGAACAGAGTTTATCATAAAAATACAAAAGGACACTTTTGCATCTAGATTGTCAAGTATTGTCACTCTAGTTTACCTAAACTCCTTGGCTAATTAACTTTGGCAATACAATAAATGGAACCCTTTTTTTTGGTTTAGACACGTAAAATATCGAAAAGCTACTGTTATGTTCGTATCATCAATGTCATACTACAAATTTCAACTTGGATAACATAACTAAGCAACGATGTTAACTCTGAGCACCAAGACAATATATGACGCATTTGTACAGCAAACGTTCACCTCGACCTAGATCACATGCCATAACATTTCAACTAAACATCAAATTGAATGCACTCTGTCCCAATAAGAATAATCATTACCTGCAGGAAATCATACAGGTCATCGCTAATGCTAGCTTCATTGTGACGGGTGTCTCGTGAATCGAAGCTATGGCTGAACCCAGTCCCAGTGGGCTGATCAACATAGATCAGATTCGATTCCTGCAATAGCCAATACCCAAACAGAAAGAAGATTACACAGAGCTATCAACCAAAGAGAATCAGAAAACATATCAGATTGATTTGCAGACAAGCATCAAGTATCAACCAAAGAGTATCAGAAAACATATCAGATTGATTTGCAGACATGCATCAAGTATACCTAGTCCTTACCAAAATTGTTCCAGACAAGCAACACCTTGCTCTTAGCTGATGCACACCACAACCCATGCCGTATTTTTGTTGCCATGATCGAGTGGGAGGGGGAGAGACGGGGGAGGGGAGAGTGGCGGTGCGGAGAACGGGGGAGAGGACTCGGCGGTGGAGGAGCGGGGAAGGAGGCGAGGGCAGACCGGAGGAGCAGGGGGAGGAGGAGGCGGCGGCGCGGGGTGAGGAGGAGGAGGTGGCGGCGGCGGCGCGGGGTGGGGAGGAGGGGAGGAGGCGGCGGCGACGCGGGGTGAGGGGAAGAGGCAGCGGGGGAGAGTGAGGGGAAGGCGGATCGGGGCGGCGTGGGGAGAGCGAGGGGGAGGCGGATCGGGGCGGCGGGGGGAGCGAGGGGGAGGCGGACCGGGCGGCGGAGGGAGAGCGAGGGGAGGCGGATCGGGGAGGCGAGGCGGAGCGGAGCGGAGTGGGAGGAGGGGAGGAGGCGGCGCACGGGGTGGGAGGGAGGCGGAGCGGAGCGGGAGAGAGGGGAGGAGGCGGAGCGTAGTGGGAGGGAGGAGGAGGCGCGGGGAGGAAGTGGAGCGGAGTAATTTTTATGGTTAGGATTTTATCTTGTAATTAGATCGAAGGGCTGAGAGAAGAGGATGGAGGACGGACCAACCACCAATTGCTTCTTTTATAATAGTAAATATATATATATATATATATATATATATATATATATATATATATATATATATATATATATATATATATATGTATATTTCCGTCTGCGTATCAACCAGTGAAAGTCAGCTCGCAAATTCTAAGATGCTATACGCTTCTTAAGCTGTTAAGCACATAGGAATGAGTAGCTTGGGAGGTGTAAACTCATATCAGCTTAATTTAATTAAAGCTAGATTTTACAAGAAAGAATTTACCTAGCTATGTAACATCAAATAATTATTATTATTTTGAATAAAGCACATATCACATTTGCACCAGAAAAAGTTTTTTTGGAGAGAATGCAAAAGTGCAAAGAGAAGAAACCCTTTTAAGCTTGCCATGACACTCATACTCATCACTGCACTGCCTGTGATGTAAAAAAAACTAAAATTTTACATCAAAACTAAGTTTTAACATAACTATAATATATGCAGAACGCATCCATGCACATACATGGAGGAAACATACACCGGGAAACACACATGCACACACAAATAGAGGGATTCTCGTAATAACAATCTGTTGTGACTTGCTGAATTGAGTGAATTCTAATCTCAAAGCCAATTGTTAAATTCATCAACAAAACAACTTGGACACTGTATCAACTTAAGCAACTCACATCATCATTCACGCTTTTATATTACCATGTTAGAGAGAAAAAAATGATAACAGGTTCTTAGCAAACAAATGGAGAACAACAAAGGAAATAAAGAACATCTGATGGCTCAACTGGTCCTCAATTTCTCAAAAGAATGATGAATAGAGGCTAAAAGTGAAATTAAAAGTTTGTTTTTGAAACTCCTAAATAAGCAGATACAATCATTAATTTTATTACCAAAATACAAGTTATTAACAACGCTATACCTGTAATGATGTTGTTCTGAGAGGGTAGTAAAAGATAAAATATGAATGCTTTTTAGTGGTAGGGCTAGTATGACCAATCAGCTTCGTAATTGCAAGTCAAAATTGAAACATCACCTAATGCCATAGAAAAGCCATAGTGGTACATGTACATGATATTCCCTTGAAAAATAGTGTAGTCTACAACCATAACCATGTCATACAAGTGACGCAGTCATTCATAGGGCATCTTACAAAGTCAAGACCACAACTACGTATTCTCCTCCCGCTAATCCATTTAATAGGATCTGAGAAATGTTTTTTGGCCGTATAAAAAAAATATGAAACAAAAGTTCAGAGAAAGAAGTTTCATACCTCATGGTTCTGAAGAAATGATGAAATGTGTCCCGTATAAGGTCATCGCAGTAAGATTTAACATCAAGACACAAGACTAGGCATTTGCAACGTTTTTAAGAATCGAAACCCTCCTTGCAATCCCTCAATATATGTGATATGGAGCAAAAGACTCGGTGTTCTTTCAACTGGAATATAATGATCCACAAGAAGAATTATTTCAGGTACAATCTAAATAGTAAACAGTAAAATAATGATCACATAAAAAATATTGCTTCCAGCACTACTGCAAAAAGTCATCACAGATAGTTTAAAAACATCATCACAGATGATTTCGTGAGCCGTCTAAGTTTATGGGTCAATAATGGTATGAAGTCATCACAGACGGCTTTTGATCCATCCGTGATGCAATTATCACAGACGGTTTCAACAACAAACCGTATGTGATATCTAATGTATCATAAATGGTTTTAACTGAAAACCGTCTGTGATAGTTAATATCACAGACGGTATGTAGTTAAAACCGCCTGTGATATTCATTTTTATTCCTAAATCTATTTCTCCTTGTTGGCTAGTATTAGGAAATGCTAGCCATACTCTCTGAAACAAACAGATCAACATAGTATACATCCAATTCACATTCATTCACTTCAGAAGTAAGAATATCTATTTCACAAATCAATTAACTGAAATAAAATAAATTATCCATTAATAAATACACACATATACAATTAAGCTCAATCTTATCCTAAACAAATTCATTCTATATTATGGAATTTCACATCTGATTTTATGACTTTAGACAACAAGAAGAACGCACACTGTCCTCGAATTTGTACGAGGTCGGCCTATTCCAATGCAGTTGTAGCGATGGACGCAACCTATCGATAGGAATATCAATATCATGCATACATATATAAATTGATAAGTATAGAATAATTTTTGCAAGATTGACAGACCTGTGGATCATTGGTCTTCGAGGAATCGAGGAGTAGTTGTATGTGGCGGCAAACATAGAATCCATAGGTTTTGCCCGACGGCTGCTGGTGGCACTGCAAAAATAAAATTTCTTAATTCGAGAGACATTACTATGAAATGTTATATAGGATTAATGTGTACTAATGAATACTAGAAAATCTAGATCATGTCGCAGGGCGTTGACCCCTCTCTTAGATTTTTGTACCTCTGCAATGTATGTGGCGAACGACCTACGTGATTCCAAAAAGCTAGCCTTAGTCGTTGGGAAGGAAGAAAAGAAAATAATAGAGTTATCTATGGAGGAAATATGTTTACCTGTCGATTAATCATTAGCCAACTGTGAAGTTGATCTTGTTCTTCTTTAGAGAATCAAGGTATATTACCCTGTTTTATTTTGATATAATTATAATTAGAATTTAGTGGAACCTACACAGGTATATCGTCATGGTCATTAAACCTAATTTTGTGTTGCTTATAAAGTACAAATCAATAAGTATAGCTGAGACCATGTGGATGGGACCCCATGTTTGTGATGAGTAATTGACTCGTGTTCTAGAAAGTTTGAGTTTGATTTGGATGGTTTGTGCTTAAGTATTTGCTACTAATGCTAATATATGATTATATTGTTTCGAGCGGTGCTATGTGATATTTTCTTGTTTGTGATAGCTGCAGGATCTTGGAGCTAAGTCGTGGCGAGGCATGGATGATCGGACTAGGCACAGGTGGTGCTGAGGTCAAGCAGTCGGGAGATGCCGAAGACGGCGATGGATCAAGGTGCACGCGAGGCTTGGACAGCAAGAAAAGAGGAAGCTTCCAGGAAAGTGCAGAAGTGGTATTTTGGTAAATGCGCAAGGCTGCAAAGAGGAAGTGGATTTGGTTTTAAGTTAGTGGGTAAAGCAAGTATGTGAACCCGGTAGTGGAGGCTATAAATAGAGAGGGTGCTCTCTAGTGCAAGGAGTGGAGTTGGGGTTTTCTCTAGTGTGTGTTCTCCATATATGGGTGTGTGTTTCCTTTCTATGGGTTGATGTGAGGAGAATAGGCAGCAGTAGAGCTTCTCTCTATTGTGTGTGTTTATTTCTTTTGAGTTCATGTAATGGATTGGCTGTACGCAACTCTTAGTAATCATTCATCTCTTTGTTTTAATATAAGAAATCTTATTTCTGAGATGTTCTAGCTATTTTCTTTCTCCTGATCTGCACTATTGCTGTTCTCTGATCTTTTTGTTTTGCTCTTCTCTGCTGAATAGAGATCTTGTTGAGAAGCTGCAGTGTTTTGCTCTGAACAGGGAAATACCCCAAGGCTTTTTGGCTAATCCATTCCCGAGAGCAAATCTTGTTTATTGCAGTTTTCTCTTCAAGATTTGGTCTGCTGCAATGTTCTTCAGTTTTCAGTTTTTTAGGATTTCAAAGTAGAGGAATTATGTGCTCATATATGTGCCAACTAAAAGCTGCTTGAACTCTTAGTTTGTTCGATCTGAGATCTTATCCTAGCTGAGTTCATAAGTATCTTGTTCAAAGAAATCAAGAATCTGAAGTTTTTGGAGTTTGTCTACCCTGCTATGTTTCTTTTGACAATTTCTGTTTTCAGCATTTTCAGTCAGCCACTTTCTCCTTTCCACATGCTTTCTGTTCTTTTTCTTTTTCAGTTTTTGCTTTCGGTTATGCTTTTCCCTGGTGTTTGCTATTTCAGTTTTTGGACAACAGTCTAGGCTGTTTTGGAAAGCAGTCCATGTGCACCATTCACTGCTGTTTTGGACAGCAGTCTGTACTCATTTTTGGCCTGTTAACCACAGTTTAATCTCCCAGTTTTCGGTCAGTTGCAGCTGCTATTTTTTGTCTGATTTCAACCTGCTTTGGCCGCTGTTCTCTGCTGTTTTTAATATGTTTTGTGCCTGCAGTTTTTCAGTTCTTTTGGCAGCAAAAGCAGCTTTCGGTTGCAGTTCAATTGCTTATGTTTTGTGGCTGCAGAATCTCAATTTTAGGCAGCAAAAATAGTCGTTGTTTCAGCTTGTTATTAGTCTGTTTTTGGCTGCAGATTTTCAGCTTTAGACAGCACAAGTAATCTCTGTTTTTGGCTGCAGTTTTTCAGCTTTAGACAGCACAATTAATCTCTGTTTTTGGTTGCAGTTTTTCAGCTTTAGGCAGCACAAGTAATCACTGTTTTTAGTCTATTTTTCATTTGTTCTTGGCTGCAGATTTTCTGTTTTAGGCAGCAGATTTTGTCCAAGTATAGTCTTTGGCCCTTTCGTTTGGCTTTTTTAACCCGACTTCTAGTTTACGCTTTTTCCACTATTCAGTATTTCGTCTTTTTCTGATTTTTTTAGATATTTTAGGCTTTTTTGTATTTTCTTTTTTTCCCGTGTTCCTTTGTATTGTCCCTAATGGGTTAACATGTTTTTTCTATTTTTACATTTTTTAAAAATTAATTATGCCCAAAAAGCCAAATCAGCTATAGTAAAAAAAGCCAGCTATAGGGAAATTTCTGTCAAAAGGCAGAAGCCATCGTTAAAACGAGCGCCCCTTTGTTCTGTGATCGTCAGTCAAGTCTGATTTCTCAGTTTTTAGTAAAATTGCTTCCGTCTTCCAGTGAGCGAGTTTATTCTGTCTTCCTAGCTACTATAGCTATTGGAGAAGAAAAAGGTGTGAAAATGCACAGGGCAGATTGAAGGCACCATTCACCCCCCTCTGTTGCCATTTTCGTTCCTTTAATAGCCACTAGTGTAGCACTTACCCCTAGTTGTAGGGCATAAGTATAAATTCCTTGTTACGGTGAGCCACTAATGTCGTCGTAATGTAATTCTCGACGAAGGATGTATCCTCCTCGATGGTATCAAGGGCGATCAAGCATGGGTTGAGAAAACCAATTGGTGATTTTGATAATTTGATTTCAGTCACCATGTATCTATACATATATATACAAAAGCAATGAGTTATATATGATATTTATCGATATTACATGAACATAGATTGTGATTGTACACATTTATAGTGTCCAGCATCAAATAGTGAAGCGTCGAGGGCATTGATGTGAAGAGATCAAATAAGTCCTTAAAGGTCTGTGAAGACATAGTTATGAACATCATGCTAAAAATAATTCGGCCTTAACTTAATGATGAGACTTGAGCACTGTTGTCCATCTGACTTATTGGCCAGTTCCATGTACCATGTATGCAATCTATGGCAAGCCAATCCTAGGGTTTGGAGGCACTCTTTTGGGACAACCATTGGCTCGTCTAACACGAATTTTTGGGCCAACGACAAGTAGGGGATATCATCATTGGTCTTCTTTGATTTGCCCTTACCGCCTCGGCTGTAGGTCGACTTCACGATAGTCGACCGTAAAGATAACTCCAGTGTAGATAGCCCCCGTGGTTTTAGCATCTGTGGTCTTCACACCGGTGCAGGTTGTTCTCGTGCGGATAGTCCCAGTGGACTTGGCGTCAGCGCATATAGCTCTAGTTGACTTAGAATAATGGAACATCACAGACGTTTTTACTTTATAACTGTTTGTGATAATACTTCTCAGGGAACCATGCATATATATATATATATATATATATATATATATATATATATATATATATATATAAAACACATTCTCATATAAATAAATACAAATTTACATATATATGACTCATTCTCATATACATAAATGTAAATTCACACACACACACACACACACATATATATATATATATATATCACATATTTTCATATACATATATAAATGCAAATACGTAATATATTACACATAAAATTTTTATTCATCATTTCACTTGCTTATTTCCTTTAAAAATTAGCCATTCATGATGACTGATGCGTATGTAGCTAGTTTCATCATATTGTTCTTCCTCGACCGTTATGTTATTTTCAAAAAGAGGTAACTCATCAAATTGATTGTTTCTTCCTCGTCCACTACATTCTCTACTCTGATAATTCTTCTTTTTCGATGAAGAACTACATGACGCTTCTTATTTGCCTGGTCGGTTACATAGAAAACTTGAATAATTTGGTTAGCGAGTACGAATGATTCATCTTTGTATCCGACACGTTTGAGGTCCATAGTAGTGACACCGTACTTGTTGACCTTCACCTGTAGGACATGGACCCAATGCCACTGAAATAAGGGGATCTTGAAAAGTACATTGCCAAGCTCCCAAATCTTCTCTATGAACCCATAGCAGAGGTTTCCCAACCCATCAGTATTGAACAAATCTATGCGGACATCGCTGTTCTGGTTAGTGCTCTTTACATCTTGAGCCTTTGTATAGAATGTGTACCCATTTATATCATATCTTTGCCATATCATAACTATAAATGTTGGCCCTTTTGCCAACCGTGTCAGCATCTCATTTAACGAGCTCCTAGCGACTTGCTTCTTCAACTATTGGTTGAACTGACTGTTATATTGTCTCACAAATCCAAACATTCAGTTGCTCTGTATTTTATTGCCGAAGCACGTTGTCGAGACCCGAATATGCAAATCCGGACTCTCTGTGTATACTGTACTAGTCCAGGATCATACTAGTGTACACAGTATAACATAGATAAAATATCGACCATATATATGATAAAATAAAGAAAAAGACTCAAATATTAATAACTATCAGAGTATGACATAATGGCTAAGGTTACAAATTACTAGCCTGAATGGCTGAAGGACTAGCAGTGAAAAATAGCAATTAAGCATAGAAACCACTCGATATGCCCATAGGCAATCGACTGAAAAGCGAAGTTGTCAAAATATCCTCTTCTAGTATATCCTGCTGATATAGCTCCTCTTCTTCAACTGAGCAATAGTGGGCATAAAGCCGTGAGTACATTGGTACTCAGCAAGTCGTTTGTAACAAAGATGCAATATAATATTGTTGTGGGGGTGGCCCAACCCCCCGTGACTGAGCCTCGCAACTAGCCTAATATGTAATAGGCTCGATAGTGTCAAGGTGTAAATATACCAATGTACCCTCATCCTCTGTAAGCACTAAGGGGTAGAATGGGGATTTCCCATTCTACTCCACTCATGTATATAAACCCCCAGGAGGGGCAGGAGGGAGATCATCCCCTCATTCTTACCAACTCTTCCCCAGATCTGGCTCTCCTCTTCCTCTCCTACGAGTCCCCTTCTTTACTGTTTGGCCTGTAGCCACAACAGATGGCGCCGACTGTGGGGGCTGAGCAAGAAGCTGCGCAACGACTCTAGGGGTGGCTACCACTGAAGAAGCTTCCTAGCGCAGAACGGAAGTGTCTTAGATCCAGATCTGGCAGATCTGATCGGGTGCTCACAAGTGGTGTCTTGGAGGGCGCGGCGGAGGGCTCCCAAGAGTCCCCGCGCAACGTTGCATCTCTGCTTTATGGCCTCCACGCCATGACCTCCGCAAAGGCGAACCCGTCTTCGAGCCAAGTACCTACCGGCGAAGTCTTCCCCGAGCGGGAGCCCTCTACGCCACAGCTCCGCGTCGTCGAGCCTCCGTACCGAGCCTCCGCGCATCGTCGAGCCTCCGCACGGAGCCTCCGCGCATCGTGAGGCCTCCGCGCATCGTCGAGCCTCCACGTCGTCGAGCCTCCGCGTCGGCGAGCCTCCGCACGGAGCTTCCCTGCGTTGTCGAGCCTCCGCACGTCGTCGAGCCTACATACGGAGCCTCCACGCATCGTCGAGCCTCCACGGTCCATGCGTCATCGAGCCTCTGCACCGAGCCTCCGCGCTTCGTCGAGCCTCCGCGTCGTCGAGCCTCCGCGCGTCGTCAGGCCTACGCATGGAGCTTCCACGCGTCGTCGAGCCTCCACGGTCCACACGTCGTGAAGCCTCCGCACCGAGCCTTCGCGCGTTGTCGAGCCTCCGCGTCATCGAGCCTCCGTGTCGTCGAGCCTCCGCGTCGTCGAGCCTCCACGGTCCACGCGTCGTCGAGTCTCCGCACCGAGCCTCCGCGTCGTCGAGCCTCCGCGCATCATCGAGCCTCCGCGCGTTGTCAGGCCTTCGCACGGAGCCTCCGTGCGTCATCGAGCCTCCGTGTCGTCGAGCCTCCGCACGGAGCCTCCGCGCGTCGTCGAGCCTCCACGGTCCACGCGTCGTCGAGCCTCCGCACCGAGCCTCTGCGTCGTCGAGCCTCCACACGGAGCTTCTGCACGTTGTCGAGCCTACGCACGGAGCCTCCGCGCGTCGTCGAGCCTCCGCACGGAGCTTCCGCGCATCGTCGAGCCTACGCATGGAGCCTCTATGCGTCGTCGAGCCTACGCACGGAGCCTCCGCATGTCGTCGAGCCTACGCATGGAGCCTCCGCGCGTCAGCGAGCCTCCACGGTCCACGCGTCGTCGAGCCTCCGCACCGAGCCTCCGCGCGTCGTCGAGCCTCCGCACTGAGCCTCCGCGCGTCGTCGAGCCTCCGCACCGAGCCTCCGCGCGTCGTCGAGCCTCCGCGCGTCGTCAGGCCTACGCACGGAGCCTCCGCGTGTCGTCGAGCCTCCATGGTCCACGCGTCGTTGAGCCTTCGCACGTCATCGAGCCTCCACGGTCCACGCGTCGTCGATCCTCCGCACGGAGCCTCCGTGCGTCGTCGAGCCTCCGCGTCGTCGATCCTCCGCGCGTCGTCAGGCCTCCGCATGGAGCCTTCGCGCGTCGTCGAGCCTCCACATGGAGCCTCTGCGCATCGTCGAGCCTACGCGCGTCGTCAGGCCTCTGCACGGAGCCTCCGTGCGTCGTCAGGCCTCCGCATGGAGCCTCCGCGCGTCGTCGAGCCTCCACGGTCCACGCGTCGTCGACCCTCCGCGCGTCGTCAAGCCTCCGCACGGAGCCTCCGCGCGTCGTCGAGCCTCTGCGCGTCATCGAGCCTCCGTACGGAGCCTCCGCGTGTCGTCGAGCCCCCGCGCATCGTCGAGCCTCCGCACCAAGCCTCCGCACGTCATCAAGCCTCCGCACGTTGTCGAGCCTCCATACCGAGCCTCCGCGCGTCGTCGAGCCTCCACGTCGTCGAGCCTCCGCACCGAGCCTCCGCGAGTCGTCGAGCCTCCGTTGGACTCGCCCGCGACTGGCTCCGAGAACAATCCCTACTCCGTTGAGCGGGTTACTCATGATGCATGCAATATAGAATAAGACGCACGGTCTCCGCCTCCCGGATTCACGTGTGCACTCCGTGAGTGTAAATAAAATGCAGCGACGAGGTTCGCCTCCGCATGCACTTCGGAGTATAGAATAAGACGCACGGTCTCCGCCTTCCGGATTCACGTGCGCACTCTACGAAGTATAAATAAGACGTAGCGTCGAGGTCCGCCTCCGCACGCACTCTACGGAGTATAAATAAGACGTAGCGTAGAGGTTCACCTTCGCACGCACTCTACGGAGTATAAATAAGACGTAGCGTCGAGGTCCGCCTCCACACGCACTCTACGGAGTATAAATAAGACGTAGCGGGGGGACGCCTCCGCATGCACTCTACGGAGTATAAATAAGACGTAGCGTCGAGGTTCGCCTCCGCACGCACTCTACTGAGTATAAACAAGACGCGGATGTCCCGCGTACGCGTTGGCGTACCCTTCGGAGCCCAGCTAAGCCGTGGTCGATAGTCCCACGCATACTCCGGAGAACAAATTAGACGCGGATGTTGTCCCTGTGCACTCTACCGAGTCTAAACAAAACGCGGATGTCCCACGCACGCGATGGCGTACCCTCCGAGAGTGCCCGGTAAGCCGTGGTTGCTGAACCACAGCCCCTCCGGAGTACAAACAAGGCGCGGATGTTGAGAGACCATGTGAAGGTAACCCCGGTTGTGTGATGAGTAATTGACGCGTGTCCTATAAAGTCTGAGTTTGTTCCAGGTATTTTTATGCTAAATACCGATGCGGATATTTAAATTATATCATTTTGTGCGGTGCTATGTAATGTATTTTCTTGTCGGTGATGACTGCAGGACTTTGAGACGGAGTCGTGGCGAGACACGGGTGACCGGACTAGGCACAGGCGGTGCTGAGGTCAGAGCGTTCGGGATGTGTCGAAGACGGCGCGAACTCGAAGCAGCTGCGAGTCGTGCGCGGCAAGAAACGAGGAAGCCTCCAGGAAGGTGCAGGAGGGGCATTTTGGTAAATGCACAAGGCTGCACAATCGGAAGCGGATTTTATTTAGAAATGATCCGTTAGTGGAGAAGTGTTGTGACCTAATGGGTACAATTGAGTGTAAACCCATTAGTGGAGAGTTATTGTAACCTAATGGGTAAAATGTGTGTAGACCCATTAGTGGAGAGTTGGTGTGACCTAATGGGTAAAGTAGTCTTCTAAACCCATTAGTGGAGGCTATAAATAGAGGTGCTCTCTAGGTGGAGAAGTGCACTTGAGAGAGAGAGAAAGAAAAATGGGTATGAGTATTAGGGGTTCCTAATGCTTGTGCTCTTGGGAGAGAAATACTTTTGCAAATTTTAGGGTTCTATTCTCTCCTTGTGTGTGTTCTTGGATGAGACATGGAAGAGTGATGTAAACATTCATATGTTATATCGTTCATCGCTCTTCGTCTCAATATGAACATGCTTGTTTTATATTTTGTGCTATTTCCTTGTGTTCTTTAGTTTTATTGTTCATACTGCTTCTAGTGCCACTAAATATTCATTTATACATATATATGGTGCAAGTAGTATCCTTGTTGGAAAGAACTTGATTTCTTGTTCAGAGCTGGATGTAATCTCAAGGTCCTTCTTCTTGATTAGCTGTATCCGAGAGCAAATTTCTAAAGTCCCTGTTTGTTCTTATCTGTTTTAAGGTTTCAGAAGTGCATCAATATGTTTACCATATGTTCTGATGATGTTCTTCTAGGCCTGCTTTGCAGATTTATATCTCTGTGTTTCTTGGCTGCAACGTCAGACCTCTCTGTGCTCTTCTCTGCTTAGTTTTAACCAGTGTCTTTGCTATTAGTCCCTGCGATTTTCTGCTGTGTGTTAACTGCTTCTCGGTTTAGTTCTAGAAATCCTTTCGGCAGCAAGCAACAGTCTCTTCTTTCTTTTCGGCAACAGTAGCAGACAATGGTTTCTTTCGGATCAGCAGCAACTGCAGCTTAGACTTGTATTTGTTTTGTGGTGTGCAGTTTTGTTTGGTCCAGGTGGGTTCGGTCAGGACTGCTGCTGTCTTTGTCTCGGTTGAGGCTGCAGATTCTGCCCCCTTGACCTTCTGAATTGCAGTGAGTTTGTTTTTCTTTTTGTTGTTTGGTTCCTATCAGGTTCGGCAGCCCCTTCATTTATTCCCCATCTCTTTCGGCATGCATCTAGTATTGCAGTTTTTCGGCAGCAAGCATTAATTTTCTTGGGACCAATTACAGTCTGGTGTTTCTTGCTGGTTCGGCTGCTTTTCAGCTTTTGTCCTCGGTAGCAGTAGCTGCTGCATGTTTTGGTTCTGCAAGTAGTATCTCTTGACAGCTATCTACAGTCTACTTTTCAGGTGTCCTGCTAATGCTTCGCTGCTTGCTGCACTGTTGGTTCCTTTGATGCGGTGCATAGAGAACCAAAGTGCATATCTACGCTTTCTTTTGGTTTTGCCGCAGCCCTAGTCTCTGAGTAGTACTTGCGACCAGCTATTGGTGCAAGTATCTATCCGAGAGGAGACATATCTTTTAAACCAGCGATCGTACCTTTTCTTGCTACTTGTAGTTCGCAGTTTTAGAGTTTTATTTCCAGCAGCTCAAGTTCTCTCCTTAAAGTTTATTTCTATCAGTAGTTATCTATTGTTCTTTGTGCCGATTCACTTTTCTCAGTTCACAGAAGACTTGCATCATCTCTTTAAGTTATCTTATTGGGTCATCTCTTTTTAGTCCAGATTTACTTTGATAATTAGTAAACATTTTTTTTGGTTCATCTCTTCTCTTTACTTCATAGCTTCTATAGCTATCGGAGAGGGATTGTAGTGTGAAAGTTTTGTGAGAATACTCGGGGTATTTTTTAAAGGCATATACAAATTTTAAGTGGCGTGTTTAGAGCGACATTCACCCTCCCTCTGTCGCCATTTCGGTCCTTCAATTGGTATCAGAGCCAGGTTAGCTCTAATTAATAGATCTTAACCGGTCTCAAGAGCCATGGCGACGGACAAGTACTCGACCAAGCCGCCTGTTTTCGATGGCATCGATTACCCCTTCTGGAAGAGCCGAATGGAGACATATATCCGTGCCCGGGGTATGCCATCTGGCGCAAGGTCAAGACCCGTTTTGTTGTTCTGCCGATGAGGACATCAATGCTAATAACATGGTGATGTTAAGGCAAATGCTAAGGCAAGGAACATTATAATCTAGGGTGCGGCGGAAGCGGGTTTGATCGCATCTCTCATCTCACGTCGGCCGACATCCGGGTGACCCTCGGCGCATATCATGAGGGCACCACCCAGTTAAGGCGGTTCGACGAGGACGATTCAAGCGAGATTACAACAAATTTGAAATGCTCGCCGGTGAGTCCTTAGATGAGTGTTTTGCGCGTTTTCACAAAATTCCGAGCAACCTCGGCGGTCGGTCTCACATACTCAGACTCGGATAATGCTCGACGATGCTAAGCGCACTCGATCTGCGTGTTTGGGAGATGAAAGTGACTACCATCAAGGACACCACGGACCTCTCGACTTTGACTCTTGATGCGCTGTACTCGCGTCTCAAGACTCACGAGATTGACATTGTCTCGCAAGTCGAAGTCACGATCGATAGCCCTAGTCACGATCCGGTTCAGCTTCCGGTCTTTCTTACGATTTGCGTGTGGATTCTCTCTTGCTGCTCTCGTGACATAGCGATGATCGCTTAGAGCAGCTCGAGGATGAGCAATCGGCCCTCCTAGCTCGGAAGTTTTCCCATGCTTACAAGAGGAGGAGGGACAGAAAAGAGGGAGGACTGTCATTTGTTTGAGTGTGGTGGCCCCAACCACATTCGAACAATTGCCCAAGGCGGTGAAGGGCAAGAGCGACTACGGCGGTGTAAGCAAAACGACTACATCGACAAGAACCGCAACAAGAAGCCCCGATTCACGCTCAAGGTAAGAAGAAGTTCCGCAACTTTGGCAAAGCCAAGAAGCTCTTCCACCGTGTCCTCACGCTTTCGCCGGCGACATCGACTTCAAATGGCGTGGAGGGTGGAGCGGCGGCGGCGACAAGGATGATCAAGATCCCAAGGATGGCGGCGACTTCATCGGCATGTGCTTCATGGCCAACGACAACGGCGTCGTGACAATGAGCTCTGGCGACTCAGATGAGGTAGGTCCTCCTACGACCAGCTCTATCTTGCATTTACGAAGTTAGGAAAGTTCTATGCTAAATCTAGAGCTAGGGTTGTGGATCTTGAGAAAGAAGTAGAGAGATCGTCACGGGAGTTTACTTCACTTATATCTGCTCCCTCCCGTGACGAATGTGATGTATGTTCTTCTTTGCTTGGAGATATGGAAAAGCTAAGGACCTCTCATGATAGTTTGACTTCTGAGCTTGATTTGCTTAAGATGAAGAATGATAGTGCGCTTCTTTGAACTAGAAATGAGTAGGGTTGCTTCTATTTCCTCTAATATTCAGACTACTTCTTGCACCTCATGTGAGGATAAGGATAATGCTTTTAGAGGTCTTTACACTATGCTTATTGATCTGCCTGAATCTTGTGAAAATTGCAATAACCTGAAAATGAACTTAAAACGGGCGGATCATAAAATTGCTGAATTACATGCTTCTTTGCTTGAGCCGATTGCTTCATGTTTGAACTGTCCTAAATTAACTGCTGAACTTGAATCTGTTTCTAAACAATTCCAAGAAATGATTGATTACAACAAGAAAATGGCTAAATATGCTTCTAAGGACCCTGTTAGCTCACCATGCAAAACTTGTGATAAACTAAAATCTGACTTGATTGTTTTGGAAGAAAAATGTGTGAAGCTAACTAAGGATTTACTAGAGAAGCCACAATCATGTTGTAATGTGTGTGATGGTGTTGGGGAGAAGCCCAAGGGTAAGGTAGAGACGCCTAGCAACGTGAGCCAACCTGCTAGTAGTAGGACTGTCCCATCAGAGTCGGCTGTGCGTGCACAAGCCATTCTTTCCTCTACTGTTGGTTCTTCTTCTGCTTCCTTACACTCTGCTGTTCCCTCTTCTCCCTGCTCTTCTTGCACCTCTCTCTTTCGGGAGTGTCAGTATCTTATGAACACCCTCGAGAGATTTGTAGGAGGCAAGAAGAAGCTCAATCTTATTCTAGACCAATCTAAGATTTGCAGATTTAATCAGGGTCTAGGATATGATTTCTATGAGGACATGAGGAAGCATACACCTGCCGTGCTCAGACCCATAGCACCAGGTGTGATCGAGACTGAGCCCAGGACTGAGAAAGTCAAATTTAAATCTGCGGGCTTCGTCCAAGGGATTTACGGCGACAAGGTGATTCCACCGCAACCGGCCTCTCACAGGGTGAAGTTTCATTGCACCTTCTGTCAGAAGGATGGACATATGATCGAACGATGCTTCAGGCGTACCAAGATTGCGCAGAGAGACCGTGTTGCAGCTCTTAGGTGTATTCAGGGTCAGCCCCAGATCTTGAGTGCACCTAGGACCAGCACGAGGTCTAAGGTTGCTACTGTTGATGCTTTTGGGCAGCATCGAGGACTTGGTTTTTCTGGTTCTTCTGATTTTCGTCCTCGATTTGCCCCAGGTCATGATATCCGCCGTCCTGAGGGTAGATCTCGTTTCCATCGAGATAACTACCCGCGGCGAGATCAGCGTATTGTTGGTACTCCGACTCGCTCTCCGTGAGATCGGACCCGGCCAAGACTTTGGTCCGCTCTTAGACCTTCTCGCTTTGAGTGACAGAGCGTAGGGTAGATAGAGGTCGATCGTGTTTGACTACTTCATCGCTCGGCGTGTTATTCAAGATTGGGTGCCAAAATCATCGTTGATTTACCCCAATACGAGACTTTACTCTTTGTTTGACTTCGGGTTCGCGGGCGGGGAAGAGAAAGGTTTGGCTCGTAGACTCCGGGTGTTCACGACACATGACCGGAGATTCTCGTTGGTTTTCTTCCCTTGCCCGTGCTCCAGGTGATGAGACGATCACCTTCGGAGATGCTTCATCTGGGCGTGTCATCGCCAAAGGTGCGATCTTGCATTAATGAGTCTTTTGCTTTAAAAGATGTTGCCTTGGTTAGTAAGCTGCGGTATAATTTGCTTTCGGTTTCTCGACTTACGATGACGACTTTGAGGTGAGCTTTAAGAAAAACAATTGCAAAATTCTTGATTCTTCGGGTAGTCCGGTTTATGGATTTCGTTTTGGGAGGATCTTTCGTGCTAATTTTTACGAGTCTTCCGTGATCCTCTCGGGTGTTTAGTTGCTTCGATTCCCGCGACCTCTCTTTACGGCATAGGAGACTTGGTCATATTGGATTTGATCATTTGATCCGAGTTAGCGGCCACGATCTCATTCGTGGTCCGCGAAGCTCAAGATGGTCAAAGATCTTGTTTGCGCTCCTTGCCGCACGCGGCAAGATGGTTGCCGCTTCCCATCCTCCCGGTCACGATCCACGATGACCGATGCCGGACAGCCGCTCCACATGGATCTGATTGGACCAGCTAGAGTGCGATCGGCGGAGGGAAGTGGTATGTTCTTGTCGTAGTCGATGACTTCTCGAGGTACTCTTGGGTGTTTTTCTTAGTCTCGAAGGATGAGACGTTTACACATTTTCGAGTGCATTCAAGAGGCTTTCTATTGAGCTTCCGGTGCCTTACGAGCGATCCGTAGTGACAATAGCACGGAGTTCAAGAATTCCTACTTTGAGAGGTTTTGCGATGAGTCGTGTAGAGCACCGCTTCTCTTCTCCATACGTCCCCAACAAAATGGCGTTGTGGAGAGGAAGAACCGCACTTAGTCGAGATGGCCGGGACGATGCTTAATGAGTATTCTACACCTAGGAAATTTTGGGCTGAGGCAATAGCCACCGCGTGCCATGTTTCAAACAGAGTTTTTCTGAGGGCACACTTGCATCGCACTTCTTTTGAGTTGAGATACGGGCGAAAGCCCAACATCTCATTTTCGTGTTTTTGGTTGCAAGTGTTTTATTAAAGTCGGGAACCTAGATAAATTCGAGTCTCGTTCTGTGATGGAATTTTTAGGTTACTCGACTTCTTCGCGAGCGTATAGGGTGCAGAATGCGAGTCTAGTAAAATGGTAGAGACTGCGAGGTGACCTTCGATGAGGCGGTCAGGGACTAGGCACGACATCTCGAGTTGATGAGAGCAGTCCAAGCCCATCTTTGTGGATGATGAAGAGGATGAAGATGAGGGTTGTCTACCCGATCCAGTTTCTCCTCCCCTTGAGGTGCCTGCTTCCACCACCGTACCTCAAGGAGATTAGCCCATTCCTTCTGCATCCTCAGGAACTAGTGGCTCTGTCCCTACCTCATCAGCTCATGAGGTAGAGGCCACTACTTCTTCTCATCCAGGACCTCCCCATCATATCCAGAAAGCTCATCCTTCAGAGCAGATAATTGGAGATCTCTTTGAGCGCGTTACGCTCAAAGTGCAGCACGCCTCACTGTCTCCACTCTGCTTTCGTTGCCTCTTTTGAGCCCAAGGATGTTTGTCATGTTCTATCTGATGAGTCTTGGGTCAATGCCATGCATGAGGAGTTGGAAAATTTCGAGAGAAACAAGGTCTGGTCGCTTGTCGAGCCCCCGCGCGGTCACAATATTATTGGGACTAAGTGGGTGTTCAAGAACAAGCAGAGCGAGGATGGAGTGGTTATTCGGAACAAGGCTAGACTGGTAGCTCAGGGGTACTCCTAGGTTGAGGGTCTAGATTTCGAGGAGACCTTTGCCCTCAGAGCGGACTTGAAGCCATTAGAATCCTGCTTGCCTTTGCGGCTTCTAAGGGTTTCAAGCTTTACAGATGGACGTCAAGAGTGCCTTTCTCAATGGCTTTATTGAGGAAGAGGTCTACGTCAAACTGACCTCTGGTTTCGAAAACCCCAAATACCCAAACCATGTCTTCAAGCTTTCCAAAGCTTTGTATGGACTTAAGCAGGCCCCTAGAGCTTGGTATGAGAGGCTTAAGTCCTATCTGTTGAGTCATGGTTTTGAGATGGGTAAAGTAGACAAGACCTTGTTCATTCACGGCATGGCACCGATCTTCGCGCTCCGCATTTATGTGGATGACATCATCTTTGGCGGCTCCTCACATGCTCTCGTTTCTCAGTTTTCCGATGTCATGAGCTCGGAGTTTGAGATGAGCATGATGGGAGAGTTGAGCTTCTTTCTTGGCTTCCAGATCAAGTAGACTCGGGAGGGTACCTTCTTGCATCAGGGCAAGTACACTTGAGACCTCCTGAAGCGCTTTGACATGAGTGATGGCAAGCCAGTATCTACTCCGATGGCGACAACGACTTCACTTGATCCAGATGAAGATGGCGAGCCCGTTGATCAGAAGGAGTTCAGAAGCATGATCGGTTCCCTCTTGTACCTCACTGCCTCGAGACCGGACATACACTTCTCTGTGTGTCTGTGTGCTCGATTTCAGGCTTCTCCTCGCGTATCTCACCGTCAAGCGGTGAAGCGCATCTTTCGGTACCTTCGAGCTACCATTGACTATGGTATCTGGTACTCTTCCTCATCCTGTCTTTCCTTGAGAGCCTTCTCGGATGCAGACTTCGCTGGCTGTAGGATAGATAGGAAGAGCACTTCTGGCACTTGCCAATTTATTGGCACTTCTCTTGTTTCCTGGTCTTCGAGGAAGCGATCGGTGTTGCATACCCACCGCAGAGGCCGAGCACGCGTGGCCGCCACCGCCGCTGCTGTGTGCTTTGGATGGCTTCGACCCTGCGGGACTTTGGGTTAGTTATCGACAGTGTTCCACTCTTTTGTGATAACACTTCTGCTATTAACATTGCTAAGAACCCAGTGCAGCACTCTCGGACCAAGCACATCGATATCAGGTTTCACTTTCTTAGAGACCATGTGGAGAAGGGTGACATAGTGCTCCAGTTTGTGGAGAGTGACCACCAGTTGGCTGATATCTTTACCAAGCCATTGGATAGCTCTAGGTTTTCAGCTCTGCGGGGAGAGCTTGGGGTGGTTTGTCCTTATGGACTGTTGTGAGGGGGAGCTTTATGCTTTACTGTTTTTATTTTATTGTTTATGCTCTTACTCCTTTCTGTTGCATAGCATTCAGGGTGCATTGGGGTTAGTCCTTCTAGCATAGGTTAGAGTGTTCTTCTTGTCTAGTCGCTTAGACTTCTGCTCTTATCTTATGATTCTAGGATGCTGCTTATTAGCTGTTTCTTATCTCACTAGGTTGAGCTCACTCACAGCTTGTAGGTTCTAGCGAGGGTTGGGCCATCCTCGGGTAGACAAGGTACGTGTTTGTTCTCTAGTGTGTGTGCTAGACAGTCAGCTGATAGTCCTGAGTCATATGGGGTAGACGAGAGTCTGTCTAAGCCATAGTATCCTCTACGTCTTATCTATGCTTTAAGGACTACCCGTTTGGATTTTCTTTGCCAGCTTCTCGTTTTATTGCTTTGGTTCAGGGGGAGTTCATTTGTGAGCTTCTAGATATTAATTTTGACATAACTCCACTTGAACTAAAAGTGCATCTCATGTTGAGGGGGAGCTGGATTTTATTGCATTTCAGTTTGCATTATAATATAATTACATGGAGTCTTGATTATTATCCAATTATGATCTGTTTACAATGCATTACATCTTGCCATGATATGTGCTTAAATTGCTAGATTTATCATGACTATATATGTGTAGTCTAGTCATTGCCATGATTAGTTAATTAAAAATGCTTTACTTCATGTCATGGTAGTTCTTGAGACTAGTCTATTTTTAGTTATCCTTTTATGATTCCGGCCATGTCAAATAGGTTGAGTTGAGTCTTGAATCTTTGTTGAGCTTTAGATTGAGCTATGTTAGTTCTTTTATGAAGCATGAATTTTCATTAACTCCTTGGTCTAAGGACTAAATGCAACAAAAGCAAAATAATCTCTTTTTGTGCGAAAAAACTGATCTCACCAATTCACTCTCATGAGACGGCTTGCCATTGCACTAGGCATGAACTCAGGGGGAGTTTTGGTTGACCAAGATCATTTCCTTAAGCTTCTCGCTTGGAGTGATCGCATAAGGCTTGAGATCTAGCACACGGCTAAGAAATATGAAAATGGTTGAAACTTAGGAGGCAGTTGTGGATGGCTCCTAGTCCAGGACTTGCTTTACTAAGATAAAACCAAATGTGATTTTCAAAAAAAAAAGGCAATTGTGCTAAATTTGCTTATTTATAAAAAGACCAAGTACTTGAACAATTGAGTCATTCTTGAACTTATAGCACTCTAAACCGACTCAATATTAGCTTCTTGATTTCACTTAGTTTATTTGACATGGCTTGCATCATCCTTGGATACCTTTATCTAGACTAAAATCATGTTTGACTTGAAATGCTAAAAAATTGGATCCATTTTCAGATTATGACTTATTTGGTTTAGCTTTTCTATACATAAATTGTCATGATCTTGATAGCATTCTTATGAAATATGGCTTGGTGTAATACTCGCAAAATCATTATGGATAATCTTCATGGCTCCAAATGCTTATAATAAATAACACACAAGTCATTTCATTCTCTCGTACATTTATTGATGAATTTATTGCCAAAAGGGGGAGAAGTTTGGAGAAAAAGCCTTCTGGAGTTTTGTAGAAAAATTTGCTCTTTCTTTTTCTGCTCCAATTTTCTCTTTTGTCGACATGGTCTTAGTTTCCTTGATTTTCTTTTAGACCATGTTGGACTTTCAAACTCAGCTTTATATGCTTTTTCGGTGTTTGTCAATATACTCATCAAGGGGGAGATTGAGAGACCATGTGAAGGTAACCCCGGTTGTGTGATGAGTAATTGACGCGTGTCCTATAAAGTCTGAGTTTGTTCCAGGTATTTTTATGCTAAATACCGATGCGGATATTTAAATTATATCATTTTGTGCGGTGCTATGTAATGTATTTTCTTGTCGGTGATGACTGCAGGACTTTGAGACGGAGTCGTGGCGAGACACGGTGACCGGACTAGGCACAAAGGCGGTCGAGGTCGAGCGGTCGGGATGTGTCGAAGACGGCGCGAACTCGGCAGCTGCGAAGTCGTGCGCGCAAGAAGCGAGGAAGCCTCCAGGAAGGTGCAGGAGGGGCATTTTGGTAAATGCACAAGGCTGCACAATCGGAAGCGGATTTTATTTAGAAATGATCCGTTAGTGGAGAAGTGTTGTGACCTAATGGGTACAATTGAGTGTAAACCCATTAGTGGAGAGTTATTGTAACCTAATGGGTAAAATGTGTGTAAACCCATTAGTGGAGAGTTGGTGTGACCTAATGGGTAAAGTAGTCTTCTAAACCCATTAGTGGAGGCTATAAATAGAGGTGCTCTCTAGGTGGAGAAGTGCACTTGAGAGAGAGAGAAAGAAAAATGGGTATGAGTATTAGGGGTTCCTAATTCTTGTGCTCTTGGGAGAGAAATACTTTTGCAAATTTTAGGGTTCTATTCTCTCCTTGTGTGTGTTCTTGGATGAGACATGGAAGAGTGATGTAAACATTCATATGTTATATCGTTCATCGCTCTTCGTCTCAATATGAACATGCTTGTTTTATATTTTGTGCTATTTCCTTGTGTTCTTTAGTTTTATTGTTCATACTGCTTCTAGTGCCACTAAATATTCATTTATACATATATATGGTGCAAGTAGTATCCTTGTTGGAAAGAACTTGATTTCTTGTTCAGAGCTGGATGTAATCTCAAGGTCCTTCTTCTTGATTAGCTGTATCCGAGAGCAAATTTCTCAAGTCCCTGTTTGTTCTTATCTGTTTTAAGGTTTCAGAAGTGCATCAATATGTTTACCATATGTTCTGATGATGTTCTTCTAGGCCTGCTTTGCAGATTTATATCTCTGTGTTTCTTGGCTGCAACGTCAGACCTCTCTGTGCTCTTCTCTGCTTAGTTTTAACCAGTGTCTTTGCTATTAGTCCCTGCGATTTTCTCATTGTGTGTTAATTGCTTCTCGGTTTAGTTCTAGAAATCCTTTCGGCAGCAAGCAGCAGTCTCTTCTTTCTTTTCGGCAACAGTAGCAGACAATGGTTTCTTTCGGATCAGCAGCAACTGCAGCTTAGACTTGTATTTGTTTTGTGGTGTGCAGTTTTGTTTGGTCCGTGGGTTCGGTCAGATCGCTGCTGTCTTTGTCTCGGTTGAGGCTGCAGATTCTGCCCCCTTGACCTTCTGAATTGCAGTGAGTTTGTTTTTCTTTTTGTTGTTTGGTTCCTATCAGGTTCGGCAGCCCCTTCATTTATTCCCCATCTCTTTCGGCATGCATCTAGTATTGCAGTTTTTCGGCAGCAAGCATTAATTTTCTTGGGACCAATTACAGTCTGGTGTTTCTTGCTGGTTCGGCTGCTTTTCAGCTTTTGTCCTCGGTAGCAGTAGCTGCTGCATGTTTTGGTTCTGCAAGTAGTATCTCTTGACAGCTATCTACAGTCTACTTTTCAGGTGTCCTGCTAATGCTTCGCTGCTTGCTGCACTGTTGGTTCCTTTGATGCGGTGCATAGAGAACCAAAGTGCATATCTACAGTTTTCTTTTGGTTTTTGCCGCAGCCCCTAGTCTCCTGAGTAGTACTTGCTGACCAGCTATTGGTGCAAGTATCTATCCAGAGAGGAGACATATCTTTTCGGCCAGCAGTCTGTACCTTTTCTTGCTACTTGTAGTTCTCAGTTTTAGAGTTTTATTTCCAGCAGCTCAAGTTCTCTCCTTAAAGTTTATTTCTATCAGTAGTTATCTATTGTTCTTTGTGCCGATTCACTTTTCTCAGTTCACAGAAGACTTGCATCATCTCTTTAAGTTATCTTATTGGGTCATCTCTTTTTAGTCTAGATTTACTTTGATAATTAGTAAACATTTTTTTTGGTTCATCTCTTCTCTTTACTTCATAGCTTCTATAGCTATCGGAGAGGGATTGTAGTGTGAAAGTTTTGTGAGAATACTCGGGGTATTTTTTAAAGGCATATACAAATTTTAAGTGGCGTGTTTAGAGCGACATTCACCCCCCCTCTGTCGCCATTTCGGTCCTTCAGATGTTGTCCCTGCGCACTCTACTGAGTATAAACAAGACACGGATGTCTCGCGCACGCATTGGTGTTATCACTACGCATACTCTCCGGAGTATAAATAAGACGTGGTTGATGTTCCCACGCATTCTATTGAGTATAAAAAGCTACATGATGGCCGAGGCACCCGGGAATGCCTCGCTTTTGTGGCGCACCGCCTGGGTATCGCGCCTTCGTGCGCGTTGCACCAGGGAGTGCATTGCTTTTTTGAAGGTAGGGGAGAGGCAGCTTCGCCTCCTTGGCTCCGCGTGCGTAGCGCCCTCAGCCTACGCTCTAAGTGCTCGCCCTCCGCTGGCACTGTTTTTGAAGGTAGGGGAACGACAGCTTCACCTCCCTGCCTCTGTGTGCGTAGCGCCCTCGGCCTACGCCACGAGCGCCCGCCCTCCGCGGGCACTATTTTTAAAGGTAGGGGAACAACAGCTTCGCCTCCCTGCCTCCACGTGCGTAACGCCCTCGGCCTACGCTCTAAGCGCCCGCCCTCCGCGGGCACTGTTTTTGAAGGTAGGGGAACGGCAGCTTCGCCTCTCTGCCTCCGCATGCGTAGCGCCCTCGACCTACGCTCTAAGCGTCTGCCCTCCGCGGGCACTATTTTTGAAGGTAGGAGAACGGTAGCTTCGCCTCCCTGCCTCCGTGTGTGTAGCGCCCTCGGCCTATGCCAAGAGTACGCTGTAAGTGCCCGTCCTCCGTGGGCACTGTTTTTGAAGATAGGGGAACGGCAGCTTCTCCTCCATGCCTCCGTGTGCGTAGCGCCCTTGGCCTACGCCACGAGTACGCTGTAAGCGCCTGCCCTCCGCGGGCACTATTTTTGAAGGTAGGGGAATGGCAGCTTCGCCTCCCTGCCTTCGCGTGCGTAGTGCCCTTGGCCTACGCTCTAAGCGCCCGCCCTCCGCGGGCACTGTTTTTGAAGGTAGGGGAACGACAGCTTCTCCTCCCTGCCTCCATGTGCGTAGCGCCCTCGGCCTACGCCACGAGTACGCTGTAAGCGCCCGCCCTCCGCGGGCACTATTTTTTAAGGTAGGGGAACATCAGCTTCTCCTCCCCGCCTTCGTGTGCGTAGCGCCCTCGGCCTACGCCACAAGTAAGCTCTAAGCGCCCGCCCTCCGTCGGCACTATTTTTCAAGGTAGAGTAACGGCAGCTTCGCCTCCCTGCCTCTGCGTGCGTAGTGCCCTCGGCCTACGCTCTAAGTGCCCGCCCTCCGCGGGCACAGTTTTTGAAGGTAGGGGAACGGCAGCTTCGCATCCCTGCCTCCGCGTGCGTAGCGCCCCTGGCGTACGTTGTAAGTGCCTGCCCTCCGCGGGCACTGTTTTTGAAGGTAGGGGAACGACAGCTTCTCCTCCCTGCCTCCGTGTGCGTAGCATCCTCAGCCTACGCCACGAGTACGCTGTAAGCGCCCGCCCTCCGCGGGCACTATTTTTGAAGGTAGGGAAACGATAGCTTCTCCTCCCTGCCTCTGTGTGCGTAGCGCCCTCGGCCTACACCACGAGTAAGCTCTAAGCACACACCCTCTGTGGGCACTGTTTTTCAAGGTAGAGGAACGGCAGTTTCGCCTCCCTGCCTCCGCGTGCGTAGCGCCCTCGGCCTACGCTCTAAGCCCCCGCCCTCTGCGAGCACTGTTTTTGAAGGTAGGGGAACGGCAGCTTCGCCTCCCTGCCTCCGCGTGCGTAGCACCCCTGGCCTACGCTGTAAGCGCCTGCCCTCCGCGGGCACTGCTTTTGAAGGTAGGGGAATGTCAGCTTCTCCTCCCCGCCTCCGTGTGCGTAGCGCCCTTGGCCTACGCCACGAGTAAGCTCTAAGGACCCGCCATCCGCGGGCACTATTTTTCAAGGTAGAGGAACGGCAGCTTCGCCTCCCCGCCTCCGCGTGCGTAGCGCCCTCGGCCTACGCTCTAGCGCCGCCTTCGCGGGCACGCTTTTTTTGGTAGGGGAAGTGGCTTCGCCTCCCTGCCTCCGCGTGCGTAGCACCCCTGGCCTACGCTGTAAGCGCCTGCCCTCCGTGGGCACTGCTTTTGAAGGTAGGGGAACGGTAGCTTCGCCTCCCTACCTCCGTGTGTGTAGCAGCCTCGGCCTACGCTCTAAGCGTCCGCCCTCCGCGGGCACTATTTTTGAAGGTAGGGGAACGACAGCTTCTCCTCCCCGCCTCCGTGTGCGTAGCGCCCCTGGCCTACGCTGTAATCGCCCACTTTCAGTGGGCACTATTTTTGAAGGTAGGGGAATGGCAGGTTCGCCTCCCTGCCTCCGCGTGCGTAGCGCTCCTGGCCTACGCTGTAAACTCCCACCCTCCGCGGGCACTGTTTTTGAAGGTAGGGGAATGGCCGTTTCGGCTCCTTGCCTCCGTGTGCGTAGCGCCCTAGGCCTATGCCTCAAGCACCCGCTCTCTGCGGACACTATTTTTGTAGGTAGGGGGATGCCCCGACGTAGGACTTCGTCGTCCGCCTGGTAGGCACGGCCTCGGTGGGGCGACCCGGCTTCAAAGCAGCGCCTCGCCGCCCGCCTCGAAGGCGTTGCCTCGGCGGGGCGACGACAACTTCGTCGTTCGCCTGGTAGGCGCGTCCTCGGCGGGACGACCGGGCTTCGAAGCAGCGCCTCGCCGCCCGCCTCGAAGGCATTGCCTCGGCGGGGCGGCAACGACTTCGTCATCCGCCTGGTAGGCACGTCCTTGGCGGGACGACCCAGCTTCGGAGCAGCGCCTCACCGCCCGCCTCGTAGGCATTGCCTCGGTGGGGCGGTGACGACCTCGCCATCCGCCTCGTAGGTAGGGCCTCAGGGAGATGGCTTGGCTTCAACGCAGGACTTCGTCGTCCGCCTGGTAGGCACGGCCTTGGCGGTACGACCCGGCATCGGAGCAGTGCCTCGCCGCCCACCTCGTAGGCATTGCCTCGGCGGGGCGGCGACGACTTCGCCGTCCACCTCGTAGGCAAGGCCTCGGCGGGACGGCTCGGCTTTGACGCGGGACCTCGCCGTCCGCCTGGTAGGCATGGCCTCGGCAGGACGACCTAGCTTCGGAGCAACTCCTCGCCGCTGCTTCGGAGTGGGATTCCGCGTAACTCTTCGTAGGCACTGCCTTAGGGGGATGCAAGCTACTTGTTGCTTCGGCCCGTCGGTACTTGCTGTTGGGGAATGGGGGGCTGAGATAGTGGCACGCCACCGCCATCGGGACCTCTCGCTTCTTGCCGAGGAGTCTCATTGTAGGAGTGGCCCAACCCCCCGTGACTGAGCCTTGCAACTAGCCTAATATGTAATAGGCTCGATAGTGTCAAGGTATAAATATACCAATGTACCCTCATCCTCTGTAAGCACTAAGGGGTAGAATGGGGATTTCCCATTCTACTCCACTCATGTATATAAACCCCTAGGAGGGGCAGGAGGGAGATCACCCCCTCATTCTTACCAACTCTTCCCCAGATCTGGCTCTCCTCTTCCTCTCTTACGAGTCCCCTTCTTTACTGTTTGGCCTGTAACCACAACAAATATACAAGGCTTACCAATAGATGGCTAAAAGGTTAATTTGCAGAAAGTAATAATTTAAAATAAATATAATAAATAGATTGAAAGCGAACTTTAAAGAAAATAATAATAATAAGTAATTAATCAACGGAATTGAATAAACCACTTGTGAACTACCCATTCACAAGCTAAACCACCGGTGACCAAAGATAACCAACCAAGTTTTAATGGAAACTCTATCTCTCGTGTGGAATCATTGAGCATTATCTATAACAGGTGATACAGCTATTTGAATACTTTTACACTCTGTAGAGGTTGTACAACTGTATCCACACGATGTGATTAGCTTCGCGCTAAGGAAAATCACAATAAGGCCTTTACAAAGTTCAACCTCAAATCAATCTCGTCTGTTAGAGCTTCGCATCACACCCCCTTGCACCACATGGAAATCAGCAACTATGTTCATCACAATGGTGAAATTAAAATTGAAATATCTCAAATTAATCAGCCAAATCTATCCCATACTAGACATGTGGTTTGCATGGTAAAACTCAGATTATTCCTTAACATTACTCAGGCGAGATTTCCACATCCATCGAAGTGAATTCATATTTCTCTCTTTACTGTACGATCACTCGCCCAAGTGAAAACTAATTTTATATAACCAACACCAATGATACACCAATGTTATGGCACACAAATTTTATAACCATGGCTCCAACCATGATTTAATATCTCATTAAGTTAAATTAATTAATTGATCACATGTGATGATGAACCCATCGGAACTATAAACATGGCTAAGCAAATTTTATCATAAAACCCATGTGACAACTAGTATGATATTACTAAATAATTTCTCATCTTACGGTGACAATGGAATAATGGCATTCAACTTACCAAGTGAGGGATTAATCAAGTAGGATAATAACTACTACATACGAATGTTTGTAATAAAATAGCGATGCATGATAATTTAAAACAAAATAGATAATTAATAGATTAAAAACTAGGTTCAATATGATCAAAGAATATGACTTGCTTTGGCCTTACTCAGTTATGAATTCTTGATTTTCTGGTGGTGCTCCCGCTTCTTCGAAGACGCGATCTAACAAGAGAGAAAATGAACGAGACATGAAATAAAATTCAAATAAAATTGAAAAGCTTCAAAACTAGAACCAAAATATAGATCTCAATTTTAGATAAATTTAGAAAAAAGAACGGGGTCAATCGGAGCTAGGACGAAGGAGAACGAGCTCTTGAAAAACTAACCCTAAAGGAAAATATTGAAAATTTTAAAAAATATACTGTGCTGTGGACTCGGCTCATGGAAGACTGGTCTACAGTGAAGTCGGCTCACAGAACAGTGCATGGGCAACTGGGCTTGCTGACATGGTGGCTAGGGCTAATGTGGCGGACACGTGGCCTACACGTGACGATAGGTGGCTGGTAGGGCTAACGTGGCTGATGACATGGCTGGGTGATATGGCTGACACATGGCATGCTGATGTGGCATCTAGGACGGCTCAAGTGCTGACGTGTCACTGACACGTCAGATGTAGGGCTGATGTGGCTACTGGCATGGGTGCTGACTTAGCTGGCTGGCACACGGGAGTCTATGGAACAGTGATGCTAACTGGTGGGACTCAGCTATTGGTGACATAGTACACGGTGGACTCGATCCATGGAGAAGACGAACTGTCAGCCGACGCGGGTTCCATCGGTCAGTGCGAGTTTGATTGGACGGTGGCTGAGGATGATCAGATGGTTCGGATGCCGACGCGTGGCACGGTGCGAAACCCAGAGCGACACTTCGACGCGTAAGGGGTCGGGGTGAGCGGCACATGAACTGAGGCGTGTCTCAGTGGACGGAGGCGATGTAGACGACGAACGGTAGAGTGGGGCGGGGTTTGGCCAGTGGGGACTCACCGGTAGGCGATGATGGTTGAGCAGCAATGCACCGGCAAGAGGTCAGCGGTGACTACCGAAGGCAAATACGGAAGCATCTACGACCCGAACGACAAATGGCGCTGATGGCAAAAAATGAAGGCAGTGACTCCAGTGGCTCGGATTCAGTGATGAGGCACGGTGGTGCGAGAGGCGGCTAGGGGGTGCCAGGAATGAGGGGTGGACGCGACCTTATATGCGCGGGCACAGAAGTCTCCGGCTCGGAGACGGCGAAGGAGTTTGGCTCGAGGATGGCATCGTCTCCGGGAAGACGATGAACAGTAACCGAGGTAATGGATTGGTGATGCGTGGCAAGGCTTCAGATCGGACGATGATGGGAGAAAACACAGATTAACAGTACCGTGTTATCCTGATGCCTAACATGTGGCAACAAAAGGGATTCGACGGCTTCTGCTGGGGCTTGCCTGGATGGCTAACACCTGGCGGTGGGGAAACTCAATGGCTACGACTGATTGGGTCGATGAACAATAATGGGCTCGACCTAGTACTATTCCTAGGATTTTTAGGGTTTTCTTAATTTTAGAAATTCAAATAAAATAGACTGAGCTCTAGAAAATATCAAATAAATCCAGAAAAATCCTAGAAAATTCCTTGAGACACAAGGAACCCAAATAAAATAGCTTCAGCAAATGCTAATATTTATTTTAGTCATATTAAATCCTTTTATTTATTAAAAATTCATTTTAAGCTTTAATGAATTCCAAAAAAAATCCAACTAGTTAATTTTATTTTAAAATCTTCAAATAACCTCTGAAAATCAGGATGTTACACATGTCCTTGTGCTGATCGATATACGGAGACGCTTCAGTCATGTGTTGCAAGACTATGAAATGGGCTTGAGCATACGTATCCATATCTAGAGTGATTGCTTTCCTTCCAATGGTCCTGATACCCTTGAGCCTCTCATCATGGCAAGATTGAGGCACACCTATCGGTTCAACCTAAGCCATGTAATCGATAAAGAACTCAATGACTTCTTTGATTGCATAACCTTCGACGATACGACCCTCTGGCCTAGTTCAATTTTGTACATAGGACTGAAGAATTCCTATGAACCTCTTGAATGGGTACATGCTACGTAGGAATACGTGCACACACATTTTTATCTCTTACACAATGTGAACAATGAGATAGACTATGATATCAAAAAATGACAGAGGAAAATACATCTTAAGATAACATAGAGTCGTCACTACCTCATACTGCAGAGCATCTAGTCCTTTGGGATTGATGGCCTTTTGAGCAATTATGTTAAAGAAATAACCAACCCTATGATTGTCTCTCGGACCTTGATTGGCAAGATACTCACTTGTAATTTTGGATGGTACAGATATTGAGTTTTTAACATGTGCTATAATTAACTTGTAGACTCTATCTTAAAAAAATACTCCGTTTGAAAGTTAGGTACTATAGCAAATGCCAAAAACTATTTTGAGAAGCTGAAAAGAACATACCCTTTATTCAATAGAGAGCATCCGTGTTATCAGTACATGATAATCATGAAACTTCATACCAATTAACTTTAAATTTTTCATCAAAACAAGTTTCTTCATGTTGTTGGAGTAACTAGATAGAATTTTAACACCATGCAAGCACTGGCATAGTTTAGTTCTCTTGGCCTTGAACAGAGTGTAACAAGCAGGGGAAGGTGCGTTCATCCTTTATTGATCTTTGTCAGTGCTAACTTAGGTCTAATGTCCATATTAATCAAGTTAAGCTGTGTATTGACACCATTATTTGTTTTATCACAAATGTTCAGTAAGAGACCAATCAAGCTGTGATGAGACGATTTGGCCCAATCTTCCGATGAGAATGATGACTGTGATTGTTTAATATGACGTTGATGATGAGGCTACTTGATTGAAATAACCAAGTCCATCCTGCAATCGTTACACCACACTCTTGTCATTACCATCCGTGCCCAACACGGCTGATCTTTCCTGCAAGCAATCGAGAATCAAGTTAGAAAGAAATAAGTATGATATGAATTTGTGAATGAAATATGAAGTTTCATTGAACAATGGAGAGGCCTTAAATCACCGTAGTTGGTCTAGTCGACACAAGTATACAACTGATATTTGTTGAATGAAAATCAATCTAAACAAGTCTCAAACCTAAAAGTGGCATCTTTGGCAATTTTTGAGGGGCTAGAGACATGGGGAGTATGTCCATGAAGGTAGGGGAGCATTCCACTACAACTCTCTAGTTGGGCTCAAACTGATACAAGGCCCAGGGTCTAGATTTAGAACTGAATCAAAATTGTTTTGTAGATTATGACATGCTCAGGTGAAGTTTTAAGGTGGGACTAAAACCATTAGAAAGAGGACGTCATAAGATTTTCAACAAGTCAAAGATCACCTCATTTGGACTCCGTATGCATCTTCTATACTCGTTTGAAGTCAGCACTATCTTTGAAGGCTGAACTAAATTCTAGAACATGCTCAACTTTCATTCTTTATTGTCCTAGCCTTATAGTGACGTGGTGACCTCCAATATTTATTCCAAGCATGTTCGTAACTCTATGTGCCTCTCCTTGATCTTTGCCTATGTTTCTAAGCACAATCACATCACAAACATCAGGTAGTAACTCATTCTTAGAAGCTGAATTAAACAACCTTAAGAACTAGTTCAACTGATAATTCAATCATCATGCACGTGCCCTCACCATAGTTCCTTGTCTAGCATCTTGTGGATAAGTGTTGTGTGTATCCAAAGAAGTGATGTCCTCATCAAGCTATCACATACATTCTTCTCCACATACATGACGTCGATGAAATGCCGAACTTCTAGGTGCTCCCAATAAGGTAAGTTCCAAAATATTGATCTTTTTTTCTAGATATTCTTTTCATGGGTCCTCGATTTATGTCCCTTTCTGAGGACAACATCTAAATCCTTAATAATATTATAGACATCTTTTTCACTTGAATGCCTTGGAGCTAAATTGTCCTCCTTCTCTCTGTCGAATTGTTTCTTCATCTTGCGGTATGGGTGAACCCTCCGAAGGAACTTGCGGTGACGCATGTACATGATTTTGCATGAGTGTTTCATCCACACATACTCGGTACCATCTAAGCAGTGAGTACATGCTTGGACCCCTTTTGTACTCTAGCCTGACAGGTTAGCAAGGGCAAGATAATTATTTATGGTGCATAACAATAAGGAGCTTAAACTGAAGTTCTCTCATTTGTACACATCTCATATTATTCTGAGGTTACTTCAGCCCTTAGATAAGTATCAATAGCAAAATATACTTCTGCTTCATACACAACTAAGGAGGAAGGTTGTAGATGCAGATAGTCATGGGCGAAGTGCTATATCGGCTGCTCATGTTACTGAAAGAATTCATTCCATCTGTACTCAATCCAAATCTTATATTTCTCAATTTTGCACTGAAGTCTACAAACCTCCTATCGATGTTTCTCTACTAGGCAAAATCAGTAAGGTGTCTTATCATTCCATCATCCTTACACTCCTCTGAGTACCAATGCAGCAGTTTTATCTCCTTTGGATTCAGAAAAAACGCTTCAAATTAAGAATTACAGGAAGATACCATACCACCTTAGCAAGAAATCTTTTCTTCACCTCTATTCCCTCGCCATCATCTGATTGATTCTTATGCTTGTATAGAGATGCGTTGCACATCGGATATACATGCATGTTTACATACTCTTTACAATTGATTCTTACACTTTTTGTAGTAGTGCAGGTTAACACACACAAAAAGTCAAGATCTGATAGACATATCTGAATCATCTAATGATCTGATTAAAGATTTGTTTTTTCCAACTACATAAAGATTTAAATTAACTTCTAATAGCACAAGAGATCAAGAATTGAGGTTACTCTTAAACCAAAATGCTGCCAAATAATATGCAAGCTATTGACACCAAAATACAATGTCCAACAAAAGTAAATATGCAACATCTGCTACACATGTCAAATAATACGCAACTGAACTCCACCGTTGCCTAGCCTATTGCACCCTTTGGCCTATGCTATACCATCCTTGACCACACTCCAAATCCTATCTGACAAATCAAATTCTTAACAAACCTCCCTAAATCTGAATGCAAAATTTTAGAAGAATATTTTCAAATCAATTTCCAAAATTTTAGATTGAACATCTCTAATTGAAATTCAGATGTCAATTCCAAAATGCAATTCAAACCCAGCGGGCCAAAATCCACTTTCTTTGTCTGGGCCGAATCCCATCTCCTTTCTTTTCTTGCTGAAATTGTTAGAAGATGCACCCAGTCAGTCATTTTCTATATGGCGTGTACTTGGTTATGATATACACGGTCATATACCTACTGTTGAACGTCTTCTAGTTCACATGCCTCAAATGAATAGCATAACTTTTTGTACTCATGGCAATCTATCAAAGATTTTGACATATCCTTTACTTCGAAAAACAATGTTAACCGAATGGTTCACAACAAATCAACAGTTCCTTAAAGCACGATCGATTAAATATTGCGAGTTCCCTAAAAAATGGCCCATATCTCCCTTCTCCCTTCTTGTGCCTCACTCTGCTCCAAGCCACTACTTTCAGTTATGGACTAGAAAGTGATACCAGTTACATATAGTACTTCTGCATGGAAAGAGTATCCTCAATATTCATAATCCCACCTAGGAGACTCCAGTAACTGGGAAAGCATGTCCACAGTATGATGTACCAAGTGGTAAGTATAACAACCAAATACGAAATGTTTTATATTTTTCAACTATAATGAAACTTCTAGAAAATGACATGACTGAGTGCATGTTCTAAAAATTTCAGCAAGTATTGTGAGATGTAAAATTAAAGCATCATGGGACATGACAAAATATGAACCTGAAAATTTTTTATAGTGTAGCTATCTTGAGCAAATCAATCTCCAGAACCAAACACAGGAGTATGTAATGAGTAATAGGTGCTACATGCCATGATGGTAAGAAGCATAGAATCATTTCACTTCAAAAAACCCATGTCAAAAATATAATTGATTAAACTGTGGAGCATCAAAATCCTCTAATTAAAGGTAAGTGGTAAAACTTAATTATCCTTTGTGCATGCTAAGATCTCTCCAAATGTAAACAGATGAAAGATTCAGTTGTGGGGGGTACCAAAATAACCTCATTAGAGCTGAGAAGTAAAGTTTATTCATCTTTTATGCACACTGAGATCTCCTCGAAGAAAAATGGATGGTACAGAAAAGAATGCAAGTCAACACTTCACCAAGCATCAAGAAATCTATTTCTTGTGAGATTAGATGCATATCATGCATGCCTACCTCAACAAATATCTATAACTCTAATTAAAAAAATATAGAACACCAATTAGTTAATGTGAAGCAAAAAAATGCTTTTAGGTTATTATACTTTGAATAGTTATCAATTAGATAAAGTCACCCAATGTTCTAGTGTGCAGATAATGATGATCCAGAATTATGTCACAATTATTAACATTGCACAATTAAAGCGATGATCCTGCAAAAAAATGCTATCGGGTTACAGACAAAATATATGAATAAACTTCCAATTAACCATCTATGAGCAGAAGAGATCAAGAATAGAATGCAGGTTGCTCTTAAACTATTAAGTTGTGAAACACAAATGGAATTGCATAGAAAACTTATAGCAGGAAAGATTATGTAGAGGTATATATTTAGTGAAGTTGCTAAATTGATACAATTCCAAGCAACCAATTTTAGAGATCGATCATCTCCAAAGACTTCTATGAGTGAGCAGCAACAGGGCAACAAGATACAACACCAATGACATGGTTGTACACTGTCAATGCCACTGTGCCGAGTCTCTATCATGAGCTACTACCTTCCGTCACCCTTCATTGCGAGCGATGGCATCACCATCACATGTCGCTCATCGCTTCCTTCTAAGCACCCCGACTGTCTCCTGACCTCACCAATTGAAGAAATCCATTGGACTCTGAAGAGGAAAAAAAGGAACAATAAATCTAATGGGTGGGGGAAGTGAGCAACCTCAGACGTTGAGCTTGTGCTCCTTGATGCAGTTAAACAAGTGCGGGCTCATCCATACCAGGTTGGCGGTGAGCCTCTCCATGGCGTGGCCGCCGGGGGGGAGGAGAGGGGGGAAGGTGGAGCGGTAGTCAGATAGCGCGTGGAGAGGCGAGGAGGGGAGGATGAGGGCAGAGAGATCACATGGTCGGGATTGCGAGGAGATGGCAACGGTGAAGGAGGGGGTTAGATGGATAGGAGTTAGGATTCTTTGCGAGTGGCCAAGGCCAGGAGCCAGCACTGACAGCCAAGGGATTTAGTTCGGCGGGGAGGGACATGAGGAACAGGAGAAGGAGGAGAGCGACAAGGAGGAGCAAGAGGTGGTGGTGAAGGCGGGCGCTGTGGTGGACAGAGTGGCGCCAACATCGACGTAGAAGGGGGCGACGAAGGAGGAGGAGCAGGCAAGGAAGAGGGGACGAAGGACGAGGAGCAAGCGAGGAGAGGAGGGAGGAGCAGTCCCAAACCTAAAGTTATATATAAGTAGGTCTAAACATTTGCTACAAAAAATTTCTAGCCATACTAAGGTACCAACTAAAGTTTTATCTAGGGTGCCAAGATTAAGAATTTGCAAAATCAAAGGAGCAATTGGGTATTAACTATAGTAAAAACAAGAATTGAAATACTATGATTAAAATTAAGCATGTAATATAATTTCAAACAACATAACTGACAAGGATATAATAATCCTCTTAGTTATTACGTCATCATATTCTTCGAATATACCCCTTAATGATAAAGGAGAAATTTCATAAAGTAGTCGTAAGTCTCACAGCGACTACCCCGTAAGCTCTTCTGCGTCTACCTAGTCGTAAGTTCTACTACAACTATCTAATCGTAGATTCCACTATGACTACCTAGTCGTACATTCTGCTATGATTACCTAGTCGTAAGTTCTACTTCGATAGCCTACTCGTAGCTTTTGTTACGAGCACTTAGCCGTAAGACTTGCTACGACTACTTATCCAAGGGTCTTATTGCAACTGTTTGAATTAACGACCAACCTACTCCCACAGTAGGATAGTCTAACAAGCCAGTTAAGCATGTGTTTGTACTCCATAACTGCACACGATCTTACCCACGTCTATCTGACAACAACCATCCTACGGTGAACTACTTCCCACGACTCTCTGACAATAACCGCCATCTAGCGGTTAACTCCCGAAGCGTCAAGACACTTCCTGGTAAGGAGCAACTGCCATTGATTCACCAGCAATATAAGGGACATGTTTTGAGAAGAGAAGGGGGCTGGAGCGAGTGATAGATCCTGGTAGGGAGTAATCCATTCTATAAATAGTATAATTCCTTCCATTGTCCACGTTTGTAAGCCTTTTCTACAGCAACAATAGCATAGAATGTTGGGTTATTATTCTCTCAAGAGAAGATCTAAACTTGGATAAAATTCTCGTGTCTTTACTCTACATGATCACACTATAGCCTTGAGCGCTTTCTTTCGAATCCAAGAAATCATACGTAAGATCGATATTAGAACATCAACAACTGGTGCCGTCCATGGGGAAGGTTTCTTCCAAGGCTTCGGTGAACTCCTCATCGATGAATTCTTAGCCCTCTAATGCCATCATGGTAGGAGAATGTAATGAAGAGAATTGGTTTGACTTGGCGGATTACGTAGATATCAACATGGAGGCCTGCTACGACTACGAGCAGGTCCTACTTGCTTTCGATGGTGAGGCATTTCTTGGAGATCCATCGGAGGATTCCAGCGACTCTATCACAGGAAAGGCTGTGGAGAGATCTGAATCCTTCGCAGTAGTATGCCTACGGGAGAGTTCATTCTCCCCAAGTGGCAAGAGTTAGTCTGACGGTCAGCAGGGCTCACAACGCGACGATGACTCCACCCCAAGGAGTCCAAGTGTACCAACGATGATGACTTGCCCAGTTTTAGTCGATCCTGGAGAACCAGAGTCGGGGGCTTTGGCGTTGCCTATTGATGGTAAAGCTCCGCTAGAGTTATTAGGGGATTTGCACCCTCTGGGTTTGTCCATCCGATCGTAGAGCGCTCCTCTTGTTGGAGAGAGTTATAACCCAGAGTTCCCCTATATGGCGGGGATTACTCCTCGTCGCAAGGCGCTGTCACTCGAGGTTTCCTCAGATGAGTTGACCTCCATTAGGAGTCATGGTTCTAGACAGGAGGTCTTGGCCCTTCCTTCAGATCCTCATCATGTTCTCGCTGGAGGCCATCACGAGACTTTCCCTCGAGCACACTCTCCCTCCTCTTCTGAGGATGATGCAGACACCTCCGACGATGAATGGGATCAAAACTCTAATGAGTGTGGGAGAAATCCTAAAAATAATTGCTCTCCTTTGAGGTGAACGTAACCTACCTCAGAAATTGAAGATCCCGATACCGCTCAGATGAGACGGCTGGCTGCTCAGCAGACTTTGCCAGGGTGCATCCATTATCAGTCTGAAGAGGCACGAGAGCTTCAAGACATCAATGATCTTCTCGAAAATCCGACTCCAGATCTTTCTCGAGCGTCCAGTTATGACCACTTCACTGAAGGGATTGCACGAAGACTACGCAAGATGATAGATAGACTCGAGTAGCCTCGTGAGCACAATTCCGGGAGTCGGACAAATACAACTACTTCAAGTCATTCACAGAACTATCCACGTAGGGCTCGATATGATGATGATTTACGACGATCGTCTGGGCATAAATCCAGGCGAAGAAGAGTTTTTCGAGCAACTTCGGATTGGCAGACCAACCAAGTAGGTGCGGTCACCTCTTCAGGCAAGGAATCTACAGTGACAGATGGAGTATGGGGAGTATTACCCTCGTATGGATCAGGCCTACTATTAATCTGTCCAATCTACTGTGGTCACCTGATGACCCGAATTACCCTTTCCCGCAAAGGAGATGCCAAGAAGTCATTACCGGATGTCGGGCATTCATACTTGAGCTCCGAGCAGTACACAAGACGCCACGTTTTCATCCTGTGAACATGGAGAGGTTCAATGGGACTCAGAATCCCGTCGAGTTCCTCTAGATTTACATGACTGCGGTGCGAGCAGCAGGAGGCGACGAGCACATTATGGCAAATTATCTTCCGACAGTGCTTGAGGGGTCCGTGCGGTCTTGGTTACTAAACCAACCATTCAAGTCGATCTATTCCTGGTGCCATCTCTGTGACTTGCTATTAGCCAACTTTCAAGGGACGTACAACCGCCCTAGGAAAGAAGATGACTTGCATCGAATGCGGCAGGACCGTGATTCTCAACTCAATCGATCTATTCCTGCGGTAGTTTGTCCAGCGCTTTAGCTAGGTTCACAACTCAATTCCAGAAGTCTCTGATGCCTCTATGATTAGAGCATTCAAACAGGGAGTTCAAAATAAGAGAATCATTGAAGACATCACTTTGCGTCCCCCAACTATCATTGCCGAGCTCTTTGAGATGGCTGATCACTACGCGACTGCCTCTGAGGCAGTCGAATGGACTAAAGCTCTCGGTCAAGCTGATCGGGGAGATAAAAGGGAAGGTGAAGGTAGTAAGAAGAAGGAGAAATCCAAAAGGTCCAAGTGCAAGGCTAAAGATAAGAAACACCAGGTTGATCCTTCAAACAAAATCTTAGTTTAGGCAATGAGAAGCCTCATAACCCCAGTAAAGGCAAAGGAAAGATATTTGCCCGAAGGGACAGCAAGCCAAGGTGGTGCCCACTTCATAAGAAGGAAGGTCACGACCTCCGCAATTGCTGAGTTTTCCAAAGAAAACTTAGGGATTACTATTTGGGCAAAGGACCACTTCTCACACTCGAGGAAGCAGGGCAGTCGAGCAGTCGGAAGCACTCGGACGAGGACGAAGATATGCCCTTCCAAAGCCCAAAGCATACAATCGAGCAATTTACGGGGTTCATCTGTGTACGAGTAAAAGCCGTAGTATAAGGCTATCAAAAGTGAGGTAAACTCTGTCAATTCCTCCCATGTTAATAACTTTCTTAAATGGTCAGAAGTTACCGTCTCTTTCAAGAAGGGTGACTGTCCGATCCCTTTGACTAGACTCGGTCAGTTTTTGATTGTGGTTGAACCCACCATCAATAATTGCTGAGTTAATCGCGTATTGATTGATGGTGGTAGTTCTTTAAATATATTATTTGTTAGCGCACTAGATGAGATGTATATTTCTCAAAGCAGAATAAAACTGGTACAATATTTCTTTCATGGAATCATGCCGAGATCTTCCGCTAAACCTATTGGCCAAGTCTCTTTGCCTGTAACGTTCGGTACACCGAACAACTTTAGGACGGAAAAAAATTTCTTTGATGTGGTCAATTTTGATATGACTTATAATGCTATATTTGGTCGGCCAGCTTTGGCACATTTTCTAACGGCAGTTCATTATGCGTATCAATGTCTCAAGTTGCCAGGTCCCAAAGGAGTGATCACAATATGCTGTGACAAGAAAATGACACTAACATGTGATCGCAAGTCCCTTGAGATGGTCGGCCAGCCACCTACTCGAGAAGCTGTTATGACGCTGCCTTCGAGCAAGTACTCGAAGTTGAAAGCTGCGCCGAAGCTAAACGAGAGAGTTAAGGAGGTTCCCCTGGATCTAGCAGAACCTTCCAAGACTCCTCGTATCGGAGTCACTTCTTGTAACACCTCAGGACCCACATTACCCTGGGATGTCACTAAACCACTCCACCACTAGCCAATTTACAAGATAAAATAAACTGGCAACAACTTCTAAAACATGATAAGCTAAGAGAAAGCATAACGAAACAAAAGGTAAAGGTAATTATTAATTAAGGAACAACCACTAACAAATTTAACCAAATATAATGGTCCACAACCTAGCATTATTAATTTAAAACGAACATCAATGAGAGAAATAAAACCATGACTAAGACTCCACATAATTATTACAGCATTAATCATAAGATGGTGTGCAATTGTGTTGTGCCGCTCTACCCTTCCCATGCATGCTCAAAGATCACCTGGAAGGGGGGGGGGGGAAATAAGAGTGAGATAAAAAATCTCAGCAAACAAACTGTTTAACAAGCTAATTAAACTACAATAGTTTAAGATTCAATATTTATTTTTCACATTGACCAAAATTATAGACTTAACCACCATTACTAACAACAACCACAAAATATTAGCAATTCGGTCTCGATTGCCTACTTCATAACCACAACCACCACTACTACCAATATAAATAAAGTATTAACATATTTTCCTCACCACCCATATTATTTTTCGCAACCACAACTGCTAACAACAGTTATCGCAAGAGAAATACCTCATGCCACAACCACATCCCCTACCATACCATAAGGGGGGTGAACCCCATTCCACGATCACAGCCACATTCCTCATACCACAAGGGACCCTCATGAATCAATTCCACATAAATAGTTACGAAGTTGTATTTGTTTGTAAATCACTCTCATGAATCAATTCCACGTAATAGTTACGAAGTTGTATTTGTTTGCAAATCATTCATTTATATTACATTACATAAGTACGTAAATGATCTATCCACAATGAAAATGCATATGATCCACTGCACCCTTACCCAACAAGGTAAAAGTGTGCATCGTACTACAGCAATGTACGATGCTGTACTGGTACGATCGCGGTTATATGCGGCGACATCCATAATGCAAATGACATGTCATGATATACATGATATGATACCAATGATTCATAAGAATTTAACCACAAAGATCAGCAATATATTCATCAAGAATACTACCTCATACTCCACATATGATTCGATAAGGACAATACCGCATAACCCACATTTGATTCACCAAGATCATAATTATTCGATTATTAGGGAATACTACCACATAGATCACCATATATTCATTAAGAATACCACCACTAATACCACAATATATTCACTAAGAATACTACCACTTAGACCACAATATGTTCATTAAGAATACTATCCCACAACCATATTTGTTTCATCACGAACAACACCACATAACTACTGTTGTGGGGATGGTCTCCACCGGCCCATTCGGCCCACATAATTAAACAGCCCGGTAAACTATGTATGAATGTGCATGGTATTGAAAGGATGGCAGAAATGATGTAAGCCCAAGAGGCCCATTTACATATGTAAAGGACAACTACGTCCTAGGGCAACACATGTAACCAGGGGTAATACTGTAAAAAAGAGTATGGCAGATATATAAAAGGCCCCTTGGGGTGACCTGTCGGGACCCGGAGCAACAACTCCAAGTTCCTCTGTGTAAATCGCACTATCTCAGGAAAAGCTAGTGCACACAGGGTCAACAGGGATACATATCGTGCAAAACAATCCCACTTTATTAAACGGGTTTGATGGCCAAGGTTTACAAATAAAGGCTCATGGCCAACAAAAATAAAACAGCGAAAGAATAAAGCGCAGAGGTACAACCCATCCTGCCTGCCCACAGGTGAATGACTGTAAGACGCGGCCTAGTCGTCACCATCCTCACCGAAGTTGTTGACGTCATCCTCTGGGCAACAGATTTTAGCAAGGTGAGCACATAAAGTACTCCCAAGGTAAGCATATAAAGCACTTACGCAAGTTACACCAGGAGTTTTTAACAGAGTGAATGCATGCATAAGGATAACCAAGGAAGGCTTAATAATGTTATTTGTGCGAAAAATAGTACTGAATTTAAATACAATACATAAGTGCAAAAGCTGAATTTTATACAATAGATAGAAATAACAATTTAACAAAATAATATCGTTAGTGCAGGCTCCGACCAAACACTAACCTAGTAACAGGTATCCCACCTGGTCCATCTTTTCAAATGATTTCACATGGATTCCATCTATCTATATGCTTTTCAAAATCTCTTATGAATTCATATCGTTAGTGTAGGCTCCGACCAAACACCAACTTATTCACAAGTATCCCACCTGGTCATGGATTCCATCCATCAATCCATAAGCTTTTTCAGAAACCATTTTAAAAACCCAAGTCTAATCTATGAAAACTCTACTCAGTATGTCCATGACCGTGGACACAACTATCCAGAGAGTTTGTTACTCTGTAGAGGTGTACAACTTTACCCACAAGACACGATCTTCCTATATTGTCACTAGATTAACACACTCCCTTTGGTGTGCGATGAGGAGATCATGACAAGGCCGTTACAATGATCCATAGACAAAACAGTCACGCTGCCACTAAGGTTTCACCACAACTTGAATCCACGAGTTAAAGCCCCCTCTTAAGCCATGTGAGACTTCTCGCGGCCTACGCCACACTCACATTCAGCCTATAGCGAGACTATATTTGGAACTTCACAAATTACTTAGCCAAGTCCGTCCCATACCGGACTTGTGGTAGTACGAAGTGACTTCGTAAAATGAATCACAGAAACGGTCCTTAATCCGACCTAGGCTCAACCACATACCCACATACACGACAATCAACCAGGTATCACCAAACACGAGTCATGCCGGCACCCACCACCTAACCAATAGCCTAAGTCCAAATCATAAGTTTTCATTTTTATTTTTAAACCATTTTCATAAATCATCCTTGACTCACCGAATTCAAGATTTCAATGGAACTGTCATTTCATGTGAAATAGTTGATTCCACCTAAAATTATACTAAGCCAGGCTAAGCATCTCTATAAAATTTTTCTAGTTAATACTATAGTATTAACTAGTTTTCAGCTAGGGTGACAAGGTATATGAATTCGAGATTCAAAATTAGCTATAGTCAAAGGATCATGGGTGTAACTACGTTTAAATCGAATTTCAACTAAATTTAAATAAAGATACGCATGCATATACAGTAAAACAACATAAATAAATTTGAAATAATAGGTTCAACATGGTCAAAAGTGTAACTTGCCTTGCTCGAAGTGCTGCTGTGAATCGTCGAAGTCGTACTCTCCCGAATTATCGAAACCTACGCGAAGAACCCCAACAAAAGAAACCAAAAAGAAGATTCAAATAAAATCTAGATAACCTCCAAAAATTATAGAATATATACTGAGAGATAGAATATGAATTTAGACAAATTTAGGAATTTGAATCACCAGATTCGGAGTTCGGACGACGGAGAATGAGTCGTCGGAAGATCGGTTGGAAAAGAAATTGTTGGAACAAGCCAACCGAAGGAATAGCCTTCCAAATCTTTTTCTTGGCTGTGTTTCTGGTTTTCTAGAATGCACAGCAAGTGGGGAATGAGGTGAGGAGGCTGGGGTTCAATTTATAGGTGGAGAGGAGCAAGGGAATGGCCGGAATTGAATGCCATAGTAATGGCCGAAATAAATGAAATGTCGGTTTTCAATGCATGCAAGAAACTAAAATTTTTAATGGATAAAAACTGAAAGGAATTGATGCTTGGCAATGACTAAAGGTGTTATTGCTGCATGCCAATTAATTTGGTAAGAGGGGAAATAAATTTGCTTGCATGCATGCATTGCTTATGGTGGCTTTAGCTGAAAAACAGACTATTTGTTCGACGGAGGCATGGAGTTGGACAGCAAAGGAGGAAAGAATAAATATTAGGATAAAATAAATAGTTCAACACCTGAAAATGGGAATGATCTACGACATTGGATGAGAATTATTAGCTAAGAGTGCTTAAACAAAAGCAGATTTTGGCCTAGTGAAAGTCTTCTTAATTCATTTTATTTTGTTTAAAAGAGAAAAATGCTAGAAGAATATTTGGACTCAGAAAAATAGAGCAAATATTTTTATGGAGTTTTTAAATTTTTGCAAGATTTAAATTTTGAATTTTGGATGTGAACTAGAAATTTGGAAAGGAATTGAGGCTTTTGAAAATGAGCTGGAAATTAGAATTTAGAATTTAAATCTTGGGCTTATCAAATAATTTTCAAAAATTCAAAAGGAGTCCATAAATGGATGGTTCATGATTTTAGAAAAATTTAGAAATTTGAACGGGTCAATTTGGAGTTAAAATGAAAAAGTTATAGCCTTCTAAAGTTTAAATACAATTAAAAAGAAAAAGAGGGATTTCTAGAATTATTTTTAAACTGAAAAGGGAATTATGACGTCAGCAAGCAATTAAAGGAATTATTTTTCTGAAGAAAAACCTGAATTATGACGTCAGCGGTAATTCCGGAATTAAATTAAGTAATAAAGGTGCTGACGTGGCAGGGGAGGCTGACGTGGCTTCTACGTGGCATGACGTGGCTGCCTCGTGGCTGTCACGTCACGGCAGGCGCTGACGTGGCCAAGCCCGCGCGAGGAGGTGACGAGGCGCCTGCGTGGCCAGGGTGTGGCGCCCGACGGGCAGCCACCTGGCTGCCACGCAGCTGCCACCTGCGCACAGCCGCCTACGTGGCACGGCCGTCGGAGGTGAGGCGCACGGGACCCCAAGGTCGCCTGCGTTCCGGCGGACGGCGGCGCCGGCCGAGGGTGCCAATAGAGAGAGGGGAAGGAGAGGAACTCGGCGGTACCTCACACGGGGCCTGAGGGTGACCGGAGAGGATGGCTGACGGCAAAGGGTGGCGGTCAGAGGGAGGTTATCGGCGGCGAGGTGCTCTGGCGGCGTGGAGACTTGGGGAAGGGGTGGAGGAGGTGTGCACTAACCCACTGAGGCTTGGAGTGGCGGCAGCTCAGCACGAGGATGCTCGGGGCAGCTGGAATTGCTCGTCGGAGCTTCACTGGCGAGAATGCGGAGGTTGCACGGGGCAGTGGTGCTACGGGTGCGATTGAGCCAATATGAGAGAGGGGAAAGGTGAGATGTGGAGAGGGGGTCCTTGGGGAGGGCTTAAATAGGAGGGGGAAGGAGTAACGGCCGAGCAATTGCTCACCGGACTATAAGCAGTGCCGTGCGCGGATTGATGAATCGGCGGGATAAAGGAGGGGAAACGGCTGGTTTGATGGCGGCGGGGAACAAGGAAGTAATTGTGCAATTGCTCAGGCGAAATCGGCGGAAGAAACCGAAAATTGAAAGCTCTGGGTATGGCCGATAATGGCGCGTGCAGCCGCTCGGGAGGAAGAAGCAGGCGGGAAGAAAGGCTCATGTAACATCCTGCTTTTACGAGATTTTTAAAGCTGGATTTCAAAAATGAATTTTTGGAATTTTCTGAAATTAATTGAAGCTTCAAATGAATTTTAAAGTTTTAAATGATTTAATATAATTAAAATAAACATTAACATAAGTGGAAAATATTTTATTTGTGTTCCTCGTGTCTCAAGGAATTTTCTCGGTATTTTTGGTGAATTTTGGGAGTTATTTGCTATTTTCTAGAGCTTTTAGAAGTTTATTTGAATTTCTGGAAAAAGAAAAGAAAAGGATTTAACCTCGTGCCCCGATCACCCTCTCTCCTCCACGCGTCGCCCGATCCGCGCCGCGCGCCGCCGTGCCCTTTCCCGCGCGCTTCGCGCTTCGCCGCCGATCCGCTTCGCCACGCGTCGCGCATCCATGCCTGACGCGGCGGCGGCAGCGCAACGCCCTCGCCCCGCGCCGCGCCCTCGGCGCCGATCGCGCGCGCCGCGCGATCACGGCCGTCCGCTTCCGCGCCGCGCGAACCTAACCCTAACCCTAATCAATCCCGCCGTCCGATCTTGCTGCGTGGCGCATCCTAGCCGTTTAACCCGTCGCGTCCGCGCTGCCGCCAGAATCGGATCGAACTCCTCGGTTCGCGTGTTAAAATCAGCCGGCCGTCCTCGGTTCGCGTGCACGCCGCCGAAACCCTCCCGCCGCCTCCGCTCGCCCTCGCGCCGCGCCGTCGGCTGAGCCGCTCCGCGCGCCGCCGTGCTGCGTCTCGCCGCCGCCGAGGTCGCCGGGCGCGCCGCCGCCGGTGAGCTCCCGCGCCGTTCGCGCGTGTCGCCTCCGTCGCCTCGCCGCCCTCGCTCGCCGCCTCGCCGCCTTGGCGCGTCTGCGCCCGCGCGCCGCGACCGTCGCCTCGCGCGCGCACCGCCACGCGTCGCCGATCCGCCCTCGCGCCCGCCACGCGTCGCCCGCCGCGCGATCCGCGCTGCCGCGCGCGCGCTACCGCGCGCCGCGACGCCGCCGCGGCGAGCCGCCACGCGTCGCCGATCAGCCGCCGCCGCGCGCGCGCGCGCAATCGCCGCCGCTCGGATCGGCGAGGCGAAGATCGCCACGTGCCCGCCCCCGCCGTCGGATCCGCCGACGCCGCCGCGCCGAGCCGCCCGGCTCAGCCTAGCCACGTGGCAGCACTGCGCGTGCCACGTCAGCCCTAGGCCACGTGGCATGACACGTGGCATGCCACGCGGCGCCACGTCGGCCCTAGCCGCCCCGAGCCACGTGGCGACCACGTCGGTGCCACGTCGGCGTGTGCCACGTGGCGGCATATCTGCCGCCGCCACGTCAAGACGCCCGCCCGCGTCGGCCGCCGCCCCGTGCATCTTTATTCGTGGACCGCGTCCACGGTGGACTCGGAATCTCGTGGACCGGGTTCACAAAGACGATAACTTTTTCGATTTTCCCGAATTAATTTTAGAATTAATTTTCCGAGCCCGTTCTCCTCCGTCCTAGCTCCGATTGACCCCGTTCTTTTTTCTAAATTCATCTAAAATCGAGCTCTAGCTGTTGGTTCTGGTTTTGTGAATTTTGGAGTTCATTTTTTTGTCATTTTATGTGTTTCTTTGTTTTCGATCGTTTTCTCTCTCGTTAGATTCGGATTCCGGAGGAGCAGGTTTCGCGCCAGAAGACCAGGAGTACCCCGCTGAGCATAACGAAGGCAAGTCGTGTCCCTTGATCATGTTGAACCCAATTTTGCAAACTATTATTTAATTATTTTTCTTTAAATTACATTGCATTGCTATTTTTATTCAAACCTTTGCACAGGTAGCTATTGTCCCAATTGCAATTATACCTCCTTGACACTTTGAAATACCATGATGCCATTGTCACCATAGGTTGGGAAATTTATTAGTGATGCTAGTTTATTTATCACATGGGTTGGTACGATTAGATTGCTTAGCCGGTTTATATTTACGATTGGTCTCATCACGCATGTTAAATTATTAATTTGAATTAATGACATATGGAACTGTGGTTGGTGCCACGTGTATTAAAATTTGTGCCACGTCATTGGTGTGACGTTGGCTTGGTTATACAAATTGGTTTTGCACTCGGGCGAGTGATCGTGCAGTAAAGGGGGAAGTACAGTTGTACTTTGGGGGATGTGGTAGTCTCGCCCGGGTAATGTTAAGGACTTAACTTTGTGCGCCATTGATCTGAGCTTAATCGTGCAAACCACATGTCTATTATGGGATGGACCTGGCTGATTAATTTGTAATATTTCAATTCAATTCGCCATTGTGATGGACATGGTTGCTTGATTTCCATGTGGCGCAAAGGGGGTGTGATCTGAAACCCTAGCGGGCGGGATTGGGTTGAGGTAGAGCATTGTAAAGGCCTTGTTGTGATTTCCTTAGGCCTAGGCTAATCACATCGTGTGGGTACAGATTGTGCAACCTCTGCGAGTGTAAAACTATTCGAATAGCCGCGTCCTCGGTCATGGACAATGCTCGGGGATTTCACACGAGGGTTAGTGTTTCATTTATAACTTGGTGGTTTATGTTGGGAGTGGACAGGTAGTTCACTGTTGGTTTAAACTTGTGAATTGGTGTTCACAAGTGGTTCATGTTTATTCCTTTGATTATCTATTATTACTGTTTTCAGTTAACTTTCGCTTTCAAGTTATTTAATATATTTCATCAACAAATGCCTTTATGCAAATTAACCTTTCAGCTTTCCTTTGGTAAACCTTGCATATTATATTGCATTTATTGTTACAAGCGACTTCTTGAGTACCAATGTACTCACGGCTTTACGCCTATGTTGCTCGATTGAGGAGAGGAGTACTATCGGCGGGAGGTTCGGAAGGAGAGTTCTACGACGACTTCACGGATTAGGCTTCGTTCTCCACTCGATAGCCTGTGGCTTGTCGATTGGTCGCTACGCTTTATTTTGGATTTCCGCTGCTATTTTGTTAAGCCCTTCCGGCTAGAGATATTGTAAGCTTGGCCATAAGGTCGTACCTTTGATATTTTATCGATATTTTAGTTTTCCCTTATTATTGTCGTGTGTATGACTGTGATGACATCTATGTTTGACTGTGTGCACTAGCGTGATCCTGGACTAGTGCAGTTTACACAGAGAGACCGAGTTTGCATATTCGGGTCTCGACAGAGATGGTATCAGAGCCATATCGACTGTAGGACGAAGCCCTAGTTAAATTGGTCGATAGCCCAAAAATTTATTTTCTAAATCAAACCAACTAAACTTGATATTTAGTAATATCTCTATCTTCTTACCTCATTCTTAAGGATTCTTGTCTCTCGCCCCAACTCTTGCAAAATTCGTTTTTCCTAAAGTTATAAACTGATCTTCCCTTTATAAATGCATTAGATGTCCCAAGCTTCTTACAGCCCGACAGGAGGATGGAGGTCACTTCTCGCGTTACATTGCGGAGCCTCGGATTTAAGAGATCGCCTGTCTACCTCACCAAGGATGAGAAGCAAAAGGTCAACGATCGGAGCATCTCGGGCTATACTTCACCACCCGAGTCGGCAGCGGTGCTACATCACGCTTTCAAGAACACCGGTGCGGTGGGAGATGTCGGACAAGGAGTTGCGCACAAAGCCATCCGTCGACTTTGCAAGCTATACAAGATCAACATGGCGGACTCGTCCGGAAGTTCAAGGAGCGAGACGGAGCCACCCCGAGACTACGAGCGATGCGAGGAGCCCCGACCGCGATCGCCAAGACCTCTACCGTCGCCTACACCGCCGAGCCCGGAGGAGAGCGTCGTATCACCGGAGATCGTCGCGCCTACCTCGGCCGGTTCCTCCAGCCCGATCGAGAGAGCGCGCCGATCCGCAACTCGTGGGTTGTCTACAGCGATCGAGGACGATAGCGATGTACCCTATTTGTCGACCCCCGGTGGGAGCCTTGAGTAGATAGTGCGAGTAGACACGTTGGATTTTATTTGCGCTTGAGTGTGATGTGAGTGCAAATATTGCCTTAAAAGCATTATATTGCAATCATGTCAAATCTTTTATTGGAGTTTATTTTTGTTCGTTTCTTTGTTAGCCTTTTGGCTAAGTGTTTGTTTAGTTAGGTCTCCATTAAGCAAAACCCCCTTAGACGCGTTTACCTCTTATCTATGCTTTTCCCCTCGTCTTTTACCTTTGGTCATCGCGATTGTTTTCTTTTGAGCAAGATGGTTGATACCAGAACTCCTCGGCCGCAATCAGGCGAATCGGACCAGAGAACGATCTTTGCGCGGCGGTGCCACCTACCTTGGATCCCGCCTCGCCGATTTTGATGGCCCGACTTCGGATGATGCACCATGATGCGGGTATGCGACTATGATGCAATGCAAAGACGAGAGCGATACCACTACCAAACCTCGTCGGCAGACCGGCTATGCAGAGTTTATGAGGCGAGACCGCTGTTTTCTCGGTTCGTCGAGCCTTTGGAGGCCGACGATTGGGTCCGTTCGATTGAGAAGAAACTGAACTTGGCTCTGCACCGACAGGAGAAGGTTTTGTATGCAAGACATCGCCTTGAGGGACCAAAGCAGCAGAGTGGTGGGAGAACTCTTGTGCCGCCCATGAGAACCAAAGACAACATCACTTGGAAGGAGTTCGCCAAGGCTTTCCATACCGCTCATGTCATGGATGGAGTGGTCGAGATGAAGAAGGATGAGTTTCGGGAGTTCCAAAGAGAGAACTCGCAAGTGAGTGAATATCTCAATAAATTCACTCAGTTGGCTCGCTTCACGCGCGGAGGATGTAGCAACAGATGCAGCTCGCGTAAGAGGTTCAAGAAAGGTTTGAACCCAGCTTTGAAGGTGCAAGTCGAGGCAACGACTATGCCGATTTCAGCGCTTGGTGGATAAGGCCATTCTCATCGAGGAGAGTCGCCATGAGCTCGAGGAGTCTCGCAAGAGGAGGTTGATCCAAAGAGGATCACAGTCACACCGATCTCGAGGCCTCGTTTTGGTTCCTACCACCTGCACGAGTGCCACAAAGAAGAGAGCAGCAGCAGCGCGCCTTGAGATTCGGACCCCTCGGACACGCGCGATTTGGCCACCAGCCGGTCCGGTAGTTCCAGTGGACAGCAGCAGCAGAAGAGCAATAATTCAGCAGCATCCATCACTTGCTTCAAGTGTCATGAGGTGGGACACTATGCTAGCAAGTGCCCTCGAGGCGTGCCCCGCGCGATTCGTTTTGACTTGGGAGCCACACCGGTCGTACCCCTACCCCGGGAGCAGGACGAGGAGCACCCCCGGCCTCAGGTCAGGCCAGCAGGACGTCGGTGGTGAGAGGTCAGGTGAATCACGTCACCGCAGAAGATGCCCAGGCAGCACCAGACGTTGTGATCGATGCGTTTCGTACATTCGGCCTCGCCACCGTTTTATTTGATTACGGAGCTTCGCATTCGTTTGTTTCTCGAGTTTTGCTTTAAAGCAACAATTGAAAACTGTTGCTCTTGGATCTGTTCTTTTAATCCAATCCCGGATCGAGTTGAGATCCAACCAGGTTGTCCAGAGTTAGGATGACCATTCGGGAGTTGAGTTCGGGCCGACTGATTTTGTTGGATATGCACGATCCCTAGATGTAATCTTGGGAATGGATTAACCGAAGCGGCGAGCGATGTTAGGCGTGGAGCGAGCGATGACCTTAACCAATTCAGACGGAGTTAAGGTGCGATTCGCGGCGATGAGTGTCGGCGAGCTACCATGATTTGCGAGCAAGGTAATCCAGTTGGAGGTGTACGGTTGTCGAGAGAATACCCGACGTGTTTCCAGAGGATCTTCGGTATGCCACCAGAGAGGAGGTTGAGTTTCTGATTGAGCTTGTGCCAGGTACCGCTCCGATTTCCAAGAGACCCTACCGGATGCCAGCCAATGACTTAGCAGAGTTGAAGAAGCAAATTCGGAGCTTTTGGATAAGGGTTACATCGGACCAAGTTCATCCCGTGGGAGCGCCGGTGTTGTTCGTCAAGAAAAAGGATGGTAGTCAGCGCATGTGTGTGGACTACAGAGCACTTAATGAGGTCACCGTCAAAAATAAGTACCCTCTGCCCAGGATCGATGATATGTTTGACCAACTTAAGGGAGCAGGAGTGTTCTCCAAGATTGATTTGAGATCAGGATATCATCAGATGAGGATACGTAAGGAGGACATACCCAAGACAGCCTTCTCGACTCGTTATGGTCTATACGAGTTCACAGTGATGTCATTTGGTTTGACTAATGCTCCAGCATATTTCATGTATTTGATGAATAAGGTGTTTATGGAATATTTGGACAAGTTTGTCGTTGTATTCATTGACGACATTTTGATATATTCCAAGGATGAGGAGGAACATCAGGAGCACTTGAGGTTAGCATTGCAGAAATTGAGAGATAATTAGTTGTATGCAAAGTTCAGCAAATGTGAGTTTTGGATGAAGAAAGTCATCTTTCTAGGGCATGTGTTGACAGCAGAAGGAGTCGCGATTGACCGGGGAAAGTAAGTGATGTTTTGGATTGGCGATCACCCACTTGATTACCAGTCGAGTTTTCTGGTATGGCGAGATACTACCGTCGCTTTATTGAGGATTTTCGGTGTGGCGGACCCTCACGCGCTTGCTCAAAAGGAAAAGAAATTCACTTGAACGCCAGAGTGCGAGAAGAGTTTTGAAAACTTAAGGAGAGTTTGACCACAGCCCGGTGCTTGTGTTGCCCGATATTAACAAGGATTTTGAGATATTTTGCGATGCTTGGCGTAAAGGTTTGGGTTGTGTCTTGATGCAAGACAAGAGAGTGGTAGCCTATGCCTCACGCCGCTTGAGACCGCATGAGGAGAACTACCCCACCCATGATTTAGAGTTGGCGGCCGTAGTGCATGCTTTAAAGATTTGGCGACACTATCGATGGGTAACAGATGTGAGGTTTACACGGATCATAAGAGTCGAAATACATCTTTACCCATCCGAGCTTAACATCGAGCGAGAGGAGGTGGTTAGAGCTGATAAAGGATTATAATGTGGGCATACATTATCATCACGGGAAAGCTAATGTTGTTGCGAGATGCCTTGAGCGAGAAAGGTATCTGCAATTCGGTGATGGTTCGAGAGAGTCACCACTTTGCATGAGGAATTCGAAGCTTAGCCTTGAGTTGGTTGAGCGTGATTTTTGGCAGCTATGGAGATGCACCTACTTTGGATGGTCGATTCGCGGGCTCGGTCGGATGATGAGGCATTTCAATGGATCGAAAGAATTTAAGTGAAGGTAAAGAGTCGATTTTCAAGTGGATGACCAGGGAACCTTGTGGTTCAAGCGGCGTTTGTGTGTGCCCAACAAGCAAGAACTAAAGGATGTGTTGTTAAAGAGGCTCATGAGTCATTGTATTCAATTCATCGAGCAGTACCAAGATGTACCAGACATTAAGGATAAATATTGGTGGCCAAACATGAAGCGTGAGATCGCTGAGTATGTAGCCCTTTGTGATGTTTGTCGAGAGTAAAGGCGAGCACTAGAGACTGCAGGTTTGCTCTGACCATTAAAAGTCCCCGAGTGGAAGTGGGAAGAAATTGGTATGGACTTTATAGTCGGTTTGCCTAAAACCAAATAGGGTCATGATTCGATTTGGGTCATTGTGGACCGATTGACCAAGGTTGCTCATTTCATTCCAGTTAAGGCGACTTACGGTGGTGACAGATTGGCGAGCTATATATGTCCGAGGATTGTCGGTTGCATGGTGTGCCCAAGAAGATTGTGTCGATCGTGGATCGCAGATTCACCTCTCGGTTTTGGGGTAGTTTCCATAAGGCTATGGGAACTCACCGAATTTCAAGACAACATATCACCCCGCATGATGGTCGACAGAGCGAGTTAATCAGTTACGAGGACATGTTGAGAGCCCGTGTGCTTGATCATGGGTCTAAGTGGGACAGATTGTTTACCTTTTGCGAGTTCTCATACAATAACGATTATCAAGCCGCTCTGAGATGTCACCGTTTGAGGCATTGTATGGCAGAAATGCGAGACCCCTCTCAATTGGAAAGAGACGGGAAGGTCGTTTTTGGCCCGATTGTTTGAAAGAAGCGGAGGATAAAGTCCGCTTGATACAGAAAGGTTGAAAGCGCCTGTGCCGCATGTAAAAGCTATGCAGATACGGGCGCCGAGCCGAGTTTTGAGCCGATGATTTTGTGTACCTTAGGATCACACCATTCAAAGGGTGTGAAGAGGTTTCAGCTAAAAGGGAAGCTTGCACCGAGATATGTTGGTCCGTTCGAGATTAAACGCAGGGAGAGGTTGCTTATCGCTTGGAGCTACTGCGTCTTTCGATGGGGTACATGACGTCTTTCATATGTCCCACCAAGAAGTGCTGCGCGTACTGCAGGAGGTTGTGCGATTGAGGCCGTTGACTTGCGGGAGGATCTGTCTTACAAAGAGCACCAGTCAAAATCTTGGAAGTGTCAGAGCGAGTCACCCGGAATAAAGCGGTCCGTTTTTGCAAAGTTCAGTGGAGCAACCATTCCGAGGAGGAAGCCACATGGGAGCGCGAGGAGGATCTCAGAGCGGAGTTCGAACCTATTCTCTTAGTTGGCCCGGATCTCGGTCGAGATCTCGTTTAAGGGGTAAGGTTTGTAACATCCTGTTTTTCTGAGATTTTTAAAGCCTGGATTTCAAAAATGAATTTTCTGGAATTTTCTGAAATTAATTGAAGCTTCAAATGAATTTTTAAAGTTTTAAATGATTTAATATGATTAAAATAAACATTAACATAAGTGGAAAATATTTTATTTGTGTTCCTCAGGTCTCAAGGAATTTTCTGGTATTTTTGGTGAATTTTTGGGAGTTATTTGCTATTTTCTAGAGATTTTAGAAGTTTATTTGAATTTCTGGAAAAAGAAAAGAAAAGGATTTAACCTCAGCCGCCCGATCACCCTCTCTCCTCCACGCGTCGCCCGATCCCGCGCCCGCGCCGCCGCCGTACCCTTTCCCGCGCGCGCCGCCATTGCCCGATCCGCCCGCGCCACGCGTCGCGCATCATGGCCGACGCGCGGCGGCACTGGCGCCCTCGCCCCGCCGCGCCCTCGGCGCCCGATCGCGCGCCGCGCGATCACAGCCGTCGCTTCCCGCGCCGCGCGAACCTAACCTAACCCTAATCAATCCCGCCGTCCGATCTTGCCGCTGCGTGGCGCATTCTAGCCGTCTAACCCGTCCGCGTCCGCGCTGTCGCCAGAATCGGATCGAACTCCTCGGTTCGCGTGTTAAAATCAGCCGGCCGTCCTCGGTTCGCGTGCACGCTTCGCCGAAACCCTCGCCGCCGCCTCCGCTCACCCTCGCGCCCGCCGCCGCCGCGAGCGCTCCGCCGCCGCCGTGCTGCGTCTCCGCCGTCGCCGAGGTCGCCGGAGCGGCAGCCGCCGCCGCGTCGCCGCCGGTGAGCTCCCGCGCCGTTCGCCGCGTCGCCTCCGTCGCCTCGCCGCGCCCTCGCCTCGCCTCGCCTCGCCTCGGCGCGCTGCGCCGCGCGCCGCGACCCGTCGCCTCGCGCGCGCACCCGCCACGCGCCGCCGATCCGCCCTCCACGCCCGACCACGCGTCGCCCGCCGCTGCGATCTCGCGCTTCGCCGCGCCCGCGCGCCGCGCGCGGCAGCGCGGCGAGCCGCCACGCGTCGCCGATCAAGCGTCGCCGCGCGCGCTCGCCGCGCAATCCCGCCGCGCTCGCCGATCGGCCGAGGCGAATCTAGCCACGTGCCCGCGTCCCGCCGTCGGATCCGCGACGCCGCCGCGCCGAGCCCGGCTCAGCCTAGCCACGTGGCAGCACCGGCGCGTACCACGTCAGCCTAGGCCACGTGGCATGACACGTGGCATGCCACGTCGGCGCCACGCCGGCCCTAGCCGCCGAGCCACGTGGCGCCACGTCGGTACCGCGTCGCCATGTGCCATGTGGCGGCATATGCCGCCGCGCACGCCACGCCGCCCGCGTCGGCCGCCGCCCCGTGCCTTTATTACGTGGACGCGTCCACGGTGGACTCGGAATCTCGTGGACCGGGTTCACAAAGACAAGAACTTTTCCGATTTTCCTGAATTAATTTTAGAATTAATTTTCCGAGCCCGTTCTCCTCCGTCCTAGCTCCGATTGACCCGTTCTTTTTCTAAATTCATCTAAAATCGAGCTCTAGCTGTTGGTTCTGGTTTTGTGAATTTTGGAGTTCATTTTCTTGTCATTTTATGTGTTTCTTTGTTTTGGTCGTTTCTCTCGTTAGATTCGGATTCGGAGGAGCAGTGTTTCGTGCGTAAGACCAGAGTACCCACGAGCATAACGAAGGCAAGTCGTGTCCCTTGATCATGTTGAACCCAATTTTGCAAACTATTATTTAATTATTTTGCTTTAAATTACATTGCATTGCTATTTTTATTCAAACCTTTGCACGTAGCTATTGTCCCAATTGCAATTATACCTCCTTGACACTTTGAAATACCATGATGCCATTGTCACCATAGGTTGGGAAATTTATTAGTGATGCTAGTTTATTTATCACATGGGTTGGTACGATTAGATTGCTTAGCGGTTTATATTTACGATTGGTCTCATCACGCATGTTAAATTATTAATTTGAATTAATGACATATGGAATCGTGGTTGGTGCCACGTGTATTAAAATTTGTGCCACGTCATTGGTGTGACGTTGGCTTGGTTATACAAATTGGTTTTGCACTCGGGCGAGTGATCGTGCAGTAAAGGGGAAGTACAGTTGTACTTTGGGGGATGTGGTAGTCTCGCCCGGGTAATGTTAAGGACTTAACTTTGTGCGCCATTGATCTGAGCTTAATCGCAAACCACATGTCTATTATGGGATGGACTGGCTGATTAATTTGTAATATTTCAATTCAATTCTGCCATTGTGATGGACATGGTTGCCGATTTCCATGTGGCGCAAGGGGGGGTGTGATGCGAAACCCTAGCGGGCAGGATTGGGTTGAGGTAGAGCATTGTAAAGGCCTTGTTGTGATTTCCTTAGGCCTAGGCTAATCACATCGTGTGGGTACAGTTGTGCAACCTCTGCAGAGTGTAAAACTATTCGAATAGCCGCGTCCTCGGTCATGGACAATGCTCGGGGATTTCACATGAGGGTTAGTGTTTCATTTATAACTTGATGGTTTATGTTGGGAGTGGACAGGTAGTTCACTGTTGGTTTAAACTTGTGAATTGGTGTTCACAAGTGGTTCATGTTTATTCCTTTGATTATCTATTATTACTGTTTTCAGTTAACTTTCGCTTTCAAGTTATTTAATATATTTCATCAACAAATGCCTTTATGCAAATTAACCTTTCAGCTTTCCTTTGGTAAGCCTTGCATATTATATTGCATTTATTGTTACAAACGACTTGCTGAGTACCAATGTACTCACGGCTTTACGCCTATGTTGCTCAGTTGAGGGAGAGGAGTACTATCAGCAGGAGGTTCCAGAAGGAGAGTTCTACGACGACTTCACGGATTAGGCTTCGTTCTCCACTCGATAGCCTGTGGCTTGTCGATTGGTCGCTACGCTTTATTTTGGATTTCCGCTGCTATTTTGTTAAGCCCTTCCGGCTAGAGATATTGTAAGCTTGGCCATAAGGTCGTACCTTTGATATTTTATCGATATTTTAGTTTTCCCTTATTATTGTCGTGTGTATGACTGTGATGACATCTATGTTTGACTGTGTGCACTAGCGTGATTCTGGACTAGTGCAGTTTACACAGAGAGACCGAGTTTGCATATTCGGGTCTCGACACTCTGTCAAGTGGGCCCTACTTGTCGGCGAGAGAAAAAGAAAGGAAAGAGAAGGTGGCGGCTCGGTTTTTCTGACGCGTGGCAAAAGGAAAAGAGGACGGCCGTTAGATCGTGGATGAACCGGTAAGTGAAAGAGGGTGGCCGAGATTTCATCCAGCAATTGAGATTACATCTGGGCCGTCGGGACTTCGGGCGAAGCGGTAAGTGGCTATGGATGAGCGGGATTTGATCCGACAGCGGCGAACAGCTCAGATCTTAACGCTCGTCAGCCTGAGGGAAGAAAGAGGTGGGCAAACGGGTAAGTGGAGACGGGCGGCGGGGATTAGATCGGGCGACGGGGATTTGATCTCATGCCGCCACGTGTCAGCCCGAGAGAAGGTTTTAGGACTTTTTGATTTTTCAGAAATACTAGGAGACTTTAAAATACTCAAAAAAATACCAAATAGATTTTGAAAATTCCAGAAAAATTCAGAGATTTATCTGGAACTATTTTAGACTTAATAAAAATATTTTCAAACCATTTTGGTAATTAGATTTTGTAGAAACACAATTTAACTTTTAAAAGGGAGTTTTAAATCTTTATAAATTCCTGGAAATTATTATAATTACAGATTTGACTTAGGAAAATGAAATGCATTTATTTTGACCTTTGAACAAAGAAATAACTTTATTTTGGCTTTTATAAAATGCAATAAACTTTATCTTCTCACTTCAAGGCTTGAAATAAAATCAAGAGAAATTCAACTAAGCTCCAGAAAAATCCAATTAAATTCCAAAACATTCAATTACTTAATTTGAATATGTTTTTATACAGAATCTCAAGTACCCCTTTAAAACATAAAGCATAAGATTTTTTTAAAATTATTTTTCACAACAAAAGCTTCTTTTAGGCCAGAAGTTTAAGTAATTAAATTTTTATGGACTTGAGCAACCAAAAGCAAATACTTTATTTTTAAATTAAATAATTGTGTTTTTTTTGACATAAACAGCTGGGCTGTTACATGACCTCAAGAAGGGGAACTCCTGGAGCCCCCCAAAAAATGTATCATTCCTTCTAGCTTAGCTCTCTTCTAAATCTAGCCTCCTCCCATAGAGAAAGGTACTCTGTACCTCTGTTGTTGAAGCTACAACAGATGACGCCGTCCGTAGGAGCACACAAGAAGCTACGCAAGGGAAAAGACTGGAGAATCACCACGGGAGGACTTGCTTGGTGCTAACGAAGGATACCGAAGCAAGTGAGCGGGTACAGACGCGGCTCCACGCGTGCCCCCACGCCTCGCGTGCGAGTCCTATCAAGATGCTGTCGAGTTCACTAGGAAGCATCAGCGGGGAATTCAGTGGTGCATATGTATGCATGTCTGCCAGTAGGTACGTATACATGTTGGTATACACTAGTATGGCTCCGAAGTCGGCCGAGACGTGCATGCATGTCTGCCAGCGGGCATGCACCCACGCCATGGCCTCGTCCAGATAGCGCTCGGTCCCTGTGTTGGCTGAACCTCTACATGTCATCTACGTCCCGACCGTACCGGCTCCGCTGGACTGCGCGGGCCCCGTGTCGGCCCCGCCTCAGTCTTCGCCCCCGACGGCTTTTTGTTCACTGTCTTCGCTCGCTCGGGCTTCTCGCCTCTACAGAACCTCACCGGCTTCCGCGCACACCTCACTGGCCTTCGCTCGGTTCCACGACGACCTCGGCTAGAATGGAAACACAGCCAAAGCGATACGTGTCCGCTAAACTTGGTCAGTGAGGGAACCACCACCTCCCGGAGCACCTCGCAGTGAGCCCCCATGTCAAGCCCTTGCTTCCGAGCCTCCACGCGCTGTCAAGTTTCCTGGCCCCTGAGCCTCTGTAGCCTTTGCGCCTCAGCCTCTAGGGGGCCTTCGCGCGTCATTCAAGTCCTGCTGAGCCTCACTGCCTAGAGCGCTTCGTCCTTCTTGCCATGTCGAGCCTTCGTCATCAAGTTTTGGCCTACGAGCCAGTGAAATCCACGTTGCTCGTGGTGTCGACAACACGAAGCTCTCCTCGGCTGTGGCTCTACGCTGTCGAAGGCCACCTCGACTGTGAGCTTCGCGCCAGCAAAGTACACCTCAGCCGTGGGCTCCGTACAGACGAAGTCCACCTCGGCTAAGGGGCTCTGCGCTAATAAAGACCACCTCGGCCGAGGGAGTCCATGTCGTCGAACTCCGATCTACAAGGCGCCCGTGTGGTCGGCGCGTTAGTGACTGTGCAGCAGACCGGCAAGGATTTCCCGTTCGGGTCGGCGATCGCTTCCACCATCTTAGGAAACCAAGCTTATCAGAAATGGTTCGTAGACCGGTTCAATGCGGTGGAGTTCGAGGACGAGCTCAAGTGGTACTCGACGAAGCCCATGTTGGGCCTCCTCCGCTTCGACGTGCCAGACAAGATGCTGGCGTTCGTGCGGTCGCGCCGCGTGATGATGCACAGACACAACATCTTCTGGGAGAACCAGGACGCGACCCTGAGGTGGGTGAAGAACCTCACAGCGGACGACCTTTGTTGTGCGTAATTGGCGATCGCCATAATTGGCGATACTTTTGTTGTGCGTAAATAAATTGAGGAAGGTCTATTTCTGAGAGCAAGATCATCTCAGCCATACCTGGCTATGCGCCAACATAACACGCGGGACCATCGGCAGAACTGGGGAAGGACGATGCCACAACACCGTCGGTATATATATAGTCATTTCCCCTCATGGGGAAGCGCAACCAGCGGGAGTGGAAGCGACACGGTCGCCCAGGCACGCGCGACGCCTCGATCTTCTGTGTCTGCGCGCCTCTACATGGATGCACGGTTTCGCCTTTGACTCCGTCTGAGGCCCCTGGCTCCGAGTCCGCAGGAATGCGAAGTCACTCTTGCCCAATATCACACAAGCTCACAGGCCGCGGGAACGGAGGGGGCCAAAGGGCTCGGTAACATGGCTTCGGCCCGTGAAGCTCTTCACCATGAGAGGCTCCTGTTGTAGGGGAGGCCCCCACCTAACCCCGGTAGGCCTGTTAAAAGGTTGTAAAGCCCCAAGAGAACATATGTAATGACGTGAATGCCCTTAGGGATATTTAGATGTAAGGGTACTATTATAAAGGCACTCCTAGGAGGACATATATACATATGTGGTGCTAGCCCTGGGAGGGAGAGATAGCATTGTTCACCTCACTCCTCACTACTATACTCTCTCTCTCTCTGTTTGGTCTGTAACCACAACAGATCCCATTAAAGAAACATGAAACAACGGCATAGTATCTCAGATTAATAGAATTATCTAATGTGAATGTGGTATAATTAACGAATTAAACGTTAGCATCATCCGCTACGTTTATTTGCCTCTACCGAAGGAGCGAAGCAGTTCAAACACGGTCAGGAGCGAAAGCCACCTGTCCAAAAACCACCTCTCAGCACAGGACTACAACAAGGCATCCACCTTGTAAGAAAATAAAATGTCTCTAATCCCAAATCCTGACAAATGCCCTCTTAGCTCGTCGACTCTACGCTTAGCCCACTGTAGCAGCGCTGCTTGTTTTTATTATATCTTTAAACTACTAGGCCAGGCACAACAAATGAGACAACAAATGAGATAGAAACTATAGAGAAAAACCTATAATTTTCAAGTAGACATCTTACTTTTATTTGCTGCTAAAAGGGTGTAATATATCGCACAAAATAGAGGACAGACTCTATTTCGGCGATCTAGTCAGCAATCTTCTAACGAACCCCACCTTCTGTATAAAGCTCTAAAATTCATGATTTTTTTACAGAATCTAGTTTATAAGATTTCTACAACTTTCGTTATTGCAGCCAAAATTATAAAAATTCATTTACCCCTCTGAAACTACACCTGAACAACAATATGTTTTAGAATACTCCTCTGCCACACAGCGAAATTCCCGACTTTGCTATGCCCAAACCCCACAGCCAAAAAATCTAAAAAACTTGTAGAAGCTAGGAGTCAACGTACTCTACAAATTTCATGTTGGCCAGATCCAAAGAAAAAATTGTCTTCATACTCTATTCTAAATGAACAGTCACGCTGCACGAATCAGGCTACGTGTAGACAGCAGAAAAACACTAATCAGCTAATTACCCCGATAATTCATCACTAAACTCGAGCCAAGAACCCTAATTACATCTAAAACAGGGAGAATTGAGGTGGAGAAAATAACCTAGGGGAATCCCTCAAGATCACCCTTCTTTTTCTTTTCTCCTCCCTTCTTTCTTCTCCCTTCTCTTCCTTCTCTTCTCCCTTCTCTTCCTTGATCCCTCCTTTGCAACAAACAGCAGGGCAGCAGCTTGGAGGAGGTGTGGAGGTGCAAGGGAACGGGGGATGGCGGCCAAGGGAGGGGATATATAGGCCCTGTTCTTTGCGGCTTCTAAAAGCCGCTTTTGGTTTTTGCTACAGTAACTAACTTTTAAACAGAGTATTTTTTAAGATGGGGTCTACAAGTTAATTGTAGTACACGTTAAAAAACTAATATCTGTATCATCAAAAATTGCAAGTGAGTATCTCTCTTTCCGTAATCTCTGTCGCAAACAGCCAAAAAGCCATCAGCCGCAGCCAAAAAGAACAGGCCCATAAGGGGGTGGCTAGGGTTTGGGGGGGTGTGCGGCCCCCTTTGGGCCGGCTGGTCCACAGTGGCTGGCCCACCCCTCTAGATAGACCAAAACCTCTAAATTAGTTATTTTAATTTATTTTAAATTTTGGACAATTTCCCAATTTAATTTTTGTCTCCCGTGATTCACCAAAAAAATCGAGAAACTCCGCGATTCTACTAATCATTTCCAAGGACGTTGTAAAGTCATTCAGGGCATTACATTTTCCCCTCTTAAAAAAGGATTCGTCATCGAATCTAACTACTCAACCCACGAGAGAAAAGAACAACCAGGAGAGAACAACCAAAAGGAAACAACAACTACGGGTACTCTCCTACCTCGAAGAGCGCGGGTTGTTCCTCCGCATCTGATCTTCAAACTCCCACGTCGCCTCCCGCTCGAACTGATTCATCCAGAGGACCTTCACGTACTTGAGGATCCTCTCCCTCGTGACCCACTGTGATGAGTCCAAGATACGCACTGGTCGATGCCAAACATCTGCATAACTCTTCTGCCGGCTCTGAGCAGCCAACAAGTTCTGCCGTTTCCGCAAAATTCCCCCGCAACAACTATTAAACCACTTTCTAAACCTATCCTCCTTCTTAAAATACTTTTGTCTATTAAATATAATCGGTATAATACATATTCTACCCCTTTTAAAGAATTTGACCGTGAATTCCACTCACAACATTTTACTCGAAGAACGACCGAAATCTTTCACAAAAAGAACCCAACTGAAAATAAAGGATTCCCAAGAAACCCACTCGCAACCAACTTTCCTTCAAAGGACCACGATTCCAAGTCAAAGAATTCACCATGAAACCTTTTCCACTCTCCAAGTAGACAGTTGGAGAAAAAGCATCACATGAGCCAAGAGTGAAAATCACTTGAAAGACCAAAACAATTATTTCCTTTTCCCAACTGGAAAAGACAATTCCTCAACATAAAACAACTCAATTTGCAGATGACCTCTGCTATAAATACACAGCTTAAACAAGAATTAAGAGAGCATTTTACTACTCGAGATAACATTAATTCCCCAATCCATTTCTTTTAATAATTTAACTTCCTTAAACCAAAGATTTCTAAATCATCGCCCAACATACCAACTCATTTATCTTAAGTTGGCAACCTCAACAATGAGCTCAAACTAAGTACATCATCTATACCCTTGTAGAGAGACTCATTGCCCCCACAGAACATATTCTAGCCAAGACCTTGACCAATGAAATTATTTGACAATTTATTCCTAATGCACCTCAAACTCTTAATGATAACAACTCCAAAAAATCACATCACACCCACACATACTCATTTACTGCACCTCAAGGATGCTATCTACGATCCTCACACTATTGAAAATCTACTCTGATCCACTATTCCTACACAAATACACTAGGCCTCCAAGGTTCTAGCATAACAAACACAAAGCCCAGACTCAACCTTCAAAACTCCTGCAATAAACTTCTCGTATAGAGATAGGGAAATCCACAGATGAAATCGCTACAATTCCCACAATTAACATATACTCAATTCTTAACATCAACAAATCATTCAGCTTTAAGACAAATATTCTATTTAAATCAAATCCTTTATAAGGATTATTCTAGGAGAACAATATATCATCCAATGTATCTCAAACATCGTGATATTTAAGGTTTTCACAAAATCATCTACTAGACCTCCACTATCCAGTTGTCATCACACGACATAAAAGGCTTCGCAACACAAATCGGTTACCCTTTTCTTAGAAGAAGAGGTAAGAAGGAATAACTTTCAGCACACAGGAAGCCACTACCATTCATAACAGTCACACGGCCAAGGGGAAAATAAATAGCGAAGAGGATGGAAAACAAAAGATGAGATCACCTGTACCACAAATATTTCTAGTACTCTCTTTCTTTTAACAAGAAACAATTTTCTTGATTACATCATCTCGCAAATTCCATCAAGAAGAGGTTTGAAGACCACCACACTTGATTTAGTTAAAAACCAATAAAATCATTCGACGCATCACTTTACTCAAAATAATTTCAACGACCACATAAGTCATGAAATCCAAAAGATTCCGACCGCAAATCTCAAATCTTTTAATTCAATTAGTGTCATGGAACTATCAAATTGCTTTATTTATAAAACATTCAACATTATTATCACAACCACATACTGCCAATTGTACTAACAATAAGACATAACACTCTTAACAAGATTCATCATGTTCTCTTATCCCTTCGTATTTTTTAATAGGAACACCATAAATCACTTTATCATGTTTTTATCATCTAAATAAGATTTCAACTACTTGATCTAGGAAAAGCCTAGTGCACCTGCCATAATATTGAAACAAAACTCTTTAATAAGATGATACTAGAACATGACAACCGCACAAAACATACTAGTATAAAACTCTTATTAGATTTCATACATTCAAATCTTATTGATGCTCAACTCTAATTTAGCATAAATTGATTGCATCTAGTCATTACTGGCAATAATTAATTATTATTTTTGTCATGGTAGCATTTATGATCCTATCTCTGTTTTGCAATCACAAAAACTATTATGAGCACAGAAAAAACATTCCACCTTACGTTTAGAAATTAGAACGAAATAACTTTAAACTTCAATAATATAATCTTTATTAGACAAGATTCCACAAGTCAATACATCAACCCTCATCTATTTCTTATACATGTTTTCACAATTTAGCATGGCAAAAGTTATACGAATTTAGCAGTTCTATATGCTCATCAAATATGTAAAGAGAGGACATATTACAGGTTAATATTACTAAGACAATATTTCAACACCTCCTTACTTAACCATCCCGAATGGTTAGATTAATTACTTAAGACTAAATAATCCATTCTACCCAACAAGTTGAAAATTTAAACAATCATAATAATCAAACCAATTCTTTTTTTCATATTCCTCAATAATTGCATAAGTTCCCAACATGTATTGGCAAATTCTTAACCACAACTCTTCAAAAAAACTACAGCATGACAACATCATATTAATCAACTTCACTTCTAAGGATGTTAGTAGAAATTAATTATGCACCATGCTAACATTTCAACTTGATAATTCACAACTTATCAATGATTTATATGATTGCCACCTCCTACTTAAACACCACCAAGGGTTTTAACACTTCCTTTCAGGAAAGAGGGGAAATAAACTCCAATAATCGAAATAACCCAAAATAAATACATAGAGGCACGGCTTCGCAAGTTAACGAACTTGCAACATAAAGCTTTGATTTTTTAAAAATATCAAACGAATAGATGAGTAATGTTTTCCAGTAAGAAAGATGAACAAACATTGAAATATCCATCTCACCAATTAATACCACTCACGAGCAGCAACAAAAACTCAACAATCAGAAGAAAACAACAATTGACTCAAGAACAATTAGAGACCTATTGGTACCCAACAACTGCAATGAACCGCTACCCCAAGAGAAATTCATTAACTGCACTAGGCCAAGAATTGGCAAAAATCAACTCAAGGAAGATAACAACTTTTCTAAGAAACTCACGCACAACATCTGTAACTAAGTTACCTAAGGTAACTACATCACTATCCCCATACCACGAACGGTGGTATAAACTGGCAATACCCAAGGCAACAACTACAACCTCTACCTCTTATTATTGACTATCCTCACTCATAACAGACATAGAAGCAAATCATAATCATACAAGATCATCTCATAACATAAATTATCAATACAATATGTCAAAAGTATAAATGCAATGCTTGACCTATCCCATCCTACTGTGCACCAGTGTGTCAATTTAATAATCCACATATGATTCAATAAGGACAATACCGCATAATCAACATTTGATTCACCAAGATCATAATCAATCGATTCATAGGGAATACTACCACATAGACCACTATATAGTCATTAAGAATTCCACCACTAAGACCACAATATATTCGTTAAGAATACTACCACTTGACCACTATATGTTCATTAAGAATACCACTACTTAGTCCACAATACCCTCATAAAGAATACTACCCCACAACCATATTTGTTTCATCAAGAACAATACCACATACCCATAATTAATCCATCAAAAGCATAAACAATTGATTTTTAAAATACTATCAGATAGACCACATTAAAGAAACATGAAACAATGGCATAGCATCTCAGATTAAGAGAATTATCTAATGTGAATGTAGTATGATTAACAAGTTAAATGGTAGCATCATACGCTACATTTACTTGCCTCTACTGAAGGAGCGAAGCACTTCAAACATGGTAAGGAGTGAAGCTACCTGTCCAAAAACCACCTCTCAACACAGGACTACAGCAAGGCATCCACCTTGTAAGAAAATAAAATGCCGCTAATCCCAAATCCTGACAAATACCCTCTCAGCTCGTCGACTCTACGCCCAACCCACTACAGTAGCGCTGCTTGTTTTTATTGTATCTTTAAAACTACTAGGCCAGGCATAACAAATGAGATATTTCTGGAAACTACAGAGAAAAATCTACAATTTTCAAGTAGACATCTTATTTTTAATTTGCTGCTAAAAGGGTGTAATATATCGCGCAAAATAGAGGATAGACTCTATTTCGGCGATCTAGCTAGCAATCTTCTAACAAACCCCACCTTCTATATAAAGCTCTAAAATTCATGATTTGTTTATAGAAGCTAGTTTACAAGATTTCCTACAACTTTCGTTATTGCAGCCAAAATTATAAAATTCATTTACCCCTCTGAAACTACACTTGAACAGCAATCTGTTTTAGACTACTCCTCTACCACACAGCAAAATTCCCGACTCTGCTACACCTAAACCCCACGGCAAAAAAATCTAAAAAAAATTACAAAATCTAGAAATCAACGTCCTCTATAACTTTCTTGTTGTCCAGATCCGTGGAAAAAATCGTCTTCATACTCTAATCTAAATGAACATTCGCGCTGCACGAATCATCCTACGTGCAGACAGCAGAAAAACACTAATTGGCTAATTACCCCAATAATCCATCACTAAACTCGAGCCAAGAACCCTAATTATATCTAAAACTAGGAGAATTGAGGTGGGAAAATTACCTAGGCGAATCGTTCAAGATTCACCCTTCGTTTTCTTTTCTCCTCCCCTCCTTCTTCTCCTTTCTCTTCCTTCTCTTCTCCCTTCCCTTCCTTGATCCCTCCTTTGCAGCAAACAGCATGGCAATAGCTTGGAGGAGGTGTGGAGGTGAAAGGGGAAGGGAGGGTGGCAGCCAAGAAGGGGAAAAGGATGGGCAGCTAAGGGAGGGGGTATATAAGGTGGTGGCTAGGGTTTGGGGGTGCGGCCCCCTTTGGGCCGGCTGCCCCAAAGTGACTGGCCCACCCCTCCAGACAGCGTAAAACATATAAATTAATTATTTTAATTCATTTTAAATTTTGGACAATTCCCCAATTTAATTTTCACCTCCCGCGATTCATCGAAAAATTGGAAAACTCCGCGATTCCGCTAATTATTCCCAAGGACGCCGTAAAGATGTTCTGGGCATTACAGGAGCGCTACCCGCTGGTCCAAAAGTTATTATATTCCCTCCTCATGTCTTCGAGGAAACTAAGGCATTATTTTCAGGCGCACAAAATTTTTGTGCCATCTGAGTTTCTCTTAGGAGTGGTCCTCTAAGATAGGGAAACAGCGGGATGCATGGCAAAATGGTCAGAGAAACTTGGAGAGTTTGACCTCCATTTTGTGTCTCGAACGGTCATTAAATCCCAAATCTTGGCAGAATTTGTCGTCGAATGGATAAATCCTGAACCTATTCAGGATCCCCAACAGTTCGATTCCCACGATATGTGGACGATGTACTTCGATGGGTCACTCACATTAAGTGGCTCAGGGGTTGGGGTGGTCCTGGAATCTCCTACAGGAGAGACCTTAAAGTATGCCATTCAATTACTCTTTCCAGCTACAAATAATGTGGCCGAGTATGAAGGTTTGTTGGCTGGCATATGAGCCGCTAAAGCGCTCAGGATTCGTTGACTACTCGTGAAAGGAGACTCTCAACTAGTTGTGAATCAGGTCAGCAAAGAGTATCAATGCTCGAGCTCAACCATGTCTCAATATTTATGGATGTTCGCAAGCTAGAAAAGCATTTTTTTAGTTTCAAGTTGCAGTATATCCCTCTGAAGGATAACTTTCTCGCAGAACAGTTAGCTCGACTAGCTTCTTCTCGGTCGCCAGTTCCATTTGGAGTCTTCTTAGAGCAATTCTGGAAGCCGTCTTTAGTTGAAGGACTAGAGACAACTCTTAATGAGGTGACGTCTATTGAGAATAAAGATACCTAGATGTCCGCCATCTACGAGTATCTTCTAAAGGGTTTTGTACCTGAAGACGATCTAGAAGTAGATCATTTGTTTCGCAAAGCCAAGATGTATACCTTGGTCAAAGAGGTACTCTACAAGCGGAGTACTCAAGGCATTCTCATGCGGTATATATCATAGAGAGAAGGGGTGCAACTCCTCACCAATATACACGGAGACATCTGTGGGACACATGCATCCTACAGAACGCTAGTCGGTAAGGCCTTTTGACAAGATTTCTACTGGCCAACAGCCCTCAGTGATGCTAAAGAGTTGGTTAAGAAATCTGTATAATTCTAGTTCCATAGCCAGAAAATACACCAGTCAGGTCAGGCACTACAAATGATTCCTCTTTCATGGCCATTTGCGACCTGGGGTTTAGACATCCTAGGGCCATTTTTGCGAGCGCCGGGGGGTTCCGAGTTCCTTTTTGTGGCTATTGATACGTTCACAAAATGGATAGAGGCCGAACCAGTGACTCGAATAACAATGGAATGCGCAAAGAAATTCATGATGAGAAGTGTAATTACTCGATTTGGAGTCCCAAGTCGTATAATTACAGACAATGGTAAGCAATTCTCTAGAAGAGTTTTTCGATCAGCTCGGTACCAAGCTTTGCCATACCTCAGTAGCTCAACCTTAAAGCAATAGTGCGATGGAGCGTGCAAATGGGCAAATAATGCAAGGGATAAAAACTCGAGACTTCGATCAGTTTGTAAAATGCTCGGGGCTTGGGTACAAGAACTCCCTTCAGTATTATGGGCAATTTACACGACTCCTAATCGAGCCATCGTAGTAACTCCTTTTTTCTTAGTGTTTGGAGCAGAAGCCATGCTTTCTCTATAACTAAAAACATGGTCAGCAAGGGTAAAAAATTTTAACGACTCTAACCAAGAGGAACTTCGAGTGAATGACATCAACATGCTCGAAGATAGAAGGAACCAAGCCTTGATCCAATCTGCAGTCTATTAGCAAGCCGTGTGTAAGTACAACAATCATAAGGTCCAACCTCGTAGCCTTGCTGTAGGTGACTTAGTATTGAGAAAAATCCAATCTCAGTCTAATCGGAATAAGCTTTTCCCCAAGTGGGAAGGTCCTTACACTGTACTCGAAGTTACACGACCAGGCTTTGTACGACTTGCCATGGAAGACGGTCAGATTCTTTCAAATTCTTGGAATATTGACCAATTACGTAAATTTTATGTCTAATATTTTTGTTTTTTGGCAATAATGTTTTTGGTATTCTCAATCTTTTTATATTTGTCTAGTGAGAGTTCTTTCATGTCTGCTCGACTGTTCCTAGTAACTCCAATTATTTTTACCTAGTCGGAGAATGGCACAACACTAGTCGAAGTCTCTTCTCTCTACATGTGATCCTGCCCACTAGAAGCTTCCTAGTGATACATTGCACCTAAACTCTTGCTACTAGAACAAAACAATTGGGTCACCTATGAACACGTTGGTCAGATATGAATGAAGTAACTCAATCGATCAACTTGCTATAATTTATATCTTCGATTCGATTAACCTGGTCGAAGTATGATAACAACTACCTAGTTAGAGACTTTCCTTTCTGCATGTGATCCTACCCACTAGAAGGAACTCCTTAGCGTCGACTCATTCCAAACTTTTGCTACCAGAGTATCACAATCAATTTCGACAATGGTAGTTAGACGATTTGTTTTTCTCATTACTATTCACTTAGTTTATCCATACAAACTAAGTCAATGGTCAGAGGCTAGGATAAGGTTATTCGTATAATTTTATTTCTTAGCTCTAAATTTTTCTTACAACTATTGTTTTACGAGTACAAAAGAAAGATGCATTGCAGGGAAAAGCTTCTCATTCATTGAAGGAAAATGAAGAGACCCCTTTATTCATCAATGGTAAGTCTTTATAAAATTTGTTATGATTACACAACTAGGGTGAGTCGAGTTGCATTTCTTCCAACACCTTTCGCCCATAAGGTTCAGCTTCTTCAATCCATCGAGACGCTTGTGTGTTGGAGCAGTTGAAGTCATGCTCGATTGCTTGAAATGATTAACTCGGGTTGCTCGCTTTGAGTTTTGCCAAAGCGTAGCTTACTGCACTTTTGATAGCCTCTCAAATCAATTCGATTTATTCGCCCTTTATATTAGCCAAATATTTCTCTAAAGCCTTTACTTGCAGTTCAATTACACTTCTGCAAGCAATTATGGTATCTTCAAAAAGGTTTACTTTCTCAGAACCAAACTTGCCAAGTAAATTGTTGAAGAGATCAATGTTGTCATGAAGAATTGTCTTCGCCGACTTTGTCTCCTCTTCACTGCGAGTCGAGTCTTCATAGAGATGTTTCATTTCAGCTATTGCTCCTGCAAATAGGGAATCAACAGTCAGGTTGAATGACATATCATGACACTACATAGTTGTATGTTCTCCTACGACTATTAAGTTGTAAGTTCTGCTACGACAATCTAGTCGTAAGTCCTGCTATGACTACTTGGTCAAAGGATGTATTACAACTACCTAGTTTAGGTGAACTCTTACCTGAAAGTCATGCATTAAGACTTTCAAGGTCTTTCTTCATCTTTGCCTCCTTCTCCTTAATTATTCTAGTTATAGCTCCAATCACCTTGGTCTTTTCTTCGACTTTAATGAGGAGATGGTTTATTTCGGTCTCTTTTTCTGTCAAAGGAAGGACATCAGGGAAAGTAAGGAGAACGTTAAAAGAGTAACCAGTCGTAAGTTCATAACTTACTATTTATTTTCTCTTTTAAAGCTTTGCCCTTAGAATTGGCCTATGTTAGGCCTATCCTAAGGTCGGCGACTTCCTTCTTGAGTCTTTGCATCTCAAGTTTTTCCTCCTCGAGCACAGTCGCCAGAGCCTTTGCATCGCTCCTGAATCAAGAAGGGTTGGCAACCAAGATGAGGAAGCTGGTTAAGCAATCAAAACAAAATTTGGTTGCAAGAAAAGCTTACCACCATCCCGTATCTTTGGAGAGCTTAGCGTTCTCTTCTCATAGAAGAGTAAGCTATCTGTGGTACTCGGCCACAATTGCCATGTTCTCCAAAGCTCTCTACATTTGAGAAGCCAATAAGACACTAGTAAATGTTTTATGTGAATGACTAAGTGCTAGATACGTACATTCATCTCCCTACGAGCAAGATTCTCGAGAATGCTCGTGGTGTCATGTAGCTGATCGAGCTTGTCGACCCTTCTCCACCACACATCCTCAAGACGGTTGTCATCGAAAATCTGCCTTTTGTTGGGCAGGTCATTTGGGTGTGGGGCTTGAGGTCAGTCGAACGAGTTCCTCGCTACAAAAGGAGGGTTAAAAATGGAAGAGAAGAAGGGAAGTTCGTTCTCTTCCCATAAGTTACCTTCCTGGATCTGAGGAGGAATGACTTTGGCTAGCTCCTCAGTGCACTGTTCGGGAAGTCCCCCCTCCGTAGTTTCCACGACCTCCTCTACAGTCGTGGGCACTGCAGTTTCCATGACCTTCTCTGCGGTCGTGGGTGCCACGGCGCAGATCTCGGTCTCCACTAGTTGGCTAGTCGGTTCTTCGACCACAGTTATCATCTCTTCACTGACTATGGGTAAATTCATAAGAGACTCACCCGCAGTGTCATCCTTCTTTGACAGAGACGCTGAGCTACACGACCACGAGAGTAAGAAAATTTCTTCCAATACAATATGAAAGGAAAGAGTTACGTGCAAGATTATACGTACGTTGTTTTTGTTCCTTTAATTTTGAATGCCGAAGAAACTTTTTTGGAGATTAGTTTCTTCGGTTTCTTCTCCTTGATTGTTTCTGGTCTCACGGAGATGCTCTCGACCACGTCTAGCCGAGAACCTTGAGCAAGGCTTTCAACACCTTTCTCCTCTCGACTCTTTTGATAGTTGAGAGCGGTCTCGATTACCTGAAGAGTGGAACCCTCCTTGAAATCTCTCCAGTATTCCTTGTTGAGTTTCTTAATAAAACCTTGAGAAGCACAGACCAAATGGGTTTCAGTACTATAATAAAAGGGTACCTTTATCTTGGGGGTCGGTTGCTCGAAAATAGCTGCTCCAATTTCAGATGTAGTACTTAAGTCTATGATGAACTGCTTCATTGGGCTAACCTTAGCACTGGAGGTAGCGGTACTCGAACTGACTTTTTCCTTGTCGGTAACTCTAGTTAGCCAATGCTTTTTTGCAGCAGGAGCCTGTTTCTCCTCTACTGCTTTTCCAATAACCATCAATTCGACCCCTTGGTCATCCTGATAGTTATTCATGCCCACATTCTGAGAAGAAAACGAGGGAGAATAACATTTAGTCGTAAGTTCTTATACGACTATTAAGTCGTAAGTTTTTCTACGACTATCTAGTCGTAAATTCTTCTACGACCATTTAGTCTAAAAGTTTTTCTACAAGTATATAGCACTAAAAGGTAACATCAGTGTTTTGATTACCTTTAGTTGTTCTTCTCTCTCTACGGTGGATACGTCCACCAAGATATGAGGAGCCTTCTCACAAATGTTCTTGACTCGGAGGTTAATCTCCTCTAGGTCAAGATCTATTTCATTTAAACCTTAATTAGTATACAATATTCAGATTTAATCTCAAAAATGAAAGAATTTAATTCTGCAAATGTGAATACACTTACCGTTTTCATAGTCTCTGGTAGCGTCGGCAGCACCAGAGTACATTAACATAGGATGTTCTCGCCTCTTCAATGGGTTGATGCGGCGGGTGATGTAGTCCTTCACTACATGCCATCCTGTAAACCCATTGTCCCTCAGCTCCTTCATAGTTGAGATGTAAGGAGCTCTCTTGGTAATGTCCTTTGCGACTAAATTCCAGAAAGTCAAATTAATAGATTACATGTGATGATGAAACCAGTCGTAAATAAAGCACGACTAAGCATCTAATCGTAACAACCCATGTGACAAATAATCTATCATCACTAGTATGTTTCCCAACCTAAGGTGACAAAGGTATCATGGTATTCCAAATTATCAAGGAGGGATAAACAGCATACGACAATAACTACCAGTTGCAAAATTTGAATAAAAGTAGCGATGCAATATAACGTAAAACAAAATAATTAAATAATAGATTGAAAATTTAGATTCAACATGATCAAAGGACACGACTTGCCCTGGTTATGCTCAGTGAGGTACTCATGGTCTTCGGGCGTAGAATCTGCTCCTCCGGAATCCGAATCTAACGAGAAAGAAAGCGACTGAAACAAAGAAAACACATAAAATGATAAATAAATGAACTCCAAAAATCACAAAACTAGAACCAACAGCTAGAGCTCGATTTTAGATGAATTTACAAAAAAGAACGGGGTCAATCGGACCTAGGACGGAGGAGAACGGGCTCTCAGAAAATTAATCAGAAATTAAATCAGGAAAATTGGAAAATATTACTGTGCTGTGGACCGGGCGCACAGGGAACCAGGTCCATGGTGGACGCGGTCCACCAAAATAGTGCACGGGGGACGGCGGCGCTGACGCGGCGGGGCAGGCTGACGTGGCAGCAGCTGGTGCTGCCACGTGGCACGGGGATGACGTGGCGGCTGACGTGGCTGCCACGTGGCTCGGGGCGGCCGATTTTGCTGACGTGGCATGACACATGGCATGCCACGTGGGCGGTAGGGCTGACGTGGCTCCGGCTCGGGCGCGGCGACGGTGCGGGATCGGACGGCTCGCGGACGTCTACGCGGCGAGATCGGCTCAGATCTGAGTGAGCGGCGGAGATGCGACGACCGGGCGTGGGCGGTGGGCGGATCGCCGACGCGTGGCGCGGCGCGTGGCCGGCGGTCGGGTGCGCGGATCTGCGCGCGCGGACCGAGGTGAGCCGCGGGGCGACGGGAGCGGCCACTGGGCGGGCGACGTGAGAGGCGGAGGCGCAACGAGGCTCACCGGCGACGAGGATGCGGCGAGGACGGGGCTCCAGTGATGGGAAGGCTCCGGCGACGACGCGGACGGCGGAGGCGCAGTTCGGAGGCAACGCGGACGGCGGCGCGGGTGCCAGGGCAGGCGAGGAGTGGCGGCGGCGGAGTTCGGGTGTCGGCACGCGAACCGAGCGATGAACGCGGTTAAAAACACGCGAACCGAGGAATCCCGTTCGGTTACGACGCGGGCACGATTTTGACAGCGCGGATGCGACCACGTGGGCGCGATCTGGCGGCATCGAGCGGGCGAGGGCGGGGCGTTGCTGGTGCTGCCGCGTGGCGCATCCAACGGCGCGGGGCGACGCGCGAGCGGCGGCGATTAGGGTTAGGGTTACGCGCGGGCGCGGGGAATGGATGGTGGGGATGAGGCCATGGCGCGAAGATCGTGTTAGTGATATGCCCTAGAGGCAACATGGAGATGTTGTATATATCACATACTATGTTTATGATCACATACTATGTTTATGATATATTACTTTGTTCCTTGAAATAGACATTATCATTATTGATCAATGAGTATATGACTTATTCATGAGACTCTGCCACGAGATGATTCAAAGACAAACATTTCACACGAGGGGTCCAACAAATATGATTCAAAGACAAAGATCAGCATATGTATTGATTGATGATTATGTCTCATGGATCATGGTATGGTGATACCAAATCAATAATATGGACATGTGTTAGTGAACATATGTTGGATAGACCTGCCATGAGACACTGCAGAGATTTCTTGTGTCATCAGTTGGTCTCAAGTAGTGTTTATGTAGAATCCTTAGACTTGAGATCATCATGGTTTCCAACATGCGTAATAGCTTATTTTGGGACTACTAAACACTACTCCGTAACTGGGTAGTCATAAAAGTAGTCTTCGGGTTTGCCATGAAACATGTAGTGGGATGTGAATGATCAAGATAAAATTTGCCCCTCCTTATGGAGAGATATCTCTGGGCCCCTCGATGTAATGGATTATGAAATTGCATGGCCATGCTAAGGTGATTGAGGAGTCAATCACAAGTTTATAATCCATCACGGAATCGAGAGAGTGATTGAGCTATTAAGAGGATGACACAGGTCTCGCCTTGAGCTCAATCTATATCATGAGGCAAAGGGATTCGTACATGAGAACATTACAGGTTCAGCCGATATGATCTTTACGCATACTTTGGGGTTAATATGTCTTACTAGAGGCCGCTATTAACAGGGTGACCGAAAAGGCGTTTCTGGGTCACGACCAAGTATACGTGAACCTACAGGGTCGCACGCTTAACGGGTTGGAACACTAATTCGAATATGATTCGAATGTGGGCTCAATTCGGATAGAGATCCGAATAGACTCCTATTGGGCCTCGGTCCGCAAGGCCCACGTGAGGAGGTCTATATATATGGAGGTGAGGGGCTGAGCGGATTCATCCCGGTTAACATCTAGCATAACCCTAGCCGCCACCTCCCGAGCCAAACCCTAGCCGTTCACGAGTGCTAGTACACTCGTGATCGGCGTTCCAGCCCCAGACGTGTGGATACCGGTGGAGGCGCTGCTCGTTGCGGTGTTGATCGGCGTCAACAACCTACAGATTGGATCCGCTCGTGGTGTGGTTGATCGCGTGGAGGAGACGATCTGTTCGAGACGATCGGCTAATTCTGATACTACCTCGACGCGCGTGGTTGGATCGGTTTCTCCAATTCTTCTTCCGCTGCACTACGCGTCTAGAGGTAATGATCCATGATCCTTTCTTAGCATGATGTCCTTGTGTGCGCGGTAGAAAAGTTTTGTTTTCTCCTTTCGTAGCCTACGCGCAATCCTTTAGTGGTATCAGAGCCATCTTGCGTAGTTTGGAATCTGGATCAGCGCATATGTTGATATGCGGTAATAGTAGATTGGATCTATTACAGTCTAGATCAGGTTGTTCTTATGATGAATCGGTGGTCAATCGGTCATAAGGGGTTGAAATAGGTATGAGTTGATAGCATCATATGGCCAAAAAGATTAGTTCGTGCTCCTTCTTTGATGTATGCGCGATTTGCCCCTACCGGCTGGAATCACCATCGGGACTAACTACGCGCACAATCAGTAGATCGAGCCAACAGATCGAGGTCTTATGTTGTGGTCTCCTCAAGTATACCGATCGCGATGATCAATATGATTGATCTAATGAAAATTGAGACATTTTGAATGAATCGGATTTGGGTTGATTTGATCGGCCCGATGAGATTTTCATAGCGATTTCACAGATGCGATCTATGTAATTCCGTGAGTACCCCCCTTGTATAGCGTCTTGGGTTCACATCGTTAGATAGAATGCGATTCTACGTCTAACTTGTTTTTGCAGATAATGGTGTGAATAGTATGGCCCTATAGCTTATTGGAATGTATGAGATGTATGTGATGCATGTAACATTCGTTCATGGCCTGCGTGTCATGATTATTTCAGCTATTGTTAGCTGTATATATTGTATTTAACAACCTGCGTGTCGACCTTAATGCTTGAATATATCTTTGTAATCTTTAATTTCTAGCTATTATAGGTAGTAGCCTTGTTTTGAGGTTACAAGCTTTCAAGCATGGTGGCCTAAAGGGGTGATGTGGAGGATGGAGATCGTCTACACCTACATGGAGATGGATATCACCATTTTTAGGCCATACTATTTCACAGTTAAATGTGTTTATCTATGATGTTATCTATCTTATTCTTATGCAATGATATATGTGATATGTTGCTTTGGTAGGATAGAATCCCTATTAAAATTAGGTGTTAATGTCCTTCCATATGTTGCACCAAAAGATAATGATCATCGTATGGTAGGTCTACCAAAGTAGAGTGCCGTCGGTTATCATCATTATTTGGGGTAGATGTCGGACATCTACATGCGGAAGCATTTGGTTTGCTTAACAAGGTTATTAAAATAGTTTTGGACCTTGGGGCATAGGTTTGGGCCGGGGCATACTGATGTCACCCAAAGTAGAGTCACATAGAGATGTGATTAGCAAGGTGTTGCTTACCCATGTCACTAGTTTTCTAGCCGTGATGCCAAAACTCACTAGGAATTAGTGAAATGAGGATCTTGACCCACTATGTAACTTAGAGGGAGTTTTTGTTGCAAAACTGATAGTGGGAGTCTTTTGTTAATAGTTTAATAAAAGATGAACATAAACATAGTGCTAAACTTTACATATTCTTGTGTTGTAGATTATGTCAGCTAACGCCGCATCCAGTACTTTTAATTTGCGATCTGTTCTTGAGAAAGAAAAACTCAATAGAACAAACTTTTTGGATTGGTATCGCAACTTGAGAATTGTTATCAAGCAAGAGCGCAAGGAGTATGTCCTTGAGTCTCCTTACCCCGAAGACTTGCCTGATAATGCTACTGTGGCTGCACGGAGAACTTATGAGAAGCAAACAAATGATTACCTTAATGTGAGCTGTCTCATGCTTGCCACAATGTCCTCTGAGTTTCAGAAGCAATATGAGAACACAAATGCCTACAATATCATTGTGAGGTTACGTGGTATGTTTGAGAACCAAGCAAGAGCCGAGAGGTTCAACACTTCAAAGTCCTTGTTTGCGTGCAGGCTTGCAGAAGGGAATCCCGTTAGCCCTCATGTGATTAAGATGATTGGCTACATTGAGAGTCTGGAAAAGCTTGGTTTTCTCCTTAGCCAAGAGTTGGCTACTGATGTGATTTTTCAGTCGCTTCCCCCGAGCTTTGAGCCATTCATACTGAACTATCACATGAACAATCTGGACAAGACTCTGGCTGAGTTGCATGGGATGCTAAAAGCTGCCGAGGAAAGCATTAAGAAAAGCAGCAATCATATGATGATGATGCAGAAAGGCAAGGGCAATCCCTATGCCAAGAAAAGCGCGGTCAAAAGAAAGTTAGCTCCCGATGCGATCGCGAGCAGTTCTGAGGCCAAGCGAGACAAGAAGGGCGCTGCTCATCCTGATACAGATTGTTTCTACTGTAAGCAATCAGGACATTGGAAAAGGAATTGCCCAAAGTATTTGGAGGATCTTGAGAAGAAGAAGGGAAGTACGACTTCCACTCCAGGTATAAATGTTATAGAGATCAATCTTGCTACTTCATCCACTAATTCTTGGGTATTTGATACCGGATCGGTTGCTCACATTTGCAAATCGTTGCAGGGGCTAATAAGAAGTAGAAGTTTGAGGAGAAGCGAAGTGAATCTTCGCGTTGGCAATGGAGCAAAAGTTGCTACAGTAGCTGTTGGCACCATGCCATTATCTTTACCTTCAGGATTAGTTTTGGAATTGAATAATTGTTATTGTGTTCCATCTCTTTCCAAGAACATTATTTTTGCTTCATGTTTGCAAGCAGAAGGTTATGACTTTAAATCTGTGGACAATGGTTGTTCCCTTTATTTCAAAGATATGTTCTATTGTCATACTCCATTGGTGAATAGGTTATACGTTCTTACTCTTGAAGGATCACCGGTCTATAACATTAATGCAAAGAGGCAACGTCCGAATGATTTGAATCCCACATTTATTCGGCACTGTCGCTTAGGTCACATAAATGAGAAACGCATGCAGAAGCTCCATAGAGATGGTATTCTGCACTCATTTGATTTTGAATCATTAGAGACATGCGAATCTTGTTTACTTGGCAAGATGACAAAGGCACCTTTCACCGGTCAAAGTGAACGAGCAAGTGACTTATTGGCACTCGTACATACTGATGTATGTGGACCAATGAGCTTAACAACCAGAGGTAGTTTTCAGTACTTCATAACTTTTACTGATGACTTTAATAGATATGGGTATATCTACCTGATGAAGCATAAGTCTGAATCCTTTGAAAAGTTCAAAGAATTCCAAAATGAAGTGCAAAATCATTTAGGCAAGACAATCAAGTTTCTACGATCTGATCGTGGAGGCGAGTATTTGAGCCATGAGTTTGGCAATAATCTAAAGGATTGTGGAATTATTCCACAATTGACTCCGCCAGGAACACCTCAATGGAATGGGGTATCTGAACGGAGAAATCGCACCTTATTAGATATGGTGCGCTCCAAGATGAGTCAAATTGATCTTCCATTGTCTTTTTGGGGGTACGCTCTTGAAACAGTCGCGTTCACACTAAACAGGGTTCCATCAAAATCAGTAGAAAAGACACCATATGAAATGTGGACAGGACAACATCCTAGCTTATCTTTTCTTAAGATTTGGGGATGTGAGGCTTATGTAAAACGTTTACAATCTGATAAGCTCACTCCTAAATCTGATAAATGCTTCTTTATCAGGTATCCTAAGGAAACAAAAGGATATTACTTCTATAATCAAGAAGAAGGCAAAGTGTTTGTCACCCGGCATAGTGTCTTCTTAGAGAAAGAGTTTCTCTCAAGAAGGGATAGTGGGAGCACAGTGCAACTTGAAGAAATTCGAGAAACACCTAAAAACGTTTCAGCTCCTACAGAACCACAACAGGATGAACAAACTGTTGAAGAACCTGTTGTGGACACACCGTCACCACGTAGGTCAGAGAGGTCACGTCGTGCACCTGAGAGGTACATGTTCTTGACTACTCAACAACGGGACATATTGTTGTTAGACAACGATGAGCCTAAGACCTATAAAGAAGCGATGGTGGGACCAGACTCTGAGAAATGGCTTGAAGCCATGAGATCCGAAATTGAATCCATGCACAGTAATCAAGTTTGAAACTTGGTTGATCCACCTGATGGTGTTAAAACCATTGAGTGCAAATGGGTTTTCAAGAAAAAGATAGACATAGATGGAAATGTTCACATCTATAAAGCGCGATTAGTGGCCAAAGGTTTCAAACAAATTCAAGGTGTTGATTATGATGAAACTTTTTCGCTCGTCGCAATGCTAAAGTTCATTCGGATCATTCTAGCGATTGCTGCATATTTCGACTATGAAATATGACAAATGGATGTCAAAACAGCTTTCCTTAATGGAAATTTGAGTGAGGATGTGTACATGACACAGCCCACGGGTTTTGTCGATCCGCAATCAGTTGGAAAGATATGCAAGCTCCAAAGATCCATTTATGGATTAAAGCAGGCATCTCGGAGTTGGAACATTCGTTTTGATGAAGTAATTAAAGGTTTTGGTTTCATCAAGAACGAAGAAGAGCCTTGTGTTTACAAAAAGGCTAGTGGGAGCGCACTCGTATTTCTGGTCTTATATGTGGATGACATAAATCTGTTAAGTCTTCATTAAAAAATAGTTTCTCTATGAAAGACTTAGGAGAGGCGGCATATATTCTGGGCATCAAGATCTATAGATATAGATCAAAAAGGCTAATTGGATTAAACCAAGATACGTACATTGACAAGGTGTTGAAAAGGTTTAACATGCAGGATTCCAAGAAAGGCTTTCTACCTATGTCACATAGTATAAATCTTAGCAAGAATCAGAGTCCTAGTACACCTGATGAGCGGGATAAAATGAATGCGATTCCATATGCTTCGGTTATTGGGTCCATTATGTATGCCATGCTTTGTACACGTCTAGATGTCTCGTATGCTTTAAGTGCTACGAGTAGATACCAGTCAGATCCAGGTGAAAGTCACTGGATTGCCGTAAAGAACATCTTGAAGTACTTAAGGAGAACTAAAGATGTGTTCCTCGTCTATGGGGGTGAGGAAGAGCTCGTTGCAAATGGTTACACCGATGCTAGCTTCCAAACTGACAAAGATGATTTTAGATCGCAATCTGGATTTGTGTTCTGCCTAAATGGCGGTGCGGTGAGTTGGAAGAGTTCCAAGCAGGAGACGGTTGCTGATTCTACAATGAAGCCGGAGTACATAGCAAACAAGCTACCAAAGAGGCTGTTTGGATCAAGAAATTTGTTTCTGAGCTTGGTGTGATAGCTAGTGCCTCCAGCCCAATGGATCTCTACTGTGACAATAGTGGGACCATTGCACAAGCCAAGGAGCCTAGATCGCACTAGAAGTCCAAGCACATTTTACGGCGATTTCATCTCATCCGCGAGATAGTGGAGAGAGGCGATGTGAAGATATGCAAAGTACAAACGGATTTGAACATTGCAGATCCGTTGACAAAGCCGCTTCCCCAGCCAAAGCATGAGGCTCACACTAGGGCAATGGGTATTAGATACCTACATGATTGACTCTAGTGCAAGTGGGAGACTGTTAGTGATATGCCCTAGAGGCAACATGGAGATGTTGTATACATCACATACTATGTTTATGATACATTACTTTGTTCCTTGAAATAGACATTATCATTATTGATCAATGAGTATGTGACTTATTCATAAGACTCTTAATGCTAAAATGTTGCTATTTCTAAATGATCCCTGATCATATATCATATGAGGAACAAATATGATTCAAAGACAAAGATCAGCATATGTATTGATTGATGATTATGTCTCATGGATCATGGTATGGTGATACCAAATCAATAATATGGACATGTGTTAGTGAACATATGTTGGATAGACCTGCCATGAGACACTGCAGAGATTTCTTGTGTCATCAGTTGGTCTCAAGTAGTGTTTATGTAGAATCCTTAGACTTGAGATCATCATGGTTTCCAACATGCGTAATAGCTTATTTTGGGACTACTAAACACTACTCCGTAACTGGGTAGTCATAAAAGTAGTCTTCGGGTTTGCCATGAAACATGTAGTGGGATGTGAATGATCAAGATAAAATTTACCCCTCCTTATGGAGAGATATTTTTGGGCCCCTCGATGTAATGGATTATGAAAGTGCATGGCCATGCCAAGGTGATTGAGGAGTCAATCACAAGTTTATAATCCATCACGGAATCGAGAGAGTGATTGAGCTATTAAGAGGATGACACAGGTCTCGCCTTGAGCTCAATCTATATCATGAGGCAAAGGGATTCGTACATGAGAACATTACAGGTTCAGCCGATATGATCTTTACGCATACTTTGGGGTTAATATGTCTTACTAGAGGCCGCTATTAACAGGGTGATCGAAAAGGCATTTCTGGGTCACGACCAAGTATACGTGAACCTACAGGGTCGCATGCTTAACGGGTTGGAACACTAATTCGAATATGATTCGAATGTGGGCTCAATTCGGATAGAGATCCGAATAGACTCCTATTGGGCCTCGGTCCGCAAGGCCCACGTGAGGAGGTCTATATATATGGAGGCGAGGGGCTGAGCAGATTCATCCCGGTTAACATCTAGCATAACCCTAGCCGCCACCTCCCGAGCCAAACCCTAGCCGTTCACGAGTGCTAGTACACTCGCGATCGACATTACAGCCCCGGACGTGTGGATACCGGTGGAGGCGCTGCTCGTTGCGGTGTTGATCGGCGTCAACAACCTACAGATTGGATCCGCTCGTGGTGTGGTTGATCGCGTGGAGGAGACGATCTGTTCGAGACGATAGGCTAATTCCGCTACAACCTCGACGTGCGTGGTTGGATCGGTTTCTACAACTCTTCTTCCGCTGCACTACGCGTCTAGAGGTAATGATCCTTGATCCTCTCTTAGCATGATGTCCTTGTGTGCGCGGTAGAAAAGTTTTGTTTTCTGCTTTCGTAGCCTACACGCAATCCTTTAGATCGGCCGGTTGCGGGAGGGGTGAGGCGCGGCGCGAGGGGGCGGCTGGTGCCTCCGCGTGGCAGTGCGGATGCGCGACGCGTGGCGGCGGGGTGGATCGGGCGGCCGGGGCGCGAGCGGGAAAGGAGGGGTACGGCGGCAACGCGGAGGCGGGGATGATTGACGCGTGGCTGCGGCGGGATCGGGCGGCCGGGGGAGTTTTAATTTCTTTTCTTTTTCCAGAAATTCAAGTAAACTTTCAAGAGCTCTAGAAAATAGCAAATAAATCCCAAAAATTCACCAAAAATACCAAAAAATTCCTTGAGACCTGAAGAATCTAAATAAAATATTTTTAACTTATGTTAATATTTATTTTAATCATATTAAATCATTTAAAACTCTAGAAATTCATTTGAAGCTTGAATTAATTCCAGAAAATTTATTTTTAAATTCCTGGCTTTAAAAATAGCAGAAAAACAGAATGTTACAAACCTTACCCCCTTAAATGAGATCTCGACCCCGAGATCTGGGCCAACTAAGAGAATAGGTTCGGAAACTCTGCTCTGAGGTCCTCCTCGCGCTCCCAGGTGGCTTCCTCCTCGGAATGGTTGCTCCACTGCACCTTGCAAAAATGGATCACTTTATTCCGGGTGACTCGCTCTGACACTTCCAAAATTTTGACTGGATGCTCCTTGTACAATAGATCCTCCTGCAGGTCAACGGCCTCAATGTAACATCCTGTTTTTCTGAGATTTTTAAAGCCTGGATTTCAAAAATGAATTTTCTGGAATTTTCTGAAATTAATTGAAGCTTCAAATGAATTTTCAAAGTTTTAAATGATTTAATGTGATTAAAATAAACATTAACATAAGTTGAAAATATTTTATTTGAGTTCCTTGTGTCACAAGGAATTTTCTGGTATTTTTGGTGAATTTTCCGGATTTATTTGCTATTTTCTAGAGCTTTTAGAAGTTTATTTGAATTTCTGGAAAAAGAAAAGAAAAGGAATATTTCCCGCCGCCGATCTCCCTCTCTCGCCACGTCAACCATCCCGCGCCAGCGCCGCCACAGTACCCTTTCCCGCAAGACTCCGCCCGCCGCTCGATCCTCGTCAAGCGCGCGCGTCAGCGCATCCTTGCTGACGCTGCGGCGGCACTGCCAACGCCCGCCCCGCCTCGCCTCGGCCGCCGTCGCGCGCACATGATCCCAACCGTTCGCCCAGCGCGCGCGCAACCCTAACCCTAACCTTTTTCACCGTCCGATCTCGCGCGTGGCCCAATCCTAGCCGTCTAACCTAATCCGCGTCGCCCGAGCCAAATCGATCGGGATTTCCTCGGTTCGCGTGTTAAAACCCGCGTTCATCCCTCGGTTCGCGTGCGCCGCCCGAGCTCGTCGCCGCCGCCCTCGCCTTCGCCCTCGCGCGCGCGTCGCCGAGCGCTCGCCGTCGCCGCCGCCGCGCCGTGCACCCTCTCCGTGCGCCCGAGCTCGCCGCCGTTGCCGAGGACGCCGCCGGTGAGCCTCGCCGCCCCTCCTCGCCGTCGCCGCCTCGCCGCTCGCTCGCCCTCGCCGCACTTCGCTCGCCGGTCCCGAGCGCGCGCTCGCGCACCGCGCGCGCGCGCGCGCGCGGCGCCTCGCGCCCCGACGCCGCCACGCTGCCGCGCATCGCCGCCGCCGCCCGCGCCGCTCCATCCGCGCCCGTCCGCGCGCGCGCGCCGCTGCCGAGCCGCCACGCCGTCGCCATCCGCGCACCACCGACACCGCCGCCCGATCCCGACCGCAGATCCAGATCTGGATCCACGGCCGCGATCGCGCCGCGTGGCCAACCCTCGGCCGTCGGATCCCCGCCATCGCGTCGCGCCGCGCCGCGTCAGCCGGGCCACGTCAGCCCTAGCCGACGTGGCATCTTACGTGGCATGCCACATCGCGCCACGCCGCCCCTAGCCGTCCTCCCGAGCCACGTGGCGCCACGCCGGTACCCACGCCAAGACGCGCCACGTGGCGGATATGCCGCCGCCACGCCGCCCAGCGTCCCGCCGCGTCGACCGCCGCCCCGTGCACTTTTACGTGGACCGGGTCCACGGTGAACTCGAATTCGGTGAACCGGGTTCACAAAGACAAGAACCTTTTTCAATTTTCCTGAATTAATTTTGAATTAATTTTCCGAGCCCGTTCTCCTCCGTCCTAGCTCCGATTGACCCGTTCTTTTTCTAAATTCATCTAAAATCGAGCTCTAGCTGTTGGTTCTGTTTTGGGAATTTTGAGTTCTTTTGCTTGTCATTTTATGTGTTTCTTTGTTTCCGGTCGCTTTCTCTCGTTAGATTCGGATTAGGAGGAGCAGTTTTTCGCGCTAAGACCAGAGTACCTCACGAGCATAACGAAGGCAAGTCGTGTCCCTTGATCATGTTGAACCCAATTTTACAAACTATTATTTAATTATTTTGTTTCAAATTACATTGCATTGCTATTTTTATTCAAACCGTTGTACGTAGTTATTGTCCCAATTGCAATTACACCTCCTTGACACTTTGAAATACCATGATACCTTTGTCACCATAGGTTGGGAAATTTGATAGTGATGCTAGTTTATTTATCACATGGGTTGGTACGATTAGATTGCTTAGCCGCTTTATATTTACGTTTGGTCTCATCGCAAATATTAAACTATTAATCTGACTTAATGAAATATGGAACTGTGGTTGGTGCCACGTGTATTAAATTTGTGCCATGGCATTGGTGTGACGTTGGCTTGGTTATACAAATTGGTTTTGCACTCGGCAGTGATCGTGCAAGAAAGGGGGAAGTACAGCTTGTACTTTGGGGATGTGGTAGTCTCGCCTGGTAATGCTAAGGACTTAACTTTGTGCGCCATTGATCCGAGCTTAATCGCAAACCACATGTCTATTATGGGATGGACCTGGCTGATTAATTTGTAATACTTCAATTCAATTCTGCCATTGAGATGTACATGGTTGCTGATTTCCATGTGGCGCAAGGGGGGGTGTGATGCGAAACCCTAGCGGGCAGGATTGTGTTGAGGTAGAGCATTGTAAAGGCCTTGTTGTGATTTCCTTAGGCCTAGGCTAATCACATCGTGTGGGTACAGTTGTGCAACCTCTGCAGAGTGTAAAACTATTCGAATAGCCGCGTCCTCGGTCATGGACAGTGCTCGGGGATTTCACACGAGGGTTAGTGTTTCATTTATAACTTGGTGGTTTATGTTGGGAGTGGACAGGTAGTTCACTGTTGGTTTAAACTTGTGAATCGGTGTTCACAAGTGGTTCATGTTTATCCCTTTGATTATCTATTATTACTGTTTTCAGTTAACTTTCGCTTTCAAGTTATTTAATATATTTCATCAATAAATGCCTTTATGCAAATTAACCTTTCAGCCTTCCTTTGGTAAGCCTTGCATATTATATTGCATTTATTGTTACAAACGACTTGCTGAGTACCAATGTACTCACGGCTTTACGCCTATGTTGCTCAGTTGAGGGAGAGGAGTACTATCAGCAGGAGGTGCCAGAAGGAGAGTTCTACGACGACTTCACGGATTAGGCTTCGTTCTCCACTCGATAGCCTGTGGCTTGTCGATTGGTCGCTACGCTTTATTTTGGATTTCCGCTGCTATTTTGTTAAGCCCTTCCGCTAGAGATATTGTAAGCTTGGCCATAAGGTCGCACTTTGATATTTTATCGATATTCGAGTTTTCCTTTATTATTGTCGTGTGTATGACTGTGATGACATCTATGTTTGATCGTGCACTAGCGTGATCCTGGACTAGTGCAGTTTACACAGAGAGACCGAATTTGCATATTCGGGTCTCGACAGAGATGGTATCAGAGCCATATCGACTGTAGGACGAAGCCCTAAGTTAAATTGGTCGTAGCCCAAAAATTTATTTTCTAAATGAAACCAACTAAACTTGATATTTAGTAATATCTATATCTTCTTACCTCATTCTTAAGGATTCTTGTCTCTCGCCCCAACTCTTGCAAAATTTGTTTTCCTAAAGTTATAAACTGATCTTCCCTTTATAAATGCATTAGATGTCCCAAGCTTCTTACAGCCCGACAGGAGGATGGAGGTCACTTCTACGCGTTTTGTTGCGGTGCCTCGGATTTAAGAGACTGCCCGTCTACCTCACTAAGGATGAGAAGCAAAAAGGTCAACGCATCGGGAGCATCTCCAGGCTATACTTCACTACCCGAGTTGGCAAGCAGGTGCTACATCACAGTTTCAAGAACACCGGTGCCAGTGGAGAGATGTCAGCACAAGGAGTTGCGCACAAAGCCATCCGTCGACTTTGCAAGCTATACAAGATCAACATGGCCAGACTCGTTCGGAAGTTCAAGGAGCAGTACGGAGCCACCCCGAGACTACCAGAGCCAGTCTGGGAGGAGCCCCGGCCGCAGTCGCCAGTACCTCTACCGTCGCCTACACCGCCGAGTCCAGAGGAGAGACGTCGTATCACCGGAGATCGTCGCGCCTACCTCAGCCGGTTCACCCCAGCCCCAGTCAGAGAGCAGTCGCCGCCGATCCGCAACTCGTGGGTTGTCTACAGTGATTCTGAGGACGATAGCAGTGTACCCTATTTGTCAGGACCCGAGTGGGAGCCTTCTGAGTAGATAGTGCGAGTAGACACGTTGGATTTTATTTGCAGTTGTGTGTGATGTGAGCTGCAAATATTGCCTTAAAAGCATTATATTGTGATCATGTCAAATCTTTTATTGGAGTTTATTTTTGTTCAGTTTCTCTGTTAGCCTTCTGGCTAAGTGTTTGTTTAGTTAGGTTTCCATTAAGCAAAACCCCCTTAGACGCATTTACCTCTTATCTATGCTTTTCCCTCTCGTCTTTCGCCTTTGGTCAGTCAGCAGTTGTTTTCTTTTCAGAGCAAGATGGTTGATACCAGAACTCCTCCACCGCAACTGTGGGAACCAGACCCGAGAACAAAGGCCGCGCAGCGATGCCACTGCCTTGGACCCCGCCTCGCCGATTCTTGATGGCCTGCATACGGATGATGCGACCATGATGCGAGGTATGCAGACTATGATGCGGCGACAAAGACCAGAGCCGATACCACCGCCAAGACATCGTCGCAGACCGGCTATGCAGAGTTTATGAGGACGAGACCGCTGTTTTCTCCAACATCGAGTTTTTGGAGGCCGACGATCGGGTCCGTTCGATTGAGAAGAAACTGAACTTGGCTCTGCACCAAGACAGGAGAAGGTGTTGTATGCAAGACATCGGCTTGAGGGACCAAAGAAGAGTGGTGGGAGAACTCTCGTGCGCCATGAGGACCAAAGATAACATCACCGGAAGGAATTCGCAAAGGCTTTCCACACCGCTCATGTCATGGAGGGAGTGGTTGAGATGAAGAAGGATGAGTTTCGGGAGTTCCAGCAGAGGAACTCACCGGTGAGTGAATATCTCAACAAATTCACTCAGCTTGGCTCGCTCGCGCGCAGGATGTAGCGACAGTGCAGCTCGCGTAAGAGGTTCAAGAAAGGCTTGAACCCAGCTTTGAAGGTGCAAGTCGTAGGCAACGACTATGCCGCCTTCAGCAGCTTGGTGGATAAGGCCATACTCATCGAGGAGAGTCGCCACGAGCTCGAGGAGTCTCAAGAGGAGGTTGATCCAGCGAGGATCACAGTCACACCAGCCTCGAGGCCTCGCTTTGGTACCTATCACCGCACGAGCGCCACAAAGAAGAAGAAGAAGCAGCAGCAGCAGCAGCGATCTTGAGGTTTCGACCCCACTCGCACTCCACGCCCGATTTGAGACAGGCGGCCCTAGTGGTTCCAGTGGACAGCAGCAGCAGCAGAAGAGTAATAATCCAGCAGCGTCCATCACTTGCTTCAAGTGTCATGAAGTGGGACACTATGCTAGCAAGTGCCCTCAGAGGCAGGCCCCGACACCAGTTCGCTTTGACTTGGGAGCCACACCCGGTCGTACCCCTACCCCGGAGCAGACGCGGAGCACCCCGCCTGTGACAGCCAGCGGGGCCCGGTGGTGAGAGGTCGTGAACCACGCCACCGCAGAGGATGCCCGAGCAGCGCGAGACGTTGTGATCGATGACGCTTCGTATATCTGGCCTCGCCACCGCTTTATTTGATTCTGGAGCTTCGCATTCGTTTGTTTCTCGGAGTTTTGCTTTAAAGCAACAATTGAAAACTGTTGCTCTTGGATCTGTTCTTTTAATCCAATCCCCCGGATCCGAGTTGAGGTCCAACCTAGGTTGTCCAGGAGTTAGGATAACCATTCAGGGAGTTGAGTTCAGGGCCGACCTGATTTTGTTGGATATGCAGTCCCTAGATGTAATCTTGGGAATGGATTGGCTTCAGAAGCAGCAGGCAGTGTTAGACTGTGGGAGCAGAGCAGTGACCTTAACCAATTCAGATGGAGTTAAGGTGCGATTCGCAGCCAGTGAGTGTCAGCCAGAGCCAGTCATGATTTGCCAGAGTAAGGTAATCCAGTTGGAGGGTGTACCAGTTGTCGGAGAGTACCCCGACGTGTTTCCAGATGATCTTCCAGGTATGCCACCAGAGAGGGAGGTTGAGTTTCTGATTGAGCTTGTGCCAGGTACCGCTCCGATTTCCAAGAGACCCTACCGGATGCCAGCCAATGATTTAGCAGAGTTGAAGAAGCAAATTCAGGAGCTTTTGGATAAGGGTTATATCAGACCGAGTTCGTCCCCGTGGGGAGCGCCAGTGTTGTTCGTCAAGAAAAAGGATGGTAGTCAGCGCATGTGTGTGGACTACAGAGCACTTAATGAAGTCACCATCAAAAATAAGTACCCTCTGCCTGTGATCGATGACCGTTTGACCAGCTTAAGGGAGCAGGAGTATTCTCCAAGATTGATTTGAGATCGTGATATCATCGATGAGGATACGTAAGGAGGACATACCCAAGACAAATTTCTCGACTCGTTATGGTCTATACGAGTTCACAAAGTGATGTCATTTGGTTTGACTAATGCTCCAAAGATATTTCATGTATTTGATGAATAAGGTGTTTATGGAATATTTGGACAAGTTTGTCGTTGTGTTCATTGACGACATTTTGATATATTCCAAGGATGAGGAGGAACATCGAGCACTTGAGGTTAGCATTGCGAGAAATTGAGAGATAATCAGTTGTATGCAAAGTTCAGCAAATGTGAGTTTTGGATGAAGAAAGTCGCTTTCTAGGGCATGTGTTGACAGCAGAAGGAGTCGCATTGACCTGTGAAAGTAAGTGATGTTTTGGATTGGCAAATACCCACTTGATTACCCAGTCGAGTTTTCTGGTATGGCAGATACTACCGCCGCTTTATTGAGGGATTTTCCAGGTGTGGCTGCACCCTCACGCAGCTTGCTCAAAAGGAAAAGAAATTCACTTGGACGCCAGAGTGCGAGAAGAGTTTTGAAACTTAAGGAGAGTTTGACCACAGCCCGGTGCTTGTGTTGCCTGATATTAACAAGGATTTTGAGATATTTTGCGATGCTTCGCGCAAAGGTTTGGGTTGTGTCTTGATGCAAGACAAGAGAGTGGTAGCCTATGCCTCACGCCGCTTGAGACCGCATGAGGAGAACTACCCTACCCATGATTTAGAGTTGGCACCGTAGTGCATGCTTTAAAGATTTGGCGCCATTATCGATGGGTAACGGATGTGAGGTTTACACGGATCATAAGAGTCTCAAATACATCTTTACCCACCGAGCTTAACCTCAGCGAGAGGAGGTGGTTAGAGCTGATAAAGGATTATAATGTGGGCATACATTATCATCCTGGAAAAGCTAATGTGGTTGCAGATGCCTTGAGCAGAAAGGTATACTGCAATTCAGTGATGGTTCGAGAGAGTCAGCCAGCTTTGCATGAGGAATTTCAGAAGCTTAACCTTGAGTTGGTTGAGCTGTGATTTTTGGCAACTATGGAGATGCAGCCTACTTTGGATGGTCAGATTCGCCAGGCTCAGTCAGATGATGAGGCATTTCAACGGATCAGAAAGAATTTGAGTGAAGGTAAAGAGTCAGGATTTTCAGTGGACGACCAGGGAACCTTGTGGTTCAAGCAGCGTTTGTGTGTGCCCAACAAGCAAGAACTAAAGGATGTGTTATTAAAAGAGGCTCATGAGTCACTATTTTCGATTCATCCAGGCAGTACCAAGATGTACCAAGACATTAAGGATAAGTATTGGTGGCCAAACATGAAGCGTGAGATTGCTGAGTATGTAGCCCTTTGTGATGTTTGTCAGAGAGTAAAGGCAGAGCACCAGAGACCTGCAGGTTTGCTACAACCATTAAAAGTCCCTGAGTGGAAGTGGGAAGAAATTGGTATGGACTTTATAGTCGGTTTGCCTAAAACCAAAGAGGGACATGATTCGATTTGGGTCATTGTGGACCGTTTGACCAAGGTTGCTCATTTCATTCCAGTTAAGACGACTTACAGTGGTGACAGATTGGCAGAGCTATATATGTCCAGGATAGTCAGTTTGCATGGTGTGCCCAAGAAGATTGTGTCAGATCGTGGATCGCAGTTCACCTCGCGGTTTTGGGGTAGTTTCCATAAGGCTATGGGAACTCACCTGAATTTCAGTACAGCATATCACCCCCAGACAGATGGTCAGACAGAGCGAGTTAATCAGATTCTGGAGGACATGTTGAGAGCCTGTGTGCTTGATCATGGGTCTAAGTGGGACAGTTGTTTACCTTTTGCAGAGTTCTCATACAACAACAGCTTATCGTGCCGCTTGCGATGTCACCGTTTGAGGCATTGTATGGCAGGAAATGCAGGACCCCTCTCAATTGGAAAGAGACGGGGGAAGGTCAGGTTTTTGGCCCAGATTGTTTGAAAGAAGCTGAGGATAAGGTCCGCTTGATTCAGGAAAGGTTGAAAACTGCCTGTGCCGCATGAAAAGCTATGCGAGATACTGCACGCCGAGCCGAGTTTTGAGCCAGATGATTTTGTGTATCTGAGGATCACACCATTCAAAGGTGTGAAGAGATTTCAGCTAAAAGGGAAGCTTGCACCAAGATATGTGGGTCCGTTCAGGATTCTGAAACGCAGGGGAGAGGTTGCTTATCGCTTGAGCTACTCGTCCTTGATGGGGTACATGACGTCTTTCATGTGTCCCAATCAAGAAGTGCTCGCGCTGCACTGCAGGAGGTTGTGCCAGTTGAGGCCGTTGACCTACAGGAGGATCTGTCATACAAAGAGCACCCAGTCAAAATCTTGGAAGTGTCAGAGCGAGTCACCCGGAATAAAGCGGTCCGTTTTTGCAAAGTTCAGTGGAGCAACCATTCCGAGGAGGAAGCCACAGGAGCGCGAGGAGGATCTCGGGCGCGAGTTCCCAACCTATTCTCTTAGTTGGCCCGCATCTCGGGTCGAGATCTCGTTTAAGGGGTAAGGTTTGTAACATCCTGCTTTTTCGAGATTTTTAAAGCTCGGATTTCAAAATGAATTTTCTGGAATTTTCTGAAATTAATTGAAGCTTCAAATGAATTTTCAAAGTTTTAAATGATTTAATGTGATTAAAATAAACATTAACATAAGTTGAAAATATTTTATTTGAGTTCCTTGTGTCACAAGGAATTTTCTGTATTTTGGTGAATTTTCCGGATTTATTTGCTATTTTCTAGAGCTTTTAGAAGTTTATTTGAATTTCTGGAAAAGAAAAGAAAAGGAATATTTCCCGCCGCCGATCTCCTCTCTCCGCCACGCGTCAACCATCCTCGCGCCGCGCCGCCGCAGTACCCTTTCCCGCGCACTCCGCTCGCCGCGCTCGATCCGTCGCCAAGCGCACGCGTCACAAGATTCATCGCTGGCGCGGCACACCGCACGCGCCCGCCCCGCCTCGCCTCCGCCTGACAGCGCCGCGCGATCTCGGCCGTTCGCCCGCGCCCGCGCAACCCTAACCCTAACCTTTTCAGCCGTCCGATCTCGCCGTGGCCCAATCCTAGCCGTCTAACCTAATCGCGTCGCCCGAGCCAGAATCGATCGGGATTTCGGTTCGCGTGTTAAACCCAGCGTTCATCCTCGGTTCGCGTGCGCCGCCGAGCTCGCCGCCGCCGCCGCCGCGCTTCGCCCTCGCGCCGCCGCCGGAGCCGCTCGCCGTCGCCGCGCGCCGCCGTGCACCCCTCCGTGCGCTCGAGCTCGTCGCCGCTGCCGAGGCGCCGCCGGTGAGCTCGCCGCCTCTCGCTCGCCGCGCCGCGTCGCCCGCTCGTCGCCCTCGCACTCCCGCTCGCCCCTCGGTCCTCGAGCCCGCGCGCCGCGCACCCGCGCGCCGCGCGCCCGCGCCGCGCCGCGCCGCGCGCCGCGCCAAGCCGCCGCCACGCTGCCGCGCATCGCCGCCGCCGCCCAGCGCGCCGCTCCATCCGCGCCGCGCCGCGGCGACGCCGCGCGCCGAGCCGCCACGCGTCGGCCATCCGCGCACTTCACCGACACCGCCGCCGATCCCGACCGCAGATCGGATCCGGATCCACGGCCGCGATCGCGCCGCGTGGCCAACCCTCGCCGTCGGATCCCGCCATCGCGCCGCGCGCGCCGCGTCGGCCGGGCCACGCCAGCCCTAGCCGACGTGGCATCTACGTGGCATGCCACGTCGGCGCCACGCCGGCCCTAGCCGTCCTCCCGAGCCACGTGGCGCCCACGCCACCGCCACGCCAAGACGCGCCACGCGGCAAAGATATGCCGCCGCCAGCGCCGCCCCGCGTCGCCCGCGCCCCGCCTGCAGCATTCGTGGACCGGGTCCACGGTGAACTCGGAATTCGGTGACCGGGTTCACAAAGACAAGAACCTTTTTCAATTTTCCTGAATTAATTTTGAATTAATTTTCCGAGCCCGTTCTCCTCCGCCCTAGCTCCGATTGACCCGCTTCTTTTTCTAAATTCATCTAAAATCGAGCTCTAGCTGTTGGTTCTGTTTTTGGGAATTTTGAGTTCTTTTGCTTGTCATTTTATGTGTTTCTTTGTTTCCGTCGCTTTCTCTCGTTAGATTCGGATTCGGAGGAGCAGTTTCGCGCTGAAGACCAGAGTACCCACGAGCATAACGAAGGCAAGTCGTGTCCCTTGATCATGTTGAACCCAATTTTACAAACTATTATTTAATTATTTTGTTTCAAATTACATTGCATTGCTATTTTTATTCAAACCGCTGTACGTAGTTATTGTCCCAATTGCAATTACACCTCCTTGACACTTTGAAATACCATGATGCCTTTGTCACCATAGGTTGGGAAATTTGATAGTGATGCTAGTTTATTTATCACATGGGTTGGTACGATTAGATTGCTTAGCCAGTTTATATTTACGTTTGGTCTCATCGCAAATATTAAACTATTAATCTGACTTAATGAAATATGGAACTGTGGTTGGTGCCACGTGTATTAAATTTGTGCCACGGCATTGGTGTGACGTTGGCTTGGTTATACAAATTGGTTTTGCACTCGGGCGAGTGATCGTGCAGTAAAGGGGGAAGTACAGTTGTACTTTGGGGGATGTGGTAGTCTCGCCCGGGTAATGCTAAGGACTGAACTTTGTGCGCCATTGATCTGAGCTTAATCGTGCAAACCACATGTCTATTATGGGATGGACCTGGCTGATTAATTTGTAATACTTCAATTCAATTCTGCCATTGAGATGTACATGGTTGCTGATTTCCATGTGGCGCAAGGGGGGGTGTGATGCGAAACCCTAGCGGGCAGGATTGTGTTGAGGTAGAGCATTGTAAAGGCCTTGTTGTGATTTCCTTAGGCCTAGGCTAATCACATCGTGTGGGTACAGTTGTGCAACCTCTGCAGAGTGTAAAACTATTCGAATAGCCGCGTCCTCGGTCATGGACAGTGCTCGGGGATTTCACACGAGGGTTAGTGTTTCATTTATAACTTGGCGGTTTATGTTGGGAGTGGACAGGTAGTTCACTGTTGGTTTAAACTTGTGAATCGGTGTTCACAAGTGGTTCATGTTTATCCCTTTGATTATCTATTATTACTGTTTTCAGTTAACTTTCGCTTTCAAGTTATTTAATATATTTCATCAATAAATGCCTTTATGCAAATTAACCTTTCACCTTCCTTTGGTAAGCCTTGCATATTATATTGCATTTATTGTTACAAACGACTTCTTGAGTACCAATGTACTCACGGCTTTACGCCTATGTTGCTCGATTGAGGAGAGGAGTACTATCGCCAGGAGGTGCCGAAGGAGAGTTCTACGACGACTTCACGGATTAGGCTTCGTTCTCCACTCGATAGCTTTGTGGCTTGTCGATTGGTCGCTACGCTTTATTTTGGATTTCACGCTATTTTGTTAAGCCCTTCCGCTAGAGATATTGTAAGCTTGGCCATAAGGTCGCACCCTTGATATTTTATCGATATTCGAGTTTTCCTTTATTATTGTCGTGTGTATGACTGTGATGACATCTATGTTTGACTGTGTGCACTAGCGTGATCCTGGACTAGTGCAGTTTACACAGAGAGACCGAATTTGCATATTCGGGTCTCGACACTCAACTGGCACCACCTCCTCTGGTACACGCAAACACTTTTTCAGCTGGGACACATGGAAGACGTCATGTACCCCACTGAAGGACGCAGGTAGCTCCAACTGATAAGCAACCTCTCCCCTGCGTTTCAAAATCCTGAACGGACCAATATATCTCGGTGCAAACTTCCTTTTAACTGAAACCTCTTCACACCTTTGAATGGTGTGATCCTGAGATACACAAAATCATCTGGCTCAAAACTCAGCTCTCGACGTCTGGTATCTGCATAACTCTTTTGTCTAGCCTGGGCAGTTTTCAACCTTTCCTGTATTAAACGGACCTTATCTTCAGCTTCTTTCAAACAGTCTGGACCAAAAACCTGACCTTCCCCTGTCTCTTTTCAATTGAGAGGGGTCATGCATTTCCTGCCATAAAGTGCCTCAAACGGTGACATATGCAAACTGGCTTGATAACTGTTGTTGTATGAAAACTCTGTAAAATGCAAACAATTGCCCCACTTGGACCCATGATCGAGCACACATGCTCTCAACATGTCCTCCAAAATCTGATTTACTCGCTATGTCTGACCATCTGTCTGAGGGTGATAAGCTGTACTGAAATTCAGGTGAGTTCCCATAGTCTTATGGAAACTACCCCAAAATCGAGACGTGAACTGCGATCCACGATTTGACACAATCTTCTTGGGCACACCATGCAAACTGACAATCCTCGACATATATAGCTCTGCTAGTCCACGATGAGCAACCTTGGTCAATCGGTCCACGATGACCCAAATTGAATCATAGCCCTCTTTGGTCTTAGGCAGACTGACTATGAAGTCCATACCAATTTCTTCCCACTTCCACTCGGAGACTTTTAATGGTCAGAGCAAGCTCGCGGTCTCTCGATGCTCGCTTTACTCTCTGACAAACATCACAAAGGGTCACATACTCAGCGATCTCACGCTTCATGCTTGGCCACCAATACTTATCCTTAATGTCCTAATACATCTTGGTACTGCCTAGATGAATCGAATACGATGACTCATGAGCTTCTTTTAACAACACATCTTTTAGCTCCTGCTTATTGGGCACACACAAACGCTGCTTGAACCATAACGTTCCCTGGTTATCCAATGTAAATCCTGACTCTTTTCCTTCACTTAAGTTCTTTCTGATCCGCTGAAATGCCTCATCCTCTGACTGAGCCTGACGAAACTGACCATCCAAGGTCGGCTGCAACTCTATAGCTGCCAAAAATCCTTACTCAACCAACTCTAGGCTAAGCTTCTGAAATTCCTCATGCAACGCTGGCTGACTCTCCCGAACCATCACTGAATTGCAATATACCTTTCTGCTCAAGGCATCTGCAACAACATTGGCCTTTCCAGGATGATAATGTATACCAACATTATAATCCTTTATTAGCTCTAACCACCTCCTCTGCCTGAGGTTAAGCTCGGACTAGGTAAAGATGTTTTTCAGACTCTTATGATCTGTGTACACCTTACATCTGTTACCTATCAGATAATGACATCAAATCTTTAAAGCATGCACTACGGCTGCTAGCTCCAAATCATGAGTAGGGTAGTTCTCCTCATGCGGTCTCAACTGGCGTGAGGCATAGGCTACCACTCTCTTGTCCTGCATCAAGACACAACCCAAACCTTTGCGAGAGGCATCGCAATAAATCTCAAAATCCTTATTTATATCAGGCAACACGAGCACTGGTGCTGTGGTCAAACTCTCCTTAAGTTTTTGAAAACTTTTCTCGCACTCTGGCGTCCAAGTGAATTTCTTCTCTTTCTTGAGCAACTGCGTGAGAGGTCTGGTTACACTGGAGAAACCTTCAATGAAGCGTCGGTAATATCCTACCATACCCAGAAAACTCCTGATCTGGGTCACTGAAGTAGGCGACTGCCAATCCAAAACATCACTCATTTTTCCTGGGTCAACTGCGACTCCTTCCGCTGTCAACACATGCCCTAGGAAGGCGACTTTCTCCATCCAAAATTCACATTTGCTGAACTTAGCATACAACTGATTATCCCTCAATTTCTGCAATGCCAATCTCAGGTGCTCCTCATGCTCTCTCTCATCCTTGGAATATTCCATGAACATCTTATTCATCAAATACATGAAATAAGCTGGAGCATTGGTCAAACCAAATGACATCACTGTGAACTCGTATAGACCATAACGAGTCGAGAAGGCTGTCTTGGGTATGTCCTCCTTGCGAATCCTCATCTGATGATATCCTGACCTCAAATCAATCTTGGAGAAAACTCCTGCTCCCTTAAGCTGATCAAACAGGTCATCAATCCTGGGCAAAGGGTACTTATTCTTGATGGTGACCTCATTAAGTGCTCTGTAGTCCACACACATGCGCTGACTACCATCCTTCTTCTTGACGAATAACACTGGCGCTCCCCACGGGGATGAACTCGGTCGATGTAACCCTTATCCAAAAGCTCCTGAATTTGCTTCTTCAACTCTGCTAAATTATTGGCTAACATCCGATAGAGTCTCTTGGAAATCGGAGCGGTACCTGCTACAAGCTCAATCAGAAACTCAACTTCTCTCTCTGGTAGCATACCTGGAAGATCATCCGAAAACACATCGGGGCACTCCCTGACAACTGGTACGTCCTCCAACTGGATCACCTTGCTCTGGCAAATCATGACTGACTCTGGCTGACACTCGCTGGCTGCAAACTGTACCTTGATCCCATCTAAATTGGTGAAGGTCATCGCTCGCCTTACATACCTAACACGCTCGTTGTTTGGCGATCCATCCTAAGATTACATCTAGGGACTGGATATCCAACAAGATCAGGTCGGCCCTGAACTCAACTCCCTGAATGGTTATCCTAACTCCTGGACAACCTAGGTTGGATCTCAACTCGGAACCAGAGGATTGGATTAAAAGAACAGATCTAAGATCAACAGTTTTCAATTGTTGCTTTAAAGCAAAACGAATGCGAACCTCCAGAATAAAACAAAACTGTAGCAGGAACTGAATGGACTAGAAACGTACCGATCACAACATCTGGTGCTGCCTGGGCATCCTCTGCGGTGATGTGGTTCACCTGACCTCTCACCACCGGCGTCTTGCTGGACTATCCTGATGCCGGGGGTGCTCCTCGTCCTACTCCTGGGGTAGGAGTACGACCGGGTGTGGCTCCCAAGTCGAAACAAACTGGCGTCGAGGCCTGCCTCTGGGGCACTTGCTAGCATAGTGTCCCACCTCATGACACTTGAAGCAAGTGACAGACGCTGCTGAATTATTGCTCTTCTGCTGTTGTCGACCATCGGAACCACCGGGACGCCATCTGGACCGAAACCGACGTGGCGCCTCGAGCCGGGTCCCGGAAGCGACGACATCGCTCTGCTTCTTTGTGGCACTCGTGCGCATCGGTAGGAAACAAAGCGAGACCTCTGGGACTGGTGCGACTGTGACCCCTGCTGGATCATCCTCCTCTTGCGAGACTCCTCGAGCTCGCGGCGACTCTCCTCAATGAGAATGGCCTTGTCTACCAACTGCTGGAAACTGGCATAGTCGTTGCCTACGACCTGCACCTTCAAAGCTGGGTTCAAGCCCTTCTTGAACCTCTTCTGGCGAGCTGCATCTGAGGCTACATCCTTTGGCGCGTAGCGAGCTAGTTGAGTGAATTTATTGAGGTATTCACTCACTGACAGGTTCCTCTGCTGAAATTCCCGGAACTCATCCTTCTTCATCTCGACCACTCCATCCAAGACGTGGGCGTTATGGAAGGCTTTGGCGAACTCCTTCCAAGTGATGTTGTTCTGGTTCTCATGGGTGGCACAGTAGTTCTCCCACCACTCTGCTGCTGGTCCCTCAAGCTGGTGTGCTGCATACAACACCTTCTCTCTGTCGATGCACTTAGCTAAGTTCAGTTTCTTCTCAACTGAACAGATCCAATCATCAGCCTCCAAAGGCTCTGATGAACTGGAGAAAACAGGCGGTCTCGTCCTCATGAACTCGCATAGCCGATCGCGACGAGGTGCGGGTGGCGTGCGGCTCTCGTGTTTGTTGCTCTATCATAGCCTGCATACTCTGCATCATAGTCTGCATCATCTGAGTCTGGGCCACCAAAAACTGACTGAGGGTAGGGTCGAAAGTAGGTGTTACTGGCTACGCAGCACTGCTCTCTGAATCCTGGTTCGCCTAGCTGCGGCCTGAGGAAGTCTTGGCATCAACCATCTTGCTCTGAAAAAGGAAACAACTGCTGACTGACCAAAGGCAAAAGGCGAGGGGGAAAAGCATAGATAAAAGGTAAATGCGTCTAAGGGGGTTTTGCTAATGGAAACCTAAACTAAAAGAAACACTTAGCCAAAAAGGCTAACAACAAAACTGAGCAAAAATTAAACTCCATTAGAGGATTGACATGATCGTAATATAATACTTTTAAGGCAATATTTGCAGCTCACATCACACACAACTGCAAATAAAATCCAACGTGTCTACTCGCACTATCTACTCTGAAGGCTCCCACTCGGGTCCTGACAAATAGGGTACAACACTATCATCCTCTGAATCGCTGTAGACAACACACGAAGGCGGACCGCGGCGATCGCTCTGTCGGGGCCGGAATAAATCGATCGAGGTACGCTCGACGATCACCGGTGACACGACGTCTCGGTCTGGGGCTCGGTGGTGTAGGTGACGGTAGAGGTACTGGCGGCTGCGGTCGGGGCTCCCCCTTGACTGGCTCTGGTAGTCTAGGGGTGGGTCCGTACTGCTCCTTGAACTTCCGGATGAGTCTGACCATGTTGATCTTGTATAGCTTGCAAAGGCGACGGATGGCTTTGTGTGTAACTCCTTGTGCTGACATCTCTCCACTGGCACCGGCATTCTTGAAGCTGTGATGTAGAACTTGCTTGCCGACTTGGGTGGTGAAGTACAGCCTGCTGATGCTTCTGATGCGTTGACCTTTATGCTTCTCATCCTTGGTGAGGTAGACGGGCAATCTCTTCAATCCGAGGCTCCGCAACAGAACACGTAGAAGTGCTCTCCATCCTCCTGTCGGGTTGTATGAAGCTTGGGACATCTAATGCATTTATCAAGGAAAGATCAGTTTATAGCTTTATGAAAACAAATTTTGCGAGAATGGGGCGAGAGACAAGAATCCTTAAGAAAGAGATAAGAAGATAGAGATATAAATAAATATCAAATTTAGTTGGTTTGATTTAGAAAATAAATTTTTGGGCTAACGGCCATTCTAGCTAGGGTTTCGTCCTACAGTCGATATGGCTCTGATACCATCTTTGTTGAGACCCGAATATGCAAATTCGGACTCTCTGTGTAATCTGCACTAGTCCAGGATCACGCTGGTGCACACAGTCAAATATAGATGTAATCACAGTCATACACACGATAATAATAAAGGAAAACTCGAATATCGATAAAATCTCAAAGGTATGACATTATGGCCAAGCTTACAATATCTCTAGCCGGAAGGGCTTAACAAAATAGCAGCGGAAAATCCAAGATAAAGCGTAGTAGCCAATCGATAAGCCCACAGGCTATCGAGTGGAGAACGAAGCCTAATCTGTGAAGTCGTCGTAGTACTCTCCTTCTGGAACCTCCTGCTGATAATACTCCTCGCCCTCAACAGAGCAACATAGGCATAAAGCCATGAGTACATTGGTACTCAGCAAGTCGTTTGTAACAAATGAATGCAATATAATATGCAAGGCTTACCAAAGAAAGGCTGAAAGGTTAATTTGCATAAAAGACATTTCATGGTAAATATGAATAACTAGATTGAAAGCGAAATTTAATTGAAAACAATAAGGATAAATAATCAAAGGGATAAACATGAACCACTTGTGAACATCTATTCACAAGCTAAACCAATGGTGAACTACCTATCCACCTCCAACATAAACCACCAAGCTATAAATGAAAAGACTACCCCTCGTGTGAAATCACCGAGCATTGTCCATGACCGAGGACGCGGCTATTCGAATAGTTTTACACTCTGCAGAGGTTGCACAACTGTACCCACACGATGTGTTTAGCCTCGATCTCAAGAAATCACAACAAGGCCTTTACAATGCTATACCTCAACCCAATCCTGCCCGCTAGGGTTTCGCATCACACCCCCCTTGCGCCACATGGAAATCAACAACCATGTCCATCACATTGGCATAATTGAATTGAAATATTACAAATTAATCAGCCAGGTCCATCCCATACTAGACATGTGGTTTGCACGATTAAGCTCAGATCAATGGCGCACAAAGTTAAGTCCTTAACATTACCCGGGCGAGGCTACCACATCCCCCGAAGTGCACCTGCACTTCCCCCTTTACTGCACGATCACTCGTCTGAGTGCAAAACAAAGTTTATAAACCCAGCCAATGACACCTCAATGTCATAGCACAAATTTTTAATTAACGTGGCACCAACCACAGTTCCATATGCCATTAAGTCAAATTAATAGATTACAGGTGATGATGAAACCAGTCGTAAATAAAGCAGGACTAAGCATTGATGTTAAGGACTTAACTTTGTGTGCCATTGATATGAGCTTTTCCGTGCAAACCCCATGTCTAGTATGGGATGGACCTAACTGATTAATTTGGGATGTTTTAATCTCAATCTCGCCATTGTGATGAACATGGTTGCTGATTTCCATGAGGCATAAGGGGGGTGTGATGCGAAACCCTAGCGGGCGGGATTGGGTTGGAACTGAACTTTGTAAAGGCCTTGTTGTGATTTTCTTAGCGCGAGGCTAATCACATCGTGTGGGTACAGTTGTGCAACCTCTGCAGAGTGTAAAACTATTCGAATAGCCGCGTTCTCGGTCATGGACAATGCTCGGTGATTTCACACGAGGTATAGTTATTTCTGAAAACTTGTGGATTGTGGTTAGACAGTGAATGGTTAATTTACTGTTGGTTCAGCTTATGGATGGGAGGTCCATAAGTGGTTGATTTAGCTTGTGGATGGGAGATCCATAAGTGGTTTATTTCAATTTATTTGATTATTATTTATTATTGTTTTATTTAAAGTTCGCTTTCAATCTATTACTTGTATTTACTTTAAAATGTCATTTTATGCAAATTAACCTTTCAGCCTTCCATTGGTAAGCCTTGCATACTATATTGCATTCATTTGTTACAAACGACTTGCTGAGTACCAATGTACTCACGGCTTTATGCCCAATGTTGCTCAGTTGAGGAAGAGGAGTATCACCAGCAAGAGGTTCCTGAAGGAGGCTACTTCGACGACTACGCGGATTAGGTTTCGTTCTCCACTCGATAGCCTGTGGGCTTGTCGATTGACCACTACGCTTTATTTGGATTTCCGCTGCTAGTTTTTGTTAAGCCCTTCGGGCTAGTTCATTGTATGCTTGACCATAAGGTCGTACTCCTGATATTTATCAATATTTGAGTTTCCCTTTATTTTAGCATGTATATGGTTGTGAATACCTCTATATTTGACTGTGTGCACTAGGGTGATCCTGGGACTAGTGCAGTATACACAGAGAGTCCGGATTTGCATATTCGGGTCTCGACACCAATGCTATCCAGCAGCCTCAATCCATCTCACAAACTTCTGCGCCAGGATTATGTCAGTCTTTTCCAGGGCCCTTAGCTGGGGACAACCATCTCCGACACTGCCTAGTTGGAGGTTTGTTTTGCCATTCTTCCCGACTAGGTGATTTAAATTTGGAGTGTTGAAGGTGGAAGACGACTCGCTCGTTCGAAAACACAAGAGGAATGGGAACGATGGAAGAAGGTAAAACCGAAAGGTCGTCCAGAAGTTGCCTTTTTATCGAAAGCTCTGGCTATCTGCATCGGAAGTTGAGTGGCTTTCTCAGGAAATGAATGGGCAGATAGAGTTATGAGGGGAAATTAAGAATCCGTCTGAAGTCCATTTTCTCAACTCAAGCAAAATTAACTTTTTGTCCAAGCGCACTCCTGGTCAAGGATAAGAAAGACAATGCTTTCGATCATCTACAACATCGCTTGCACGAGAAAGTTATTTTTACTTGAAGTTCGGGGGCTAGATGACGAGGATATAATAATCCTCTTAGTTATTATATCATCATATTCTTTGAATATATCCCTTAACGATAATGGAGAAATTTCATAAGGTAGTTGTAAGTCTCAAAGTGACTACCCTGTAAGCTATTCTATGTCTACCTAGTCATAAGTTTTGTTATGACTACCTAGTCGTAGATTTCACTACGACTATCTAGTCGTAAGTTCTTCTTTGGTAGCCTACTCGTAGCTTTTGCTACGAGTACTTAGTCGTAAGACTTGCTACGACTACTTGTCCAAGGGTCTTATTGCGACTGTCTGAATTAATGACCAACCTACTCCCACAGTAGGGTAGTCTGACAAAGCAGTTAAGCATGCGTTTGTACTCCATAACCGCACACGTTCTTACCCATGTCTCTTTGACAACAACCGTCCTACGGTGAACTGCTTCCCACGTCTCTCTGATAATAACCACTGTCCAGCAGTTAACTCCTGAAACGTCAAGACACCTCATGGCAAGGAGCAACTATCACTGATTTGCCAACAATATAAGGAACAGGTTTTAGAAGAGAGGGGGGCTGGAGCGAGTGATAGACCCGGTAGGGAGTAATCCATTCTGTAAACAGTATAATTCCTTCCACTGTCCACGCTTGTAAGCCTTTTCCACAGCAACAATAGCACAGGACGTAGGGTTATTATTCTCTCAAGAGAAGGCCTGAACCTAGATAAAATTCTTGTGTCTTTACTCTGCATGATCACAATATAGCCTTGAGTGCTTTCTCCTGAATCCAAGAAATTATACATAAGATCGATATTGGAACATCGATAATAATTTAATTTTGTAAACTGGGACCAGTTTGATCAAGTGTGTGTGACTTGTCTTGCTCTGCAGTTTGATGCAAATCGTCGAAGTAGAACTCTCCGATATCATCGTAGTCTACATGTATAAATAAACCATCAAATTCAAACAAAATTCAAATAAACTCCAAAATTTAAAAACATTGAAGATTTAGATAGATCTTGTTTTTAGATAAATTTAGAAATTTGAACAGGCTCAATTGGAGTTAGGATGAAGGAGAATGGGCTTTTGGAATTTTAAAATCTAAAGAAAGAAACTAGAATTTCTGGAATTATGTTTCTAAAGGAAAAGAGATTTACGATGGAAGCATAGGATTTTTCATTTTTGGCTAAATTATTTTTCTAAAGGGAAATCGGATTATGACATCATTTTAACGCAACCCTAGCTTTGACTTTTTGGACAAGACCCCGACATGTGGGCCCAGTCTGTTATGGACTGCGTCCACGAACTAGCGGTCGGCTGAGGTGGTAAGGGGGAAATTACACTACATCTACGTGGAAGATGACTGGGCTAGTTGTGCTGACATGGCAGCCAGGTGGCTGACGTGGCATGCCAGGTGGCATCCACGTAACACCTCAGGATCCACATTACCCTGAGATGTCACTAAACCACTCCACAACTAGCCAGATTACAAGGTAAAATAAACTGGCAACATCTCCTAAAACATGATAAGTTAAGCGGAAGCATAACGAAACAAAGGTAATGGAAAACTATTAATTAAGGAACAACCACTAATAGTTTTAACCAAATAAAGTAAACCACAATCTAGCATTGTTAATTAAAAGTGATCAATAATGAGGAAAAAGATAAATAACTAGAGACTCCTAATATTCGTTATAGCATAAATCATAAAATGGTGTGTAATAGTGTTGTGCCGCTCTACCCTTCCCATGTATGCTCAAGGATCACCTAGAAGGGGGAAAAACAAGAGTGAGATAAAAATCTCAGGAGGTAAACTGTTTAAGAAGCTAATTAAACCACAATAGTTTAAACATCAACAATTATTTCCTACAATGACCGCATTTATATCCTCAACCGAAATCACTACCCACAACAGCAAAACATTAGTAAATAAATCTCGTTTGACTTCTTAATATCCCCCAACCACTACCACTAACAAGATCATTATAGCATTAACATATTTTTCCTCACTAACTTTATTATTTTCCACCACCATAGCCACTAACAACAGTTACCCCAAGAGAAATAACTCATGCCACAATCACAACCCCTACCATACCACATGGGGTGAACCCCACTCCACGACCACAGCCACATTTTTCATACCACAAGTGACCCTTATGGGGCCCATTCCACATAAAAGCTAAGAAGCTGCATATGTATACAAATAATTCATCCACCACACCTTGAATAAGTACGCAAATGATCTATTCACAATGAAAATGCATATAAATACATATGATCCATTGTACCCTTACCCAAAAAGGTAAGAGTGTGCATCGTACTACGGCAAATGTACGATGCTGTATAGGTATGATCGCGGCTATGTACGGCGACATCCACGATGCAAATAACATGTCATGTTATGCATGATATGATACCAATGATTTATAATAATTTAACCACAAAGATCAGCAATATATTCATCAAGAATACTACCTCATAATCCACATATGATTCAATAAGGACAATACCGCATAATCCACATTCGATTTAGTAAAATCATAATCAATCGATTCATAGGGAATACTACCACATAGACCACAATATATTCGTTGAGAATATTACCACTAAGACTACAATTTATTCACTAAGAATACTGTCACTTAGATGATAATATCCTCATAAAGAATACTACCCCACAACCATGTTTGTTTCATTAAGAACAATACCACATAATCACAATTAATCCATCAAAAGCATAATCAATTGATTCTTAAAATGCACAGAATCTCAGATTAAGATAATTATCTAATGTTAATATAGTATAATTAACGAGTTAAACGATAGCACATCCGCTACGTTTATTTGCCTCTACCGATGAAGCGAAGCGCTCACGCATGGTTAGGAGCGAAGCCACCTATCCAAAATTATCTCTCAGCACAGGACTACAGCAAGGTATCCACATCTTAAGAAAATAAAGTGCTGCTAAGCCCAAAACCCGACAATACCCTCTCAACTCGTCGATCCTATACCCAGCCCACTGCAGCATCCCTGTTTGTTTTTTTATATCTTTAAATCTACTAGGCCAAGCACAGCAAATGATGATATTTCTAGAAACTACAGAGAAAAACCTATAACTTTCATGTAGACACCCTATTTTTAATCTGCTGCTAAAAAGGTGTAAAATATCGCGAAAAACAGATTACAGACTCTGCTTCGGCGATCTGGCCAACAATGTTCTAACAAATCTCACCTTCTGTATAATGATCTAAAAATCATGATTTTTTTTACATAAGCTATTTACATGATTTCCTACAACTTTTTTTATTATGAGCAAAATTATAAAATTCATCTACCCCTATGAAACTACACCTAAATAGCAACCAGTTTTAGACAACTCCTCTGCTACTCAGCGAAGTTCCTGACTCTGCTTCGCCCAAACTCCACGGCCAAAAACTCTAAAACATTTACAGAAGCTAGGTTTCGACGTCCTCTACAACTTTCATGTTGATCAGATCCGCAGGAAAATCGTCTTGATGCTTTAATCTAGACGAACAGTCACGCTGCATGAATCAACCTACGCGCAGACAACACTTTAACACTAATCAGTTGATTACCCCACTAGGTCACCTCTAATCTCGAGCCATGAACCCTAAATCAATCTAAAATAGAGGGGAATAGGATGATAAATCATACCTAGGTGATCCCACAAGATCACCCCTTTTTCCTTCTCCCTTTCCCCTTCCTCTCCTTCCCTTTTTCCTCTCTTCTTCTTCTTCTTCTTCTTCTTCCTTTCTTTTCAGCCATAGTATCCATGGAGAGGGAGGGAGGGTAGGGGCGCATGGGGCAAGGGGGTGGCGGCCAAGGGGGGTAGGGGGTGGCCAAAGTGTTGAGAGGGGGTGGCTAGGGTTTAAGGGGGTGGGAGGAGGGGTGCGGCTGGGCCCTTTGGGCTGGCTGGCCCAAAGTGGCTAGGCCCACCCCTCTAGGCAGCCCAACACTCTAATTTTATTTATTTAATTTAATTTTTTTCACTTTAGATAATTCCGCAAACTTTTCCCGCCTCCCGCGATTCACCGAAAAACCGAGAAACTCCGTGATTCTACTAATACTCTCAAGGACGCCGTAAATACGTTCAGGGCATTACAATCCATGTGGCTGCTGACTCAGCAAAACTGGATGATGTGGCTGCTAGCTGGTGCACACATAGGGGATAGTAGCAGACAAGGCTGTGAATGGGAGCTGATGGTCGCCGGCGTTCCCGTGCACAGTGGCAATTGATGTTTCGCGCAAATGGGAGAGGATTACTCGGGGAATGATTTGGTGGGCACGGGGCTTATCAACGTGGCTGGAAAGATAGTCAGTGGTGAACGGGAAGCAGCGACGGCGGGGGTGCTCGAGTGAGGGTGGCTTCTGGTGGCGCAAAAGCTTTGTGAAGGGGTGGGCGGCATTCACTATGGCACGATGATGCCTAAGAGGCGGGCGGCGAGCCTTAGGAGTGACATGGGTGGCGGTGATTGCTCGTCGATGTTGCGCCAGATCTTGGGGAGAAGGGCGCATGGCACTAGGGTGGCTCAAAGTGGAGGAGAGGTTTCATAGCTATGGAGGGGAGACATCGACTAGGATTTCTCGTCATTGATGGCTGCTGGTGGATGGAAGCAAAGAGGGTAGAAGGAAAGGGCGGGTGCGGAAGGAAAGAGGGGTGCAAAAATTGGCGGAGCTTATCTGGGCAGCGTATGATTTCCGAAATCATAGGAGGGAGAAGAAGGAAAGGGGACGCGGTAGGGATGATAGGTTTGGCCCACACGCAACTGGGAGAGGGGCCGGGGACACTAACAGGTGGGTCTCAAGTAGAGAAATAAAAGGAGGGGGAGGGAGGCGAGCGGCGGGATGGGCCAGCACGAGGACGTGGCCCAATCCAGGCCGTCCACACGTCAGTCCAGGAGGGAGGTGGGGTTATTTAAAATTTTAATTTCTATTTTCAATTTTTAGAAAACCCAACAAATCAAATAAAAACTTAAAAATAGCAAAAAAATCTAAATAAATCCTAGAAAATTCATAAAAATTCTAGAAAATGCAAGGAACCCAAATAAAATAAAATAAACTTGTTTAGAATTACTAAAATTAAAAGCAAGCAATGGTTGGTTCGACAAGAGTTTCACGGTGCTGCTAGGTCTTTTAGTAGACATGCTTCCGAAGGGAAACGAGTTGCCCAAAACCACCTACAAAGACAAGAAGGTTCTTTGTCCATTGGGAATAAAACTAGAAAGAATGCATATATGTCCGAACGACTGTATCCTCTACCGTAAAGACTATGCAAACATGCATGTATGTCCAGTGTGCAATGCATCTTGTTACAAGTGTAAGAATTAATCAGATGATGGCGAGAGAATAGAGGTAAAGAAAGGACCTCCTACTAAGGTAGCATGATATCTTCCTGTAATTCCCCATTTGAAGCAATTTTTTGTGAATTCAAAGGAGGTAAAACTGATGCGTTGACACATGGAGGAGCGTAATAAGGATGGAATGCTAAGACACCTTACTAATTCCTCCCAATGGAGAAACATCAATAGGTGGATTGCAGACTTCGATGTAGAACCAAGGAATATAAGGTTTTGATTGAGTACAGAAGGAATGAATCCTTTCAGTAACATGAACAGCTGATATAACACTCGGCCCGTAACTCTCTACATCTACAACATTCCTCCTTGGTTGTGTATGAAGCAGAATTATCCAACGGTAGAAGCATCCTGGGAATGATATTGGTGTGTACCTAGTACCATTGGTGGAAGATCTAAAAATACTATGGACCAATGGGGTACAGGTATAGGATACATACAAACAAGAGAACTTCACTTTACACTCCTTATTGTTCTACACCATAAATGATTATCTTGCCTTTGCTAACCTGCCGAGCCAGAGTACAAAAGGAGTCAAAGTCTATACTCACTACTTAGATGCGTGTGTGGCTGAAACACTCACGCAAAACCGTATATATGCGTTACCGTAGGTTCCTTCGGAGGACTCACCCATACTGCAAGATGAATAAACAATTTGACGGAGAGAAGGAGGACAGTTCAGCTCTAAGGCATTTAAGCAAAAAAGAAGTTTATGATATGGTTAAAGATATAAATGTTATCATCAGAAAAGGACATAAATTGAGGACCCATAAGAAGACATCTGGAAGAAGAGATCAATATTTTAGAACTTATCTTGTTGGGAGCTTGATTGTATGTGACAGTTTGATTGGTTTCTTACTGAACATTCATGATAAAATAAAGGATGGTATTAACGCACGGCTTGACTTGGTTGATACGAACATCAGGCCTGAGTTAGCACTTATAAAAGCCGATAAAGGATGAATGTACATTCCCCTTACTTATTACACACTATCCAAGGCTGAGAGAACTAAACTGTGCTAGTGCTTGGATGGTGTTAAAGTTCCGTCTGTTACTTCACCAACATGAAGAAACTTATTTTTATAGAATATCTAAAGTTAATTGGCATGAAATCTCAAGATTGTCATATGCTGATCACACAGATGCTTTCTATTGCAATTATAAGTATTTTATCGATCAAGGTCTGAGAGAAAATCATGAGGCTATGTTATTTCTTACACAATAACTCAGAAGGTCATCGATCCCTAAGGACTAGATACTTTATAGGACGAGATGATGATGACTCTATGTCATTTTGAGATGTATTTTTCTCTATCATTTTTTGATATCATGGTCCATCTCATTGTTCACATTATATGGGGCATAAAAATGTGTGGGTTCGTGTTTGTACGTAGCATGCACCCGTTCGAGAGGTTCATAGGAATTCTTAAGTCCTATATATGGAATCAAACTCGGCTAGAGGTTAGTATCGTTAAAGGTCATGCAACCGAAGAGGTCATTGAGTTCTTTGTCGATTACATAGCTCAGGTTGAAATCACTCCAGATATGGAAGTGTATGCTGAAATAAATTTCACGGTCTTGCAACATATGACTGAAATGTCCTCGTATATTGACCACTACAAGAATGTGCTTCGGCAATAGAATCCAGAGAGGCTAGATGTTTGGATCACGAAACAACACAACAATCGGTTCAACCAATGGTTGAAGGAGTAAGTTTGTATGAGCTCGTCAAGTGAGATATTGACATGGTTGACAAAAAGCTGATATTTACAGTTGTGACACAGCAATGATGTAATATAAATGGATATACATTCTCTATGTATGCTCAGAATGTAAAGAGCACTAACAAGAACAACAGTGTTCGTATAGATGCGTTCAGTACCGATGAGTTGAGGAACTCCTACTATGGGTTCATAAAGGAGATTTGCGAGGATCCCCTTATTTCGGTATCATTGGGTCCATCTCCCACAGGTGAAGGTCTACAAGTACGGTATCACTACCGTGGACCTCAAACATGTCGGATACAAAGATGAACTATTTATACTCACCAACCAAATTCTTCAAGTTTTCTATATAACTAACTAGACAAATAAGAAGTGCCATGTAATTTTTCATAGAAAAAGAAGAATTGTCGGAGTAGAGAATGCAGTGGACAAGGAAGAACATAATCAATTTGATGAGTTGTCTCAATGGCATAAGGGTCAAGGAAAAATAACGTGACAAAACTAGCAACATATGTGTTGATCATCATAAAAGGCTAATTTTTAAATGAAATAAGCAAGTGGAATGATGAATGAAATATTTGTGTAATATTTTATGTATTTGCATTTATATGTATATGAGAATGTGTGATATATATGTGAATTTACATTTATGTATATAAGAATATGTGACACATATGTAAATTTCTATTTATGTATATGAGAACGAGCCATATATGTGTGAATTTGTATTTATGTATATGAGAATGTGTGATATATGTCGAGACCCAAATATCCAAATTCGGACTCTATGTATACCGCACCAGTCTGGGATCATGCTAGTTCACACAGTTTAACATCGATGAAATATCAACCATACACACGCTAAAATAAAGGAAAAACTCAAATATTCATAATTATCCAAAGTATGACCTTATGGCCAAGCTTATAATCTCACTAGCCTGAAGGGCTCAAAAACTAACAGCGGAAAACATAAATAAACGTGGAAGTCATTCGACATGCCCACAGGCAATCGACTAGGGAGCGAAGTCCTAATCCGCGAAGTCACTGAAGTAGCCTCCCTCTGCTACCTCCTGCTGGTATAACTCCCCCTCAACTGAGCAATAGTGGGCATAAAACCGTAAGTATATTAATACTCAGCAAGTCGATTGTAACAAATAAATGTAATATAATATGCAAGGCTTACCAATGGATGGCTGAAAGGTTAATTTGCATAAAGCAATATTTTGAAGTAAATACGATAATTAGATTGAAAGCGAACTTAAGTAAAAATAATAATAAATAAATAATCAACAGAATTACAAAATCCACTTATGAACCTCCCATCTACAAGTTAAACCAACAGTAAACTAACCATTCACTTTCCAACAATAACCAACAACTTTTCGTGAAAACTCTACCCCTCATATGAAATCACCGAGCATTGTCCATAACCGGGGACATGACTATTCAAATAGTTTTACACTCTGCAGAGGTTGTACAACTGTACTCACACGATGTGATTAACCTCGTGCTAAGAAAATTACAACAAGACCTTTACAATGTTCAACCTCAACTTAATCCCGCCCGCTAGGGTTTTCCATCACACCCCCTTGCGCCTCATGGAAATCAGCAACCATATTCATCACAATGGCGAGATTGAAATTGAAATATCCCAAATTAATCAGCCAGGTCTATCCCATACTAGACATGTGGTTTGCACGATAAATCTCAGATCAATAGCGCACAAAATTAAGTCCTTCATATTACGCAGACGAGACTTCCATATCCCTTGAAGTGAATCCACATTTCCCCCTTTACTGCACGATCACTCGCCTAAGAGAAAACAAATTTTGTATAACCAACACCAATGACACTAATGTCATGGCACAAATTTTATAACTGTAGCACCAACCACGATTCAGTATCGCATTAAGTCAAATTAATTATTCATATGTGATGACGAACCCATCGAACTATAAGCATGACAAAGCATAGTAATCGTACCACCCATATGACATCTAGTATGGTATCACTAAATAATTTTCCAACCTATGGTGACAAAGGCATCATGGTATTCAAATTATCAAGGTGAAATTAATCAATTGGGATGATAACTACCAAATACGAGGGTTTGTAATAAAATAGCGATGCAAAATAATTTAAATCAAAATAATTAAATAATAGATTGAAAACTAGGTTCAATATGATCAAAGGACATGACTTGCCTTGGTTTGGCTCAGTGAGGAACTCAGGATCTTCTACGAGCGCTCCTGCTCCTTCGAAGGCGGGATCTAATGAGAGAAAACAATCAAAACAACAAAAATAAAATCAAATAAAATTCAAATGAACTCCAAAAACCTTAAAATAAGAACCAAAAAGTAGAGCTCGATTTTAGATGAATTTAGAAAAACGAACGGGGTCAATCGAAGCTAGAACGGAGGAGAACGAGCTCTTGAAAAAATTAAATGTAAAGGAAATACTAAAAATTTGGAAAAGTTACTGTGCTATGGACTCGGTGCACAGAAAAGTGGGTTCGCGGTGGACTCGGCTCATGAAACAGTGCACACGGGGGATGCTAACGTGGCGGCTAGGGCTGATGTGGCACTGACATGTGGCATGGTAGGCTGACGTGGCATGCTGATGTGGCGGGTGACGTGGCATCTAGGGTCAGTTGGTGCTGACGTAGCACTGATGTGGCACTAACACGTGGCACCACGTGGCACTTAGGGCTGACGTGTCTGCTAACTGGCTGCTGACTTGGACGGGTCGGGTCCACAGGTCCACGACTGACAGGTGGGTCTAGGGTGTCAATCTCTCGGTGCACGGTGGACCGAGTGCATCAAGAAGGCCAAGCGTCGGTGGTGCGCGGGTGCGGGCTAACGTCAGCGGAATCTGACGGGGGTGGCGGAGACACATGGCACGATCTTGGCCGCTGATCCAGATCCAGATTGACGACAGCGATGGGGAGATCAGATCGTCAGATGGCCGAAGTGAGGACCGAGGAGTGGTGCGACGGGACCGGGCGCGGGGTGCGGTGGTAGGGTCGGTTCCGGCGGTGGTGCGGGCGGCAGAAGAGTATGACGAGTGGCGGGGGAAACACAGGAGATGACGGGGCAGCTCACCGGTGGCCATCGAATGGCGGCGGCCGGTCTTGAGGCGGTGCAGAGGCGTGAGACGGCGGGCGCGGAGACAGCACTATGGTGCGAGGTGCGAGGGATGCGGAGGTGGCCGTGTGTGGCCCTATTTAAGTGTGGAAACTGAGAGGAATCCGGCGAGGATATGGCGCAGGCGAGGCGGAGTTACGGTCGAGCACGGGTGCCGAGATGCGCGCACGCGGACGGCAGCGGCGGTGTCCAGGTCGGAGACAATGCAGGGGATGTTGACATATGGACGGCTGGATGCGGCGTGCGGAGATCAGACGGCGGTGTGAGAACGCACAAGTGCACAGTGCGCTGGCCCCTAGATGGCCGTCACGTGTCACCGGGCACGATTGGGCGTGGGCGCACGGATGTGTGACGCGTGGCAAGCACTAGATCGGGAGAAGACAGGCGGTCGAGCTCGTGAAAAGTGATGGGCCGGGCCCATTACTGTTCATAAGGATTTTCTTTGGTCTTTTCTTTTTCAGAAAATCAAATAAATTCAAATGAGCTCCAGAAATTAGCAAATAAATCCGAAAAAATCACAAAAAAAATCCAGAAAAATCCTTGAGACACAAGGAATCCAAATAAAATATTTCCAACTTATATTAATATTTATTTTTAATCATATTAAATCCTTTTTGTCTCTAAAAATTCATTTTAAGCTTTATTAAATTCTAGAAAATCCCATAAATGCATTTTTATTTTAAAAGCTTTAAAAACAGCTGAAAAACAAGATGTTACAATATATGTGGTTCCCTCGAAGGTATTATCGCAGACGGTTGTATACTAAAACCATCTGTGATGTCTCCTTATTACAGATTATTCTATTTTAGAACCGTCTGTGATGATATATATCACAGACAGTTCTAAAATAGAATTATCTATAATAAGGTGACATCACAAACGGTTTTACTTTAAAACCGTATGTGATAATACATATCACAGACAGTTCTTAAATAGAACCGTCTGTGATTATTTCCCTATACATATTGTGCTCTAGGGTTTGCAGTGTACTAACACTACACCCTAGCCACCACTTAACGCTAACGTCCATTGAGCTCGTCGCTACCTCCCCTAACTCCGGTGGCCCTCGTCCCCCATGCCCGGTGCCCTCCCCCTCCCCCGAGCATGCCGCCTCCCCCGAGTCTAACGCTGGCTCCCCTAAGCCCGTTGTCACCTCCCCTGACTCTAGCTACCCTCGTCCCCCGTGCCCGGTGCCCTCCTCCTCCCCCGAGCACACCGCCTTCCCTGAGCCTTGTACATCGTTGACTAGTACCTCGGCTTCACAAATCTGGAAAGTACTGATCTATGGAGGAGGGCTTGTGCTATCTTCAATGAGCCTAGCCCATTTTACCATCACAGTGGCCTGGAATGTCATTGCTCCGTGAGATTGCTCTCTACTTCTTTTATTGTATATTGTGTATTTGTCAGCTGTACTAGTTATTATTTCTAAAATTTTAAAGTAAGATCTAGCACTGGGAGGTCATTTGCATAATAGATTATGGGCTTTTAGTTGTTCGATGAGGATCTCTATAAAGTTGAGATTACAGTGACAACTTAGACTCAACTGCTAGTGTGATCTTTTCGTATACCAATTGATTACCTCTGTTGTGTGTAATTGCTAGCTTTGTCAATCATCTTGATACAGTTTTTGTTCACTCCAACATAAATCTATTATCAGTGATTGATTTCGGCTGAGGTTTGCTCTCTTTTATGTTATTGACATTGTATTGCACTGAGATAATATTTGTATAATCAAACTAGTAGAAATGTAAGGAGTTATCAATGTGATCGTGAAAATTAACAAGACTGGTAGAAGGCCAAGTTTTTATTAACTTATACAACTCCTCACTTGAAAGTAATATATTAAATGTTAAATTTGTGTATTATGCAGAATTTATATGCTCACATGCTTGTTTTATTGAATATATTGTAATATGTTAATGCTCTAAATTGTATATCTACTTCAAGAGATAATACATATACTTTCATATTATTTTCATATTGCTATATACATACTATCTTGTGCTTAATTATAATTGAAATTAAAATAAAAATATTGCTAAAACTGTTCAAATTTAGAATTAATATGAGAAGGCCACCATGTCATTCTCTCATTCTTCGTCATCATCGTCTAATGCGTGTGATGCACTGTCCTGTGGAAAATCCAAGCGACATGGAAGAGGATTATCGAAAAAGCCCGAGGGCTGATTTACCATCACGGATGTCAATGCATCTGGGACCCCTCTTAATCCTCGCCGAGCAGTGTCTGCATTCTGGAGAAAGGTTGGAATAGTTGCACGGGAATGGATTGATATCACTTTTGATTCATGGAAGACCGTGACCGAATCTCAAAAAAGTGAGCTGCTGACGGAAGTTTTTGCATCATTCGAGATCCCCAAAGAACACGAGGACTCCGTGCAATGACATGCATTGCTAGCGGCTGCAAAGCGTTGAAGAACTTCAAGAGCCTACTTGCAAGTAATACATGGAGAAGGATCTGACGCTCTTCCACAAGTATCCATTCCTGGAATCGCAGTAGAAAGAGTTTGTGGTGATAAATATGACAGATAATTTTAGGAGTGCAAGTGCGGATCACAGGGTCCTCCAGGCAAAAATCACACACCCCCATAGACTCAGCACAGCTGGGTATACGAGTAAAATCCCGCAATAAAAGAAAAAGGATGATCAGGCAATCCTGCGGGACACCTCCTTGCTATTTGTCGGGATCCCTAATAAGTGCGCCTAAAATTGGATAAGAGCGAGGTCATCTACCGTGTTGTCGAGGGCCATCTCCTTTTGAAATCCCACAGACGAGTAAGTGTTCCACCGCCTGGTAAGATATTGAACTATGTAGTTTGTAATTACTCTATAACTTCATAGAAAGTAAAATGATATATCAGGCTCTTGCAAAAAGCGCTGAGTGTAGAATCTTCCCAATGATCATTCCAAGTAGTCAGAGAGACAGATATACTCTCCGCAGCCCTGGAAAACAAGAAGCACCCGGGTCGCATGAGAGATCTTGATCTTTATGTTCCTTGGAGATATGGTTTCTCATAGGACTCTAGATCACATCGAAGTAGGAAGAGAGCCAAAGTAGAGCGTGATGCATGGCTATGAGAGTAGAGCTCACTGATTATATTAGATATGAGAACAAATGTATAGAAAAAATCAGCAAGAAGCCCCCGCTATTCCTGTGCTAGCCAGCCCCCAACCGTCAGAGTAGCTGTGTATCCAACCCTACCTCAAAAAGCGACTACATATTTTCTATTTATGATATCCTGGTAATAATTATTATCTCTGGAATGTTTGATCCATTGATCGGCCCGTTGGAGTAGCTAATTTTATATCATTATATAGGTAGCTATGAAGTGTAAGCTCTAAGTGAGATATGCCTCTGTTACTCTGTGTGCTGCTTGGGGCTAGGCATATCCGTCCAGTCCTAGGGTCTTAGTGCACAGTGTAACTCTAGTGCTAGGTTTCGCAAAAGTGAATGTTGATGGTATTCATGCCAATTTTGAGGTCTTCCCGCTGCAGATGCCTCCGAATAATGAGGTCGTGACTTTAAGGTAAGCCATTGAAATATTCATCTAGTGGCCTAAAAGGAACATCTGCCTAGAGGCTCCTGCACTAGTGCTAAGTCCACGAGAACTATTTGCACTGGTGCCAAGTCCATTGGAGATATCTACACCAGTGCCAAGTAAACGGGAGCTACTTGAACCGGTTCCAAGTCTATAGGGGCTATCCGCACCAGAGCTATTTACATCGGTGCCAAGACCACAGGGGTTATCCGCATCGGAGCTATCTTTACAATCGACTACCATAAAGTCAACCTATAGTCGAGGCGGTAAGGGCAAACCGAAGAAGACCGATGATGATATCCCCTACTTGCTGTTGACCCAGAAATTCGTGCTAGGTGAGTCGTTGGTCGTCCTGAAAGAGCGTCTCCTAACCCTAGGACTGACTTATCAGAGATTACATGTATGGTACATGGAACATACCAATAAGCCAGAGGGACAACGGCACGATATTCACAACTGTGTCTTCATGGTGACCTTCGAGGATTTATTCGATCTATTCACACTCAACATCCTCGATGCTTCATTCAATGCTAGACACTATAAGTGTGTACAATCATGGTATACGTTCATGTAATACCGATAAATATCATATATAACTCATTGCTTTTGTATATATATAGATACATGGTAACTGAAGCCAGATTAACAAAATCATCGGTTGGTTTCCTCGACCCACGTTTGGTCGTCGTGGATACCATCGAGGAGAATGCATCTTTCATCGAGAATTACATTACGATGGCATTGGTGGCTTACCGCAACAAGGAATTCATACTTATGCCCTACAACCAGGGGTAAGTACTGCACTAGCGGTTATACTTGTTGATTTGTACTTTATAATCAACATGAACTTAAGTTTAAGAACCATAACGACATACCTGTGTAGGTTTTACTAGATTCTAATTATAATTTACTAAAATGGAACATGATAATATACATTGATTCCCTAAAGAGAATCAAAACTGACTTCATAGTTATCTAATAATTAATCAATAGGTAAACACATTTGCTCCATAGATAACTCTATTGTAGTCTTTCCTTTCTTCCCAATGACTAAGGTTAACTTTTTGGATTCACGTAAGTCATTCACCACGTACGTTGCAGAGGTACGAAAATCCAAGGGAGGGATCAATGTCCTATGACACGATCTGGATTTCTCAGTATTCGTTAGTATACATTAATCCTATATAACACTTCGTAGTAATGCATCTCGAATTAACAAATTCTATTTTTGCAGTGCCACCAGCAACAGCCAGGCAACACATGTGATTCTATGTTTGCCATCACATGCAACTACTCCTCGATTCCTCAAAGACCAATGATCCTCAGGTTTGCCAATCTTGTAATAATTATTTTATACTTATATATTTATATATGTATGCAGGGCATTGATATTCCTACCAACAGGTTGTGTTCATCGCTACAATTGCATTGAACAGGACGACCTTGTACAAATCAAGAACAGTGTGCATTCTTCTTGATGTCTAAAGTCATAAAATCAGATAGTGAGTTCCACAATATATAATGAATTTGTTTAGGATAACATTGAGCTTAATTGTACATGTGTGTATTTATTGATGTATAATTTATTTTATTTCAGTTAATTGATTTGTTAAATAGATGTTCTTGCTTCTGAAATGAATGATTGTTGTTTCAGAGGGTATGGCTAGTATTTTCTTAGGCTAGCCAGCAAACAAAAATAGATTTAGGAATGAAATGAATATCACAGACGGTTTTATGTAGAGATCGTTTGTGATATCTAATGTATCATAGACGAGTTCAACTACAAACCATCTATGATAGTTCAATATCACAGACGGTTTATAATTAAATCCGTTTGTGATACTTAAATATCATAAACAGTTTCTACTGAAAACCATCTGTGATAGTCAACTATCACAAATGGTTTATTGTTAAAACCGTCTATGATAGTTGTATCACAAACAATTCGAAAGATGTCTGTGATGACCTCATGTCATTACCGACCCATAAATCCTGACGGCTCACAAAACCATTTGTGATGACATTTTTGAACCATCTGTGATGACCTTTTCTGCAATTGTGAAAAGTGCTAGGTTATATGTCATCATTTTTTAATAGAGGATTCACATGGATAATTGATAAACATTGGGCACCTCACTAATGCTTTGTGACTTCAAGAGAGAGCTTACCCAATGAAGGTTATATGTCATCATTTTTTTAATAGAGGATTCACATGGATAATTGATAAACATTGGGCACCTCACTAATGCTTTGTGACTTCAAGAGAGAGCTTACCCAATGAAGTGAAGTTGTAGGAGTTGCCTCTATCAAAATATAGCTCTTTAAAAGAAATGTCAAATGATCACAATTCACAAACAGTCAAACACTTAGTATACAAGAGGAGACTAGTAGTAGTCTATTAATGGACAAAGTCACAAAGATAAACAATAGAAGTAGTGCTTTGCTCACGAACAATCTTTTTTGGATTTTTGCAGTTTCTAAAGCAATGATATTGCCTGGAAAAATAACGCAATGAATTTCCCACCACACCAAAACCTGATTGTTCAAATTATGCAAGGAGGGGAGCATCATCGTCAGGAGAGAGCCGTCGGGAGAGAGGGGAGGGCCGTCACCAAGAGAGAGAGGAGCATCGTTGCTGGGAGAGAGAGGAGCACCATCGCCAGGACTGAGAGATAGAGGGGAGTCGTCGGGGCCTGGAAGAGAGGGGAGCACCATTACTGGGATGGAAGGGGGCGGCACAAGGAGAGGAGCGCTGCCAGGAGAGGGGAGAGCCGCTGTCGGTGTCCGGATTTGGGATTGGATAGAAGTGCTGAGAAGATGAGTATGAGAGGACTGAGGTCTAAGGAGACAGGGGAGGTAGGGTTTACATTAGAGTTACGTGAAGCGACGAGTGGGTCTGCTATCTCTACCTAAACTAAACGTAAAAATATCTATGACTATACACTTATTATTTTTTCATATCCTAGGTTAAAGTTTATCCTATTGTAGGCCTAAATCCGTCCTCACTAACCAAATCGAACCCAATCTAAACAGTGCAGTGTACTCACAATGAAGCCGATTTTTTCAATCCGCGTGTTGCGGCCCACTCCACGCTGCCGCTGCCGCGTGATGCGCCACACGACCGCGTCAAATCCGTCTATCCATCCATCCATCGAGCACATGCACGCACGGATGCATGTCGTGTCGCGCGCAACACACGCCCGCAAATGCATGCACGGCCAATAAAGGAGCCCTCTACCATTAAGAAGTAGTAGCAACACAACAATCCACAAGTGTTTTTGCATATGCCTTTGTATGCCCCACGGACAAGTGTTGCTCCACCCATGGGCTGCAAGGCTATACTCATTTGAGCTTTTTTTTTTAATATAATTTATGTTTTTTTACTGTTTATATTATAACTGAGTTATTTTACACCATAGTTACTGATAAATTTTTTCTATAATTAAATTTAAAAAAATTTACAAATAAAAAAGATGTTAGTCTATTACGGATTATGCAAAGAAATATAGAGAAAAAAACACAAAAAAACTAAACAAACAAAAAAATAGTAAAAACAAAAATAAGAAACTAGAAGATAAAAACCAAAACCCAAACGACTCTAGGGCGTTCAGAATAGCGATGGTTTCTGACTGAAATTTCACTGTAGCTGACTTTTTTTACTGTAACTGAGTTGGTTTATTGAGCATAATTAAATTTAAAAAATGTAAAAATAGAAAAAATATATTAGCCCATCACGAACAATGCAAATGAATACGGAAAAAAAAAGAAAATACAAAAAAGTCTAAAATATCTAAAAAAATTAGAAAAAGATGAATTACTGAATAGTGAAGAAAAAAAAGCTGAACCTAGAAGCTGAAACTGAAAAAAAGACGAGTTGAGTAGGATAACTTAGAAAGACTTTTATAAAATCCGCTTAAAAATCACTTCATTTATTTAAACTATCTGATAAACTAAAAGCAGCATAAAAGAACGGGACTCAAACAAGTGCTTTTGTTTGTTTTTTTTTTAATTTCTTCCAACACCCAATGGTCAAACGGCGACATGTAGGGAATCTTGGCGGATCTGTCAAATGTCAAGACAAACTAACATAGCCTCCCCCCGCTTATTTTAGTTTTTTTCAGTTTCAGCTTCTAGTTTCTATTTTTTTTACTATTTAGTAATTTTATCTTTTTCTGATTTTTTTTAGATTTTTTGGGTTTTTTTGTATTTTCTTTTTTTCCCGTATTCCTTTGCATTGTCTGTGATGAGCTAACATATTTTTTCTTCTATTTTTACATTTTTTAAAATTTAATTATGTCCAATAAGCTAACTCAGCTATAGTAAAAAATAAGTCAGCTATAATAAAATTTCAGTCAGAAGCCAAGAGAACCACATGGATAATAGATTGGAATCCTCTTCTACCCGCGAACATAGCTAGGCCTGTAGGCCGTAGGGAGGGAGCATGTTTAGTTTGGGTGTTCGTTTTAGTGATGGTTTCTGGTTTTTGGCTGAAATTTCACTATAACTGATTTTTTTATTGTAGCTAATTTAGCTTTTTGGACATAATTAAATTTAAAAAAATAGAAAAATAGAAAAAATATGTTAACATATCACGAAAAATACAAAGGAATACGGGAAAAAGAGAAAAATACAAAAAAGCCCAAAAAATCTAAAAAAAATTAGAAAAAGACGAGTTACTGAATAGTGAAAAAAAACTGAAGCTGAAAAAAAACTGAAACGAGCGGGAATATCGTAGACAGGATTACAACTCCTGTAGGTCAAATACATGATTATTTATTTATGTGAGGTCAATTCTTATAAATTTTACATTGCTTTTGTAAGGTTTTACATGAATTTTCATTTATATTAGATCATATTATAAAAAAGCTGTGGGATCAATGGAACCTACAGCTAAAACGTGGCTCCGCCACTATTTAATTTAATCAACAGTATTAAGATCCAACTATGAACTATACACCCGTGTGATGAGTACACCAGACAAGTTTCTTGAGAAAACGTAGAGGCCCTGTTTGGGCAAGATTCAATTTTAACTTTTAACTTTTAAGCTGCTCTTTTCACAAGAAGAGACATGTTCTTTTTGGTTTTTTTTGTGCCTTTTGACTTTGATTTTTTCGAAAACCAAAATAAATAGACAGCATCTCCAAGCAATTTCTCAAAGCTACTTTTTAAACAGCTTTCCGAACCAAAAATTATATGCCATTCTCGAAAGCGGCTCCGTCATCTACAACCATATTAAAAAAATATAGATAAAAATCACAACTATAATAAAAAAACCACTAATCATACCTAAAAGAAGAGAACCAATATTAGCCATGTTCTTTGCGGCTTCTAAAAGCCGCTTTTGGTTTTTGCTATAGTAACTAATTTTTAAATGGAATATTTTTTTAAGATAGGGTTTACAAGTTAATTGTAGTACACGTTAAAAAACTAATATCTGTATCATCAAAAATTACAAGCGAGTATCTCTCTTTCCGCAATCTCTGTCGCAAACAGCCAAAAAACTATCAACCACAACCAAAAATCATCAACCATAATAAAAAAGAACAGACCTATTACTACTTCGTCAGCTTCTTAGGACCGTCACCTACCATACAAAGGGAAACCCACGGATCTACATATTCGCGAACGATCTAACCACGAACGCAAACATTACGTACTAACAGTATTAATTAGGCTTTATTTACTTCCTATGCTATGTAATCATTGTACTAACCTTTCCCGTATACTTCACCTGTTTCGCTTATATTTATCGGTAGCTCACTATGCACACAGAACAGAGAAATACTAAAGCTAAGAAATACTTAATGAAAACATATTCCTATTAAATGACATATAACTACTTAACATCTTCCAAAATACTCTCTCTGTCTAAACTTATAAGGCATATATCCTCTTATCATGTAGACCAAGAAGATAGTAAAAATTGCTAATTATTCATAATTATTACCCCGGTCTAAGTTTATAAATCATATTTTCTCTTGTCACATAAACCAAGGAGCTATTGAAAATGACTAGACTATCCATAATTATTATTATCCCTAAACACTATATTCAATTCATACATATAGATAACATAAAATAAAACTATGTACTTACAAGGGGTATAAAGAAATCATGCCATTAATTTTACATTAAACTTCCCTTATATTTATAAATAAAATCATTCAAAAAATACATCCTATATACTTGGACATAGAGAGTATCTCTAAGCATTATATTCAATGTATGCATATAAAGAATAGCGAATAAAGCTACATATTTATTATGATATAAAGGAAATATCACATTAATTTTGTATTAGAATATGAAATATGTTCTATATTTATGAACAATGTTATTAAAAAATACGCCCTATAAACTTAGACAGATGGAGTACCTAAGTAGGTGTAGAAACAAAAAAAAATTGCAATACATATACTCTTAATTCTTTCAATGAATAAATATACTTTCTTTGTTCTTTTTTACTTGACGTTTTTGACATTTCACACTAGATACGACTTTGACTACTATTTTTTATAACTTTGCACTAAGATATATTAAAAAATTGTAATATTTTGAAAGTATTTTTAATAGCAAATCTAATAATAGAATTTCTATATAGTTAATCTAAATAGTTAAATTTATTAATGGTTAAATGTTAGAAAATTTGATGGCACGAATTCTATAAAAAAGTATAAAAGAACATAGGAGTATTAAGGCAGATACTTCGAGATTATGAATAAAAATAGCGAAACGGAGTACTGTCTGATCAGACACTAATGACATTAACGTTGTCATAGTCGCAGCGCACTCGGTAGTCGCTGCTACTGCATGGAAGGAAGCAGTACAGCTGTGTCTCAAAGCGAATGGGCGTATGCTCAAAACACGAACCTAAAAGACGGGAAAAAGTAAAAGACGCCTACGCACCCAACGCACGTAAAGGCGCCATCTTTCCCGCTTTCCCCAACTCCAACACAACAAACGATCTGCGCTTTCCAGTTCCAGTCCAGCCTGCGCCTGACACACTGACCCCACCACACACACTTAACACGAAAAAGTAGCCATGAATCGGTTACGAGGGCGCGATGAATTCAAAAGGAGAAAAGCACACGCAGCTTTTTTTCTCACATGCATTACAGCGAACACCTCGCCGGCGGCTTAACGGAGCCACCGGCGAAAGTCGGTGGTGGACGTCGGGGACACCACGTCCCCGCCGAGGCTCTCCGCGCACGACGAGTACACGTTGGACCGCTGCTCCGAGGAGAAATGCTCCACCGCGCTCTTGAAGCTCGGGCTCCGCAGGCTCTGCGCGTACCCGTACGGGTCGAGCGGGACGGGGAACGACAGTCGCTTCTTGGCGCCGGCGCCCGCGCCCGCGCCCAATGCGAGCCGGTCGCGCTCCGGTGTAGCGGGCCTCTGCCGCGGCGCGCTCTGGGACCGCACGCGCGCCTTGGCCGACTCCGTCGCCGCCATGTAGTTCGGCACCGCCGCCCCGGATGACGCATGGCGCTGGGAGTGGAGGCTCGGGGTGTAGCTTCCCCCGCCGCCGCCGCCGCGCTCCACGCGCGGGCTCGCGGAGCGCACCTGAATCGGCGGGCGCGCCTTCCCCGGGGATGGCGTGACCGGCGAGTGGTGGTGGTGCGCCCGGTGCATCGGCGAGGATGAAGGGTGGTACGAGCCGTTGCCGTGCTGCGACGGCGGCGCCTGCCGGCGTGGCGTGGAGTAGGAGAAGGGCCGCGCGGTGTCGATCTCGAGCGTCTTGACCGGGTCGCGGTGGTCCGTGGACGCACGTCCAGGAGCCGCCGCCGCCGCTGCGGCGCTTCGGACGCTGCTCCTGTTGGTGTCGAAGGACGCGCGTGACGCCATCCACCTCTCCGCCCACCGCGGCTGCCCGTCGACGTCCATCTCCTCCTCGACCGACGGCGCCGGGTTCCTCCAAATCTTGGAGCCACATACAGTAGAGAACAATAAGATGGAGCACCAACACTTGCCAAAATGTCAACACTGCAGTGGAGTAATCAGCAAACACTACAAGGCTCATCTTACTTGATGGGAGAAGGCGTAGGAGAGTGCTCTCTCACGCTTGAGCGCCGCGTCTTTCCTCGTCTGCAGCATCGCCTGGATCTCCTGTATCGTGCGCGGCCGGTCGTCCCAGTCGTCGGCGGCGAAGCTGCTGCCGTCTCGCGAGCGCTCCTGCAAAACCAACCAACCAATCGATCGACATCAAACATGTAAACAAGTAGATAGCAATGTGAGATCGATGTGAGAAGAAGGCGTTAGTCAATCGACACGGACCACGGAGCGGCGGTCGGCGTAGTCGTGGGTGTAATTGGGGTCCCAGAAGGTGGAGGTGTCGACGCTGTAGGAGGACATGGACTCCTGCGAGAGGCGCATCCGCTGGTCGCGCACGCGCGCCTGGACGCGCACCAGCGCCTGCATGCACCGCAGAGTCGTGTTGGCCTGCTTCCGCACGTTGTGGCCGCGCACCAGCGCCTGCAGCTTCACGAGCCCCTTGAGCGCACGCAGCGCGCGCCTCGCCTGCACAGGCACAACGCATTACGACTAACGCCTCGGCCTCGCGGAGAAGACAAGTGTGGTGCGGCCATTGCAAGAAGCTGCTGCTGTTTAGTAGTGGTACCAGGTAGCCTCGGAAGGCGGTCTGTACGACGATGGCGGCGTAGTGCTCGCGCACGAAGCTGGAGGAGGGGCGCGTCAGGCGGACCACCTCGGCCGCCGCCTGTGCCGTGGCAACGGCAGCCTCGGCCGTCGCGGCGGTCGCAACGGCGAGCGCGATGGCGTGGCGCTGCTCCTCTGTTACAGCTGGGGTGGGCGCCGATTGCTGCTGCTCCTGCGCCACGGGGGCCGGCGACGGGGACGACGACTTCCGGAAGAGCCATCTCCTCCTCTCCCTCTTGCTCTGCGCGGCAAAACAGAAAACGAAAGTTTTCGCAAAGAACCAGGTACCAAGGACGAATGCAGGTAATAGGTAGGCGTTGAGCGAACGGACCGACCTTGTCCTCGTCGGCGTCGGGGGAGGACTTGTTGGGGCTGTCCTCCTTAGACGGCGAGCGGAAGGCCCGCTTGACGGCGGTGAGCCACGAGGTGGCGCCCTTCTTGCCCATCGCTGCCGGCGAGCGGCTGTCGCGCCACGGGCATTGACAGGAGATGGAGGTCGCTCACCGCCTCTAGCTCAGAGACGCACGTAGCAGCGAAAACCAAAAAAAGCAAGAGAGCGCAGCTCTCCTCGCTTAGGCCTAGCTAGTGCGGGGCTTGCTTCAGTTCAGCGCCTGGACAAAGAAACTACATTGTCTGTGAGGGAGAGTACAGAATAAAGATATTTATATACTATTTTAGTTGATATAGATAAGGTCGCTATAATATCTAATACAATCAACTTATAGACTTTAATTTAAAAATATACTCCGTTTAAAAGTTATTTAAAAAACAAAAATCAGAAGTCGAAAAGGAGGAGCCCAATAATATATAATAGCTGCTACAGTTCAACTTTAACTACGAGCCCAATAGTATGTAGTGGGGCCCAGCCGCAGCTCCAGCCGAGCACGCAGCGGGACAGTCACATGCCTCGCACATGCGCGCACACAGCACAGGATCCGGACCAAACCAGCGGCGCATATCTAGTTAAGACAAGTATATGTGTTGTTTGACCTTCGATGGAGGAGCAGCAGTTGTAGCACTCGTATAACAATGCAGAAAAGTTCGGGTCATACGGCCTACGCTGCACTCTGCACACCGCGCCAAGCTTCCTGGAGATGGAGCGCGCGCGCGCACAGGCAGAGGAATCCAAGCCAATACGGCCAATAATAAGAGCATGCTACGGCGAGTAAGGCTAAGGTTTTGGTCATGTGATCTGCACGACACGTACACGCATCTCCCTCTCCAAAGCTAGCGACCGAGGCGGGCACGAGATCGTATAGCGAAAGGGAGAGAAAGCAACCGATAGATGCACGCTCCCAGTGGACAGCCGTGAGTTGGGTGCACGTGACACGTACTGCTGCCTTTGTTCACTTTATGGTTGCTTTGGCTGCTGCTGCTGCTGCTGCTGCGTGTGAATACCGGCGTCGTAGTTGCCGTTGCCATCGCTACGATGCCGTTGCAAATGTGAAGTGTCTAATCCAAACAAGGACAAATTTTGTTCTTCTCTGAGCGCCTAGTCGCTTACGTTCGTAGCAGGACCACACCACATCCACGAGGCACCTTAGCGTCGTGTGTTCGGGAAGGTACTGTCTTTTTGGTCTCGAGCGAGGTTTAGCTGAAATTTAGCAAACTAAGTCGTTCCGTGTGAAATTTCTGTATTTCTAATAGAGCTTAATGTATTAATAACGGAAATTAGATAACCCATCACAGACAATACGAAGAAATACAAAAAAAAAGAAAAAACAAAAAACCTAAAAAATCTTAGGGCCACAATACCAAACCACGTAATAGTCTTGAGACTTAGCGCCATATCAACTAACTCTCCTAAACTGGGAATTATATAAATATTAACTAGCTCTCCTAAACTGGGAATTACGTCTTAATTTGTGTTTTAAAATTTATGTATATTTATAAAAATAAGAAGTATGGAACTACTGCTCTTCGTATTTTGATCGGCAAATTAAAGGGGATGGGCGCGCGGCATGGGGGTACAGGCCATACGCAACGCACTCTACCTTGGGAATCCGATCGATTCCGTTCTGGGGACGCAAAAAAGCAAATTTTTTTTTTGTGTTTCCCAATCTCCCATGCATGCATGCAGCTAATCTGCCGGTCAAATCTCCAGTCAAACGTAACCATATGTCTCCGTCACAATCATTTTCTGCAGCTACAGAAGAAACGTTAAGCTATGCTACTCTGTTTCGGTGTATTTCTCCGTAGTCTACCATCCGTATAAATTAAGAAAGCACTAAATATGAAAATAATTAATAACGAATGATCATATATATCTTTATTAAATGATAAATCATAACCACTTAACCTCTTTCAAAATATTTAAATAAGGATAGAGAAAAAATTATAATAATTATGCTTTAAATTTTTTCAATAGATAAATATATTAAAAGATACTTTCAACACCATTGACAAATATAGCGGAGACATCTGACGTGACCTGAACAGGTTAGTTGCAGCGCAGTCGTGCAGCAGCAGCGTCATCAGGGCGTAGCATATACATACATGATGTGACGGTGCCACCGCATGCATGCTTGCCTGGTGGCTACGAGCGTTGCTTTCTCCCAGTTATTCATGGAAACTTGTTGGGCATGCCATGCATGCACACGATGGTCGCCAGCCAGAGATACTACAATACAGTGCACGCCTTTCTTCACGTACTGTATTTCTATTTTCCCTCTCCACTACTGTTTCTGTCATGGTATTTTCTCTTTTCTGTCATGCCTTACATGAAGTTGGATCTTCTCTAGGGGTTGTTCTGGATGTTGATATGGAGTTTCCAAGGGAACATGACACTACGAAGAAGGTTGAGGTGAAGGATCCAATGAAAATCCCTCTATCTTTAGAAGTAACAACTCCAGATTTATTGTGGTATATTGTTTATTTCCAAATTGAGTCAACTTTGCAGATTAGTTGGTTCACTAATGTTTTGAGAGAGTTGCCACGCTATCCCGGACCTACGAACATATTGGAGTGGTGGCACCCATTGGAAGGTACCTCGAGCCAAGTCCCTAAGTCAACCCTAGACGAGATACACAAGACTGACCCCCGGAGGGGTCTAGGGCTAATCTTGGGCAAGGCACGTAAGACCAACCCCGGCCAAGGTCCGGGGTCGACCCTGAATCAACCTCAGGGTCCCAAATGTGGTGGGACCCTGGACCCTTAGGAGTAAATTAGACCCCGAAGGTAAACTTATAACTTCACTTACCTTCATCTCTTCCTCTATAAATAGGATCCCTTGCAATGGGAGGGAGAGATTATTTTGTAACACTAAACACCCATATTGAATACACTTGTCAGTTGAGTTCTTCTCCTTGAGTCCCTCACATCCTCGGCAATCTCGACATCCAACTGGGGGGTGCCTCTAAGTTTACTGTCCGGATGCGTATCGACGACAGTTGGCAACTGAGTACTTCTCCTTGAGTCCCTTCGCATCCTTGAAGGTCTCCGTATCCGACTAGGGGTGCGTCTAAGTTTACTGTCTGGATTCGTACCAATGACAGTTGGAGCCGACCGTGGGGACTCGAGCAAGAAGCCATGTCACCTAAGACGGGGAAGGCATGGAAGGTCACCGAGGTCAGGGGTACGAACCCCCCTCCAAGGCCAAAGTCAAGCCGAATCACAACTCACGCTACCCTAATGCCAGAGGCGCAGCCAGACATCTCCACAAAGACCCAGGTCACCGGGGAGATCGTAGCTTCCTAGGAGATCAACCCTTTGAGTGTTTGCGAGGAGGTGAAGTGGGAGTTGGAGGATCTCTAAAGGTAGTTGAGAGAGTCACAGGTTGAGGCTTTACAGTCCATGACCGAGGCTCACAAAGCGGGGGAATTCAGGGCACAACTCGAGAGGGCACGGGCTAGGGTGAGACCACCTCTGCCTACGGAAGTTCAAGAAGCCAAGGAGCTAAGAAACCAGATAGAGGGAGCACAGGCATCAGCATAGGAGACAACATGCCCTAAGGTCCCTAAGGTTAAAGCTCTTTGAGTCGAGTTGGCTGAAATTTGCGCTTGGGCCAACCTACCACCCCTGGCCGGAGCCTAGGAGGCTAACAACCTCTGAGCGCAACTCAACCAAGCACGAAGGGAAGCCCTAGCCTCGGCTGGGGGCATGGGGATGAGCTGCGAATGCCTAGGGGCTGAGCTGCCCTAGGTGGGCTTGATGTAGGACGCCACACTTAACTCCACATCGGAGTTTCCTCATGCCTAACTTTGCATCGGACTTCCCTGGTATCGAAGCAAACCTCGCAAAGATCTGGGTCATCCTCAACATGAAGTGAGGTGCAAAATTTGCCCAGGCGGCTGGCTACACTAGGGCGATTCATCTCTCACTCAGCTGAGGGGGAGCTCCCTTTCTTCAAGATCTTGCGAGACTGGGGCACATTCAAATTGAGAGCTGAGAGTCAAGCAGCCCTTGATGACCTGAAGGACTACCTAGTGCCCCCCACCCACTACTGCATAGGCCCAAACTCAAGGAGGGCCTCCTTGCTTACATCATAGCAACCCCGGTCGCTGTAAGTGTTGTGCTAGTCTGAGAGGAAGAGAAGAAGCAACACCACATGTACTATGTGTTCAAAGCTCTACAAAGGGCTAAGGTGAGATACAGTAAGGTGGAAAAGCTCGCCTACGTCATCCTCATAGCCCCAAGGAAACTCTAGCATTACTTCCTAGCACACGAGGTTTAGATACCATCATCATTTTCAATCGACGAAATGCTCTGCAACAAAGAAGTTGTAACATCCTGTTTTTCTGAGATTTTTAAAGCCTGGATTTTAAAAATGAATTTTCTGGAATTTTCTGAAATTAATTGAAGCTTCAAATGAATTTTTAAAGTTTTAAATGATTTAATATGATTAAAATAAACATTAACATAAGTGGGAAATATTTTATTTGTGTTCCTCAGGTCTCAAGGAATTTTCTGGTATTTTTGGTGAATTTTTGGGATTTATTTGCTATTTTCTAGAGCTTTTAGAAGTTTATTTGAATTTCTGGAAAAAGAAAAGAAAAGGATTTAACCTCACCGCCCGATCTCCCTCTCTCCTCCACGCGTCGTCGATCCGCGCCAGCGCGCGCCGTACCCTTTCCCGCGCGCCGCTGGCTTCGCCCGATCCCGCGCCGCGCGCACGCTGTCGCGCGCATCATCATATGGCGCACGCGGCAACTGCGCCGCGCGCCGCGCGCGCCCTCGGCGCCGTCGTGTGCCGCGCGATCGCAGCCGTCCGCTCCGCGCCGCGCGAACCTAACCCTAACCTAACGGCGTCCCGCCGTCCGATCTTGCCGCGTGGCGCATCTAGCCGTCTAACCCGTCGCGCCGCCGCGCCGCCAGAATCCGGATCGAACTCCTCGGTTCGCGTGTTAAAGCGCGCGTTCATCCTCGGTTCGCGTGCACGCTCCGCGAAACCTCGCCGCGCCTCCTGCTCGCCCTCGCGCGCGCGCGTCGCCGAGCGCTCGCCGCCGCCCGTCTTTGCGCCTCGCCGTCGCCGAGGTCACGAGCAGCGGCCGCCGCGCCGCGCCGGTGAGCTCCCGCGCCATTCTCGCCGCGTCGCCTCCGTCGCCTCGCCCTCGCCGCCGCCCTCGCCCTCGCCCTCGCCTCGCCTCGCCTCGGCGGCGTCTGCGCCGCGCGCGCGCGACCACCCGCCACGCGTCGCCGATCCGCCCTCGCGCCCGACCACGCGTCGCCTGCGGCGCGATCCCGCCGCCGCGCACGCGTAGCGCGCGCGCCGCCAACGCGCAGCGGCGAGCCGCCACGCGTCGCCGATCCACCGTCGCCGCGCCGCGCCGCACAATCTCGCCGCCGCTCGGATCGGGCCGAGGCTCGAATCGGCCTCGTGTCGCGTCCCGCCGTCGGATCCGCGCCGCCGCCGCCGGCGCCCGGCTCGGCCTAGCCACGTGGCGGCACGGCGTGTGCCACGTCGGCCCTAGCCCACGTGGCATGGCACGTGGCATGGCACGTGGCATGCCACGTCGGCGCCACGTCGGCCGAGCCGCCCCGAGCCACGTGGCGGCCACGCCACGGTACCACGTCGGTAGGTGACACGTGGCGGCATATCTTCTTTGCCACGCCACCGCGGCCGCGCGTCGGCACCCTCTCCCCGTGCATCATTCGTGGACCGAGTCCACGGTGGACTCGAATTTCGTGGACCGGGTCCACAGCCAATAACTTTTCCGATTTTTCGAATTAATTTTGAATTAATTTTCCGGGAGCCCGTTCTCCTCCGTCCTAGCTCCGATTGACCCCGTTCTTTTTTCTAAATTCATCTAAAATCGAGCTCTAGCTGTTGGTTCTGGTTTTGTGAATTTTGGAGTTCATTTTCTTGTCATTTGATGTGTTTCTTTATTTTCGGTCGTTTTCTCTCTCGTTAGATTCGGATTCCAGAGGAGCAGGTTTCGCGCCCGAAGACCAGGAGTACCCCGCTGAGCATAACGAAGGCAAGTCGTGTCCCTTGATCATGTTGAAACCAATTTTGCAAACTATTATTTAATTATTTAGCTTTAAATTACATTGCATTGCTATTTTTATTTGAACCTTTGTACAGGTAGCTATTGTCCCAATTGCAATTATACCTCCTTGACACTTTGAAATACCATGATGCCTTTGTCACCATAGGTTGGGAAATTTTATTAGTGATGCTAGTTTATTTATCACATGGGTTGGTGCGATTAGATTGCTTAGCGGTTTATATTTACGATTGGTCTCATCACGCATGTTAAATTATTAATTTGAATTAATGACATATGGAACGTGGTTGGTGCCACGTGTATTAAAATTTGTGCCACGTCATTGGTGTGACGTTGGTTTGGTTATACAAATTGGTTTTGCACTCAGGCAGTGATCGTGCGATAAAGGGAAATACGGTTGTACTTTGGGGATGTGGTAGTCTCGCGGGTAATGTTAAGGACTTAACTTTGTGCGCCATTGATCCGAGCTTAATCGTGCAAACCACATGTCTATTATGGGATGGACTGGTGATTAATTTGTAATATTTCAATTCGATTACGCCATTGTGATGGACATGGTTCTTGATTTCCATGTGGCGCAAGAGGGTGTGATCGAAACCTAGCGGGCGAGGATTGTATTGAGATAGAGCATTGTAAAGGCCTTGTTGTGATTTCCTTAGCCTAAGCTAATCACATCGTGTGGGTACAGATTGTGCAACCTCTGCAGAGTGTAAAACTATTCGAATAGCCGCGTCCTCGGTCATGGACAGTGCTCGGGGATTTCACACAAGGGTTAGTGTTTCATTTATAACTTGGTGGTTTATGTTGGGGGTGAACAGGTAGTTCACTGTTGGTTTAAACTTGTGAATTGGTGTTCACAAGGGGTTCTTGTTTATTCCTTTGATTATCTATTATTCTTGTTTTGATTAACTTTCGCTTTCAAGTTATTTAATATATTTCATCAATAAATGCCTTTATGCAAATTAACCTTTCAGCCCTCCTTTGGTAAGCCTTGCATATTATATTGCATTTATTGTTACAAACGACTTGCTGAGTACCAATGTACTCACGGCTTTACGCCTATGTTGCTCAGTTGAGGAGAGGAGTACTATCGCGGAGGTGCGGAAGGAGAGTACTACGGCGACTTCACGATTAGGCCGTTCTCCACTCGATAGCCTGTGGCTTGTCGATTGGTCGCTACGCTTTATTTTGGATTTCCGCTGCTATTTTGTTAAGCCCTTCCGGCTAGAGTTATTGTAAGCTTGGCCATAAGGTCGTACCTTTGATATTTTATCGATATTCGAGTTTTCCTTTATTATTGTCGTGTGTATGGTCGTGATGACATCTATGTTTGATTGTGTGCACTAGCGTGATCTGGACTAGTGCGGTTTACGGAGAGAGACCGAGTTTGCATATTCGGGTCTCGGCAGAGATGGTATCGAGCCATATCGATCAGAGGACAAGCCCTAGTTAAATTGGTCGATAGCCCAAAAATTTATTTTCTAAATCAAACCAACTAAACTTGATATTTAGTAATATCTCTATCTTCTTACCTCATTCTTAAGGATTCTTGTCTCTACCCCAACTCTTGCAAAATTTGTTTCCCTAAAGTTATAAACCGATCTTTCCTTTATAAATGCATTAGATGTCCCAAACTTCCTCTGACCAAGACGGAGGATGGAGGTCACTTCTCTGCGTTACATTGCGGGCCTCGGTTTAAGAGATCGCCGTCTACCTCACCAAGGATGAGAAGCAAAAGGTCAACGCATCGGGAGCATCTCCAGCTATACTTCACCACCCGAGTCGGCAGCGGTGCTACATCACGCTTTCAAGAACACCGGTGCCGGTGGGAGATGTCGACAAGGAGTTGCGCAAAGCCATCCGTCGACTTTGCAAGCTATACAAGATCAACATGGCGGACTCGTCCGGAAGTTCAAGGAGCGATGCGGAGCCACCGAGACTACGAGCGATGCCCGAGGAGCCCCGCCGCGATCGCCAAGATACCTCTACCGTCACCTACACCGCCGAGCCCGAGGAGAGCGTCGTATCACCGGAGATCGTCGCGCTACCTCGATCGGTTCCTCCACCCCGATCGAGAGCGATCGCGCGATCCGCAACTCATGGGTTGTCTACGCGATTCCGAGGACGATAGCGATGTACCCTATTTGTCGTGACCCGAGTGGGAGCCTTGAGTAGGTAGTGCAAGTAGACACGTTGGATTTTATTTGCGCTTGAGTGTGATGTGAGCTGCAAATATTGCCTTAAAAGCATTATATTGCGATCATGTCAAATCTTTTATTGGAGTTTATTTTTGTTCAGTTTCTTAGTTAGCCTTTTGGCTAAGTGTTTGTTTAGTTAGGTCTCCATTAAGCAAAACCCCCTTAGACGCATTTACCTCTTATCTATGCTTTTCCCTCTCGTCTTTTACCTTTGGTCATCGGCGATTGTTTTCTTTTGAGCAAGATGGTTGATACCAGAACTCCTCCACCGCAATCAGCGAATCAGACCAGAGAGATCTTTGCGCGGCGGTGCCACCTACCTTGGATCCCGCCCTCGATCGATTTTGATGGCGAACTCGAGATGATGCGGACCATGATGCGGGTATGCGACTATGATGCAATGACAGCACGAGAGCGATACCACTACCGGCACCTCGTCGCCAGACCGGCTATGCGAGTTTATGAGGACGAGACCGCTGTTTTTCTCGGTTCGTCGAGCCTTTGGAGGCCGACGATTGGGTCCGTTCGATTGAGAAGAAATCGAACTTGGCTCGGTCTGCCGGCGAGGAGAAGGTTTTGTATGTAGCACATCGGCTGAGGGACCAAAGCAGAGTGGTGGGAGAACTCTTGTGCGCCCATGAGAACCAAAGACAACATCACTTGGAAGGAGTTCGCCAAGGCTTTCCATACCGCTCATGTCATGGATGGAGTGGTCGAGATGAAGAAGGATGAGTTTCGGGAGTTCCAGCGAGAGGAACACATCGGTGAGTGAATATCTCAATAAATTCACTCGGTTGGCTCGCTACGCGCTGGAGGATGTAGCGGCGGTCATGCACTTCGCGTAAGAGGTTCAAGAAAGGCTTGAACCCGGCTTTGAAGGTGCAAGTCGTGAGGCAACGACTATGCGATTTTAGCGATTGGTGGATAAGGCCATTCTCATCGAGGAGAGTCGCGCGAGCTCGAGGAGTCTCGCAAGAGGAGGTTGATCCAGCGAGGATCACGATCGCACCGATCTCGAGGCCTCGTTTTGGTTCCTACCGGCTGCACGAGCGCCACAAAGAGCGGCAGCAGCGATCTTGAGATTTGGACCCTAGCTCGACACCGCGCGATTTGATCGGGGCGGCGTCACGGTGGTTCCGATGGACAGCAGCAGCGAAGAGCAATAATTCAGGCGGCATCCGTCACTTGCTTCAAGTGTCATGAGGTGGGACACTATGCTAGCAAGTGCCCTCGAGGCGAGCCCCGCGCCGATTCGCTTTGACTTGGGAGCCACACCGGCCGCACCCCTACCCCGAGCGGGGCGAGAGCACCCCGGCCTCGGGGCGAGCCAGCGGGGCGGTGGTGAGAGGTCGTGAAGCACGTCACCGCAGAGGATGCCGAGCAGCACGGGCGTTGTGATCGATGCGTTTCGTACATTCGATTCCTGCCACCGTTTTATTTGATTACGAGCTTCGCGTTCGTTTGTTTCTGGAGTTTTGCTTTAAAGCAACAATTGAAAACTGTTGCTCTTGGATTTGTTCTTTTAATCCAATCCCGGATCCGAGTTGAGATCCAACCTAGGTTGTCGAGAGTTAGGATAACCATTCGTGGAATTGAGTTCGTGGCCGACTGATTTTGTTGGATATGCGATCCCTAGATGTAATCTTGGGAATGGATTGGCTTGAAGCGGCGGTAGTGTTAGATTGTGGGAGCGAGAGGTAACCTTAACCAATTCGGCGGAGTTAAGGTGCGATTCACAGCCGGTGAGTGTCGGCGAGCGACCATGATTTGCGAGCAAGGTAATCCAGTTGGAGGGTGTACGGTTGTCGAGAGTACCCGACGTGTTTCGAATCATCTTCCGGTATGCCACCAGAGAGGAAGTTGAATTTCTGATTGAGCTTGTGCGAGTGCGCTCCGATTTCCAAGAGACCCTACGGATGCCACCAATGACTTAGCGAGTTGAAGAAGCAAATTCGGGAGTTGGATAAGGGTTACATCGAGCGAGTTCGTCCCAGTGGGAGCGCCGATGTTGTTCGTCAAGAAAAGGATGGTAGTCGGCGCATGTGTGTGGACTACTGAGCACTTAATGAGGTCATCGTCAAAAATAAGTACCCTCTGCCCGGGATCGATGACTGTTTGACCAGCAAGGAGCAGGAGTGTTCTCCAAGATTGACTTGAGATCGGGATATCATCGGATGAGGATACGTAAGGAGGACATACCCAAGACACCTTCTCGACTCGTTATGGTCTATACGAGTTCACAAAGTGATGTCATTTGGTTTGACTAATGCTCCAAAGCATATTTCATGTATTTGATGAATAAGGTGTTTATGGAATATTTGGACAAGTTTGTCGTTGTGTTTATTGACGACATTTTGATATATTCCAAGACGAGGAGGAACATCAGAGCACTTGAGATTAGCATTGCGAAAATTGAGAGATAATCGATTGTATGCAAAGTTCAGCAAATGTGAGTTTTGGATGAAGAAAGTCGCCTTTCTAGGGCATGTGTTGACAGCAGAAAGAGTCGCAGATTGACCCGGGAAAGTAAGTGATGTTTTGGATTGGCGATCACCACTTGATTACCAGTCGAGTTTTCTGGTATGGCAGATACTACCGTCGCTTTATTGAGGGATTTTCCAGTGTGGCCAGACCCCTCACGCAGTTGCTTAAAAAGGAAAAGAAATTCACTTGGACGCCAGAGTGCGAGAAGAGTTTTCAGAAACTTAAGGAGAATTTGACCACAGCCCCAGTAATTGTGTTGCCTGATATAAACAAGGATTTTGAGATATTTTGCGATGCCTCGCGCAAAGGTTTGGGTTGTGTCTTGATGCAAGACAAGAGAGTGGTAGCCTATGCCTCACGCCAGTTGAGACCGCATGAGGAGAACTACCCTACCCATGATTTAGAGTTGGCAGCCGTAGTGCATGCTTTAAAGATTTGGCGTCATTATCGATGGGTAATGATGTGAGGTTTACACGATCATAAGAGTCCAAATACATCTTTACCCAGTCCGAACTTAACCTCGAGCAGAGGAGGTGGTTAGAGCGATAAAGGATTACAATGTGGGCATACATTATCATCCCGGGAAAGCTAATGTTGTCGCAGATGCCTTGAGCGAAAGGTATCGCAATTCGGTGATGGTTCGAGAGAGTCACCACTTTGCATGCGGAATTTGAAGCTTAGCCTTGAGTTGGTTGAGCAGGGATTTTTGGCGGCTATGGAGATGCAAACCTACTTTGGATGGTCGATTCGCGGGCTCGACCGGAGGATGAGGCATTTCAATGGATCGAAAAGAACTTAAGTGAAGGTAAAGAGTCAGGATTTTCAGTGGATGACCAGGGAACCTTGTGGTTCAAGCAGCGTTTGTGTGTACCCAACAAGCAAGAACTAAAGGATGTGTTGTTAAAAGAAGCTCATGAGTCGCTGTATTCGATTCATCCAGGCAGTACCAAGATGTACCAAGACATTAAGGATAAGTATTGGTGGCCAAGCATGAAGCGTGAGATCGCTGAGTATGTAGCCCTTTGTGATGTTTGTCAGAGAGTAAAGGCAGAGCACCAGAGACCTGCAGGTTTGCTACAGCCATTGAAAGTTCCCGAGTGGAAGTGGGAAGAAATTGGTATGGACTTCTGAAGGATCGAAAACGGCAACAGAGGGGGGTGAATGGTGCCTTTTTAAAATACCCTGAGAATTTTCACAAAACTTTCATACTACAATTCCTCTCCGATAACTATAGAAGTCATGAAGCAAGGAGATGAGATGAATCAAAAAGGTTACTAAATATCAGAGTAATTCTAGACTAAAAAGAGAAGAACCAACAAGATAACTTAAGGAGATGAAGCAAGTCTACTGAGAACTGAGAAAAAGTGAATCAGCACAAAGAGCATTAGACAACTACTGCTAGAAATAAACTTAATAGAGAGAACTTGAGCTGCTGGAAATAAAACTCTAAAGCTGAGAATTACAGGTAGCAAGAAAGGTACAGACTACTGTCCATCCTAAAATACATGCACCTGACCGAAGGCTCCAACCAAAAAGATTCACCAAAGACTGAAGGTCAAGAGAAATAAAGACAACCAAAAACAACAGAAAAGCAGATTTCTGAAAAGTTGAGCGGCAGGCTATAGCACTTGGAAACTAGTCTACACAAGCACTAGGAAAACACACATTTGCTCAAACAAAGAAACACAGAATCGATTCTTGATCAAAGTTCTTGCGTAAAACAAACAACACTGATGAAGCACTGCGCAATGTGAGAAAATACGACCTGCTGCAAAAAACACAAGGAGCACAGGCAACACGGAAAAAGAAAATACTCACAATACCTGTACCTACTCACAAAACCGAAAAACAATAGTGCTAGCTGTAGCCGAATAATGCTCAGGAACCCAAAAGGCTAACACTGCTGCCGAACAGCATCAAATGCTGGGACCGAACCTGTTGGTGACAAGTGCTGAGGCTAGCAGGCCTGACAGACTGAAAAGGTGTACCAACTGCTGCCAAAAACTGTGCAAATACAGCTCTAAGTGCTGGCCGAACAAAGCAATAGAGCTGCTGAAAATAACTGCGGGCTGTTGCTAACACAAAACAGGGAACTCACTTGAGGCCTTAACCGAAACCAACACAATTAATCCTTGCAGCCTAACAAACTTTGGGGCAAGCAACCTGCTGCTGTTTTGCTGCAGCCGAACAGGGGACAAAGAGACAATCCTACTGCCCGAAAACTTCCATGTGTAGACTAGAGAAGAAATAGTACTCCTATTACAGCAAGCTCCCTGGCCGAAAACTGCAGAGAATCAGAAGCCACACTCGCTGCTAGTGTTCTGGCCGAAACATCTATTGCTCAAGAGAAACAAAAGCACACGGCAGATTGGAACCTCGAAGCTTGACTCCAACCAAAAAGATAAACAATAGACCAAAAGAGCAGAGGGCAGATCCTACTCTTGCTGACCCTTCTCAAACCGAAACTAGGCAAAGGGGGAGAGAAACTGTTCTAAAACTGATGAAGCACAGTAAATGCAATCTTAAACCTTGAGAATAATTAGCCTTGTGCTCTCAGGAATATATTAGCCAAATGGCTTTGAGACCTTCCCTAGTTCATAGCACTTGCTGAAAATAAAACTAGAAATGCTACTAGCACTTTCACAAGAACTTTAAACTTGAAGATTAAAGCATGTAAAAATATAAGAAGAAGCACTAGAACAAGAACATTAATTCAAAGGAAAGCGAGGACATAGCACAATATATAGAACAAGCATATTCATGTTGAGACGAAGAGCGATGAACGATTAATATAACACATAAGTGTTTACATCACTCTTCCATGTCTCATCCAAGAACACACACAAGGAGAGAATAGAACCCTAGAACTTGCAAAAATATTTCTCTCCCAAGAGCACAAGCATTAGGACATCCTAATACTCATACCCATTTCTCTCTCTCTCTCTCTCAAGGTGCACCTCTCCACCTAGAGAGCACCTCTATTTATAGCCTCCACTAATGGGTCTAGTAGACTACTTTACCCATTAGGTCACACCACTCTCCACTAATGGGTTTATACTCAATTATACCCATTAGGTTACAACTCCTCACCACTAATGGGTTTACACTCAATTATACCCATTAGGTTACAACACCTCTCCACTAATGGATCATTCCATATAAAATCCGCTTCCGATTGTGCAGCTTTGCGTATTTTCCAAAACGCCCCTCCTGCACCTTCCTGGAAGCTTCCTCGTCGCTTGCCGCGCACGCCTCGCAGCCACTTCGAGTCCTCGCCGTCTTCAACACATCCCGACCGTTCTGTCCTCAGCACCGCCTGTGCCTAGTCCGGTCACCCGTGTCTCGCCACGACTCCGTCTCAAAGTCCTGCAGTCACACAGACAAGAAAATACATTACATAGCATCGCACAAAATGATATAATTTAAATATCTGCATCGGTAATTAGCATAAAATTACCCGGAACAAACTCAGACTTTATAGGACACGCGTCAATTACTCATCATACTACCGGGGTTACCTCCACATGGTCTCTCAATCTCCCCCTTGATGAGTATATTGACAAACACGGAAAAAGCATATAAAGTTGAGTTTGTGAGTCAAATATGGTCTAAAAGAAAAACAAGGTAACTAAGACCATATCGACAAAAGAGAAAACTGGAGCAGAAAAAGAAAGAGCAAATTTTTCTGCAAAGCTCCAGAAGGCTTTTTCTCCAAACTTCTCCCCCTTTTGGCAATAAATTCATCAAAATGCACGAGAGAATGAAATGACTTGTGTGTTCTTTATTTTAAGCATTTGGAGCCATGAAGATTATCCATAATGATTTTGCGAGTATTACACCAAGCCATAATTCATAGGAATGCTATCAAGATCATGACTATTTATGTAGAGAAAAGCTAAACCAAATAAGTCATAATTTGAAAATTGATCCAATTTCTTAGCATGTCAAGTTTTGATATTAGTCTAGCTCAAGGTATCCAAGGATGATGCAAGCCATGTCAAATAATCTAAGGGAAATCAAGAAGCTAATATTGAGCCGGTTTAGAGTGCTACAAGTTTTTTTTTAATACTTGGTCTTTTTGTGAATAAGCAAATTTAGCACACTTGACTATTTCTCAAAATTATTTTTGGCTTTATCTTAGCAAAGCGAGTCCTGGACTAGGAGCCATCCACAACTGCCTCCTAAGCTTCAACCATTTTCACAATTCTTAGCCATGTGCTAGATCTCAAGCCTTATGCGATCACTCCAAGCGAGAAGCTTAAGGAGATGATCTTGGTCAACAAAACTCCCCGAGTTCATGCCTAGTGCAATGGCAAGCAGTCTCATAAGAAAGAATTGGTGAGATCAGTTTTTTCGCACAAAAGAGATCTTTTTGCTTTTACATAAATGTAGTTCTAGACCAAGGAGTTAATGATAATTCATACTACATAAAAGAACTAACATAGCTCAATTTAAAGCTCAACAAAGATTCAAGATTCAGCGTAGCCTATTTGACATGGCATGAATCATAAAAGGATAACTAAAGTCAGACTAGTCTCAACAGCTAACCATGACATGAATTAATTCAAGTTAAGCATGTTTTTTTTAAGTAACTTATCATGGCAAAGACTAGACTACACATATAAAGTCATGATAAATCTAGCAATTAAGCACAAATCATGGTAAGATGTAATGCATTGTAAATAAATCATAATTGGATAATAATCAAGGCTCCATGTAGTTATATTATAATGCAAACTGAAATGCAATAAAATCGCTCCCCCTCAACATGAGATGCACTTTTAGTTCAAGTTGAGTTATGTCAAAATTAATATCTAGAAGCTCCCAAATGAACTCCCCCTGAACCAAAGCAATAAAAACGAGAAGCTGGTAAAGAAAATCCAAACGGGTAGTCCTTAAAGCATAGATAAGATGTAGAGGATACTATGGCTTAGACAGACTCTCGTCTACCCCATATGACTCAGGACTATCAGCTGACTGTCTAGCACACACACTAGAGAGCAAACACGAACCCTGTCTACCCGAGGATGGCCCAACCCTCGCTAGAACCTACAAGCCGTGAGTGAGCTCAACCTAGTGAGATAAGAAACAGCTAATAAGCAGCATCCTAGAATCACAAGACAAGAGCAGAAGTCTAAGCAACTAGATAAAAATACCACTCTAACCTATGCTAGAAGGACTAATCCCAATGCACCCCGAATGCTGTGCAACAAAACGGAGTAAGAGCATAATAAATATAATGAAAGTAGTAAAGCATAAAGCTCCCCCTCACAACAGTCCATAAGGACAAACCACCCCAAGCTCTCCCCGCAGAGCTGAAAACCTAGAGCTATCCAATGGCTTGGTAAAGATATCACCAACCGGTGGTCACTCTCCAACCGGAGCACTATGACACCCTTCTCCACATGGTCTCTAAGAAAATGATATCGATATCAATGTGCTTGGTCCGAGAGTGCTTTGCACCGGTTCTTAGCAATGTTAATAGCGAAGTGTTGTCACAAAAAGTGAAACACTGTCTATAACTAACCCAAAGTCCCGCAGGGTCGAAGCCATCCAAAGTACCTGGCTGCAACAACTGGCAGCAGCAACGTACTCGGCCTCTGCGGTGGACTGTGCAACACCGGATCGCTTCCTAGAAGACCAAGAAACAAGAGAAGTGCCAATGAATTGGCGGTGCGGAGGTGCTCTTCTGTCTATTCTACACCCGACAAAGTCGCATCGGAGTAGGCTCGAAGGAAAGACAAGAAGAGGAAGAGTACGGATACCATAATCTATGGTAGCTCGAAGGTACCGAAAATGCGTTTCACCGCTGGCGGTGAGATACGCGAGTGAAGCTCAAATCGAGCACACGTACACGAGAGAGAAGTGTATGTCCGGTCTCGAGGCAGTGAGGTACAAGAGAGAACCGATCATGCTTCTGAACTCCTTCTGATCAACTGGCTCGCCATCCTCATCTGGATCAAGTGAAGTCGTTGTTGCCATCGGAGTAGATACTGGCTTGCCATCACTCATGTCAAAGCGCTTCAGGAGGTCTCGAGTGTACTTGCCCTGATGCAAGAAGGTACCCTCCCGAGTCTGCTTGATTTGGAAGCCAAGAAAGAAACTCAACTCGTCCATCATGCTCATCTCAAACTCCGAGCTCATGACATCGGAAAACTGAGAAATGAGAGCATGTGAGGAGCCGCCAAAGATGATGTCATCCACATAAATCTGGACGAGCAGAAGATCAGTGCCATGCCGGCGAATGAACAAGGTCTTGTCAACTTTACCCATCTGAAAACCATGACTCAACAGGTATGACTTAAGCCTCTCATACCAAGCTCTAGGGGCCTGCTTAAGTCCATACAAAGCTTTGGAAAGCTTGAAGACATGGTTTGGGTATTTGGGGTTTTCGAAACCAGGAGGCTGTCGGACGTAGACCTCTTCCTCAATAAAGCCATTGAGAAAGGCACTCTTAACGTCCATCTGGTAAAGCTTGAAACCCTTAGAAACTGCAAAGGCAAGCAGGATTCTAATAGCTTCAAGTCCGCTCTGAGGCAAAGGTCTCCTCGAAATCTAGACCCTCAACCTGGGAGTACCCCTGAGCTACCAGTCTAGCCTTGTTCCGAATAACCACTCCATCCTCACTCTGCTTGTTCTTGAACACCCACTTACTCCCAATAATATTGTGACCGCGCGGGGGCTCGACAAGCGACCAGACCTTGTTTCTCTCGAAATTTTCTAACTACTCATGCATGGCATTGACCCAAGACTCATCAGAAAGTGCATGACAAACATCCTTGGGCTCAAAAGAGGCAACAAAAGCGAGTGGAGACGAAGTGAGGCGTGCGGACTTTGAGCGTGTAACGCGCTCAAAGAGATCTCCAATTATCTGCTCTGAAGGATGAGCTTTCTGGATATGATGGGGAGGTCCTGGATGAGAAGTAGTGGTCTCTACCTCATGAGCTGATGAGGTAGGAACAGAGCCACTAGCTCCTGAGGATGCGGAAGGAATGGGCCGATCTCCTTGAGGTGCGGTGGTGGAAGTAGGCACCTCAAGGGAGGAGAAAGCTGGATCGGGTAGACAACCCTCATCTTCATCCTCCTCATCATCCACAAAGATGGGCTTGGACCGCTCTCATCAACTCGAGATGTCGGGCCTAGTCCCGACCGCCTCATCGAAGGTCACCTCGCAGTCTCTACCATTTTACTAGACTCGCAGCCTGCACCCTATAAGCCCGCGAAGAAGTCGAGTAACCTAAAAATTCCATCACAGAACGTGACTCGAACTTATCTAGGTTCCCTGACTTGAATAAAACACTTGCAACCAAAAACACGAAAATGAGATACGCTGGGCTTTCGCCCGTATCTCAACTCAAAAGAAGTGCGATGCAAGTGTGCCCTCAGAAAAACTCTGTTTGAAACACGGCACGCGGTGGCTATTGCCTCAGCCCAGAACTTCCTAGGTGTAGAATACTCATTAAGCATCGTCTGGCCATCTCGACCAAGGTACGGTTCTTCCTCTCCACAACGCCATTTTGTTGGGGGACGTATGGAGAAGAGAACTGGTGCTCTACACCTGACTCATCGCAAAACCTCTCAAAGTAGGAATTCTTGAACTCCGTGCCATTGTCACTACGGATCGCTCGTAAGGCACCCTAAGCTCAATAGAAAGCCTCTCGAATGAACTCGAAAATGTGTAAACGTCTCATCCTTCGAGGCTAAGAAAAACACCCAAGAGTACCTCGAGAAGTCATCGACTACGACAAGAACATACCACTTCCCTCCCCGCCGATGCACTCTAGCTGGTCCAAGCGTGTCCATGTGGAGCAAATGTCGGTGCATCGGTCATAGTGATCGTGACCGGAGGATGGGAAGCGGCGACCATCTTACCGCGTGCGGCAAGGAGCGCAAACAAGATCTTTGACCATCTTGAGCTTCGGACCACGAATGAGGTCATGGCCGCTAACTCGGGTCAAATGGTCAAATCCAATATGACCAAGTCTCCTATGCCGAAAGAAAGAAGTCGCGGGAATCGAAGCAACTAAACACCGAGAGGATCACCGAAGACTCGGAAAAATCAGCACGAAAGATCCTTCCAAAACGAAATCCATAAACCGACTACCCAAGAATCAAGAATTTTGCAATTGTTTTTCTTAAAGCTCACCTCAAAGTCGTCATCGGTAAGCTGAGAAACGGAAAGCAAATTATATTGCAGCTTACTAACCAAGGCAACATCTTTTAAAACAAAAGACTCATTAATGCGCACTGTACCTTTGGCGATGACACGCCCAGAAGAAGCATCTCCGAAGGTGATCGTCTCATCACCTGGAGCACGGGCAAGGGAAGAAAACCAACGAGAATCTCCGGTCATGTGTCGTGAACACCCGGAGTCTACGAGCCAAACCTTTCCCTTCCCTGCCCGGCGAACCTGAGTCAAACAGAGAGTAAAGTCTCAGTATTGGGGTAAATCAACAATGATTTCGGCACCCAATACTGAATAACACGTCGAGCAGATGAAGTAGTCAAGCACGACTGACCTCTATCTACCCTACACTCCCTGTTACTCAAGGCAGAAGGTCTAAGAGCGGACCCGGGCATTCTTGAGTCCGATCGCTCGGAGAGCGAGTCGGAGTACCAACAACACGCTGATCTCGCCGCGGGTAGCTATCTCGATGGAAACGAGATCTACCCTCAGGACGGTGGATATCATGACCCGGGGCAAATCGAGGACGAAAATCAGAAGAACCGAAAAAACCAAGTCCTCGATGCTGCCCAAAAGCATCAACAGTAGCAACCTTAGACCTCGTGGCTGGTCCTAGGTGCACTCGTGGTCCGGGCTGACCACGAATACGCCTAAGAGCTGCAACACGGTCTCTCTCGCGCAACTCTGCACGCTGAAGCATCGGTCGATCATATGTCCATCCTTCCGATGCGGAAGGTGCAATGAAACTTCACCCCGTGAGAAGCCGAAGTTGCGGGTGGAATCACCTTCTTTCGTCAATCCCTTGGACAAAGCCCGCAGACTTAAATTTGACTTTCTCGATCCGGCTCGGTCTCGATCACACCTGGTGCTATGGGTCTGATCACGGCAGGTGGATGCTTCCTCATGTCCTCATAGAAATCATATCCTAGACCCTGATTAAATCTGCAAATCTTAGATTGGTCTAGAATAAGATTGAGCTTCTTCTTGCCTCCTACAAATCTCTCGAGAGTATTCATAAGATCTGACACTCCGGAAGAGAGAGTGCAAGAAGAGCAGGAGAAGGGGAATAGCGAGAGGGTAAGGAAGCAAAGAAGAACCAACAGTAGAGGAAAGAATGGCTTATGCACGCACAGCCGACTCTGATGGGACAGTCCTACTACTAGCAGGTTGGCTCCCGTTGCTAGGCGTCTCTACCTTACCCTTGGGCTTCTCCCCAACACCAGCACACACATTACAACATGATTGTGGCTTCTCTAGTAAATCCTTAGTTAGCTTCACACATTTTTCTTCCAAAACAATCAAGTCAGATTTTAGTTTATCACAATTTTTGCATGGTGAGCTAACAGGGTCCTTAGAAGCATATTTAGCTATTTTCTTGTTGTAATCAATCATTTCTTGGAATTGTTTAGAAACAGATTCAAGTTCAGCAGTTAATTTAGGACAATTTAAACATGAAGCAGTTGGCTCAATCAAAGAAGCATGTAATTCAGCAATTTTATGATCTGCTCTTTTTAAGTTCATTTTTAAGTTATTGCAATTTTCACAAGTTTCAGGCAGATCAATAAGCATAGTGTAAAGACCTCTAAAAGCATTATCCTTATCCTCACATGAGGTGCAAGAAGTAGTCTGAAAATTAGAGGAAATAGAAGCAACCCTACTCATTTCTAGTTCAGCAAGCAGACTATCATTCTTCACCTTAAGCAAATCAAGCTCAGAAGTCAAACTATCATGAGAGGTCCTTAGCTTTTCCATATCTCCAAGCAAAGAAGAACATACATCACATTCGTCACGGGAGGGAGCAGATATAAGTGAAGTAAACTCCCGTGACGATCTCTCTACTTCCTTCTCAAGATCCACAACCCTAGCTCTAGATTTAGCATAGAACTTTCCTAACTTCGAAATGCAAGATAGAGCTGGTCGTAGGAGGACCTACCTCATCCAGAGTCATCAGAGAGCTCATTTGTCGCTGACGTCGTTGTCGTTGGCCATGAAGCACATGCCGATGAAGTCGTCGCCGTCCTTGGGATCTTGATCATCCTTATCGTCGTCTTCGCTCCACCCCTCCACGTCGCTGAAGTCGATGTCGTCCGAAGGCGATGAGGACGCGGTGGAAGAGCTTCTTGGCTTTGCCAAAGTTGCGAACTTCTTCTTGCCTTGGCGTGAACGGGGGCTTCTTGTTGCGGTTCTTATCGATGTAGTCGTTCTTGCTTACACCGCCGTAGTCGTTCTTGCCTTTCACCAGCTTGGGGCAATTTGCCCGAATGTGGTTGGGGCCACCACACTCGAAACAAATGACGAGTCCTCCTCTTTCTCGTCCCTCCTCCTCTTGTAAGCATGGGAAAACTTCCGAGCTAGGAGGGCGATTGCTCATCCTCGAGCTGCTCTAACGATCATCGCTATGTCACGAGAGCAGCAAGGAGAATCCACACGCGGTCGGAAGAAAGACCAGAAGCTGAATTGGGATCGGTGACTAGGGCCATCGACTGTGACTTCGACTTGCGAGAGACAATGTCAATCTCGTGAGTCTTGAGACGCGAGTACAGCGCATCAAGAGTCAAAGTCGAGAGGTCCGTGGTGTCCTTGATGGTAGTCACTTTCATCTCCCAAACACGCAGATCGAGTGCAGTGAGCATCTGTCGAGCGTTATCCGAGTCGGAGTATGTGAGACCGACCGCTCGGAGGTTGCTCAGAATTTTGTGAAAACGCGCAAAACACTTATCAAGGGACTCGCCAGCGAGCATTTCAAACTTGTTGTAATCTCGCTTGAACTGGTCCTGTCGAACCGTCTTAATCTGGGTGGTGCCCTCATGATATGCGTCGAGGGTCGCCCAGATGTCGAAGGCCGACGTGAGATGAGAGATGCGATCAAATTCGCTCCTGCTCAGACCCTGGATTATAATGTTCCTTGCTTTAGCATTTGCCTCAACATCAGCCATATTATTAGCATTGATGTCCTCATCGGTAGGAACAACAAAACGGGTCTTGACCTTGCGCGGATGGCATACCCACAGGCACGGATATATGTCTCCATTCGGCTCTTCGGAAGGGTAATCGATGCCATCGAAAACGGGCGGCTTGGTCGAGTACTTGTCCGTTGCCATGGCTCTTGAGACCGGTTAAGATCTATAGACAAGAGTTAACCGGCTCTGATACCAATTGAAGGATCGAAAACGGCAACAGAGGGGGGTGAATGGTGCCTTTTTAAAATACCCTGAGAATTTTCACAAAACTTTCATACTACAATTTCTCTCCGATAACTATAGAAGTCATGAAGCAAGGAGATGAGATGAATCAAAAAGGTTACTAAATATCAGAGTAATTCTAGACTAAAAAGAGAAGAACCAACAAGATAACTTAAGGAGATGAAGCAAGTCTACTGAGAACTGAGAAAAAGTGAATCAGCACAAAGAGCATTAGACAACTACTGCTAGAAATAAACTTAATAGAGAGAACTTGAGCTGCTGGAAATAAAACTCTAAAGCTGAGAATTACAGGTAGCAAGAAAGGTACAGACTACTGTCCATCCTAAAATACATGCACCTGACCGAAGGCTCCAACCAAAAAGATTCACCAAAGACTGAAGGTCAAGAGAAATAAAGACAACCAAAAACAACAGAAAAGCAGATTTCTGAAAAGTTGAGCGGCAGGCTATAGCACTTGGAAACTAGTCTACACAAGCACTAGGAAAACACACACTGCTCAAACAGCAAACACAGAATCGATTCTTGATCAAAGTTCTTGCGGAAAACAAACAACACTGGACAGACGGCACTGCGCGCGTGAGAAAATACGACCTGCTGCAAATAAAACACAAGGAGCACAGGCAACACGGAAAAAGAAAATACTCACAATACCTATACCTACTCACAAAACCGAAAAACAATAGTGCTAGCTGTAGCCGAATAATGCTCGGGGAACCCAAAGGCTAACATCACGCGAACAAAGATCAAATCTTTGGGACCGAACCTGTTGGTGACAAGTGCTGAGGCTAGCAGGCCTGACAGACTGAAAAGGTGTACCAACTGCTGCCAAAAACTGTGCAAATACAGCTCTAAGTGCTGGCCGAACAAAGCAATAGTGCTGCTGAAAATAACTGCGGGCTGTTGCTAACACAAAACAGGGAACTCACTTGAGGCCTTAACCGAAACCAACACAATTAATCCTTGCAGCCTAACAAACTTTGGGGCAAGCAACCTGCTGCTGTTTTGCTGCAGCCGAACAGGGGACAAAGAGACAATCCTGCTGCCCAAAAACTTCCATGTGCAGACTAGAGAAGAAATAGTACTCCTATTACAGCAAGCTCCCTGGCCGAAAACTGCAGAGAATCAGAAGCCACACTCGCTGCTAGTGTTCTGGCCGAAACATCTATTGCTCAAGAGAAACAAAAGCACACGGCAGATTGGAACCTCAAGCTTGACTCCAACCAAAAGATAAACAATAAACCAAAAGAGCAGAGGCGATCCTACTCTTGCTGACCCTTCTCAAACCGAAACTAGGCAAAGGGGGAGAGAAACTGTTCTAAAACTGATGAAGCACAGTAAATGCAATCTTAAACCTTGAGAATAATTAGCCTTGTGCTCTCAGGAATATATTAGCCAAATGGCTTTGAGACCTTCCCTAGTTCATAGCACTTGCTGAAAATAAAACTAGAAATGCTACTAGCACTTTCACAAGAACTTTAAACTTGAAGATTAAAGCATGTAAAAATATAAGAAGAAGCACTAGAACAAGAACATTAATTCAAAGGAAAGCGAGGACATAGCACAATATATAGAACAAGCATATTCATGTTGAGACGAAGAGCGATGAACGATTAATATAACACATAAGTGTTTACATCACTCTTCCATGTCTCATCCAAGAACACACACAAGGAGAGAATAGAACCCTAGAACTTGCAAAAATATTTCTCTCCCAAGAGCACAAGCATTAGGACATCCTAATACTCATACCTATTTCTCTTTCTCTCTCTCTCAAGGTGCACCTCTCCACCTAGAGAGCACCTCTATTTATAGCCTCCACTAATGGGTCTAGTAGACTACTTTACCCATTAGGTCACACCACTCTCCACTAATGGGTTTATACTCAATTATACCCATTAGGTTACAACTCCTCTCCACTAATGGATTTACACTCAATTATACCCATTAGGTTACAACACCTCTCCACTAATGGATCATTCCATATAAAATCCGCTTCCGATTGTGCGACTTTGCGTATTTTCCAAAACGCCTCCCGCACCTTCCCGGAAGCTTCCTCGCCGCTGTCGCGCACGCCGCAGCCACTTCGAGTCCTCGCCGTCTTCAACACATCCCGACCGTTCGTCCTCGGACCGCTTTGCCTAGTCCGGTCACCGTGTCTCGCCACGACTCGTCTCAAAGTCCTGCGATCACACGACAAGAAAATACATTACATAGCATCGCACAAAATGATATAATTTAAATATCTGCATCGGTAATTAGCATAAAATTACCCGGAACAAACTCAGACTTTATAGGACACGCGTCAATTACTCATCACACTACCGAGGTTACCTCCACATGGTCTCTCAACTTCATAGTCGGTCTGCCTAAGACCAAAGAGGGCTATGATTCGATTTGGGTCATTGTGGACCGATTGACCAAGGTTGCTCATTTCATTCCAGTTAAGACGACTTACAGTGGTGACAGATTGGCAGAGCTATATATGTCCAGGATCGTCAGTTTGCATGGTGTGCCCAGGAAGATTGTGTCAGATCGTGGATCGCAGTTCACCTCCCGGTTTTGGGGTAGTTTCCATAAGGCTATGGGAACTCACGAATTCGAGATGACATATCACCCCCAGCATGGATGGTCGACAGAGCGAGTTAATCAGATTCTGGAGGACATGTTGAGAGCCTGTGTGCTCGACCATGGGTCTAAGTGGGACAATTGTTTACCTTTTGCAGAGTTCTCATACAACAACAGTTATCAAGCCAGTTTGCAGATGTCACCGTTTGAGGCATTGTATGGCAGGAAATGCAGGACCCCTCTCAATTGGAAAGAGACAGGGAAGGTCGAGTTTTGGCCCGATCGCTTGAAAGAAGTGAGGATAAGGTCCGCTTGATACAGGAAAGGTTGAAAGCTGCCCAGGCCAGACAGAAAAAGCTATGCAGATACCAGACGCCGAGAGCTGAGTTTTGAGCCAGATGTCTTTGTGTATCTTAGGATCACACCATTCAAGGGTGTGAAGAGGTTTCAGCTAAAAGGGAAGCTTGCACCGAGATATGTTGGTCCGTTCGACTCAAACGCAGGGAGAGGTTGCTTATCGCTTGGAGCTACTGCGTCCTTGATGGGGTACATGGCGTCTTTCATGTGTCCCGGTGAAGAAGTGCTGCAGCGTGCAGAGGAGGTGGTGCCGATTGAGGCCGTTGATCTGCAGGAGGATCTGCTGCATACAAAGAGCACCAGTCAAAATCTTGGAAGTGTCGAGCGAGTCACCGGAATAAAGTGGTCCGTTTTGCAAAGTTCGGTGGAGCAACCATTCCGAGGAGGAAGCCACCGGCGCGAGGAGGATCTCGAGCGGAGTTCCGAACCTATTCTCTTAGTTGGCCCGATCTCGGGGTGAGATCTCGTTTAAGGGGTAAGGTTTGTAACATCCTGTTTTTCTGAGATTTTTAAAGCCCTGGATTTTAAAAATGAATTTTCTGGAATTTTCTGAAATTAATTGAAGCTTCAAATGAATTTTTAAAGTTTTAAATGATTTAATATGATTAAAATAAACATTAACATAAGTGGCAAATATTTTATTTGTGTTCCTCAGTCTCAAGGAATTTTCTGGTATTTTTGGTGAATTTTGGGATTTATTTGCTATTTTCTAGAGCTTTTAGAAATTTATTTGAATTTCTGGAAAAAGAAAAGAAAAGGATTTAACCTCACCGCCCGATCTCCCTCTCTCTCCACGCGTCGCCGATCCGCGCGCCGCGCCGCAGTCTTTTTTTCCGCGCGCGCTTCTCGCCGCTCGATCCGCGCGCGCCACGCGTCGCGCATCCGCGACTGACGCTGCGGCGGCACTGGGCCAACGCCACGCCCGCGCGCCCTCGGCCGCCCGTCGCGCGCCGCGCGATCGCAGCCGTCCGCTCCGCGCGCGCGCGAACCTAACCCTAACCCTAACGCGTCCCGCCGTCCGATCTTGCCGCGTGGCGCATCCTAGCCGTCTAACCCGTCCGCGCGCGCGCGCCGCCAGAATCGGATCGAACTCCTCGGTTCGCGTGTTAAAGCGCGTTCATCCTCGGTTCGCGTGCACGCTCGCGAAACCTCGCCGCGCCTCGCTCGCCCTCGCGCTGCCGTCGCCGAGCCGCTCGCCGCCGCCCGTCTTTGCGCCTCGCCGTCGCGAGGTCACGGCGGCGGCAGCCGCCGCGCGCCGCCGCGGTGAGCTCCCGCGCCGTTCGCCGCGTCGCCTCCGTCGCCTCGCCCTCGCCCTTGCCCTCGCCTCGCCTCGCCTCGGCGCGTCTGCGCCGCGCGCCCGCGACCGTCGCCTCGCGCCGTGCGCCCGCCACGCGTCGCCGATCCGCCCTCGCGCCCGCCCACGCGTCGCCTGCGGCGCGATCCCGCCGCCGCGCGCACCGCGCGCGCGCCGCGACGCCGCGCGGGAGCGCCACGCGTCACCGATCCACCGTCGCCGCGCCGCGCCGCAATCTCGCCGCCGCTCGAATCTGGCGAGGCTCGAATCGGCCTCGTGTCGCGTCCCGCCGTCGGATCCCGCCGACGCCGCCGCGCGCGAGCCCGGCTCAGCCTAGCCACGTGGCGGCACGGCGCATGCCACGTCAGCCCTAGCCCACGTGGCATGGCACGTGGCATGCCACGTCAGCGCCACGTCAGCCCGAGCCGCCCCCCAGAGCCACGTGGCAGCCACGTCAGCTGCCACGTCAGCCGGGTGACACATGGCAGCATATGCTGCTGCCACGTCACCGCAGCCGCCGCGTCAGCACCCTCTCTCCCCCGTGCACTGTTACGTGGACCGAGTCCACGGTGGACTCGGAATTTCATGGACCGGGTCCACAGCACAGTAACTTTTCCGATTTTCCCGAATTAATTTTAGAATTAATTTTCCGGGAGCCCGTTCTCCTCCGTCTTAGCTCCGATTGACCCCGTTCTTTTTTCTAAATTCATCTAAAATCGAGATCTAGCTGTTGGTTCTGGTTTTGTGAATTTTGGAGTTCATTTTCTTGTCATTTTATGTGTTTCGTTGTTTTCGGTCGTTTTCTCTCTCGTTAGATTCGGATTCGGAGGAGCGGGTTTCGCGCTGTAAGACCAGAGTACCCGCACGAGCATAACGAAGGCAAGTCGTGTCCCTTGATCATGTTGAACCCAATTTTGCAAACTATTATTTAATTATTTAGCTTTAAATTACATTGCATTGCTATTTTTATTCGAACCTTTGTACAGGTAGCTATTGTCCCAATTGCAATTATACCTCCTTGACACTTTGAAATACCATGATGCCTTTGTCACCATAGGTTGGGAAATTTTATTAGTGATGCTAGTTTATTTATCACATGGGTTGGTACGATTAGATTGCTTAGCCAGTTTATATTTACGATTGGTCTCATCACGCATGTTAAATTATTAATTTGAATTAATGACATATGGAACTGTGGTTGGTGCCACGTGTATTAAAATTTGTGCCACGTCATTGGTGTGACGTTGGTTTGGTTATACAAATTGGTTTTGCACTCGGGCGAGTGATCGTGCGATAAAGGGAAATACGATTGTACTTTGGGGGATGTGGTAGTCTCGCCCGGGTAATGTTAAGGACTTAACTTTGTGCGCCATTGATCTGAGCTTAATCGTGCAAACCACATGTCTATTATGGGATGGACCTGGCTGATTAATTTGTAATATTTCAATTCGATTCTGCCATTGTGATGGACATGGTTGCTGATTTCCATGTGGCGCAAGGGGGTGTGATGCGAAACCCTAGCGGGCAGGATTGTATTGAGATAGAGCATTGTAAAGGCCTTGTTGTGATTTCCTTAGGCCTAGGCTAATCACATCGTGTGGGTACAGTTGTGCAACCTCTGCAGAGTGTAAAACTATTCGAATAGCCGCGTCCTTGGTCATGGACAGTGCTCGGGGATTTCACACGAGGTTAGTGTTTCATTTATAACTTGGTGGTTTATGTTGGGGTGAGCAGGTAGTTCATTTGTTGGTTTAAACTTGTGAATTGGTGTTCACAAGGGGTTCTTGTTTATTCCTTTGATTATCTATTGTTACTGTTTTCAGTTAACTTTCGCTTTCAAGTTATTTAATATATTTCATTAATAAATGCCTGTATGCAAATTAACCTTTCAGCCCTCCTTTGGTAAGCCTTGCATATTATATTGCATTTATTGTTACAAACGACTTGCTGAGTACCAATGTACTCACGGCTTTACGCCTATGTTGCTCGATTGAGGAGAGGAGTACTATCGGCAGGAGGTGCGGAAGGAGAGTACTACGACGACTTCACGGATTAGGCCGTTCTCCACTCGATAGCTTTGTGGCTTGTCGATTGGTCGCTACGCTTTATTTTGGATTTCCGCTGCTATTTTGTTAAGCCCTTCCGGCTAGAGTTATTGTAAGCTTGGCCATAAGGTCGTACCTTTGATATTTTATCGATATTCGAGTTTTCCTTTATTATTGTCGTGTGTATGACTGTGATGACATCTATGTTTGACTGTGTGCACTAGCGTAATCCTGGACTAGTGCAGTTTACACAGAGAGACCGAGTTTGCATATTCGGGTCTCGACAGAAGTGTCCAGGTGAGTGGGCAAGTGGGCTGCTGAGCTGGCTCCTTTCTCAATTACCTTTGTCTCCTGCACCGTAATCAAGTCCTAGGTGTTGGCAAACTTCGTCGCAGAGTCACTACAACAAATCTGAGGTTCAGTGACGAATACAGCTTGACAACTAGAAAAAATGTCATTAATAAGCAACATTGTATGACACACGTATGGAATTCATCATTACACGAAGTAGGGGCGATTCACCCTAGAAATTTGTGATGTTTGGAAACATTTCATCAGTAATTGCTAAGGAATTTTTGTTATAGATTGTGATGGTAGGACCCTGAGTGTGCGCCTAGTGTTTTGTGACAAATTATTTTTTTGTGTGATGCATGAATTTTTGTCGTGTACTTGATAATTTTGTATAACCAATTGTTATTGTCACAATGAGACCTGATAGGATTGCACTGAAGTAGTGACGTGGAATATTTTCGTCACCAAATGTACAAGATGTTAAAATTGCAATTGTCGGTCTTTGGTGACATTAACAAGTGTTCGTCATAAATTTGTGGGTTGCGTAGGGCACTATTAGTACTAAAACTTAAGAAGTAACTTAAACCTAATCCTAAACACTACTTGGTACCTACTCGCATTTGCGTCCAGCTGCACCACCCAGCAGAAATCTCCGCTGTCTTGTAGTTGGTCTTCCTCTACCAGTGACGACTTCACTGGCCATCAGCTACTCCAACCGTCGTCTACTCCGGCCTTGCCCGGTCTACCCTCCGCCTCGGTGCCAACGCTAGTCCACCACCTAGTCCGGTTATTTATCTTGAATTGCCATTCATATTGGGAAGTACTATTGGTTGATCATGCAGTTGAGCAGGTCGAGCTATTCATTTAGCTTGATCAATGCAGCCTTGTAGTCTTGTTGATTTGGTAATTAATCAATGAAACTCTCTATTTTAGGATGCATGAGGATATGTCCATATTTTCTTTTTTTAGCAACATGAGACATTAAAATTTTTTTACTTGTATTTGTGACAGATGGACAGATCTTGGATAAATGCTAGACCATTTACCACCACATATATCAATGGTATTAAAGACTTCATGAATTTTGTTTGAGAATGATTTAATGGAAATGATGAAATATGTTGTCCATGTTGTCAATGTCTTAACCAAATTCTTAGGCCTCAAGTGCATGTGGAGGATCATATATATACATATACATATATATATATATATATATATATATATATATATATATATATATGTATATATATATATATATATACATATACATATATATACATATATACATATACATATATATACATATATACATATATACATATACATATACATATATACATATACATATATACATATACACATATATATATACACATATATATATATACACATATATATATATATACACATATATATATACACACATATATATACACATATATATTTACACACATATATATATATACATATATATACATATATATATACCCTCCGTTACGTGAGATACTTCCTACGGTATGAGATACGACATAGGGTGTAATTCCTTATGTCGTATCTCATACCAGTAAAATATCTCACGAACTGAGGGTATATACGCAAGATCATGAGTATTTAAGATCATCTAGGTGGTATGAATAATTTTTTAGAGGTAGTATGTAGATTTTTTGACATACTCTTTTTATATGCGTATATGAAGGTATTTATAAAATACGCTAAAAACTATGTATTCCTTTGTATTTTTTCATGTGGTTCACATTGAAGTATCTTATAATTAGTATACAGTATATCCAAAATGATAAAGGAGTATTTTAAGTTTGTTTAGGTGGTATATTAGAGGTGGGTGTAATTACACTACACCCGGTGTAGAAAGTTTTTTCTATATATATATATATATATATATATATATATATATATATATATATATATATATATATATATATATTAATAGCATGTCAAGCATATACACTAAGTGGGTATATCATGGTGAACCACTCAATGGTGAAGTTCATGAAGATATTGAGCATGACAATGAAAGTATTGATTATATGGAACACAATACTCATGATGGGTTTGGTGTGAATGAGGACGAGGATGATGACATTGATGGAATTCCACAGTTGTTAGGAGACTTGGTACACATCTGCAGAGCAAGGTGAAAGATAGTCAATGTTTACAACTATATTAGAAGAGACCAAGCGTGAGCTTTACCCAGGGTGTGGTAACTTTTCAAGATTCTCATTTCTTGTTAAGTTGCTTCATATCAAGTTATAATATTGGATCACGAACACATCTTTTAATGCACTTCTACAGCTATTGTCATTAGCATTCTCGTGTTCCAATACACTTTTGAGGTCATATAATGTAGCAAGGAATCTACTTCATGAATTGGGACTTGGATATGAAGCAATCCATGTGCCCTAATAACTGTGTTATGTTTCAAAAGAAGTATACCAACAGTGAGAATTGCCCTGTATGTGGTGAATCAATGTAACATCCTGATTTTCAGAAATTTTTAAAACATTGAATTTAAAAATAAATTTTTGGAAATTTTCTGGAATTAATAAAGCTTAAATTAAATTTTTAGAATTTTAAAAGGATTTAATTTGATTAAAATAAACTTCAACATGAGCTGAAAATATTTTATTTGAGTCCCTTGTCTCTCAAGGATTTTTTTTGGTATTTTTGGTGAATTTTTGGGGTTTATTTGCTATTTTCTAGAGCTTTTAATTCTTTATTTGAATTTCTGAGAAAAGAAGAAAACTGTGATTGGTGCCACGTTTGTTAAAATTTCTCAGAACTTCAACATGCTTATAGTTACGATTGGGTTTATCATCACATGTAAACTATCAATTTAACTTAATGAGATATGGAACTGTGGTTGGTACCACGTTGGTGTGTCACCGGCGTGGTTATACAAACCTGGTTTTGTACTCGGGCGAGTGATCGTGTAGTAAAGGGGGAAGTGTTCGAGCACTTCGAGAGATGTGGTAGTCTCGCCCAGGTAAACTTAAGGACTTAACTTTGTGCGCCATTGATTTAAGCTTTACCGTGCAAACCACATGTCTAGTATGAGATGGACCTGGCTGATTAATTTGGGATGTTTCAACTTTAATCTTGCCATTGAGATGAACATGGTTGGTGATTTTCATGTGGCGCAAGGGGGGGTGTGATGCGAAACCCTAGCGGGCGGATTGAGTTGTAACTGAACTTTGTAAAGACCTTGTTGTGATTACCTTAGGCCGAGGCTAATCACATCGTGTGGATACAGTTGTGCAACCTCTGCAGAGTGTAAAACTATTCGAATAGCCGTGTCCTCGGTCATGGACAATGCTCGGTAATTTCACACGAGATATAGTTATTTCTGAAAACTTGTGCATTGAGGTTAGACAGTGAATGGTTAATTCACTGTTGGTTTAGCTTATGGATGGGAGGTCTCTAAGCGGTTGGTTTAGCTTATGGATGGAATGTTCGCAAGTGGTTATGTCAATTCCTTTGATTATTTATGTATTATTGTTTTACCTAAAGTTTGCTTTCAATCTATGTACTGTATTTACCTTTAAATATCATTTTATGCAAATTAACCTTTCGGCCTTTCATTGGTAAGCCTTGCATACTATGTTTGACTGTGTACACTAGCGTGATCCTGGGACTAGTGCAGTATACACAAAGAGTCCGGATTTGCACATTCGAGTCTTGACAATCAAGATGGAAAGATAGAGATAAAGAAAAGCAGGTTGTGTAGAAGGTATTGCACCATTTTTCATTGATAACAAGACTGAAAAGGATGTTTGTTTTGAAAAAAATAGTAGAGGACATGCAATGGCACAAGTTGTAGCGACAATTTGTTGAGAGTGAACTGAGGCATCCTGTTGATGGTGTGGCATGGAAAGACTTTGATCGAAAATATCTATGGTTTGCATGAGATGTAAGGAGTTACACGTGAAGCATAATTGCGATACATATGTCATGCCACCAACCTACTACACAATGAGTAAAGAGCATAAAATTGCCTTTTGTGAATTCCTATGAGATGTGAAATTTCCATATGACTATGCTTCTAACTTAGCAAAATGTGTTACTGATGATGGATGCAAGCTGCAAAGGTTAAAAACTCATGATTGTCACATCATTCTTCAACAAATTATACCAATTGGGATGCGAAAAATCATGTGTAAGGATATATATGTGAAGCAATTGCAAAGTTAGAAAACTTCTTTGGAGAATTGTGTTGTATAACTCTGAAGTTAGATGTCTTGCAATGATTGTGAACAAACATTCCAATCATCCTTTGCAAGCTTGAGAAAATATTTTCTTCGGCTTTCTTTGATGTGATGGTTCACTTGGCTATTCATTTACGTGAGGAGGAGATCCTTAGAGGTCCTGTGCAGTATGGATAGATATACCCAATTGAAAGACGACTTTGTATTTTGAAGCATTTTGTGAAGAATAGGGCAAGACCGGAAGGATGCATTGCAGAAGCATATGTAGTTGAGGAGTGCTTGATATTTTGCTCAAGATATATGGGCGATATTGAAACCAGATTCAATCGAGAGGGAAGAAATAGAGATTGTTCAGTTCGAAACACTATTTATTATGATCTCTATGTTTTTATGCATGATGTTAATTTGCTTGGATCCTCCATGCTTGCATATCTTCCTAACGAATATGATAAGATGGTCCGGTATGTTCTGCATAATTTTCCCGAGGTTGACCCATATATGAAATACACACTTAGTTGTATACTTGTTTTATATGGAAATGCATACTATTTACCTCTAATGGTGAAATTGAACAATGCTATGTAGTTTATTTAGACAAGAGTTGGAGTAAGAAGGTACTCATGACGTTGACAAAAGGCTTGAGGAGGGATTCGCGAATTGGTTTAAGAGCCATGTGAGTTTTCTTTACAAATTTGGAGTAATGTTTTCTATGCATTATATAACCCTGCTGCATATTTTTTTGTAATAGATTGTGAGGTTGCATTGTGAAGATGCAACACAAGTTAGTGATGACTTGTATGCACTGTCATGTGGTCCAGATAAGAGACATAGGATTTTTTCAGCATGTAATGTGAATGGTGTTCGTTATCACACGATCAATCATGAGAAATAGAAAGACATAGAATAGTGGGATCATGACTTAGGGTGCACATAATGAAGAATACATTATTTCTATGGTTCTCTTATAGAAATTATTGAGCTGCAATATAGCTCTGATGAAAAAAGTCAATTGATCAGTTGTTTTATTTCGATGTGAGTGGTACTGTTTGCAAGGCAAGAAGACATGAATTGTAGATGATGGGTACTTCATAAGCATCAATATTGTAGGTCGATGGTACAAAAATGAACCTTTCATTTTGGCAACTCAACCAACAAAGGTATTTTATTTGCAGGACACAAAGTTAGGTAATAGTTGGAAAATTGTGCAAAACTTTGGCCACATGCATTTGTATGGTGAATGAAATTGACATTGCAAATTGAAGTATTAGCACAGGCTATGAAGGTGGGTTAGTGATGTTGGTCATGGGAGTGTGCTTGAATTGTGTGTAGACTAGTTCTTAGGGCTATTTAGGTTGTATTGATGCTGTAACATTCAAATATTTACATTCAAATTCATCTATATTTGAGTTTGAATCTCAGTAATGTAATGTTACGCTGGACATTTTTATACTGGATAAGTCTACCCAGCCTTTTATTGTACTGAATTGCTTGGAGTTGATAACTGATGAACCTTGTGTATGAATCAAATGATAAATCAATTCATTGCATAATGCTACTCAATTCAAGCACAATGTAGAAGGCCAGCAATGTGGGCTCAATTCCAAGTACGCTGCTCCTGTTGCTTGAATTATGGCCATATTGCAAAATTCAGCCTTTCCAACCCATCCAAAAAAATTGTTCATGTCTCTGGCCCAGCCCAATTGCTCCTGGCGTTGTGGTTGCCTTCTAGCAGGAACCCTTCACCTTCCCAACTATAGTAATACTCTCACGCTCCAAACCCAACAATTCCACAAACTCTCCTCCTCCAATGGCCGATTTCAAAATTGTCGATCAGCATCGCTTTGTCCCAAATGTCCTCCAGCTCGAGGAGGGGGGGTGATGATTGGCTTCCTCGTGCAGACTTTGTGTTTGCTGGGAGTGCTCCTCAAACTCATGAGGAGTTTGCCATTGCAATTGTTGCTCCGGAGGTGCAAGGGGGTTAGATTTTTGACACTCTGGTAGAGGTGAGAGATTTCCTTTAGGATGATTTAGGAGTATGCATTGAAAGCTGTTCCCCACACACCTAGGTCTCAGATTGTTTCAATTCAGTTCAGCTCTCGAAAGGGATATTTTGATCTTTGGTAGTTTGTAATACCCTAAACGTCGTTTTGGCGTCGTTTTGGCCCGGATTTTCAGTAAATCATGGGAAAAGAAAATAAAATTATGGAATAGTCTAAAATAAAAAATAAATGAAATAAATAAATAAAAACTTCTAAGTGGGGCTGCCTGGAGGGTGGGCCTTCCACCTTAGGCCAATAGGCCCAAGGGGTGGCCGCACCCCCCTCCCTAAACCTAAGCCACCCCACCCCCTATTTAGTCCCCTTGCCGTAGCCCCTCCCACTTTTCCCACCCCTAGGCGCCACCCTCCCCCTGCGCCTCCCTCTCTCCCCCAAAGAGCTGCTGTCCATAGGTGCAAGGAGAAGGTAAGGAGAAGAAGAAGAAGAGGAAGAGAAGGAAGGGAGGAAGAGGAAGAGGAGAAGAGAAAAAGGGAGATCCTAAGGGATCCCCTAGGTATTTTTTCTCCATCCCAAATCCTTCTGTTTTTGCTGTAATTAGGGTTCTTAGCACGAGAATTGATGGGGATTAGCAAATTGACTCACCGATTAGAGAATTTCTGCCGTCTACGCGTAGTCCAATTTGTGTAGCGCGGCTATTTGCGCAGATTAGACCTATGAAACGATTTTTTCTGTGGGTCTGGCCAAAAGGAAAATTGTAGAATACGTCGATATCTATCTCCTGTATTGTTTTCAGATTTTTTGGCTGAGGGGTTTGGGCACAGCAGGGTCGAGAATACTGCTGTTTGGCAGAGGTGGAATCTGCGATAGATTGCTATTCGGATGTAGATTCAGAGTAGAAGATGATTTTTATATTTTCCATCCCAATAATGAAAGTTGTAGGGAAGCTAAAGATCTAGTTTCTATAAAAAATAATAATTTGTAGGGCTTTGTACTGTGGTTGGAGTGCGTTACAAGCTGACTGTCCAGATTGCTAGAACAGAGTACGTCCTTTGTTTTGCGCGTTAAATTACACCATGTTAGTAGCAAAATAAAAATAAGAGATCTACTTAAAAATTCAAGGTATTTAAGTGTAGATCCCAGAAATATACCATTGGTTGTAAATGTCTTAATAGTTTTAAAGATACGAAAAATAGCAAGCAGCGTCGTTGCAGTGGGCTGGGCGTAGGATTGTCGGACAGAGTAGGGATTGCGGGTCTGGGATTTAGTGACGCCTTTATTTTTTTAAGTCACAATTACCTTGCTGTAGTCATGTTCTGAGAGGTATCTTTGAATAGGTGGCTTCACTCCTGACCGCGCATGATCGCTTTGCTTCAACGGTAGAGGCAAGTAAACGTAGCGGATGTACTACTGTTTAACTCATTAATCATTCTACATTCACACTAGTTTATTCTCTTAATTTGAGATGTTATGTCATGGTTACATGCTTCCTTAATGTGGTCTATATGGTAGCAATTTAGCAATCAATTGATTATACCTTGATAAAATATTTATGGTTATGTGGTATAGTTCTTAATAAAACAAAAGTGGTTGTGGGGTAGTATTCCTAACGAGGATAATGTGATCTAGGTGGTAGTACTCTTAATGATCATATTGTGGGCTAGTTGGTGGTATTATTAATGAATAAATTGTGACCTATGTGGTAGCACTACCTTTGGATAGATTAATTTTGATCTTGGTGGACCGAATGCGGGTTATATGGTAATATCCTTATTGAATCATGTTGAATATGTTGTTGTCCTTTGTGGTTAAATTCATGATGAATATGGTGTTGTTCTTTGAGGTTAAATTCTTATGGATTATGACTATCATATCATTCATAATATTGCATTGTGGATGTCACTGCTTATAGCTGCGACCGTACCTGTACAACATTGTACACTGCCGTAGTACGATGCATACTCTCACCTTGTTGGGTAAGGATGCAGTGAATCATATGCATTCACACGTATTTACATTGTGGATAGATCATTTGCATACTTATGCAATGTATTGTAGTTTAATTATTTGCAAACAAATACAACTTCTTAGTTTTTATGTGAGATTGGCTCATGAGAGTCACTTGTGGTATGAGAAATATGGATGTGGTCGTGGAATGGGGTTCACCCACCCCTTGTGATGGGGTAGGAGTTGTGGTAGTGGCATAAGGGGTTCTCTTGTGGTAACTATTGTTAACAGTTGTGGATGTGGGAATTAAAAAAGTCAGTGGGAAAAATTATGTTAATGCTAAACTGAGATTGGTAGTGTTAGTGGTTGAGGATTTGAAGTAGTCAAACGAGATTATTTGCCAAAATTTTACCGTTGTTGGTAGAGATTTGGGTTGAGGTTATAAATGTAGTAATTGTGAAAATAATTGTTGATGCTTAACCATTGTAGTTTAATTAGCTTGTTAAATAGTTTGCTTGCTGAGATTTTTATCTCACTCTTGTTGTTCCCCCCTTCTAAGTGATTCTCGAGCATAGAAGGGAAGGGTAGAGCGGCACATCACTGTCACACACCATATCATGTTTCATACTGTAATAAATAAGTACAATCTCTAGTTATTCATTTTTTTATCTCTCATTGTTGATCATTTTTAATTAATAATGTTAGGTTGTGGTTCGCTTTATCTGGTTAAAATTATTAGCGGTTGTTCTTTAATTAATAGTGTTCCATTATCTTTGTTTTAGTATGCTTCCGCTTAGCTTATCATGATTTAGAAATTATTGCCAGTTTATGTTATCTTGTAAATTGGCTAGTTTGTAAAGTGGTTTAGTGGTATCCCAGGGTAATATGGGTCCTAGGGTGTTACATAGTCCTCATCAGTTTGGACCGCATAATTTTGCAAGCTTTGCTAAGCATGATGAAGGCGTCAATTAGTGTGCTTCCCCCTTCAACCGTTTGGGGTGGTTCATGTTCCTAGGCTTCCCCCTGGATTACCTGCATTTTGACTTCATTTCTCATGTTGTTTCCTCCTTTGGTAAATTTCTGCACTGGCATGAAAATGATCGAATTAAAGGCCGAGTTGTTTTCAAAGCCCTTATCAAGGACTTAGATTCTATTTCTTGACAGTTGGTAATTAAGAAGGGTAATTCCTTTGGGGGACAGGGACAATCTTGGACAGTTCAAGTGTTCATCTTAAATACCCTGTTTTCAGATGCCTTTCTGGTGGATGAGGAGCCATTTATGCATGTTATGCAGCTACAACAGTAGCTCCCACAACCTCAGGGTCATAATGAAGTTGTTGTCTGTAACATCCCAAATTTTGCTTTTATTTGGAAAGAATAATTTTAAAGTTTATTAATTCAAATTATTTGGATTTTCCAGAGTTAAAATTTCTGTTTGAAACTAAAAAATTAATACCAATATAGGTTGGAAATATTTTTCTTAAGTCTAAAACCTCTCCAGGAATTTCTGTGAATTTTTCTGGAATTTTTAAAATTTATTTGGTATTTTTCTAAGTATTTTAAAGCCTCCTGGCATTTTTTTTGAAATCTTTAAAAGATTTAAAATCCGAAATCTTCCTCGGGCGACACGTGTCGTCCATCCGGGCTACCTTTCCTCGCCGGATCTAATCCGCGCCATCCACCCTCACTTACCCCTTCGCTTCTCATCCGACGGCCCGAATTCTTTCCCTCCGCCACCCGTCGCCCATCCGGCCGCTCGTCTCTCTCTCTCTCTCGCCGACAGGTGGGTCCCACCTGTCAGGCCGTCGTCCCCGCCCGTTTCTTCCTCGGCGCGCCGCCGCCATTAACGCGCCGCCCCCGAGCTTCCGTTTCCGCCTCTTTCGGCCATTTCTTTCCGCCATTAACGCCACGGGAGCGCCCGCTCATCGTGCGCATTCACTAGCGGCCGTTTCCCCTCGCGTTATTGCTGTTTCCGTCATTTGGAGCGTCGTAAACCGTCGCGTTTTCTCCGGCGAGCTCATGCGTCCGTTTCTTCTCCGCGGTGTATAAAAACGTCGCCGGGGAGCCCTTCTACCCCCTTCGCACACTCCCCTCCTCTCCAGTTCTAGACGTACTCGTCGCCGCCGTGTGTTTTCACCGCCGCCGGTGAGTTCCTCCGCCGCTCCTGCGAACCGCTCCGCCCCTCGGTCCCCGCGCCAGCACTGCGCCTCCGTCGCCCGCTCCTTCGGTCGCGCGCGCGTCGCGCCGCGCAAGCTTCGCTTCGCGTCCGCGCGACGCCTCGCGCGGTGAGCCTGGGCCACGCGTCGCCCATCGTTGCCTTCCCGCCTCCGCGTCCCCGCATCCACGCCGTCCGTCCAAGATCGGAGACGCGAGGCACCAGCTGGCGCCACGCGTCCCCTTCTCCGTCGTCGGATCCCGCCGACGCGCCCTCGCCTCGCCTCGCGCCGCGTCGCGCGGCGCGCCGCGACGTTGTGCCGGGCCACGCGTCGGTGATCGGACCAATCCCGTCTCCGCGCCGCGCCATCTGAACCATTCATTCTTCGACGGCTCGGATGTGCCCGCGCGTCCCCATCTCCACCGTCCAATCCCCGCCCCGTCTCGGTCCCGCCGCCCGCATCCGCGTCGTCTCGCCCCCACCACGCGTCACCGATCGGACGTCGTCCCGCCCCCGCGCTGCCGCATCTCCGCTGCTTGATCGATCGGCCGAAGGCTCGATCCGCCGCGTCGCCGCACCCCACCGCCGATTTCGCTGCCATCACGCGCATGAGTCGCCAGCTCAGCCCTAGCCACGTGGCAGCACCAGCGCGTGCCACGTCAGCCCTAGCTTGCCGCGTCAGCCCTAGCTTGCCGCGTCAGCGCTGCCGCCTGCGTGCACTGTTCGGTGGACCAGGTTCACCGTGGACCGGCCCCACCTGTCAGCCTCTGTGATTTTATTTAATTCCCTTGCTTACGTCATTATTCCGATTTTTCTTAAGGAAAATAATTCTTGCTGACGTCATAATTCTTTTTCAATAGAAATTTAATTCCAGAAATTATCCTTTTTCTTTTTCTTTGTTTTGAAACTTCCAAAAGCCATATCTTTCTCATTTTAACTCCAAATTGACCCATTCAAATTTCTAAATTCATCTAAATTTAAAACTTTCATTTGGTATATTTATTATTAACTTTTGAGTTTTTATTTTATTTTATTTATTTGATTCTTCTCGTTTCTCGTGTAGAATCCGATCTGTCCGAGAATTTTCAAGAGCAACTCTAGGAAGATCCTCGCTTACTGCAAGAAGGCAAGTCTCCTTGACCATTTTGATCCCAAAATTTTATAAATGATTTTATGAATATTTTAAATTAATTGCATGGCTATGTTGTATAAAATGATAATTTAATTTTAGAAAATTTAGATAAATGCCGAGCTTGTTATAACCTCCTTTGGAAATTGCTTACCATGTACCCTTGTCAACATAGGATATTCTTTGACTCATAAATGAGTTAGTATTATCTGTTGTTGAATTTAGATTATTATAGCATGCTTAGTTTAGCTGATCAATATAAAAATGCTCATATGGGAAAAGTTGTTGATGAATGTTTTGTATTTAAAAATTTGTTTAAACTAGTGGTAATGGATGTTACCCCTGTAATTTTAATTTAAAAAGGAAATTTAAAATGAAAACTAGACCAGGGTGGATGGAATGATTGATTGGTGCGGTCTTAGCACGAGAATTGGGATTGTGAATGATCCACCCTAGTCGTCTAAGGACCGACTCTTGTGTTTGTCTAAACTAAGCAAAACAGTACAATCACAAGTTAAAATGGGTACAACCTAGCTAATTAACCTATAATAGTTTAGTTTTTGTGTCACCATTGGAAAATGGGTACCAGGGATTTACTGGTTACTTAAAGTGAGGGGCAGGGATTTACTGCACTCACATGGCGCAAGAGGGGGCTTCTAAATGTGGTAGATTTAACCCTTCAGCGGTGAAACCTCAGCGGGTGATATATAAAACTATCCTAGAGTAGGTGAAAAGCTTTGTGATATTTTATCTGGGTCTTATGCCAAAGGAAGCATGTTGACTGTTAAGATAATTTATCTCTTGTGGGTAAAGTTGCACGAACTCTACAGAGTAATAAACTATTCGAATAGCCATGCCCACGGTCAAGGGCGAGCAAGGAATGCGTTCACATGGTAGAGTTTTGGTTTTGAATTTAAAAATAAAATGTTTTGTAAAACTCGGGAGTGGAAGGAACTCTTGTGATTTTTGGTCTGGTGGAAGTAACCAGTTCAGGTGGATTTAACCTTCATTTTAAATCTTGGCGGATATAGCCTATGTTATTAGTGTAGGTGGATGAAACCTTCACTAAATTATTTATCTAGTTTCAATTATTGAAAATAAACTGTTTAACAAATTGCTTTTGAGATAAGTATGTAAATTTGAAATAAAATGCTAATTTCTGCAAAAAGAACCATATAACCTTCCTTTGAAAAACCCTACATCTAATGCATCTTTCCCAAGACTTGCGGAGTACATTTTTTTGTACTCACCGGTTGTTCTACAAAATTAATAGCAGAAGACTATGAAGTTCAAGAGGAGGATTACCGCTACTTCGAGGAAGCCGGTGATGAAGGTTTTGCCGAGGACTAGGCTTCGTTTCCCCAGTCAAATGCCTGTGGCATATTGATGGGCCATTTATTTAAATGTTTTGCTTCCACTGTATTTTCTTTGGTTTGGTTCTGTGAACCCAAGTTGTAAGGCCTTGGGCCAAGAATTATGAACTTCAGTTATTATTGTAATAAAGCGTGCTTGGCAATATATCAGTCTCTGTTTAACTGTGTGTACTAGCGTTGATCTAGGACTAGTATTGTAATACACAGGGGATCCAGGAGTTTCAACTTCAGGGTCTCACATTGTCTTACCATCGACTCAGCCTGATCATGTATGGGACCACTGGGTGGATCATCAGCCTCAAAGAGGGCAACCTCAAGCTGACCTGGCTGCTTCGTAGGAGCATGATTCACTCTCCTTGTCCTCGATGGCTGACTCAACTTCTTTAGTTCAAATCAATTCAGCTTCTTCAGAAGTGGTGTAGTCGGTACACCAATTGAGTATATCAAGTAGTACTAAAAGTTTGGTGATAGCGCCCCCCGGATTATGGATTCTCTTAGGCTACCTCACCCTTTTGGGACGACCAATCCACTTTCACTGCTGATCAACTTTTGTCGCTGGTTGTTCCTTCAGGGGATTTTAGCTCAAGCCTTTACTTTGCCCATCAAGTCAGTCAACCTAAAACGGAAGTTGGCTCTGTCTTCAACTTTTTTGGAATGTCCCGTGCCCACCAAGATGTAACATCCCAAAAATTCCCTCTCTTAAAAAATTTTACTTCAAATTAATTATTTAAAATTTTCAAGATTTTAGTTGGATTTGTTTATTATTGGTAGTTTTGCGAGAAAATCTCAAATTCCAATTCTAACCAGAAATTCTAAATTTAAAATTTGAAAATTGAAATTCAAATATCCAGGAAAATATTTTAATTTAAAATAAAAATAAATATTATTTGGTTGCCTGAATTTTTGTAGTGTTTATTTGCCTAGTTTTTAGCTTTTCAAAAAGGCTTTTTGCTTCTAAAAAAGTAATTTAAAATAAAAAAGAAAATTAAAGATAAAATATTAATATGTATTTCTTGTAAAAATTTTGTTCAAATTAATTATTTTAAAGAATTTGGATTTATTTGGTTTTCTGTGTTTTTCTTTGTTTTAAAAATCAATTACAAAGCTAAAAGGTATTTTTGTAAAAATTTAGTGACCAAATTTAAGTTTGAAATATTTTTCCTACGTCTAAAATATCTCTAGGAAGTTATGTGAATTTTTTTGGAATTTGTAGACTTTATTTGCTATTTTCAAAGTGTTTTTAAAGTTGCTAAGCATTTCTGAAAATTAAAATCTAATTAAAAAATCGCAACCTCCTCTCTGGCTGACACGTATCAGGCTCAGATCGCTTCCCCGCCACTCCATCTAATATTGGGCATCTATCTTCATTTATTTGGGAGGACGGTTGAGATCTATTTCCTTGGCCACAGGGCATTCATCCAATGTTTACCGACCCCCTCTCTCCTCTCTTGTTGACATGCAGGCCCTGTATGTCAGCTCTTCCTTCCTCCTCCCCTTCTTCCTCCTCAGCTGTCGCCATTGCCGCTTGCGCCCGAGCTCTATTACTCTGCCCTCCGACCATTACTGCTTGCCATTAATGGCCATGGAGTGCCCCTCAATCACTCACCATCAACCTTCACCCTTTCCCTTTGATTGCAAGCCATTCCCGTCATTTTGCGCCATTCATGGCTGCTTTAACTCTGGCAAGGTTGTGCTCAACCATTCACACTCCTCTGCCCTATAAAAACCCCTCCCCGAGGATCCTCTAGCCACGCTGCTCCTTTCGCCTCCTCCATTTCCCTCTCAATAAGCTCTAGACGCCCTAGCATCTTTTTCCCTCTTCACCGAGCACTGGTGCTCCTCCAGCGAGGAACTCGGCTCCGGCCATCTCCGAAGCTCACCATTGTCACCCTTGGCTTCACCGTCCCTCTGTGCACCTCTTTCGCCCCTCGATCGTGCCCCTCTGCCCCTAGAGTGCCGTCGATGCCGTCGTCCGAACTGCGCCGCCGCTTCTCCCTCGTCGCCGACCGTCTCACGCTCTTTCCTATAAGAACCCTACTGATCGGATGGTCTGAGTGTCACGCTAGCCGATCGGATGGTCCAAACGTCCTTAACCATTTGGACTGGTCCAAACGTTCATCGGCCGATCGAATGGTCTATTGTCGATCAGACGACTTGAGAGCCTTCACCATTCAGACTTGTCTGAACATTCCTATGCCGATTGGATAATTTGTTGTCAATCGGATGGTCCAAAAGTCCCTCGTTGTTCGAATGGTCCGAACATGGCTCGGCCGATCGGAAGGTCCGTTGTCGATCGGACGGTCCGAGAGCCTTCACCATTTGGACTTGTCCGAACATTCCCATGTCGATTGGATGGTCCATTGTTGATTGAACAGTTGGAAAATCCCTCACCGTTCAGACTATTCTGAACTTTTTCGTACATCACCATCGCCCGATCCTCATGCGACGGCCTACACTAAAGTCATTAGCTTCTCTCACCTGCTTGGCAAGCCACGTCCGCACTCGACCCACGTGGTAGCCACGTCAGTGCCACGTGGCATGCCACATCAGCACAGAGCCGATCCTATGCCACATCAGCGCCACATGTCAGACATGTGGCAACCACATTAGCAAATCCGCCACATCACCTGCCACATGTAGGGCTGACATCAGCATGACATCATAATTTCTATTTTTCTTGAGAAATTTATTTTGGCAAAAAATTCAATTCCTTTCTAACATCATAATGTTGATTTTCCTTCAGGAAAATAATTCCAATAAATCCTTTATTCAATTTCTTTTGATTTCAAATTTCTAGAAGCCCATTCTCCTTCATCCTAGCTCAGATTGGACCTGTTCAAATTTTAAAATTCTTTTAAAATCCTAAACTATCAGTTTTTATACTCTTTTTGAATTTTATTTTGATTCTTTGCGTACAGATTACGATGATTTTGGAGAGTATGATCTCGACAATTCACAACGCCAAGACTTCGAGCAAGTCAAGTCTCCTTTGATCATCTTGTACCTAAGTTTACCAAAAAATTTTATTATTTCAAATTTAAATGCATTCCTATGTTACATAAAATGATAAGTTCTATCTCAAGGTTATTAGTTAATTCAATAATTATTATACCCTCTTTTGATGTTGACAATCATGTACCTTTGTCACCCTAGGCTTTCATTGTCTCAGTATTGAGATTATTATGCTATTTGTTAATTTTAGAGTGGTAGTAATTACTTAGACAAGCTATTTGGTCATTATAACCCTATGGGTGGGAATAATGTTATGAAATTTCTAAACAATTTTTTTTACCAAGTGTTTGGCAATAGGTGTTACCATTGGTTTATAAAAGGAAATAAAATGGTGAAAATTGTTTTAGACTTGGACAGATGGTGAGATTGGGTTGGTGCATATTTAACACAAAGAACTTGTATTGTGAATTTTCTGCTGGAATCAATTAAGGATCAACGCTTATGATTGTCCAAACTGAGCATTACCATACAACCACAAGTTTATATGAGTATGACCTAACTGAATAACTCACAAAGGTTTAGTTTAGTTATCACCAGTGGTAAGTGGGTACCAGGGTTACTGGAGTTATTCACAGTGAAGCACAAGGATTTACTGTACTCATACGGCGCAAGAGAGTGCTTCTGACTGTGGTAGATTTAACTCTTCAGCGGTGAAACCTTAGCGGGTATTGTCTAGCTAGACTGGAGTGAGGTAAAGGCTTTGTGATAAATTATCCGGGTCTCATGCCTAAGGAAGCAAGTTGGATATTAAGATGACTTATCTCTTGTGGGTAAAGCTATACAACCTCTGTAGAGTGTAAAACTATTCGAACAGCTGTACCCACGGTTAAGGGCGGGCAATGTACGTTTTCACATGGTAGATCTTTGGTTTTTGATTTCAAAGTAAATGTTTTGGGAACTCAGGAGTGGATGAAACTCTCGGGAGTATGTCCTGGTGGATGGAGCCAGTGCGGGTGGATGGAACCTATAGTTTTAAACCTTAGCAGTTAGAGCCTGTATACTAGTATTAGTGATTGGAACCTTCACTAGAAATTTATCTAGATTTAGTTATTGTAATTAATTTGTTAAATTGATGCTTTCAAAATTATACATTGATAATTGAAATAAAATGTTGCTTTATGCAAAAGAACCATATTATCCTACCTTTGTTAAGCCCTGCATCTACTACATTTTTTCTAAGACTTGCGGAGTACTTTATATACTCATATGCTACACTCAAAATAACTCTCAGAGGATTATGAAGCTCAACAAGGGGATTATGATTGCTTCGTGTGTGGATTCGATGAAGGCTTCCCGGAGTATTAGGTTGCGCTTCCCCAGTTAATTGCTTGTGGCGTATTGATGGGCCATCATCAAAGTTTATTTTTGCTTCTGCTATGCTTTGTATGTTTGAGAGGTCTTGTAACCTCAGTTGTAATAAAGTGGCCATAAGGTTTGTACTCTATATTATTGTAATAAAGAGTTGTTGGTTATGTAATCATCACTATTTAGCTGTGTGCATTAGCTTTGATCTTGGACTAGTGCGGTAATACACAGAGGGTTCGGATTTAGAAATCCGGTCACGACACAAGACTGGTTGGAAGTTCGATTTCAGCTCCCTGAGTACAGTACAGTGCCCACCTAATGTTGTTCTGGGGGATGGTGCAATAGTTGCTTACAAACCCATCCTTTCCCTGGAACTTTTGAAGCTGCTAGCACCCTTTTCTCTAGCCACATTGTGCTCCAATGATAATGAAGATGATCATAGTGAATGAAATGTTGTGCTCCAAGGCTATTTGTGTCACTAGGCCTGCTGTCTTTTACTTTCCTTGTCATTGTCATACAATGTTCTTAAGGTCCTGAATGTCTTTTCGGCGTTCCTGGGATTATTTAGCGGTTCCTGGGATTATTTAGTGGAATCGCGAAGTTTCTTGTTTTTCGATGAATCGCGGGAGGCGAAAAAAAGTTTGCAAAATTATCTAAAGTGAGAAAATAAATTAATTAAATAAAAAAACAGGTTGGGCTGCCTAGAGGGGGAGGCCTAGCCACTTTGGGCCAGCCAGCCCAAAGGGCCCAGTCGCAGCTCCCCTCTCTCTCCCAAAACCCTAGCCGCCGCGAAACACCCCTCCCACCCTTTGGCCGACCCCCACCCCCTTGGCCACCACTCCCACCCCCTGGACGCCCCTCTCCTTGTGCCTCCTGCCCTAGGGTGCCTTTCCTCCATTGCTGCCTTGCTGAAAAGAAAGGGAAGGAAGGAAAGGGAGAAGAAGGGAAGGGAGGAAAGAAGAAGGGAGAAGGCATGTAGAACGAAAGGAGGATCTTGTGGGATCAACCTAGGTATGATTTTTTTACCTCATTCCCCTTTGTTTTAGATTAATTTAGAGTTTTTGGCTCATGATTAGAGTTGTTCATATGGGGTAATCAATCGATTAGCGATTAATCGTTGTCTACGCTTAGGCTGTTTTGGGCAGATCGTCTATTCGTCTAGTTTAGGATGCCAAGATGATTTTTTCCTGCAGAAGCAGTCAAAATTAAAGTTGTAGAGGATGTGGAAATCTAGATACTGTAATTTTTGTAGAATTTTTGGCTATGGGGTTTGGGCTCTACAGAGATTGGAACTCTGCTGTCTAGCAGGGGAGAATTCAGAATTTAGTTTCTGATCGTGGGCAGATTCGGATGATCTAGCGATTTTTATGAATTATCTCATAATAACAAAAGTTGTAGATACTTAGGTAATCTAGCGTTTGGTAAAATTTTATGATTTTTAGACCAGTGTACAGTGGTTGGTGATCGTTAAAAGCAACACCGATGCAGAGTGTGTCCTCTATTTTCCGTGGTGTTTTACACCCCTCTAACAACAGAATAAAAATAGGTGTCTTCTTGAAAGTTGTATTCTTTGTTCTGTAGTTTTCAGAAATATTATTGTTTACTATGTTTTGCCTAGTGGATTAAAAGATACGAAAAAAATTAGTAGCGCTGCTGCAGTGGACTGGGCATGAGAACGACGAGCTAAGAGGGAATTGTCGGGTTTTGGGCTTCGCGGCACTTTATTTTCTTTAGTTGTGGATGCCATGCTGTAGTCTTGTGCTGAGTGGTAGTTTTTGGATAGGTGGCTTCGCTCCTGACTGTGCTTAAGCTCTTCGCTCCTTCGGTAGAGGCAAGTAAACGTAGCGGTTGTTACTACAGTTTAACTTATTAATTTTACTAGCTCCACTTTAATTAATTCCGTTTAAATCAAGATGTTTTGCCATGCTACATGCTCCTTGTATGTTATGGTCTATGTGGTAGTATTCTTTATGAATCAATTGTTTATGTTTTTGATGAATCGAATGTGGTTTATGTGGTTATACTCTTAATGAAACAAATATGGTTTATGAAGTAGTATTCTTTATGAATCAATTGTGGTCTGTGTGGTTAGATTCTTATGAATCATTTATGCCATATCATGCATATTATAGCATGCCATTTGCATCGTGGATATCGCCGCACTTAGCTGCGACCATACCGGTACAACATCGTACATTGTCGTAGTACGATGCACACTCTTACCTTGTTGGGTAAGGGTGCAGTGGATCATATGCATACATATGCATTTTTATTGTGGATGGATAATTTGCACACATAAGCAATTTGTTATGGATGAATTATATGCATACATATGCAATTTTTAGATCTTATGTGGAATTGGCTCATGAGAGTCACCTGTGGTATGAGGCTTGTGGTTGTGGAGTGGGGTTCATCCTCTTGTGATTTGGTTGTGGTTATGGTGGTGGCATGAGATATTTCTCTTGTGATAACTGTTGATGGCGGATGTGGTTGTAGAAAATAATAAGGTTAGTGAGAAATGTATGTTAATGCTTTACTGATGTTGGTAGTAGTGGTGGTTGCGGTTATGAAATAGGCAAACGAAGCTTAACTGATAATGTTTTACTATTGTTGGTAGTAGTTGTGGTCATGGTGTGAATTAGGCAAACAATGATTAATTGCTAATTCTTTAATGTTGTTGGTAGTAATTGTGGTTGTGGATATGAATGCGACCATTGAGAAATTAATTGTTGATGCTAAATCAACCGTAGTTTAATTAACTTGTTAAACAGTTTACTTGCTGAGATTTTATCTCACTCTTGTTTTTCCCCCTTCCTGGTGATCTTTGAGCATGCATGGGAAGGGTAGAGCGGCACGACACTATTACACATCACTTCATAAATTTTGCTGTAATAATTTAGAGAAGAGTTTAGTCGTATTTTATCTCCTCATTGTTGTGCACTATGAATTAATAATGCTAGAATGTGGCTGGCTTTAATTGTTTATGATTTTAGCGGTTGAACCTTTTAAATATGTTCTATTACTTGTGGTATTGTTATGCTTCTGCGTAGTTTTCATTATCTTGAAAAGATGTTGCCAGAACTTTTTTGTATCCTGGCTAGTCATTGTGTAGTTTAGTAGTATTCTAGGGTAATGTAGTTCCTAGGGTGTTACATGTTCTTTCCTTTTGGGTTGGATTGTATGAAGTCAAAAATGTTTAAGTTGGTAGCATTTGGACTCATGTTCAAAATGTCTGAGTCCTTTTGGGTTGGATTGTATGAACTGGAGTGACAATAGTTATATTCACCTCAATTAATTCTTCTGACCAATGATGCTTGACTTCTGTCTATGGATTGTATGAACTAGATTGACAATAGTTATATTCACTACCAGTGTAATACTAATAGGTGGTGCATGCCATGACTGCTACTAGTGTAATGTTTAACTGAAATAAGAGTGAATGGTGTCATCACCGAAATTAGTAAGCAAGTCATTAGTTAAAGGTTCAATAGGCTCATTGATGATATCTATATTCTCATGAAAATACCACAACATGCCACTCTATGTTAATATGACCTTGTACACAATAAACTTCTGTAGCTTGAGTTGCAAGAATGAATGGCTCATCTGATATGTTATCACAAGTATTTAGTATGTGATTGAAATTCACAAGAGTTATTCCCAATCATAGTTGAATAGCACAACAAATCCTTTGTTACAATAGTTTAATTTGATGATTCCCAATCACACTTACTAATCAAGGGTTTCTTCTTCTCTGCCTTATTCCCCGTTTATTCATATTCCGATGCATGCGGCTCTTAAACTTCAACACATTTATGCGGCTTTATATGTAGTGCACGGAACAATTTCTTGATACATCAAACACATTCTCTTCTAAACAAACCTCTCCCTTATCTTCTTCACAACATTTCATTTCTCAACAATGCCATCCCCTGATCTTCTCTCCTTTCTCTCATCCATCCATTTTGAGTTATTCAGCCACAACCTTATACAGGTGGTTGACAATTACCATCTAGAGTGGCTCCTCCATCGCACCCTACTCTCCTTCCTTGAGTAGCTTCAATCCACCAGCTTCACCTGATCATCCACTGTCGATGGAGGACACTCTTCGCCGCTCGGTAAAGGAATTTCGTCCTCAACCTTGTTCTTCTGTTCAATGTGCACAAAGCTATATAAGCTCTTCAGGCAATGGAGAGACATATTAATAACCTTGTCGATCAAGTAGCAGCGACTGATTTTGAGGAAGCATATCATGGCTTCGTCTATGAGATTGTCGACTATGCAGATGATTTGGCCAGGCTAGAGGAGGAAGTCAAGAGGACAAGGCAAATCTTGAAGACATTTGAGGACACAGTCGCTGATCCTCCTAATACAAAAGCAGAAGAGGAAGCCTATGAAGCATAGAAGACCAAGATTTGGGATTTTTTTCTTTTGACTTTGGAATAAATCACAAAATTCTTTTGTAAAAGTGACTGGTCACACTATTTGGCCAATATCAATGGAAAAAATGTTTCTTGCACCTGACTTGTATGTATCTACAATTTTGACTTATTTGTAGTTCATATGACAACAGTCGATAACAAAACACATATGTTCGTTAATAATTATAATAGATGGTTATTAACAATTATCACAGATGATTCTTCATAATAACCGTATATGATATTATGACAAGTGGTTTTAATCCAAACCGTCTTTGATAATTACAACACTGACAATTTTAGGGAACTGTCTGTGATAAGGCATACAGTATAGCCTTTTTTTGTAGTTGTGACAGGTACCTCCATGCACTATCTGCACCATACAATATGTGTCGAGATTTGTGCTATCTCTTTGTCGGTAGTTGGGAAAGAGAAGTTATTAGAGGTGCACTTAGGTATTAGCCTCTCCCTTATCTAGCTCCGACACAGCTTCATCTTCCCGAGCTTTCATTTTCAATTTGAATATCTTGAAAGTTTTCCATGCTATTTTGAAATTGTTAGTGTACTTCTTTTTTTTAGTAATGTGACGATGGCCCGATCTTCTGGGAGGTACTGATAAGTCGATTGTGGAGAACACGATGTTGATGATCCAAAGGCTCCGACCAAAACAGATCGATCCCCTCGCAATCACTACACCACTGCTCCAATGGTTATCAACTGTGCCGAACGTGGTTGACCTCGCCAAGAATGCTATCTCCTGCAAGCGAATCGAGAACACAAGCAAGAGAGTAGAAGATGCAATCTGAAATTATATTGTGAATAAAGATTAAGTTCACAAGTTGGGGTTCCTCAACCGGACGTGTGGTGAGACTGTTAAGTAGAATAATCTCTTAAGAAAAACCTAAGAAAAACTAAAGGGGTGCGACCTCCTTAAATATGGGAGGGGAAGCCGCACTTGTCTAATAAAAGGGGGTGTAGTACTATTCATAGGTACTATTTACGTGAACAGTACGGCCGTGGTACAGTTCACATGAACAGTCCCAGCCCATGAATAGTGCCACCCCAAATAGTCTAAGTGTTGATGCAAGGACCTCGGCCTAAAAGGTGTCGCAGCACCATGGATAATAAGCCTAAATTCATCAATCTGATGAAGTAGACTTGATGAATACAGCCAAATTGGTGGAATTGGATGAATTAGGTGAAGTCCTTAATATGTTCCTCTTGTTGTGAGTTGTCTCCTCTTCATGGTTCCTCATAACAAGAAAATCACAAGTCTTAGGAAGTATCAAAATCTCAGCGAAAATATTATTGACTCCTAAAAACGAGTTTACCTGATAGTTGAGTTGATGAGCACGTGTCCGAGTAATTGGACCTTGCGCATCATTCATGGAAGCAGTAAGAGGAGTGTCCACATCAGTAGAAGTGATGTCCTCATCATCCTCCCCTTCTTGAATTGGAGTCATCCTCGACTCAATCTCATCTTCCGTGTCGAAGAATGGTCGTAGATCTGCAATGTTAAAGGTGGGGCTAACCCCAAAATCCGCAGGCAAGTCTAACTTGTATGCATTATCATTAATACGTGCAAGCATTTTAAAAGGACCATCTGCACGAGGCATGAGTTTAGACTTTCTCAATTCAGGGAATCGCTCTTTACGCAAGTGTAACCACATAAGATCACCTGGCTCAAAAGTAGCATGCTTGCGTCCTTGACTACCGACAACTTTATATTTAACATTTATAAGCTCAATGTTCTCTTTAGTTGTCTCATGCATCCTAAGTATCAAATCAGCACGTTGTTGAGCATCAAGATTTACCTTCTCCGAAGCGGGAAGAAGCAACAAGTCGATAGGTGCACGAGGTATGAAACCATAAACAATCTCAAAAGGGCATTTCTTTGTGGTAGAATGCAGCGAACGATTACAAGCAAATTCCACATGAGGCAAACATTCCTCCCATATTTTTAAGTTCTTTTTAAGCACAGCCCTAAGTATAGTAGATAATGTTCTATTGACTACCTCAGTTTGTCCATCGGTTTGGGGATGACAAGTAGTGGAAAATAACAGCTTAGTCCCCAATTTAGTCTATAAGGTTCTTCAAAAATGACTAAAAAATTTAGCATCACGATCTGAAACTATCGTATTTGGAATACCATGCAAGCGAACAATTTCCTTAAAGAACAAATCAGCAACATTTGTAGCATCATCACTTTTATGACATGGTATAAAATAAGCCATCTTAGAAAATCTATCCACGACAACAAAAATACTATCCCTCCCCTTCTTTATTCTAGGCAGACCTAAAACAAAGTCCATAAAAATATCTTTTCAAGGTGTGATTGGTATAGGAAGAGACATGTATAAAACATGAGGATTAAGTCGGGATTTAGCTTTTTGGCACGTGGTGCAGCGGGCAATGAAGTATTCGACGTCGCGCCTCATCTTGGGCCAATAAAAGTGGTGGGTCTGAATGTCTTTGGTCTTCTTCACGCCGAAGTGACCCATTAATCCTCATCCATGCGCCTCCTGTAACAACAAAAGACGAACGGAGCTAGCTAGAATGTATAGCTTGTTAGCATGGTACAAGAAACCATCATGCACCACAAATTTATTCCAACCCTTTCCATCCTTACAATTGAGCAACACATCTTTAAAATCAGTATCATGCACATATTGCTCCTTTATTATTTCTAATCCAAAGATTTTGAAGTCAAGTTGTGAAAGCATGGTGTATCTCCTAGACAAAGCATCAGCTATTACATTTTCTTTGCCCTTTTTATGTTTAATGACATAAGGGAAGGACTCACTAAACTCAACCCACTTAGCATGTCTGCGGTTCAGATTGGTTTGACTTCGAATATACTTCAAAGATTCATGATCAGAATGTATTACGAACTCTTTAGGCCATAAATAATGTTGCTATGTTTCCAAAGTTCGAACTAGAGCATATAATTCTTTATCATAGATAGAATAGTTCAAACTAGGCCCACTTAATTTTGCATTGAAGTAAGTAATAGGTTTTCCTTCTTGAATTTACACACCACCAAGACCTATGTCACTAGCATCACATTCTAATTCAAAAGTCTTGCAAAATCAGGGAGTTGAAGCAAAGGGGCGTGCGTCAACTTATCTTTGAGAGCGTCGAAAGCATGTTGTTGCATGGTTCCCCAAGTAAAAGGAACACCCTTCTTTGTAAGCTCATTCAGCGGTGCAGCGATGGTGCTGAAATCCCGAACAAAACGTCGATAGAAGCCAGCGAGCCCGAGAAAACTCTGAAGGAGAACAGGTAGGCTACGCTAGCTACAACATTTGATTTTCTACCGTGTTCAACCAGAAAACATGCGTGTAAGGGAGTCATAGATAGTTACCACTAGATACGCTGCGCAGCGGAAGAAGAGTTGGAGCAGCCCGGTCCTACGTAGATGCGCGTCGATGAAAAAGAAGCGGTCGATCGTTTCACGAACTGAACGTCTCCTCTTCGCGTCCTTGCAATAGCCTTGCGCTTCTTGCCGATCAGCACAGCAGCAACCGCAGCGGCGCTTCCACGGAGTCCACACGTTTGGGATGGAACGCCGTGCGCTGGTGTGCTAGCACCACGTGCCCGGCTAGGGTTTTGGGATACGACCGAGGGGAGGTGGCGGCTAGGGTTTTCAGGATAGTAGTGTCACCCCCTGCAGCCCCACCTCCATATATTTATAGAGCATGCTAATGGGCTTCCACGTTGTAGGCCTATTAGAACTCTAATCCCATATGGATCAATATTTATGATTGCCTCTTGGGCACATCACTAACAAACTCTGCACTTGTGTGACCGTTTTAGGAGGCGGCCAACTCTGAATAGCAATAACCTTAGCTTGATCAACTTCAATACCCTGTGGAGTAACAACATAGCCAAGAAACGATACTCGATAGGTGCAAAAGGTGTACTTCTCAAGGTTACCAAACAAACGTGCATCTCGCAAAGCATTAAAAACAGCACGTAAGTGATTCAGGTGTTCTTCATATGACTTGCTATATATCAAAATATCATCAAAATAAACCACCACAAATTTTTCAATGAAAGCACGTAAAACTTCGTTCATCAAACGTATGAAAGTGCTAGGTGCATTAGTTAAACCAAAAGGTATCACCAACCACTCATATAGTCCGAATTTAGTTTTAAACGCCGTTTTCCATTCATCTCCTAATTTCATTCTAATCTGGTGGTAACCGCTATGCAAGTCAATTTTTGTGAAAATACTAGAACCACTCAACTCATCTAGCATGTCATCTAACCTAGGAGTAGGATAACGATATCGTATTGTGATATTATTAATGGCTCTACAATCAACACACATACGCCAACTATCGTCTTTCTTAGGAACCAAAAGAACAGGAACAACACAAGGACTCAGGCTTTCTCGTACATACCCTCGGTCCAAAAGATCTTGGACATGTCGTTAAATTTCCTTAGTCTCATTCGGATTGATTCTATACGCCGCACAGTTTGGCAAAGTCGCTCCTGGAATTAAGTCAATTTGGTGTTCAATCCCTCTAATAGGTGGCAGTCCCAGGGGTAGTTCAGCTGGAAACACATCCTCATATTCCTGCAAAAGGTTAATGACAGCAGACGGTAAAGAACTAAATATATCATCAAGTGAAAATAAACCGTCTTTGCATATCAAAGCATAGCATGGCATATCATTGTTGACAATTTCAGCAAGATCAGATTTGGTGGCAAGCATGACACAACCCTTTAATTTAATTCCCTCAGTCCTAGAACTAGGGGCCAACTTCTCTTTCTTGGGTGGAAAAATGTTCTTCACTGCTTGCTGATTTTCAGATTCATGTTCATGTTCTTTCTCATTTGCAGCTATCTCTTTTTCACATTGCACAATTTCAGCAGGTGTCAAAGGTAGCAAAATTATTTTCTTTCTAAGAATGAGTTGCGTCGGTATCAAATTCCCATGGAAGACCTAAGAAAAGTGACCAAGCTTGCATAGGTACTACGTCGAAATTAGCTACATCAAGATAGGAACCAATGGAAAATGCACTCTCGCAGATTGTGTTACCTTCACCTTACCGCTGTTGTTGAACCACTGAATGTGGTATGGATGAGGATGTGCACGTGTGGTCAAACCAAGCTTCTTGACCAAATCTAAACTCACCAAGTTATTACAACTCCCGCTATCAATTATGACACAAACACGACATTCCTTGACGATGAAGAACATCTAAAACAAATTATGGCGCTGTAGGTTCTCCGCTTGCTCCCTTTGAGTGATCAACACTCGCTGCACAATTATGGTCCTATAATTCTCCATCGCAGCGGTACCTAAAATTTCCTCCTCTTCGCTATGTTCCTCTGGATCATCCTCATTACCTGCAAGAGCATATTCATCCTCAACATCACTAGCACTTACATATTCACCGTCTTCTATCGTAATGTACGCTCGCTGACTTAGGCAATTTTTCATGACATGTCCCATCCTTTTACAACGGTGGCATATAATCCCTGTCGTACGATCCGTAGAAGCAACCGATGAAGAGCTCTGCGCTGGTGTCTGCACACTAGTGGATTTGCTCGTCTCAGGTGTGCGTGACGGTGCTGATGGTATTGCTGAACACGCCCTACTCAAGGAGGGGGCAGTAGACCGGAAAGCAGGAGGTGGGGCTGACTTGGTGTCGAGACCCGAATATGCAAATCCGAACTTCCTGTGTATTCTGCACTAGTCCTAGGATCATGCTAGTGCACACAGTCAAACATAGATGTTATCACAACCATATACACGATAAAATAAAGGAAAAACTCAAATATCAATAACTCTCAAAAGGTACGACCTAATGGTCAAGCTTACAATAGACTAGCCCGAAGGCTTAATAAAAACTAGCAGCAAAAATCCAAAATAAAGCGTAGTGGCCAATCGACAAGCCCACATGCTATCGAGTGGAGAACGAAGCCTAATCCGTGAAGTCGTCGAAGTATGCTCCTTCTGGAACCTCCTGCTGGTGATACTCCTCTTCCTCAACTGAGCAACATTGGGCAGAAAGCCGTGAGTCCATGACCGAGGACGCGGCTATTCGAATAGTTTTACACTCTGCAGAGGTTGCACAACTGTACCCCCACACGATGTGATAATCCTCACGTTAAAGATAATCACAACAAGGCCTTTACAAAGTTCAATTCCAACTCAATCCGCCCGCTAGGGTTTCGCATCACACCCCCCCTTGCGCCACATGAAAATCAGCAACCATGTTCATCTCAATGGCAAGTTTAAAGTTGAAACATCCCAAATTAGTCAGCCAGGTCCGTCCCATACCAGACATGTGGTTTGCATGGTAAGACACAGATCAATGGCGCACAAAGTTAAGTCCTTAAGTATACCCGGGTGAGACTACCTCATCCGTCGAAGTGCTCCAATACTTCCCCCTTTACTACACGATCACTCGCCCGAGTGAAAACCAATTTGTATAACCACCGCCGATGACGCACCAACGTTATGGCCCAAATTTTAATAAACGTGGCACCAACCACAGTTCCATATCTCATTAAGTCAAATTGATAATTCATATGTGATGACAACCCAATCGTAAGCTTAAGCAAGGCTAAGCAATTCTATCGTACCAACCCATGTGACAAATAACCTAGCATCACTAGTACGTTTTCCAACCTATGGTGACAAGGGTATCATGGTGTTCAAAGTTATCAAGGAGGGATGAATTCAATCGGACAATAACTACCAATACAAAGGTTTATAAAAATAGCGATGCAATGTAATTAAAAAAATAATTAAATAATAGATTGCAAACTGGGTTCAACATGATCAAAGGACACGACTTGCCTTGGTTATACTCAGCGAGGTACTCTTGGTCTTCGGGCGTAGATCCTGCTCCTCCGGAATCCGAATCTAACGAGAGAGAAAACGACTAAAATAAGAAAAACACATAAAATAATAAGCAAATGAACTCCAAAAATCATGAAACCAGAACCAAAAGCTAGAGCTCGATTTTAGATGAATTTAGAAAAAACAACAGGGTCAATTGGAGCTAGGACGGAAGAGAACGGGCTCTCGAAAAATTTAATCTAAAGAAAATCGAGAAAACGAAAAGGGCATCAGGTCTTGTGAACCGGTCCACGGAGGCTCGGTCACGGTGAACCAGCGCGCGAACAACAGACATCGTGGGCAGCGGCGCGACGACGCGACAGTAGGGCCGACGTGGCGGTGCTCTTGGTGCTGCCACGTGGCAAGGGCTGACGTGGCTGCCACGTGGCTCGGGCGGCGCATTTTGGCTGACGTGGCGCTGACATGGTTGCCACGTGTCATGCCACGTGGCCTTAGGGCTGACATGGCGTGCCACATGGGTAGGGATGACGTGGGCGGCTTGGGCGCGCGGCGGTAAGCGGGATCAGACGGCTGAGGAGAGGCCCTGCGGCATGATCTGACCCGTCGATCTTCGGATCTGATCGGACGGTCGAGATCGAGCGACGCGGAGGCGGGAGTCGGGCGATGGCCAACACGTGGCTGGCGCGCCGCGCGAAGTGTCACGCGGACGCTACGTGGGCGCGGGCGCGCGCGGTCTGGCATGCGGACTGATGCGGGAGCGGCTGCACGCGTCTGGCGTGGCGCGGCGACCGAGGGGCGGCGCTCCGCGGGCGCGGGTGTGAAAGAGCTCCGGCGAGCGGGGTTTGGCTGGGTGGTGGCGACGGTGGCGTGACGCGGTGGCGGCGACTCCGGCGACCAGCGTGCACGGCGGAGGGTCCAACGGCGGCGGCGAGCGGCGGGAGGGTCCGATGAGCAGGAGGGAAAGGGGGTTCCGGCGCCGCGGCTTACCGACGGTTCGGGACGGCGACGAACTTCGCCGGCGGACGGAGGCGACGAAGCGGCGGAGAACGACGCACGGGTCGCACCGGCGAAGAACGGGTGCGACGAGGGTCCTCGGCGGCGCGAACTCCGATAGCGGCGGGGGCTCTGTAACATCCCAAAATTTGAATTTCTTTGGAAAGAATAATTTTAAATTAATTAATTCAAATTATTTGGATTTATCTGGATTTTATTTAAATATTTAAAGCAAGAAAATGTATTTTAAATATTTTATTAAAGCTAAAAAGAGTTTATTTTATTTTTCCTAGCCTTCCCTAAATTATTAATTAATTTTTGAGAATTTTCTAGAATTAAAAATCAATTTTTAAAGTTAAAAAGTATTTTATAAAATTATTAAATATAAATATGAAATTAAAAATATTTTTCCTAAGTCTAAAATGCTTCCAGGAATAGTTTATGATTTGTTTGGAATTTTTAGACTATATTAGCTAGTTTCTAAGTATTTATAAAGTTTCTAGTATTTTCTGAAATTTTATTTCAAAAATAAAAATCAAATTAATGCTAGCCTGCCACGTGTCGCTCTCAGATTAAATCAATCTCTCTCCACGTTTTAATCCTAGCCACCCATGATCACTTACCCCCTTCATAAAATCCAAGGGCCCTCATCTACTCACTTGCCACGTGTCGCGAATCTGACGGCCCGTACCCCTTCACTCCCTCCCTCTCTCTATTACAGATGGACCCCACATGTCATATGTTTCTTTAACCTTTTCTTCTTCCTCCTCCCATTCTCTCTCTCCTCCACCATGGATGACAATTAAAGCTCTTGAAACTCCGCCGTTTCTCCCTCTTAACTCCCGATTAAAACATGGAAACGGATACCCTAATCACCCTCATCAATCTTCCGGCCGTTCCCCAACCTTTAACCTTCTCAAAACTGAAATCTCTTCCCCTGCCTTATCTTTCTATAAATTGGCCTTCCCTCACCATTCTCTTCCTTTTCCTCCTCATTTTCGGCCGGCTCCCGCCTCCCACCTCTCCCGCCGCCCGGCCACCTTCCTCCGGCCGTCCCCATTCCCAACCGCCGCCACCACCGCCTCCCGCCGCTGCCGGCCGCCCTGGCTATCCCCGCCGCCGCCGGTGAGTAGCGCCGCCACCCCGGCTACCCCGCTGCCCTACACGGCCCCACCGCCGGTCGCCGGTGAGCCGCCTCCCGTGCGCGCCCCCATGTCTCCCTCCATGATTCCTTCTTCAACCATATTCAATCTTGTTTATTTGATTTGTTGTTGCTCCTTTGCCAAGAAAGACTAGATGCCCATTTGGCTAGGGGAGACATGTTAGTGCATGCATGCATGAGGTTGTGTGTTCAAGTCAATTGCAAAGCAATTTTCGGTTTGGCTTTATCCAAATTTTTGTTCACCTCTATTCAATGACAACCAGGCCCCACGTGTCATACACTCCACAATACCCCAAAAATCAGCCAAAATAAGATTCCAGAGAATATTCTCTCGTTTTGCATTTTCTGGAATTTCCAAACCGATCAAACTTCCAATCGCCCGTTTTCTCTCGTCCGACCTCCGAATCCAGTGATTCAAATTTCTAAATTTGTCTAAAATCATAATATAAGTTGCAGTATATATTTTATATTTTTGTGATTTTATTTGTATTTATTTATTTATTTGTTTTGTTGTCTCGCGTGTACAAACCGACGTCGCCGAAGAGTTCGTCGAACCGCAGCAGGAAGGGTCAACTAACGCGCAAGAAGGCAAGTCTCCTTGACCATTTTGATCCCAAATTTTGTAAATGATTTCATGAATATTTTAAATTAATTGCATGGCTATGTTGTATAAAGTGATAATTTAATTTTAGAAAATTTAGATAAATGCTAAACTTGTTATATCCTCCTTTGGAAATTGCTTACCATGTACTTTTGTCAACATAGGATAACCTTTGGCTCAATAATGAGTTAGAATTACTTTGGTTGAATCTAGAATGCTAGTAAATGCTTAGTCTAGTTGTTCATTTAAATTATCTGTGCAAGGAAAATATATTGATGTATGTTTTGAAGTTTTGTGTTTATTAAATTAGTGGCAATGGAGGTTGTCACAGATATTTCAAAATAAAAGGAATTATAAAGTAAAATTTGACGAGGGTGGACGAAATGTTTGGTCAAAGCGTTTTAGCACAAGAAATGGGATTGTGAATGATCCACCCTAGTCGTTTAAGGACCGACGCTTGTGTTTGTCCAAACTGAGCAATCCCATACAACCACAAGTTAAAATGGGTACAACTTAGCTAATTAACCTACAATGGTCTAGTCTAGATACCATCAATGGTTAGTGGGTACCAGGGATTTACTGGTTTACTCAAAGTGAGGGACAGGGATTTACTGTACTTACATGGCGCAAGAGGGGGCTTCTGACTGTGGTGGATTTAACCCTTCAGCGGTGAAACCTCAGTGGGTGGTATCTAACTATACTAGAGTAGGTGAAAAGCTTTGTGATATTTTATCTGGGTCTCATGCCAAAGGAAGCATGTTGACTATTAGGATAATTTATCTCTTGTGGGTAAAGTTGTACATCCTCTGCAGAGTAATAAACTATTCGAATAGCCGTGACCACGGTCAAGGGCGGGCAAGGAATGCATTCACATGGTAGACATTTGATTTTGAATTTAAAAAATAAAATGTTTTGGAAAACTCGGGAGTGGATGGAACTCTCGTGATTTTGGTCTGGTGGATGGAACCAGTTCAGGTGGATTTAACCTTCATTTTGAAACTTGGCGGATATAGCCTATGTGGTTAGTGTTGGTGGATGAAACCTTCACTAAATTATTTATCTAGTTTCAATTATTGAAAATAAATTGTTTAACAAATTGCTTTTGAAATAAGTATGTAAATTTGAAATAAAATGCTAATTTATGCAAAAGAACCATATAACCTTCCTTTGAGAAACCCTACATCTAATGCATCTTTCCCAAGACTTGCGGAGCACATTTTTGTACTCACCTATTGCTTTACAAATCAAATAGCAGAAGAATATGAGGCTCAAGAGGAGGATTATCGCTACTTCGAGGAAGCTGGTGACGAAGGTTTTGCCGAGGACTAGGCTTCGTTTCCCCAGTCAATTGCCTGTGGCAGATTGTTGGGCCGTCTTTTTGAGATATTTTGCTTCCGCTGTTATCTTTACTTTTGTGTAAGAGGTTCTATGAACCATGGTTGTAAGGCCTTGGGCCAAGAAGTGTGAACTTCAGTTATTATTGCAATAAAGCATGTTTGGCAACGTATCATTTTCTGGTTAACTGTGTGTACTAGTGTTCATCTGGGACTAGTCTTTGTATCAGACATACAGGGGATCTAGGAGTTTCTACTCCGGGTCTCACGAGAATGGTATCGAGCCAACTTGATCAGAGGACGAGCCCTAGGTTTTGGCAAGCCTTAAGGATTTATGTTTAATAAAAATTTATATACAAAAACATAAGTTCCTTTGCTTCTACTCTTCTCTTACTTAGTATCTTGTTCTTGTCTTTCTTTTCACTCTTTAAAAGTCTTTACTGATCTCCCCTTTTTCCAAATTGTAGATGGCAGGTTCGTCGTCATCAGCTTCTTGGGACCACCTTTCTCACGGTGAGAGCGAGGGAGCATTTGTGAGTCTTCTGCGGCAGCTGATGCAGTTCTTGAAGTATACTCAGCATCCCATTTTCAGAGGGCGGAATACCAGAATTATGAATATGGATTCGTGGACCATGGAGGTATTCATCTACGCTCAGGAGGGGAAATATGACTCCATTGAATGAAAGATTGAGCATCCCCGGACCCATTGCTCAGATGCTATTCAAGATATAGCCCAGTTGGCCATCGCGGACTTGTGCAAGAAGCATAAGGACATACTACGGCAGTCACCCTTCAGTTTCTTCCCGACTACGAGAGCATGACAGACTCATCCGGAGCCTTTTCAGATCGTGGTGGACGACCCTCGCCTGTCTCATCAGGTTCAGCTCACACAGGCGACATCAGCGAACTGCGCTAGAGCACTCTAGGAGATAGGACTTCTTCGGATGCTTCTCACTTCAAGCTACGAGCACTCCGACACTCTTCGTGCGCAGCTTCTGCAGAGTGAGTCTGCTCACGCCGACGCAGTTCAGGCAAGGATTGCTGCCGAGGCAGAGGTGGAGCGTCTTCGAGCTTCTACGACTACTCGACATCGCTAGCTTCTCTTCGCCGCACCGGTCGATTCGGGACCTCGCACGGGCTTCTCGCGAGGAAGAGTGTGCGACGTCCCAGTCCTCTACCCCAACGTCGACATTGGAGGATCTAGCAGATGATGCCAGCGCTCTCGTTCCAGTTCGCCTGACTTCATCCAGAGTCGATCGCGGTCTCGTTCGCCGAACAACTGCATCGGTTGCGGACAGAGTCATCCAGATGATTTGGAGGAGGACCCAGAGGAGGATCCAGAGGAGCGCACCATCGTGGAGGATGATTAGATGCTAGGCAGTAGTACCCCTTTTTGAGTTGTTTTCGTCATAGAACGCTTTATAATATTGTGATGTAATAAAATGGACTGTACCGAGCCTTGTGCACTTGTGGTACAGCCATTCTTAAAACTAATTTGAATTTCAAAGATTGTGTTTTCTAGCTGTTGCCTTGTTCTTGTGTGTTGTTTTGGGATGTTGTTAGCTACCCGTGTCCTCTTATCTATGCTTTTCCCCCTTACCTTGTGCTTTTCTTGGTGGAGCTTCAGATGGTAAATACAAGGAGCAATGTCAGCAATAGTCAAGGGCCCAATGACAACAATGCCCCAATTCTGCCTCCGCTAGCTCAAGCCCTGAACTTGGAGTAGATGATGGCCATGCAATTGCAGCTTCTTCAAGCCTTAGCCCAGAATCAAGTTAATCAGGCTCATCAAGCACTTGTTCAACCACCTCAGTCCAAGCTTGGTGAATTCATGAGGACTCGACCTCCAATTTTCGTAGGATCTGCTGATCCGTTGGAAGCAGATGATTGGATTAAGGAAGTGGAAAGGAAGTTAAATTTAGCTCAATGTAATGAGAATAAAAAAGTTTTGTATGTTGCCTATCAACTCAAGGGAGTTGCAGCAAATTGGTGGGAAAACTTTTGTGCTGCACACCAAGATGCTCAGAATATTGTTTGGGCAGACTTTGTGCGAGCTTTTTGAGCCAGTCACATACCTATGAGCATCATGGAAATGAAAAGGAAGGAATTTCACCAACTGCAGCAGCGAAACCTTAGCGTTTCCGCATATTTGAGTAAGTTCATTCAACTATCAAGGTATGCACCAGAGGATGTAGCAAATGATGCTGCAAAGATTTGGAGGTTTATGGGAGGTTTGGATCCTAATCTCAAGGTGCAGTTAGTATCCAATGATTACCCTACTTTTTAACACCTGGTGAATAAAGCACTTGTTCAAGAGGATGCCCAGCACCAGCTTTATGAATCTAGGAAGAGGAAGTTTCAAGCTCAACAGAATGCAAGTAGCTCTCGTCATCGTTTCGCTTCGCAGCAGTTTAGCCGTCCTCCATTGCCCAGTCAGCCAAGGACACCGATTTATGCACCTCGCCCTATTCCTCAAGCTTCTCGAGTTGGGAATGCAGTTCAACCCCAGCAGAATAGGACTGCGGCTGCAGGAGTGCAATGCTTCAATTGCAAGAACATGGGGCATTATGCCAATAATTGTCCCCAGAAGCGTCAAGCGGTAACCCCGATTCGCTTCAATCTTGATCCTACGCCAGCAAGAGCTCCAACCACTGGTCAGGGACGTGGAAGCCCTCAAACTCCCAAGACTCCGCAGATGTTCAGTAAGGGGCGTATCAATCCTGTCACCACAGAGGCAGTACAAAATGCACCAGACGTGGTTCTGGGTAAGTTTCTTGTTAATTCAATTCCCGCAATTACATTATTTGATTCTGGAGCTTCACATTCCTTCGTAACAAAAGCTTTTGTGGAAAGAAATAATTGGAGTGTTTGTTTGCTAAAGAACCTCATGTTAGTTCAATCACCTGGAAAAGAATTGAGGACTAATTTGGTTTGCCCTAGAGTAACCATAGATATAAATGGAGTAAAGTTCCTAGCGAACCTTATTATAATAGACTCTGAAGGCATAAATATAATACTTGGTATGGATTGGTTGACCAAGTATAGAGGGCAAATAGATTGTGCCAATCGTGCCATTATCCTCACCAACTCTGATGGAATTCAGATAAGGTATGAGTCCAGTATGCCCTCAAAGAAGGAAAGTGTGTTAACCAGTTTAAAAGGAAGAAGTTTGGAGGATGTGTCTCTAGTAAGTGAATACCTGGATGTATTTCCTGAGGATTTGCCAGGAATGCCACTAGATCGAGAGATTGAATTTGTTATAAATCTGGTGCCTGGTACAGCTCCAATTTCTAAGAGACCCTATCGGATGTCGGCCAATGATTTAGCAGAAGTTAAGAGGCAAATTCAAGAATTGCAGGAGAAAGGTTTCATTAGACCAAGTTCTTCACCTTGGGGAGCCCTAGTGCTTCTAGTAAACAAGAAGGATGGTAGCCAGCGTATGTGTGTGGATTATAGAGCTCTGAATGAGGTAATAATCAAGAATAAGTATCCTCTACCCCGGATTGATGATCTATTTGATCAGCTAAAAGGATCAGGTGTCTTCTCTAAGATTGATCTCCGGTCAGGATACCATCAATTGAAAATTAGACCAGAAGATATACCTAAAACAGCATTCTCTACTCGATATGGATTATATGAGTATACAGTGATGTCTTTCGGTCTGACAAATGCACCGGCATACTTTATGAATTTGATGAATAAAGTATTCATAGACTATTTAGACAAGTTTGTTGTTGTCTTCATAGATGACATTCTTATCTATTCCAAGAATGAGAAAGAACACGAAGAGCATCTAAGGATAGTTTTGCAAAGGCTCAGAGAACATCGGTTGTACGTCAAGTTCAGCAAATGTGCATTTTGGTTGAAAGAAGTTGAATTCTTGGGACATGTAATTTCTGCAGGAGGAGTATATGTGGATCTAGGAAAAGTTAAGGATGTGCTTAATTGGACTCAACCCAAGATAGTAACAGAAATCTAGAGTTTCCTGGGATTAGCAGGTTACTATCGTCGTTTCATTGAAAGATTTTCCAAGATTGCCAGACCTCTCACCAAGTTATTAAAAAAGGAAAAGAAATTTGAATGGAGTAAATCTTGTGAGGACAGTTTTCAAGAGTTAAAGAAGAGGTTAACTTCAGCACCAGTTCTGCGGTTACCTGATATTAGAAAGGATTTTGAAGTTTATTGTGATGCGTCGAGACAAGGTCTTGGTTGTGTACTAATGCAAGAAGGAAAGGTGGTAGCTTATGCATCAAGGCAGTTAAGACCGCATGAGGAAAATTATCCCACTCATGATTTAGAGCTAGCTACTGTTGTGCATGCTCTAAAGTTGTGGAGGCATTATTTGATTAGCAACCGTTGTGAAATATATACGGATCATAAAAGTTTAAAGTATATATTTACCCAACCTGATCTTAATCTGAGACAAAGAAGATGGCTTGAGTTGATAAAGGATTATGATGTGGGAATACATTATCATCCAGGAAAGGCTAATGTAGTGGCCGATGCTTTAAGTCGGAAGAGTCATGCTAACAATCTGTTGATTCAAGATAGTCAGTCAGTTCTTCGTGAGGATTTTCAGCGACTTAACCTGGAAATGGTAAATGGAGGAGTTCTTTCTGCGTTGAAGGTTCACCCTACTTTAGAAGATCAGATCAAGGCAGCCCAACGAGTGGATAAATATGTTAAAGAAATTAAAGAGAATATGAAGAAAGGCAAAGCACCTGGATTTTCAGAAGATGAAGAAGGAATTCTTTGGTTTGGAAAGAGAATTCTCATACCCGAGAAAAAGGAAATAAAAGATTTGATACTAAAGGAAGCCCATGAAGCAGGGTACTCTATTCATCCAGGAAGCACAAAAATGTACCAGGATCTCAAGGAAAGTTATTGGTGGTCTAGTATGAAAAGAGAAATTGCAGAGTATGTAGCTTTGTGTGATGTATGCCAGAGAGTTAAAGCAGAGCATCAAAGACCTGCTGGACTTTTGCAACCTCTGCAGATACCTGAATGGAAATGGGAGGAAATCGGAATGGATTTTATAACCGGATTGCCAAGGACCAAGTCAGGTTATGATTCAATATGGGTTATAGTGGATCGCTTAACAAAGGTTGCACATTTTATACCAGTAAAGACTACTTATTCAGGAGATAGATTGGCAGAGCTTTACATGTCAAGAATTGTGTGTTTACATGGAGTTCCAAAGAAGATCGTATCGGATAGAGGGTCTCAATTTACCTCAAGGTTCTGGCGGAAGCTTCATGAGGTTCTGGGCACTAATTTAAACTTCAGTACTGCTTATCATCCTTAAACAGATGGTCAGACAGAGAGAGTAAATCAAATATTGGAAGATATGTTGAGAGCATGTGCATTAGCTAATAAAGCCAGTTGGGACCAAAGTTTGCCATACGCAGAATTCTCCTACAATAACAGTTATCAATCTAGTCTGCAGATGTCCCCATTTGAAGCTCTATATGGCAGAAAGTGCAGGACACCTTTATATTGGTCAGAGACAGGAGAAAGTAAAGTATTTGGACCTGATGTTTTGATGTTAGCCGAAGAGCAAGTTCACCTAATCCGAGATAGGTTGAAAACGGCACAGACCAGACAAAAGAGTTATGCAGATAATCGCCACAGAATGTTAGAGTTTGCGCCAGGGGATCATGTGTATTTGAATGTGTCACCTCTAAAAGGGATGCGTCGTTTCAGAGTTAGTGGTAAGCTTGCTCCGAGATATATTGGACCCTTTCCAGTTGTAGCCAGAAGAGGAGAAGTTGCCCATCAGTTGAAGCTTCCTTCCCAGCTATCAGATGTGCATGATGTTTTCCATGTGTCACAGTTGAAAAAGTGCCTAAGGGTACCAGAAGAGCTTATGCTTTTAGAGGAAGTGGATTTGAAAGAGGATTTGACATATCCAGAGTTTCCAGTCATGATTTTGGAAGAAGCAGAGCGCTGCACAAGAAACAAGACTATCAAATTTTGCAAAGTGCAATGGAGCAACCATTCAGAGTCGGAAGCAACCTAGGAGCGTGAAGAGGATCTCAGAATAGAGTTTCCTAATCTTTTTCCCAGTTCTTCCGAATCTCGGGGTCGAGATTCTTTCTAAGGGGGGTAGGTTTGTAACATCCCAAAATTTGAATTTCTTTCGAAAGAATAATTTTAAATAAATTAATTCAAATTATTTGGATTTATCTGGATTTTATTTAAATATTTAAAGCAAGAAAATGTATTTTAAATATTTTATTAAAGCTAAAAAGAGTTTATTTTATTTTTCCTAGCCTTTCCTAAATTATTAATTAATTTTTGAGAATTTTCTAGAATTAAAAAAGAATTTTTAAAGTTAAAAAATATTTTATAAAATTATTAAATACAAATCTGAAATTAAAAATATTTTTCCTAAGTCTAAAATGCTTCGAGGAATATTTTATGATGTTTTTGGAATTTTTAGACTATATTAGCTATTTTCTAAGTATTTATAAAGTCTCTAGTATTTTATTTTCTGAATTTCTTTGGAAAGAATAATTTTAAATTAATTAATTCAAATTATTTAGATTTATCTGGATTTTATTTAAATATTTAAAGCAAGAAAATGTATTTTAAATATTTTATTAAAGCTAAAAAGAGTTTATTTTTTTTCCTAGCCTTCCCTAAATTATTAATTAAGTTTTGAGAATTTTCTAGCATTAAAAATCAATTTTTAAAGTTCAAAAGTATTTTATAAAACTATTAAATACAAATCTGAAATTAAAAATATTTTTTCTAAGTCTAAAATGCTTCCAGAAATATTTTATGATTTTTTTGGAATTTTTAGACTATATTAGCTATTTTCTAACTATTTATAAAGTTTCTAGTATTTTCTGAAATTTTATTCCGAAAATAAAAATCAAATTAATCCTAGCCTGCCACGTGTCGCTCTCAGATTAAATCAATCTCTCTCCATGTTTTAATCCTAGCCACCCATGATCACTTACCCCCTTCATAAAATCCAAAAGCCTTCATCTACTCACTTGCCACGTGTCGCGAATCTGACGGCCCATACCCCTTCACTCCCTCTCTCCCTCTATTACACATGGACCCCACATGTCATATGTTTCTTCAACCTTTTCTTCTTCCTCCTCCCATTCTCTCTCTCCTCCACCATGGATGACAATTAAAGCTCTTAAAACTCCGCTGTTTCTCCCTCTTAACTCCCGATTAAAACATGGAAACGGATGCCCTAATCACCCTCACAAATCTTCCTACTGCCTCAACCTTTAACCTTCTCAAAATCAAATCTCTTCCCCGCCTTATCTTTCTATAAATTGGCCTTCCTCACCATTCTCTTCCTTTTCCTCCTCATTTTCGGCCGGCTCCCGCCTCCCACCTCTCCCGCCGCTCGGCCACCTTCCCCTGGCCGTCCCCATTCCCAACCGCCGCCACCACCGCCTCCCGCCACCGCCGGCCACCCGGCCATCCCCGCCGCTGCCGGTGAGTAGCGCCGCCACCCCGGCTACCCCGCCGCCCAATGCGGCCCCGCGAACGCGGCGCGCGAACACGGCGCGGGCGCGGCGCGGTCTGGCACACGGACCGATGCGGGAGCGGGTGCACGCATCCGGTGTGGCGCGGCGACCGAGGGGCGGCGCTCCGTGGGCGCGGGTGCGGGAGAGCTCTGGTGAGTGGGGTCTTGCCCGGTGGCGGCGACGGCGGCGTGACACGGTGGCGGCGACTCCGGCGACCAGCGCGCACGGCGGAGGGTCCAGCGGCGGCGGCGAGCGGCGGGAGGGTCCGACAAGTAGGAAGGAAAAGGGGTTCCGGCGCTGCGGCTTACCGACGGTTCAGGACGGCAACGGACTTCGTCGGCGGACGGAGGCGACGAAGCGGCGGAGAATGACGCACGGGTCGCACCGGGTGAGGCGATGGCGCACGGCTGACTGCGGCGGTGTAGGCGAGAGGAGGCGGCGGCGGCGTTCGGAGCACATGAACTGAGGCGGTGGCACTTTTAAAGCGCACGAACCGAGGCAGTCTGGAGCGAGGACGGCGCGAGGGTTCCGATCGGGGACGACGGCATGCGCGGGTGACGCGTGGCGCAGCGGACGGCTGGGATGAGACGGGGCTCGGCCGGACGGGGCGGAGCGGCAGATGGGCGCCGCGTGGCACGGATCCGATGGGCGAGGGAGCGGGGCGAGGCGGCGGGATAGGGTTAGGGCAGGCGGGGTGCGCGCGCGCGGGCGAGGGCGGCGCGGGGCGGTGGATGCTCGGCACGTGGCGCGGGGGCGAATCGGGAGGCCGAGAGGCGCGGGCGCGGGAGCGGCCGAGGGAAACGGGGAGTGGGCCGGGCCGAGGGAGGCTCGGTCCGGTGGGGACACGCGGCACGGCGGGAGGATGATGCGCGGTGGCGGCGGCGGGCCGAGGGCGGGCCGGGTTGACACGTGTCAAGCGGGGAGAGAGGGTTTTGGATTTCTTTTTCTATAAATTCAAATAAATTGCTAGGAGCTCTAGAAAATAGCAAATAAATCCCAAAAATTCACCAAAAAATACCAAAAAATTCCTTGAGACACAAGGAACCCAAATAAAATATATTTCAGCAAATGTTGAAGTTTAATTTAATCATATTAAATCCTTTTAAAATTCTAAAAATTCAAATTAAGCTTTATTAATTCCAGAGAATTCCAAAAATTTATTTTTAAATTCAAGGTTTTAAAAATCAACAAAAATTAGGATGTTACACTTGGTTTGCCCTGGTGTCGGCCTCGATGCAGAAGTACTTCCACAGTTGCTCCTATTCCATTGTTGTCTTCCCTGCAATTCTTTTTCTGCTAAACAAGCAAGCTGGAACAATCTATTGATATCATTATACTCCTTGTAATCAATTATGTCCTGAATTTCACGCCTTAAGCCCCAATAAAAATGATCCATCTTATCCTTGTCATCCTCTATAACATTACAACGCAATATGCCTATTTGTAGTTCTTGATAATATTCCTCAACAAATTTATTACCTTGGTCTAAGCGCTGCAATTTCTTACGCATATTGCGTTTAAAAGTAGGAGGAAGAAATCTAGCATGCATAGCTACCTTCAATCTATTCCATGTATCAGGTGCTAGACCAAAATTAACTACTTGACTCCATCAAAGGATAGCAAAATCTTTAAATTCACTAGTAGCTTGTCTGACTCTATGCACTTTATGAACTAGATGGGCATTAAATTTTTTGTTCAACTCTTATCTCCCAATCTAGATAAATTTTAGCATCATAAACACTCGCAAAAGATGGTATGGTAAATTTAACTTTAGCAAATGGGTCATCATTAGCACGAGCATTGTGGTGCTGAAAATCATTACCTCCCATACCATATCGGTCGTGTTGTAGGCGGTGTCGTAGATGTACATCTTGAGCATCACGATTTTGCCTCTCATTATTATCTCCCACCTCAAGATCTTGGGGGTGCATCATGTTCATACTCGCGTCCGTTGTTTGGTGACCGATTCACCATTCTTTCAAGATGTGTAGTGAGTGCTGCAATACTCTCATTGATGGAGCGCTGCAATATATCCGTCGTAGCTTGAAGCTTTCTATCGATGTCCTCATTAATGGTAGTGCGTTGTTCATCAGACGACTCACCTGCCATGGTTAGTAGAAAACAGAAGACAACATAAGGAATTATCCCTATCAACTACTAGGTGATGGAAGGTGGAATCACACACTCTCAAGCATCTTACCACACTCTTACGAGTGTTCTTACCATCGCAAACAATAGATGGTACAACTGGTGGCTGGTTTGTGATGCCTTGTCGAGCGTGGGTATGATTGCAAGAGGGACCTGTTCTGATCAAGAGTAGGTGGAGCTTTGCAGGCACAATATGGTAGCAAAAGGATCAGTAATAATCAGTTCAGTAAATGCAAGTTGAAAGATTGTTCAAAATACTCATCAAAGTTGCCGATCCTAGCCTAATCACAGCTAGCCAATCAAACCCTATGCAAGGAAGTGTATATACGCACATGCAACGATCAATGTGACTTGATGTGAGTAAAGAATAACCTCAGAACAAGTACTAGGAGAGACTCTAGCCCACTACTCAAACTTCTTTCTAAGGGCACAAGATTATTCACGCGATGTAGAGCACAAAACAGCGATATCGGTAAAACGCGAACATCCCTTTAGATTGAGCAGATACAACAGCTAGTCTCAAGCGATGAAAAGACAGAGTTTTATGTGGCTTATATATACTTGTTTGAAAGGTTTCGACGATATCTACAACTTTTTCAACTGGACAAACCCCAAATTCCGAAGGGAAGGCTAAAAAACACAAAAAACAGAAAACCAAAATCTTGCGATGCAATTTTAGGGCTAAAGATGGCCAATTTTGGGGGTCTTGGAGGGTGACTAGTGCACGTGGATCATTTACATTGGATGCACACCATCGAAAGCTTTCCAACGAGTACAAGAACGTCAAATTCCGACTCTATATGCGAAAGTTATGCCCATTTTACTGAAGGAGGGGGTCGGAAACAGACTCGAATTCGATTCGGTCTCAATTCAAACTGCTATAAGTTTTGATCCTGAGGCTGAAATTGCTTAAATTTTTTTTGGAGGCTTATGGATGTTTCAAGAAGGACTCCACCAAATTTCACTGGATTTGGAAAAGGTTTGACCTCGCCAAGAAGACTATCTCCTGCAAGCGAATCGAGAGCACAAGCAAGAGAGTAGAAGAGGCAATCTAAAATTGTATTGCGAATAAAGATTAAGTTCACAAGTTGAGGTTCCTCAACCGGACGTATGGTGATACTGCTAAGCAGAATAATCTTGTAAGAAAACCCAAGAAAAACTAAAGGGGTGCGACCTCCTTAAATAAGGGAGGGGGAAGCCACACTTGTCTAATAAAAGGGGGTGTAGTACTATTCATAGGGTACTATTCACGTGAAGAGTATGGCCACGGTACTGTTCACGTGAACACTACCGGCCCATAAATAGTGCCAGCTCAAATAGTCTAAGTGTTGCTACAAGGTCATCGGCCCAAAAGGTGTCGCAGCACCATGGATAATAATCCTAAATTCGTCAATCCGATGAAGTAGACTTGATGAATGCAGCCAAATTGGTGGAATTGGACGTATTAGGTGAAGTCCTTAATATGTTACTCTTGCCGTGGGTTGGCTCCTCCTCTCCATGGTTCCTCATAACAAGAAAATCACAAGTCTTATGGAGTATCAAATTCTCAACGAAAATATTATTGATTCCTAAAAATGAGTTTACCTGATAGTTGAGTTGACGAGTACGTGCCCGAGTAATTGGACCTTGCCCATCATTCATGGAAGCAGTAAGAGGAGTGTTCATATCAATAGAAGTGATGTCCTCATCACTCAGTACAAGATGGGTTTAATAGCTGTAACTCAAACCATTCAGGAGTTACTAGGTTTTTCCTAGCTCCCTTATATCTACTTTGGATATATGAAACTATTAGTTTACTCCTTTTTGCAAGTAAGTTTTGAACCTAATAAAAAATAAAGTATTAATTCACATACAAAATCAAGTTTTTAGAACATACTTAATGTAAGATGCAATGAGTTCATAATTGACCAACACATATCAATGAGTTGCAATTATAACCATGGATTTTAACTTTGAGCAATACCCACGGCAATATTAAAGTACACATTCAGGCCATGATAATTACATATATGCTAATTATATAACACCATTCCAAATCAAACTATCTAACCACCCTAAAAAACCCTAAAATGATTTACAAATGGACATGAGCGGATTAGATAATATATTTACATTTTTAAACAACTTGTTGAATCCAAATATAGTTACAACTTTTAATTGAATTTTTTATGTTCTAATTAGAACTTACAATTCTAACCTGAAATGTCAGGCGTGCTCGTGTGGGAGGGAGAAAAAGTGAGGTGCGCTCGCGTAGGAGGGACAAAAATTGTGTCACGCTCGCGCTAGCCCTTAACTTGCCGTCCACCCCCTCCTGCCCCCTTGTGCCACACCTCCTCCTGTCCCCAACCCCTGTGCTGCACCTCTTCCTCCCCCAACCCCACGTGCCACGCCTCCTCCTCCCCCAACCCCCCGTGCCTCGTCCTCACCCAACTCCCCGTGCTGTCTCCTCTTCCATTCTAGCGTTGCCACCCCCATCGTCCTCCTCGGCTCTAATGTGACGATGGCCCAATCTTTCGAAAGGTACTGATAAGTCAATTGTGGAGAACTCGACGTTGATGATCCAAAGGCTCTGACCAAAATAGATTGAACCCCTTGCAATCACTACACCACGCTCCGATGGTTATCAACTGTACCGAACGTGGTTGACCTTGCCACGAAGGCTATCTCCTGCAAGCGAATCGAGAACATAAGCAAGAGAGTACAAGATGCAATCTGAAATTGTATTGTAAATAAAGATTAAGTTTACAAGTTGGAGTTCCTCAACCGAACGTGCGGTGAAACTGCTAAGTAGAATAATCTCTTAAGAAAAACCTGAGGAAAACTAAAGGGGTGCGACCTCCTTAAATAGGGAAGGGGGAAGCCGCACTTATCTAATGAAAAGGGGTGTGATACTATTCATAGTTACTGTTCATGTGAACAGTACGGCTGTGGTACTGTTCACGTGAACAGTACCGGCCCAAATAGCCTAAGTGGTGGTACAAGGCCCTCGGCCCAAAAGGTGTCGCAAAACTATGGATAATAGACCTAAATTCATCAGTCTGATAAAGTAGACTTGATGAATGCAGCCAAATTGGTGGAAATTGATGAATTAGGTGAAGTCTTTAATGTGTTCCTCTTCCTGTGAGTTGTCTCCTCCTTTCCATGATTTCTAATAACAAGAAAATCACAAGTCTTAGGAAGTATCGAATTTTCAGTGAAAATATTATTGACTCCTAAAAATGAGTGTACCCGAGTAATTGGACCTTGCCTATTATTCATGGAAGCAGTAAGAAGAGTGTTCATATTAGTAGAAGTGATGTCCTCATCATCCTCCCCTTCTTAAATTGGAGCTGTGCTCGACTCAAGCTCATCTTCCGCACCGAAGAATGGTCGTAGATCTGCAATGTTAAAAGTGGGGCTAAGCCCAAAACTTGCAGGCAAGTTTAACTTATATGAATTATCATTAATATGTGCAAGTACTTTAAAAGGACCATCTGCACGAGGCATGAGTTTAGACTTTCTTAATGTAGGGAATCACTCTTTACGCAAGTGTAACCACACAAGATCCCTAGGCTCAAAAGTAACATGCTTGCGTCCCTAACGACCGACAACTTTATATTTAGCATTCAGAAGCTCAATGTTCTCTTTAGTTGTCTCATGCATCTTAAGTATCAAATCAACATGTTGTTGAGCATCAAGATTTACTTTCTCCGAAGCGGGAAGAGGCAACAAGTCGATAGGTGCACTAGGGATGAAGTCATAAACAATCTCAAAAAGGCATGCCATTGTGGTAGAATGCAGCGAGCGATTATAAGCAAATTCCACATGAGGCAAACATTCTTCCCACATTTTTAAGTTCTTTTTAAGCACAGCCCTAAGCATAGTAGATAAGGTTCTATTGACTACCTCAGTTTGTCTATCGGTTTGGGGATGACAAGTAGTGAAAAATAACAACTTAGTCCCCAATTTAGCCCACAAGGTTCTCTAAAAATGACTAAGAAATTTAGCATCACGATCTGAAATTATCGTATTCGGAATACCATGTGTTATGGTTACAGACCAAACAGAGAGAAGGTGTGTGGTAGTGGAGAGTTAGGTGAGCAATGTCCTCTTTTTCTGGGTCTTCCCCAGGTCTTGCATCACGTATATATATGTCCCCGTAGGGAGCGTCTTTACAACCGTACCCTTACATCGAGTATACTTCCCAAGGGTAACTAAGTCATTGTACATGTCTACCTTGGGTTTATAGCTTCCTAACAGGCTAGTTGGGTTTAGGTGGGGGCCACCCCTACAACAGGAGCATCTCATGGTGAAGGGCTTCACAGGCCAAAGCCATTTGCTGAGCCCTTTGGCCCCCTCCGTCCCTGCGGCATGTGAACTTGTGTGACATTGGACGGAGATGATTTGGCGCGTGCAGCTCGGCGTGTCTCCGCGAACTTGGGGCCGGAGGGCCATAGGCAGGGTCGTAGTTGCCCTGCGGAGGCGGAGACTTCGTCGATGCAGGCGAAGCACGCAGGTGCGGCAAGTTGGGACGTCGCCGCCCACACATGAGCGACCGCGTCGGTTTGACTTCCGCCGGTTGCGCTTCTTCATGGGTGACCGTATCGGGTCCACTGGCAGCAATTGGGCTTCCCCATGTGGGAGACAGCTATATAGATATACTAGGAGTGCTATACGGGCATGGCTGAGAAGACTTGATCTCAGAAATAGGCCTTTTTCAGTTCATGAACATGCAGAAGAGTATCGCCATGTTGATGAACTGAAGGAGGCCTATCTTTGAGAACAATATATGGCGACCACTGGCCACGACGCACTGGCGGGGGAAGTAGGCTGTTGGACCCCGACCGGTTGAACTCCACTTCATGGTGGGGACGCGGCGTTGGGCTGGCCACCGAGGTAGCACCCGAGTTTGGAGCCATCCCTCACAGCATCGCCGAGTAGTGGCGGAGTCGTGTTGCTGAGCCGCAGGTATGCCATTCTTTGGGAGCGACATCGGGACGCCGTCGGGCAGGGTTGGGCTGAGCTGCCGTGTCTTTGGGAATTCAGTGTGGGTGATCTTCAGCCGACGCAGAGTCGGCACGTCCTGACAGCTTCGCAATCCCGGGTTTGCGTCGTACTGGCGGTGCGAATCGTGCCGACCTTTGAAAAGCCAGGGGGCTGCTGCTGCCATCTGTGTTGTCCCGAGGAGGTGGTACACGTGGCGTGACACGATTAGCATGTCGTGGGCTAAGAGCAGTCGCATGACCTTGATCACACGCCCCTTCCCAAGAGAGGCGGGACGCGTGGCGCGACGCGATTAGCGCGTCGTGGGCTGCGAGCGGTCGCCTGACCTTGATCGCACGCCCGTTCCCGAGAGAGGCAGGACGTGTGGCGTGACGCGATTAGCGCGTCGTGGGCTACGAGCGGTCACATGACCTTGATCGCACACCCCTTCCTGGGAGAGGTGGGATGCGTGGCAGAGCGTTATTGGTGTGTCATGCGCTGTCAGACCTTTTGCGCAACCGTCATGTGACTGGGCCCGGCGCACGTGGGTGGTTGTGCCGTTCCGGCTTTGGTCGTGGGGAGGTGAGCAGTTCGCCTCCCGCCGGTTACCCCTACCGGTTGCATGGGAGATGTAGGGTTTTAAATACCCCTTGCGGTATACCACCTGCATTCTCCTCGCCTTGCCTTCTAGCTTCTGACCGTGCGCCCCAATCTCGTGCCTTCTTTTCTGCCTTCGTCGTCGCGTAGCTCTAGGAGGATGATGGTACACGACGGAGAGCGCACTCAGCCGCCGGCAACAGTGCCGCCCTTCGGTGGTCGTCGTCGCTCAAGGTGGAATACACACTCGAGGGGCGCAACTCCACGCAGGGGACAAATGGTGGGCGGCGGCGGAGAGAGTAGAAGGTCCGTGCTCCTGTGTCCTGGGCTCAACGCTAGTGATAGAAGAGACAATTCGCGGCCTCCTGCGTGAGGGAAGCTATTGGACCGTCGAGAGGTGAGAGTGCCCACGAGCGACGAGACTGAACCGCACCCCGAGGAGTCGGAGCCAGGAGGTGAGAGTGCCCATGCTTGTTGGGGACATCCTGCGGACTTTTGGACTCGAGCTGGCACAGATAACGCCGAATGCGATAGCCCAGCTTTCCATGTACAATTGGGCGTTGCGTACGGAGGCATGCTGGCCGACCGCATTGTTGTTCGCCTTTCTCCACGACGCACGGTGTGAGTCGGAGGATCGGGGAGACTGGACGGGTCCCAGCTTTGGCAGTGTCAGCCTTGTCTTGCGTTCGCAGTGCGAGAAGATTTTCCCCGCGGACTTGGGCTGGGCGGAGTGGGAGCCGAACTGGATGAGACGGTGGTTCTACCACTGCGTGACGAGCGGTAGCGGCCTTGAGTGATCGGGGTGGCCGGTGACGTTCAACACCACGATTGGTGTGCTGATAGATGCTGAAGATTAGCGAATGGCGCGGAGGCTTGTGGGGATCACGGCCCGCTTCAACATGCGCGACCTCGCCGAGGAGTTCGTCATGTGTGGCGTGGCACCACTTGCTGCCGAGTGGCGTGTTACGCCTGGGAGGCTTCAGCGTGACAACGTCCGCCCGTTCGTGTGTTTGCTGCTGAGACCCTCCGGTCCATGTAAGTGTTGATGGAGCTTAGTTTTCGTGTGCTGCTCATCTGGCCCGTTGTTTTAAATCATGCCCCTTGCTGCTCACAGGTGCTCTCCTGGAAGATGTGGAGTGTGCGGTGGACGCGTTTCTCGGACCGTATACGGCCAGGGAACACACCCTGCGCGTAGCTGCGACCGCGGAGGCAGGTCTGGTGCGGATGAACCGTGTATGCGAAGCCTTGGGCATTAGCATGCCAGAGCGCGCCATTCCAGCTCCGATCCTGCCTCTGCACGGTTCCAAGGGGAACGGAGTACTAGGGGGCACTGGCTCTGACTCGGCGAAGTATGCCGAGACAGAACTGCCACCCGTGGAGGATGCTGGGGTGGGGTCCTTGCCTACGGCGTTTACTTGGACGGAGACCCCTCCTGCGGCAATTACCGAGGTGGGGTCGTCGCCTTATTCCCCGAAGGTGAAGCGGCCCCGTACGCTATCGCCCCTTCGCTCGGCAAGGGGGTTCGCTGTAGCGAGAAAGGTCGAGGCTCTATGGGACTCTGACTCAGACACCGAGTACCCCTGCTTCGGTGTCCCTGTAGTCCCCTCAGGGTCTGCGGCTGCCGAGGGCGGGGGCCTGGTGGAGGTAAGCTCCGACACAGAGGCCCCCCGCCTGGCGGGGTGGTCTTGCCGGGGGATACCGATGTCCTTGCGGTTCCTGGCGAGGCTGAAGGCAAGCTTACATTGATTGGTGTGATCCCACTGGGCGTCGGCAGGGCTGACCGTCGTCATGTCCCCTTGCAGCAACATGTCTCCCTGAACATGGGCGGCCCTCGGAGCACGAAGACGTGCGCTCGGAAGAGGCATCCGGCGCCGCCGAAGCTGTCATTGTGGACGCCGCGCGAAGCCTAGCAGACTTCGTGCCTCGACCGGAGGTGCTGGCGGCGTGGCAGGGGGTCGCGGATAGTGTGGCCATGAGCCTAGACCGTCAGGCACTGCAGACCTGTGGGTTGGGACTCCTTGGGAGAGTGCTAGAGATCTCCGAAATGAGGGTAAGTATCTGCCCCTTAGCAGCGCGTGGCCCTTCGAAGGTGTACTGACCACTTTATCGCGCAAACGCTCGCCCTTGACTGGGTGCTGCAGGTGACCCATGCCCGTGAACAGGAGGCTTTAGAGGACCGACTGCGTGTCGCCGAAGTAGCTCTTCGCGCGGCGGAGGGGGCGCATTCCGCATTCGATGCTTTAGACGACCGCATTCGATGCCTAGAGGCGAAACGCATGAGGGCCATCTCATATGCCGAGGAGCTTGTGGTGACGGCTCGGAAGCGGCAGTGGAGGAGCGGGACGGCCTACTCTGGTAGGTTGCCGTGCTAGAAGAAGAGAAGAGCTGCCTTGCCGTGTCTCTGAGCGAGCGGGACCAGGCTCTGGGCGACGCCTCGATGGCGGCATGGGATGCTATGCTGGCCCTGGAGGGCACCCTTGAAAACCTTGTCGCCGAAGTGCCACCCCGCTCATTCGGGCCCGAAGAGTTTTTGCGGACACTTCGGCGGATTGGGGAAGCTGCCAATCTTGCTCACGCCGCCGCGACGTCCTTTGGCAATCACTGCTCCTAGGTGACGGCATGCTTGGCTTGTGCGCTTCTCCAGCACCGGGGCTGCCGTCATGTCGATGAATTGGGCGACCTGCAACTAGAAATGTCAGCCGGGGCCAAAGTGATGTCCAGTGTAGTGCGTGCTATTCGCCCCGTCGTTTGGTTTTTTCACGAACGGGTCTAGGAGTACATCGGGGAGGCCGCGGCGAAGGTAGAGCTACGGCGGACCATGTACGACGAGGGGAACCTCGGTGAATGGCTGAATGGAGTTGCCCGGCACGACGATGATGGCACGGACGGCACGAGGCAGGTGTGACCTCGGGGTTCTTGTGAGTCAGTGTGTGTTGTAACCTACGCACCCGATTCTGCGAATGAAGCGGAGATTGCTTCCCTTGCTCTGATCAACACGCCATTTTGTTCCAAGCAGCTGCCCGATAGGGACCGACTGCTGATTTCTGATGCCGTAACCTGGCGCTGTTTGCGGTGCTGGTGGTGGGCCGAAGACTCACTGAATTTCTTGGCGAATCGACCCTCGACGGGCGAGGCTTCGGCGCAGGAGGCCGTCCAGGCGGAGCCGAATGAGTAGCATTCGTAGGTGGCCGATAGTGTGTAATGTAATAGGGGATGTTATCGGCTGTGACCTTTGTAAGCACTTTGTACCAACGCGGTAGATAAGCGGAAGCGCTCTTCCCCGCCGCCGTCTTTGGGCACATCCGCTCTGTGCTTTTCTTGTGAAGTTTGTTGGCTAGTCGGGGTAGACGCGCGAGGTAGGTGCAGAGCTGGCGCCAAGGTGAAGTAGACGCGCGAGCGCTCCGTCCCCTACCCTCCGAAGTGGTGGCAGTGGAGCTGACACCTAGTCGAAGTAAACGCGCAAGCGCTCCGTCCCCTAGCTTCCGAAGTGGTAGCAGCGGAGCTGGCACCTAGTCGGAGTAGACGCGCGAGCGCTCTGTCCCCTACCCTTCGAAGTGGTGGCAGCGAAGCTGGTGCCTAGTCGGAGTAGACGCACGAGCACTCCGTCCCCTACCCTATGAAGTGGTGGCAACGAAGCTGGCGCATAGTCGGAGTAGACGCGCGAGCGTTCCGTCCCCTACCCTCTGAAGTGGTAGCAGCGGAGCTAGCGTCTAGTCGGAGTAGACGCGCGAGCGCTCCGTCCCCTACCCTTCGAAGTGGTGGCAGCGGAGCTGGCGCCTAGTCAAAGTAGACGCCCGAGCGCTCCGTTCCCTACCCTCTGAAGTGGTGGCAGCAGAGCTGGTGCCTAGTCGAAGTAGACGTGCGGTCGCTGACCGCCTTAGAAGATAAGGATGAAATAGGGTCAAGAGATTACAGGAACCTATCTCCGTAGGCCCTGGCCCCTGTGGTCAACGCGGGACTTCACGGGCGCAACTGTTTCCCCGCAATTCTAGATATTGGTGGGACATCTGAGGCGAACTTGACGGGGCTCTGTGCATGCCGCTTTACAACTGGGAGGCGGTGGGTGCACCGCCTATGTGTTGCTTCGGGGGTCCCGCTAGGATAGGGGAACACATGAAGCGTAATTGGCGGAGCCCTGTAGCTGAAGCGGGGTGACGCTGTTGCATCACATGCACTTGCAACGGCCGATGGGATGCTTGAGGTGCAATTGACGGGGAGTCACTTCCGGGTCTCTTTAAATAGGGTCACTTCCGGAATTAATAAAGCTTAATTGGAATTTTTAGAAATTAAAAAGGTTTTAATGTGATTAAAATAAACTTCAACATGAGCTAAAAATATTTTATCTGAGTTCCTTGTGTTACAAGGAATTTTCTAGTATTTTTGGTGAATTTTTGAGATTTATTTGCTATTTTCTAGAGCTCTATTTTGTTTTATTGAATTTTCTGGAAAAAGCGAGGAAAATATAAACCTCCAGGCCATCCCAGCCATCCACTCCACTCGGCCGCGCCACGCATCAGCCGCCAACCGCGCCGCATGTCCGCCCGTCGCCACCCTCGGCTCGGCCCGCTTCGCCCCGCACTCACTCCCGGCCGCCCGATGCGCCACGCGTCATCCATCCGACCCGCTCCTGCGCCTCGCCCGGCCCCGCACAAACCCTAGTGCTCGCACCCCGCCTTGTCCCTACCGCCCGATCCCTCTATGCCCACGCGGCAGCCATCCGGCGTGCCCGCGCTCGCCGCCGCCTCCGCTTGCCATAGCGCCGCACCGCCACCCCGTTCCGCGTCGTCGAATCCGTGCCACGCGGCACGCATCCACGCGCCCTCATGCGTCCGCATCGCGCCCGCTCGTCCCCCACCCAGACTCATCTCCGAGTCGTCCGATGGGACGCGTGTCAGCTGCCCCATCTTCGTCTCGGATGCGCTAGCCACACCGACTCCTTCCCGGTTTCCTCAGGGTGCGTGCATAAAACCCGCCGCCACCCTCGGTTCTCGTGTTCTCCGCCGCCTCCTCCCACCCGCACCGCCGTCGAACTCGTCCTCGTCGGTGAGCTCCCGCAGCCGCCGTCGCTGTCGAGTCGTGCCGTCGCCGAAGAACCACGCACCGTTCCTCGTGCCCCGCCGCCGTTGAAGCACCTCGCCGCCCCGCCTTCGTCCTCGCCGCCGGTGAGCGCCACCTACAAGCCCTCTCGTTTCCCCCGTGAACATCCGACCTCACCGCCGATGAACCTCTTCGCCGTCCGTCGGACCCTCCGCTGCGGCGCTGGCCGACGCCGGTTACCGCCGCCGCGCCGCGCCCGCTTCCTCGCCGCCGCGCGGACCCTACCTGCGGCTGCTCGCTCGCTCTCGCTGCGGCGCCGCGCGGTGCGCTCGAGCCACACATCGGCCATTGGCCGACTCCCGCCTCCGCGCCACTCGATCTCCGCCGCACACCCAAATCCGATCTGGCGGGATAGATCATGCCACGCATCACCCATGCGGCCATCCGATCTCCCGTGCGTTGCCGCGTCTCTGCAAGCCACGTTAGCCCGGCCACCTCAGCTCGCCACATGTTAGCCACGTGTCATGCCACATCAGCTGCCACATCAGCAAAAACCTGCTACCCGAGCCACGTGGCAGCCACGTCAGCATTTGCCACGTGTCAGCACCAGCGCGCACCACATCAGCCCTAATTTATCGTGTCAGCACCGCCTTCCCCGTGCACACTATTTTGTGCACCGAGTCCACCGTGGACTGGTTCTCCCGTGGACTGAGTTCACAGCACAGTGCTATTTTTAAAATTTCTAGATTTCCTTTAGGGTTTATTTTCCGAGAGCCCGTTCTCCTTCGTCCTAGCTCCGATTGACCCGTTCTTTTTTCTAAATTCATCTAAAATCGAGCTCTAGCTTTTGATTCTAGTTTCATGAAACTAGAACCAAAAGCTAGAGCTCAATTTTAAATGAATTTAGAAAAAAGAACGGGGTCAATCGGAGCTAAGACGGATGAGAACAGGCTCTCGGAAAATTATCCCTAAAAGAAAATCAAGAAAATCAGAAAAGTTACTGTGGTGTGTGTTAGTGATATGCCCTAGAGGCAACATGGAGATGTTGTATATATCACATACTATGTTTATGATACATTACTTTGTTCCTTGGAATAGACATCATCATTATTGATCAATGAGTATGTGACTTATTCATGAGACTCTTAAATACTAAGATGTTGCTATTTCTAAATGATCCCTGATCGTATATCATATGAGGAACAAATATGATTCAAAGACAAAGATCAGCATATGTATTGATTGATGATCATGTCTCATGGATCATGGTATGGTGATACCAAATCAATAATATGGACATGTGTTAGCGAACATATGTTGGATAGACTCGCCATGAGACACCGCAGAGATTCCATGTGTCATCGCTGGTCTCAAGTAGTGTTTATGTAGAATCCTTAGACTTGAGATCATCATGGTTCCCAACATGAGTAGTAGCTTATTTTGGGACTACTAAACACTACTCCGTGAATCGGGTAGTCATAAAAGTAGTCTTCGGGTTTGCCATGAAACATGTAGTGGGATGTGAATGATCAAGATAGAATTTGCCCTCCTTATGGGAGAGATATCTCTGGCCCTCGATGTAATGGATTATGAAAGTGCATGGCCATGCCAAGGTGATTGAGGAGTCAATCACGAGTTTATAATCCATCACGTAATCGAGAGAGTGATTGAGCTATTAAGAGGATGACACAAGTCTCGCCTTGAGCTCAATCTATATCGTGAGGCAAAGGGATTCGTACATGAGAGAACATTACAGGTTCAGCCGATATGATCTTTACATATACTTTGGGGTTAATATGTCTTACTAGAGACCGCTATTAACATGGTAACCGGAAAGGCGTTTCCGGGTCACGACCAAGTATACGTGAACCTACAGGGTCGCACGCTTAACGGGTTGGAACACTAATTCGAATATGATTCGGATATGGGCTCAATTCGGATAGAGATCCGAATAGACTCCTATTGGGCCTCGGTCCACGAGGCCCACGTGAGGAGGTCTATATATATGGAGGCGAGGGGCGGAGGGGATTCGTGCCTGTTAACATCTAGCAAAACCCTAGCCGCTATCTCCCGAGCCAAACCCTAGCTGCTCACGAGTGCTAGTACACTCGCGATCGGCGCCCACCCCGGACGTGTGGATACCGGTGGAGGCGCCGCTCGTTGCGATGCTGATCGGCGTGGCGTGGAGGAGACGATCTGTTCGGGACGATCGGCTACTTCCACTACTACCTCGGCGCGTGATTGGATCGGTTTCAATTCTTCTTCATTGCGCTGCGCGTCTAAGTGGTAACGATCCATGATCCTTTCTTAGCATGATGTTCTTGGGTGCGCGGCAGAAAAGTTTTGTTTTCTGCTTCCGTAGCCTACGCGTATTCCTTTAGTGTGGACCGGGTCTACGGGAAGGAGAGAGTTCACAGTGGACCGGATCCACGAAACAGTGCAAGGGATGATGTGGCACGCGTTGGTGTTGACACGTGGCATGCTGATGAGGTGGCTGACGTGGCACCGAGGGGTCGGCTTGGCTCACGTGGCGATGACATGGCAGGACACGTGTCTTGCCACATAGGCTAGGGCTGACGTGGCACGGGTGAGTGCACGGTAGCGTGGCACGATCTGACGGTTGTCGTGCGGACACGTGGGTGCATCCGGACCGTCGGTCTAGATTTGAGCGTGCGGCTGAGATTGGGCGGCCGGGCCGTTGGATCGCTGACGCGTGGCGGCACGGACACGAGCGCATGGGCGTGGGGCGGTGCGGTGCGGCGTGGGTTGGGGTCATGGGCATGCGGCCCGAGGGGCGACGCGGCGGGGACAGAGGGAGGCGGCGGTTAGCTCACCGGCAAAGAAGACGACGACGTCGGCGACGGGCTCGAGTGCGGCGAGGAGCGGCAGCGGGGGACTCCGGGACAGTGGCGGCAGCGAGCCACGGCAGAGAGGGATGACGGCGGCGGTGGCAGTGAGGAGGCACATGAACCGAGGGTGGCGGCGATTTTATAGCACGTGAACTGAGGCGCTCGATTGGGTACGACGCAAACGCGGATGTGGTTTGGACACGCGGACGACCGAGATGACGACACGCAATGCGGGTACAGATCCAAAGGCGCGAAGGAGGCAGCGCTAGGGTAACCGGGCGCGGGCGCGAAGGGGAGGCCGTGGGATTCGAACGCGTGGCAACGGGATGGATCCGGCGGCGAGGAGCGGGGAGAGCGGAGGCGGGCCGGGCCGAGGGAGTGGGCGCGCGGGAGCGAGGCGGCGGTTGACGCGTTGCAGGCTGAGGGAATGTGGGCCGGAGGGAAATCGGCCCACAGGGCTTTTTAGAATTTTCCCCGGTTTTTCTTTTTAATAAATCCGAATAAAATGCAAATAGCACCATAAAATAGCAACTAAATCCCAAAAATTCTCTAAAAATACCAGAAAAATTCTTGATACATGAGGAATTCTAATAAATTATTTTTAGCTTATGTTAATGTCTATGTTAATAATATTAAATCATTTTAATTTCTAAAAATTTATTTGATGTTTGAATTAATTCCAGAAAATTCTAGAAATTTTATTTTTGCAAACTGGGCTTTAAAAACTATGGAAAAATAAGATGTTACAAACCTCATCCCCTTAAACGAGATCTCGACCCCGAGATCTGGTCTAACTAAGAGAATTTGTTCGGAAACTCGGCCTTGAGGTCCTCCTCACGCTCCCAGGTGGCTTCCTCCTCTGAATGGTTGCTCCACTGAACTTTGCAAAAATGGACCGCTTTATTCCGGGTGACTCGCTCTGACACTTCCAAAACTTTGATCGTGTGCTCTTTATACGATAAATGCTCCTGAAGATCAACAGTCTCAACTGGCACAATCTCCTCTGGTACACGCAAGCACTTCTTCAGCTGGGACACATGGAAACTTCCCCAAAAATGAGAGGTGAACTGCGATCCACGATCTGACACTATTTTCTTTGGCACACCATGTAGACCGACAATCCTCGACATATACAGCTCTGCTAATCTGTCACCACTGTAGGTTGTCTTAACTGGAATGAAATGTGCAACCTTGGTCAATCGATCCACAATGACCCAAATCGAGTCATAGCCCTCCTTGGTCTTTGGCAGACCGACTATGAAGTCTATACCAATTTCTTCCCACTTCCACTCTTTTGCTAAGGTTAAATTCACTATGCCTTCTTTCAATGGTAAATATGATCCTGATGGCTATCTTAATTGGGAACTAGCTGTTGATCAAAAATTTGCTTGCCATGAATTTCCTGAGAATAGACGAGTTAGGGCTGCTACTAGTGAATTTACCGACTTTACTTCTGTTTGGTGGAAAGAACATTGTCGTCAAAATCCCAATAACATTCCTAACACCTAGGAGGCTTTAAAATTGCTTATGCGCCATCGATTTGTTCCCTCATATTATGCTCGTGATCTGTTAAATAAACTGCAACGTCTACAACAGGGTGCAAAATCTGTGGAAGAATATTATCAGGAATTACAAATTGGTATGTTGCGTTGTGGGTTAGTTGAGAATGAGGAGGCATCCATGGCTAGGTTTTTAGGAGGTTGATTCGAAAAATTCAAGACATCCTTGATTATAAAGATTACAACTCCATTACTAGATTGTTTCATCTTGCTTGCAAAGCTGAATGTGAGTTGTAGGGATGCCAGATGAGACTGCGATCTAATTCTTCTGCAGGTCGCACAAATTCATGGACTCCGCGCACCCCTGCTCCCTCGTCCATTATGGCGCCATCACACTCCAACAACATGCAGCGCCCTACTACATCAATTTCGATGCCACGAGTTTCTGAAGCACACAAATCAGCACCACAACTTCCTGCAAAAACCTCCTCTTCAGTTGCTTCGACCGGACGAACAAGGGACATTCAATGCCATCGTTGCAAAGGCTATGGACACATGATGCGGGACTGTCCAAGCAAGCGTGTATTGATTACACGCGATGATGGTGGGTATTCCTCTGCTAGTGATTTTGATGATGAAACATATGCTATGCTTGCAACTAACCCTATAGGATATGAAGAAGAATCTGATCATGAGGAACATGTTGGCGCTGAAGATGCCGACAAGTATTTGAGCATTATAGTGCAACGCATACTAAGTGCCACGAGTTTTCATGGTCTTGTGGCATTCTATCGCCGCTTTGTGAAGGATTTCAGTACCATCGCTGCACCACTTAATGAGTTAACAAAAAAAGGTGTTTCATTTAAATGGAGAAAAGCGCAAGAAGAAGCTTTCAACCTTCTCAAAGAAAAGCTCACAAATGCACCATTGCTCCAACTTCCTGACTTCGGTAAGACTTTTGAACTTGAGTGTGATGCTAACGGAATTGGAATTGGTGGTGTGTTGATACAAGAAGGTAAATCTGTTGCTTATTTTAGTGAGAAATTGAGTGGGAGTAGTTTGAACTATTCTTATGATAAGGAATTACTTATCCTTGTTCGAACTTTACAAACATGGCAACATTATTTATGGCCTAAAGAATTTGTTGTCCATTCTGATCATGAATCATTGAAACATATTAGAAGTCAAACTAAACTGAACCATAGACATGCTCGATGGGTTGAATTCATTGAATCTTTTCCTTATGTCATAAAACACAAGAAAGGGAAGAAAAATGTGATTGCTGATGCCTTGTCTAGACGGTATACAATGTTGTCTTAACTTGATTGTAGAATTTTTGGCTTGGAGACAATAAAAGAACTATACACCTCTGATGATGAGTTTAAAGATGCCCTGTCCAATTGCAAAAATGGTAGATGCTAGAATAAATTTACTTTCAATAATGGATTTTTATTTAGAGCTAACAAACTATGCATTCCAGCCAGCTCTGTTCATCTTTTGTTATTACAGGAGGCACATGGGGGAGGACTAATGGGTCATTTTGGTGTCAAAAAGACAGAGGACATCCTCGCTGAACACTTCTATTGGCTAAGGATGAGGCGCAACGTTGAGCGCTATGTATCTCGCTGCACTACCTGCAATAAAGCTAAGTCCCGATTTAATCCACATGGTTTATATATGCCTCTTCCTGTACCTAGCGTTCCTTGGGAGGATATTTCAATGGACTTTGTTTTGGGATTACCTCGCACAAAGAAGGGGAGAGATAGTGTTTTTGTGGTGGTCGATAGATTTTCTAAAATGACACATTTTATACCTTGTCATAAGAGTGATGATGCTACAAATATTGCTAATTTATTTTTCAGAGAGATTGTTCGACTACATGGAGTACCCAATACCATTGTTTCAGATCGAGATGCAAAGTTTTTGAGTCACTTTTGGTGCACATTATGGGCTAAATTGGGTACCTTTTCAGAGAGATTGTTCGACTACATGGAGTACGCAATACCATTATTTCAGATCGAGATGCGAAGTTTTTTAGTCACTTTTGGCGCATATTATGGGCCAAATTGGGTACCAAACTGCTGTTTTCTACTACTTGTCACCCCCAAACAGATGGACAAACTGAAGTTGTCAACCGCACGCTATCAACTATGTTGAGGGCTATCTTAAAGAAAAACTTGAAAGAGTGGGAAGAATGTCTACCTCATGTAGAGTTTGCTTACAATAGATCGTTGCACTCTAGTATATGGCTTTAATCCTCGTGCTCCTATTGATTTATTGCCTATCCTCATCTCTCAAAAAGTGAATTTAGATGCTAAGAAGCGTGCTGAATTTGTCCTTAAATTGCATGAAACAACTAAAGAAAACATAGAGTGCATGAATGCTAAGTATAAGATTGCTGGTAGTCAGGGAAGAAAGAGTTTAACTTTTGAACCTGGTGATTTAGTCTGGTTGCATTTGCGTAAAGATAGATTTTCTGAGTTGCGAAAGTCTAAGTTGATGCTTAGAGCTGATGGTCCATTCAAGGTGTTAGCTAAGATTAATGATAATGCATATAAGCTTGATCTGCCTGCAGAATTCGGGGTTAGCCCCACATTTAATATCACAGATTTGAAGCCATATTTGGGAGAAGAAGATGAACTTGAGTCGAGGACAACTCAAATGCAAGAAGGGGAGGATGATGAGGACATCCCTTCCATAGATACAACTCCTCCACAACAAGGACCACTTACTCGAGCTCGTGCTCGTCAACTTAATTACCAGGTGAATTCATTTCTAGGTTCATATATTACTGAGAATAGACCGCTACCTAATGCAAGTGATTTAATTGTGGTTAAGAACCTGGGAAAGGATGAAGGAAAGGGACATAGAGTCATGGACATGCAAGAAAGGAATCATGGAGATCACCACATCACTTTGGGATCAAGCCAAGCAAGAATTCGAGTTAGACATGTTCTGGAATCGGAGTCGGACTGCTGCAATGGTACCAAATTCAAATAGGCATAACTTCCTCATACGGACTCCATTTGAGGTGCTCTTGTACTTCATGGAAAGCTTATGAAGTCTACTTTCCAACGGATCTGACCTCATCTTCAAATTCCATCTGAGCCGACCACAATCATCAAAACAATCCATATTAGTTTATGAGTCCGAGTCAAAAATGGTGCTGCGCCACCACCACTTGGGCCCATGGGCCTTGTAACCCTAGAGCGCCGCCCCTGGGCATTCTCCATATATAGGAGCCACCGCCCCCCTGCTAGGACTTGGATTTCGTTGAGTTTAGGTTTAAGCATTGTGCAAACTTTTGTTCTTCAGTTGTGTCAGACGACCACCTGTCAAGACTATCTTCGGGATCCCACTTTTGTTTTTCAATACCATTAATCTTATTCGCAATATCAGTTGCCTACATCTTATTCTTGCTAGTTCTTTGATTGCTTGCAGGGATTGAACTTCGTATTCAGGTTGATCGTGCCTCCAGCAAGATCAATAACATCTCGGAGTTGGTTCAGCGATTGCTAAGGCACAAGCGACGTTGTGCGTGTGTAGTCGGATCGCCAGGGTCACCTCCACTAAAAATCGACAGTTATCAATCTCATCGAAAGATCAGGCACCCCGTCTCCATCACTCATGACCTGGGTCACTGATGAAGGTGACTGCCAGTCCAAGACATCTCTCACTTTTCTAGGGTCAACTGCAACTCCTTCTACTGTCATCACATGGCCTAGGAAGGCGACTTTCTTCATCCAAAACTCACACTTGCTGAACTTCGCATACAACTGATTATCTCTCAATTTCTGCAATGTCAACCTCAAGTGCTCCTCATGTTCTTTCTCATCCTTGGAGTAGATCAAAATGTCGTCAATGAACACAACGATAAACTTATCCAAATATTCCATGAACACCTTATTCATCAAATACATAAAGTAAGCTGGAGCATTGGTCAAATCAAATGACATCACTGTGAACTTGTACAGACCATAACGAGTCGAGAAGGCTGTCTTAGGTATATCCTCTTTTCGAATCCTCATCTGATGGTATCCTGACCTCAAATCAATCTTGGAGAACACTCCTGCTCCCTTAAGCTGATCAAACAAGTCATCAATCCTGGGCAAAGGGTATTTGTTCTTAATGGTGACCTCATTAAGTGCTCTGTAATCCACACACATACACTGACTGCCATCCTTCTTTTCAACAAACAACACTGGTGCTCCCCACGGGGATGAACTTGGTTTGATATAACCTTTATCCAAAAGCTCCTGAATTTGCTTCTTCAATTCTGCTAAGTCATTTCCTGGCATCCGATAGGGTCTCTTGGAAATCGGAGCGGTACCAGGTACAAGCTCGATCAGAAACTCAACCTCTCGCTCTGGTGGCATGCCTAGAAGATCATCCAAAAACACGTCGGGGTACTCGCTGACAACTGGCACATCCTCCAACTGCATCACTTGGCTCTGATAAACCATGACTGCCTCTGGCTGAATCATGCTGGCTGCAAACTGTACCTTGCTCCCATCTGAACTAGTCAAGGTCACTGCTATGCTCCCACACTCTAATACTGCGTGATGCTTCTGTAGCCAATCCATACCCAAGATTACGTCTAGGGATAGAATATCCGAAAAAACCAGGTCAGCCCTGAACTCAACTCCCTGAATGGTTATCTTATCTCCTGGACAGCCTAGGTTCGATCTCAACTCAGAACTGGGGGATTGGATTAAAAGGACAGATCCAAGAGCAACAGTTTTCAAATGTTGCTTTAAAGCAAAACTCCGAGAAACAAATGAATGCGAAGCTCCAGAATCAAACAAAACTGTAGCAGAGACTGAATTGACTAGAACTCACCAATCACAACTTCTAGCGCTGCCTGGGCCTCCTCTACAGTGACGTGATTCACCTGGCCTCTCACCACCGGTGTCCTGCTAGCCTGGCCTGATGCCAGGGGTGCTCCTCATCCTGCTCCTGGGGCAGGAGTCTGATCTGGTGTGGCTCCTAGATTGAAGCGAACTGGGGTCAGGGCTTGCCTCTAGGGGCACTTGCTAGCATAGTGTCCTGGCTCATGACACTTTAAGTAAGTGACAGACGTCGCTGGGTTGGCGCTCCTCTGCTGCTGATTGCTGGATCCATTAGGTCGCTGACCTGATTGAAACTGACGTAGTGCTGGGCCGGGGTCTTGAAGACTTACTGCTACTGCTGAGGCACTCGTGTAGGCTGATAAGAACCAAAATGGGGCCTCTGAGACTGGTGCGATTGTGATCCCTGCTGGATCATCCTCCTCTTGCGAGACTCCTCTAGCTCGCGGCGAATCTCCTCGATCAGTATGGCCTTATCCACCATATGCTGAAAACTGATATAATCATTGCCCACCACTTGTACTTTTAATCCTGGGTTCAAGCCTCTCTTGAACCTTCTCTGACGAGCGGCATCTGTGGCTACGTTCTCTAGCACGTAGCAAGCTAACTGAGTGAATTTATTGAAGTATTCACTCACTGACATATTCTTCTGCTGTAGCTCTCTAAACTCATCCTTCTTCATCTCGATCACCCCATCCATGACATGGGCACGACGGAATGCGGCGGTGAAGTCTGCCCAAGTGATACTGCCATGGTCCTCGTGAGCGGCACAGTAGTTCTCCTACCACTCTGCTGCTACTCCCTCAAGCTGGTGTGCTGCATACATCACCTTCTCCCTGTCTGTGCACTGGGGCAGGTTCAGTTTCTTCTCAACTGAACGGATCCAATCATTTGCCTCAAAAGGCTCTGAAGAATTGGAGAAGGTAGGCAGTCTCATCCAATCATTACCTGCATCATCTGTGTGTGGGCCATCAAGAACTGACTGAGGGCGGGGTCCAAGCTCGGTGGAATTGGCAAGGCGGAACTGTTCTCTGGGTCCTAGTTCGCCTGGCTGTGGCCTGAAGAGTTCCTGGTATCAACCATCTTGAGGCTGTTCTGAAAAGGCAAACAACTGCTGACTGACCAAAGGCAAAAGACGAGAGGGAAAAGCATAGATAAGAGGGGTAAATTCATCTAAGGGGGTTTTGCTAATGGCAACCGAGACTAAACAAACACTTAGCCAACAGGCTAACAACAAAACTGAGCTAAAATAACTCCAGTAAAAGATTGACATGATCGCAATATAATGCTTTTTAGGGCAAGATTTGTAGCTCACATCACACACAACTACAAATAAAATCTAACGCTCTACTCGCACTATCTAATCTAAAGGCTCCCACTCGGGTCCGGACAAATAGGTCTCACTATTCTCATCCTCTGAATCGCTGTAGACAACCCACAAGTTGCGAACTGGCGGCGACTGCTCTCTGACTGGGGCTGGGATGAAGTGGCGTAGGTACTCTCATCGATCACCAGTGATCCGTCGTCTCCCCTCCGGGCTCGGTGGTGTAGGCGACGGTAGAGGTACTGGTGACTGCGGTCGGGGCTCCTCCCTGACTGGCTCAGGTAAGCTAGGGGTAGCTCCACACTACTCCTTGAACTTTCGGATGAGTCTGGACATGTTTATCCTGTATAACTTGCAAAGTCGTTGGATGGCTTTGTACGCAGCTCCTTGTATTGACTCCTCTCCACATGCACTGGTATTCTTGAAACTGTGGTGTAGAACTTGCTTGCTGACTCGGGTGGTGAAGTACAACCTGGTGATGCTCCGGAGGCGTTGTCCTTTATTTTTCTCATCCTTGGTAAGGTAGACGAGCAATCTCTTTAATCTGAGGCTCCGCAACAGAACACGGAGAAGTCCTCTCCATCCTCCCGTTGGGCTGAAAGAAGCTTGGGACATCTAATGCATTTTAAAGAAAAGATCAGTTTATAGATTTATGAAAACAAAATTTGGAGAGAGTGGAGCGAAGAGTAAGAATCCCTAAGAAAGAGGTAAGAAGATAGAGGTATTACTAAGTATCTAATTTAGTTGGTTTGATTTAGAAAATAAGTTTTTGGGCTAAATGTCCATTCTAACTAGGGCTTTGTCCTACAGTCGATATGACTCAGATACCATCTCTGTCGAGACCCGAATATGCAAATTCGGACTCTTTGTGTAAACTACACTAGTCCAGGATCACGCTAGTGCACACAGTCAAACATAGATGCAATCACAACCATAAACACGCTAAATAAATGGGCAAACTCAAATGTTAATAAATGTCAAAGGTACGACTTTATGGTCAAGCTTACAATATCTCTAGCCGGAAGGGCTTAAAAACTAGCAGCGAAAATCTAAAATAAAGCGTAGCGGCCAATCGACAAGCCCACAGGCTATCGAGTGGAGAACGAAGCCTAATCCGTGTAGTCGTCGAAGTACTCTCCTTCTGGAATCTCCTGCTGATAATACTCCTCCTCCTCAACTGAGCAACATAGGCATAAAGCCGTGAGTACATTGGTACTCAGCAAGTTGTTTGTAGTAAATGAATGCAATATAGTATGCAAGGCTTACCAATGGATGGCTGAAAGGTTAATTTGCATAAACAATATTTGAATGTAACTACAATAAATAGATTGAAGGCGCAATTTAAATAAAACAAAATGGAATAAGTAATCAAAGGAATTGAACTGAACTACTCATAGACCTCCCATCCACAAGCTAAACCAACAGGGAACTACCTGTTCACTTCCAACATAAATCATCAAGTTTAAAAGACAACACTAACCCTCGTGTGAAATCACCGAACATTGTCCATGACCGAGGATGCAGCTATTCGAATAGTTTTACACTCTGCAGAAGTGGCACAACTGTACCCACACGATGTGATTAACCTCAATCTAAGGAAATCACAATAAGGCTTTTACAAAGTTCAATCCCAACCTAATTCCGCCCGCTAGGGTTTCGCATTACACCCCCTTGCGCCACATAGAAATCAGCAACCATGTTCATCACAATGGCAAGATTAAAGTTAAAACATTCCAAATTAATCAGCCTGGTCTATCCCATACTAGACATGTGGTTTGCAAGAAAAAGCTCAGATCAATGGCGCACAAAGTTAAGTCCTTAAGTCTACTCGGGCGAGGCTACCACATCCCGTGAAGTGAACCTACACTTCCCCCTTTACTGCATGATCACTCACCCGAGTGCAAAACCAATTTTGTATAACCACGCTAGTGACACACCAATGTGATGGCACAAATTTTAATAAACGTGGCACCAACCACAGTTTCATATCTCATTAAGTCAAATTAATGATTCACATGTGATGATAAACAAATCGTAAATTAAGCAAGGCTAAGCATACTAATCGTACAACCCATGCGACTTCTAACATAGCATCACTAGTAAATTTTCCAACCTATGGTGACAATGGCATCATGGTATTCCAAATTATCAAGGAGGGAAATAATCGAATAGGATAATAACTATAAGGTACAAAGGTTGTAATAAAGTAGCGATGTAGAATACTTTAAAATAAAATAATTAAATAATAGATTACAAACTGGGTTCAACATAATCAAAGGACACGACTTGCCTTGGTTATGCTCAGCGAGGTACTCGGGGTCTTCGGGTGTAGTTCCTGCTCCTCTGGAATCGGAATCTAACGAGTGAGAAAACGACTGAAACAACAAAAACACATAAAATAATGAGATAACAAACTCCAAAAATCATGAAACTAGAACCGGGTCTACGGGAAGGAGAGAGTTCACGGTGGACCGGATCCATGAAACAGTGCTGATGTGGCGGCTTACGTGGCGTGCTGACGTGGCACCGAGGGGTCGGCTTGGCTGACATGGCGATGACGTGGCAGGACACATGTCTTGCCACATAGGCTGGGGCTGACATGTCTTGATGATGTGGCTGGGCTGACGCGGCATAGGTGGGTGCGCGACGACGCGACTCGATTTGACGGTTGTCGTGCGGACACGTGGGCGCATCCGGACCGTCGGTCTAGATTTGAGCATACGGCTGAGATTGGGCGACTGGGCCGTTTGATCGCTGACGCGTGGAAGTGCGTCGCATGAAGCGTCGTGGCACGTGGCGCAGACACGAGCACGGGGCGGTGCGGTGCGGCGTGGGTCGGAGTTGCGGGTGCGGAGGAGGTGGCGCTAGGGCAACCGGGCGCGGGCGCGAAGGGACGGGCCGGGCCGAGGGAGCGGGCGTGCAGGAGCGGGGTGGCGGTTGACATGTGGCAGGCTGAGGGAACGTGGGCCGGAGGGAAATCGGCCCACGGGGCTTTTTAGAATTTTCCCCGGTTTTTCTTTTTAATAAATCCGAATAAAATGCAAATAGCTCCAAAAAATAACAACTAAATTCCAAACATTCACCAAAAATACCTAAAAAATCCTTGAGACATGACGAACTCTAATAAAATATTTTTAGCTTATGTTATTGTCTATGTTAATCATGTTAAATCATTTTAATTTCTAAAAATTCATTTGAAGCTTGAATTAATTCCAGAAAATTCCAGAAATTTTATTTTTGCAAACTGGGCTTTAAAAAATCTGAAAAAATAGGATGTTACATTGGCACAGGAAGTGGCATGTATAAACCATGAGGATTAAGTCATGATTTAGATTTTTAGCACGTGGTGCAGCGGGCAATGAAGCGTTCGACGTCATGCCTCATCTTTGGCTAATAAAAGTGGTAGGTTAGAATGTCCTCAGTCTTCTTCACGCCGAAGTGACCCATTAATCCTCCTCCATGCACCTCCTGTAACAATAAAAGACGAACGGAGCTAGCTGAAATGTATAGCTTGTTAGCACGGTAGAAGAAACCATCATGCACCACAAATTTATTCCAACCCTTTTCCTCCTTACAATTGAGCAACACATCTTTAAAATCAGCATCATGCACATATTGCTCCTTTATTGTCTTTAATCCAAAGATTTTGAAGTCAAGTTGTGAAATCATGGTATATCTCCTAGACAATGCATCAGCTATTATATTTTCTTTACCCTTTTTATGTTTAATGACATAAGGGAAGGACTCAATAAACTCAACCCACTTAGCATGTCTATGGTTCAGATTGGTTTGATTTCAAATATGCTTCAAAGATTCATGATCAGAATGTATTACAAACTCTTTGGGCCATAAATAATGTTGCCATATTTTCAAAGTTCGAACTAGAGCATATAATTCTTTATCATAGGTAGAATAGTTCAAACTAGACCCACTTAATTTTTCACTAAAGTAAGCAACAAGTTTTCCTTCTTAAATTACACACCACCATGACCTATGCCACTAGCATTATATTCTAATTTAAAAGTCTTGCAAAAATCAGGGAGTTGAAGGAAAGGGGCGTATGTCAACTTATCTTTGAGAGCGTCGAAGCATGTTATTGCATGGTGCCCAAGTAAAAGGAACACCCTTCTTTGTAAGCTCATTCAGCGGTGCAACGATGGTGTAATATCCTGATCGTCGTTTCGGCGTAGGTTTTTAAAAAATGGGGAGTTTCCCGTTTTTTCGGTGAATCGCGGGAGGCGGAAATTAATTTGAGAAATTGTCCAAAATAAAAGAATGAATTTAATTCATTAAAAAATATAGAATTTGGGCTTCCTAGAGGTGGGCCTAGCCAATTTGGGCCAACCAGCCCAAAGGGGGCCCAAGCTACCCCTTTTTCTTTCCCCAAACTCTAGCCAAGCCCCTCCCACCCCCTTGGCTGCCCCCACCCCTTCTTGGACGTCCTCCCTGCCCTCTCTCTCTCCCCAAGGCTGCCATGGCTGAAAAGAAAGGAAGAAAAGGAAGAAGGGAAGAAAGGGAGGAAGAGAAGGGAGAAGCAGGGAAGAAAAGAGGAGAAAAGAAGAAGAAGAGTGATTTTGAGGAATTCCCCTAGGTAACTCTACCTCACCCCAATCCCTCTGTTTTCTATTGAATTTAGGGTTCTTGGTCCAAGTCTTGTGGGGATTAGCATGTTAGAAACTCCCGATTAGAGAATCCCGGTTGACTGTCTGTAGATCCAATCGCGCGGTGTTACTGTTCATGCAGTTTAGACCCCTAAGACGATTTTTCCCAAGGGTCTCCCCAAAAGGAAAAACATAGAGGACAAAGATATGCATCTATTGTATTTTCCAGATTTTGTGGCCACGTAATTTAGGCGTACCAGGGTCGGGAATCTCGCTATGTGTCAGGGGTGTAGACAGGGACAGAGCGCTGTTCAGATGAGAATTAGGTGTAGAAGATGATTTTTAAGTTTTTGGTCATAATTGAGAAAAAGGTAGGGAATTCAGTAATCTAGCTTCTGTAAAAGAACCAGAATTTTTAGAGCCTTGATCTGTTCTGGGGACGCGTTACAAGTCGGCTCTCCAGACTTTCAGAATAGAGGACGTCCTCTGTTTTGTGCATTAGATATAACCTTGTTAATGACAAGATAAAATATGTGATCTACATGAAAAGTGTAGGTATTTAAGTGGGAAATCCAGATATATATCTTTTTCTGTGATTAGATTTATATTTTTAAAGATAGAAAAATGTTAAGTAGCGCCGCTGCAGTGGAAAGATTGTAGAACCGTTACGCGGGGAATGATGTTGTGGGGTTTTGGGGCTTAGCGATATCTTTTCTTCGAGATTCGCATTTTCATTGTTGTAATGTGTGCCGAGTGGTACCTTTTTGGATAGGCGGTTTTGCTTCTGAACGCGCGTGATTTCGTTGCTTCGTCGGTAGAGGCAAGTAAACGTAGCGGATGTGCTACCGTTTAACCCGTTATTCTTACTACTTGCAATATGCATGATTTTTTGTAATGATAAATGATATGCCATAATTACATGTTTTCTGAGTAAAAATGTGGTTTCAAGATATTAATCAATTGCCATGTTTGGCTGAGTTTTGGTAGTATTGTGGTAATTTGCGTAATGAGCTAATTGTGGTGTATGAAAGTAAATGCATGGTGGATATGAAGATATTTCCTCATTGTTAAATTTATGAGTATCATATCGATGCCCTTGAAGTTGGTATTTTTTGTGGTCTTGGTGGTAGTATTCTTAGTGAATACTTGTGGTTGTGGTGGTAGCAATCTTGATGAATATATTGTGGTCTATGTCGTAGGATTCACTGTAGATCGATTGATTTTGATCTTGGTGAACCGAATGTCGGTTATGTGGTTGACCTTCGTGGTTAAATTCTTGTGGTTTACTATTATCATATCATTCATAACATGTCATGACATTGCATTGTAGATGTCGCCGCTTATATCCGCGACCGTACCGGTACAGCATCGTGCATTGCCGTAGCACGATGCACACTTTTACCTTGTTGGGTAAAGGTGCAGTGGAGCATAGCATGCATATGCATTGCATTTGTGGAAAGATCATTTGCATACTTATGCAATATATTGCGGAGAAATTATTTTACAAACAACTACAACTTCATAATTGTATGGTGGAATTGGCTCATGAGGGCCACTTGTGGTATGAGGAATGTGGCTGTGGTCGTGGAAAGGGGTTCATCCCTTGTGGTATGGTAGGGGTTGTGTTTGTGGCACGAGATTCTTTTCTCTTGTGGTAATTGTTGATAGCAGTTGTGGATGCGTAAAATAATAAAGTTAGTGAGGTAAAACATGTTAATGCTTTATTATCATTGGTAGTGGTAGTGGTGGATGATATGAAGTAGTTAATCAAGATTTATTTGGTAATATTTTATCATTGTTGGTACTAGATATGGTTGAGGCTATAATTGTGGTCATTATGGAAAATGGATATTGATGCTTAATATCATTGTAGTTTAATTAGCTTGATAATGAATGTGGATGCACATTGTGGATGTGGACATGTGGATACTTTAATGATGTTGTATATTTGTTTGTAGTCTGAATAGCCTGTTAAACAGTTTGCTTGCTAAGATTTTTATCTCACCATTGTTTCCCCCTACAGGTGATTCTTGAGCATTCATGGGATGGGTAGAGCGGCACTACAATAGTGCACTTGGTTCATCAAATTCATGTTGTAATAAAGTCGATGGAATTCTAGCCAAATGCTTAGCAAATTCGTGGATGATTATTTTATTTAAGAATGATGAACTCGTGAATAATTCGTTGATTAATCTGCTAGAGATTGCTTCAATTCTTGAACTTGATACCGATATCTTTGTTTTCTTAGTTGTTTATGCTTCCGCTTATTGCTTCATGTATAGAAATTATTGCCGGAATAAATTATCTTGAAATTTCGGCTAGCTGTAGAGAGGTTTAGTGGAATTCCAGGGTAATGTGGGTCCTGGGGTGTTACAGATGGTGCTGAAATCCCGAACAAAACGTCGATAAAAGCTAACGAGCCCGAGAAAACTCCGCTCTTGTGTGATCGTTTTAGGAGGCAGCCAAGTCTGGATAGCGACGATCTTGGCCTGATCAAGTTCAATGCCCCGTGGAGTAACAACATAGCCAAGAAACGATACTCGATTGGTGCAAAAAAGTGCACTTCTCAAGGTTGCCAAACAAACGTGCATCTCATAAAGCATTAAAAACAGCACGTAAGTGATTCAGGTGTTATTCATATGACTTGCTATATATATCAGAATATCATCAAAATAAACCACCACAAATTTTTTAATGAAAGCACGTAAAACTTCGTTCATCAAATGCATGAAAGTGCTAGGTGCATTAGGTAAACCAAAAAGCATCACCAACCGCTCATATAACCCGAATTTAGTTTTAAACATCATTTTTCATTCATCTCCTAATTTCATTCTAATCTGGTGGTACCCGCTATGCAAGTCAATCTTTGTGAAAATAATAGAAGCACTCAACTCATCTAGCATGTTATCCAACCTAGGAATAGAATGACGATACCGTATTGTGATGTTATTGTGATATTATTGTGATATATTTGTTTGTAGTCTGAATTGCCTGTTAAATAGTTTGCTTGCTAAGATTTTTATCTCACCCTTGTTTCCCCCCCTACAGGTGATTCTTGAGCATTCATGGGATGGGTAGAACGACACCACAATAGTGCACTTGGTTCATCAATTCATGCTGTAATAAAGTCGATGGAATTCTAGCTAAATGCTTAGCAAATTCGTGGATGATTATTTTATTTAAGAATGATGAACTTGTGAACAATTCGTTGATTAATCTGCTAGAGGTTGCTTCAATTATTGAACTTGATACCGATATCTTTGTTCTCTTAGTTGTTTATGCTTTCGCTTATTGCTTCATGTATAGAAATTATTGTCAGAATAAATTATCTTAAAATTTTGGCTAGCTGTAGAGTGGTTTAATGGCATTCCAGGGTAATGTGGGTCCTGAGGTGTTACAGTTGGTATCAGAGTGGGTTTTAGGTCTGTGGTAATTAAATTATTAAATTGACACACTGGTGCACAGTAGGATGGGATGGATCAAGCATTGCATTTATGCTTTTGACATGCTGTATTGATGATTCATGCTATGAGATAATTTTGTATGCTTATGATTTGTTTCTATGACTGGTATGAGTGAGGATAATCAATGATAAGAGGTAGGGTTTGCAGTTGTTGCCTTGGGCATTGCCAGTTTATACCATCGTTCGTGGTATGGGGATAGTGATGCAGTTACCTCGGGTAGCTTAGTTGCGGATGTCGTGGGTAAGTTTCTTAGAAGTGTTTCCTCCTTGAGTTGATTTTGGCCGATTCTTGGCCTATTGCGGTTAATGGATTTCTCTTGGGTTAGCAGTTTATTGCAGTTGTTGGGTGTCATTAGACCTCCAATTGTTCTTGAGACCAAATATTGTTTCTTTTTGATTGATGGGTTGTTTGCTGCTCGTGAGCAATGCTTTTGGAGAGATCGGTATTTTTCGTGTTTGTTCCATCTTTCTTACTGGAAACATGACTCTTTTATTCGTTTGATATTCTGAAAAGGAATCAAAACTTTATGTTGGGAGTTCGTTAATTTGTGGAAGCCTTGGCTCTATGCGTTTCTTTTGAGATATTTCGACTGTAGAAGATGGATTCCTCTCTTTTCTAAAAAGAAGTGTTGAAACCCTTTGTGAGGTTTTGTTGTATCTAAGTAGGAGATGGCAATTATGTAAATAATTGATAAGTTGTGAATTATCAAGTTGAAATGCTAGCGTGGTACATGATTAATTTCTACCAATATCCTTAGAAGTGAGGTTGATTAATATGATGTTGTCCTGTTGTAGTTTCTTGAAGAACTGTGGCTAAGAATTTCTCGATACATGTTTAGAAGTCATGCAGTTATTGAGGAATATAAAAAAAGGTTTGATATTTGTGGTTGTTTAAAATTCTAACTTGTTGGATAGATTGGATTGATTGATCTTAAGTAATTAATCTGATCATTCGGGATGGTTAAGTAAGGAGGTGATGGAATATTGCCTTAGTAGTATTAATCTTCAATGTGACCTCTCTTTATATACTTGATGAGCATGCACAATCGCTAAATTCATGTAATTTTTGCCATGCTAAATTGTTGAAACATGTATAAAGAATTAGATGAATGTTGATGTATTGAATTGTAGAATCTTGTCTTATAAAGCTGGTATTATTGATGTTTAAAGTTATTTCGTTCTAACTTCTGAATATAAGGTGGAATATTGAATCTGTGCTCATAATTGTTTTTGCGATTGCAAAACAAAGATAGGATCATTAATGTTATGATGATGAAAATTAATAATCAATTATTGACAGTAATGACTGGAGTACAATCAATTTGTGCTAAATTAGAAGTTGAGCATTGATAAGAGTTAAATGTATGAAATCTAATAAGAGATTTATACTAGCATGTTTGTGAGGTTGTCATGTTCTATATTATCTTGTTAAAAAGTTTTGTTTTAATATGGTGGCTTATGCACTAGGTTTTCCTAGATTAAGTAGTTGGAATCTTATTTAGATAATAAGAACATGATGAAGTTATTTATGGTGTTCCTTTTGGAAAAATATGGAATAAGAGGGTATGATGATTCTTGCAAAGAATGTTTTATCTTGTTATTAATACAATTTATAGCATATAGTTGTGCTTATGGTGTTGAATGCTTTACAAATGAAGAAATTTGTTAGTTCCATGTTACCAATTGAATTTAAGGATTTGAGTTTCGCGGTTGGGACCTTCTTGTTGGACCTTAAGACTTATGTGGTAGCCAAAAATTATTTTTGAGCAAAGTGGTGTGATGAATGCTTTTTTTGGTTTATCTGAACCTTGTGTTGTGGTCTTCAAGCATCCTTTGTTGGAATTGGTGGGATGCTGTTATCAAAGAAAAATTATTTCTTATTGAAAGAAAAAGTTGTACTAGAAGTATTTGAGGTACAGATGATCTCATCTTGTGTTTTTCAACCTTATTGCTATTTGTTTTTTCTCTTGGTCTGTTGGCTACTGTGAATGATAACGATTTTCTGTATGCTGGAATTTATTTCTTCTTACCTCTTTTTCTAAGAACATGGTAATTGTTGTAGGTTGCGAAGCCTTTTGTTGCGTGATAGCAACTGGTTAGTGGTGGTCTTGTAGATATTTTTTTTAGGGACCCTCAAACATTACGATGTTTGAGACCCATTAGATGATATATTGTTTTCGTGGAATAATCCTTGGGAAGGATATGTTTTAAATAGAATGTTTGTCTTGGAGCCAAGTGATTTGTTGATGTTAAGAATTAAGTGTATGTTAATTGTGGTATAGTAGGGTTTTCACTCAAAGTTTTCCGTATCTTATACGGGGAGTTGTCGTATGAGTCTTGAAAGCTGAGTCGGAGCTTTACCTTTTGTTATACTAGAATCTTAGAGGCACAGTGTCTCGGTGTGGGAATAGTGGATCAAAGTGGAATCTAAATAGTGTGATGATCGGGATAGCATCCTTGAGGTGCAGTAAATGAGTATGTGTGAGTGTGATATGAATTCAGAGTTGTTATCCTTAAGGGACTGAGGTGCGTTAGGAATTATTCGTGAAAATAATTCTGTTGGTCGAGGTCTTGGCATAGAGTATGATTTGTGAGGGCAGTAGAGTCTATCTACAATGGTGTAGATAATGTACTCAGTATGAGCTTATTGTTGAGGTTGCCAACTTAAGATAAATGTGTTGGTGTGTTAGGCGATGATTTGAAGATTCTTGGTTCAAGGAAGTTAAAATATTAAAAGAAAAGGATTGAGAAATTATTGTTATCTCGAGTAGTGAGATGCTCTCTTGATTCTTGTTTATGCTGTGTGTTTTTGGCAGAGGTCATCTGCAAATTGAATTGTTTTATGTTGAGGTGTAGTCTTTTCCAACTAGGAAAAGAAAATGATTATTTTGGTCTGTCGAGTGATTTTTCACTCTTGGCTTATGTGGTGTTGATTCTCCAATTGTCTATTTGGAGAGTGGAAAAGGTTTTGTGGAGGATCCTTTGATTTGGATCGTGGTCCTTTGAAGGGAAGCTAGTTGCTAGTGTGTTGCTTGAGAATCCTTTATTCTTCTTTTGTTGGGTTCTATTTGTAAAAGATATTGTTCGTGCTTCAAGTAGAATGATATGAATAGAATCTGTGGTCAAATTCTGTTAAAGGGGTACAATGTATTATCCCGATTATAATAAATAGAAAAAAGTTCTAAGAAGGAGGATGGTATTAGAAAGTGGTTTAATAGTTGTCGCAGAAAAATTTTACAAAAATGGCAGGACCTGTTGGCCACTCAGAGCTGGCCTAAGAGTTATACGGACGTTCGGCATAGACCAACATGAATCGTGGACTCGCCGGAACTGGCCGTGAGGAAGAGGGCCATCAAGTATGTGAAGGCCCTCAGACGAATCAGGCCGAGCGGGAGGCGACGTGGAAGCTTGAAGACCGGATACTTAAGAAGAGCCCGAGCTTTGCGAGGCGGAAGAGTACCCGTAGTTGTTGTTTCCTTGGGATGTTCTATCCTTGGGATGCTCTATCCTTTGGTTGTTCTTTTCTTGATTGTTCTTTGTCTTGTGGGTTGAGAAGTTAGATTCGAGGACGAATCCTTTTTAGGTGGGGAGAATGTAATATCCTGATCGTCGTTTCAGCGTAGGTTTTTAAAAAATGGGGAGTTTCCCGTTTTTTCGGTGAATTGCGGGAGGCGAAAATTAATTTGGGAAATTGTCCAAAATAAAAAAAATAAATTTAATTCATTAAAAAATATAGAATTTGGGCTTCTTAGAGGAGGGCCTAGCCAATTTGGGCCAACCAGCCCAAAGGGGGCCCAAGCTACCCCTTTTTCTTTCCCCAAACCCTAGCCAAGACCCTCCCACCCCTTGGCCGCCCCCAACCCTTCTTGGATGTCCTCCCTGCCCTCTCTCTCTCCCCAAGGCTGCCATGGCTGAAAAGAAAGAAAGAAAAGGAAGAAGGGAAGAAAGTGAGGAAGAGAAGGGAGAAGGAGGGAAGAAAAGATGAAAAAAGAAGAAGAAGAGTGATCTTGAGGAATTCCCCTATGTAACTCTCCCTCACCCCAATCCCTCTGTTTTCTACTGAATTTAGGGTTCTTGGTCCAAGTTTTGTGGGGATTAGCATTTTAGAAACTCCCGATTAGAGAATCCCGGTTGACTGTCTGTAGATCCAATCGCGCGATGTTACTGTTCATGTAGTTTAGACCCCTAAGACGATTTTTCCCAAGGGTCTCCCCAAAAGGAAAAACGTAGAGGACAAAGATACGCATCTATTATATTTTTTCCAGATTTTGTGGCCACGTAATTTAGGCGTACCAGGGTCTGGAATCTCGCTATATGTCAGGGGTGCAGACAGGGACAGAGCGCTGTTCAGATAGGAATTAGGGGTATAAGATGATTTTTTAAGTTTTTGGTCATAATTGAGAAAAAGGTAGGGAATTCAGTAATCTAGCTGCTGTAAAAGAACCAGAATTTTTAGAGCCATGATCTGTTCTGGGGACGCGTTACAAGTCGGCTCTTCAGTCTTTCAGAACAGAGGATGTCCTCTGTTTTGTGCATTAGATATAATCTTGTAAATGACAAGATAAAAATATGTGATCTACATGAAAAGTGTAGGTATTTAAATGAGGAATCCAGATATATATCTTTTTTTGTGATTAGATTTATATTTTTAAAGATAGGAAAATGTTAAGAAGCGCCGCTGCAGTGGAAAGATTGTAGAACCGTTACGCGGGAAAGGATGTTGTGGGGTTTTGGGGCTTAGCGATATCTTTTCTTCGAGAGTCGCGTTTTGATTATTGTAATGTGTGCCGAGTGGTACCTTTTTGGACAGGCGGTTTTGCTTCTGAATGCGCGTGATTTCGTCGCTTCGTCGGTAGAGGCAAGTAAACGTAGCGGATGTGCTACCGTTTAACCCGTTATTCTTACTACTTGCAATATGCATGATTTTTTATAATGATAAATGATATGCCATAATTACATGTTTTCTGAGTAAAAATGTGGTTTCAAGATATTAATCAATTGCCATGTTTGGCTGAGTTTTGGTAGTATTGTGGCAATTTGCGTAATGAGCTAATTGTGGTGTATGAAAGTAAATGCATGGTGGATATGAAGATATTTCCTCATTGTTAAATTTATGAGTATCATATTGATGCCCTTGAAGTTGGTATTTTTTGTGGTCTTGGTGGTAGTATTCTTAGTGAATACTTGTGGTTGTGGTGGTAGCAATCTTGATGAATATATTGTGGTCTATATGGTAGGATTCACTATAGATCGATTGATTTTGATCTTGGTGAACCGAATGTTGGTTATGTGGTTGACCTCGTGGTTAAATTCTTGTGGTTTATTATTATCATATCATTCATAACATGTCATGACATTGCATTGTAGATGTCGCCGCTTATAGCCGCGATCAGACTGCAGTCAAAGATCGTGCATTGCCGTAGCACGATGCACACTTTTACCTTGTTGGGTAAAGGTGCAGTGGAGCATAGCATGCATATGCATTGCATTTGTGGAAAGATCATTTGCATACTTATGCAATATATTGCGGAGAAGTTATTTTATAAACAACTACAACTTCATAGTTGTATGGTGGAATTGGCTCATGAGGGCCACTTGTAGTATGAGGAATGTGGCTGTGGTCATGGAAAGAGGTTCATCCCTTGTGGTTTGATAGGGGTTGTGTTTGTGGCATGAGATTCTTTTCTCGTGTGGTAATTGTTGATAGCAGTTGTGGATGCGTGAAATAATAAAGTTAGTGAGGTAAAACATATTAATGCTTTATTATCATTGGTAGTGGTAGTGGTGGATGATATGAAGTAGTTAATCAAGATTTATTTGCTAATGTTTTATCATTGTTGGTAGTAGATATGGTTGAGGCTATAATTGTGGTCATTATGAAAAATGGATATTGATGCTTAATATCATTGTAGTTTAATTAGCTTCATAATGAATGTGGATGCACATTGTGGATGTGGACATGTGGATACTTTAATGTTGTTGTATATTTGTTTGTAGTCTGAATAGCCTGTTAAACAGTTTGCTTGCTAAGATTTTTATCTCACCATTGTTTCCCCCCTACAGGTGATTTTTGAGCATTCATGGGATGGGTAGAGCGGCACCACAATAGTGCACTTGGTTCATCAATTCATGCTGTAATAAAGTCAATGGAATTCTAGCCAAATGCTTAGCAAATTCGTGGATGATTATTTTATTTAAGAATGATGAACTCGTGAATAATTCGTTGATTAATCTGCTAGAGATTGCTTCAATTATTGAACTTGATAACGATATCTTTGTTTTCTTAGTTGTTTATGCTTCCGCTTATTGCTTCATGTATAGAAATTATTGCCGGAATAAATTATCTTGAAATTTTGGCTAGCTGTAGTGTGGTTTAGTGGCATTCCAGGGTAATATGGGTCCGGTGGTGTTACAGGTGGTGCTGAAATCCCGAACAAAACGCCGATGAAAGCTAGCGAGCCCGAGAAAACTCCGCACTTGTGTGATCGTTTTAGGAGGCAGCCAAGTCTGGATAGCGATGATCTTGGCCTGATCAAGTTCAATGCCCCGTGGAGTAACAATATAGCCAAGAAACGATACTCGATTGGTGCAAAAAAGTGCACTTCTCAAGGTTGCCAAACAAACGTGCATCTCATAAAGCATTAAAAACAGCACGTAAGTGATTCAGGTGTTATTCATATGACTTGCTATATATATCAGAATATCATCAAAATAAACCACCACAAATTTTTTAATGAAAGCACGTAAAACTTCGTTCATCAAATGCATGAAAGTGCTAGGTGCATTAGGTAAACCAAAAGGCATCACCAACCGCTCATATAACCCGAATTTAGTTTTAAACATCATTTTTCATTCATCTCCTAATTTCATTCTAATCTGGTGGTACCCGCTATGCAAGTCAATCTTTGTGAAAATAATAGAAGCACTCAACTCATCTAGCATGTTATCCAACCTAGGAATAGAATGACGATACCGTATTGTGATATTACTAATGGCCCTACAATCGCTATTGTTGAACCACTGAATGTGGAATGAATGAGAATGTGCACGTGTGGTCAAGCCAAGCTTCTTGACCAAATCTAAACTTACCAAGTTATTACAACTCCCGCCATCAAATATAACATGAACACGATATTCCTTGACAATGTGGAACATCTGAAACAAATTGTGGCGTTGTAGCTTCTCCTCTTTTTCCCTTTGAGTGCTTAACACTCGTTGCATAATTATGATCCTATAATTATCCGTAGTAGCGGTACCTAAAATTTCCTTCCCTTCGCTATGTTTCTCTAGATCATCATCATTACCTTCAAGGTTAGCTGCAAGAGCATATTCATCATCAACATCACTAGCACTTACATATCCACCGTCTTCTGTCGCAATTTACGCTAGCTAAGTTGGGCAATTTTTCATGACGTGTCCCATCCCTTTACAACGGTGGCATATAATTCCCATCGTATGACCCGTGGAAGCAATCAATGAAGAGCTCTGCGCTGATGCCTATATACTAGTGGATTTGGTCATCTCGGGTGTGCGTGATGGTGGTGGCGGTGCTGCTGAATGCGCCCTACTCACAGAGGGGTCAGTAGACCGGAAAGCAGGAGGTGGTGCTGTGTTGGATTGCCCCGACGTTGATCTCGATGTAGACGTACTTCCAAAGTTGCTCCTAATTCTTTTTTGCCTACCCTGCAATTCCTTTTCTGCCAAACAAGCAAGCTGGAACAACCTATTGATATCGTTATACTCTTTGTAATCAACTATGTCATGAATTTCATGCTTTAAACCCCCATAAAAATGAGTCATCTTATCCTCCTCATCCTCTACAACATTACAACGCAGCATGCCTATTTGTAGTTCTTGATAATATTCCTCGACAGATTTATTACCTTGGTCTAAGCGCTGTAATTTCTTACACATATCACATTTAAAAGCTGGAGGAATAAATCTAGCACATATAGATACCTTCAATCTATCCCATGTATCAGGTGCTAAACCGGAATTAACTATTTGACTCCACCAAAGGATAGCAAAATCTTTAAATTCACTAGTAGCTTGTCTGACTCTATGCACTTCAGGAACTAGATGGGCATTAAATTTTTGTTCAACTGTCATCTCCCAATCTAGATAAATTTCAGTATATAAACACCCACAAAAGATGGTTTGGTAAATTTAACTTTAGCAAAAGGGTCATCATTAGTACGAGCATTGTGGTGCTAAAAATTATTACCTCCCATACCATGACGGTTTTGATGTAGGCGGTGTCGTTGACGTGCATTTTGGGCAGCAAAAACAGCACCAGTGTCGTGGTTTTGTCGCTCATTATCATCTCCCACCCCAAGATCTTGGGCTGCATCATGTTTATACTCGCATCTGTTGTTTGGTGGCCGATTCACCATTCTTTCAAGACGTGTAGTGAGTGCTGCAATACTCTCATTGATGGAGCGCTGCAATGTATCCGTCGTAGCTTGAATCTTCCTATCGATGTCCTCATTAATGGTAGTACGTTGTTCACCCAAGAGCGTCATGAGCTCTCCCTTTACAACACACTCTTGTGCATCAGACGACTCACCTATCATGGTTAGTAGAAAATAAAAGACAACACAAAGGTATTATCCCTATCAACTACTAAGTGATGGAAGGTGGAATCACACACTCTCAAGCGTCTTACCACACTCTCACAAGTGTTCTTACCAATACAGCAGGTGGCTGGTTCGTAATACTGTGTCGAGCGTAGATACGATTGCAAGAGGGGACATGTTCTGATCAAGAGTAGCTGAAGCTTGGAAGGCAAAATATGGTAGCAAAAGGATCAGCAATAATTAGTTCAGTAAATGCAAGTTGAAAGATTGTTCAAAATACTCATCAAAGGTTGCTGATCCTAGCCTAATCACAGTTAGCCAATCAAGCCCTATGCAAGGAAGTGTATGTACGAACACGCAACGATCAATGTGACTTGATGTAAGCAAAGGAGAACCTCACAACAAGTAATAGGAGAGACACTAGCCCACTACTCAAACTTCTTTCTAAGGGCACAAGATTATTCGTGCGATGTAGAGCACAAAACAGCGATATCGGTAAAATGCGAACAACCCTCTAGATTGAGTAGATACAGCAGCTAGTCTCAAACGATGAAAAGGTAGAGTTTTATATTTCTTATATATACTTGTTTGAAAGGTTTCGATGAGATCTACAACTTTCGCAACTGGACGAACCCCAAATTCCGAAGGAAATGCCAAATAAATCACCAAAAATGGAAAACTAAAAACTTGCGAGGCGATTCCAGCGCTAAAGATGGCCGAATTTGGGGGTCTCGGAGGGCGACTGGCTAATCTAGTCATTTTTATTGGATGCATGCCATTGTTAGCTTTCCAATGAGTACAAGAACGTCGAATTCTGACTCCGTTTGCAAAAGTTATGCCCGTTTTACTGAAAGTGTGTCGGAAACGGACCTGAATTCAATTCAGTCTCAATTCAAACTGCTATAACTTTTGATCCCGTGGCCAAACTTGCTCAAACTGTTTTTTCGAGGCTAATGGATGTATCAAGAAGGACTTCACCAAATTTCACTGGATTTAGAAAAGGTTTGATAATTTTTCAAATTTTGAACAGAGGGGACACTCTTTGTCTTTCTTTTTCTCCTTTTTTTTTGTCAAACTCCAAAATCAAACTCTCTCTCTCTTTTTTCTCTGAGTCCGAAACCCTAATTTTTTTCTTGCACAAGGACGAGACAAGTGAGAGGCGCGACAGGGGATGGCAGGGTCGCGGAGGATGGCAATGCCTAGGGGGGTCGCGACAAGGGTTGGCAGAATGGGGTGGCAGTGCATGGGAGGCCTTGTTGTGACCTGGAACAACAAGTCCAAGTCCCTCTGTGTAAATCGCACTATCCCAGAAAAAGCTAGTGCACACAGGGTCACAGTAATATATATCATTCAAAAATCACCACAGAAATTTATTAAATGAAAGTACGGCCTTATGGCCAAGTCTTACAATAATGTGGCACAAGGCCAACTGAAAATAAAAGCAGCGGAAAATATTAAACGTAGCAGATCAGCCCATCCAGCCTCCCACAGGCGAATGACTGTAAGACGCATCCTATTCGCTGAAATAGTCCTCACCGTGGTAGTCACCGTCAAAATCTGGCAACAGATTTTAGCAAGGTGAGCAAATAAAGTACTCCCAAGGTAAGCACACTTAGTGTTTACGCAAGTTACACCAGGAGGTTTAATGTAACATCCCAAATTTTATTTTTCCTGAAGAGAATAATTTTAAATTAATTAATTCAAATTATTTGGATTTATCTGGATTTTATTTAAAAATTTAAAGCAAGAAAATGTATTTTAAATATTTTATTAAAGCTAAAAAGAGTTTATTTTATTTTTCCTAGCCTTTCCTAAATTATTAATTAATTTTTGAGAGTTTTCTGGAATTAAAAATCAATTTTAAAAGTTAAAAAGTATTTTATAAAATTATTAAATACAAATCTAAAATTAAAAATATTTTTTCTAAGTCTAAAATGCTTCCAGGAATATTTTATAATTTTTCTGGAATTTTTAGACTATATTAGCTATTTTTCTAAGTATTTATAAAGTTTCTAGTATTTTCTGAAATCGGGATTCAAATGGGCTATAAACAAAGGATCATGGGCATAACTAAAGTTTAAACTGAATTTAAATTAAGTTTTAATAGAAGTACGCATGCATATACAGTAAAGCAACATAAATAATTTTGAAATATTAGGTTTAATATGGTCAAAGGTGTAACTTGCCTTGCTCCAAGTCCTGCGGAGAATTTCATAAACAAAATCCAAATAAATTCAAAATTTCAAAAGGATGCCAGAAATGGATAGATCATGATTTTAGAAAAATTTAAAAATTTGAACGGGTCAATTTGGAGTTAAAAGGAAAGAGTTATAGCTCTCCAAAGTTTTAATACAATTAAAAAGAAAATACCCAATTTCTAGAATTATTTTTAATCCGAAAAGTATTTATGACGTCAGTATGAATTATTTTTCTAAAGAAAATAACATATTATGACATCAGCTTATGAATTTAATTTTGGTCGATTTATTTTTATATTGAAAATTCGGATTTATTGCGACAATATGACGTCAGTAGGGATTTTCGGATTTTATAAAAAACGGTAGGGCTGACGTGGCCTCCACGTGGTTGCCACTTGGCACCACGTGGCTGCCACGTCACGGCATTATGCCAACGTGGACAGGCACGCGCGAGGTGGTGAGCAGGGGCTCGGGTGGCGCTGGCATGGTGCCCAACTGGTGGCCACGTCTGCTGCCACCGCATCCCGACGGCTAACGGGGCAGGGCGGCCGGTGGTGGTGCTCGGGGCCCGATGGCCGCCGGCGCTCCGGCAGGCAGCGGTTCCGGCTGAGGGGTGCAAAAGGTAGATGAGAGCACGGGGAAAGCATCGGTACCTGGCGCGGATCCCGAGGGTGGCCGGAGAGGAGAAACGGCAGAAAGGGGCGGCGGTCGGAGGAGGGGTTCCAGCGGCGCAAAAGCTCGGGGCAGAGGTCGTCGGGGGTCGCCGGGGCATGAGCAACGTCGGGGTGGTGTTGGTGAGGCTTGGGGAGGCTTGAGGCGGCGCCGATTGCTCGCCGGAGTCGTCGAAGCCGCGGAGAGGGAAATGAGCATAGGGAGGTCCCCAGGGCTTGATCGCTCGAATTGAGTAGAGAGGGGGAGGCGGTGTGTTGAGGGGGAGCTCGGGGTGTGGGTTTTATAGGCCGGGGAGGGGAGGTAATGGGCGCTCGAAATCACTTCGGCGGCGAAATTGAATGCAACGGCGAGGGGAGGCGTAACGTGGGAAATTATGCCAGAAATGAACGCGGTGCATGCGGGGGAGTAATCGGGTACCGGCACGGGCGGGAGTGATGGATGGAAACCAAAGCTTTCAAAGCTTCGGTTTCTAGCGTTAATGGCGGCAGGGACGGCGCGAGGAAGAAGGAAGGTGGCGGGGACGACGGTCCTGACGGGTGGGCTCGACCGGTCAGCGAGAGAAAGAAAACGGAAGGGGTGAGGGTAGCGGCGAGATTTGCGACGCGTGGTGCACTAGCGAGAATAGAGCCGTTGGATGCTAAGTGGAGGGGTAAGTGAAGAGGTGTGGCCAATATTTCATCCGGCAAATGAGACTTGATTTGGGCCGTTGGGGTCTCGGGCGAAAGGTTAAGTGGCTATGGACGCGTGGGATCGAATCCGGCAATAGCGGATAGCACGGATCACTCCACGTGTCGGCCAGGGAGAGAGGAAAGGTGTAACATCCCAAAAATTTTATTCCTTTATGAAAATTATTCTGGAATTTATTGGATTTTCCTGGAGTTTATTTGAAAGTTCTGATTTAAAGAAAATTAAAAAACTTCTGTTATTAAAAGATCAAATTAAGTTCATTGCATTCCTTGTAAATCAAAAAAATGTATTTCACTTTCCTAAAGTCAAATCTGTAATTATATTAATTTTCAGAATTGTAAATCAAACAAATGTATTTCACTTGTCGGATTCTATCCCGGCCGTCCGCGTTCACTTAACCCCCGGCCGAAACCCCAACAGCTCAGATCAAGTCTCCCTTGCCGGACGGGATCTCAGCCGCACCTCCTCACTTACCCCTTCGCGCAGCACCCGACGGCCCCGATCTCCTCCTCCTGCCACGCGTCACCAATCCATCCACCACCCGATTTCTTTCCTGTTTTTCTCTCTCGCTGACGTGCGGGCCCCACTTGTCGGAGCCGTCGTCCCCGCCACCTCCTTCTTCCTCGCGCCATCCCCGCCGCCATTAGCGCTCGAAACTGAAGCTTTGAAAGCTTCGGTTTCCATCCCTCTCTCCCGCCCGCGCCGGTGCCAAATTACTCCCCCGCATGCACCGCGTCCGTTTCTGGCATGAAGTCGCGCATTACGCCCCTCCTCGCCGTCGCGTTAACTCTTCCCGCCCGTTGCAGCTCCGGCGAGCTTCACGCGCCCGTTACCACCCTCCTCCAGCCTATATAAGCCCTCCCCGAGCACCCACTAACCACACCGCCCCTCCCTCACCTCTCAATCGAAGCCCCTGAGCCTCGGAGCTCCCCCTGCGCCCGATTTCTCTCCGCCAGCTCCAACAGCTCCGACAAGCAATCGCCGCCGCCTCGAGCTCCCCCGCACCCCGCCAGCACCTCTCCGACGTAGCTGGTGCCCAGGCGACCCTCGGCGACCTCCTTTCCGAGCAAGTGCGCCACCGGAGCTCCCCGCCGCCGTGAACCCCTTCTCCGGCCGCCGCCCCTCTCCGCCGATTCCCCTCTCTGGTCACCCTCGGCCTCCGCGCAAGGTACGGATGCACTCCCCGCGTCCTCCCCTTCATTTCGGTACCCTCGGCCGGCGCCGCCGCTCACCGGAGCTCCGGCGACCACCGGGCCCCGAGCGCCGCCGCCGTCGGTCGGGCCACGTCAGCCCGTCGGGCCAACCTGGCAGATGCGTGGCAGCCAGGTGGTGGCCAGATCGGTGCCACGCCAGCGCCACCCGCACGCCCCCTCGCCACCTCACGCGCACGCAGCCACGTCGGCATAAAGCCGTGATGTGGCAGCCACGTCGCAACCACGTGGTGCCACGCGGCAGCCACGTGGAAGCCACGTCAGCACCACACCGCGCGCCGCTCACCCGCGTGCCACCTCACCTCTCTCTCGGGTCCATGGACTCAGTCCACGACACCCAGGCCCCACCTGTCAGCCTCTCTCCAGAATATATTAACCCTAGGGCTGACGTCATAATCTGTATTTTCCTTTAGAAAAATAATTCGTGCTGACGTCATAAATCCTTTTTCGGTTTAAAAATAATCCAGAGAATACCCCTCTTTCTTTTAATTTGAATTAAAACTTTGGAAGGCTATAACTTTTGTATTTTAACTCCAAATTGACCCATTCAAATTTCTAAATTTTTCTAAAATCATAATCTATCCATTTCTGGAATAATTTTGAAATTTATTTAAATTTTGTTTGAATATATTTCGTAATCCCAAGATTTAAATTTTAAATTAAAATTTCTAATTTCTTTTAAAAGCCTCAATCCCTTTTCAAGAATTGTTAGTCGACATCCAAAATTCAAAATTCTGTCTCCTAGTTTATTTTATAATTTTTTTTGAAGTTGTTTGGATTTCATTTGAATTTTGTTTTGAATTTTCTTTAAATTGGCTCTTTACGTCAGATTTCGACGATTCCTGAGACGTTGAGTTCGACGATTCCCCGCAGGGCTTCAATCAAGGCAAGTTACACCTTTGACCATGTTGAACCTAATATTTCAAATGTAATTATATTGTTTTACTGTATATGCATGCGTATCTTTACTCAAATATAATTCAAATTTGTTTTAAAGTTAGTTATACCCATAATCCTTTGATTATAGCCCAATTTGAATCTCGAATTCCTATACCTTGTCACCCTAGCTGAAAACTAGTTAGTACCATAGTATTGACTAGAAAATTTTATAGAAATGCTTAGCCTGGCTTAGTATAACTTTAGGTGGGATCAAATCTTTCTCACGAAATGACGATTTAAAATTGAGTTCTTGACTTCGGTGAGTCAAGAATGGTTTGTGAAAATTATTTAAAAATGAAAATGAAAACTTATGATTTGGACTTAGGCTAATGGTTGGGTGGTGGGTGCCGGCATGCCTCGTGTTTGGTGACACCTGGTTGATTGTCGTGCACGGGGGAATGTGGTTGGGCCTAAATCAACATAAGGACCGTTTCTATGATTCATTTTACGAAGTCACTTCGTACTACCACAAGTCCGGTATGGGACGGGCCTGGCTAAGTAATTTATAAAGTTCCAAACATAGTCTCGCTATAGGCTGAATGTGAGCGCGGCGTAGGCTGTGGGAAGTCTCACATGGCACCAGAGGGGGCTCCAACTCGTGGATTCGAGTTGTGGTGAAACCTTAGTGGCGGCGTGATTATTTTGGCTATGGATCATCGGAACGGCCTTGTCATGAACTCTCCACCGCACACCTAAGGCAGTGTGTTTATCGCGTGGCTCAAGTGAGAGGGAATGTCTTGTGGGTAAAGTTGTACACCTCTGCAGAGTTAAGAACCTATCTAGATAGCCGTGTCCACGGTCATGGACATGCTGAGTAAAGTTGTCACAGATTAGACTTGGATTTTATAAACTTGGTTTTTGAGCAAACAAATGGCGGTCTTGGTTCTGGTCCGGGTGGATCCCCGTGGATAGGTTAGTATGGGTTGGTGCCTACACTAACGATAATACTTGTTAAAAACAATGTTTCATATACTGTATTAAAGTTCAGCTTTTCGTATTTACGTTATTGTATTTAAATTCAAGTATTGCTTTCTGCACATTGCCCTATTAAGTCTTCCTTTGATATCCATTATGCATGCATCAACTCTGTTATAATTCCTAGTGTAACTTGCGTAAGCATTTGCTTGCTTACCTTGGGAGAACTCTCGTACTCACCTTGCTTAACTGTTGCGGACTTGAGGCGACTCGACGGTGAGGACTACTTGGTAGTAGGGCGCGTCTTCTGATCGATCGCTGTGGGAGGCTGGATGGGCTATTCTGCTACCTTTAATTGCTTTCCGCTGTTTTATTTCTTTCGGTGGCCTTGTGCCCCTATATTGTAAGACTTGGCCTTAAGGCCGTATTTTTGTCGTTAATAATATTCGGTGGTGATTTTTGCATGATATACATTACTGTTGATACTGTGTGCACTAGCTTTTCCTGGGATAGTGCGATTTACACAGAGGGACTTGGAGTTGTTGTTCCGGGTCCCGACAAAAGGCGAGCGAAGCGGTAAGTTGGCGTGGGCGGCTGAGATTGAATTGGGCGGAAGGGGTGGCCGGTTCGATGAGCGACAGGTGTCGGCGCGAGGGGAGGGGAAGGCAGGCTGAAGGGGTAAGTGGGATCGGACGGTTGAGGTTAAATCCGGCGGGCAGGATTGATCTGATGGGTGACAAGTGTCAAGCTGGGAGGGTTTTTGGGTTTTAAAATTTCTTTTTGATTTTCCAGAAATGAAAATAAGCAATAGAAAGCTTGGAAAAATACCAAATAAATTTTGAAAAATCCAGAAAAATTCAAAGAACCTTCTGGGACTATTTTAGACTTATAAAAATACTTCCAACCCATTTTGATAATTGAATTTTACCAAAACACATTTTGTCTTTAAGGGGAGGGTTTTAAATGTTTATAATTTCTTTAAAATTAAAGTAATTACAGATTTGACTTTAGGAAAATGAAATACATTTATTTTGACTTTAATGAATGGCAACAAATTCATTTTGGCCTTTAAAAATAGAAATTTTAATTTTCTCAATTCAGGGCTTTGGAATAAAATCCAGGAAACTTCAATAAATCCCAGAAAACACTTTAATAAAGGCATAAAATTTTTGGGATGTTACAAACGTACCCCCCCTTAAAAGAAATCTCGCCCACGAGATTTGCGCTGGCTAGCAAAAGAGATGGGGATGGTCAGCCTTCAAATCCTCTTCTCGCTCCCAGGTGGATTCGTCTTCGGTGTGGTTGCTCTGATAGGTAAGGTCATCTTGAAGATCCAAGGTTTCCAAAGCAGCATGCTCTGAAGGGACTCAGAGGCACTTCTTCAGCTGAGAGACATGGAAGACGTTGTGCACTCCTGACATGCTTGGCGGCAAGTCCAACTGATAGGCGACTTCGCCTCTTCGGTTCATAATTTTGAAAGGTCCCACATATCTTGGTGCTAGTTTTCCTTTGACTTGAAACCTTTTGACTCCTTTGAGTGCGGACACACGGAGATAGACGTAGTTGTAACATCCTGATTTTCAGAGATTTTTAAAACCTTGAATTTAAAATTAAATTTTCGGGATTTTCCTGAATTTAAAACGAAGCTTAAATGGATTTTTAGAAATTTAAAAGAATTTAATATGATTAAAATATACTTCATCATTAGCTGAAAATATTTTTAATTGAGTTCCTTGTGTCACAAGAAATTTTCTGGAATTTTCTGTAATTAAATTAAGCTTTAAATGATTTTCTAAATTTTAAAATGATTTAATCTGAGTAAAATAAACATTAACATAAGTTGAAAATATTTTATTTGGATCCTTCAGGTCTCAAGGAATTTTCTGGTATTTTTGGTGAATTTTTGGGATTTATTTGCTATTTTCTAGAGCTCTATTTTATTTATTCAGATTTCTGGAAAAAAAGAAATTTAAATTAAAAATCCCGGGCCGCTCCCAGCCGCCCGATCCTCTCCACTCCGCGTGTCAGCCATCCCGGCCGCCCACGCGTCGCGCCCGCCCAGCTCTCAACCGCCCCCGCTCTCACCCGTTCCCCGCCGTCGGATGTCCCCGCCCCGCCACGCGTCGGCCGACCCCGCGCAAAGCCTAGCCGCCCGGTAGCGCGCCGCGCGCGCCTCCGCCTACTGTGTGTCGGCCATCGCGCCGCTCCGCGCTGCGCGTCGCGATCCCGTGCGCTCTCGCCCGGACTCGTCGTGAGCCGCCCGATCTCACCCGCGATCCACGCGTCGCCCCGCTCGTGCCCGCGCCGCCCGAACCCTAACCCTAGCCCGCGTTCGCGCCGTCCGATCTCGCCGCATTGGATCCAGGCCGTCCGTGCCCGTACCGCGTCCGCACCGCGTCCGGCCCGTTCTCGGATCAAACTCCCTCGGTTCGCGCCCTCGCCGCCGCCCTCGCCGCCGCTCTCGCCGCCGTTTTCTCGCCTCGCGCCGCCGCTCGAAGCGGCGCCGCCGCCGCCGCCGAGCCAGTCCTCGCCGCGACGCCGCCGGAGCCGTCGCTGCCGCCACCGTCCCACGCCGACCGGTGAGACCTCGCCGCCGACTCCGTCCCCGCGTCGCCTCCTCGCCGTCGCTCCCGCGCGAGACACGCCCGCGCACTCGCGCGCCCGCGCGCGCATCCGCGACACCTCGCGCGCCGTGCGGCCACGCGTCGCTGATCGGCCGCCGCCTCGCCTCCCGACCGCGCCATCCACGCCGTTGCCCCAGATCCGATCACGCGGCCGCATCTCAGCCACCCGATCCGAGCGCCGCTGCCCGCGCCGAGCCCTGCCACGTCAGCCCTAGCTGACGCGGCAGACACGTTAGCCCTAGCCAACGTGGCATGCCACGTGTCGGCCATGTCAGCCAATACCCGACCCCGTGTACCACATGGCAGCCACGTCAGCGCCACGTCATCCCCCATGCCACGTGTCGGCACATGCGCGCGCCACGTCAGCCCGCGTCGCCGCGTCAGCCTCTCTCTCCCGCGTGCACTGTTTCATGAGCCGGGCTCACGGTGGACCGGTTATCCCGTGCGCCGGGTTCACAGAACAGTACCCTTTTTCATTTTTTCCGATTTTCTTTAGATTAGATTTTCCGAGAGCCCGTTCTCCTCTGTCCTAGCTCCGATTGACACCGTTCTTTTTTTAAATTCATCTAAAATCAAGCTCTAGCTGTTGGTTCTGGTTTGGTGAATTTTGGAGTTCATTTGCTTATTATTTTATGTGTTTCTTTGGTTTTAGTCGTTTTCTCTCTCACTAGATTCGGATTCCGTTGGAGCAGGTTTCGCGCCCGAAGATCAGGAGTACCTCGCTGAGCATAACCAAGGCAAGTCGTATCCTTTGATCATGTTGAACCCAGTTTGCAATCTATTATTTAATTATTTTGTTTTTAATTACATTGTATCACTATTTTATATAAACAGTTGTACTGGTAGTTATCATCCCAATTGAGTATTATCCCTCCTTGATATTTTGGAATGCCATGATGCCATTGTCACCATAGATTGGGAAATTTAATAGTGATACTAGATTATTTGTCACATGAGTTAGTACGATAGACTGCTTAGCTTTGCTTCTAGTTTCGATCGGGTTTATCATCACATGTGAATTATAAATTTGACTTAATGAGATATGGAACTGTGGTTGGTGCCACGTGTACTAAAATTTGTGCCATGACGTTGGTGCGTCATCGGTGGTGGTTATACAAACTTGGTTTTGCACTCGGGCGAGTGATCGTGCAGTAAAGGGGGAAGTGCAGGTGCACTTTGGGGGATGTGGTAGTCTCGCCCGGGTAGTCTTAAGGACTTAACTTTGTGCACCATTGATCTGAGCTATACTGTGCAAACCACATGTCTAGTATGGGATGGACCTGGCTGACTAATTTGGGAGGTTCCAACTTTAATCTTGCCATTAAGATGAACATGGTTGCTGATTTCCATGTGGCGCTAGGGGGTGTGATGCGAAACCCTAGCAGGCGGATTAAGTTGTAGCTGAACTTTGTAAAGGCCTTGTTGTGATTTTCTTTAACGTGAGGATTATCACATCGTGTGGGTACAGTTGTGCAACCTCTGCAAAGTGTAAAACTATTCGAATAGCCGCGTCCTCGGTCATAGACAATGCTCGGTGATTTCACACGATGGTATTTATTTCTGAAAACTTGTGAATGGAAGTGGACAGGTGTTCACTGTTGGTTTAGCTTATGGATGGGAGGTCCATAAGCAGTTGGTTTAGCTTATGGATAGGAGGTCCATAAGTGGTTAGTTTAGCTTGCGGATGGGAGGTCCGCAAGTGGTTATTTCAATTTCTTTGAGTATGTATTTATTACTATTTTACTTAAAGTTCGCCTTCAATCTATTTATTGTATTTCAACTGTCATTTATGCAAATTAACCTTTCAGCCTTCCTTTGGTAAGCCTTGCATACTATATTGCATTCATTTGTTACAAATGACTTGCTGAGTACCAATGTACTCACGGCTTTATGCCCAATGTTGCTCAGTTGAGGAAGAGGAGTATCACCAGCAGGAGGTTCCAGAAGGAGAGTACTTCGACGATTTTGCGGATTAGACTTCATTCTCCACTCGATAGCCTGTGGGCTTGTCGATTGGCCACTACGCTTTATTTTGAATTTCCGCTGCTACTTTTGTTAAGCCTTTGGGCCAGTTTATTGTAAGCTTGACCATAAGGTTGTACCTTTCGAGATTTATCAATATTTGAACTTTCCTTTATTTTATCATGTATATGGTTGTGATGACATCTATGTTTAACTATGTGCACTGGCATGATCCTGGGACTAGTGCAGAATACACAGAGAGACCGAATTTGCATATTCGGGTCTCGACAGCAGTCCTCGACCTCAAAGGTCAAATCTCGACGGTGGTTGTCCGCACAACTCTGTTGTCGAGATTGAGCTATCTTCAGTCTGTCTCTGATCTTTCTGACTTTATCTTCTGCGTCTTGAAGTAGATTCGGTCCAGCCTCTTGAGGTTCTCCTTGCTGTTCCCAAAGCAAGGGTGTCCTGCACTTTCGGCCGTACAAGGCTTCGAAAGATGCCATCTGCAGACTGGCCTGGTAGCTATTATTGTACGAGAACTTTGCATAGGGCAATGAGCAGTCCCAGTTGTTTCCAAAATCCAAAGTACAGGCTCTTAGCATATCCTCGAGTACTTGATTAACTCATTCCGTTTGACCATCTGTTTGGGGATGGTAAGCGGTACTGAAACTGAGCTACTCCCCAACTCTTCATGTAGTTTTTGCCAGAATCGAGAAGTGAACTGACTGCCTCGATCTGACACTATCTTCTTGGGAACGTCGTGCATGCTCACAATCTGGGACATGTACAACTCAGCTAACTTACTTCCAGAATAAGTGGTTTTGACTGGTATAAAGCGAGCCACTTTATTCAATCGGTCTATGATTACCCAGATTGAATCATAACCCGATTGCGTCCTCGGAAGTCCAGTTATGAAATCCATACCGATTTCTTCCCACTTCCATTCTGGAATTGGTAATGGTTGCAATAACCCAACAGGTCTCTGATGTTCTGCTTTAACTCGTTGACAGGTGTCACAGGCCTCAATATACTCTGCTATTTCCCTTTTCATACTAACCCACCAATATCTTTCCCTTAGGTCCTGGTACATCTTGGTACGACCCAGGTGAATGGAGTATGGGGTGTCATGAGCTTCTTTCAGAATCAGGGTTTTGATATCCTGATTATTTGGCACACAGATGCGGTTCCCAAACCAAACAGTACCATGCTCATCTTCACTGAATCATGGTGCTTTGCCTCTTCTTATATTCTTTTTGATTTCCTGAATATCCTTGTCAACCTTTTGAGCTTCCTTAATCTGATCAGGCAAGGCAGGTTGTATTTTCAGAGTGGATAGAATGCTCAAATTGGCTGGGTTCAGACTTAGACGGGCGACTCCCTCCTGAAGTCGGGTCTAATCTTCTTCCGATAACACCACATTTGCATAAGACTTCCTGCTCAAGGCATCGGCTACCACATTTGCTTTTCCGGGATGGTAATGTATACCAATGTCATAGTTTTTTATCAACTCTAACCACCTTCGCTGCCTCAGGTTGAGTTCTGCCTGGGTGAAGATATACTTCAAACTCTTATGGTACGTGTACACTTCACAACGGTTACCGATAAGATAGTGGCGCCAGATTTTCAAAGCATGCACTACGACTGCTAACTCCAAGTCATGAGTAGGATAATTGCACTCATGAGGCTTAAGTTGGCACGATGAATAGGCTACTACTTTGTCTTCTTGCATCAAAACACAGCCTAAGCCAAGACGAGAGGCATCACAGAAAACCTCAAAGCCTTTATGCACGTCTCGCAAGACAAGCAAGGGTGCTGAGACTAGCCTTTTCTTGAGGGTCTGAAAACTCTACTCACAAGTTTTTGTCCATTCGAACTTCTTTTCCTTTTTCAACAACTGAGTCATGGGCTTGGCCAATTCTGAAAATCCTGTTATAAACCAGCGGTAATAACCCGCAAGTCCAAGGAAACTCCTTACTTCGGTCACGGACTTTGGTTGCTTCCATTCCATTACTGTTTCTATCTTGGAAGGGTCCACAGCAATTCCTTCGGCTGTCACGATGTGTCCGAGGAATGCAACCTCCTTAAGCCAGAATTCACATTTACTAAATTTAGCGAAAAGATGATGTTCTCGAAGCTTTTCTAAAGTGATCCTGAGGTGCTGCTTATGCTCTTGTTCATTCTTGGAGTAGATGAGAATGTCATCGATGAAGATTACCACAAACTTGTCCAAGTATTTCATGAATACATTGTTCATCATGCTCATGAAATAGGCTGGTGCATTGGTTAGTCCAAACGACATGACAGTGAACTCATAATGTCCATATCTGGTGGAGAAGGCAGTTTTAGGGATGTTCTCTTCACGGATCTTCAGCTGGTGATATCCCGACCGCAGGTCAATCTTGGAGAAGATACCGGTCCCTTTCAACTGATCAAACAGGTCGTCGATCCTAGGCAGAGGGTACTTGTTCTTGATTGTGACATCATTGAGTGCTCTGTAATCCACACATAGCCTCAAACTTCTATCCTTCTTCTTGATGAATAAGATAGGTGCTCCCCAAGGCGACGAACTTGGTCGGATGTATCCCTTGTTATTTTATGTGGTCCAAGTTTTAACTTGTTTATTAAACACAATTGGCACAAATTATTTTACTTACCGATGCTCAGGGAATGTTAAATAGAAGCATCATATGATTCTTTTTAATTAAAGATGTCCCATTAATTATTTGCTATCGACAACATATGTATTCTAAGTTACTATATTGTGACATTCAGGTGCTTTCCCGCAGCTACCATTTATCATGTTTAGTTAGCCTATATATTTCAAAATAAATATTAATGACACTCTTATTTTATTAGGACCTTTCTTGATTTTTACCATCTTACTCCTATTATCACATATGTGTATATATGTATACTCATAAATTGTACTTTTATTTGGGTTTATAATAATTATTCATATTAACTTCTATTTAAAAAGGGCTTTCAAGATATCTATGTTTTAATTACATATAATCTATATAAAGCCTACCTTTTTAAGTTTGGTTCTTAAATAACTATATGCAAGATGATCTCTATTCGTGAATCTGTATTACCCAATATTCAACTAACTTAATCCTTGTAAAATAATCAGTTTGTTGGTCTTGTTTTAACATGTGACTTTAGGCAATATTAAATCTCATTTGGTTTTTGGATCCATTTTCTTCCTACTATTTACTACATATATATCTATACCTACAACTAAATTATATGACATATACTTTTGTTTGGACCTTATGCCAATTATTTGCATGGGCTACTATATAAAAAGGGTTTTCATGATACTTAGATTTTTATTATATATGTATTACATAATGCATAACTAAGGCATATCTTAATTTAAAAGATAAACCAACTTATCATACTTTTTTTACTTATGATCAAACGTCTAAAGATATTAGTTACAATTTTTAAACTTAGGCTAATCATCTACAACCTATGCCAATATGAAAGAGGGATGTGATTTATTCATTATGCCATTTTTAACTCAATTCAAAATTAATTACAAAACACATATTATTGCTTTGGATTATGCAACTATTCAAGTTCTTCCAATATTTCCATTGATTAGAACTGCATTTGATTCTTAACGATCTCTTCTATTACTCATCATTCCATCATGTATGTATATGTATATGTATCCACAATTAAATTTTGTGTCATTATGCTATTTGCATTTTATCCCTTACAAGATCCATATGCCATATGCCACATACCTCAATGACTTGATGCCACTTCATTTTCCTGACATTCAAACCATAGCAATAAGAAAATGCAAAGAGGGGGTGCTGCTCGGACGAATAACAGAGGAGGCGGAGCATGTTATTGGGCGCCGGCAATGAAGGCGAGGCCAGGCCGGAGCGTCATCGGTGACGAGCAAACGGGCTCCTGGGAAGGTAAGGAAACCAGAGGGTGCAGCGCACTGGCCGGAGCGGCAATGGATGCCAGCAGTGGCGGCCCAAGTCAACCGACGGCGGAGCCAGTTGGGGAGCTACGGCGCCGGCGGAGGAAGAGAGGAATGAGGGGGAGCACGAGCGGAAGGAGGATACCAGGAGGCTTACCAAGCATTTGGCCAAGTCGGAGAGGCTCCGGGGTGGTCCGGCGGCGTGAGCCCGGGTAGTGGCGGGGTGGCTCACGTGGAGGAGTAAGGCCAGGCGACGAGGGGTCAAGGCGGTGGTTGGGGAAGCTTGATGGCGTCGTGGTGGAGCTCCAGCCACAAGGAATCGGAGCAGGGAAGGCCGAGGAGGAAATGGCGTGGGCGGCGGCGGTTTCGGCTGGCGATGGTGGAGCTCCTGCAGGTCTGACCAACATGAAAGTTGTAGAGGACTACGAAACCTAGCTTCTATAATTGTTTTAGATTTTTTGGCCACGGGGTTTTGGCGCAGCAGAGTTGGAAACTTTACTATCAAGCAAGAGGGGTACTCTGAAGCAGGTTGCTGCTCGGGTGTAGTTTCAGAAGGGTAGATGATTTTTACGATTTTTCTTACAGTAACAAAAGTTGTAGGAAATCTTGTAAACTAGCTACTGTAAAACAATCAAGAATTTTAGAGCTTTGTACAGAAGGTGGGGTTCATTAGAAGATTTCTGGCCAGATCGCCGAAGCCGAGTCGGTCCTCTATTTTGCACAATAATTTACACCCTTATAGCAGCAGAATAAAATTAAAATGACTACTTGAGAATTGTAGGTTTTTTGCTCCTAACTGTGCGTGAGCGCTTCGCTTCATCTGTAGAGGCAAGTAAACTCGTTAATCATACTACTTTCACTATAGTTAATTCTCTTAATTTGAGATGCTATGCCATTGTTACATGCTTCATTAATGTGGTGTATGTGGTAGAAATATAACAATCAATTGTTTATGCCCTAGATGAATTACTTGTGGTATGTGGTAATATGCTTAATGAGACATATGTGGAATATGAGGTAGTATTCATGATGAATATATTGTTGATCTTTGAGGCTAAATTCATGATGAATATGTTGTTGGTCTTTGAGGTTAAATTCTTATGAATCATGTTTATCATATCATTCATAGTATGACATGTGATTTACATCATGGATGTCACCACACATAGCGACGACTGTACCGGTATAGCATCGTACATTACCGTAGTACGATGCACACTCTTACCTTGTTGAGTAAGGGTGCAGTGGATCATAAGCATGCATATGCATTTACTTGTGGATGGAATAACTGCATACATATGCCATTTGCTTAAAACATATGAGGTTTGACTCGTGGGAGTCATCGGTGGTTTATTGAATGTGGTTGAGAATTTTAGTTGTGGTCATTGCAGTAATTAAATGTTGATGATTAAACAATTAGCTCGTTAAACAGTTTGCTTACTGAGATTTTTATCTCACTTTTGTTTTTCCCTTACAGGTGATCCTTGAGAATGCATGGGAAAGGTAGAGCAGCACCACATTAATGCACTTCATTCTATGATTTGTGCTGTAATAAAATTGAGGAGACTCTAGCCATTTATCTATCTACCTCATTGATGTTTACTTAAAATTAATAATGCTAGATTGTGAACCGTTTTACTTAGCTAAGCTGATAGTGGTTGTTCTTAATTATTGATCTTAGATAATATTTACCTTATCTTTTCGTTTGGTTATGCTTCTACTTAGCTTATCATATTTTAAAATTTATTGCCCGTTTATTTTATCTTATAATTTGGCTAGTGATGGAGTGGTTTAGTGGCATCCTAGGGTAATGTGGGTCCTGGGGTGTTACAGTTGGTATCAGAGCCTAGGCTTTAGATTCTAGGAGAAATAAGAAAAGAATGACACACTTGCACATGTAGGATGGGGAAGGGTTTTCATAACTTGCATATACCTTGATTAATTCTTGAATCAGTGCTTGTACCTTACTTGCTTGAGTTGATGTATTGCTTGATTGTGGGCTGTGGTGGCTGCAGGAATGCCGCCTTGGGGTAGTGGCCATGGCTGCGCAGCTACGCCGGTAGCGCAGCCGGCGGCCGAAGAGGCTGAGGTTACTTGGCCAGAGAGTGGTAATCAGGAGGAGCTGTTGGCCGTTGTGAGGGCCATGCAGCAAGAACTGAGGGCCCCTGGTGCTGGTGCTACTCCGATGCAAGAGGTTGCGGCAGCTGGAGCGGTTAGTGGCATCTCGCTTCATGAGTGGGTGGGGTTGAGACTGGACAGATTTGACGGGGCGACCACTCCTGTTCAGGCTGCTGACTGGCTATCCTATGTGGAGGACAAGATGGAGGCATTCGAGTTGGCTGTCTCCGATCGTGTGAATTACTTGGCACAACTTCTGAAGGGACAGGCTCAGATCTGCTGGAAGGGGGTGCAGTCTGCTCACATGGCTGCACATGGTTCTCCCCAAAGACCTTTCTGGACAAGATGAAGATCGATCTGAGCAAGTACACTCAGGACAAGCAGTCTGTGGCAAAGTACGAGGTGGGCTTCAACGAGATAGTCCGCTTTGTCCCATATGTGGCTCGGGACGATGCAGGGAAGGCCAGGCAGTTTCGACAGGGGCTTAAGCCTTCGATCCGCCACCTACTGGATGCTTTTCCGATCACAGACTTTTCTACCCTGGTGGAGATGGCTTTGGGGATCGAGATGCAGCAGGCATACATAGAGGACATTAGTAAGGCCTCTGGAGGAGATCAGCCTCGAGGCCAAAGCGAGAGGAAGGGCCTTTCTGGTGGCCCCGCGCACAAGAAGGCAAAGAACCGCCGTCACCAGCCCTACCATGGTAGTGCAGGGCAGTCCAACTCTATTGAAGGGAGCTCTCAGCAATACCGTGCCACGGTGAAGCCTGGACTGGGCTTGGTGTGCTTTCGCTGTGGTGATCCGCACAAACGGAGTGACTGCCCTTGGAAGGGGCAGTGTACTATCTGTGGATAGAACCACAAGGATGTGGTGTGCAGGCATAATCCCAAGGGGAAACTGCAATGGGAGTTAGCGCCTACACCTTTAGCGGGATCTACCCATCTTAATGGCACCGTGCAGATGATGGCTGCGATGCCTATCTCGCAGTTCTTGCCTGCGGTTCCTATACCGCATTACCTGCCGATGCCTACAACACCCTCGTCGATTGTTCCAGCGCCCCCACCGGGAGGATACTGGGTGCAGTAGCCTGCTACTCCTTCGACGCTTGTACCTCAGTGGACTTCTGCACCGACTTACCCTGGCGTGGGAGGTTCTTCTTCTTCAGCTATTCCTGCGGCCTATTCCATGACTGCGTCTGATGGCAGGGATCGTGGAGACGTGGTGACAGGTACCTTATCTGTTGATTCTTTTGATACATGTATACTTTTCGATTTGGGAGGTAGTTTCTCTTTTGTGTCAGAGGTCTTCGTCGAGCGGGCAGGCCTCTCAGTGCAGTTGATCGGGAGTGTAGTGGTTGTTAGTTCTCCTAGTGGGCTTATCTCCAGTTCTCGTATTTGTCTTGGTTGTGCGGTGGTTCTAGCGAATGAGGAGTTCATGGCATATTTGGAAGTTATACCTCTAGAGCCTTTTGATGTGATCCATGGCATGGATTGGCTCACTCGGTATCAGGCTGTTATCTCTTATTTCTGGAAGACGGTCACCATGCGGTCTCCATCTAGGCGTAAGGTTGTCTTCCAAGGGAGTGCCCCGCGGTACTCTCTCTCTCGTTGCTGTGCCAGCTGTTTTCCAATTGGCGGATGCAGAAGTCAGGATTGTTGTGGGCCATGGTTGAGGGTCACGAGGCTGTCTTGCGGATAGAGGACATACCGGTGGTTTGCAAGTACCCAGATGTTTTTCCTGGTGAGCTCCCAGGCTTGCCACCAGAGCGGGAGCCAATCTTTCGCATTGAGCTTGTTCGGGTACGTGGCCTATATATAAGTCCCCGTATTGGATGGCACCTGTTGAGCAGGTGGAGTTGAAGAAGCAGTTGGATGAACTCCTAGCTAAGGGGTTTATTAGATCGAGCACGTCGCCTTGGGCTGCTCCGGTTTTTTTTGTGGGGAAGAAGGATGGCACCAAGAGGCTCTGTATGGATTATCGAGCACTTAATCAGGTGACGATCAAGAACAAATACCCTTTGCCTCATATTTAAGACCTCTTCGATCAGCTGAGGGGTGCCAAGGTATTCTCGAAGATTGATTTGCAATTTGGGTATCAACAACTGTGGATCAGGGAGGAGGATATAGAGAAGACAGCTTTCAGCACAAGGTATGGGCAATTTGAGTTTGTCGTTATGTCTTTTGGACTGACAAATGCCCCTGCTGTCTTTATGGAAGCCATGAACAGGATGCTTCATGAGTACTTGGATTCTTTTATGGTGGTTTTCATCGATGATATCTTGGTTTATTCCAAGACAGAGGAGGATCATGAGTTACATCTCAGTCTGGTCCTAGATGCCCTTCGGAGGAATAAGTATTACGTGAAGCTAAAGAAATGTGCTTTTTGGCTGTCCGAGGTGAGATTTCTTGGTCATACCATTTAGCCAGCATGGTATCACAGTGGATCCGAAGAATGTGGCTGCGGTGGTGCAGTGGTAGAGCCCAACTAATGAGTCAGAGATCTGGAGTTTCCTTGGCCTTGCTGATTATTATTGGTGATTCGTGTAGGACTTCTCCATCATCGCCAAGCCGATGACCAGACTCACGCAAAAGGGGATTCCTTTTGTGTGGATGGATGATTGTGAGGCTAGCTTTCAGACTCTGAAGAACAAGCTAGTGAATGCACCCATCTTATCCTTGCCCGAGAGTGGCAAGCGTTTCACAGTGTACACAGATGCTTCATGGATTCATCTCGGATGTGTGCTGATGTAGTAAGGTCGAGTTATTGCTTATGCTTCCAGACAGTTGTCGGCTCATGAGCAGAACTATCCTTCTGCTTCACTGGAGTCACACAAGCAGAGACGCAGATGATCATCCAGTCTGCCATTCCCGAGTGTGTTCGTGAGGCTCAGCAGCACGATCGGCTCCTTTTGGAGGTGCGGAAGAGGATCTCAGAGGGTCATTCCCAAAACTTTAGTGTGGATGAGAGTGGTGCGGTTCGTTTCAGAGGCCGACTGTGTGTACCCCAGAAATCAGAGGTGAAGGATGATATTCTTCGTGAGGTTCACCGGACTCCGTATTCTGTACATCCGGGAGAGACCAAGATGTATCGTGACTTGAAGCAAGTCTTCTGGTGGAAGCGGATGAGGGTGGACATTGCTAAATATGTCACATCTTGTGGCATATGTCAGCAGGTGAAGGCCGAGCATAACCGGCCTGCTAGTTTGTTATAGCCTTTGGAGGTACCTGAGTGGAAGTGGGAGCACATTACTATGGACTTCATGGTTGGTTTGCCGTGTTCGCCTCGAGGGCGAGATGCAGTTTGGGTGGTGATGGAGAGACTTACCAAGTCCGCACACTTCATTCCGATGAAGTCGACCAACACAGCGCAGGATCTGGCCCCATTGTATATCTAAGAGGTGGTGAGGCTGCATGGTGTGCCTAAGTCAATCGTCTCTGACCGGGACACCAAGTTCATCTCCAAGTTATGGTAGAGTCTTCAGGCTGCATTGGACACAACAGTTTCCCTTAGTACGGCTTTTCACCCTCAGACGGATGGTCAGTCTGAGCAGACCATTCAGACTTTGGAGGATATGCTTCGTGCTTGTGTTCTATCCTGGAAGGGCAGCTGGGAGGACCATTTGGCTTTGGTAGAGTTTGTATATAATAATAGTTGTCAGGCGAGTATCAAGATGGTTCCTTTGAAGCTTTGTATGGTCGGAGGTGTGTGTCCCCTCTTTGTTGGGATGCGGTGGGTGAGAGATCTTTACTTAGCCTGGACTTTGTTCAGCAGACTGCGGAGATGGTGCAGGAGTTTCGTCAGAACCTATTGGCTACTCAGAGCTGACAAAAGAGTTATACGGACGTTCAGCGCCGAGAGTTAGAGTTTGTGGTTGGTAACCTTGTGCTCCTTCGAGTGTCACCAACCAAGGGTTTGTTCAGTTTGGTACCACCGGGAAGCTTAGCCCTTAGTATATCGGCCCTTTTCCAGTGGTTGCTCACGTGGGCAGCTTGGCTTATTGATTGGAGTTGCCGAGCTCATTGAGTGGAGTGCACAATGTCTTCCATGTGTCTATGCTGAGGAAATATCTGCGGAACCTTGAACATAAGATTGATCTAGAGCAGGTCACGGTGGATCAGGACCTCACTGTGGAGAGTCGGCCGGTGCGCATCTTGGACTCATCGGAGTGGGTCTTGAGGAGGAAGACCATCAAGTATGTGAAGGTCCTCTGGACGAATCAGTCTGAGAGGGAGGCAACATGGGAGCTTGAGGATCAAATGCGAAAGAAGTACCCCGAGCTCTTTGAGGCTGGTGAGTACTCATAGTTGTGGTTTTCTTGGGTTGCTCTTTACTTTTTTGCCCTCTTGCTTTGTGGTTTGAGGAATTATATTCGAGGATGAATCCTTTTCAGGTGGGGAGAATGTAATGCCTTGACATCGTTACGGTGTCCCTGGGAAGGTTTAGCGAAATCGCGGAGTCACCTAGCTTTTCAGTGAATCGTGGAAGGTGAAATTAAAATTTGCAAGATTGTCCAAAATAAAAATGAATAAAATTAATTAAAAAATCAGTTTGTGGGCTGCCTGGATGGGTAGGCTAGCCACTTCGGGCTAGCCAGCCCAAAGTGGAGCCACCCCCCTAAACCCCCCTTTTGGCCGAATCCCCCTCCCACCCTCTTGGCCGCCACTCCCTGCCCTCCCCTGCACCTCCACCTTCTCCCCAAGCTGCTGCCCTGCCATTTTCTACAATGGAGAAACCAATCAAGAGGAGGAAGGGAGAAAGAGGAAGAGGAAAAGAAGAGGGGTGATCTCGAGTGATCACCTAGGTAACTTTTCTCCATCCCAATTTCCCTCTGTTTTAGGTGTAATTAGAGTTCTTGGCATGGGATTAGTAGGGTTCTAGCAAGGTACCGATTAGTGTTTTCTGCTATTTGCGCATAGGCTGTTTTGTGCAGCACAACTGTTTGTATAGATTAGAGTATAAAAATGATTTTTTCTATGGATCTGGTCAACATGAAAGTTGTAGAGAACAACAAAACCTAGCTTCTATAATTTTTTTTGAGATTTTGTGTCCATAGGGTTTAGGCGCAGAAGAGTTGGAAACTTTGCTATGAAGCAGAGGGGTAGTCTGAAGCAGGTTGCTGCTCAGGTGTAGTTTTAGAGGAGTAGATGATTTTTATGATTTTGCTCACAGTAAAAAAAATTTGTAGAAAATCTTGTGAACTAGCTACTATAAAAAATCATGAATTTTAGAGCTTTGTACAGATGGTGGTGTTCATTAGAAGATTTCTGGCAAGATTGCCGAAGCAGAGTCGGTCCTCTGTATTGCGCTATAATTTACACCCTTATAACAGCAGAATAAAATTAAGATGTCCACTTAAAAATTGTAGGTTTTTCACTATAGTTTTCAGAAATATCTTTTTTGCTATGAATGGCCTAATAGTTTGAAAGATACAAAAAAACAAGCAGCGTTGCTGCAGTGGGCTAGGCGTTGGATTGTCGAGCGGAGTGGGTATGTTAGGTTTGGGGTATAGCGGCATTTTTATTTCCTTAAGTTGAGGATACCTCGCTGTAGTCTTGTGATGAGAGGTAATTTTGGACAGGTGGCTTCACTCCTGACTGTGCATGAGCGCTTCGCTTCATCGGTAGAGGCAAGTAAACATAGTGGATGTGCTACCGTTTAACTCGTTAATCATACTACTTTCACTATAGTTAATTCTCTTAATTAGAGATGCTATGCCATTTTTACATGCTTCATTAATGTGGTCTATGTGGTAGCAATATAACAATCAATTGTTTATACCCTGGATGAATTACTTGTGGTATGTGGTAATATGCTTAATGAGACATATGTGGAATATGAGGTAGTATTCATGATGAACATGTTGTTGATCTTTGAGATTAAATTCATGATGAATATGTTGTTGGTCTTTGAGGTTAAATTCTTACGAATCATGTTTATCATATCATTCATAGCATGACATGTCATTTGCATCGTGGATGTCACCGCACATAGCCGCAACCGTACTAGTACAGCATCGTATATTGCTGTGGTACGATGCACACTTGTGCAGTGGATCATAAGTATGCATATGCATTTATTTGTGGATGGAATAACTGCATACATATGCCATTTGCTTAAAACTTATGAGGTTTGACTCGTGGGAGTCCTCAGTGGTTTACTGAATGTGGTCACGGATTTTAGTTGTGGTCGTTGCGGTAATTAAATGTTGATGATTAAATATTTGTAGTTTAATTAGCTTGTTAAATAGTTTGCTTGTTGAGATTTTTATCTCACTCTTGTTTTTCCCCTACAGGCGATTCTTAAGTATGCATGAGAAGGGTAGAGCGGCACCACATTAATGCACTTCATTTTATGATTTATGTTGTAATAAAATTGAGGAGACTCTAGCCATTTATCTATATACCTCATTGATGTTTACTTCAAATTAATAATGCTAGATTGTGAACCATTTTATTTGGTTAAGTTGATGGTGGTTGTTCTTAATTATTTATCTTAGTTAATATTTACCTTATATTTTTGTTTGGTTATGCCTCCACTTAGCTTATCATGTTTTAAAATTTGTTGCCCGTTTGTTTTATCTTGTAATTTGGGTAGTGGTGGTGTGGTTTAGTGGCATCCCAAGGTAATGTGGGTCCTGGGATGTTACACAAAGAACAAGCGAGATTGGCATGAAAAGCTGCTCGAAGCCTTGTGGGCGTATAGGACCATGACATGCACACCAACTGGAATGACTCCTTACTCCCTGGTGTATGGAGGAGAGGTGGTCTTACCATTGGAAGTACAAATTAATTCTTTGGGAGTCGCTATGCATGAGAAACTCTTAGAAGAGGAAGCCGCTAAAATACGGTTAAGGGAATTAGAACGTCTTGAAGGGAAACATCTTCAAGCATTACAAAACTTAGAGGCGTACCAAGATAGAATGTCACGAGCTTTTGATAAACGCCTCAAAAGGAGGTCATTCGCCCCATGAATATTACACATCGGATGGAAGGAAAGTTTGAGCCTAAATAGGAAGGCTCTTACATCATAAAAGAAGTATATTCTAGTGGTGTGTATAAAATTATTTCCCTAGATGGTGAATATTCTTCGTCGCGGACAAATGGAAGATTTCTAAAGTGTTACTACGCGTAAAAAAAAGCACTCCAATGCCTTACGAGCCTAAACTGTGCTGCCAAAAAAAGCGCTCCAACGCCTTATGAGCCTAAACTGTGGCGCAAAAAAATATAAGTGCTCCAACGCCTTACGAGCCTAAACTGTGGCGCAAAAAAAAGTGCTGCAAAGCCTTACGAGCCTAAACTGTGTCGTAAAAAAAATAATAAACGCTTCAACGCCTTACGAGCCTAAACTGTGGCACAAAAAAAATAAGCGCTCCAAAGCCATATGTAATGCCCTGAACGTTGTTACGACGTCCCTGGGAATATTTAGCGGAATCGCGGAGTTTCCCGATTTTTTCGGTGAATCGTGGGAGGTGGAAATAAAATTACGAAATTATCCAAATTAAAAAAAATAAATAATTAGAAAATAAGGGTTTTGGACTGTCCGAAGGGGTGGGCCAGCCGGCCCAAAGGGGGCCGCACCCCCCCAAACCCTAGCACCCCTTATAAAACCCCCTCCCTTGGCCCCTCCTCCTTTTCCCCACCTTTGGCCGCCACCCCGTCCCGCCCATTGTCCCTCCACCTCCTCCACAACCTGCTGCCCTGTTGCAAGGCAAAAAATCAGAGAAGAGATGGGAGAAGGGAAGAAGAAGAGAGAGAAGAGAAAGAAGGGAGGAAGAGGAAGAGGAGAAAAGAAGAGGGGTGACCTTAAGGGATCACCTAGGTAACTTTTCTCCATCTCAAATATTCTATTTTTAGAGTAATTAGGGTTCTTGGCACGAGATTAAAAGGGGATTAGTAAATTGATTAACCGATTAGTGATTTTCTGCTGTCTGCGCGTAGTCAGATTTGTGCAGCGCAGCTTTTTGCATAGATTAGGGCATTGAAACGACTTTTTCTGCAGCTCTGGCCAAAATGAAAGTTGTAGAGGATGACATGTTCTATTTGTTATAATTTTTCCAGAATTGTAGGCCGCGGGGTTTGGGCTCAGTAGAGTAGGGAACATTGCTATTTGACAGAGGTGTAGTCTGAGACAGATTGCTATTCGGGTGTAGATTCAGAGTAGTAGATGATTTTTATGATTTTGCCCACAATTATGAAAATTGTATGGAATTTAGTAATCTAACTACTGTATAAAAATCATGAATTTTAGAGCTTTCTACAGAAGGTAATGTCCGTTAGAAGTTGACTGGCCTGATTGCTGAAACAGAGTATGTCCTCTTTTTTGCGCGTTAAATTACACCATGTTAACAGCAAAATAAAAATATGTTGTCTACTTTACAATTAGAGGTATTTTAGTACAGTTTCCAGAAATATCTTATTTGTTGTGATAGGCCTAATATTTTTAAAGATACAAAAATAACAAGCAGCGCCGCTACAGTGGGTAGTACAAAGGATCGTCGAGCGGAGTGGGGATTGTCAGATTTGAGAATTTAGCGGCCTCTTTATTTTCTTAGTCACGATTACCTTGCTGTAGACTTGTGCTGAGAAGTAATTTTTGGACAGGTGGTTTTGCTCCTGATCACGCGTAATCACTTCGTTTTAACAGTAGAGGCAAGTAAATGTAGCGGATGTGCTACCGTTTAACTTGTTAATCATACTACATTCACATTAAGTATTTCTCTTAATTTGAGTTGCCATTCCATTATTACATGCTTCCTTAATGTGGTACTTATGGTAGCATTTTAAGAATCAATTGTTTATGCTCTTGATGGATTAATTGTGGTCATGTGGTACGGTTCTTAATGAAACAAAATGGTTGTGGAGTAGTATTCCTTACGAGGATATTATGGTCTAGGTGGTAGTATTCTTAGTGAATATTTATAGTTTTAGTGGTAGTATTCTTGATAAATATATTATGGTCTATGTGGTAATATTCCCTATAGATCGATTGATTATGATCGTAGCGAACCGAATGTGGGTTATGTGGTATTGACCTTATGAATCATTGGTATTGTGCTTAATAAGACACATGTGGATTGTGAGGAGTATTCATGATGATTATGTTGTTGATCTTTGTAGTTAAATTCTTATTAATCATATTTATCATATCATGCATATCATATCATGACAATTGCATCGTAGATGTCGCCGCATATAGCTATGACCGTACCGATACAACATCATACATTACCGTAGTACGATCCACACTCTTACCTTGTTGGGTAAGGATGCAGTGGATCATATGCATTTACATTGTGGATAGATCATTTGCATACTTATGCAATATATTGTGATTGAATTATTTGCAAACAAATGCAACTTCTTAACTTTTATGTAGAATTGGGTCATGAGAGTCCCTTGTGGTATGAGGAATGTGACTGTGATCATGGAACGGGGGTTCACCCCCCTTGTGGTTTGGTAGGGGATGTGATTGTGGCATGAGGTATTTCTCTTGTGGTAAGTGTTGTTAGCAGTTGTAGTTGCGGGAAAGAATAAGGTTAGTGAGGAAAATATGTTAATGCTTTATTGACGTTTGAAGTAGTGATGGTTGTGGTTATGAAGTAGGCAATCGAGATCGAATTGCTGATGTTTTGTGGTTGTTGTTAGTAATGGTGGTTAAGTCTAGAATTGTGGTCAATGTGAAAAATAATTGTTAATGCTTAAACCGTTGTAGTTCAATTAGCTTGTTAAACAGTTTGTTTGTTACGATTTTTTATCTCACTCTTGTTTCCCCCCTTCCAAGTGATCCTTGAGCATGCATGGGAATGGTAGAGTGGCACAACATAATTGCACACCATTTTATTATTAATGCTGTAATAATTGTGTAGAGTCTTAGTCATAGATTTATTTCCCTCATTGATGTTCGTTTCAAATTAATAATGCTAGACAATGGTTCGTTTTAATTGGTTAAAATTAGTAGTGGTGGTTCCTTTATTAATATTTTTCCATTACATTTTGGTTTTCTTATGCTTCTGCTTGGCTTATTGTATCTTGTAACTTGGCTAGTTGTGGAGTGGTTTAGTGGCATCCTAAGGTAATGTGGGTCCTGGGGTGTTACACCATACGAGCCTAAAACTATGGCTAAAAAATAATAAATGCTCCAACACCTTACAAGCCTAAATTGTGGCTAAAAAAAAGAGCGCTCCAATGCCATACAAGCCTAAACTATGGCGTAAAAAAAATAATAAGCGCTCCAACGCCTTACAAGCCTAAAGCTGTGGCGTAAAAAAATAATAAGCGCCTCAAAGCCTTACGAGCCTAAACTATGGCATAAAAAAAATATAGCTCCAAAACCTTATGAGCTTAAACTATAGTCTAAAATAAAAAATAATCGCTTTAAATCCTCATGAGCCTAAACTGTAGTGCAAAAAAAAGTATATTATGCTCAAGTCTAAACTGTAAACGCTAAAAAAAAAGAAGTTTACATAGTGACATCACATTGTCTTTACTATTTAAAAAGAAGGAGTTGGTGGTTACCGTCACGTCCACCCTCCCTCACTTCTTAACCATTCGATCTTTCTCCTCTCTTCTCAGCCACACAATCTGATTAAACTCTAAAATCCCAACATCACCCCTCTGCCCCCACGCCTACCCCTCGCTCTTCCCCCCGCCGCCCCCACACCTCCTCCTCCCGCCGCCCCACGCCTCCCCCTCTCTCTCCCCCCGCGGCCCGCGGCCTCCTCCCCCTCCCCACCCCACGCCGCTGCCTACCCCCCGCCTCCCCCTCGCTCTCCCCCCGCCGCCTCGCTCTCCCTCCGCCGCCCCCGCCTCCTTCCCCTCCCCACCCCGCGCCGCCGCCTCGCTCTCCCTCTGCCGCCCCCGCCTCCTCCCCCTCCCCACCCCGTGCCACCGCCTCCTCCCCTCCTCCCTCCCAAGCGCCGCCGCCTCCACCTCCAGCCCCACGGGCGCCTCCTCCCATCCTCCCCCAACCCCACGCGCCGCCGCCTCCCCCTCTCCATCCCCCGCACCGCCGCCTCCTACCCCCCATCCCTCTCCCTCCTCCGCCGCCGCATCCTCCCATCCCTCCGCGGCTTCGAAGACTTCGTTCCTGACGGTGGCGCCGGATAAGAAGCCGGCGGCGGCGCGGAGGTGAACGATGGACAGCTGGAAGACGAAGAAGGCGCTGCAACTCCCCGAGTACCCGAGCCAGGAGGAGCTGGAAGCTGTGCTCAAGACGATCGAGACCTTCCCGTTGGTGGTGTTCACCGGGGAGGTGCGGCACCTGGAGGACCGACTCGCCGACGCCGCCATGGGCCGCGCCTTCGTCCTCCAAGTGGTGATCCCCCACCCCACCCATGGCGGCCCAACTGGTGCTCCTCCTCGTCCTTGCCTACTCCGCCGGCGCGGCCCGCGGGTTCTACCTGCCCGGCGTCGCTCCCGCCGACTTCCACAAGGTCTCGCCCTTTTCTTCTCCTCCTGCTCTCCCCCCGTCTCTCGCGCACTTCCTTCTGGGTTGGGTTGGTTCTTGATCCGGGCGAGTCTTCACGCGCTGAAATTACAAATGAATTGTGCGTTTGTGTTGTTGTGTCGTGGTGATTTGCGTAAGGATCTGCCGCCGTGAAGGTGAACCACCGAGCTCCGTCAAGACCAGTGAAATTGTTGAAATTGTTATGCTCTACAAGGTTGCAAAACTGTTTGCTGAAATTGTTAGTTTGCATTAGATTTATTGTTTAATATAGTTGTTGATATAATGACATGCTTATGTGCTATGTGCCTGTGTCATATTCGATTCGCATGTGTCTGAAGTGTTAGCAGCAGTCCTGATCATGCAATGCTCATATTATCTGAAGTGTTCTGATATCTGAGAAAGGTGGTATGCTGTATCTTAATATATTATTCTTGTGTTGTATTTTGGCTAGATATATATAACATTATTGAGTAATGGGTAGATGATTTGCTGTAAGTGTTTTAAAATTCTGTTTAGCATGCATAATACAACAGTAATGTATTCAGAAGCCACTGTAATGTTCCATAAATTCATTCAAAAGCCACTGACTGAAAAAGTAATGTTCCATAAATTCATTCAGAAGCCACTGTAATGGGTAGATGATTTGCTGTCAGTTACCGGAACATTACTCGGTGTTTCAAAAAAGTAGTGCACCTGTTTTTTGATCACTTCATTTGGGTAGATGATTTGCTGTAAGTGTTTCAAAATTCTGTTTAGCATGCATGATAGTTGAAAAATTAATCTATTATTAGGTATTAGTTATAAACATTTATGCATGGTGTGCTTTGTTTCATTGTTCATGTTCCTTCTTGTTTAGAGCATGTAAAAGTTAAATGTGTTCTTGTAATAGCCAAATTATATATATCAGGAGTTGCTAATAATTTGTTTGAGGTAGCTTTCACAATCCACATTTTTATTAAGCTCTTTCTGTGATGTCATGCAGGTTGTACTCCTTTACATTGGGCTGCTATAAGAGAAAATTTGGAAGTTTGCACTGTTCTTGTACATGCTGGTACCAAGGAGGAACTCACATTAAAGGATAGCAGTGGGTTTACTCCTGTGCAACTTGCAGCAGACAAAGGTCATCGACACCTTTCCTATATCCTTGTACGTTCCCCCCTGGCATTCTTATTTAACTCTTAAGAGCTAGCCCCTCTTTTATTTGCCTTAGAAATTTCATAGCTCATACACTACTGCAGCTATCTAGGTGTGGGATGTGGTAAATTGTTGCAATCAAACATATATATTAGTGTGGATTAGAATTGATTTGATGCACTCACAATTATTCTTATTTCCTATTTTTTGAACATCTCCCCCTTCTTTTGGAGCTGGTTCTCCCAAGTACTTATTCAGTAGTGTGTGCATTAGGTACTGATTTCAACTCCACTAACGGAAGTTTTATTCTCTGCTTTTAGTCTAATGCTACAAAAGTAAGCTTTGAAGAGAAGTACTACTCAGGGAGGTCAGGGAAGATTGGATATGCCCCTATCCTGTTTTGTTTTGTTGTTATCCTCATCATCCTGTTCCTGAACTCGATTATTTTTGGTGAGGATTGCTTGTGAGCTTTTATTATGTATGTTCAAACTTGAGACTTGTGAAGCCTTTATTCATCATCTGACCTGATCTTAAAACCTCGCCAGCTCCTAATTTTTCTAGAATCACTGTGTGTAACTGAAATGGCTAAAGGTAACTAGCAAGGCAATGTGCAGATTAAATGAAACCATAAGGCCAGATAATTTCACTAAAAGCTACCCTGCATCTTACGTTATAGAAATAATCAAGGAATTTGTCTAAACATTACAAAGACTAGACAACATTCGCCACCCGTAAGCTAAAAATCGCGATGATGAATCACCCAACCGTCGCACTGGTTCGCCGTGGTCGTGGACGGCGTGGCCGGGGGCGGGCACCAGCCGCGACGAAGATAGAGGGAGGAGGAGGGAGTCGATGGTGGCGGCGACGATTCACGCTGGTGGAGGATGCGGCGGAGGAGGAGGGAGAGGAGTGGGGGGAGTAGGAGGCGACGGTGCGGGGGACAGACAGGGGGAGGCGGCGGTGCGGGGGATTGGGGGAGTAGGGGAGGAGGCATCCGGGGGGTAGAGGAGGAGGTGGCGGCGGCGCGGGCTAGGAGGAGGCAGCACCGGAGGATGATGTGGCGGCGGGGGGGCGAAGGTGGCGAGGGCGGCGCGACGGCGGGAGTCGCGATGGAGAAAGGCGCACGGGTTCGGTTGGGGAGGTAGACGGGAGGAGGCGAGGGCGGCGCGGCGGCGGGAGGGGCGATGGAGAGAGGCGGAGTAGGGGAGGAGGCGTCCGGGGGGTAGAGGAGGAGGCGGCGCCGGGAGGAGGATGCGGCGGCGCGGGGCGAGGTGGCGAGGGCGGAGGGAGGGGAGGAGGCGAGGGCGGCGCGGCGGCGGGAGTCGCGATGGAGAAAGGCGCATGAGTTCGCGAGCGGGAGGAGGCGAGGGAGGCGCGGCGGTAGGAGGGGCGATGGAGAGAGGCGGAAGGCGTGGCGGCGGGAGGGGCGATGGAGAGAGGCGGAAGAAGAGGCAGGGAGGAGGCGGAAGGCGCGAATGCGGGAGGGATGGAGAGGCGGAAGGCGAGGCGGAAGAAGAGGCAGGGAGGAGGCGGAATGAACACAGTGCACGAGGATGGGTGGTGTAGGAGATGGGTTTTAGGGTTAAAGGGGTTTAGCGTTAAAAGAGTTTTAGGTGTGATATTACAGGTGCACTACTTTTTTGAAACACCAAGTAATTCAAAACTCCGAGTAATGTTCCATAAATGCATTCCGAAGCCACTGACTGAAAAATTTCGGTGGAATGGTATATAAGATGGTTCAAGGCAGCTTTGAATGTCCAGGTCCCATGGATCATATTTTGTTATACAAAATAGTGAGTTTGAACATACATTTTGCTTACATTTCACAATATTCAAATGATAACCTGCAGACCACTTAATATATACAACAGAAAGAGTTATAGTTGGATACTTAGATGTACTGGATTTTTCCTTAAGTATGAACCAACGACTTAAAAGGATAATGCCAGATTTTGTATTATGTATGCATTTAGAATGGGGTAATATAGATGTTGCTACCAGATTTTGTATTATGTATGCATATTTGATAGTATGCATCACTTTTATTTGGTTTTCCGTTGCAACGCACGGGCACCTTACTAGTATGTATAAAAATATTAGTTACACGCATGTAAATAAATAATAATAAATGAAGACGCTAATTCATCAGCAGTATAAAGGGTTATACCAAAAATAATCAGAAAGAGAAAACATTCAACTAGTAGATTTCGAAGCATCAACACTTCATTGTTGGCATGTCACATACATCAACTAATAAACTTCAAAGCATCAACACTTCATTGTTGGCATATCATGTACAAAATAAAAAGGCAATACTAGTCCCTAGTTAGCAAGAACTTCCATGATATAAATAGATCAGCTCCAGTACGTTGTGATATTTAGAGAAAATGAATAGAGTGCTAACACGGATAGGCTCAATACAAAAGTGTTGAATATGAAATAATTTAAAGTTTACAAGTTTAACTGAAATATCTAAAAGTAAATCACAGCATAAGAAAATCGAGCAAAGGACTCCTAGTTTGGTCCAGAGCACCAATTCTTTAAGGCCTTGAAGAGTTGCTCAGCATCTTGCCCCAAGGTGGTTGTTTTATCTTGGAGAGCCTGGGTCCGTTGATCAAGTCATTGAGTAGCATCTAGAAGAATGTTGTTCCATTTTTGCACTTCTAAGTCCTGGCTAGAATGTGTTTGTTGAAGCCGTTCTTTATTCTACCGGAGCTCCCTCAATATATTGGTGACTTTATTAAGTTGCGCACTGAGATCCACATCTCTTGAGAGATACTCTTGATAGCTTCTTCACGGGATGCAAGCTCACGTTTTGCTTCAGCAGCAATTTGTCCTTTCTGCCCAGAGTTGTGTTCAAAATCTAAATATGCTTGGTGCAGTTGATTTGAAACATTGACGAGCTGGGTCAATATTTCCTTAGCTCTAGAAACCCCTGGTATATTAGTAGGGAGTTGCGAAGAAATAGTTTCCAAGAAGGCACGGTGAGTTGGATCGCTTAGTGAAGTAGCATCTAATCCTTCAAGAGTTTTTGTTAGCACCATATCAGTGGCATCCATGAATGCTTTCTCAACAAATGAGAGGTCCATGCTTGGCGGTGACATTTCGCTACTTTTTGGTTGGTAAGGTCCTTGTTCACAACCTAAAAGAAAAAAATGAAACAAGAGGAAATTTATGTAAGCAAACTTAAATGAAATAGAACAAGAAATTTTGCGTACATTAACACCTATGCAATGCATATGAGGCTACCATGAATGGAAGAAGTTAAGGTATCAAGCGACTCAGAGTCTGGGGGCAGATTATGAGCCAATGCTAGAATAGAAATTGGATGGTCGATGCTTGGTCTGGTTACGTCAAAATCTTCAACTGATATATGGAAGAATTCACTGAGATCATGATCACTTTAACTTGTAAGCATGCGATCGAGCTCCTCACTACTTACCATATCCTCAATACTAGGGATGTCCAATGAGGATATGGAATCAAAAATTTTTTTCTCATTTTCAAAGTCAAGCTTGTGTTTAGCTTTTGGTCCTTTCTCACTCTCAATGGAAATGATTGGGGGTGGTCCACGCTTTCCTTTTCTCTCAGGTAATACATCAACATTAATTATTTCTAAATTTTCTTGCACAACATGCACTGGCAAACTCTCTCTTGGTAAAAAATAAAGTGGAGAGCCTTCTGCTTTGTCTTTAGATGAGTTACTCTTTTGCTTCTGCAAAAAAAAAAAGAGAAGCGAAGTAAATCGGTACAGGCTAGGAGATATTATTATAGAAATACTAAATAAAAATATATACTATCTTACCACGGTGAGTTGTCTTGGAGACTCAATAACCTGGCCATCAGAGAGATAAGTATGTAGGACCTGTCTCCAGTGATCCTTAGTCATTGTTTCCTTCCTTCTGATAGCCGCTACGTGTTGATCTTGGCAATCAACATGCACCTTTTTTACCACAATAAAATCTTCAGATTAGAGTTTGCGTGCAAGAATATGGCCATACTGTTCAGGATTATTCATCCTCCTCCTCTCATATGGGACTCGACCAAGTGCACTGCCATTACGAAGTTCACTCAATACCGAAGTGAAGGGCTGTATAAATTCACGCCACCACCTAGCCCAAGCCACTGAAGAGCTGCCATCACGGGAGTCATCTAGGACATGATATAATTTTGCTTGTCCCAGATGGAGTACATGTGCCCAATGTGATGATGACATCACTTCTACTGATATGAACACTCCTCTTACTGCTTCCATGAATGATGGGCAAGGTCCAATCACTCGGGCACGTGCTCGTCAACTCAACTATCAGGTAAACTGGTTTTTAGGAGTCAATAATATTTTCGCTGAGCATTCGATACTTCCTAAGACTTGTGATTTTCTTGTTCTTAGGAACCATGGAGAAGAACCACGCGAGCTCAAGTGTAGAAGTGGAACCGTCAAGTGCAATCCAACTCATATTCGCGAGTTCGACTCAGATTCGGACTGCTTGACAGCGCCTACTTCAAATGGCTATAACTTTTGATCCAAAAGTTTTCTCGGGACCCGTGAGTACTCGTTGGAAAGATCTTGGAGTCTACTTTCAGATGAATCTGGTCTCACCTCGAAATTCCATCCGAGCTGATCAGAAACTACAAAACAAATTGTGTCACTTTTCCAATCCGAGTCAAAGTGGGCCTTGTAATCATACTTAGACTATTTGGGCTGGCACTATTCATGGATGATACTATTTATGTGAACAGTACCCATGAATAGTACTACACCCCCTTTTGTTAGATAAGTGCAACCTCCCCAATCATATTTAAGGAGGTTGCACCTCTTTAATTTTCCTTGGGTTTTTCTTAAGAGTTTATTCTGCTTAGCAGTCTCACTGCACGTTCGGTTGAGAAACCCCAACTTGTGAACTTAATTTTTATTCGTAATACAATTTTAGATTGCATCTTTTACTCTCTTGCTTGTGTTCTCGATTCGCTTGCAGGAGATAGCCTTCTTGGCGAGGTCAACCGCGTTCGGCACGATTGATAACCATCGGAGCAGTGGTGTAGTGATTACAAGGGGATCAATCTGTTTTGTAGGAGCCTTTGGATCATCAACGTCGAGTTCTCCATAATCGACTTATCAGTACCTCTCGGAAGATCGGGTCATCGTCACATTACAATGAGCATATGCAATCCTGACGTCCTCCCTTGTATATAAATTCAGAAGGGTTGGGAAAGGCACAACTTGATCGAATCTGAAGTGTTGAACCACACGGTCGGGATGGTATGGCTCAGTGATACATAAATCAGTGGATATAGTGGCACACCTCCATGGAAGCATACCACGGCAAGCAGAAATCATGAAGGCCTTTCTTTTGTGACTTGCACCTCTAAGTTTTGTCAAATCATAAGGATGCCATGAAATATTGGAAAAGTTCAAGAAAAAATCATGTGCATCTTCATGACAAAAGTGATTAGGGGTCCTAAACATAGTGTTTGCCATGGCTAGCTTCTGCACTGTATGCTTATAAGTAGGGAAATAAGGTGTTCTCACCTTATTGCCAAATATCCTTTTTTAAATACACACCCATCTAGCCAATAACAAAATGGACCGGCCAAGGTCGCTTTGTGTAGGAGGGACTGATTGGATGAGTGTTGATCAACCGCAAAGAATAGTACAAGGAACATAAGGTAGGTGGAGCTAGGGAAATTTGGCGCCCTAATGATATACAAGACGCCATTACCAATACACCTTGGCAGATGTAGGGTCCACCTCCAACAACCACGAAACGACAGAGCTAAAGAGCAAGAAAAGCCTCCATATAGACGGGCCTATCTCGAAGGGAAGAGAATGATAAAGAACCATCCCTGCTGTTATGAAAATAGTCACACCACTCTTGGAAGGAAACTTTACCATCTACGGCGAGATTGTTCCACACATCTAAAAGATGGGACAAGAAGTTGGGATATAGTAGTAAAGATGGGTCAAGCTCATGAGTAGGTGGTATATACTCCTCATACATGTCTCCTCCAGAGGCAAGCCAGCCATTTTATGCATGTCAAGAAGGGTAATGGTGCGCTCGCCACATTGGAACAGGAAGGTGTTGGTGTCAAGAAGGGGAAATGGAATATTCGCCCAAAGAGCAATAGATGGTGCCGTAAATGTAATCGACATCATCCTCTCCCCCTTTTAGAATCAGAGAATGGTTTCTTAGGACTTCTATTCCCCATTCAACATACCTAGTTGAAGATGAAATATGTTCGATATCATGATTTTCCCAACTAAGACCTTCTTCAACCATCCTGGTTCCTAGGGTCATAGCCTTGTCAAGTCTGGGCAAAGGTGCCGGAGGATAATAACAAAGACCTAGAAATGAAGAACCTGATTTCCACCCACGATGGCTAAGATCGATAATCCCCTGGGGCATCTCCTGTTCTTTTATAATGGGGTTGATAGCCTCATCAAGATTAGGCTCAAAAAGTTGCCTTGTTGCCACCCATGAAAGTGACATCGAGTAGGATAAAAAGGACTGTTGATCCCGCACCATCTAACAAAATAAAAAAATACATGTAGTGCAGTTAAAAGGAATGATTTGATGAAATAAAAGAAAATAGCCTTAAAATGTTATCAGAACAGGTTGCCTACAGCTCAGCTTATTTGGCACTAAAAGATAAGAGTGGTTTAATTAGGATAAGCACTAATGACATAAGGGCCCGTTCATACAATGTGTTGCCGCTACGTATAATCTTTATAATGTGTTGCCGCTACGTATAATCTTTATAATTAAGATAAGCACTAAAAAATACATGATGGCATTGTATGTGGTTTAACGGCCAAAACTAGTACACAATATGTTGCCGCTACGTATGATCTTTATAACGTGTTACCGCTACGTATAATCTTTATAATTAAGATAAGCACTAAAAAAATACATGATGACATTGTATGTGGTTTAACAGCCAAAAATAGTACATGCATGGATGTATAGCTCAACAGCGTGAGTTCATCCGTAGCCAAATACATATGTCGGATGTATAAAAAAAATACACATGATACATATATACATGTCGAGCTCCAGATCCGAAAACAAATATTTTTGATCCAAGATGACGTATCATGCAGTCTACAGAAGTATAATGCAATCTGATAAAAAATAGAGAGGATGGAAAATCTCACCTTCTAAAGGGAGGCTGACACACTGAATCTAGTTAGAAGATGGTTCGTTGATTCCAGGCAGCATCCAAACCCTAATAGTGAAAGTCATTACGCATAGTTGTTATTGAAAAGATGCCTAGGCAAATAAGGAAGAAGTAAATTAGGAAATAGTCATACATACCGAGTGAAGAAGAAGAGTGTTGCTGACTCAATCAAAGGAGAGGAAAACTTGACTCCAGGTATTAGACTCAGGTATTAGACTCAGGAAGAAAGCAAAAGGAGAGAGCAGATGACCACGGAAGATGAAAGCTAATTGTGCGTGTTAAACCAAAAAAACCAGCGTCAAGAGTGGCGTCAGTTAAGCTGCATCAGTTAGTTGTAGATATGAGGGCTTATACTTCAAATGGCTAAAACCAACGCATGCAAGGTTGCATGTGTATGCACGTCCTAAAAAAATTCCTTCATAGCTTGAGCATGTCTGCATCTAAATAAATACACCGGATGTATCCAAATACACCCAATATACACACACACACACATGATGCGTGTTGAGCTCCAAATCCAAAAAAAACACTTTCGCACTCGGACCTCGAGGGGGCATCTGTTGACACCAATTTTGTCATGAACTTTTACACTCGAGTTATTATGCAAAATCAGAACTCCACCTTCCAAAATTTTTTCTACGCAGTACACATTGAACTCGAGTGGCAAATTTTTACGGCTTTGTAGGGCAAGTAAAAATCTTATGTCAAATTTTCAGCTCATTCGGAGAACATATGCTCACCTAAATAGGATGATATAGCCGGATGACGTACACAAAAGCACAAGTCCGCCTTCCAAGATTTTTATGGCATGTTTGCAGGGCAAGTGAAAGTCTTATGTCAAATTTTCAGCTCATTCGGAGAACATATACTGACTTGAATAGGATGATATAGCCGGATGATGTACGTAAAAGCACAAGTCCACCTTCCAAGATTTTTTTTGCACAGTGTATATTACATTCGAGTGGTGAATTTTTACAGCATATTTGCAGTGCAAGTGAAAGTCTCGTGTTTAATTTTTAGGTCATTCGGAGAACAAATAGTATAAATTGATATAGCCGGATGGCATACACAAAATCACAAGTCCACCTTCCAAGATGTTTTCTGCACAACGTATATTACATTCAAGTGGCAACTTTTTACGGCTTGTTTGCAGTGCAAGTGAAAGTCTCGTGTTTAATTTTTAGGTCACTCGGAGAATAAATGCTTACTTGTATAAATTGATATAGCTGGTCAGCGTACACAAAAGCAATAATAGAGCAAAGAAATTTAAAGAGAACAGAGATATTTTGCCACACATGCCACCTTAAAAAAATGTATAGCGGCCATGGTCGTGTGAATTAGGAAACCAGGGATAAGGGTTTCCGTTTAAACGGATTCTTTCCGTTTAAACGAGTCCCTATCCATATTGGGCACCTCACCCTCCCCTATAAATAGAGAGCCATATGGCTGATTTTGTACTCCATTGAATTGAAGCAATAAAGAAAGACCAGGAGTTCTCTCTACCTCTCTCTGTGTTCAATCTATTATTCGTCGCTTTGTGATTGATTCGTTCTTGTACTTAGCGAGAAATCTCTTGGGTGGTCGCCACGAGGGTTTCTCAACACGTTATCAGCACGAATCGCTCCGGTGAACGAAGGTAATCATCGAAGCACTTAATAGATTGGTTTTTCTAGATCGCTTTGAATTTGCTTTTCTTCGCGTTCTAGATTGTTTTTCTACGGTGCAAATCCCCCTAATCTACCGCAAGCAGACTTGAAGTCGCCGGCACAATGTCGATCGGTAGATTGTGAAACGGGGTAGATGTTGATTGCACTGTAGAAAACGATGCAAATCCGCCCTAATCTACCGCGAGCAGACATGAAGTCGCCGACACAATGTCGATCGGTAGATTATGAAACGGGGTAGATGTTGATTGCATCGTAGATGAGAAACAAAATTTCTTTTGCATTGCCTTTTCTGTTTGGTTGGCCCTGGCCTCTCGTGCGCGCATACCGACCGCCGCCTCCCGCACGAGGCACCGCCGTCGTCGCCACGCCCGCGCCCCGAACGGCGCGCCGCCTCACCGGCCTCGGCTCCGCGCGCGCCGCGCGCGCGCCGCCATCGCCTCGGCTCCCAGCGTCGCGCTGCCGCGCGCTTCGCCGCCATCGACCTCGGCTCCCGCGTCGCGCTGCCGCGCGCCGCCGCCACCAGCCTCCCGCGCTGGCCTCCGCGCGCGCGCCCGCATGGCGCCGCTGCCCGGCCAGCGACGTGTTCTCGCATGGCACCGCTGCTGGCCTCGGCGCCGCCGCCGCAGCCGCCTCTCCGCGCCGAACAGCCGGCGCTGTCGCTCCCGCGACGGGCGGCGCCGCTCGCCGCTACATCGGCCTCGGGCCACGCGCTTCGCGCCCCCGCCCGCCGCCGCCCGCATGGCCGCTTCGCGCTGCCCCGCGACGGCCGCCGCCGCATGGCCGCCCGCGTCGGCCCCGCACAGCCGCCGCCCGCATGGCCGCTCTCCGCGCAGCCCCGCGACGGCCGCCCGCGCCCGCCCCGCCGCGGCCGCCGCCCGACGGCCTCCTCCTCCGCTGCTGCTCCATGGCCGCCGCCGGCCGCCCCGACAACCTCCTCCCGCGCTCTATCTATGCCGCCCGCACGTTATGCCATTATTATTTTATGTATTTTCTGCAATTATTTACTGTTTTGATTAATTGTAATTATTTAATTACTTTTAATCACTGAAAATTAACAGTAAATTATGGAAAATGCATAGAAATTTATGAGACATTATGAGAACCTATTGTACCATTTATTTACCTGCAGTAAGTAATTTCATGCATGTTTACCTGAAGTAAATTTATATGTCCCATTCATCACATGTAGATGACTAGCATCACGAACCGAGAGTTCGAGGAGCTTGCCCAGCATGGCAAGAACTATCTGACGTGGGCATCCGATGTCGAGATAGTACTTGGAGCCAGGAAGCTCCGCGCAGCTATTGGGATTGGCGGACGGCATGACGCCAAACCCACACCTGAGGAAAATGATCAGGCACTTCATTTCCTCAGGCACCACCTCTGCATTACTCTCAAGAATGAGTATATGGCGGAGAAAAGCGCGCTAGCACTCTGGACCGCACTCAAGAAGCGGTTTGAAAGGCTAAAGTACACCATTCTTCCTCAGGCAGAGCAGGAATGGATCGGACTGAGGTTTGCCGATTTCAAGATGGTCGGGGAGTACAATTCTGCCTTGCACAGAATTTGTTAGGAAACCAGGGATAAGGGTTTCCGTTTAAACGGATTCTTTCCGTTTAAACGAGTCCCTATCCATATTGGGCACCTCACCCTCCCCTATAAATAGAGAGCCATATGGCTGATTTTGTACTCCATTGAATTGAAGCAATAAAGAAAGACCAGGAGTTCTCTCTACCTCTCTCTGTGTTCAATCTATTATTCTGTCGCTTTGTGATTGATTCGTTCTTGTACTTAGCAGAGAAATCTCTTGGACTGGTCGCCAGCGAGGGGTTTCTCAACAGTGTGCACGCGCATATAAAATGGTTGGCATGCATTATTAGATAGTTGATTAACTTCCATAAAAAGAAAGAGTTAGTTGATTAATCAATGCACGTGATAAAAAAAATGGCGCATGACTGCATGCATGCAAGAATTAAAGCTCTTCTCAAGAAAGAATTATTTTGGCCCACATCTCAGTCAAAGCTTGTTATGGCACCTTTCCCACATAGTAAATAAAGTGGTTGCATGCATCAAGGGGTTAATTACCTTCTCAATTACTGAAATTAGCAAAAATGATAATGACCCCACTATACAGCCACTGTATACATAGAAATGCAATGTAAAAAGAAAATGAAAGGTAGCCTCCTTGATCGTGTGCATGCATGCATGAATTAGGAGCTTCTCTAAGTAATCAACTACGCACTTGATCGCAGCGACTAAGCCCATTTCCAGTAGCCTGCATGCCCACGTATTTGCATGCTTGTGCGTGTGTAGCCTAAAGGCAGAGGCTTCGGTAGCAGTAGCAAAAAAAAATCAATCAGGAAAAGAAAATCAAAGTGAGAAGTTGCCATAACTTCTCTTCATGAACCACCCCTCATCCTTGCTCTATAAATAGGGGGTAAATGGTATAGAAAAGGATAACTTTTGGAGAAAAAAGGGAGGAAACGTTGGGCATAGAAGACATACAAATACGCTTGTAAGAGAAAGAAGAAAGGAGAAAGAGAGGAGGGAGGGCTGCACAAGCAAAAGTGAAGTTCTTGATCTTCTTTTTTCCTCTCTCCCTTGGTTCTTGGGTTTGGCCATTGCGGTACGATTCAAAAGAGTGTTCTCCCTATCTCCCTTCGCCTTTAGGTTTGGTCATTGTAGTACGAATCAACGTGCTTTATTTATTTTTCTTTTATATTTTTGCCCCTTGGTTTGGTCCCGTTAGGCGGATACAAACCTGAAGAACGAGTGCTTGACCTCTCATCTCTTAATTTTGGTCCCCTACAAATAGATACAAATCAAGGTGAGGCATAAAGACCTCATCTTCTCGGTTCGATCCCGTTAGGTGGGTACAAACCCAAAGAACAAGGGCTCGATCCCTCGTCTCTTATGTTCAGTCCCTTACAAATGGATACAAACCGAGAGTGAGAAGATTGAAAACCCCATTTCCTCAATTCGGTCCCCTCAAATGGATACGAATTAGGGGTGGGTGTATCCTGCAAAACAAAATAATAATAATAACACATGAACAAATGTTAAAAAAAACAACCTTCACCTTGGTTACGCTACATGCAAGCGCTCGACATTTGTAAGCGCTATGAATGCTAGTAATAATACAAGGCGGGGTAAAACAATAAAATAATAAAGTACTTAAACTTTCATACACTATGTGCATAAAATCCATGGCGCGCTAGTAGTAATACAAAATATATAAAAAACAAACTTCGCCTCAGTTACGCTACATGCAAGCGCTTAATATTTGCAAGCGTTATGCAATGCTAGTAGTAATACAAGGCGGGGCAAAACAATAAAAAATAAAATAATGAAAGGCTCCTATTATATACATGCATAAAATTCGTGTCACACTTGTAATAATAAAATATTAAAAAAATGACATTTGCCTGGGTTATACTACATGCGAGTGTTCAATATTTGCAAGCGCTATGTAATGTTTGTAGTAATATACGGTGAAGTAAAAAGATATATAAAAAGACTGAAATAATTAAAATCCAATCACGCTACATGTATAGGTTTGCTAAAAAAATAAATACTATGCCATGCTAGCAAAATAATATAAATACAGCTAAAATACCATCGAGCAAGTATCCATCAGCGACACCAAGATTGAAGACCTTTTCTTTTATATTTTTGTAATAGTCATATATTGTAATTTGTTGTAATATTTATGTTGGAATTCTTAATCAGGGGTTTTCTCGCAAAGAGATGTAATTAAGAGAATTTTTATGTAAATGTATTAGTTCTGGAAGTAATGGACCTGCAATACCTGATTTCTTTGTCTCATTTTCAATTAAATTTAATCAACTTGTCTCTAATGACGTGGACATGGGTTCCCGCTCATTTTCCCGTCATCACACATGGCTTATCAAAAACAATTACAAAAAATGGTTAAAGCTTATGAGGTAGTTCTGGATGGCTCCTAGTTCAGGACTTTTTTTTACTAAGATAAGACCAAAATGAATTTTAGAATGTGCTAAATATGCTATTTGTGCTCAATTCCTAGTACTTGAATAAAATGATTCAATTCTGAACTTGTAGTACTCTAAATTGACTCAATTGTAGCTTCCTGGTTCCATTTACCTTATTGACATGACTTGGCTCATTTTTTGTATATCTTTAGTTAAACTATGACTTTGAGTAACTTGCTAAGCTTAGAAATCCATTTAATTTTATAATCTTTCTCAATTAGCTTAGCTTTGCTATATATGGATTGCCATATCTAGATAGCTACTTTACATAATATACCTTGGTGTAATACTTGCAGAGTCACTTTAGATAATTTTCATAACTCATTTTTAAATAAAACTGGATAAGATGAAGCCACTTTATTCCTTGCATACTCTTTCTTCTTCTATGCATCTTGATGATTCTATTGTCAAAGGGGGGAACATTGGTAAAAATGCATGCTTTTATCTAAAGTATGATTTTGAAATTTTTGTGTGAATTCTTACTAAGTTGGAGCTTTTATATTTTGTCGTGACTCACTTATTCTTATGGATCTCTTCTCACTATGACTAAGGTCACATAGAACAATTAGTCTTGCATATGGACGTAGAGTGAGATTTTCCGATTTCTTTGGTGGAGTTGAAGCCTTTTGTGAAAAATTTACTCTATTTAGTGGCTTCACTCTATTTTTTGCTCATATGATCATTTTCAGTCAATCCAATCCTTTTGTGACCATTTTGAGCTTCTCTTTACAAAATTTCCTTTTAATGTCTAAAAACCATCTCCTATTTAGAGTTTTTGAGAATTTGCTAATGGATTAATCAAGTGGGGAGATTGAGAGATTGCCAATGGATTCATCAAGGGGGACACTGAGAGATCATGTGAGAGGGTCTAGGATGTTGTTTGATGAATCATTTTCATGTTTGTGGAGTTGGATTTTCAATTTTGCAATGTTTAATGTTTTTCAGAAGATTTTTAGACCCGACAGTCTAATCAGCTTCGTAAGCGGTCAAACCGGTTACCAGTGAGGCTGGCTGGGCTCACTGATGTGACCAACTGCCATCAGCAGTCAAACCGGCTGGCCTCAGTGATCTGACGAGTCAAGATGGATATTTTGGCTAGAAATGTGATTTTTGAGAATTTAGTCATGGTTTGGTTAGTTTGGACCTATGTCAATGCATTTATGGTGCATGAAATATATTTTGACAAATGTGGATGATGTTATGAACACTACTACAAAAAACTTTTTTACAGATGGTTGAAAAACGTCATCACAGATGATTTCGTGAGCTGTCTGAATTGATGAGTCAGTAATGACTAGTAAGGTGCCCGTGCGTTGCAACGGAAAATCAAATAAAAGTGATGCATACTATCAAATATGCATACATAATACAAAATCTGGTAGCAACATCTATATTACCGCATTCTAAATGCATACATAATACAAAATCTGGCATTATCCTTTTAAGTCGTTGGTTCATACTTAAGGGAAAATCCAGTACATCTAAGTATCCAACTATAACTCTTTCTGTTGTATATATTAAGTGGTCTGCAGGTTATCATTTGAATATTGTGAAATGTAAGCAAAATGTATGTTCAAACTCACTATTTTGTATAACAAAATATGATCCATGGGACCTAGACATTCAAAGCTGCCTTGAACCATCTTATATACCATTCCACCGAAATTTTTCAGTCAGTGGCTTCGGAATGCATTTATGGAACATTACTCGGAGTTTTGAATTACTTGGTGTTTCAAAAAAGTAGTGCACCTGTAATATCACACCTAAAACTCTTTTAACGCTAAACCCCTTTAACCCTAAAACCCATCTCCTACACCACCCATCCTCGTGCACTGTGTTCATTCCGCCTCCTCCCTGCCTCTTCTTCCGCCTCGCCTTCCGCCTCTCCATCCTCCCGCATTCGCGCCTTCCGCCTCCCTGCCTCTTCTTCGCCTCTCTCCATCGCCTCCCGCCGCCACGCCTTCCGCCTCTCCATCGCCTCCCGCCGCCACGCCCCGCCTCTCTCCATCGCCCCTCCTACCGCCGCGCCTCCCTCGCCTCCTCCCGCTCGCGAACTCATGCGCCTTTCTCCATCGCGACTCCCGCCGCCGCGCCGCCCTCGCCTCCTCCCCTCCCTCCGCCCTCGCCACCTACGCGCCTCGCGCGCCGCATCCTCCTCCCGCGCCGCCTCCTCCTCTACCCCGGACGCCTCCTCCCTACTCCGCTCTCCATCGCCCCTCCGCGCCGCGCGCCTCGCCTCCTCCCGTCTACCTCCCCACCGAACCCGTGCGCCTTTCTCCATCGCGACTCCCGCCGCCGCGCCGCCCTCGCCACCTTCGCCCGCCCCGCGCCGCCACATCATCCTCCCGGTGCTGCCTCCTCCCTAGCCCGCGCCGCCGCCACCTCCTCCTCTACCCCCCGGATGCCTCCTCCCCTACTCCCCCAATCCCCCGCACCGCCTCCCCTCTCCGTCCCCGCACCGCCGCCTCCTACTCCCCACTCCTCTCCCTCCTCCTCCGCATCCTCCACCGCGTGAATCGCCGCCGCCACCATCGACTCCCTCCTCCTCCCTCTATCTTCGTCGCGGTGGTGCCCGCCCGCCACGCCGTCCACGACCACGCGAACCAGTGCGACGGTTGGGTGATTCATCATCAGCGATTTTTAGCTTCTGGGTGGCGAATGTTGTCTAGTGCTGTAATGTTTAGACAAATTCCTTGATTATTTCTATAACGTAAGATGCAGGGTAGCTTTTAGTGAAATTATCTGGCCTTATGGTTTCATTTAATCTGCACATTGCCTTGCTAGTTACCTTTAGCCATTTCAGCCATACACACGTGATTCTAGAAAAATTAGGAGTCAAGAGGTTTTAAGATCAGGTCAGATGATGAATAAAGGCTTCACAAGTCTCAAGTTTGAACATACATAATAAAAGCTCACAAGCAATCCTCACCAAAAATAATCGAGTTCAGGAACAGGATGATGAGGATAACAACAAAACAAAACAAGATAGGGGCATATCCAATCTTCCCTGACCTCCCTGAGTTCTCTTCAAAGCTTACTTTTGTAGCATTAGACTAAAAGCAGAGAATAAAACTTCCGTTAGTGGAGTTGAAATCAGTACCTAATGCACACACTACTGAATAAGTACTTGGGAGAACCAGCTCCAAAAGAAGGGGGAGATGTTCAAAAAATAGGAAATAAGAATAATTGTGAGTGCATCAAATCAATTCTAATCCACACTAATATATATGTTTGATTGCAACCATTTACCACATCCCACACCTAGATAGCTGTAGTAGTGTATGAGCTATGAAATTTCTAAGGCAAATAAAAGAGGGGCTAGCTCTTAAGAGTTAAATAAGAATGCCAGGGGGGAACGTACAAGGATATAGGAAAGGTGTCGATGACCTTTGTCTCTGCAAGTTGCACAGAGTAAACCCACTGCTATCCTTTAATGTGAGTTCCTCCTTGGTACCAAGATGTACAAGAACAAAGGCAAACTTCCAAATTTCCTCTTATAGCAGCCCAATGTAAAGGAGTACAACCTGCATGACATCACAAAAGAGCTTAATAAAATGTGGATTGTGAAAGCTACCTCAAACAAATTATTAGCAATTCCTGATATATATAATTTGGCTATTACAAGAACACATTTAACTTTTACATGCTCTAAACAAGAAGGAACATGAACAATGAAACAAAGCACACCATGCATAAATGTTTATAACTAACACCTAATAATAGATTAATTTTTCAACTATCATGCATGCTAAATGAATTTTGAAACACTTACAAGAAATCATCTACCCAAATGAAGTGATCAAAAACAGTGCACTACTTTTTGAAACACCGAGTAATGTTCCAGAATCGACAAAGAAATCATCTACCCATTACAATGGCTTCTGAATGAATTTATGGAACATTACTTTTTCAGTCAGTGGCTTTTGAATGAATTTATGGAACATTACAGTGGCTTCTGAATACATTACTGTTGTATTATGCATGCTAAACAGAATTTTAAAACACTTACAGCAAATCATCTACCCATTACTCAATAAGGTTATATATATCTAGCCAAAATACAACACAAGAATAATATATTAAGATACAAAGATACCACCTTTCTCGGATATCGAACACTTGGATAATATGAGCATTGCATGATCGTGGATCGCCGCTAACACTTGGACACATGCGAATCGAATATGACATAGGCACATAGCACATAAGCATGTCATTATATCAACAACTATATTAAACAATAAATCTAATGCAAACTAACAATTTCAGCAAACAGTTTTGCAACCTTGTAGAGCATAACAATTTCAACAATTTCAGCTGGGTCTTGACGGAGCTCAGCTGGTTCACCTTCACGGCGAGCAGATCCTTCTGCAAATCACCACGACACAACAACACAAACACACGATTCATTTGTAATTTCAGCGCGTGAAGACTCGCCCGGATCAAGAACCAACCCAACCCAGAAGGAAGTGCGCGAGAGACGGGGGGAGAGCAGGAGGAGAAGAAAAGGGCGAGACCTTGTGGAAGTCGGCGGGAGCGATGCCGGGGAGGTAGAACCCGCGGGTGGCGCCGGCGGAGTAGGCAAGGACGAGGAGGAGCACCAGTTCGGCCGCCATGGGTGGGGTGGGGGATCACCACTTGGAGGACGAAGGCGCGGCCCATGGCGGCGTCGGCGAGTCGGTCCTCCACGTGCCGCACCTACCCGGCGAACACCACCAACGGGAAGGTCTCGATCGTCTTGAGCACCGCTTCCAGCTCCTCCTAGCTCGGGTACTCGGGGAGTTGCAGTGCCTTCTTCGTCTTCCAGCTGTCCATCGTTCACCTCCGCGCCGCCGCCGGCTTCTTATCCGGCGCCACCGTCAGGAACGAAGTCTTCGAAGCCGCGGAGGGATGGGAGGATGCGGCGGGAGGAGGGAGAGGATGGGGGTAGGAGGCGGCGGTGCGGGGATGGAGAGGGGAGGCGGCGCGCGTGGGGTTGGGGAGGAGGGGGAGGAGGCGCCGGGGCTGGAGGTGAGGCGGCGGCGCTTGGGAGGAGGAGGGGAGGAGGCGGCGCGCGGGGTGGGAGGGAGGGGAGGAGGCGGCGGCGGGGTGGGGAGGGGGAGGAGGCGGCGGAGGGAGAGGAGGCGGCGCGGGGTGGGGAGGGGAAGGAGGCGGGGGCGGCGGAGGGAGAGCGAGGCGGCGGGGGGAGAGCGAGGGGGAGGCGGGGGGTAGGCAGCGGCGCGGGGTGGGGAGGGGGAGGAGGCCGCGGGCCGCGGGGGGAGAGCGAGGGGGAGGCGTGGGGCGGCGGGAGGAGGAGGTGTGGGGGCGGCGGGGGGAAGCGCGAGGGGTAGGCGTGGGGGCAGAGGGGTGATGTTGGGATTTTAGAGTTTAATCAGATTGTGTGGCTGAGAAGAAGGAGAAAGATCGAATGGTTAAGAAGTGAGGGAGGGTGGACGTGACGGCAACCACCAACTCCTTCTTTTTAAATAGTAAAGATATGAGGTCATCACAAACAGCTTTCGATTCGTCTGTGATATAAATATCACAGACGGTTTTAACTACAAACCGTCTGTGATACTTGATTATCACAGACAGTTTTAACTGCAAACTGTTTGTGATATTTAACTACAAACCATCTGTAATATCCCAATTAGAAATCCGAGAATTTATCGATTAATCGGAGAGGATCAAATAGAAAAGGATTAATTAGAGGTTTCAAGGAGGGAAATTCTAAAATATTTTGGCAACCTGGGCCTTGGCCCAAGAGGTGGGCAGCCAAAAGGGGGGAGGGACCCTCCCCCAAACCCTAGCCGCCCCCACCTCCCCCCTGTGTGCGCCCCCTCCTCCCTCTCCTGTGGTGCGCCCCCTCCTCCCTCTCCTATGGTGCGCGCCCTCCTCCCTCTCCTGTGTGCGCCCCCTCCTCTCCTCCCTGCAGTGCGCAGCCTCCCCTCTCCTCCCTGCCGTGTGCACTAGAGGAAGGAAAGAGGAAAGGAGAGAAAGGAAGAAGGGAAGAGGAAGAGGAAGAGGGAAGGAGCTCGTGGGGTGTTCGTGGTGTTCTTCGGCAATTCGTCAAGGATAATCCCTGTTTTCCCCAATTAGATATATATTTTTTTTGTTGTGGAAGCAATGTCGGTATTCTGGACTGTTAGGGCAGATTGCGTTGGTCAGCTGTTTTGGGGTAGTTTCGTGGGGATTCAGGTCTGGACTTCTCCTAGAGAGTTGTAGAGGACGTCGTTATCTTTCCATGAAGTGCTAGAACGTGTTGATTGGACCTCTGTAGCAGAAGTTATGATTTTTTTCTAGCGAGACTGTTCTGCAGATCGGGAGGTTTCTGCCAGATTTTGGTAGATTGGTTTGGGCGATTAGAAAACGGGCGAATCAGGGGATCTCCATGTTATGAAAGTTCTAGATAATTGTCTTAGCTTTCCAGGAAGGTCAAGAAAGTATTATTTGGACACTTGGGCTGAAAGTTATGGCATTTTTAGTCCGCTGTCCAGAGAGCCCGACGTGAGCGTTGATATTTTAGAGAGTTGGATGTTGTGGGTAGAAGATGGCCGAATCAGGAAGGCTCACCAACTAGGCTTAGTTAGATAATTTAATTATCTTTCCAGAAAGTTAAAGAACGCCCTATTCGGACTCTTGCACTAATAGATAGGAATTTTTGAAGTTGATTGTTCACAGGGGTAGGTGGGATGACCTGTAGGATTTTGGGATTTGGAACTAAGTTAGACGAAGTTGCTAGCTTGTTGTTGTTTTTATTTGGGCAAAGGTTCGTTACTGTTATCTTAGCAACTACTATAATTATTATTCAGGTGAAGGACGGATTCCAGAGGCGGCACCTTCTGCACGTCCACCGTTTTTTCACGGTTAAGACAAGTATAACGGTGGTTTAAATTTAATAGTGTGGTATGATTGATGTTTAGTCCATATTAGGATCATGAATATGTGATGTGGTTGTGGAAAGAAATGCATTGGTGCTGTTTATGGTTGTTTCTATTTACAATGTTCATGAATACTATCGATGCCTGGATGATGTGAGTGCAAAGTTTATTTTATTGAGACATTCACGCATATGCATCATGCTGATTTATTGAAGTCTTAGTCACGAGTTGACTAAGCGTCGAGGTCCCCGTCATGTGGATGGCATAACGGGCTAAAGGTCCCCATACTTGTGGAGTATGGGCAATTGGTCCTTGTACTAGGTGGTACAGGCATGGGTGTGCGTCGACGGATGCACACTTTGCATTACCAGTAAAATGCAAAAGAGAAAGAGATAAAGAGTTTTTGATCATCTTGCATAGCATGGTTCGATTATATGTTTCATGAACGGGTTGTGAAGGAATGTTTATAATTGTATTCGCTTCTATCCATTATATTTGCTGAGTTGTTAGACTCACTCTTGCTGTTGTTGTGTTTTTCTTTTAGGTTCCAATTTGAGATCGGTATGCATGGGGAAATGAACTGAGTAGTATTGTTGCACCTTACACGGACTATCCACAATAGAAGAGGAATGAAAATAAAAAGCTATTTGCCTGAATTACTTAAGTAGTGAATGATCATTTATTTGTCGGATTCATATTGTAATAAAGGATTAAATATCTCTTAAGTTGTTTCCCTTCTTTATTTAATTGATTTAATGGTGAATGATTTAGGAAACTTTAACTATTCTGCTTAGGTTTTGTTATAATCTTAATGTCATTCAATGCTTCTACCCATATTTGTTGCTATCCCTGTCGTGAGCCACATTGTAGGGGAGGTTCTGCCGAAATTTTGTACCTAGCATAGTTGGATACTCTAGTCTTACCTCTAAATGGGTAGCATTCCGGGTCATTGCTTGACTGGGGTGTTACACCATCTATGATAATCAAGTATCAAAGATGGTTTGTAGTCAAAACTGTCTGTGATATTTAACTATCACATACGGTTTGTAGTTGAAACCATTTGCGACACTTGCATATCACAGACGGTTTTCACTGGAAACCATCTGTGATATTCTTTTCTTTTCCTAAATCTAATTCTGTTTATTTGCTAGCCTCAGGAATTGGTAGCCATGCCCTCTGAAATAAGCAGATCAACACATATATACATCCAATTTATATCTCAATTCATTTCAGAAACAAAAACATCCATTTCACAAATTAATTAATTGAAATGAAACAAACTATCTATTAACAAATACACATGTACAATTGAGGTCAATCTTATCCCAAACAAATTCATTCTACATTGTGGAACTCTCTATCTGATTTTATGACTTTAGACACACAAAAAAACACGCACTCTTCTCGAATTTGTGCAAGGTTGGCCTATTCCAACGCAGTTGTAGGGATGGGCACATCCTGTTGATAAGAATATCAATGTCGTGCGTACATATATAACTTGATAAGTATGAAATAATTTTTGCAAGATTGATAAACGTTAGGATCGGTGATCTTCGAGGGATCGAGTAGTAGTTGCATATGGTGGCAAATATAGAATCCACAGATATTGCCCGGCGGTTGCTGGTGGCACTACAAAAATAGAATTTGTTAATTTGAGAGGCATTACTACCAAGTGTTGTATAGTATTAACGTATACTAGCGAGTACTGAAAATTTTAAACAAGTCACAGGGCATTGGCCCCTTCGAGCCACGTACCTCTCGAATGTACGTGGCGAACGACCTGTGTGATTCCAAAAAGTTAGCCTTAGTCATTTGGAAGAAAAGAAAAAGTACAATACAGTTATATATGAAGAAAATGTATTTACCTATCGATTAATCAGCTGGTAACTGTGAAGTCGATTTTGTTCTTCCTTAGAGAATCAAGGTGTATTACCTTGTTCTATTTTGGTATAATTAAAATTAAAATCCAATGGAACCTACACAGGTATATCAGCTGCTGTCATTAAACCCAATCTCGTGTTGCTTATAAAGTAGAAATTAACAAGTATAGCCACTAGTGCAGCACTTACACCTAGTTGTAGGGCATAAGTACAAATTTCTTATTGCGGTGAGCCACCAATGCTGTTGTAATGTAACTCTTGACGAAGGATGCATCCTTATTGATAATATCTATGACAACCAAGCGTGGGTCCAAGAAACCAATTGGTGATTTCAATAATCTGGCTTTAATCACCATGTATCTATATACATACACAAAAGCAACAAATTATATATCACATTTATCGATATTACATGAACAGAGACTGTGATTGTACACACTTACAGCGTCCAACATCGAACGAGTGAGACATCGAGAGCGTTGAGTGTGAAGAGAACAAATAAATCCTCGAAGGTCACCGTGAAGACACAATCATAAACATCGTGCTGCAAATGATGCAGCTTGAATTTGACAGTGAGACCCGAGCGTCGTTGTCCCTTTGGCTTATTGGTCTATTTCATATACCAAGAATATAATCTCTGGCAACTAAGTCCTAGGGTTAGGAGGCACTCTGTCGGGACGATCATTGGCTCGCCTAACATGAATTTGCGGGCCAACAAAAGGTAGGGGATATCATCATCGGTCTTCTTTAATTTGCCCCTGTTGACTCGGCTGTAGATCGACTTCATGGTAGTCGATTATAAAGGTAGCTCTGGTGCGGAAAGTCCCCATGGTTGTAGCACCGGTGCAAGTTGCTTCTGTAGGAATAGCACCCGTGGATATGGCACCGGTGGTGTAGGTAGCTCTGGTGCAAATAGCCCCAGTGGACATGGCACTAGTACAGGTAGCTTTGGCTCAGATTGCCTTTATGGACCTAGCACCGGTGCAGAGACCTCTAGGTAGATGTCGCTTTTGGGCCACTGGATGAATGTTCCAATGGCTTACCCTAGAGTCATGACCTCGTTGTTCGAGGGCTTCTGTAGTGGGACGACCTCAAAATTAGTATGAATACCATCCACCTTGACTTTTCCAAGGCCTGGCGCTAAAGGTACACCATACACCAAGGCCCGGGGACCGGACGGATATGCCTAGCCACAAGCAGCGCACAGGGCAACAGAGGCATATCTCACTTGGAGCTTGCACTTCGTAGCCACCGACATAACGATATAAAATTAGCTACTCCAACAGGATTCAAGGTCGGGACAACCGTCGTCGAGACTTGACCTTCGAGGTCGGGGACTACGTCTATCTTAGAGTATCCCCACTCAGAGTTGTGAAAAGGTTTCAAGTCAGAGGGAAGCTAGCACCGCGTTATGTGGGACCCTTCAAGATTCTGAATCGAAGAGGTGAAGTCGCATATCAATTGGACTTACCGCCAAGCATGTCAGGAGTGCACAACGTCTTCCATGTCTCTCAGCTGAAGAAGTGCCTCCGAGTCCCTGCAGAGCAAGCAGCATTGGAAACCCTGGACCTTCAAGATGATCTCACTTATCAAGAGCAACCAATCAAGATTCTCGAGACTGCAGAGCGTCAGACCAGAACGAAGACCATCAGATTCTGCAAGGTTCAGTGGAGCAACCACACCGAAGACAAAGCCACTTGGGAGCGAGAAGAGGATTTGAAGGCAAGCACAAATGTAACTTAATAAGCCTTCCATTGATACCCATATGCATGCATACTACTCTGTTATATTCCCGGTGTAACTTGCATAAGCATTTTATATGCTTACCTTGGGAGTACTCTTTGTACTCACCTTGCTAAATCTGTTGCCAGACTTCGACGGTGACTACGACGGTGAGGACTACTTCAGCGAGTAGGACGCGTCTTACAGTCATTCGCCTGTGGGAGGCTGGATGGGCTGTGCTGCTACCTTTACTGCTTTCCGCTGTTTTATTTCTTTCATTGGCCTTGTGCCCATATATTGTAAGACTTGGCCTTGAGGCCGTATTTTGTCTTTTAATAAAATATTCAGTGGTGATTTTTGCATGATATACATTACTGTGAACCCTGTGTGCACTAGCTTTTCCTCGGATAGTGCGATCTACACAGAGGGACTTGGAGTTGTTGTTCTGGGTCTCGACAGAAATGGTATCAGAGCAATAATGACTCTAAAACCTGACCTTAGCTAGAGACCAACCTTAAGGATATATTTCGATAAGAAATGCCCTTTCCAAAACTATCTCTTCCTTTACTTAATCTCTTACCAAAACTGCTCACTAACTTCTCTCCTCTTCCAACTTTTAGATGGAGCAACCTACCTGCGTCTCCCATGGAACCCTTGCTGGACTTTTCACCGATGATCTATACAACCTCATGCAAGAGCTCAACTTCCGCCCACGCCCCCTCTACCAAGGGTATGTTGGCATGTACAGAGATGAGGAGCGCTGGAGGGTGGAAGTGAAGATCTTCAGAGATTTTGGATCCAATGGGGCCATTTACGTCTTCGACGCCCCCCTACCTTGAGCTACCTTCTTTGACGAAGTGCAAGATGCAGCCCGGGAGGCCATTCACCAGCTGAGAAACATCTACGCTCGAGACCTACAGCGCACGGACTTTCGCTACTTCCCCATGAAGACCCCTCTGTGGGCTGCCAGTGATTTCTCATCTACGGAGTATGAGAGCAACCCCCGTCTCATACGACAGGTGGAATTCACCAAGTCCATGGATCACATGTACCAGACCACCCTGGACAAGCTACACACCGCACAGCAGAAGCTCCGCGCACGGGAAGAAGAACTTGCCGAACTCCGTGCTAAAGATGCAGGCTCCACTGATTCCGGGCCTTTTCCGAGGAGACTCGAGCGCAGCACTAGTGTCTAGACAACCCTGAGTCTTAGAACGTTATCCGTGAGCTGTAGTCCTTTGTTAACAGCCACGAGGCTATTATAATAAAATAAAAAGTTTTGTTTGGCTCTTATTTGTGTTTTCCTTGCTCTTATGTGTTATTTTGGTGGGATTGTTACTAGAACCTCTCCTTTAGTTCCCTCTCTAAATCTGAAAGCTTCAATAGATGGTGAACACAAGAAGGAACTCCAGCCTGGACAACACCAACCCCAGAGCCCAGGGAAGCCAGTCAGCTCCAATTCCCTCGCCTCCACCAGCAGCAGGACCAGATTGGGCGCAGTTGATGGCCAATCAGAACCAGTTGATCCAGCTGTTAGCTCAGACTATCAACAATCCTCAGGCTCATCATCAACCTGCCCAAGTACCTCCCAATCGCCTTTCAGAGTTCCTAAGGATCAAGCCACCGACCTTCGCCGGCAGTGCCGAACCAATGGACGCCGACGACTGGCTCAGGTCGATTGGCAAGAATCTGGATATACTGCAATGCACTGATCGGGAGCGAGTCCTGTTCGCCTCCCATCAGCTGAATGGGCCCGCATCTCAATGGTGGGATACTTTTACCGCTTCGCATGCCAACCCGCAAACGGTAACTTGGAATGAGTTCGAGCAGAGCTTTCGCAAAGCTCACATCCCCACCGGCACCATGGCACTGAAAAAGAAGGAGTTCAGGGCTCTGCGCCAAGGAAGTCGTACTGTCAATGAGTACGTAGAAAAGTTCAACCAACTGGCCCGCTATGCGCCAGAAGATGTGGCTTCCGACGAGGCCAAGCAAGAAAGGTTCATGGAGGGCCTGAATGATAACATATCAGTACAGCTGATATCGGGTGACTATACTGACTTCCACCAGCTAGTCAGTAAGGCCATCCGTTAGGAGGGCAAGCACATGGAAATGGAAATGCGGAAGGAAAGAATGGCGGACCAGAGGAACAACTCTGGAGGTTCTTTCAAGAGTCGCACCACTCCTCCGCACTCAAATAAGTTCAGACCCAAGGGCAGCAACTTTAAGAACCAGTCAGGTAGGTTCAAGTCCTCAACCAGCCGCCCGCCGTTTCAGGCCAACCGCCAGCAGTTCCAAAGCAACCGCACCCCAACAACCGGTGGCCAGATGCATAAAAGCAGTCCGACAACTGACGGATTAACCTGTTACTACTGCAAGGAACCAGGGCACTTTGCTAAGGCATGCCCCAAGAAGCTTCAAGCGGCAGCCACTCCAGGAGCCTTCGGAAGTCAGAACCAGGGGCAGCAGAAACCGCAGACCTTCGTCAAGGGGAGGGTGAACCACGTGACAGCTGAAGAAGCTCAGGCTACACCGGACGTCGTGCTGGGTATGTTCCTTGTCAATTCAGTACCAGCATCAGTTCTTTTCGATTCCAGAGCATCGCACTCCTTTGTGTCAAAAACTTTCGTGGATAAGCATGGGTTGGGAAAGGTATCTCTTAGCAACCCTATGATAGTTCACTCCCCTGGGGCAGAAATGAGAGCAGGTACCTTGTGCCCCAAAGTGGAATTACTCAAAGATGGGACCCGATTCCTAGCCGATATTTTGGTTTTGGAATCACAAGGATTAGATGTCATTCTCGGAATGAACTGGTTAGCCAAGAATCGAGGTCAGATCGATTGCGCTACCAGATCCATCACCCTCACCAATGACCACGGCGTAGAAGTAATCTTCTCTCCCCAGATCCCGGAAGCGGAAGAATGTGCCCTCTTCCACCTCCAAGTCTTGGAAGAAGTACCGATAGTGCGGGAATACCCAGATGTTTTTCCCGAGGAACTGCCAGGAATGCCGCCGGATAGGGAAATCGAGTTTGTGATTAACCTAGTCCCAGGCACCGCCCCAATTTCCAAAAGACCATATCGGATGCCTGCAAACGAGTTAGCAGAAGTGAAGAATCAGCTCAAGGAACTGGAAGACAAGGGATACATCCGACCCAGTTCGTCACCTTGGGGATCACCCATCCTGTTCGTCAAGAAAAAGGATGAGAGTTTGAGGTTATGTGTGGATTACAGAGCACTCAACGATGTTATCATCAAGAACAAATACCCCCTCCCCAGGATCGATGACCTGTTTGATCAGTTAAAAGGAGCCGGTGTCTTCTCCAAGATTGACCTGTGATCAGGATATCATCAGTTGAAGATTCGTGAGGAAGACATCCCCAAGACTGCCTTCTCCACCAGATATGGACATTATGAGTTCACAGTCATGTCGTTTGGACTGATGAATGCACCGGCCTATTTCATGAGCATGATGAATAGTGTATTCATGAAATACTTGGACAAGTTTGTGGTGATCTTCATCGATGACATTCTCATCTATTCCAAAAATGAAGAAGAACATGAGCAGCATCTCATGATAACCCTGGAAAGGCTTCGAGAGCACCAACTTTTTGCCAAATTCAGTAAATGCGAGTTCTGGCTAAAAGAGGTTGCCTTCCTTGGGCATATTGTGACAGCTGAAGGAATAGCTGTGGACCCTTCCAAGATAGAAGCGGTAATGGAGTGGAAGCAACCGGAATCCGTAACTGAAGTTAGGAGCTTCCTTGGACTTGCGGGTTATTACCGCTGGTTCACAGCAGGGTTCTCTGAGCTTGCCAAGCTAATGACTCAGTTGTTGAAAAAGGAAAAGAAGTTCGAATGGACGAAAGCTTGTGAGCAAAGTTTTCAAAACCTCAAGAAAAGACTGGTTTCGGCACCCGTGCTGGTTTTGCCGGACGTGTATAAAGGCTTCGAGGTTTTCTGCGATGCCTCTCGCCTAGGCTTAGGCTGTGTTCTGATGCAAGAAGGCAAAGTTGTAGCCTATGCATCGCGCCAACTCAAGCCGCATGAGTGCAATTATCCTACTCATGACTTGGAGTTAGCCGCAGTAGTGCACACCTTAAAAATCTGACGCCACTATCTTATCAGTAACCGTTGTGAGGTATACACGGACCATAAGAGCTTAAAATATCTTCACCCAGGCAGAACTCAACCTGAGGCAGCGAAGATGGCTGGAGTTGATAAAGGACTATGACATCGGTATACACTACCCCCCCGGAAAGGCAAATGTTGTAGCTGATGCCTTAAGCAGGAAGTCTTATGCAATTGTGGTTTTATTGGAAGAGGACCAGACCCGACTTCAGGAGGGAGTCGCCCGTCTAAGTCTAAATCCGACAGGACCAAGCATCCTCACCACCCTGGAGATACAACCTGGCTTGCCTGATCAGATCAAGGAAGCTCAGAAGGTTGACGAGGATATTCAGGAAATCAAAAAGAGTATGAGAAGAGGCAAGGCCCCAGGATTCAGTGAAGATGAGCATGGTACCGTCTGGTTCGAGAACCGCATCTGTGTGCCAAATAATCAGGAAATGAAAACCATTATTCTGAAAGAAGCTCATGACACCCCATACTCAATCCACCCAAGTCGTACCAAGATGTACCAGGACCTAAGAGAAAAATATTGGTGGGTTAGTATGAAGCGAGAAATAGCAGAGTTTATTGAAGCCTGCGATACCTATCAGCGAGTCAAAGCCGAACATCAGAGGCCAGCTGGACTCCTGCAACCACTGCCAATACCAGAATGGAAGTGGGAAGAAATTGGTATAGATTTCATAACCGGACTCCCAAGGACACAATCGGGTTATGATTCAATCTGGGTGTAAGTGGCTCACTTTATACCAGTCAAGACCACTTACTTCGGGAGTAAGTTAGCTGAGCTATACATGTCCCGGATTGTGTGCCTGTACGGCGTTCCAAAGAAAATAGTGTCAGATCGAGGGAGTCAGTTTACTTCGATTCGCGTAGTCGTCAAGAGTTAGGGAGTAAGCTCGCCAGCCGCTTACCACCCCGCATGGATGGTCAAACAGAGAGAGTTAATCAAGTGCTCGAGGATATGCTAAGAGCTTGCACTCTGGACTTTGGAAACAGCTGGGACCGTTCATTGCCCCATGCAGAGTTCTCGTACAATAATAGCTACCAAGTCAGTCTGCAGATGGCACCTTTTGAAGCCTTGTATGGTCGAAAGTGCAGGACACCCTTGCTTTGGGATCAGCAAGGAGAACCTCAAAAAGCTGGGCCGAATCTGCTCCAAGACGCCGAAGATAAGGTTAAGAAGATCAGAGACAGACTAAAGATAGCCCAATCTCGATAGAAGAGCTATGCGGACAACCGTCGTCGAGACTTGACCTTCAAGGTCGGGGACTACGTCTATCTTATAGTATCCCCACTCAGAGTTGTGAAAAGGTTTCAAGTCAGAGGGAAACTAGCACCGCGTTATGTGGGACCCTTCAAGATTCTGAATCGAAGAGGTGAAGTCGCATATCAGTTGGACTTACCGCCAAGCATGTCAGGAGTGCACAACGTCTTTCATGTCTCTCAGCTGAAGAAGTGCCTCCGAGTCCCCGCAGAGCAAGCAGCATTGGAAACCCTGGACCTTCAAGATGATCTCACTTATCAAGAGCAACCAATCAAGATTCTCGAGACTGCAGAGCGTCAGACCAGAACGAAGACCATCAGATTCTGCAAGGTTCAGTGGAGCAACCACACCGAAGACGAAGCCACTTGGGAGCGAGAAGAGGATTTGAAGGCAAGCCATCCCCATCTCTTTTGCTAGCCGGTGCAAATCTCGAGGGCGAGATTTCTTTTAAGGGGGGTAGGTTTGTAACATCCCAAAATTTTTACTCCTTTATGAAAACCAATTCTGGAATTTATTGGATTTTTCTGGAGTTTATTACAAAGTCCTGATTTGAGAAAAATTAAAAACTTTAATTTATAAAAGCCAAAAATGAATTTATTGCATTACTGAAAGTTAAAACAAAGGTAATTCAGCTTCCTAAAGTCAAATATGAAATTACATTAATTTTCAGGATTTTATAAAGATTTAAAACTACCCTTTTAAAACCAAATTGTGCTTTTGCAAAATATAAATGTCAATTTGGGTGGAAAATAATTTTATTAAGTCTCAATTAGTCCCAGAAGGTTCTCTGAATTTTTCTGGAATTTTTAAAATTTATTTGGTATTTTTCTGACCTTTTTAAAGCCTTCAACTCATTTTTGAAAATCAAAAAGAAAATAAAAACCCAAACCCTCCCTCAGGCTGCCAAGTGTCGAGCATCAAGCAACGGATCTGTTTTCAGCCATCCGATATCACTTACCGATTCAATCCCGCCTTCCCCCATCATCGGGTCGACGCGTGGCAAGCATCGGGCCGTCCACTCCCCCGCCCGATTCAATCCCCACCGCCCGCGCCAACTTACCGCTTCGCCCGCTTCATTCTTCCCTCCGCCCGGCACGTGGCGTGATCTGCACCGCCCCTCGTTGCCGCTTTCAATCACAGCCATTCCTAGTCACTTAAAGCACTCGATCGATTCGGATCTAACCTGCGTTGTCGGATTGAATCTCGATCGTTCCCTTTCACTTACCCCTTTGCCCGCGGTCCAGCGGCCCCGATTTCCTTCCCGTTTTCTTCTCTCGCTGACATGTGGGCCCCGCCTGTCAGATCCGTCGTCCCCGAACGGTTGCCTTCTTCCCCGCGCGATCTCCGCCGCGACCGCCGCCATTAGTCCCGAAACCGAAGCTTTGAAAGCTTCGGTTTCCATCCCTCTCTCTTCCCCGTGCCGGTACCCATTTACTCCCCCACATGCACCGCGTTCGTTTCTGGCATTAAGTCGTGCTTTACGCCCCACCTCGCCGTCGCGTTCATCTTCGCCGCCGGAGTAACTTCGGGCGCCCGTTACCACCCCTCCCCCGCCTATATAAAGGACTCCCCGAGGTTCCCCTCCTCACACCGCCTCCCCCTCGCCCCTCAATTTGAGTCCCGGAGCCCGCAGCACCTCCCTGTGCTCGATTCCCCCTCCGCGGCTTCGACAACTCCGGCGAGCAATCGGCCCCGCCATCGGCCACCGCGAGCCTCACCGACGCCACCCCGACCCTGCTCGTGCCTCGGCGATCCACGGCGACCATCTCCCCGAGCACGTGCACCACCGGAGCTTCCCCGCCGCCGTGAAGCCCTCTCCGACCGCCGCCCCTCTCCGCCGACTTTCCCCTCCGGTCACCCTTGGCCTCCGCGCAAGGTACCGATGCACTCCCCGCGTCCTCCTCTTCATTTCGGTACCCTCGGCCGGCACCGCCGCTCACCGGAGCTCCGGTGACCATCGGGCCCCGAGCGCCGCCGCCGCCAGCCACGTCGCCGCCGAGCCGACTGGCGGTGCGTGGCAGCGGTGGCGGCGGATCGCCGCCACGCCGCGCGCCGGGCGCCCTCCCGCGCCACCTCGCGCGCGCTTGCCACGTCGGCATAAAGCCGTGACGTGGCAGCCACGTAGCGACCACGTGGTGCCAAGTGGCAGCCATGTGGAAGCCACGCCAGCGCCACCTCGCTCCCCGCACACCGCCTACCACCTCACCCTCTCCTCGGGTCCGTGGACTCGGTCTACAGAACCTGGGCCCCACCTGTCAGCCTCTCTCCAGAATATTTTAACCCTAGGGCTGACGTCATAATTTGTTATTTCCTTTAGGAAAATAATTCTTGCTGACGTCATAAATCCTTTTCGGTTTAAAATTAAATCCAGAAAATAACCCTTTTTCTTTTTAATTGAATTAAAACTTTGGAAGGCTATAACTTTTGCATTTTAGCTCCAAATTGACCCATTCAAATTTCTAAATTTTTATAAAATCATGATCTATCTGTTCCTGGAATAAAAATGAAATTTTGAATTTATTTGAGTGTTGTTTTTGAATTTTCTTTGAATTGGCTCTTTCGTTAGATTTTGGCGATTCCGGAGAGTTTGAATTCGACGATTCTCAGCAGGACTTCGAGCAAGGCAAGTTACACCTTTGACCATGTTGAACCTAATATTTCAAATTTATTTATATTGTTTTACTGTATATGCATGCGTACTTCTATTCAAATTTAATTCAAATTCAATTTTAAAACTTTAGTTATGCCCATGATCCTTTGATTATAGCCCATTTGAATCTCAAATTCATGTACCTTGTCACCCTAGCTGAAAACTAGTTAGTGCCATAGTATTGACTAGAAAATTTTATAGAAATGCTTAGCCTGGCTTAATATAACTTTAGGTGGGATCAATCTTTCACATGAAATGACAGATTTTGAAAATCGATATCTTGACTTCGGTGAGTCAAGGATGGTTTATGAAAATTATTTAAAAATAAAAATAGAAACTTATGTTTTGAACTTAGGCTAATGGTTAGGTGGTGGGTGCCGGCATGCCTCGTGTTTGGTGACGTTTGGTTGATTGTCGTGTACGGGGGTACGTGGTTGAGCCTAAATCAACATAAGGACCGTTTCTGTGTTTCACTTTACGAAGTCACTTCGTACTACCACAAGTCCGGTATGGGACGGACCTGGCTAAGTAATTTGTGAAGTTCCAATTATAGTCTCGCTATAGGATGAATGTGAGCGCAGCATAGGCTGTGGGAAGTCTCACATGGCACCAGAGGGGGCTCCAACTCGTGGATTCGAGTTGTGGTGAAACCTTAGTGGCGGCGTGATTATGTTGGCTATGGAACATTGGAACAGCCCTGTCATGAACTCTCCGCCGCACACCTACGGAAGTGTGTTTATCGCGTGGCTCGAGTGAGAGGGAATGTCTTGTGGGTAAAGTTGTACACCTCTGCAGAGTTAAAACCTATCTGGATAGCCGTGTCCACGGTCATGGACATGCGGAGTAAAGTTTTCACATATTAGATTTGAATTTTATAAAACTCGACTTTCAGAAAGCAAACTTTGGGTTTGACTTTGGTCCGGGTGGATACCCGTGGTTAGGTTAGTGTCGGTTGGAGCCTACACTAACGATATTATTTATTCCAAACATTGTTTTAATTATCTTATTAAAATTCAGCTTTCATACTTACGCGTTATATTTAAATTCAAGTATTGCTTTTTGCACAAATGTAACTTAATAAGCCTTCCATTGATACCCATATGCATGCATACTACTCTGTTATATTCCCGGTGTAACTTGCGTAAGCATTTTATATGCTTACCTTGGGAGTACTCTTTGTACTCACCTTGCTAAATCTGTTACCAGACTTCGACGGCGACTACGACGGTGAGGACTACTTCAGCGAGTAGGACGCGTCTTACAGTCATTCGCCTGTGGGAGGCTGGATGGGCTGTGCTGCTACCTTTACTGCTTTCCCCTGTTTTATTTCTTTCATTGGCCTTGTGCCCATATATTGTAAGACTTGGCCTTGAGGCTGTATTTTGTCTTTTAATAAAATATTCAGTGGTGATTTTTGCATGATATACATTGCTGTGAACCCTGTGTGCACTAGCTTTTCCTGGGATAGTGCGATCTACACAGAGGGACTTGGAGTTGTTGTTCCGGGTCCCGACACTTTTCGTGGTAGGGTTGGACGCGCAGCTACTCCGACGGTTGGGGGGCTGGCTAGCATAGGAGCGGCGGATGCATCCTACTGATTTTGTCTATATCTTCGCATGTCATCTCTGATATAATCAGCGAGCTCCTCTCTAAGAGATGCCTTGAAGTCCTCTCGTAGGTATGCCTGACACTCGACTTTAGCTCTCTACCTACTCCGATACGATCTAGAGTCATTTGAGAAACACTGTTTCTAAGGAACATACAGACCAAGGCCTCTCGTGTGACCCGGGTGTTCCTTATTTCCCAGGGCCGCAGAGAGTATATCTCTCTCCCTAATTGCCTGAAATGATCATTGGGAAGATTCTACACTCAGCGCTTCCTGCAAGAGTGTAACACCTCAGTCAAGCAATGACCCGGAATGCTACTCATCTAGAAATAAAACTAGAGTAAACTAATTACGCTAGGCACAAAATTTCGGCAGAACCTCCCCTGTAATGTGGTTCAAGACAGAGATTGCAACAAGTATAGATTGAAGAAATGAATGAAATTAAGAATATAACAAAATCTAAGCAGAATGGTTTAAGTTTTCTAAATTGTTCTCGATTATAACAATTAAATAAAAAAGGGAAACATCATAAGAGAAATCTAGTCCTTTAGTACAATTTGAATCCGACAAATCAATGATCCTTTACAACTTAAGTAATTCAGGCAAATAGCTTTTTATTTTCTATCCTCTTCTATTCTGGATAGTCTGTGTAAGGTGCAACAATACTATTGGTTCTTTTCCCCCATGCATGCCGATCTCAAAATGGTGCCTAAAAGAAAACATAACAACAGCAAGAGTGAGTCCAATGACTCAGCAAATATAATAGATAGTAACATGTATATTTGTAAACATCACTTCATAAATCCATCCATCAACCATTTAAATAAGTCATGCTATGCAAGATGATCAAAAAGCTCTTTATCTTTCTCTTTTGCATTTTACCGGTAATGCAGAGTGTGCATCCGTCGACGCACACCCATGCCTGTACCATCTGGTACAGGGACCAATTGCCCATACTCCACAAGTATGGGGACTTTTAGCCCGTTATGTCATCAACATGACGGGCATCTCAGCGCTTAGTCAACTCGTGACTAAGACTTCAATAAATCAACATGATGCATATGTGTGAATGTCTCAATAAAATAAATTTTGCATTCACATTGTTCATGCACCAGAATTATTCATGAATATTGTAAATTGTAATCATCCATAAACAACACCAATACATTCTTCCCATAACCACGCCATATATATGGTTCAAACATCGACATTCCACACTATCATATTTCAACCATCGTTATACTTGCCTCTACCGACGAAGCGACGAAATCACGCGCGTTCAGAAGCGAAACCGCCTGTCCAAAAAGGTACCTCTCAGCACACATTACAACAATGAAAATGCGACTCTCGAAGAAAAAATATCGCTAAGCCCCAAAACCCTACAACATCCTTCCCCGCGTAACGGTTCTACAACTTTCCCACTGCAGCGGCGCTGCTTAACATTTTCTTTTCTTTAAAAATAAAAAACTAATCACAGCAAAATACCTACACTTTTCATTTAGATCATATAGTTTTATCTTGTCATTAACAAGGGGATATCTAATGCACAAAACAGAGGACGTCCTCTATTCTAAAAGTCTGGACAGCCGACTTGTAACGCATCCCCAGAACAGATCAAGGCTCTAACAATTCTTGTTATTTTACAAAAGCTAGATTACTGAATTCCCTACCTTTTTCTGAATTATGACCAAAAATTTAAAAATCATCTTCTACCCCTAATTCCCATCTAAACAGTGGTCTGTCCCTGTCTATATCCCTGACGGACAGCGAGACTCCAGACCCTGGTAAGCCTAAATTACGTAGCAAACAAATCTAACAAAAATACAGTAGATGTGTATCGTCGTCTTCTACGTTTTTCCTTTTGGGGAGACCCTCGGGAAAAATCGTTTTCAGGGACATAACCGCACGAACAGAAATACTGCGCGAATCAATCTACAGGCAGGCAGCAGGGATCCTCTAATCGGGGGTTCTAAATCCTAATCCCCACCAAAATCTTGGGCTAAGAACCCCAAAATAGCAGAAATCAGAGGGATTGGGATGAGAGAGAATTACCTAGAGGTTTGGGATCGCCCCTCTTCTTCCTCTTCTTCTCCTTCCCTTCTTCTCCTCCTTCTCTTCCTCTCCTTCTTCTCCTTCCTCTTCTCCTTCTTCTCCTTGCACAAAAGCAGCACCATAGGGGAGGGAGAGGGCACAAGGAGGGTGGGGGTGGCGGCTTGGGGTGGGAAAAGGGGGAGGGAGGGCTCCCCAAGGGGTTTATAAAGGGGGTGCTAGGGTTTGGGAGGGGTACGGGCCCCCGTTTGGGCTGGCTGGTCCAAAGTGGCTGGCCCACCCCTCCGGATAGCCCAAAACCTCTTAATTAATTATTATAATTCTCTTTTTATTATTTTAGACTATTCGAAAGAATTTATTTTCACCTTTCGCGATTTACCAAAAATTCGGGCGACTCCGCGATTAATTTAAAAACTGACGCCGAAACGACGTTCAGGATATTACATTCTCCCCATCTAAAAAGGATTCGTCCTCAAATCTAACTCCTCAACCCACGAGGCAAAAGAACAATCAAGGAAAGACAACCAAAGGATAGAGCATCCCAAGGATAGAATATACCAAGGGAACAACAACTACGGGTACTGTTCCGCCTCGAAGAGCTCGTCCTCTTCTTAAGCATCCGGTCTTCAAGCTTCCACGTCGCATCCCACTCAGATTGGTTCGTCCAGAGGGTCTTCACATGCTTGATGGCTCTCTTCCTCACAGCCAGTTCCGGCGAGTCCACGATTCATGCTGATCGACGCCGAGCACCCGCAGCCCTTTCGGTTGGCTCTGAGTGGCCAACAGGTCCTACCGTTCTCACCAGAATTCCCCGTCGCAACTATTAAACCTCTTATTAAATATAATCGGGATAATACATTTTACCCCTTCAAAAGAATTTGACCGTAAATTCCACTCACATCATTCTACTCGAAGCACAAATATTATCTTTTACAAATAGAACCCAACAAAAGAAGAATAAAGGATTCTCAAGCAACACACTAGCAACTAACTTTCCTTTCAAGGACCACAATCCAAATCAAAGGATTCACCACAAAATATTTTTCACTCTCCAAGTAAACAATTGGATAAACCACACCACATAAGCTAAGAGTGAAAATCACTCGAAAGTCCAAAACAATCATTTTCTTTTCCCAACTGGAAAGGACTACGTCTCAACAACAAACAACTCAATTTGCAGATGACCTCTGCCAAAACACACAGCATAAACAAGAATCAAGCAAGCATTTTACTACTCGAGATATCATTAATTTCCCAATCCATTCACTTTCAAAATTTTCACTTTCTTGAACAAAGTATTTCCAACTCATCGCCCAACACACCCTCTCATTTAACTCAAGTTGGCTACCTCAACAATAAGCCCAAACTGAGTACATCATCTACACCCTTGTAGAGAGACTCACTGCTCTCAAAAAACATACTCCAGTCAAGACCTTGACCAACGGAATTATTTTGAGAAATAATTCCTAATGAGCCTCAATCCCTTAAGGATAACGATCCGAAATTCTTATCACACCCACACATAATCATTAGTAGCACATCGAGGATGCTATCCACAATCATCCCCTATTTGGTATCCACTCTGTTCCACTACTCCTACACAGAGACACTGGGCCTCCAAGGTTCTAGCCTAACAAAAGGTGAAGCCCAGATTCAGCTTTCAAGATCCTACAACAAACTTCCCGTATAAGATAGGGAAACCTCAGGTGAAAACCCTACTATTCCACAATTAACATACACTCAATTATTAACATCAACAAATTATTTGGCTTCAAGTCAAACATTCTATTTAAATCAAATCATTCCTAAGGATTACTCCACGAAAACCATATATCACCCAATGCATCTCAAACATCGTGATATTTAAGACTTCCACAAAAACATCTACTAGATCACCACTAACCAGTTACCATCACGCAACACAAGGCTTGGCAATACAAATCGATTACTCTTTCTCAGAAAATGAGGTAAGAAGAGATAAATCCCAGTACACAGAAATCCACCATCATTCACAGTAGCCAAAAGACCAAGAGAAAAATAAATAGCAATGAGGTTGGAAAAACACAAGATGAGGTCACCTGAACCTCAAATACTTCTAGTACAACTCTTTCTTTTAACAAGAAATAATTTTCTTTGATTACAGCATCCCACCAATTCCATCAAAAGATGTTTGAAGTCCACAACACAAGATTCAGATAAAAACTAATAAAATCATTCAACACGCCGCTTTACTCAAGGCAATAACGGCTACCACACTAGTCATAAGGTCCAAAAGATCCCAACCGCAAAACTCAAATCCTTTAATTCAATTAGTGTCATGGAACTATCAAATTCTTTTATTTATAAAACTCTCAACACAATACTCCCAACCACCTACTGTCAATTGTATTAACAACAAGATAAAATATTCTTTACAAGAATCATCATATTCTCTTACTACTTCATATCTTTCAAAAGGAACACCATATATCACTTCATGATGTTCTTATTATCTAAATAAGATTACAACTACTTAACCTAGGAAAAACCTAGAGCACAAGCCACAATATTGAAAACAAACTCTTTAACAGGTTGATATTGAACATGACAACCTCACAATCATGCTAGTATAAATCTCTTATTAGATTTCATTCATTTAACTCTTACTGATGCTCAACCCTAATTTAGCAAAAATTAAATGCACTCTACCATTACTGTCAATAATTGATTATTATTTTTCATCATAGCAGCATTCATGATCCTATCTCTGATTTGCAATCATAAAGCAATTATGAGCACAGATTCAATATTCCACCTAATGTTCAGACATTAGAACAAAATAAATTTAAACCTCAATAATACCAGGTTAATAAGATAAGATTCCATAAATCAATACATCAATCTTCATCTATTTCTTTATGCATGTTTCAATAATTTATAAGTTGTACATGCTCATCAAGTATGTAAAAAGAGGACATACTAAAGGTTAATATTATTAAGATAATATTCCAACAACTCCTTACTCAACCATCCCTAGTGGTCAGATTAATTACTTAAGATCAATCAATCCAAACTATCCAACAAGTTGAAAATTTTAAATAATCATAATAATCAAACCAATTTTTTTTCATATTCCTCAATAAATGCATGAGTTCTAAACATGCATAGACAAATTCTTAGCCACAATTCTTCGAGAAACTATAACAGGACAATATCATATTAATCAACCTCACTTCTAAGGATATTGGTAGAAATTAATTATGTACCACGCTAGCATCTCAACTTGACAATTCACAACTTATCAACTACTTGCATAATTGCCACCTCCTACTCAGACACAACAAAACATCACAAAGGGTTTTAACACTTCCTTTTAGAAAAGAGAGGAATCAATCTTTAATAGTCGAAATAACTTAAAACAAATGCATAAAGCCAATGCTTCGCAAACAACAAACTTCCAACATAAAGCTTTGTTTTTTTTCAAAATATCAAACGAATAAATGAGTCATATTTTCTAGTAGGAAAAAATGGGAACAACATGAAAACCAATCTCACCAATTTACAGCGCTCACGAGCAGCAAAAGCATCTCATCAATCAAAAGAAAACAACAGTTGCCTCAAAACGATTGGAGGCCTTTTGGTACCCAACCACTGCAATAAACCACTAACCCAAGAGAAATATCGTTAACCGCAATAGGCCAAGAATTGGTCAAAATCAACACAAGAAAGATAACAACTTTTCTAAGAAACTTACCCACGACATCCGCAACTAAATTACCCGAGGTAACTGCATTACTAACCCCACACCACGAACGGTGGTATAAATAATCAATGCCCAAGGCAACAATTACAACCTGTACCTCTTGTCAACGACTATCCTCACTCATAGCAGTCATATAAGCAATTCATAATCATGCAAGATCATATCATAACATAAATCATCAATTCAACATGTCAAAAGCATAAATGCAATGCTTGACCGATCCCATCCTACTGTGCACCAGTGTGTCAATTTAATAATTTAATTACCACAGACCTAACGCCCGCAATGATACCAACTGTAACACCCCAGTCAAGCAATGACCCGGAATGCTACTCATCTAGAAATAAAACTAGAGTAAACTAATTACGCTAGGCACAAAATTTCGGCAGAACCTCCCCTGTAATGTGGTTCAAGACAGAGATTGCAACAAGTATAGATAGAAGAAATGAATGAAATTAAGAATATAACAAAATCTAAGCAGAATGGTTTAAGTTTTCTAAATTGTTCTCAATTATAACAATTAAATAAAGAAGGGAAACATCATAAGAGAAATCTAGTCCTTTAATATAATTTGAATCCGACAAATCAATAATCCTTTACTACTTAAGTAATTCAGGCAAATAGCTTTTTATTTTCTTTCCTCTTCTATTGTGGATAGTCTGTGTAAGGTGCAACAATACTATCGGTTCTTTTCCCCCATGCATGCCGATCTCAAAATGGTGCCTAAAAGAAAACATAACAACAGCAAGAGTGAGTCCAATAACTCAGCAAATATAATAGATAGTAACATGTATATTTGTAAACATCACTTCATAAATCCATCCATCAACCATTTAAATAAGTCATGCTATGCAAGATGATCAAAAAACTCTTTATCTTTCTCTTTTGCATTTTACCGGTAATGCAGAGTGTGCATCCGTCGACGCACACCCATGCCTGTACCATCTGGTACAGGGACCAATTGCCCATACTCCACAAGTATGGGAACCTTTAGCCCGTTATGTCATCAACATGACGGGCATCTCAGCGCTTAGTCAACTCGTGACTAAGACTTCAATAAATCAACATGATGCATATGTGTGAATGTCTCAATAAAATAAATTTTGCATTCACATTATTCATGCACCAGAATTATTCATGAATATTGTAAATTATGATCATCCATAAACAGCACCAATACGTTCTTCCCACAACCACACCACATATATGGTTCAAACATCGACATTCCACACTATCATATTTAAACCATCGTTATACTTGCCTCTACTGACGAAGCGACGAAATCACGCGCGTTCAGAAGCGAAACCGCCTGTCCAAAAAGGTACCTCTCAGCACACATTACAACAATGAAAATGCGACTCTCGAAGAAAAGATATCGCTAAGCCCCAAAACCCCACAACATCCTTTCCCGCGTAACGGTTCTACAACATTCCCACTACAGCGGCGCTGCTTAACATTTTCCTTTCTTTAAAAATATAAAACTAATCACAGCAAAAGATACATATCTGGATTCATCACTTAAATACCTACACTTTTCATGTAGATTGTAAATTTTATCTTGTCATTAACAAGGTGATATCTAATGCACAAAACAGAGGACGTCCTCTGTTCTGAAAGTCTGGACATCCAACTTGTAACGCGTCCCCAGAACAGATCAAGACTCTAAAAATTCTGGTTATTTTACAGAAGCTAGACTACTAAATTCCCTACCTTTTTCTGAATTATGACCAAAAATTTAAAAATCATCTTCTACCCCTAATTCCCATCTAAACAGTGGTCTGCCCCTGTTTGTATCCCTGACAGACAACGAGAATCCAGACCCTGGTAAGCCTAAATTACGCAGCCAACAAATCTGAAAAAAATACAGTAGATGTGTATCGTCATCCTCTACGTGTTTCCTGTTGGGGAGACCCTTGGGAAAAATCGTTTTCAGTGTCATAACCGCACGAACAGAAATACTGCGCGAATCAATCTACAGGCAGGCAGCAGGGATTCTCTAATCGGAGGTTCTAAATCCTAATCCCCACCAAAATCTTGGGCTAAGAACCCTAAAATAGCAGAAATCAGAGGGATTGGGATGAGGGAGAATTACTTAGGGGTTTGGGATCACCCCTCTTCTTCCTCTTCTTCTCCTTCCCTTCTTCTCCTCCTTCTCTTCCTCTCCTTCTTCTCCTTTCTCTTCTCCTTCTTCTCCTTGCGCAAGAGCAGCACCATAGGGGAAGGAGAGGGCACAATGAGGGTGGGGGTGGCGGCTTGGGGTGGGAAAAGGGGGAGGGAGGGCTCCCCAAGGGGTTTATAAAGGGGGTGCTAGGGTTTGGGAGGGGTACGGGCCCCTATTTGGGCTGGCTGGCCCAAAGTGGCTGGCCCACCCCTCCGGATAGCCCAAAACCTCTTAATTAATTATTATAATTCTCTTTTTATTATTTTTGACTATGCCGAAGAATTTATTTTCACCTCCCGCGATTTACCGAAAATCCGGGTGACTCCGCGATTAATTTAAAAACTGACACCAAAACGACGTTCAGGATATTACAAAGAGCCCGACATGTCATTTCACTTTCTACGAAGTTATGGAGTAATTACAAGCTACGTAGTTCGATATCTTACCAGGCGGTAGGACACTTCCTCTTTTGTGGGGTTTCGGAAGGAGATGTCCTACGACGAGATGGTAGATGACCTCACTCTAATCCAATTTCAAGCACGCTCATCCGGCATCATGGCAAATGGTGGGGCAGTGTCCCACAGGATTACCTGCTCATCCTCCTTCCTCCATTGCAAGATTTTACCTACATCCCCAACTGTATCGAGTCTGTGGGGGTGCGTGTTTTTTACCTAGAGAGCCTTGTGTGCTGCACTTACACTCCGAAAATTTTCTATCGTCTTCATCGCCGTAAACTCTTCCCATTGTGATTCTAGGAATGGATACTTGTGAAAGGGCATTAGATTCTTCTCCATGTACTGCTTGACAAGCAGGCTCTTGATGTTTTTCCGTGCTTTGCATGCTGCTAGAAAGGCATGTCGTTGCACGGAGTCATAGTGTTCTTCCGAGATCTCGAATAATGCAAAATTTTCTGTCAATAGCTCACGTTTTCGAGTTTTGGTCACGGTCTTCCACGAATTGAATGTGATCTCAATTCGTTCTCGTGGAACTGTTTCGACCATTCTTCGAAATGCAGACACTGCTCGGTGAGGATTGAGAGGGGTCCCAGATGCATCAACCTCCGTGATGGTAAATTGACCCTCAAGTTTTTTCGATAAGCCCCTTCCTTGGCGTTTGAATTTTCTAGCAGACGTATCCGGTGACGATGTTGAAGAATGCGCGGATGACATGTTGGCCTTCTCATATATGAAAATTAAGCACAATGTAGCATATATATATATATATATATATATATATATATATATATATATATATATCAATATGAAAATGACATGAAACTATATGTATTGCATCTCAAAGTAGATATACAATTCGGAACATTAACAACAGAGGTACTTGCTGTCCAACATTAACAATTGCCTTTTCCTTCCTTGATGTATATCATCAACTCCTAGCTGTCCCGTCGTCATAGATTCCTAAGCACAAGTAAGTCATCTCCATTAGGCAGCATTATAAAGTTCTTAAGTGATACACTCAGCTCTAGAAATGAATTTATCTGATAATTTAGTTGACGAGCACGTGCCTGAGTAATTGGACCTTGGACATCATTCAAAGTAGTAGTAAGAGGAGTGTTCATATCAGTCGAAGTGATGTCCTCATCATCCTCCCCTTTTTGAATTGAAGTCATCGTCGACTCAAGCTCATCCTCTGCGCCGAAGTATGGTCGTAGATCTGCAATGTTAAAGGTGGGGCTAACCCTAAAATCTACAAGCAAGTTTAATTTATATGCATTATCATTAATCCGTTCAAGCACTTTAAAAGTACCATCTACACGAGGCATGAGTTTAGACTTTCTCAATTCAGGGAATCGCTCATTATGCAAGTGTAACCACACAAGATCACTAGGCTCAAAAGTAACATGCTTGCATCCCTGACTACCGGCAACTTTATATTTAGCATTCATTTGCTTAATGTTCTCTTTAGTTATCTCATGCATCTTAAGTATCAAATCAGCACGTTGTTGGGCATCAAGATTTACTTTCTTTGTAGTAGAAAGAGGCAATAAGTCGATAGTTGCACGAGGGATGAAGCCATAAACAACCTCAAAAGGGCACGCCTTTGTGGTAGAATGCAGCGAGCGACTATAAGCAAATTCTACATGAGGCAAACATTCTTCCCACATTTTTAAGTTCTTTTTAAGCACAGCTCTAAGTATAGTAGACAAGGTTCTATTGACTACCTCAGTTTGTCCATCGGTTTGGGGGTGACAAGTAGTAGAAAATAACAACTTAATCCCCAATTTAGTCCATAAAGTTCTTGAAAAATGACTAAGAAATGTAGCATCACGGTCGGAAACTATCGTATTCGGAATACCATGCAAGCGAACAATTTCCTTAAAGAATAAATCAGCAACATTTGTAATATCATCACTTTTATAACATGGTATAAAATGAGCTATTTTAGAAAATCTAACCACAACAACAAAAATACTACCCCTCCCCTTCTTTGTTCTAGGCAGACCTAAAACAAACTCCATAGAAATATCTTCCCAAAGTGTGCTTGGCACAGGAAGAGGCATGTATAAACTATAAGGATTAAGTCGTGACTTAGCTTTTTGGCACGTTGTGCAGCGGGTAATGAAGCGTTCGACGTCGCACCTCATCTTGGGCCAATAAAAGTGGTGGGTCAGAATGTACTCGGTCTTCTTCACGCCGAAGTGACCCATTAATCCTCCTCCATGCGCCTCCTGTAACAACAAAAGACTAACGGAGCTAGCTGGAATGTATAACTTGTTAGCACGGTACAAGAACTCATCATGCACCACAAATTTATTTCAACCCTTTTCCTCCTTACAATTAAGCAACACATTCTTAAAATCAGCATCATGCACATATTGCTCCTTTATTGTCTCTAATCCAAATATTTTGAAGTCAAGTTGTGAAAGTATGGTATATTTTCTAGACAATGCATCAGCTATTATATTTTCTGTGCCCTTTTTATGTTTAATGACATATGGAAAGGACTCAATAAACTCAACCTACTTAGCATGTCTATGGTTCAAATTGGTTTGACTTCGAATATGCTTCAAAGACTCATGATCAGAATGTATTACGAACTCTTTGGGTCATAAATAATATTGTCATATTTTCAAAGTTCGAAGTAGAGCATATAATTCTTTATCATAGATAGAACAGTTCAAACTAGGCCCACTTAATTTCGCACTAAAGTAAGCAACAAGTTTTCCTTCTTGAATTAACACACCACCAAGACCTATGCCGCTAACATCATATTCTAATTCAAAAGTCTTGCAAAAATCAAGGAGTTGAAGCAAAGGGGCATGTGTCAACTTATCTTTGAGAGCATCGAAAACATGTTGTTGTGTCGTGCCCCAAGTAAAAGGAACACCCTTCTTTGTAAGCTCATTCAGCGGTACAGTGATGGTGCTGACATCCCGAACAAAACACCGATAGAAACCAGCGAGTCCGAGAAAACTCCGCACTTGTGTGACCGTTTTTTGAGGCGGCCAACTCTGGTTAGCGAAGATCTTGGTTTGATCAGCTTCAATGCCCTGTGGAGCAACAACATAGCCAAGAAATGATACTCGATCGGTGCAAAAGGTGCACTTCTCAAGGTTACCAAATAAACGTATATCTCGCAAAGCATTAAAAACAGCACGTAAGTGTTCAGGTGTTCTTCATATGAAAGTGTTAACTATATTAGTTAAACCAAAAGGCATCACCAACCACTCATATAGCCCGAATTTAGTTTTAAACGCCGTTTTCCATTCATCTCCTAATTTCATTCTAATCTGGTGGTACCCGCTACGCAAGTCAATCTTTGTAAAAATAATAGAACCACTCAACGCATCTAGCATGTCGTCCAACCTAGGAATAGAATGACGATACTGTATTATAACATTATTAATGGCTTTACAATCAACACACATACGCCAACTACCATCTTTCTTAGGAACCAAAAGAACAGGAACAACACAAGGACTCAGACTTTCTCGTACATACCCTCGGTCCAAAAGATCTTGGACTTGTCGTTGAATTTCCTTAGTCTCCTCCGGATTGGTTCTATACGCCGCACAGTTTGGTAAAGTCGCTCCCGGAATTAAGTCAATTTGGTATTCAATCCCTCTAATAGGCGGCAGTCCCCAAGGTAGTTCAGCTGGGAACACATCCTCATATTCCTGCAAAATGTTAATGATAGCAGACAGCAAAGAGCTAGATATATCATCAAGTGAAAATAAAGCGTCTTTGCATATCAAAGCATAGTATGGCATATCATTGTCGACAATTTCAGCAAGATCAGATTTAGTTGCAAGCATGACACAACCCTTTAATTTAATTCCCACAGTTCTAGAACTAGGTGCCAACTTCTCTTTCGTAGGTGGGAAAATATTCTTCACTACTTACTATTTTTCATATTTATGTTCATGTTCATATTCTTTCCTCCTATTTGCAGCTATCTCTTTTTCACATTGCACAATTTCAGCAGGTGTCAAAGGTAGTAAAATTATTTTTTTTCCTTTGTGCATTAGAGAGTACTTACTACTTCTAGCATGATGAGTTGCGTTGGTATCAAATTTCCATAGACGATCTAATAAAAGTGAACAAGCTTGCATAAGCACTACATCGAAATCAGCTACATCATGATAGGAACCAATGGAAAAATACACTCTCGCAGATTGTGTTACCTTCACCGTATCGCTGTTGATGAACCACTGAATGTGGTATGGATGAGGGTGTGCACGTATGGTCAAGCCAAGCTTCTTGATCAAATCTAAACTCACCAAGTTATTACAACTCCCACCATCAATTATGACACGAACATGGCATTCCTTGACAATGAGGAACATCTGAAGTAAATTATTGCACTGTAGCTTCTCTGCTTGCTCTCTTTGAGTGCTCAACACTCGCTGCACAATTATGGTCCTATAATTCTCCGTAGCAGTGGTATCTAAAATTTTCTCCTCTTCGCTATGTTCCTCTGGATCATCATCATTACCTGTAAGATTAGCTGCAAGAGCATATTCATCCTCAACATCACTAGCACTTACATATCTACCGTCTTCTGTCATAATGTACGCTCGCTGACTTGAGCAATTTTTCATGACGTGTCCCATCCCTTTATAACGGTGGCATATAATCTCCGTTGTACGACCCGTGGAAGCAACCAATGAAGAGCTCTGCGCTGGTGCCTACACACTAGTGAATTTGCTCATCTCGGGTGCGCGTGACGGTGGTGGCGATGCTGCTGAACGCGTCCTACTCACGGAGGGGGCAGCAGACCGAAAAGCAGGAGGTGGAGCTGTCTTGGATTGCCCTGGCGTCGATCTCGATATAGATGTACTTCCAAAGTTGCTCCTATTCTATTGTTGTCTTCCCTGCAATTCTTTTTCTGCCACATAAGCAAGCTGGAACAACCTATTGATATCATTATACTCTTTTGTAATCAACTATATTCTGAATTTCATGCCTTAAGCCCCCATAAAAATGAGATATCTTATCCTCCTCATCCTCAACAATATTACAATGCAGCATGCCTATTTGTAATGCTTGGTAATATTTTTCGACACATCTATTACCTTGGTCGAAGAACTGCAATTTCTTAAGCATATTACGTTTGAAAGAAGGAGGAACAAATCTAGCACGCATAGCTACCTTCAATCTATCCCTTGTATCAGGTGTTAAGCCAGAATTAACTACTTGATTCCACCAGATGATAACAAAATCTTTAAATTCACTAGTAGCTTGTCTGACTCTATGCACTTCAGGAACTAGATGGGCATTAAATTTTTGTTCAACTGTCATCTCCCAATGTAGATAAGTTTCAGCATCATAAACACCCGCAAAAGATGGTATGGTAAATTTAAGTTTAGCAAATGGGTCATCATTAGCACGAGCATTATGGTGTTGAAAATTATTACCTTCCATACCGTGATGGTTGTGTTGTAGGCGGTGTCGTAGACGTGTATCTTGAGCGTCACGATTTTGCCTCTCATTATCATCTCCCACCTCAAGATCTTGGACTGCATCATCTTCATAATCGTGTCTATTGTTTTGTGTCCGATTCACTATTCTTTCAAGGCATGTAGTGAGTGCTGCAATACTCTCATTGATGAAGCGCTATAATGTATCCGTTGTAGCTTGAAGCTTCCTATCGATGTCCTCATTAATGATAGTGTGTTGTTCATCCAAGAGCGTCATGAGTTCTCGCTTTATAACATACTCTTGCGCATCAGACGACTCACCTACTATGGTTAGTAGAAAACAAAAAATAACATAAAGGTATTATCCCTATCAACTACTAGGTGATGGAAAGGTGAAATCACACACTCTCAAGCGTCTTACCACACTCTTACAATTATTCTTACCGATGCAAACAGTAGGAGGTTCAACCGGTGACTGGTTCGTGATACCGTGTCGAGCGTGGGTACGATCGCACAAGGGGACCTGTTCTGATCAAGAGTAGGTGGAGCTTGGAAGGCACAATATGTTAGCAAAAAGATAAGCAATAATCAGTTCAGTAAATGCAAGTGGAAAGATTATTCAAATACTCATCAAAGGTTGCTGATCCTAGCCTAATCACAGCTAGCCAATCAAAGCCCTATGCTAGGAAGGAAGTATATGTACGCACACGCAATGATTAATGTGACTTGATGTAAGCAAAGGAGAACCTCACAACAAGTACTAGGAGAGACGCTAGCCCACTACTCAAACTTCTTTCTAAGGGCACAAGATTATTCGCGCGATGTAGAGCACAAAACAGCGATATCGGTAAAACACAAACAACACTCTACATTGAGTAGGTACAACAACTAGTCTCAAACGATTAAAAGACAGAGTTTTATATGGCTTATATATAATTTTTTGAAAGGTTTGGATGAGATCTACAACTTTCTCAACTGGACAAACCCCAAATTCCGAAGGGAACACCGAATAAATCAGCAAAAACGGAAAACCGAAATCTTGTGACGCGATTTTGGGGCTAAAGATGGCCAATTTTGGGGGTCTTGGAGGGTGACTGGTGCAAGCAAGTCATTTTTATTGGATGCACACCGTTGATAGATTTCCAACGAGTATAAGAACATCGAATTCCGACTTCGTATGCAAAACTGCTATAAATGAAAGAGGGTCGAAAACGGACTCGAATTCGATTCGGTCTCAAATCAAACTGCTATAACTTTTGATCCCATGACTAAAATTGCTCAAATGTTTTTCTAGAGGCCTTTGGATATGTCAAGAAGGACTCCACCAAATTTCACTAGATTTGGAAAAGGTTTGATAACTTTTCAGATTTCGGACAGAGGGAACACTCTTTGATTTATTTTTACTCCAAAATCAAACTCTCTCTCTTTTCTTTTCTTTTTCTCTTTTCTCTTTTCTCTTTTCTTTTATTTTCTCTGAGTCCAAAACCCTAATGTTTTTTGTCACAGAGGATGGCAAAGCCTGGGGTGGCGGCAAATGAGGTGGCCGCGCATGAGGTGGCAGTGGATGGGAGGCTGCGGCAAGGATGGAGGCACGGCAAGGAAAGTGGTTGCAGCAATGAACAAGAACACACAACGATGAAGCTATGCAAAGGAACACGAGATGCAACTAGACAATAACGAACTGGACTCTGACTAAACTAGCAATCAGCAACTTGAACACGACAATGTAACCAAAATTTCAATGAGCAATACTGAAAAGAGAAATTGCAATGGCACAAGGGGTGTTGGGACAGCGGAAGAACACTACGAACAATTATTTTTGGGCTAATTTTCTAGAGTTTTTAGGACGATGAACATAAACTAATCTAAAAGGGGCGAATTACCTCACAGGCAACCGTTGCTCTGATACCACCTAATGTGATTATAGCCCGATCTTCCGAAAGGTACTGATAAGTCGATTGTGGAGAACTCAACGTTGATGATCCAAAGGCTCCGACCAAAATAGATCGAACTCCCTCGCAATCACTACACCACTGCTCTGATGGTTATCAACCGTGCCGAACGCGGTTGATCTCGCCAAGAAGGCTATCTCCTGCAAGAGAATCAAGAACACAAGCAAGAGAGTAAAAGATGCAATCTGAAAATGTATTGCGAATAAAGATTAAGTTCACAAGTTGGGGTTCCTCAACCGGATGTGCAGTGAAACTTGTAAGTAGAATAATATTAAGAAAAACCCGAGGAAAACTAAAGGGGTGCGACCTCCTTAAATAGGAAAGGGGGAAACCACATTATCTAATGAAAAGGGATGCAGTACTATTCACGGTTACTGTTTACGGGAACATTACCGGCCCAAATAGCCTAAGTGGTGATACAAGGACCTCGCCCAAAAGGTGACGCAGCACCAAGTCGTTGCTGCGGAAGGGGCTCCGCGCTGAAGGCCAAGATTTCGTGAACTCCAGCTACTTCGAAGTAGGACATCGAAGTCAGAAGACCAGGGACTCCGCATCGACGTCAGAGATTTCGTACGACGAACGAAGTAGAGACTTCGCACCTGTAGGACTTCGCGCATCGAAGTGGGACTTCGCGCATGTAGGACTTCGCACATCGAAGTGGGACTTCGACTTCGACGTTGGAGATTTCGCACGACGAATGAAGTAGGGACTTCGCACCTGCAGGACTTCGCACATCGAAGTCCGACAATTGCCTTCTCCTTCTTTGATGCATATCATCAACTCCTAGTTGTCCCGTCCTAAATTCCTAAGCACAAGTAAGTCATCTTCATTAGGCAACATCATAGAATTCTTAAGTGATACACTCAGCCCTAGAAACAAATTTACCTGATAATTTAGTTGACGAGCACGTGCCCGAGTAGTTGGATCTTGGACATCATTCAAAGTAGTAGTAAGAGGAGTGTTCATATCAGTCAAAGTGATGTCCTCATCAAAACCGAAGAAAATCCTTATGAATAGTACTAGGCCTGGCCCATCACTGTTCATCCTGCCCAGCCGCTTGCTGTCGCCCGATCTCGCCCTGCCCCATGTCACGCATCCGCATGCCCGCGTCCGCCGCTACGCCGCACGTCCGATCCTTTCCCCATGCCACACGTCGCACCGTCGTGCATCGTCTCCAATTCGAGCTCTCGTCGCCACCACCCACGCGAAATCCTCAGCGTCCGTGCCCAACCGAGACTCCGTGCGCCTATGCTTGTGTCCGAGCGGGATACCCTCGATTCTCGTGCTTAAAAGCACCGTGCGCCGCCACCCTCTACACCTCTGAGCCCTCACCACCGTTCCTCGCCACACCGTTCGTTGTCATCTCCGACAACCACCGGTGAGCACCGCCGCATCACGCATCCCTTCCGCCCCTCGTCGGTGAGCCCGCCGCCATCCCAAGCCTCACCGTCGCTGAACCCACCGCAGCCCGCACTGATGAGGACATCACTCCTTCGGATGCAACCGCTGATCCTCCAACCGTTATGCAAGGTCCAATGACCCGAGCTCGCATGCGACAATTGAATCTAGGGGTGAGCTCGTTCTTAAGCAATCCTTTTTATAGTTTTGAGTATAGATTGCTACCTAATGATATTATCTTGCTTAGGAACATTGGAAAGGGTCATGAAGTACATGGAGAAAGGTGTGGAGGCGGAGAAGACCAGCAAGGACATCCAAGTCAAGCCGGAGGCCCAGTCCAACTCGAGTTCGCGTCTGCCTCGGCCTTCAGGACCAGCCTGCAGTAAAACGGACGCCCAGGACGCATACGGACTCCGTTTTGGACGTTCCATATATGTATGGAAAGCTGAGAAGGAGACCTTTCCAATGGCTCTAGTCCCATATCAAAATTCCTTCTGAGTCAATGGGAATCATCAAAACAAGTGGACATTCAGAATCTGTCAGGGTGCTGCGCTACCGTATTTTGGGCCGTTCGGCTTTGTATCGTGTTGGAGCCCATTAGGGCGTGTCCAGGGGTTTTGCACGCCCCTCACTCCTTTATATACAGCCGCCACCCCCACCATTAGGGTTGGGTTTTGCTTAGATTAATGCTGTCTTGAATAGTTTCGCCGTTCATCGGTTTGTGAGACCCCAATTTTCGAGTGCTAAATCAATACATCTGCAATTGCATTGTGTTCTTCCTTGTTCTTGCTTGTGTTCTTCGATTCGCAGGCGAGGATTAGCCTTCTTGGCGAGGTCAACCGGCTGCGCACGGTTGATAACCTGAGGAGACGTGGTGCTGCGATTGCGGGGTTCGGGACGTGTTGTTCGGAAGCCGGATCGATTTGTGTCGCGCCTCCACCAAATCGAACTTATCCAGAACCTGTTGGAAGGTCAGGACCCCGCCCCTTCAAGTGGTAATCAGAGCTTCAGGTATTCCTTCAGGTTCGAGTTTACCCTACCTTTGTTGTTTTCGGTTTCATCCTAGAGTCCAAGAAAAAGCCCTACAAAAAAAAATTCTAGTCATAGGTGGTTCCCTGTCCCAGATCTCGTTTAGCCTTTTGCACACTTTAATTTCAGAGTCCGTAGTGTTGAGTTTGTGTCCTTAGTTGAGTTGTGTTGCTGGTTTAGATCGTGTTTTGTTTCGGGTTGTCTTGCTTCCGCTACCTCTCATACAAACCCTAGCCGACTTTTGTTTTCCCACCCTCTGTTTTTGTCTCGTGATCACCCACCACCATCCCCCACCCTTTTCCTGAGCTTCCGTCCCCCAATTTCCACCAATTTCCTCCACCCGATCTCGTTTTGGCCTCCACCGAAACCATAACTCGGAGGCCCATCTTCAAACGGCCGTAACTTTTGCATACGGACTCGAAATCAGGCGATTTTTTTTTGAAATGGGGTGAAATTAAATTTTACATCCGATACTCGCGCTCCAAACTTTCGTCACCGAATTTACAACACATTCATCATTTTCTGTAGGCCACACCTTACATCAGATTGAGGTGAAACTTTGTGTGGTTCCTATTTCTGTGCTCTGCTTTGTGAAAAAAATAAAAAAAAGAAGCAAAAATAAAAAAAATTTGCTTATAGTAGAGAGGAGAGAGAAAAACACACAAAAAGTGCTCTCCGTGGCTAAAAAAAAGAAAAAAAAGAAAAAAAACAGAGAGAGAGCACAGTTTTAGGTGACAGAGATTCATTCGTTTTGTGCTGTTTTTACCTGGCCATCTTTGTTGCTGTCTTTGCTTTACTTTTCTGGTCGATTCCTTGTTCATCATATCATACCTGTTATAGGACACATTTTAGGCCAGCAACTAGGACCAGTGCTTTGGACATTTATTCAGCATTACTATCTGTTATTGATTTGTGTTCCACTCACCTATTTGGCCTTCCAAACTCCATATACATACTTCCGGACAGCATAGTTTTTGACCCTTGCAATCGCCGGGTCACACTCTCGAGGTATCACGAACCAGCCACCGGTTGTACCACCTACTGTTTGCGATGGTAAGAACACTTGTAAGAGCTTGGTAAGCCACTTCCTTTGCGGGTTTCCACTGTCCTCCTTTGTAGTTGATAGTTGATAGGGATAATCTTTTGTTTTTCCTGTGTTTCCACTAACCATGGCAGGATACGAAGGGGACAGGACACCGGTCGACTTCAACGAGTGTGTTAGTCGCGGCCAGCTACAAGCTGCGCTCGACAAACAAAATGCTTCATTCACTGATCTCGGCGCGCGAATGGACACCATCGTCGCTGCCATTGCCCAGTTAAACACCATAGAAGGCATTGAGCGGGTGGAGCGGCGAATGGCTGACCTCACTGGTCGGATGGACACATTGGAGACTCGCCTGCCACCTGTCAATGACGGCCATCATCATGACGATGACACAATGTCTGATGCGGATGGCAACATTGCTCAGCGGGCGACACAAGATGCACGACTACGTCGGCGTCTTCAGCAAAACCGACATGGTATGGGAGGTAATAACCAGAACCGTCATGGTAACGACGATCCTTTTGCTAAAGTCAAATTTACCATTCCATCCTTTTCTGGACTTTATGATGCTGAAAAATATCTTGATTGGGAGATGACGGTAGAGTAGAAGTTTAATTCTCACTTGGTTCCTGAACAACATAGAGTTAGATGAGCTACTAGTGAGTTTAAGGACTTTGCTATTATCTGGTGGAATAAACTGGGTACCATGCGTTTACAACCTGATACATGGGAGCGATTAAAAGAAGCTATGCGTAATCGTTTTGTTCCTCCTTCATATAAACGTGATTTGAGAAAAAATTACAGCGCTTAGAACAAGGTGATAGTTCTGTTCAGGACTATTATGCTGAGCTTCAAAAGGGTATGGTGCGTTGTGGGGTTGTTGAGGAAACGGAGGATAAGATTTGTCGTTTCTACGGGGTTACGGCGTGAAATTCAGACATTGTTGATTATAAAGAATTTACTATCACAACCGTTGTTCCAGCTTGCTATGCTTGCGAAAAAGAATTGCGTGGACGCAAGGAATCAGCAAAGGCAAACACCGGACGACCCCTACACGCGCGAACGACTACATCGACGAGACGCCCAAGTCTTCTTGAGTTTCGTTCTCCTCCACCACCGCGACCAAGTTTGCAGCAGCGCCACCGGCCACCATCCACGACACGCCTTGCAAATTCTACAAAAACTCCTTTGCGAGGTCCAACCAAGAGCTCTTCTTCCGTGGCTTCAACGGGCGCTCCTCCGACATTCGTGCCATCGCTGCCATGGGCTTGGTCATGTCGGAAGAATTGCCCTAGCCAGCGGGCATACATCGCCACGTAAGATGGAGGCTACATCAGCACGCCGGATGTCGAGGAGGATGATGATGATGTTGCCGCTGCCTCGGGCGACAATGGCGGTGGTGATGACGACTTGGTCCTTGGTGGGGCGTCCACAGCGAGTCCTCAGCACACAGGTACAACAATCCGATAAGCTTCAACACCATAATTTGTTTCAGACTTTTTTCGCAATCAAGAATCGGCGTGCACGTGTCATCATTGATGGAGGAAGCTGCAACAACTTGGTGAGTTCTGATTTGGTCAAGATGCTTGGCTTGACCACGCGACCGCATCCACATCCATACCATATTCAGTGGTTAAATGACTCTGGAAAGGCTAAGGTAACACAAACATGCTGAGTCTATTTTTCTATTGGTGGTTATTCTGATCATGTTGATTGTGATGTGGTTCCCATGCAAGCATGCTCTCTTTTATTGAGTCGACCTTGGGAATTTGATAATGATGCTTTACACCATGGTAGTAGTAACAAATACACTTTTATGCATAAGGGAAAGAAAGTTACTTTCTCGCCTTTGTCCCAAATGAGATTATAGAGGCCGATAGGGAGAGAGCTGCTGCTGCTAATGATCCAAAGGAACATGTTAAATCTGAAAAACAGCAAGTAATCAATTTGAAAAATTCTATTATGCTTGCCACAAAATCAGACCTTGCTGAAATTAATGATGTTAATGATACATGCTATGCTTTCGTGTGCAAAGATGCTTTATTTTCTCTTGATAATATGCTTTGCATTTTGCCTGCTCCTGTCACTAACCTTTTGCAGGAGTTTAGAGATGTTTTCCCTGATGAGATACCTCCAGGACTTCCACCCATTCGAGGGATTGAGCACCAGATTGACTTGATCACTGGAGCGAGTTTGCCAAACCGTGCAGCATACAGGACCAATCCCGAAGAGACTAAGGAGATTCAGCGACAAGTCCAAGACCTTTTGGACCATGGGTATGTACGTGAGAGCCTTAGTCCTTGTGCTGTTCCTGTTCTTTTGGTTCCCAAAAAAGATGGTTCTTGGCGTATGTGTGTAGATTGTAGAGCCATTAACAACATTACTATAAGGTATCGTCATCCTATTCCTAGGCTAGACGACATGCTTGATGAGTTGTGTGGTGCTATAATTTTCACAAAGATTGACTTGCGTAGTGGATACCACCAAATAAGAATGAAACTTGGCGATGAATGGAAAACTGCTTTTAAAACTAAGTTCGGCTTGTATGAGTGGTTAGTCATGCCTTTTGGGTTAACTAATGCACCTAGCACTTTCATGAGATTAATGAACGAGGTTTTACGTCCTTTAATTGGCAAATTTGTGGTCGTTTACTTTGATGATATCTTGATTTATAGCAAGTCAATGGATGAACATTTGAATCACTTACGTGCTGTTTTTAATGCTTTGAGAGATGCACGTTTATTTGGTAACCTTGAGAAGTGCACCTTTTGCACGGATCGAGTCTCTTTTCTTGGCTATGTTGTGACTCCACAGGGAATTGAGGTTGATAGAGCCAAGGTGGAGGCGATATGGAGTTGGCCCACGCCCACGATGGTCTCCCAAGTGCGTAGTTTTCATGGCCTTGCAGGATTTTATCGCCGCTTTGTCAAGGAATTCAGCACCATTGCGACACCGTTGATTGAGTTGACAAAGAAAGGAGTCGTGTTCCATTAGGGGCCATCACAAGAGGAGTCCTTTAATCTTTTGAAGGACAAGCTTACACACGCACCATTGCTCCAACTTCTGGATTTTGGTAAGACTTTTGAGCTGGAATGTGATGCTAGCGGAATTGGTATTGGTGGTGTTTTGATGCAAGAAGGCAAACCTGTTGCCTACTTTAGTGAAAAATTGAATGGTCCTACTCTTAATTATTCCACGTATGATAAAGAATTGTATGCTCTTGTTCGTTCTTTAGAGACATGGCAGCACTATTTATGGCCTAAAGAATTTGTCATTCATTCCGATCATGAATCACTTAAGCATATTCGTAGTCAAACCAATTTGAATCGTAGACATGCTAAGTGGGTTGAATTTATTGAATCTTTTCCTTATGTCATTAAACACAAGAAAGGGAAGGATAATGTGATTGCTGATGCTTTGTCTCGACGCTATACCATGTTGTCACAACTTGATTTTCGCATTTTTGGTCTTGAAACCATTAAAGGATAATATGCTTTTGATGCTGATTTTAAGGATGTGTTGTTGCATTGTCAAGAGGGACAAGCATGGAATAAATTCGTGATCAATGATGGGTTCTTGTTTAGAGCTAACCGCCTATGCATTCCAGTTGGATCCGTTCGTCTTTTGTTGTTGCAGGAGGCGCATGGAGGCGGTTTGATGGGACATTTTGGTGCTAAGAAGACGGAGGACGTTCTGGCTGCACACTTCTTTTGGCCAAAGATGAGGCGAGATGTTGAGCGGTTTGTGGCTCGCTGCACGACATGTCAAAAAGCTAAGTCTCGCTTGAATCCACATGGTTTATATATGCCTCTTCCTGTTCCTTCTATTCCGTGGGAAGATATTTCTATGGACTTTGTTTTAGGATTGCCTAGGACTAAGAGGGGGAGGGATAGCATTTTTGTTGTTGTGGATCGTTTTTCTAAGATGGCTCACTTTATACCATGTCATAAAACCGATGATGCCGTTCATATTGCTGACCTCTTTTTCAAAGAGATAGTTCGTTTGCATGGTATGCCTTCTACTATTGTTTCAGATCGTGACGCCAAGTTCTTGAGTCATTTTTGGCGTACTCTATGGAACAAGTTGGGTACAAAGTTGTTGTTCTCTACAACATGTCACCCACAAACTGATGGCCAAACCGAGGTGGTGAACCGCACATTGTTTACCATGTTGAGAGCTGTTTTGAAGAACAATTTGAAGCTGTGGGAAGAGTGTTTGCCGCATGTTGAGTTCGCATATAATCGAGCGGAACACTCCACCACCAAGGTAAGTCCTTTTCAGGTAGTGTATGGATTCAATCCCCGTGCCCCTATTGATATTTTACTTTTACCTACTAGTGAGAGAGTTCATAATGATGCTAAGGAGCGTGCTGATTTTATTGTCAAAATGCATGAGACTACTAAGGCAAACATTGAAAAGATGAATGAAAAATATAGGATTGTTGGTAGTAAAGGTAGAAAGGAAGTTAAACTTGAACTTGGTGATTTTGTTTGGTTGCACTTGCGAAAGGATAGATTTCCTGAGTTAAGAAAGTCAAAATTGATGCATAGAGCTGCTGGTCCTTTTAAGATAATTGAGAAAATAAATGATAATGCATATAAACTTGAGTTGCCACCCGAGTTCGGGGTTAGTTCCACCTTTAACATTGCAGATTTGAAGTCATACTTGGGAGAAGAAGATGAGTTTGAGTCGAGGACGACTCCACTTCAAGAGGGGGAGGATGATGAGGACATCACTTCTTCGGATGCAACCGCTGATCCTCCAACCGTTATGCAAGGTCCAATGACCCGAGCTCGCATGCGACAATTAAATCTAGAGGTGAGCTCGTTCTTAAGTGATCCTTTTTATAGTTTTGAGAATATATTGCTACCTAATGATATTATCTTGCTTAGGAACATTGGAGAGGGTCATGAAGTACATGGAGAAAGGTGTGGAGGCGGAGAAGACCAGCAAGGACGTCCAAGTCAAGCCGGAGGCCCAGTCCAACTCGAGTTCGCGTCTGCCTCGGCCTTCAGGACCAGCCTGCAGTAAAACGGACGCCCAGGACGCTCCACATATGTATGGAAAGCTGAGAAGGAGACCTTTCCAATGGCTCTAGTCCCATATCAAAATTCCTTCTGAGTCAATGGGAATCATCAAAACAAGTGGACATTCAGAATCTGTCAGGGTGCTGCGCCACCGTATTTTGGGCCGTTCGGCTTTGTATCGTGTTGGAGCCCATTAGGGCGTGTCCAGGGGTTTTGCACGCTCCTCACTCCTTTATATACAGCCGCCACCCCCACCATTAGGGTTGGGTTTTGCTTAGATTAATTCTGTCTTGAACAGTTTCGCCGTTCATCGGTTTGTGAGACTCCAATTTTCGAGTGCTAAATCAATACATCTGCAATTGCGTTGTGTTCTTCCTTGTTCTTGCTTGTGTTCTTCGATTCGCAGGCGAGGATTAGCCTTCTTGGCGAGGTCAACCGGCTGCGCACGGTTGATAACCAGAGGAGACGTGGTGCTGCGATTGCGGGGTTCGGGACGTGTTGTTCGGAAGCCGGATCGATTTGTGTCGCGTCTCCACCAAATCGAACTTATCCAGAACCTGTTGGAAGGTCGGGACCCCGTCCCCATCACGCGCACCCAGCCACATCGCGTCGCCCCCGCCGCCTTGTGCCACGCGCAACGATGATTCATGCTGCGCGCCGCCACGCATTGGCCATTCGACGGACCGACCTCCCTATCGCTACCGTCGATCTAGATCTGGATCGACTATCAAGATTGTGCCATGTGTCCACACTTATGCCATCGGATCCCGCTGACGTCAGCCCGCACACGCGCACCGCGAATGCTTCGCCTCCTCAGTGCACCCGGTCCAACGAGCACCGAGAGACCAACACCCCAAACCCACCTATCAGATAAACTGTGCCATAGACCCATGGAGCCAACCCGTCCGAGTCAGCAGCCCAGTCGGCAAACACGTCAGCCTAGCTGCCACGTGGCACCACATCATCGCCACGTCAGCACCGATCGTCTATAGATGCCACGTCAACTGCCACGTGTCAGTGCCATGTTAGCCCTAAATGCCACGTGACAGCGCCACATTAGTAGCCACGTCAGCCCTAATGCCACGTGTCAGCACAGTCAGTTGCCATGTCAGCCCTAGCCGTCGTGTCAGCACCACCCCCGTGTGCACTATTTCATGAATCGAGTCAACCGTGAACCTATCTTCCTGTGCACCGAGTCCACAGCATAGTAACTTTTCTGAATTTTAGTATTTTTTAGCCCATTTAATTTTTTGAGAGCATGTTCTCCTCGTTACTAACTCCGATTGATCCTGTTCTTTTTTCTAAATTCATCTTTTAGTTCCACTTTCAAGGTTTTGTAGTTTATTTGAATTTTTTTATTTTTGTTGTTCTGATCGTTTTTTCTCTCGTTAGATCCCGTCTTCAAAGGAGTAGGAGCGCCGCCAGAAGATTCTGAGTTCCTCGCTGAGCCAAACCAAGGCAAATCATGTCCTTTGATCATATTAAACCTAGTTTTCAACCTATTATTTAATTATTTTATTTTAAATTATCGTGCATCGCTATTTTCTTACAAGCCCTTGTACTTGGTAGTTACCATCCCAATTTGACTCACCCCTCATTAATAATTTGAATACCATGATGCCTTTGTCACCATAGGTTAGGAAACTAAATAGTGATGCTATGCTAGATGTCACATGGGTGGTACGATTAGTATGCTTAGCCATGCTTATGATGCGATGGGTTCATCATCACATGTGAATAATTAATTTAACTTAATGAGATATAGAATCGTGGTTAGTGCCACAGGTATAAAATTTGTGCCATGACATTGGTGTGTCATTGGTTTGGGTTATACAAACTGGATTTCACTTCGACGAGTGATAGTGCAGTAAAGGGAGAAGTGTAGATTCACTTCGTGGGATGTGGAAGTCTCGCCTGAGTAATATTAAGGACTTAACTTTGTGCGCTATTGATCTGAGCTTTACCATGCAAACCACATGTCTAGTATGGGATAGACCTAACTGATTAATTTGGGATATTTAAACTTTAATCTAGCCATTGTGATGAACAAGGTTGCTGATTTCCATGAGGCGCAAGGGGCGTGTGATACGAAACCCTAGCGGGCGGAATTAAGTTGAGGTTGAACATTGTAAAGGTCTTGTTGTGATTTTCTAAGATCAAGGTTAATCACATCATATGGGTACAATTGTACAACTTTTAAAGAATGTAAAACTATTCGAATAGCTGTGTCCCTGGTTATGGACAATGCTGGGTGATTTCACACGAGGGGTAGTGTTCTCATAAATCTTGGTTTGATTATTGTTCGAAAGTGAATGGTTAGTTCATTGTTGGATTATCTTGTGGATGAGAGGTTTATAAGTGGCATATTCAATTCCATTGATTATTTATTTATTATTGTTCTTTCTTAAAGTTCGCTTTCGATCTATTTATCATATTCACTTTAAAATATTATTTCATGCAAATTAACCTTTCAGCCATTCATTGGTAAGCCTTGCATATTATATTGCATTTATTTGTTACAAACGACTTGTTGAGTATCAATTTACTCACGGCTTTATGTCCACTGTTGCTCAGTTGAGAAGAAGGAGTTATACCAGTAGGAGGTACTAGAGGGAGGATACTTCAGCGACTTCGCAGATTAGGACTTCACTCCCCAAACAATTGCGTGTGGGCATGTCGAATGGCTTCCACGTTTATTTCTGTTCTCCGCTGCTAGATTTTAAGCCATTGGGATAACTATTAATATTTGAGTTTCCCTTTATTTTAGCGTGTATATGATTGATATTTTATCTATGTTTAACTGTGTACACTAGCGTAATCCTAGACTAGTGCAATATACACAGAGAGTCCGAATTTGCATATTTGGGTCTCGACAAAAATATATCTCAAGATGACATAGAGTCATCACCAACTTGTCCTACAGAGTATCTAGTCCTTCGAGATCGATGACCTTCTGAGTAATTATGTTAAAAAATAATACAGCCTCATGATTGTCTCTCGGACTTTGATCGGCAAAATATTTCTAATTGCAATAGGGAGCATCTGTGTCATCAGCACATGATAATCACGAGAGTTCATACCATTTAACTTCAAATCTTGCATCGAAATAAGTTTCTTCATGTTGCCAGAGTAACCAAACAGAACTTTGACACCATGCAAGTACTAGCACAGTTCTGTTTTCTCAGCCTTGGACAGAGTGTAACACACAGGGGGAAGGTACGTTTGTCCATGATCGGTTTTTGTTAGTGCTAACTCAAGCTTGATATCCATATCAACCAAGTCAAGTAGTGCGTTGACATTGTTCTTTGTTTTATCACGAATGTTCAGTCATGAGCCAAGTGCTATGTCGACTGCTCATCTTACTGAAAAGATTCATTCCATCTGTACTCAATCCAAACCTTATATTTCTCGGTTCTACATCAAAGTCTGCAAACCTCCTATTGATGTTTCTCCACTAGGAATAATCGGTAAGGTGTCTTAGCATTTCATCCTTCTTGTGCTCGTCCGAGTGCGAACGCAGTAGTTTTACCTCCTTTGGGTTCACAAAAACCACTTCAAACGGGGAATTATAGAAAGATACCATACCACCATCGCAGGAGGTCCTTTCTTCACCTCTATTTCCTCGTCGTCATCTGATTGTTTGTTACATTTGTATTGAGATGCGTTGCACACTGGATATACATGCATATTTATATACTCTTTACGGTAGAGGATACAGTCGTTCGAATATACATATATTCTTTCTACTTCCATTCCCAATGGACAAAAAACTTTCTTGGCTTTATACGTGGATTTAGGCAACTCATTTTCCTTCAGAAGCATGTCCGCTAAAAGACCTAGCAGTGCCGTAAAACTCTTGTTAGACCAACCGTTGCTTACCTTCAATTTCAACAGTTCAAGCATGACTGCAACCTCGTGTACTTTGTCTTGCACATGTGAACAAAGGTTTCTCCAAGTTCTCCATCAAGCCCCAAAATTTTATATGCTCTCTCTCATCACAGTTCTCTTCTACATCGTGAAGCATTTGTTCCAGATTATCATCGTGCAGTCTATTCGAATCCGAACCATAATCGACATCATCCGGCGGCATATCATTGACTTCATCGGCGATGTCATTATTACTACCTTCCTGTGTAATCCCCTCTTCGCCATGACCGGTCCAACATGTATACCCCTTTTTGAACCCCCTCCGAATCAAGTGTGCTTCAATCTGCTCAGTTCTTAAATATCTTTAGATTCTCATAATCAATGTGTAGACAGTACATATATTCCACCCCCTTATTCAACATATCCTCCTCGGCTTAGAAATGATTTTTTTTTATTTTTGGATATGAAGGGAAGCTTAAAGTCAATCATAGTCAATAGCGATGATCGATACTATTCTGAAAGAAGAGATTAGCCCCAAAACGATCAAGAATGCCAGATAAGATAGTTGCGCTTAAGTATGATAGAAGGAAGGTGGGAAATATTAAAGAGAACATTCAAGCAACGGGTTGTTCCAAGTGACTTAGTCGATCCAAGTGAGGCGTGGTCCAGTAAAACAGAAATGGAAGAGAATTATCGATGCTTTACAAGCCATTGGTGCACCTACACATGGCAAACATAATAATTGCTTGCAAGTAAAGATGATGTTTGGGCCAAGGAAGGGTATTTTGGTAAGGATGCAAAATACTGAAAACCATGTGAATCCTCAAATGTGTTAGTGGATAGTATCTATTAGAGTTAGATATAAGCTAATTGCCTTATCTATTTAATGGATTGGGGGTGGAATTTTGTAAGCCAACCATCTAGTCATCCAACCATTCCATCCTTTTGTTCTAGGGTTAGGGTTAGAAGAGTGAGTGTTATGGTATGCTCTCTTATCCTTCAAGTGCAGTGGCTATAAAATCTTTATCCTCAAGTAGCAATCGATCAATTTTGTTCATCACTCATGGTGTCTTCTTGATTTGGTTAATTTACTTTTGTTCTTGTGGGTTGTGTCACTTCTCTCTCCTTCTTGATCATGTTGTGTGTCAAGAATGTGTAAGTGATGGAGATGGCTCATGGAGATCAACTCCTATCCACCTAGGCACCAAGTCTTGTAAGATTTTGAAGTTGCCAAGTTTTGCTTGGATTTGTCCTCATATTGAGATTTCTTCATCGTAGGGTTTTTGCTTTGAATCCTTAAGATAAATAACTTGTTGTGACATGTGAGAATTCATTTAGAGCTGTCTTGGCTATCCTCTATACACGAGCAAGTCATATCCCATGATTTTAATGTTTCCTCCATTTTGGTGCAATCTTACTTGTCTTTGGGAAGGGTTGAAATTTTGACCAAAATTGTAACACCCCGGCCCTCCACAAGATCCAAGCTACCACCACACTGTTACTATCTCACATAGGCGCGTACAAATAGAGTTAACACACAAGAACTGTATTAACAGGGAAAACCGTTCTCATAATGAGAACAGGCCTTAACTGGAAAGTTTACATAAACTTCTAAATATAAGATTAAACATGATGCTCAGTGCAGGACTAAACCGTTATTCCATATTTGTAGTGCAAAAGGAACTACTCCCATATCCATGCATGCCGTCACTCCGGATCACCCTAAAAAACAACAAAGCAATGGTGAGTCCGAAGACTCAGCAAGCACACAATAAAGCTGTACATCAATCCATATCTGTACACTGTAATCCAATTCTACGGCTGTAAGTTGTAAATCATATTTACTGTGAACTGTAAAGCCAATCTATTGTAAACTGTAAATAACATCTACTGTGAACTGTAAATCAATTCTGTGACTGTGAACTGTAAATCACATCTACTATAAACTGTAAATCATTTCTACTATAAACTATAAATTACATCTGCTGTGAAGTGTAAAACCTGTTCACTGTAAGCTGTAAACTGTAAGTCAAACCTCTGTAACTGTACCACTGTCTGTATCACTCTGTATGCAGTGCATTAAAATGCAATGCATTTGTAACTGTAAACTGTAAATAAAATCTTTGTAACTGTATCACTATCTGTATCTCTTTTCCTGCAATGCTCCTGTAACTATAGCTTATACCAGTATAGCGGAGGGTACACCCGTTGATGTTACCCTCTCCCTCCATCCAGTGGAGGTGCCTACCATTGTAGGACTTACTCAAGAGCACTCCAGACTAGTAATAAGACTTTCTCACTCGACCTAACTCTTATGCACTTTGCATAATGCAATGCTTTTTAAATGAGGCTGTTTACTCATAAACTGTATTTCTCCAAATATGATTAACACATAATCATATACATCATCTCTTGCATGCTATAAACCATGGTATGGAACACAAATAGCAATCGTTCAACACTATTTATTATTTTAACATGCACTTGCTTGTTAACATGGCGGGTGGTGCGCGGACGGCACTAGATTCGAACTGCTACCTGAACAAGCATTACACATTTCAATTCATTTGCTAATGCAATACATACACATGCAAGCAAATAACGTCGCTATTACGCACAAACCCAGTACCGCCAACCTCCCTCTCACCGGACACCGACCCGCTGTCATGGTTTTAGTCGGCATACTAATTTATGCGAGATTCAGTAAATAGCTGAAAAGGGTTTCAAACAGTTACCCAAACTCGACGACTAGATCAGGTCACGATCTGTCATCCCTAGACCAGATCTGGCAGATCTGGCACTGGATCAGGCAATCCCCCTTATTCTCTCCTTTTCCTCTCTTCCTTTTCCTTTCTTCTTTCCTTTCTTCCTTTTTTCTTTTCTTCTTCCCTCCTTCCTCTTTTTCTTCCCCCAGCCAGCCTCCTCTTCTCTCATTCTTTTTCTTCTTCTCCTCTCTCCCTTTTTCCCCACGCCGATGCCTCTCTTCTTCTTTCTTTTCTTCCCCCGCCGGCTTCCTTCTTTCCTTCATCCACCCCGTCGGCGGCCCCTCCCTTCTCCCTTCTCTCGACAGCTAGCCCCTCCCTCCCTCTCACAGTTCGCCAGCCCTCCACGCCCGTGGAGCGGCGGCTGCAGTAAGGTGGGAAGGAGAGGCGCAGGTGAGGGGAGCAGCCAGCAGCGGCGCACAGCAGTGGGGGAGGAGATGGCGTCGGCTCGAGCAGCAGCGTCAGAGGCAAGTCAGCGACGGCGGCGGCGGCGAGCAGACGCAATAGCAGCTACAGCTACAGGGGAAGAGGCGGTGAGGTGCCACTGGGGGAGTGGTGGCGCCGACGACAAGAAGAAACAGGGGGAGCGCGGCGGCGACGCTTGCACGGGGTGATGGTAGCAGCGTGCAGAACGGGGAAGAGTCGAGAGAGCACGGGAGAGAAGCAAATGCCAACTTTGCTTCTCCCTCCTGGCTCTCTCTTTTATAGCCCATGGATATGGGCTGGACTGGCTGGATCTGTGGTAGACTGGGCCAAATTCGGCCTAGGTAACACAAAATTTCATGTGATCTTTGCATGAAATATGTTCCTGAGATCCTAAACAAAGTGCATGCAAATTTTCATTTCTTTTATCTAAGGATTTTAGAAGTTGCACCATTCTTGCTTTGTTTAGAGTATCCAATTTTGATCTTCATGGCTCTGTAACTACTGTAGTGAAGACTTGGCGAATACGAAAAATTTTCGATGCACTATTCACTCCCCTGCTGCTATATCGGTCCTATAGTGTTACTGGTGGAGCGCTCCTGCGGTGAAATCGTGTTGATTTGAGCTGTTGAACTGTGATTTCATGATGATCAAAGTTGTTCCCGCCGTGCGGTCCTGTAGTAGCGTTAAGCCATAGCACACACAGATCATCCTGCCCTGGCCGTGTCATGTGTCAATTATTTTTGCTGTTGGCTCAGTGGTTATTGCATTAGAACAGCTAGGCGGTTAGTGGCCATGCACTTTCGTACTCGATTGATCGGCAACAACCACCAGCCTAATGATCTGAAGAACCTACATGCATGTACATATATGCGATGCAAGAAATATAACGGGACTGGACAAACAAATGTTTGCGTGGCAAAGCTTTTGACAGCAATAATGATGATGATATCTGCAAGGTAAAAATCAATTTTTAATGCTATTTTTTTTAAGGCAAGTGATGCGGATATGCATGTGTCTTGTACTTTTCAGTTAAATATATTATTTAACTGGAAAGAATTATTGAGCCGCATGAAATATGGTCAAGTGAACTCATTCTAAACTAAACATAATGTTGTTATTCATAAGGATGGAATACTACCTCATGTCATCATATGGTGTATTCTTAGGTTTGTCAATGGCAAAACAATAGAGAGGCAAAAAGAAGAGGATAACCACATTAGATGCCAAAGACATGAAGAAATAAAGCCCATGGAGTGGAAGAGCAAAAGGGAGGAGCCCAAGGACTTAAACTACAAGTTTTGGATAAGATTTTTAAGTTCAATTCGTACTTCCTATGAGTCCAATTGGATTCAAACCCGGATTCAACTCAGAATTCAATTCGAATTAGGTTCGAAACAGCCTGACAGGCAGTTACTAAAAAGGTCGTAACTTTCACAAACGGAGTCCGATTCAGGCGTTCTTGTATTCGTTGGAAACATAATTTCAAGGGCTACACAATGGATCTAGTCCCAGAATCAAATTCCACACAGATCAAAAGTTATGACCAAAATAATATGACAGCTGTAAATCGTAGTTTCTTTTTTGTGAGAGTTTGTATCTAAAACCATATAGGGTTGAGTTGTATTAGGTTTGGGCACGCTATGGACGTCCCAAGGGGCTATATAAGCCATATATTGGTAGCCTTAGAGGAAAAGACCACTTTTTCTAGATTAAAATTAGAACAACATATTGCTTGTTTCTTTTCACCAAAGTGTCCATACGAGGATTACTTGAGAGGAATTGAGCGATCGTTCTTGAATCAAGGTTGTGTTTGCTTTTCCATTGGGGATTGAAGGCATGACGTTTCTCCACTCGTGGTCTCATGGAGAAAGCTCGGTGTATCTTGGCGAATTTCCAAAGAGCTGTGAGTTTATGCATTGGCACGGGTGTACAGCTAGATAGAATGGTTGAGAAGCACTAGTTATCGGGATCCTACGTTGAGAATATCAGGGCTACCCATATTATCTTGGTATCAGAGCGTGATTGACTCGGTAGGATCTTTCGTCATGTTCTTTAGATTGATTTCTTTCTGTCCTATAGTCCAAAGAAAACCAAAAATTGCACAAAAAAATCAATTCCAAAACCCTAGTTCAATCTGTTATTTCTTGTTAGTTTTGTTAAGTTTTCGTCCATTAGAAATTTTGTTTACATGCTGATCTTTGTGCTCCTTTGCGTAGCTTAATCTTTGTGTCCACATAAACCCTAGAAAATTGTTGATTGAATCCCTCAATTAGCAACTAAAAAGAGTAAATTGCATTTACTTTTGAATCATCAATTCCTTGCTGTCCGAAATGCTCTCAAGAGATCGATCCGAATTCTCTTTGGGGGAAAGTTTGAGATAGTATCTACTTCCTTCAAAACCGATAGTTAGCTACGGTTTGGCTTACTTATATCTTTTCATCAATTGAGACTAGCTTTTGATATTACCGTTAGGGTTGTTCTTGAGTACTATTTACGCTTGCTGAATTCTTAAATTTGTCCAAAGGGAAGACAACACTAGTTCGGCCAAATGAAAAAAAGGAGTAAGTTATAAAAAAAAGAAAGCCAAAAAGTTTCCTGCGATTTGATCAAGAAACTGTGAAAATAGAAAGTGTTGGCCGAAACTCTATGGACAAACCCTAGTTCATATTTTCAGCTTGTGCACTTATTCTCATAGAGCAATCTTGTGCCCTTACATTCATAACTATTGCAATTGATTAGCGTCTCTCCTTGTACTTAGTGCAAAATGAGCTAGTTATTTATCTCAATTTCAGATTACCTCTTTCTAGCTTATTCTTTTGTTTGCATTAAGTCCCAATTATCGTTATGTGTGCGTTCATATCCTTCACTTAAACCTATTGGATCAGCACATAGGCGAAATATTCTAGCTTAGATTATTCCTTAGTTTTACAACAACCTGAATGTCAGATTGCATAAGCATTAAACCCTCCAAGCTCCATTCAAATACCTTGTGTTGTGCATTGCTCTCACTCTCGAAATTCGCTAAGTATATCACCATTGCTAGTTTCTATAGCCACGAGGTAAGATTCTGCTATTTTCAATTGTTTTTTGGAACGGTAAACCTTCATTGATTCGAGATAGTGAGTTTAGTGATTTAATACATATTCATACACATACTTGCTATTCTCGATCTAACCATGGCTGCAGATGGTGATGAAGTTTTAGCGGATTTTAAAGGGAATCTTGAAGCACCCGCTACTCATTTCCAACAACGAGCATTGAAACAGCACTTTGATCATCAGTTGGAGCTGGTGCAAGACAATCTAGGAAGGGACATCCAAGACATGGGAGTACAATTGGATGACAATGTTCGTGCGTTGGAAGACTCCATCAACACCCTTACCAATTTAGTGCGACAAGGCGCAGGGGGTGATAATTTAAGTCAGCGAAGCATCGGTATGGATGAGGATGAAATCGATGAGGAGTTAGCTATCATGCGGCGTGAGGAACTACGACACCGAGCCCCCACCTGCTGTTGGCCATGGAGGACGCCCTCCCTATCCTGGGTGTGATTTCAGCCATGGGGGTCGCGGTGTTCGACGTAACGACGACGACGACGAAGCTTTAGTCAAGCCAAAATTCAACATCCCTAATTTCACAGGAGGTACTGATATAGAGGATTATCTCACTTGGGAACTCAAGGTTGACAAGCTATTCCGTCTGAACCGTTATGCTAAAGACAAGAAGCTAAAACTTACGTCAATGGGCTTTGACGGGTATACTATGCATTGGTGGGAACAAGTTGTACGAACAAGTATGGAGAGGCATGAACCCCCCATCGTCACATGGAATGAGATGAAACAAGAAATGCGTGGCAGGTTTGTTCCTCATCATTACAAACGTTCACTGTATGAAAAATTGCATCATTTGAAACAGAAAACACAGCTGGTAGAGGAATACTACAAGGAGATAGAACAAGCCATGATTCATGCCGGTGCTGACATTAAAGATGAAGAATTGAACATTCGACAACTAATGCCTTTGAAGGCAAATGAGGAGGAGCTTACCACGGGAGGGGATGAAGTGTTTGCTGCCCTATGGATATATCCTAATAATCTTAAACCCCCAGCACCTACATCGTCTGAGGAAGACGACAAAGGTAACAATACTGGTGCTGAATTTAATTATGCAAAGGTGAGTAATTGTGAGAACTCATATGATCAACCGAAAACTCCATATTCTGAAATTTCTATGCTCAATTTACATAATATGGAATTGATTACTCATAAGGAAGTTCTTACTAGAATATCTCCTAATGATTCTTTATACTATATCATGTTTGATAATCCTAGAGAGCTATCTAGTGTGATTGATAATGTTGCTGAAATTTTATGTTCAAAATCAATAGTTAGTACACATGCCTACACAAATAAGTTCAATTTGATTGGAGATTGTGGTGTAGATGGCAAATTTTATGTTCACAGAATTTGTATTACATGTGATAAGCTTGCTGAATTGAAATTACATATTATAGATAAACAATCTTTTGTGCTATGTCATGATTGCAATGAGATGAGTGTCAACAATAGTGCTTGCTATTTTAAAAGATTTCCTAAACCTATTTGTTTACCCTTACATATTATAAGTAACTATGTACAAGTAATCAGAGTAGCGCAGTTGAAGCATGGAAGATATTTAAAATTTTCTTCCCCATATCTGAACAATTAAATTTGATTTTGCCTATTAATGATCTGTCCATGTCCTTAGAAAAGTTGAGGATGACTTTCTTTTATGAGAGAGAGAATGATGTGAATAACAATATTGTAATGCATACATCTTTCGACCGCTGTTACACTAATCGGGTTGTACAAAATATCGAGAATGACACAATAATTGATTCTTACATATACCATGCATATGTGTTGTTCTTTTCGTTAATTACACCTTCAGATATTCATGATGTGCCAAGCAAAAGAAGTGTTGATGATAAATATATATGCCACGTATACACATTGTATTCTTTGTTTAGTACAATTTCAGGCTATCAAAAGCCGAGGATGGCTTTTCTTGAAGAAAGGGAGGATGATGCGGATACGCATGTGTCTTGCACTTTTCAGTTAAATATATTATTCAACTGGAAAGAATTATTGAGCTGCATGAAATATGGCTAGGTGAACTCATTCCAAACTAAATATAATGTAGTTATTCATAAAGATGGAATACTACCTCATGTCATTATATGATGCATTCTTAGCTTTGTCAATGGTAAAGCAATAGAGAGGCAAAAGTAAGAGGATAACTATATTAGGTGCCAAAGACATGAAGGAAGAAAGCTCATGCAGTAGGAGAGCAAAAGGGAGGAGCCCAAGGACTTAAACTATAAGTTTTGGATAAGATTTTCAAGCTCAATTCGTACTTCGCACATGGCCAATTGGATTCAAACTCGGATTCAACTCAGAATTCAATTCGGATTCGGTTGGGGACAGCCTGACAAGCAGTTACTAAAAAAGTCATAACTTTCACAAACGGAGTCCGATTTGGGCGTTCTTATACTCGTTGGAAAGATAATTTCAAGGGCTACACAATGGATCTAGTCTCAGCATCAAAGTCATCACAGAGAAAAAGGTATGACTAAAATAATATGATAGCTGTAAAATCTAGTTTCCTTTTTGTGAGAGTTCATATCTAAAATCATATAGGGTTGAGTTGTACTAGGTTTGGGGACCCTATGAACGTCCAAAGGGCTATATAAACCATGTATTGGTAGCCTTAGAGGAAAAGACCACTTTTTCAGATTGAAATTAGAACAACATATTTCTTATTTTTTTCACCAAAGTGTCCATGCGAGGATTACTTGAGAGGAATTGAGGGATCGTTCTTAAATCAAGATCGTGTTTACTTTTCCATTGGGGATTAAGGGCACGGCGTTTCTCCACTCGTGGTCTCGTGGAGAAAGCTCGGTGTATCTTGGCGAATTTTCAAAGAGTTGTGAGTTCATGCATTGGCACGGGTGTACAGCTAGAGAGATTGGTTGAGAAGCACTAGTTATCGTGATCCTACATCGAGAAGATCAGGGCTGCCCGTATCAGCATGCAGTTGATAACAAAAGACGCACAAACTTGGTTCACAGCTTGCCAGCACGTGCATGTGTATGCATGCATGCGTACCGGTTTCTTTCACTTTGCCATACAAATCAAATAGCAAAGGAGACCCATAAAGTTTCAGGTGGTGGAGGCCCATAACGTTTCAGAAGGTACTACGTACTACTGCAACGTATGCAATGATATAATAAATGGTGTATATATTGACATCAAATATATATGATCAATAATCATTTTTCAGTCGCTAATTAAGTAAAAACTCTTGTGGTTTCTACTCCTTATTTTGTGTTGTGCCACTAGCTAGGATTCCCCTTTTCTTGTCGCTTGGGCCTATTTGGAATACAGATGTTTCACAAGACATTATATATATAGTTCTCTAAAGAACCATGTGCAATTCCTGTGTTTCAGACGGGCTCTCTTCACGGTGGTAGTACATCTCAAAACAAGAGCTAGCTGACATGTAAATCTGGAACATGGCCTACGTACCAATCGAGACAAATCACTCACTACTTATTATTGGGAATCACAAAGAATCAGAAAGTCTGAGGAAATCTTTGTACTCTTTTGAAACCCTGGCCTAGCTCTGTTACCCTAGCCTAACTCTGTTGTACTCACTGACCGTACGTGCATGATCTCTGTGGATTCCTTGCTGGTATTGCTACTAGCTTATGACTTAAGTTTGTACCTGTTGCTTTTATCTTATGGTTAAAATAATAGGTATGTTCTTTTTAGCTGCGGTTTATGGTTTTTGACTGAAATTTTTGAATTTTAGCTATTTATGACAGAGATTACGGAGAGAGATACTCGTTTGCGATTTTAGATGGTACAGATGTTGAACTTTTAACGTATACTATAATTAACTTGTAGACTCAATCTTAAAAAAATATTTCGTTTGAAAGTTAGGTACTGTAGCAAAAGCCAAAAGCCGTTTTAAAAAACTAAAAAAAACAGGTATCAGTTAGGTACTGTAACGGCTTTTTAGCTTTTTTAAGAAAAAAGAGGAAAAATAAAAAACTATTATATCATCATATATAATGTAAATAAATAAAAACAAAAAACAAAAAAGCCAAAACATTAAAATAAATCGAAATTAGAAATCAATATGTTTCAACTGACTTCTAGCTTAAATAAATTGAAAGCCAAAATAAACTAGAAATGAAGCCATTTGGAACGGGGCGTAGTATTGACAGCCATCAGAGCTTCACATCGATGTATACATCGGAGCATGTTTCTTGTTTTAATCTATCATTTGGTTCATTAATTTGCAACAAGTAAACACATTAATAATTCTCCTTGTCGTCACGAGATAAGCTGGGCGCGACACTGGGTGTGTGACGGGTTGGACGCATGCATCCTCCGCGATAATCAATTATTCACTGAGATGAATATCGCTTTTGCTATCTTGGCGGAGAGAGATGGCAAGGGAAATGAACAAAAAGGTTGGAGCCAACTTTAATTTGGGGGAGGGAAAGAGAAGCAAAGTGAGAAAATCAATGAACTGCTCCAGAAAGGAGTTTCTTTCGCATAAACTGCTCACCGAGATTGATTGTTTACTCAGTAAAGTTACAAAAAGAAAGGGACGAAAGATGCAAATAATCAAGCAATAGATTCATGCCACAATATCCTTTTCGCTCTTAACACTGCGAATTTTCAAAGTGCTTCTTCACCGCTAATTTCTCCCAAAAAAAGCAGGGATGTAGATGTAAAAAGAAGATTACTGTGGCTGGTCTGGCAAAAGAGTGCGATGGCAAAGAGTCTAGCAAACAGGAGAAACGTCCCAGCCGAAGATACTCCAAAGGAGAATGGGTCTTATGACTTCGGGCTCAGTCCAGTTAGAAGCCAGATGGAGAGTGCGCCTGACCAGGAGGAATTCTGACTATGACCTAGAGGTCACTGTGAAGGAAGGGCATCGAACATGTACTAAAAAAATTGACTCTGTAACTTCCCCATCTCCTTCTCCTTGTCCCTGTCTCCTTCTCTTCTCCCCGTCCCCAAATTCCCATGCAATCTGTCTCCAAAGCTTGTAATAGACTCTGAATCTAGTGTTGATTAGTGAAACTCAAAAGGGGAATATAACAATTTGGTATCAGAGCAAGTTCAAAGCCTTGGATCCACCATGGTACCACACTAGAACCCTAACCCAGGTGGAGGAAATGCACCAAATCATGGAGCTCGTCAAAGTAATCAAGGCCCAAAGTGAGTCGATTGCCACTCAAGGGGAGTCAATCAAAGAGTTTCAAGCGTAAGGAAGAGCAATATACTGATCAGTAGAGGAAATTTGGCCCACAGAACTGGAGCTTCAACAATGGAAGCTGGAGATGGAGAAGGCAACTAAAGAGTTACGCTTCGAGGTGTGCGAGCTGCGCGATCAAGTCCAATAGATCGCTCACAACCTAGTGCTGACCGTCCACCAGGTGGAGCTACCCCAAATTCTCCCCAAGCCGGAAGTGCCGCCATCTACCCCCTTGGTTCCAACTCAACTACGACCGGAGGAGGCACTGTGGGCATTCTCCAGTGGAGGTGATCATGTTAGAAATAGGCCCATAAAATGAGGTACATTTTCTTAATTCTAAAGCATATAAGGTTTAATACCATATTGCTAAGGTAAAGTAGAGGAGATCAATTTATAAGGTGGAGTCCATACCACTTCTTGAATTATGGATGTGGATGACATGGGAATGGCTTTGGCTAATCACACACGTGCGCACACACGCGTGCATATATTCGCGTATTTTCATATGAAAATCACGTGACTTGTGACTTGCGACGCCCGACCATGCTGTGACATGACGCGTTACTTGGTAGACTAAGTCCACCTTTATTTTTGTTGAACCGTATATCTCTCTCTCTATTTAAATGAGATTCAAATGTTTGAATTGGGACTTTATTAGATTTGATGACAGGTAGTTACCAATAGGTAAATGGCTGATTAAATATGTCAGTTATCAGTGCGTAAATGACTATTTTAATCATATCAATTATTGAAAGCATCCAGCCCCCTAAATTTGGTTTCGGTAACTAATGACGATTTATGAATATAGGACTAATGTGTGCGTTAAAAATTGCATAGACAAAGTCTCATATGTGAACAAAGACAAGAGCAAGTTGCATGAAAATGAACATTGAGAAGGATCAAAATCAAGATACATGAAATATAGATCTCTTTTTAATTTTACTAGTCTTAGGTGAAAAAGTGGAAGACCGGATTATAGGTTAGATGCAGTACTATTAAAAGGATCATTGAAAATAGCTTGATAGCATGCTTGTGTGTTATTTGGATCAATTTAGGATTATGCATGCACATAAAATTATGTTTAAAAATAAACTATGCTCTCTCAGTAAAATCAGTAGTACCGCCGGTGTAACCACGGAACTACTGGAGTGCAGTGGTTCCGGCATGTAAACTGCGGAACTACCGAACCTCGGTAGTACCGGATTTTCAGAGGCACATTTTTCCCAGAGAGCATCCTGGCGGGTACTTCAACTCACCGAAATCGGTAGTACAGGACTTCTAACGGTGGAACTACTGCAGTGCGGTAGTACCGCACAATACTGCGGAACTACCGATTTCTGGTAGTACTGACTTTTAAAGAGGTATGTGTTTTCCAGAAGGTACCCCCTGAAAAACTTAAATTGCCAGAAATCGAAAGTATCAGTATTAGCACAGCGGAACAACCGCGGTGCGGTAGTACCGCACCATCATGCGGAACTACCGTAGTGCGGTAGTACCGCATATATAACGGTGGTAATTCCGCACTATTATTTTAACGGCTAGTTCTGACGCTCTGACATAGCTGTTACTGTGTGCTACAGTGAAGTGAAGAGTTCCGCACTTTGAACTGCGGTAGTTTCGATTTCCCTGATTTTTCAGCATAAATTTTTGTAACGGCTAGTTTTAGTTGGTGAGGGTATAAATACCCCTCCACCAGCTCAAAGACATAGTGCCGAACGTGCATTGAACATTCTTAAGCCTAAAGTATTCATTCCACACCTCTTTCTCCTTTGAGCCTTCATTTTGAGGTGTTGTGAGTTTTTCAAGTGCTTTCATTTCTAGATTGATCTGTTTACACTTGAGCGCCATTAAGCGAAGCATTGGTCTATTCTCTTGGTACTTGCCATCACCTAGACGGCTTGGAGGTTAATTACGAGGTGATCTCTTCAAGAAGATCGTGAAGAGGCCCAAGCAAATTGTGAGTAGCTTGGTGCTCACCATCTCCAAAGTAGAGCAAGAGCAACCACTAGTAATCGAGGAGCTGAGGCTTAATTCGTGGAGCTGGTCCAAGTGTGCTTGGGCTATCCTCAACATGGATTAGTGAAGACCAGCAAGTGTTCGATACCACGGGAAAAATATCGAGTGTCGCCTTGTGATTATTTCTTTACTTTCCTCTAATATTTACTTTTGCTTAGAAATTTGATATATTGATCATATTTACTTGTGCTTGAGATTTAATGATTTTATCAATTGCTAGTGGTATCTTAGGATTACTAGAATTGAATAGGCTTGGTTCATTTAGCTTACTCGATTTGTTATCATTTGTTTAAATTAGGCGAAAATTTTCTAACCTCCTATTCACCCCTCCCTAGTCGGTTATTCTTGATCCTACAAGTGGTATCAGAGTTTGGTCTCTCATTTGATTAGACTTAACCATCTATAGAGAAAATGATGGCTAGCGAGGGAATTGCTATAGGGAAGACACCTCAATTTGATGGCACAAATTATACAATTGAAAAATTAGAATGTTCATCTATCTTAAGGCCATGAGACCGAGTATTTAAAAAATTGTAAGTGAGGGTTATGTCATGCCTCTTGATCCATCACAACTCATGGATCAAGATGGGCGTAACGCTCATTTAGATACTCAAACTATGAATGCTCTATTTAGAGCCTTAAACGCGGATGAGTTCAATAGAGTGAGCAATTTAGAAACCGCTCATACTATTTGCACAACTCTCTCGGAAATTCATGAGAGAACATCCGCGGTTAAGGAAGCCAAATTGCATATACTTCGGATCAAATATGAAATATTTACAATGTTGCCACATAAAGGTATAAATGAGAAGTACTCTCGCTTAAACAACATTATAAAGGAGCTCAAGGGCCTTACATGTCACTAACGGATATTGATATTGTGAGAAAAATACTTAGGGCGTTGCCGGAAAAGTATGAGATGTTGGTGGCCCTCTTTCTTAACTCACCGAGTTGTCTAGAATAATACCAACACAACTCTTAGGTAATCTTATTACCAATGAGTTATATAAGAAGGACAATGAAGAACTTTTGGAGCAATCTTCCTCCAAGGGCAAGAAGATCACCACCTTTAAGGCCAAGGTAATCTCAAGTGAAGAGAGTCTGAGGAAGAAGATGAGGACTCCGAGGAGGAAATGGCCCTCCTTGTAAGAAGAATGAAGAAATTTATGAGGAGGCGTCCATACCGAAGTGCAAATCAAGGATCAAGCAAGAAGGGACGTTCATTCAATGACAACAAACGCTATAGCAATATTTGTTGTTATGAGTGCAATAAGAAGGGGCACATTGCCTCTTAATGCCCGACAAGAAAGGATGACAAGGTCAAGTCATCCAAGAAGGACTCTAACCCAAGAAAGAAGTTTTTCAAGAAGCTTCATAAAGATGGCAAGAATGAAGCTCACATTGGAGAATGGAACTCCGATGAGAATTATTCGGATTCCGACTCTAAAGAGGAAGAGTCCCCCAAGAAGAAGGGACTAGTTGGAATTGCAATCAAGGAAGCTCCATCACTTTTCTCATCTCCAACATGCCACATGGCAAAAGGAGAAAAGGTAAAAGTTATTGATGATGATGAGCATTTATATGATGAATTAATGGATATGTTAATTAGATTGAATGAATTTCTTGGAAAAAAAAGTCAAAATATAAGGACCTAAGGAGAGTCTAAAGAAAGCTCATGACTTGCTTCTCCAAGAAAAATTAAGCAAATATTGCTCTAGAGTTGGTATTAATTGTGATATTTTAGATAATGTGCCTAGAGTAAATATTGCTAAAATTAACATTTTTACTTCATGTGATGACTTATTGACTATGCCTTGCAATTCAAGTATTGATGATATTGTTAATTTATGTGATGAAGAACTTGTTGAAAATTATAAATTAAAAGAACAAGTTGTACAACTAAATAAAAGTTTAGAAAGATGCTTCAAGGGTAAGAACACCATTGATAAATTATTGAGTGAGCAAATGTGCTCATTCAATAAGGAAGGACTTAGGTATGTACGCAAGAAAGGTAAGAGACCCTCAAAGGAGGTCACAAGGTTTGTAAGGCCAAGTGGCAATCTTGTCACTAATTACTCTGCACCAGATGAACAGTGCGTTCTTCCTCCTCCCGACGACGGCGAGGCTTATCGCCAGCTGGGAGGACGGAGGCCGAATGTTGACATAAGTAAAATGGGTTCCTCGCACTTGCGCCCACCTCTGTGCGAGGTCTCGCTGGCCATTGGCTGGAGCCATGGTCGGCGGCGAGCTTAGGCGGCGGCGAAACAAGGCAATAGTGGGTACGATGACAGACAATGTTAACATTCAATCGGCTACTATGGTAGTACCTTGGGATGGTCATGGTGCTGTCCTGGGGGTCGGCGAGGCTTGTGCGTGGCTGAAGTAGGTTGTCTAAGTGCGACGGTGGCGATCCGAGGAGGCTTATGGTGAGGGAGCAGCTCGGGCGATGGGAGCTTAGGCTGAGGTATGTTTCTTACTCTTCGCCTTATTCAAAATTTGTTTTTCCAAAATCTTTAAATTTACTTCTTTCCTTTATAATGGCTTAGATGTCTCAAGCTTCCTATAGCCAGACTGGAGGATGGCTAGGATGTCTCCAAGTTTTGTTGCAGAGTCTTAGATTAAAAAAGTCACTAGTTTACTTCACCATTGATGAGAAGGCAAAGGACCAACATATTGGATGCATCACCAGGCTATACTTCACCACAAGGATTGGCCGCACACAAGGCCATTCGACATCTTTGTAAGTTGTACAAGATCAGTATGCCCAAGCTCATTCAGAAGTTCAAGTAGCAATATGTAGCTATCTCCAGCATAGCAGAGCAGGAGGGAGCCATGGAGGAACCTCAACCACAGCTACTAGCCCTTTTACCTTCACCTACTCCACTGAATCTAGAGGAGAGATGATGCATTGCAGGTAACTGTCAGGAGTATCTTCAACACTTCATTCCAGCCGTAGTAGAAGAGCAATCGACGTAAGTTCTCAACTCGTAGGTGATCTATAGTAGCAGGACTCGAGTGGAAGCCCTTAGATTGCAACCCTGTATAGTTTAGGAAGAGCAATTAGAATGTTTTGGTTTATATTTGTAGTTGTGTGTAATGTGAGCTGTAGTTTTGCTTTTGGCATTATGTCACAGTCATGTCAAAACCTTTATTTGAGTTATTTAATTGGTTCTTTCGTTAGCCTCTTCGCTAAGTGTTTTGTTTAGTCTAGGTTTGCCATTAGAAATCCCATTAGATGAGTTTACCTCTTATCTATGCTTTTTCCTCTCACTTGTTGATCTTTGTGATGTCAGTTCTCAGCGGTTATGTTTCCTATCAGAGAAACAAAAAGACGGTTGATACCCGGAACTTAGCTGGTCGTAGTCAGATGAACCAAGGCCCAAAAAGCAGCGTCGTAGATCCATCAGCTCAAGTACCACAAGAAACCCCAATGGGATTGGATCCAGCTCTCAGTCAGTTCATAGTAGCCTAGACACAGTTGATACACACCGCGATGCAGAACATGAATGCCATGATAAATCAGCAAAATCAAGAAACAGTTGCACCTCAGCCAACTCGCCAGCAATCCAAGTTTGCAGAGTTCATGAGGACAAGACTGCCCACCTATTCCAGGTCCTCTAAGCCTTTGGAGGCTGACGAATGGATTCGTTCAGTTGAGAAGAAACTGAACCTCGCTTAATACATTGATCGCGAGAAAGAGCTCTCTGCTGCCCATCAGTTAGAGGGAGCTACCGCAGTGATACGGATACGCACGTGTCTTGTACTTTTTAGTTAAACATATTATTCAACTGGAAAGAATTATTGAGCCGCATGAAATATTACCAGGTGAACTCATTCTAAATTAAATATAATGTTGTTATTCATAAAAATAGAATACTATCTCATGTTATCAAATGGTGTATTCTTAGGTTTGTCAATGGCAAAGTAATGGAGAGGCAAAAGGAAGAGAATAACAACATTAGGTGCCAAAGACATGAAGAAAGAAAGCCCATGCAGACGGAGAGAAAAAGCGAGGAGTCCAAGGACTTAAACTACAAGTTTTGGATAAGATTTTCAAGCCCAATTCGTACGTCCCACAAGCCCAATTAGATTCAAACTCGGATTCAACTCAGAATTCAATTCGGATTCGGTTCGAGACAGCCTGACTGATAGTTACTAAAAAGGTCATAACTTTCACAAATAGAGTCTGATTTGAACGTTCTTGTACTCGTTGGAAAGACAATTTTAAGGGCTATGCAATGGATCTAGTCCCAGCATCAAATTCACCATGTATCAAAAGTTATGACTAAAACAATATTATAGCTGTAAAATCTAGTTTCTTTTGTGAGAGTTCATGTCTAAAACCATATAGGGTTGAGTTATACTAGGTTTGTGGACTCTATGAATGTCCCAAGAGGCTATATAAGCCATGTATTGACAGCCTCAAGGGTAAGACCACTTTTTCAGATTGAAATTAAAACAGCATATTGCTTGTTTCTTTTCACCAAAGTGTTCATGCGAGGATTACTTGAGAGGAATTGAGCGATCGTTCTTGAATTAAGATCGTGTTTGCTTTTCCATTGGGGATTGAGAGCACGGTGTTTCTCCACTCGTGGTCTCGTGGAGAAAACTCGGTATATCTTGGCGAATTTTCAAAGAGCTGTGAGTTCATACATTGGCACGGGTGTACAGCTAGAGAGATTGATTGAGAAGCACTAGTTATCGTGATCTTACGTCGAGAAGATCAGGGCTACCTATATCATCTTGGTATCAGAGCGTGGTTGACTCGGTAGGATCTTTTATCTTGTTCTTTAGATTGATTTCTTTCTGTCTATAGTCCAAAGAAAACCGAAAATTACATAAAAAAATCAATTCCGAAACCCTAGTTCAATTTGTTATTTTTCGTGAGTTTTGTTAAGTTTTCGTCCATTAGAAATTTTGTTTACATGCTGATCTTTGTGCTCCTTCGCATAGCTTGATCTTTGTGTCCACATAAACCCTAGAAAATTGTTGATTGAATCCCTCAATTAGCAACTAAAAAGAGTAAATTGCATTTACTTTTGAATCCTAAATTTCTAGTTGTCCGAATTGCTCACAAGAGATCCATCCGAATTCTCTTTGGGGGAGAGTTTGTGATAGTATCCACTTCCTTCAAAACCGAGAGTTAGCTGCGGTTTGACTTCAAAAAAAATCACTACTTGTGCCAAACCCTAGCTGGACGAAAAGAAAGAATTGCTACAGTTGAGCTTCACTTATATATTTTCATCAATTGAGACTAGCTTTTGATATTGCCGTTAGGGCTGTTCTTGAGTACTATTTACGCTTGCTGAATTCTTGAATTTGTGCAAAGGGAAGACAACACTAGTTCTGCCAAACGAAAAAAAGGAGTAAGTTAAAAAAATGAAGAAAGCCTGAAAGTTTCCTGCGATTTGATCAAGAAACAGTGAAAATAGAAAGTGTTGGCCGAAAATCTATGGAAAAACCATAGTTTATATTTTCAGCTTGTGCATTTATTCTCATAAAGCAATCTTGTGCCCTTACATTCATAACTATTGCAATTGGCTAGCGTCTCTCCTTGTACTTAGTGCAAAACAAGCTAGTTATTCATCTCAATTTCAGATTGCCTCTTTCTAGCTCATTCTTTTGTTTGCATTAAGTCCCATTTATCGTTACGTGTGCGTTCATATCCTTCACTTAAACCTATTGGATCAGCACATAGGTAAAATATTCTAACTTAGATTATTACTTAGCTTTATAACAACCTGAATTTCAGATTGCATAAGCATTAAACCCTCCAAGATCCATTCAAACACCTTGTGTTGTGCATTGCTCTCACTCTCGAAATTCGCTAAGTATATCACGATGGCTAGTTTATGTGGCTACGAGGTAAGATTCTACTGTTTTCAATTGCTTTTGGAACGGTAAACCTTCATTGATTCGAGATAGTGAGTTTAATGATTTAATACACATTCATACACATACTTGCTGTTCGCGATCTAACCATGGCTACAGATGGTGATGAAGTTCTAGCGGATTTTGAAGGAAATCTTGAAGCATCCGCTACTCGTTTCCAACTATGAGCATTGAAACATCACTTTGATCGTCAGTTGGAGCTGGGGCAAGACAATCTAGAAAGGGACATCCAAGATATGGGAGTACGATTGGATGACAATATTCATGCGTTGCAAGACTCCATCAACACCCTTACCAATTTGGTGCGACAAGGCACAGGGGGTGATAATTTAAGTCAACAAAGCGTCGGTATGGATGAGGATGAAACCGATGAGGAGTTAGCTGCCATGCGACGTGAGGAACCACGACATCGAGCCCCACATGCTGTTGGCCATGGAGAACGCCCTCCCTATCCCGGGTGTGATTTCGGCCATGGGGGTCGCGGTGTTTGACGTAACGACGACAACGACAAAGCTTTGGCCAAGCCAAAATTTCACATACCTAATTTCACAGGAGGTACTGATGTAGAGGATTATCTCACTTGGGAACTCAAGATTGACAAGTTGTTCCGTCTGAACCATTACATTGAAGACAAGAAGCTGAAACTTGCGTCAATGGGCTTTGACGGGTATACTATGCATTGGTGGGAACAAGTTGTACGAACACGTATGGAGAGGCATGAACCCCCATCGTCACATGGAATGAGATGAAACAAGAAATGCATGGCAGGTTTGTTCCTCATCATTACAAACGTTCACTGTATGAAAAATTGCATCATTTGAAATAGGGAACACAGCTGGTACAGGAATACTACAAGGAGATGGAACACAGCTGGTACAGGAATACTACAAGGAGATGGAACAAGCCATGATTCATGCTGGTGTACGTGACCATGAAGAGCAAAGCATGGCCCGTTTTCTTGTTGGTTTGAACCACCACATCAAGCACATCATCAAGCATCATTCATATGGGAACATGAATGAATTGCTCCATCAAGCAAGAGAAGCTGCACGACAAGTGGCTGAAGATGCTAGGTTTGCTGCCCGCACCACCCCTACACGCAACAAATTCATTCCTCGGGCGCAACCAAGTAAGAGTAATACCACCGGAGGCAATTCTTCATATCGAACAGCAAGTAAGAAATAATAGATGACCACAGAAGGGGATGAAGAGCTTGTTGCCCCGTGGGTACATCCTAATAATTTTAAACCCCCAGCAACTACATCATCTGAGAAGAATGATAAAGGTAACAATAGTGCAGCTAAATTTAATTGTGCAAAAGTGAGTAATTATGAGAACTCATATGATCAACCGAAAACTCCATGTTCTGAAATTTCTATACTTAATTTACATAATGTGGAATTGATTACTCACAAGAAAGTCCTTACTAGAATATCTCCTAATGATTCTTTGTACTATATCATGTTTGATGATCCTAGAGAACTATCTAGTGTGATTGATAATGTTGCTAAAATTTCAAGTTCAAAATCACTAGTTAGTACCTATGCCTACACATATAAGTTCAATTTGACTAGAGATTGTGGTGTAGATGACAAATTTTTTATTCACAGAATTTGTATTACATGTGCTAAGCTTGCTAGTTTGAAATTGCATATTATAGATAAACAACTTTTTGTGTCATGTCATGATCGCAATGAGATAAGTGTCAACAATAAAGCTTGCTATTTTAAAAAGATTTCCTAAGCCTATTTATTTACACTTTGATAAGAAATTTTGTACAAGTAATCAGAGTAGCGCAGTTGAAGCATGGATGATACTAAAGATTTTCTCCCCTATATTTGAACAACTAAATTTGATTTTACCCGTTAATGATCCGTCCATGTCCTTAGAAAAGTCGAGGATGACTTTTTTTATGGGAGGGAGAATGATGTGAAAAATAATATTGCAATGCATACATTTTTTGGTCACTACTGTATTCATCGGTTTGTGCAAAATAATGAGAATACCACAACAATTGACTCTTACATATACCATGCGTATATGTTGTTCTTTTCGTTTACTACACCTTTAGAAGTTCACGATGAGATAAAACGAAGAAATATTGATGACAAATATATATACCATGCATACACATTGTATTCTTTGTTTAGTATAATTCCAGGCTATCAAAAGCTGAGAATGGCTTTTCTTGAAGAAGGGGAGGATGATGCGAATTGGATTCAAACTCGGATTCAACTCAGAATTCAATTCAGATTCGGTTCAGGACAGCCTGACAGGCAGTTACTAAAAAGGTCATAACTTTCACAAACGGAGTCTGATTCGAGCGTTCTTGTACTCGTTGGAAAGGTAATTTCAAGGGCTACGTAATGGATCTAGTACTAACATCAAATTCGCCACAGATCAGAAGTTATGACTAAAACAATATAACAGCTGTAAAATCTAGTTTCCTTTTTGTAAGAGTTCGTGTCTAAAACCATATAGGGTTGAGTTATACTAGCTTTGTGGACTCTATGGACGTCCCAAGAGGCTATATAAGCCATGTATTGGCAGCCTTAAGGCTAAGACCACTTTTTCAAATTGAAATTAAAACAGCATATTGCTTGTTTCTTTTCACCAAAGTGTGTATGCGAGAATTACTTGAGAGGAATTGAGCGATCGTTCTTGAATCAAGGTCGTGTTTGCTTTTCCATTAAGGATTGAGAGTACGGCGTTTCTCCACTCGTGCTCTCGTGGAGAAAGCTCGATGTATCTTGGCGAATTTCCAAAGAGCTGTAAGTTCATGCATTGGCATGAGTGTACAACTAGAGAGATTGGTTGAGAAGCACTAGGTATCGTGATCCTACGTCGAGAAGATCAGGGCTGCCCGTATCACGCAGAGTGGTAGGAGAACTGCTATGCAGCTCATGAGGATTAAGACAACATTTCTTGGGCTGAGTTCATAACAGCATTTGATATGCCCGTATCCTAGATGAGGTGATCAAAATGAAGAAAGAGGAATTCCGTGAGTTACAGTAGAAGAATATATCAGTGAGTGATTATCTCAATAAATTTACTCAGCTAGCTCGCTATGCACCAGATGATGTTGCCACTGACGATGCCCATTAGAAGAGGTTTAAGAAAGGATTGAACCTAACGCTCAAAGTTCAATTGGTGGAAAATGATAATACCAGTTTCTAGAACATGGTGAATAAAGCAATACTTATTGAGGAAAGTCACCGTGAGTTTGAGGAGTCTCGCAAGAGAAGGATGATGCAACAAGGATCAGCTGCATCAGTCCCAAAAGACTCGTTTTAGCACATACTAGCCCGCTCGAGTGCCATAGCTATCAGGATTTAGGACGCCAGCACCAGCACCCTGTCAGTTTCAGTCCAGACCCCATCCCATCGGGTGGAGCAATCAGCAACAGAGGACTGTCAACTCTACAACATCAGTTGTTTCAAGTGTCATGAGCTGGGACACTACACCAGCAAGTGACCTCAGAGACAAGCCCTGATGCCAATTCATTTTAACTTGGGAGCTACACCAGATCAGACCTCTACTTTGGAGCGCCCCAAGTGTCAGATCAAGCCAGTCGGGTGCCCTAGTCAGTTGTGCATGGTCAGGTGAACTATGTCACTACAGAGGAGGCTCAAGCATCATCAGATGTGGTGATCGGTAAGATCGGTAAGTTCCTAGTAAATTTAGTTCCTGCTACAGTTTTGTTTGATTCTGGATCTTCATATTCATTTGTTTATCAAAGTTTTACATTAAAGCAATAGTTGAAAACTGTTATTCTTATATCTGTTCTTCTGGTTCAATCCCTGGGCTCTAAGTTGAGTACAAATCTAGGTTGTCCAGAAGTGAAGATATCCATTCAAGTGGTGGAGTTCTCAGCCGATCTTATTGTTCTGGATATCCAATCTTTAGATGTAATTTTGGAAATAGATTGGCTTAAGAAGCAACAAGCAGTGTTAGATTATAAAACCAGAGTGATTACCTTGATCAGTTCAAATGAAAGAAAAGTGAAATTTACAGCCAACATGAGTTAATCAGAAAAAGTTATGGTTTGTCAAAGCAAAGGAATCATGCTAGAAGATGTGTTAGTTGTCAGGGAGTATCCCGATGTGTTTTCATATGATCTTCCCGGAATGCCTCCTGATCGAGAAGCAGAGTTTTCGATTGAATTAGTACCTGGTACTTCGTCAATATATAAAAGACTGTACCGAATGCCTGCCAATGAGTTAGCAGAATTAAGGAAGAAAATTCAGGAATTTTTGGACAAGAATTATGTTAGACCTAACTCATCTCCATGGGGAGCGACAGTGTTGTTCATCAAGAAAAAAGGATGGTAGTCAGCGTATGTATATGAATTACCGAGCACTCAATAAGGTTACTATCAAGAATAAGTATCCTTTGCCTAGGATTGATGACATGTTTGATCAGCTTAAAGGAGCTGGAGTGTTCTCCAAGATTGACTTGAGGTTAGGATACTATCAAATAAAAATTCGTCAAGAGGATATACCTAAGACAACTTTCTCAACTCATTATGGTTTGTACAAGTTCGTAGTAATGTCCTTTGGTTTGACCAATGCCCCAGCCTATTTCATATACCTGATGAATAAAGTACTCATGGAATATTTGGATAAATTTGTCATTGTGTTCATTGATAAAATTTTCATCTACTCCAAAAATGAGAGAAAGAGCATGATGAGCATTTAAGATTAGCTTTGCAAAAGCTCAAGAGCATAAGCTACATGCCAAATTCAACAAGTGTGAGTTTTGGATAAATGAAGTCACTTTTTTTAGACCATATCATGTTAGTAGGAGTCACAGTTGACCCTAGAAAAGTTAAAGATGTGCTGGATTGGAAGTCAATATCATCAGGAACACAAGTTAGAAGTTTTCTTGGAATGGCCAGTTATTACCCCCGCTTTATCAAAGGATTCTCTAGTGTAATCAGGCCACTTACACTATTGTTAAAAAAGAAAAAGAAAATTGTTTGGATGCAAGAGTGCGAAAAGAGTTTCCAAAAGCTAAAAGAGAGTTTGACTATAGGCACAGTGCTAGTATTGCCAAACATTAACAAGGAATTTGAGATCTATTGTGATGCCTCCCGCAAAGGTTTGGGATCTATGCTGATGCACGGTTTTACAGATGCCTCCCGTAATGGTAAAGCATCAGATTTTACAGAGGATGACAAAGGAGCCTCATGGTTTAAAGATCGATTGTGTGTACCAAATAAAAAGGAATCTGTAACACCCTAGGACCCACATTACCCTGAGATGCCACTAAACTACTCTACCGCTAGCCAATTTATAAGATAACATAAACTGGTAATAATTTCTAAATCATGATAAACTAAGCGGAAGCATACTAAAGCAAGGTATTGGAACACTACTAAGTAGAGAACAACTGCAAAAAGGTTTAACCAATTAAAACGAACTATTGTCTACCATTATTACCTTGAAACAAACATCAATAAGGGAAATAAATCTATTATTAAGACTACACAACTATTACAACATTAATCATGATATGATGTGTGATAGTGATGTGCCGCTCTACCCTTCCCATGCATGCTCGAGAATCACCTGGAAGGGGGAAAAGCAAGAGCGAGATAAAAATCTCAGCAAGCAAATTATTTAACAAGCTAATTAAACTACAATGTTGTTAAGCATCAATATTTATTTTCCACAATGACCACAATTACAGGCTTAACAACATGTTCTACCAACAATAATAAAACATTAGTAGATGAATATTGATTGACTACTTCATATCCTCAACCACTACCACTACCAATGACAGGAAACATTATCATGTTTTATCTCACTATTTTTACTGTTTCTCACATCCACAACTGATATCAACAGTTACTACAAGAGAAAAGAATCTCGTACCACAATCTCAACCCCTATCATACCACAAGGGGTGAACCCCCTTCCATGACCACAGCCACATTCCTCGTACCACAAATGACTCACATGAGCCAATTCTACATTATAACTATGGAGTTGCATTTGTTTGCAAAATAACTTCACCACACTACATTGCATAAGCATACAAATGATCTGTCCACAATGCAATGCATATGAATGCGTATGCTCCATTGCACCCTTACCCAACAAGGTAAGAGTGTGCATCGTACTATGGCAATGTACGATGCTGTACCGGTACAGTCGCAGCTATAAGCGGCGACATCCACAATGCAAATGTCATGACATGATATCAATGTTACGATAATCATAAATCACAAGAATTTAACCACGAAGATCAACAACATAATGATCATGAATATTTTCTCATAATCCACATGTGTTTTAATAAGCACAATGCAAGTATTTCATAAGATCATTACCATATAGCCCACATTCAGTTCACCAAGATCATAAACAATTGATCTATAGGGAATTCTACCGTTGAAGCGAAGCAATAACGTGCATTCAGCAGCAAAATCACCTGTCTAAAAGTACCTCTTAGCACAATGCTATAGCAAGGAAATCGTGTCTTAAGAAGTAAAGGCGATGCTAATCCCCAAAACCCCACAACAATCCTCTCCGCTTAACGGTTTTCTACTCTGCCCGTTGCAGCACTGCTACTTAACATTTTTATATCTTTAAGATTACCAAACCTTTTGCAAAGAGAAATATATTTCTGGTTTCCTTACTCATTTTCCTTCACTTTTCATGTAGATCACATATTTTAATTTTATTCTTAGCATGGAGTAACTAAATGCTCAAAACAGAGAACATCCTCTGTTATGTCTGTCCGGACAGTCAGGTTCAAATGCTTCCCAACAACAGAGTAGGGCTTTACAAATTTTGATTTTTATACAGCAGCTATCTTACTAAATTCCCTACAACGTTCTCACTGGTGGCTAAAAATATAAAATTCATCTACTATCCCTAATTCCCATCTGAACAGCGGTCTGTCCCTGTTTGTAACCCTGACGGACAGCGAGATTCTAGACCCTGGTACATCTAAATTACATGGCCAAAAAAATCTGAAAAACATATAGTAGATGCGTATCGTCGTCCTCTACGTTTTTCCTTTTGAGGAGACCCTCGGGAAAAATCGTCTTAGGGGTCTAAACCGCACGAACAGTAACACCGCGCGATTAGATCTGCAGACAGTCATCCGGGATTCTCTAATAAGGGGTTTCTAAAATGCTAATCCCCACAAAACTTGGACTAAGAACCCTAAATTCAGCAAAAAAAATAGAGGGATTGGGGTGAGGGAGAGTTACCTAGGGGATTGGAGTCACCCTCTTCTTCCTCTCCTTCTCCTTCCCTTCTTCTCCTTCCCTATCTTCCTCTCCTTCCTCTTTCCTTCTTCCTTCTTCTCCTTCTTCTCCTTGCAGCAGCACTTGGGCAGAGGGGAAGCGCAGGGAAGGAGGGGGGTTGGCGGCTTGGGGGTGGGAAAACGGGGGGAGGGGCCAAGGGAGGGGGTTTATAAAGGGGGTGCTAGGGTTTGGGAGGGGTGCGGGCTCCGCTTGGGCTGGTTGGTCAGTAAGACCCCTGAGCAACTCGAGAATCTTACAGTGATACCGCACTAGTCCCAGATCAAAGCTAGTGCACACAGTTAAACAGATATGATACATAACCAACAGCGCTTTATTACAATAATCGAAAATACAGACCTCGAAGTCTTTTATTACAAATGAGGTTTTAAGACCTCACACCAAACAGAAATTACAACGGAAGCAAAAGAAACTTCGGCAAGACCCATCAATACGCCACAGGCAATTGACTGGGGAAACGCAACCTAGAAATCTGGAAAGCCTCCGTCGAATCCATCCACGAAGTAGTCGTAATCCGCCTCTTGAGCTTCGACCTCCTCTGAGATTTATTTTAAAGTGTAGTATGTGAGTACATAAAGTACTCCGCAAGTCTTGGGAAAAATGCAGTAGATGCAGGGCTTAACAAAGGAAGGTTATATGGTTATTTTGCATAAAGCAGCATTTTATTTCAAATACCATTATGTAATTTCGAAAGCATCAATTTAACAAAATAGTTGCAATACTGAAACTAGATACAATTTTCTAGTGAAGGTTCCAACCACCATCACTAGTAAACAGGCTCTAACCGCCAAGGTTTAAAATTACAGGTTCCATCCACCCTCACTGGCTCCATCCACCAGGACACACACTCCCGAGAGTTCCAACCACTCCCGAGTTCCCAAAACTTTTGTTTTGAAATCAAAACCAAAGGTCTACCATGTGAATGCATTCCTTGCCCGCCCTTGACCGTGGGCACGGCTATTCGAATAGTTTTATTACTCTGCAGAGTGTGTACAACTTTACCCACAAGAGATAAATTATCTTAATAGTCAACATGCTTCCTTTGGCATGAGACCCAGATAAAATATCACAAAGCCTTTACCTCACTCTAGTCTAGTTAGATAGCACCCGCTGAGGTTTCACCGCTGAAGGGTTAAATCCACCACAGTCAGAAGCCCCCTCTTGCGCCATGTGAGCACAGTAAATCCCTGTCCCTCACTGTGAGTAAACCAGTAAATCCCTGGTACCCATTTTCCGATGGCGGCATCTATACTAAACTATCGTAAGTTAGTTAGCTAGGTTGTACCCATTTTAACTTGTGGTTGTACGGAATTGCTCAGTTTGGACAAACACAAGAGTCGGTCCTTAATTGACAAGGCGGAACATACACTTTACAAGATCTCGTGCTAAATCCGCACCAATCCAATCTTACCATCCGCCCCGGTCTACAACAATTTTCACATATTAATTTATTTAAAAAGAACAGTGGCAACACCAATCGCCACTAAATTTCTCAATACAACAGACTAGTTTAAAGAATTATAATTTCCCATCCAAGGTTACAAAGATTAAATAGCATGACTAAGCATTTTACTACCATTTTAATATTTGTCAAAGATTTAATAATAATCTCATTATTGAGACAAAGAAAACCCTAAGGTTACAAAGGTACATGGCATTCAACTGCAATTGAGGGCATAACAAGGTAGGATTAACTAATACCTTAAGACATAAGTTATCATTTTATGTAACATAGCAATGCATCTAAATTTAAAATAATAAAATGATTTTAGCAAACATAGGTACATGATGATCAAAGGAGACTTGCCTTCTTGCACGCTGAATGATCCCTCTTGCTGCATCTCGACAAACCCTTCGGCGACGTCGAGTTCTACACGCGAATCGATAAAAGCAAATAAATAAATAAATACAAATAAAATCACAAAAATATAAAATATATATCTGGAGAAAGGTTATGATTTTAGATGAATTTAGAAATTTATTTCACTGGATTCGGAGTTCGAATGAGAGAGAACAAGCATTTGGAAGTTTGTCACAAAAAAAAATTGACAAGAACAAACTTGTGTTCACGGCTTAGCTGTTTGCTACAGTAACCCAAGCGGAGTCTGGGCACGCTCGGCTGCGGCAACTCGCCGACGAGGAAAAGAGAAAGAAGAATCGCACAACCCACGGGAGGATGGGGTCCGTAAGGGCCCGAGGAACACCATGGTGTGCTTGGTTCGGCCGGACAACAATCAAATTGGCCTAGCCACAACGATATTTACAAAGAACAGAGGTGCTCTGACGCGGGACTTCCTCGACAAGGCGTCGGACAAATGGAGTTATGGAATAGGTAGAGGAGGTGGTAGGGATGGTGCAGCAGCGAGGAATTGGAAAAGCACTCACCGAGGGCGATGAATCAACGTCGGAAACCAAGAACGGCCGACGTCCGGAAAAATGAGAAATTTGTCGTCGTCGGAGTTCCTTTGGTTCTGGGATTTTGAGGGGATGGAAAGGGGTAGAAGACGCGTCGGAATACCGATTTATAGCCTCTCTCACGACTCGAATCGTCGGGAATACGAGAAGATTCGGGTGACGGTTCAGTTTTGGGAACGGATGAATAAAAGGCAAGGAAAACACTTATGAAATGTGATAACAGAAAATTGATTGTGGCGAATAATGCACGGAATTGCAAGGATCGCAGTGCTTCAGATGGAATTGAAATCGGACGCTTGAGTGGAAAGTTATGGGAGAAAGAGTGAAGATCATTTTTTTGTCAGTTTTCAGTTCAAACGAAGCGTTACGGACATCCAGAGCTTGAAGACGGATGAACAGTGTTCGGGAGTTACTGTAGCATGAACAGTACCCGAGAGGAGAGAGAAAGAAAGAAATGTGATAAAAGAATAAGAAAAATAGAAGAATAGGCCAAGAAAAAATTAGATTGGATCTAGAAAAATAAAATGGACATTTTTCTGGAGATTTGGATTTTTATAGAATGGAATTTGATTTTTTAAAATTTGAATTCAAATTTTGGAATTCCAGGTGGGAATTGAAATTTGAATTTGAGAATTCCGATTGGAATCAGGATTTTTGATATTTTTCCTCCAGTATTACATAAATAATCCAAATAAAATCCAAATATTTTAAAATAATTATTTTGGAATTAATTTTAAAGAAGACAAATTTTTAGGATGTTACACTGGCCCACCCCTCCGGACAGCCCAAAATCTCTTAATTAATTATTTTAATTATCTTTTTATTATTTTAGACTATTCTAAAGAATTTATTTTCACCTCCTGTGATTTACCGAAAATCCGGACGATTCCGCGATTAATTTTAAAAACTGACGCCGAAACGACGTTCAGGATATTACAGAATCGAAGGAATTGTTACTCATAGAAGCTCATGACTCATTGTACTCAATTCATCCAAGTAGTACCAAGATGTACTAGAATATCAAAGGTAAATATTGGTGGACATGCACGAAGCGTGAGATGCAAAGTATGTTACACTTTGTGATGTGTGTCAAAGAGTAAAGGTTGAGCATCAGAGACTAGCAAGTTTGCTACAACCGCTGAGGATTCCCGAGTGAAAGTGGGAAGAAGTTGGTATGGATTACCGGATGCCTAAGACCAAGGATGGTTACGATTCAGTTTGGATATTTATGGATCGATTAACAAAGGTTGCTTATTTTATTCCGATCAGAACAACCTATGTAGGTAATAAATTGGCAGAGTTATACATGTCAAGGATTATGAGTCTCCATTAAGTGCCTAAAAAGATAGTATCAGATCGTAGATCACAGTTCAATTCATAATTTTGGAGGAGTTTCCATGAAGCTATGGGAACTCCTTTGAATTTTAGTACAGCTTACCATCCCAGACCGATGGTCAAACTGAGTGAGTGAATCAGATTCTTGAGGATATGCTAAGAGCTTGCGTGTTGGATCATGGAGCCAAGTGAGATAGTTGTTTAAATTTCGCGGAGTTCCGTGCAACAATAGTTACCAGGTTAGTTTGCAAATGTCACCATTCAAAGCTTTGTATGGTAGAAAATGCAGAACCTTTCTCAATTGGGAAAAGACAGGAGAAGGTCAAGTCTTTGAGCCAAATTGCTTAAAAGAAACTGAGGAAAAGGTTCAATTAATCCAGGAGAGGTTAAGAACTACTCAGGCCAAACAAAAAAGCTATGCGGATACTCGTCATCGAGAGTTGAGCTTCGAACCAGATGATTATGTGTATCTCAAGATTACATCATTTAAAAGAGTCAAGAGGTTTCAGATGAAAGAAAAGTTTGCACCAAGGTATGTGGGGCCGTTCAAAATCTTGAAGTGCAGAGGAGAAGTTGCTTATCAGTTGGAACTCCATGCGTCCTTCAGTGGGATACATGACGTCTTTCATATGTCCTAGCTAAAGAACTGTCTGTGTGTGCCCGAGGAAGCTGCATTCATCGAATCTGTCAATCTCCAAGAAGAACTACCTTACAATGAGCACCCTATCAAAATCTTGAGAGTGTCAAAGCATGGGACCAGGAGCAGAGTCATCCACTTTTTGCAAAGTTTAGTGGAGAATCCATTCCGAGGAGGAGGTCACCTAGGAGCGCATGGAGGACCTCAGAGCAGAGTTTTCAAACCTATTTTCTTAGTGAGCCCAGATCTTGGTGTCAAGATCTCATTTAAGGGGGAGGTTTGTAATATTCTAATTTTCAGCGATATTTGAAGCCTTTTTAAATAAAATTCATGATCGAATTTTTTTCAAAATTAATACAAGTTTAAAATGAATTTTTATTACTTAAAAAAGATTTAATATAAATAAAATAAATATTAACATATGCTCAAAATATTTTATTCGGGTTCCTTGTATCTTAAGAAATTTTCTATGAATTTTTTTGGTTTATTTGCTATTTTCTATATCTCATTTCTTTTCCTTCCAATTTCAAAAATTGGAAAACCCCTAAAATCCCAAAGCACCACTGTGCCGAGCCCAACACTGTTCATCTGGCCCAGCCACTTTCCCCACTGCTGTGCCACGTGTCGACCATCCGCCGCTCATCCCTAGCCATTCGATTAGAGTTGCCATTCGGCCTTAACGTTCGCCCCGTCTGAACCTACTTGCACTGTTCATCTGTGTCGTCTAGCCTCGGTCGTCCGTTTCCTCCTTGGGCCACATGTCTCTTATCAAGACATCCTTGTATTGTTCATCGTCACCAATCGAAACTCTCTCCGCCGCCGCGTTCGTCTTAGTTTCCATGCTCTAGACGAACTCTACCGCCGTCTTTGTCCAGGATTCCTCAGCGTTCGGGCATAAAGCTATGCCACTGCCCTTATCCCTTGCACCCTACAGTCAAGATCGTCCGTGCACTGCCTCCTTCACAGTCTCCTCCATCGTCTTCGCCTTTGGCCAGAAGCTGTCATCATCTTCGCCGAGCGCCGCCGCTCGACCAGTCTGTCCTCACCGATGACTGTTGTTTGTTGGTAAGCCCCATCGCCGCCTCGCCGTCTCACTCCGCTTTGGCCAATGCTCTGTTGCTTCTCGGTTCATGCCACAACCGTGGTTCCCGTGCGCCAACGCACCATGACCCTTTGGCCACTGAAGAGCCACCGCCTCTTCGCCTCCCCGCAGCCAATCGCCAAGCGACGTGTGTCGTCGATCTTCGGATCATCTAAATCTCTCCACGACTTTAGACCATCCAATCGATGTTGGACCATCCGATCGATGTCATCATCAGATAGTCCAAACCTCTCCAACCCTCAGTCATTCGATCGACAATGGACCGTCCGATCATCACCCTCTTATGGATAGTCCGAACATCCTCAACCATCCGAACCATCCGATTATTTTTAGACCGTCTGTTCACCGTGCCATTCACCCAGTCTGAACCGCCCAGCCAAATCAGCCATCCATGCCAATTGCCACCTTAGCCCTAGATCTTATGTGGTCACCATGTGTCAGCTATGTTGTACCACATCAGCTCCCGAGCCATCCCAAGTGCCACGTCAAACCTAGTTTGCCACATCCGCAGCTGAGTCGCACCATTCACTATTTTGTGAGTTGAGTCCACTGTAGACTAGCCTTTCCGTGCACCAAATCCATAGTACAGTAAAATTTTTGAATTTTTAGTATTTTTCTTTAGGGTTAATTTTCCAAGAGCCCGTTCTTCTTCGTCCTAGCTCTGATTGATCCTGTTCTTTTTCCTAAATTCTTCTAAAATTGAGCTCTATCTTTTGGTTCTTGTTTTAAAGTTTTTCAAGTTCATTTGAATTTCATTTGATTTAATTTATTTGTGCCTCGTTTGTTTTCTCTATCGTTAGATCGTATCTTCGAAGGAGTGGAAGTACAATCAGAAGATTAAGAATTCATAACTGAGCAAAGCTAAGGTAAGTCGTGTCCTTTGACCATATTGAACCTAGTTTTTAATTTATTATTTATTTATTTTGTTTTAAATTATCATGCTAATTTATTATAAACCCTTATACTTAGTAGTTACTGTCCCAATTGATTAATCACTCCTTTGATAATTTAAATGTCATAATACCATTGTCACCTTAGGATGAAAAATTTATTTAGTGATACAATACTAGTTGACACATGGGTTATATGATTAATTTACTTAGGCAAGCTTATAGTCTCGTGGGTTCATCATCATATGTGATTAATTAATTAATTTTGACTTAACGAGATATGGAATCGTGGTTGATGCCATAGTTATAAATTTTGTGTGTAATGACATTCGTTTATTATTGGTGTTGATTATACAAAATTAGTTTTCACTTAGAAGAGCGAACTGTAGTAAAGGGGGAAGTGTGGTTAGCACTTCGAGAGATGTGGAAGTCTCGCCTGGGTAATATCTAAGGACCTAACTTTCTGCACTATTGATCTAAACCTTATCGTGTAAACCATATATCTAGTATGGGATAGGCCTGACTGATTAATTTGTGATATTTTAAATTTCAATTTTGCCATTGAGTTGACATGGTTGCTGATTTCCAACGAGGGGCAATTATCACGAGGGGTATTTATTTCATAAAAATTGGGTTGGATAACTTCAAAAAGTGGACAGCAGGTTCACTAATAGTTTATTAAGTGGATGGTTAGTTCACTTATGGTCAGTTTAATTATTTTGGTTATTTATTTCTTACTATTTTCTTAAAGTTTACATTCAATCTACTTATTGTATTTACTTTAATTTATTACTTTTCGCAAAATAACTTTTCAGCCATTCATTAGTAAGCCTTGCATATTATATTACACTTTTGTTACAAATGATTTGCTGAGTACCAATGTACTTATGGCTTTATGCCTACTATTACTCAGTTAAAGAGGAGGAACCATATTAGTAGGAGGTACCTGAAAGAGAATACTTCGATGACTTCATAGATTAGGAGTTTGCTTTCCAGTTGATTGCCTGTGGGCATGTTGAATGGCAACTACGCTTAATTTTGTTTTCTGCTGCTAGTTTCTCAAGTCCTTTTAGGTTATTAATTGTAAGTTTGGCTATAAGGTCGTACTCTGAAAATTATTAATATTTGAGTCTTTTCATTTATTCATCGTGCATATGGTTGATATTTTATCTATGTTACACTGTGTATACTAGCGTGATCCTGGACTAGTACGGTATATACAGAGAGACCGTATTTGCATATTCAGATTTCGACACCCACACACAAACGGGTTTTAGCATTATACATGTTTGCACACCTCTCAGAGCGTGACTTCCCAAAAGCTCTACAAGCCTGATAAGACATTACATCCACAAAAACGTGACCTAAAACACTTAGGCTCTATAAGCTCTATAGCTTTGCAAACCACCACTACACCCAGTTTCAGACACTTTCTCAAATTGCCACCTACCGGTCATGTAACACCCCAAAATCCACATTACCCTAGGATGTCACTAAACCACTCCACAAACTAGCCAATTTACAAGATACATAAATTGGCTACAATTTTTCAAATCATGATAAACTAAGCGGAAACATACTAAAATAAAGGTAATGGAACACTACTAATTAAAGATTAATCGCTAATAACTTTAACCAATAAAAAGTGAACCACAACTTAACTATAATAATTAAAAGTGAACAACAATGAGAGAAAAGATAAATAACTAGTGATACCACTTAATTATTATAATATAAAACATAACATAATGTATGACAGTGAAGAGCCGCTCTATCCTTCCCATGCATGCTCAAGAATCACCTGGAAGGGGGGAAACAAGAGTGAGATAAAATCTCAGCAAGCAAACTGTTTAACAAGCTAATTAAACTACAATAGTTTTATCATTAACATTTATTTCCCACAATGACCACATTTATATTCTCTACCCCAAATCACCGCCGACGACAGTAAACATTAGCAAATAAATCTTGTTTGACTACCTCATATCCTCAACCACTACCACTACCAATGACAGTAAAATATTAACCTATTTTATCACACTAACTTTATTATTTCTCACATCCACAACTACTATCAATAATTACCACAAGAGAAAAGAATCTAATGCCACAATCACAACATCTACTATACCACAAGGGATGAACACCATTTCACGACCACAGCCACATTCCTCATACCACAAGTGACTCTCATGAGTCAATTCCACATTGCAACTATGAACTTGCATTTGTTTGCATAATAACTCCACCACCATACATTGCATAAGTATGCAAATGATTTTTCCACAATGTGATGCATATGAATGCGTATGATCCACTGCACCCTTACCCAACAAGGTAAGAGTGTGCATCGTAATACGACAATGTACGATGCTGTACCGGTATGGTCACGGCTATAAGCGGCGATATCTACAATGCAAATGTCATGACATGATATAAATGATATGATAATCATAAACCATAAGAATTTAACCACGAAGATCAACAACATAATCATCATGAATACTTTCTCATAATCCACATGTATCTCATTAAGCATAATGCCAATGTTTCATAAGATCAATATCACATAACCCATATTCGGTTCACCAAGATCATAATCAATCCATCTATAGAGAATTCTACCACTTAGACTACAATATATTCAACAAGAGTTCTACCACCACAACCATAAATATTCACTAAGAATACTACCACCTAGACCACAATATGTACATAAAGAATACTACCCCACAACTATATTTATTTTATTAAGAACAATTTCACATATCCACAATTAAACCATTAAAAACATAAGTAGTTGAATACTTAAAATACCACCACATGGACCACATTAATGTAGCATGTAACAATGACATAGCACCTCAAATTAAAGAATTAATTAATATGAATGTAGAATGATTAACGAGTTAAACAGTAGCACAACCGCCATGTTTACTTGCCTCTACCGTTGAAGCGAAGCAAATCACACGTGTTCAGGAGTAAAACCACCTGTTCAAAAGTACCTCTCAGCACAATTCTACAACAAAGAAATCGCATCTTAAGAACTAATGGAGATGCTAATTCCAAAAACCCCACAACAACCCTCTCCGCTTAACGGTTCTATACTCTGCCCGCTGCAGCAACGCTGCTTAACATTTTTATATCTTTCAAACTATTAAACTGTTTACAGAGAAAGATATATCTCTGGATTCCTCATTTAAATACCTTCACTTTTCATGTAGATCACTTATTTTTATTTTTTTACTATCAAGGTGTAACTTAATGCGCAAAACAGAAGGTGTGCTCTGTTCTGGCATTCTGGACAGCTAGATTCTAACGCTTCCCAACCACAGTACAAGGCTCTAAAAAATATAATTTTTATACAGCAGTTAGATTACTGAATTCTCTACATTCTTTTACAATTGTGACCATAAGCATAAAAATCATCTACTACCCCTAAATCACACCTGAACAGCAATCTGCCCCAATCTGCACCCCTGACAGATAGCGAGGTTCCTAACCCTTCTACGGCCAAATCCTGAGGCCAAATATTCTGAAAAAAATACAGTAGATGGGTTTCATCGTCCTCTACAATTTTCTTTTTGGGCATACCCATAGGAAAAATCGTTTCGTGGGCCAGAACTGCACAAACATTCGTGTTGTACAGGCAGTCAGCAGGAACTCTCTAATTGGAGAATCTAATTGCTAATTTCCACCAATCCTTGGGCTAAGAACCCTAATTACAGCAAGATCAGAGGGACTTGGGATGAGGGAGAGTTACCTAGGGGATCCCCTTGGGATCTCTCTTCTTCTTCTTCTTCTTCTTCTTCTTCTTCCTTTGTTGCCTTTCCTTCCTTTCTTCTCCTTTCTTTCTTCTCCTTTCTTCTAGCACCAAGGGACAGCAGCCATTAGGGGAGGGGGGGGGGCGCAAGGAGGGAGTGGGTGGTGGCTTGGGGTGGGAAGGATGGAGGGGGCTACGGCCAAGGTGGTGGGGGCTAGGGTTAAGTGGAGGGGGGTGCGGCCACCCCCCTTGGGCCCTTTGGCCCAAGGTGGCAAGCCCACCCTCCCAAAATGTTTTCTTTTTTAATTATCTAATTCATATATTTTTCACTTTATGCTATTCCATAAAATTTTATTTTATTTTCCCTTCCTACAATTTACCAAAAATACGGGCGACTCCGCAATTATTTTAAAAAAACAACACCGAACGACGTTCAGGATATTACAGGTCATCACGACGATGTGATGCCCATACTTGTCACCAAGATTGTACACCTGTGGTAAGGCTGTCACCACTTGAAATGCCCACGTCTGGTGGCACACCAACATCACTTCACAGTCCAAGATGCCCAACGCATTGACGCTAAAATCATACGTCTAGTTCGAGGAACGTGACCACTTGAAATGCACAAGTCCAACGGCACACCACATGCATGCATTGCCTCTTCACAATTCTTGTTTTTTCTCCTATGCTTCTTGGCTTAAGATGTCGCTCCACCTGGACTTACGTGACACGCCATGGCGTTAGGATTCCTTTCGTAGCCTCAGTCTTACCGCTGGCCACAACAATCATCAAAGCACCTGCACACCAAAGAACAAAAAAATTGATCCGAGCATAAATAACATGTACTTGACTCTCCATTAGTAAGTCATATGCATAGATACACAACATGACTCACACATGCATAGACTCGCTATGACTAGCACTTGCACAACACCCACCATGGTTAACACTACATGGACACCACCATGACTCACACCAAAACCACAAAACAAACAAAAACTCAGAAAACCTACACTAGGACTGATTGAACCACTACAAAACTATCGGCCTATACCCACTGGTCAAACCATCACTAGAGGTCAGTCTGACCGCATGCTCCTAGCAATCAGACCACCTGGTTAGGCCAGTCTAACCGGGACCCTAGAACAGCACATACAAAAATTCAAATTTGAAAAAAATCAAACTCAAGCAATGAAATTGAGACAAGGCCAATGTCAAATACTCATCACTCATGTGGGGTGCCACCACATGGTATTACAGTATTATCAAAGATAATGAAGAGTGAAGGACCACATGAGAATGTTCTATTTAATATTATGATGAACCATCAGAATATTTCTGGAGTGGATATTTTATTTTTGCAAAAATCGCACTTTGGTAGGATTGGTTTTGAATAGAAATTGAGAATTTTAAGATTTGATTCATGAATTGAGTTGGGTGACGTGAGTCATTGCATTAAAGTTACATGATACATATTTTGGCTAACGTATGTTAAGTTGTGAAGAATTTGCGCCCAGAAATGATTTCTTTATTTTTGGATGTGCGGGATCACTTGGAGTCAACTGTGGTCAATGGTGAGGATCAGGGTTAAGCTCATTGAGGAGTTGAGGCCTAAAACGATCGAGGATGCCAGGTAAGACGGTGAGCACGAGAAAGGTAGGAAACTTTGAAGGCGAGTTCGAACGACGGGATGACGCCATGTGGCTTGCACAGGCCATGTGAGCTGTGGTTCGATGGAACCAAGACGGGAAAGACTTAGCGATGCATGGCAAGCTAGTGATGCACCTACATGTGACAAACATGATGATTGCTTGCAATGAATGGTGATAACCGGGTCAGTGAGGGGTATTTTAGTAGTTTGGCCAAAATACCGAAAACCACATTGGATCAAAACCGTGATGTATGGCAACATGTTAGAGAGCGGTTTAGGTCAAGGTGGAGCTAATTTGATCTTGAAGAGTCAAGGCAAAGGACTTAATGGATTTGGGCTTATGCGTTTTAAAAAGAATGCAAAATTGACATGTATGAGTTAAAACCCGTATGTGTAGGGTTAACAAATTTTTCCTATTGTGCTAGGTTAATAGTATCCACTAAGAGATAAATAGGGTTGGCTATCCCATCTATAAAAAAGGATTGGGATGGAAACATGTGGTGATCCATTTGACCCATCTCTCTTATGACTTCATGTTTTAGGGTTAAGGTTTAGAGTGCATGGTGTGCTCTCTATCCTACAAGGTGGAGTGGCTATAAAACTATCCCTCTCAAACAAGCAATACATCAATCTTTCATGATTTCCATGTCTCTTTCTTATTTTCATTGATTTGCTCTTGTTTCAGTTTATTTTGATATCTCTTCTTTCCTCTTCTTGATCTTGTTGTGCCACAGGATGTGATTAAGACAGAGATAACCTCTAGAGATCAATCTCCTATCATCTATGTAATATCTTGAACGTCGTTTTGGCGTCGGTTCCTAAATTAATCGTGGAGTCGCCCAGATTTTCGGTAAATCACGGGTGGTAAAAATAAATTTATCGAAATAGTCTAAAATAATAAAAAAGAATTAAAATAATTAATTACGAGGTTTTGGGCTGTTCGGAGGGGTGGACCAGCCACTTTGGGCTAGCCAGCCCAAACGGGGGCCCGTACCCCCTCCCAAACCCTAGCACCCCTTTTATAAACCCCCTCCCTTGGCCCCTCCCCCCTTTTTCCCACCCCAAGCCACCACCCCCTGCCTCCTTGTGCCTCCCCTCTGCCCAAGTGCTGCTGCAAGGAGAAGGAGAAGAAGGAAGAAGGGAAGAGGAAGGAGAGGAAGAGAGGGAAGGAGAAGAAGGAAAGGAGAAGGAGAGGAAGAGGGTGATCCCAATCCCCTAGGTAATTCTTCCTCATCCTAATCTCTCTGATTTCTGCTATTTTAGGGTTCTTAGCCCAAGGTTTTGGTGGGGATTAGGATTTAGAACCCCCGATTTGAGAATCCCTGCTGTTTGTCTGTAGATTGATTCGCGCAGTGTTGCTTTTCGTGCCGTTTAGACCTCAAAAACGATTTTTCCCGAGGGTCTCCCCAATAGGAAAAACGTAGAGGACGACGATACGCATCTACTGTATTCTTTCCATATTTTTTTGCCACGAAATTTAGGCTTACCAGGGTTTGGAATCTTGCTGTCCGTCAGGGGTGCATACATGGACAGACCGCTGTTCAGATGGGAATTAGGGGTAGAAGATGATTTTTAAATTTTTGGTAATAATTGAGAAAAAGGTAGAGAATTCCGTAATCTAGCTTCTGTAAAAGAACCAGAATTTTTAGAGCCATGATCTGTTCTGGGGACGCGTTACAAGTCGGCTGTCCAGACTTTCAGAACAGAGAACGTCCTCTGTTTTGTGCATTAGATATCACCTTGTTAATGACAAGATAAAAATATGTGATCTACATGAAAAGTGTAAGTGTTTAAGTGTGGAATCCAGATATATAACTTTTGCTGTGATTAGTTTTATATTGTAGAACCGTTGCGCAGAGAAGGATGTTGTGGGGTGTAGGGTTTTGACGACACTTTTCTTTGAGAGTCGTGATTGTACTGCTGTATATTGTGCTGAGAGGTACCTTTTTTGACAGGCGGATTTGCTTCTGATCGTGCGTGATCTTGTCGCTTCGCTGGTAGAGACAAGTAAACGTAGCGGTTGTGCTACATGTTTAACTTGTTAATTATTCTACCTTCACAAAAATTTATTTTCTTAGTTTGAGGTGCTATGACATTGTTACATGTTTCCTCAATATGGTCCATGTGGTAGTATTTTAAGAACTCAACTGTTTATGATCTTGATGGTTTATTTGTGGGTATGTGAAATTGTTCTTGATGAAAGAAATATAGTTGTGGAGTAGTATTCTTTATAAACATATGGTGGTATAGGTGGTAGTATTCTTATTGAATACTTGTGGTTGTGGGGGGTAGCATTCTTGATGAATATATGGTGGACTATGTGGTAGGTTTCCCTATAGATCAATTGATTATGATCTTGGTGAGCCGAATGTGGGCTATGTGGTAATGATCTTAAGTATCATTGGCATTATGCTTATTGAGACACATGTGGATTATGAGGAAATATTCTTGATCATTATGTTGTTGATCTTCGTGGTTAAATTATTGTGGTTTATGAATATCATAACATTCATATCATGTCATGACATTTGCATTGTGGATGTCGCCGCTTATAACCGCGATCGTACCGGTACAGCATTGTACATTGCCGTAGTACGATGCACACTCTTATCTTGTTGGGTAATGGTGCAGTGGAGCATGAGCATTCATATGCATTGCATTATGGAAAGATCATTTGCATACTTATGCAATGCATTGTGGTGAAGTTATTTTGCAAATAAATGCAACTTCATAGTTGTATTGTGGATGTGGCTCATGAGAGACACTTGTGGTATGAGGAATGTGGCGGTGGTCATGGAATAGGGTTCACCCCTTGTGGTACGGTAGGGGTTGAGATTGTGGTATGAGATTCTTTTCTCTTATGGTAACTGTTGATAGCAGTTGTGAATGCGAGAAATAATAAAGATAGTGAAGTAAAACATGTTGATACTTTCCTGTCATTGGTAGTGGTAGTTGGTTGAAGTTATGAAGTAGACAAACAAGATTTATTGCTAATGTTTTATTATTGTTGGTAGTAAATGTGGTTAGGGCTATATTTGTGGTCGCTGTGGAGAATAAATAATGATGATTAATAACATTGTAGTTTGATTAGCTTGTTAAACAGTTTGCTTGCTGAGATTTTATCTCACTCTTATTTTCCCCCTTCCAGGTGATTCTCGAGCATGCATGGGAAGGATAGAGCGGCACATCACTGTCACACACCATATGATATTTTATATTGTAATAAATAAGTGTAGTCTCCGGTTATTCATCTTTACTCTCATTGTTGATCTTGTATAACTAATAATTTTAGGATGTGGTTCGTTTTAATTGGTTAAAATTAATAGCAATTGTTCCTTAACTAATAGTGTTTCATTACCTTTGTTTTAGTATGCTTCCGCTTAGTTTATCACGATTTAGAAAATTGTTGCCAGTTTATGTTATCATGTAAATTGGCTACTTTGTAGAGTGGTTTAGTGGCATCCTATGATAATGTGGGTCCTGGGGTGTTACAGTTGGTATCAGAGCGGGCGTTAGGTCCATGGTAATTAAATTATTAAATTGATATACTGGTGCACAGTAGGATGGGATGGGTCAAGCATTGCATTTATGCTTTTGACATGTTGTATTGATGATTTTTGTTATGATATGATCTTGCATGATGATTTGCTTCTATGACTACTATGAGTGAGGATAGTCGTTAACAAGAGGTACAGGTTGTAGTTGTTGCCTGGGCATTGATTATTTATACCACCGTTCGTGGTATGGGGTTAGTGATGTAGTTACCTCGGGTAACTTAGTTGCGGATGTCATGGGTAAGTTTCTTAAAAAAGTTGTTATCTTTCTTGTGTTGATTTTGGCCAATTCTTGACCTTTTGCGGTTGATGAATTTCTCTTGAGTTAGTGGTTTATTACAGTTGCTGGGTGCCAAAAAGGCTCTAATCGTTTTGAGACAATTGTTGTTTTCTTTTGATTGATGAGTTGCTTTTGCTGCTCGTAAGCGCTGTTAATGAGTGAGATTGGTTTTTCATATTATTTTATCTTTCCTACTAGAAAATATGACTCATTTATTCGTTTGATATTTTGAAAAAAACAAAGCTTTATGTAGGAAGTTTGTTGTTTGCGAAGCCTTGGCTTTATGCATTTCTTTTTAGTTACTTCGGCTATTGAAGATTGATTCCTTTCTTTGCTAAAAGGAAGTGTTAAAACCCTTTGTGATGTTTTGTTGTGTCTAAGTAGGAGGTGACAATCATATAAATAATTGATAAGGTATGAATTATCAAGCTGAGATGATGGTGTGGTGCATAATTAATCTCTACTAACGTCCTTGAAAGTGTAGTTGACTAATATGATGTTGATCTGTTGTAGTTTCTTGAAGAAATATGATTAAGAATTTGTCTATACATGTTTAGAACTCATGCAGTTATTGAGGAATATAAAAAAATAGTTTGATTATTGTGGTTGTTTAAATTTCCAACTTATTGGGTAGATTGGATTATGTGATCTTAAGTAATTAATCTAACCATTTGGGATGGTTAAGTAAGGAGATGTTGGAATATTGTCTTAGTAATATCAACCTTTAATATGTCATCTCTTTAGATACTTGATGGGTATATACAACTGCTAAATTAATGTAACTTTTGCCATGCTGAAATGTTGAAACATGTATAAAGAAATAGATGAAGATTGATGTATTGACTTGTGAAATCTTATCTTATTAAGCTAGTATTATGGATGTTTAAAGTTATTTTGTTCTAATTTTTGAACATAAGATGAAATATTGAATCTATGCTCATCATTGTTTTTATGATTGCAAAACAGAGATAGGATCATGAATGTTGCTATGACAAAAATAATAATCAATTATTACTAGTAATGACTAGAGTGCAATCAATTTGTGCTAAATTAGCGTTGAGCATCAATAAGAAGTGAATGTATGAAATCTAATAAGAGATTTATACTAGTATGTTTGCGAGATTTTCATGTTCTAATATCACCTTGTTAAAGAGCTTTGTTTTAATATGGTGGTTTATGCACTAGATTTTTCCTAGATTAAGTAGTTGGAATCTTATTTAGATAATAAGACCATGATGAACTGATTTATGGTGTTCCTTTTGAAAAATATGAAGGAGTAAAAGGATATGATTATTCTGGCAACGAATATTTTATCTTGTTGCTAATACAATTGATAGTGCATAGTTGTGATTATGGTGTTGAATGTTCTAAATAAAGGAATTTGTTAGTTCTATGATACTATTTAGATTAAAGGATTTGAGATTTGCGGTTGGGATCTTTTTGGACTTTATGACTTATTTAGTTGCCGAAATTATTTGAGCAAATTGGCGTGATGAATGCTTTTATTGGTTTTAGCTAAACCTAGTGTTGTGGACTTCAAGCCTCTTTTGTTGGATTTGGCAGGATGCTATAATCAAAGAAAATTATTTCTTGTTAAAAGAAAAAGTTGTACTAGAAGTGTTTGAGATACAGATGATCTTATCTTATGTCTTCCAACCTCATCGCTATTTATTTTTTTTCTCTTGGCCTTTTGGTTACTATGAATGATAGCGAATTTCTATGTGTTGGAATTTATTTCTTCTTACCTCTTCTTCTAAGAAAAAGGTAACCGATTTGTGTTGCGAAGCCTTTCGTTGCGTGATGGCAACTAGATAGTGGTGGTCTGGTAGATGTTTTATTAGAAGCCTTAAATATCACGATGATTGTGGTGCATTGGATATATATTGTCTATGTAGGATAATCCTTGGGAAGAATTTGATTTAAATAGAATGTTGACTTCGAGTCAAATAATTTGTTGATGTTAAGAATTGAGCGTATGTTAATTATGGAGTGGTAGGGGTTTCCACCTAAGGTCTTCCCTATTTTATACGGGAAGTTGTTGTAGGAGTCTGAGGTTTACCTTTGTTATGCTAGAACCTTAGAGGCCCAGTGTCTCTGTGTGGGAATAGTGGATCATAGTGGTATTCCAATAATGTGAGGATCGTGGATAGCATCTTTGAGGTGCAGTAAAGGAGTATGTGCGGGAGTGATGTGAAATTTGAATTGTTACCTTTAGGGGAATTGAGGTGTATGAAGAATTATCTGTCAAATTAATTCTGTTGGTCGAGGGCTGGGCTAGAGTATGATTTACGGGGACAGTAGAGTCTCTCTACAAGGGTGTAGACGATGTACTTAGTTTGAGCACATTGTTGAGGTTGCCAACTTAAGACAAATGCGTTGGTATGTTGGGCGGTGATTTGGAAACCCTTGGTTGAAGAAAGTTCAATTATTAAAAGAAATGGATTGAAAAAAAAATTTGTTATCTTGAGTGGTGAAATGCTCGCTTGATTCTTGTTTATGCAGTGTATTTTGGTAGAGGTCATCTACAAATTGGATTGTTTGTTATTGAGGCGTAGTCTTTTCCAGCTAGAGAAAGACAATGATTGTTTTGGTCTGTCGAGTGATTTTTCACTCTTGGCTTATGTGGTGTGGTTTCTCCAATTGTCTACCTGGAGAGTGGAAAATATTTTATGGTGAATCCTTTGATTTGGATTGTGGTCCTTGAAAGGAAAGTTAGTTGCTAGTGTGTTACTTGATAATCTTTTATTCTTCTTTTATTAGGTTCTATTTGTAAAAGATATTATTTATGCTTCTAGTAGAATGATGTGAGTGAAATTTGTGGTCAAATTCTTTAAAATAGGTATAATGTATTATCCCGAGTATACTTAATAAGAGAAAAGTGTTCTAAGAAGGAGGTGGTATTAGATAGGGGTTTAATAGTTGTTGCGGGGAATTTTGCAAAAATGACAGGACCTGTTGGCCGCTCAGAGCTGGCCTAAAAATTATGCGGACGTTCGGCTTAAACCAACATGAATCGTGGACTCGCCAGAACTGGCCGTGAGGAAGAGGGCCATCAAGCATGTGAAGGCCCTCTGGACGAACCAGTCCGAATGGGAGGCAACGTGGAAACCTGAAGACCAAATGTTTAAGAAGAGCCCGAGCTCTTCGAGACGGAAGAGTACCCGTAGTTGTGGTTCCCTTGGAATGCTCTATCCTTTGGTTGTTCTTTCCTTGATTGTTCTTTTGTCTCGTGGGTTGAGAAGTTAGATTCGAGGAAGAATCCTTTTTAGGTGGGGAGAATGTAATATCTTGAACGTCGTTTCGGCGTCAGTTCCTAAATTAATCGTGGAGTCGTCCGGATTTTCGGTAAATCGCGGGAGGTAAAAATAAATTCTTTGAAATAGTCTAAAATAATAAAAAAAGAATTAAAATAATTAATTAGGAGGTTTTGGGCTATCCGGAGGGGTGGGCCAGCCACTTTGGACTAGTCAGTCCAAACGGGGGCCCGTACCCCCTCCCAAACCCTAGCACCCCTTTATAAACCCCTCCTTGGCCCTCCCCTTTTCCCACCCTGCCGCCACCCCTGCCTCCTTGCGCCTCCCCTCTGCCCAAGTGCTGCTGCAAGGAGAAGGAGAAGAAGGAAGAAGGGAAGAGGAAGGAGAGGAAGAGAGGGAAGGAGAAGAAGGGAAGGAGAAGGAGAGGAAGAGGGTGATCCCAATCCACTAGGTAATTCTTTCTCATCCTAATCTCTCTGATTTCTGCTATTTTAGGGTTCTTAGCCCAAGGTTTTGGTAGGGATTAGGATTTAGAACCCCCGATTAGAGAATCCCTGCTGTTTGTCTGTAGATTGATTCGCGCAGTGTTGCTTTTCGTGCCGTTTAGACCCCGAAAATGATTTTTCCCGAGGGTCTCCCCAAAAGGAAAAATGTAGAGGACGACGATACGCATCTATTGTATTGTTCCAGGTTTTTTCACCACGTAATTTAGGCGTACCAGGGTCTGAAATCTTGCTGTCCGTCAGGGGTGCATACAGGGACAGACCGTTGTTCAGATGGGAATTAGGGGTAGAAGATGATTTTTAAATTTTTGGTCATAATTGAGAAAAAGGTAGGGAATTCAGTAATATAGCTTCTATAAAAGAACCAGAGTTTTTAGAGCCATGATCTGTTCTGGGGACGTGTTACAAGTCGGTTGTCCAGACTTTCAGAACAGAGGACGTCCTCTGTTTTGTGCATTAGATATCACCTTGTTAATGACAAGATAAAAATATGTGATCTACATGAAAAGTGTAAGTGTTTAAGTGTGGAAACCAGATATATGACTTTTGCTGTGATTAGTTTTATATTTTTTAAAGATAAGAAAATGTTAAGCAGCGCCACTGCAGTGGGAATATTGTAGAACCGTTGCGTGGGGAAGGATGTTGTGGGGTGTAGGGTTTTGGCGACACTTTTCTTTGAGAGTCATGATTGTATTGATGTGTATTGTGCTGAGAGGTACCTTTTTGGATAGACGGATTTGCTTCTGATCGAGCGTGATCTCGTCGCTTCGCCGGTAGAGGCAAGTAAACGTCGCGGTTGTGCTACATGTTTAACTTGTTAATTATTCTACCTTCACAATAATTTATTCTCTTAGTTTGAGGTGCTATGACATTGTTACATGTTTCCTCAATATGGTCCATGTGGTAGTATTTTAAGAACTCAACTGTTTATAATCTTGATGGTTTATTTGTGGGTTTGTGAAATTGTTCTTGATGAAAGAAATATAGTTGTGGAGTAGTATTCTTTATGAACATATGGTGGTATAGGTGGTAGTATTTTTATTGAATACTTGTGGTTGTGGGGGGGTAGCATTCTTGATGAATATATGGTGGACTATGTGGTAGGTTTCCCTATATATCAATTGATTATGATCTTGGTAAGCCGAATGTGGGCTATGTGGTAATGATTTTAAGTACCATTGGCATTATGCTTATTGAGACACATGTGGATTATGAGGAAGTATTCCTGATCATTATGTTGTTGATCTTCGTGGTTAAATTATTGTGGTTTATGAATATCATAACATTCATATCATGTCATGATATTTGCATTGTGGATGTCGCTGCTTATAGCCGCGACTGTACCGGTACAGCATTGTATATTGCCGTCATTCGATGCACACTCTTACCTTGTTGGGTAAGGGTGCAGTGGAGCATGAGCATTCATATGCATTGCATTGTGGAAAGATCATTTGCATACTTATGCAATGTATTGTGGTGAAGTTATTTTGCAAATAAATGCAACTTCATAGTTGTATTGTGGATGTGGCTCATGAGAGACACTTGTAGTATGAGGAATGTGGCGGTGGTCATAGAATAGGGTCACCACTTGTGGTATGGTAGGGGTTGAGATTGTGGTATGAGATTCTTTTCTCTTATGGTAACTGTTGATAGTAGTTGTGAATGCGAGAAATAATAAAGATAGTGAAGTAAAACCTGTTGATACTTTCCTGTCATTGGTAGTGGTAGTTGGTTGAAGTTATGAAGTAGACAAACAAGATTTATTACTAATGTTTTATTATTGCTGGTAATAAATGTGGTTAGGGCTATATTTGTGGTCACTGTGGAGAATACATATTGATGATTAACAACATTGTAGTTTGATTAGCTTGTTAAACAGTTTGCTTGCTGAGATTTTATCTCACTCTTATTTTCCCCCTTCCAGGTGATTCTCGAGCATGCGTGGGAAGGGTAGAGCGGCACATCACTGTCACACACCATATGATATTTTATATTGTAATAAATAAGTGTAGTCTCCGGTTATTCATTTTTACTCTCATTGTTGATCTTGTATAACTAATAATTTTAGGCTGTGGTTCGCTTTAATTAGTTAAAATTAATAGCAGTTGTTCCTTAACTAATAGTGTTCCATTACCTTTGTTTTAGTATACTTCCGCTTGGTTTATCTTGATTTAGAAAATTGTTGCCAGTTTATATTATCATGTAAATTGGCTACCTTGTAGAGTGGTTTAGTGACATCTTAGGATAATGTGGGTACTAGGGTGTTACAATCTAGGCACTTTGAAAGCAAGTTTATAAAGAAACACGATTTTGCTTCATTTTAGCCTCATCGAGTGATTTCTTATTTTAAGGATTTTTGGGTCATGTTCTTTGGTGTTTAGTTTGCTGTGATATGTGGGAATACATCTAAAGCCATCTTGACTATGATCTACTCAAGCGTAAATTGTATTCATCGTTTGGGGTTTTGACTCGATTTTGGTGTAACCTTCCAACAAACTGAAAAAGGTTTTAAGTTTGGTCATGATTTTTATGATCGTTCAGTGGAATAGGTTCTCAATAACTTAGAGAAGATCCATGCAAAATTTCATGTTATTTGGATATATAGATCAAAAGTTTTCTCGATTATTGTATTTGAAATCGGGTTAAAAATACTATTTATCACCCTAATTTTACTGTAACAACCGATTAGACCGCCATTAGAAGGCCGGTCAGACCGTCCAAACCAGTCAGACCGCCATTTGGAGGCCAGTCAGATCGCCGAGAAGGGTTAAGTTTAAGTTTTATTGATTTGGGCTTGTTAGTTTGATTTTTAGATGAGGATTCTGTGTTCTACACATTTGTAGGTGTTTGAGAATAGAATCTTGAATATTTAAGAAAAATTCGAGTTGACATCATTCACTTTTTTTATATTATATTCGGTCTTTCGAAGAGTCTCACTTCTTGTAATATGCTCACATTAATTCCGTTTAGAAGCGAAGAAACATAGCAATTCGTGAGCTAATTAAAAGAGAGAGAGAAAACACTATTACTTACCAGCAAGCACTCCAAATACACGTGTATGGCAGATACGTAAATCTGATAGATCTATTATTGCAACAATCACAACAGAATGCACGTCTATGTATCACCGCACAATTTAGCTTCTATTTTTTAGTTTTTTTACTATTTATCAATTTTATTTTTTTGGTATTTTTATTTTTTAGCTTTTTTGTCTTTTCTTTTTTTTTTGTATTCTTTTGCATTGTCTATAATAGGTTAATATATTTTTTCTATTTTTAATTTTTTTTAAATTTAATTATATCAAATAAATTAATTTAATTACAGTAAAAAAATTAATCAACTATAATAAAAAAAATTATATGCCAACACTATTCTCAATACCCTAAGCGACAGAATGCATCTTTTGGCGCTGTCAGGCTTTTGACTAGTCATGCTCATGCATGCATCACCTTGCAAAGGGCCCTCGAGGAAAAACAAATCGGCTATTTTTATTTGTCATCACTACTACTGAATCCCTCGTTATAACTTTAATCCCATTTGTTATGTAGAGCAATCTCTTCTCTGTCAAAAAAGCACCTTTTATTTCTGATTGGAAGATTCTGATTGGAAGATTGGGAAAAAAGTGAAGAGAGCATCAAGTGGAGGAGCTGCCCTGTTGGTTTCTTGTGCTAGCTAGAAGGTCCCCTTCTGCAGATCAGCTTAGTTTTGATCCGGTGAAAAGACGTCGTTGCATAAATGTTACACAAGACTAAACACCTGACCGAACGATCACTGTACACATTGACTAGCTAGCTAGCTAACTCTTTCTTTGCTACATGCATGCGTGTATGTAGAGGCAGCAAGCTGGCCGCATATACTCAGCAAGTGTCAGGTGTTACAAATAGACCCGTTATTTGTGATCTATTTTTTTAAATTTTAAAGCATGTGAGGTTTAGTACTATATTACTTAGGTAAAGTGAGGAAGACCAATTTATAAGGTGGAGTCCATGCCACTCCTTGAATTATGGAAGTGGATGGTGGCTTTGGCTAAACACACACGCGCGCACGTACACGCGCGCGCGTATTCGCGTATTTTCGTGTGAAAATCGCGTGACTTGTGACTTGCGACCGCGCCGTGACATGACGTGGCTGCCATGAGCGGTATCTCCGAGCCATTGCTGCTCCGAGCCATTGCTGCCGTGAAGACCTGTACGGGGGCAGTAATAAGGTTTCTGGGCAGCGCACATCTGCGCGACCGCTCCTGCTCTGCTTCATCTACATCCTGCACTGCGTCAAGCCTACACTGCATCAAGTCTGCGCTGCTTTCTGCTCTACATCAAACCCAAAAGTAAGTCGTTCGTGTGTTCGTACGACTTTGATACAATATTATTCTTGCGTATATTCTGAAGTATGATGAGTAGCCTACTGTTACTAGTTAGTTGTACATCCCTAGTATATTACTTTTATCTGCTACTAAAACTTAGAATTAAAATATTATTTATATTTTTAACATGAGATGTGTACGTACTCTTCTCCAATCTCCAAGTCTAGTACACATCAACGTTATAAATTGCATCAGGAAAAAAAGAGAGCAGAAATCAGGGGGGGGGGTTAGGTGAGCTAGCGAGAGAGAAGCTACCGTGACAAGATCGATGTCCTCCATCATCTTTTTCTTTTTTTTACCTCATGATCTGATCTGATGGAAAACTAATTACCTCTCCTGATTTTTTTTCTTTCTTTTTTACCTGACGATCTGACGGAAAATTACCTCTCTTGATTTTCACCATGTGTACCTGCCTGCATATGATTCTCGTGGCAAGATATTTCATCGGCGTTGTGTGGTTTGCGTACATCGCCATCACCAACACAAGGTTCGTCAGATTGGACCGTACGTGCAGTATATACATTATGTTGGGTGGAAAAAGAAAAACAGAGAGAAGAAAAACCAGTGGACGCTGTGGTCTAATCCACCATGATTGGCCAGACCCAACGCTCCGGCTTTTGCCGTAAGCCGTTGAGCCTAATATTGGACTCTTTATGGTCGACTCTTCCTATTCTAGGGGTTGACCACAGAGACACAGGTACATGCTACTGCATGTACTCCAGTTCCTAGGAGCCAGGAGTACACGGCCACGACTTCAGCAATCCTACAATAGCTAGGAGGCCCATTGTTGAGTAGGCCGGCCAACAGTGTGGAACCTTGTTCTTGGCCAGAGATCGATTTCCGCTAATCGAGAGTTATGTGGTAATATGATCCTGTAACTGGGATTACGAGTCTTATGATGACAATACTAGCCCACCACACATAAAAATAGACTACATTAGACAATTATCCCCACTCAAAAAAAAAATCTGTATGCTACTGGTTTTTGTATCAAGTAAATTGTGTACGCTGTACCAGACATATAGCCTGGAATTCGAATATAAGACTACATGGGACGTAATTTTTTTAGAGGGTGCAAACAAGTGGTAAGTGTAGTCGTACTAAGGCTTACAATCCGCAAGTCATATGTTTAAATCTTGAAAATGCATAGTGCGAAGTCTACACAGATAAACCCACTCAATCTAGAGTTGGTGGGAATCACTACTACAAAAAAGACTATATTAAATAATTGATTATAGATGATTACCTGTAACCATCTCTATTATAATTATCACAGACAGTATCACAAGCGTGACTACGTACCGTCTGTGATATGTAACTATCACAGACGGTTCTTACGAATAACCGTATGTGATAGTATCACGAATGGTTCTTGATACGAACTGTCTACGATAATAGCAGACATCACAGACGGATTTTAATTAAAACTATATGTGATCACTACTACAAAAAAGTTTATATTTGACACCTTATCACAGACGGTTCACAAAAACCGTCAGTGTTAAATGCAATCACAGACAGTTTATGGTGAGATCCATCTGTGATACTATTACAAATGATTCTTACCAAGAACTGTCTGTGATATTTTTAAATATCACAGATAGTTCTTGGTAAGAACCGTCTGTGATACTTCACAGATGGTTTGTAATATAAATCGTCTGTGATAATGAAGTTATCACAGACGGTTTGTATTTGTGACATATTTTCCGCTTCGCACATTCCTAAAATTTCATAATTTCCCGCTTGAGTTCGAGTAGAATTCCGTTTCGACACACCTTCAGTAAAACGGGCATAACTTTTGCATACGGTGTCGGTTTTTGATGTTTTTATACTCATTGGAAAGCTAACGACGAGCCCGATCCAAAAAAAAAATCTATTTGTGTTGCCCTCTAAGACCTCCAAAATCGGCCATCTTTAGTCTCAAATTTGCATCACAAGTTTTTGATTTCTTGTTTTGCCAAAAAAAATTTTATCTTTCCTTCGAAATTTGGGGCTCGTCTCAACTGCAAAGTTGTAGATCTCGTCGAAATCTTTCAAATGAGTATATATAAAGCATACAAAACTTTGTTATTTCATATTTTAAGACTAATTGTTTATATTGTATCGGTATATATATAGCCAATATCACAGACGGTTCGAGGTGCAAACCGTCTATGATACTATTACAGACGGTTCTTACCAAGAACTGTTTGTGATAAATTGGTCTGTGACTGCTAGGCCCGTCAATCCTCCCCAATCCAATTCCAACCAATAGAAACCGACCAACTCACACCCCACAGATCGTCCCACCTCTCCCTCCCCTATAAATACTTACCTGAACCCATCCCCTACCAATTATGCGCTCAAAATCTCTCCAGACTCCTCACTGTCCTCCTTCTCAATCGACCTCTTTGTGGTTAGGGCCACTTACAAGCAGGGATTTGATGGAAGCGAGTGCAGATGATTTGAAGGTTGCATACCACGTTAGCCATCCAACACCTCTCTCCATTGTTTCTTCTAGTATTAGATTATGTAACTACGATGATTCAGTTGCTACTTTGTGGTGTTTAGGGCTACTCGGGAGCTTACAGTGAGGCGATCACCAAGAAGGCTTACCCGAGCTATTTTGTGGGGTTTAGGGCTGCTCGGTTTGTAATGTAAATGGAATATTCTCTGCTATGTTTTCTTGTGATATTGTAATGGTGGATTATAATCTTATGATAATGCAATGGTGGATTGTAATAGAAATAAAATGTTCTTTGCTATGTTTGATATCGTATTTGCTTGTTTTCACTTGTTTTCAAAAGACATAGCTAACATTTGTTGAGGCTAACTGAAAAATAGAAAAATTTTAGGTATAGAATGAACTATCATAGACGGTTTTGTAGTATAAATCATCTGTGATTCACTATCACAGACGTCTCAAAACAAAAACTATCAGTGATACTTTTCCATCACAGACAGTTGGTAAATAGAATCGTCTGTGATGTGTGAGTATCACAGACGATTTTTGGTTAAAACTGTCTGTGATAGTTTTTTTCACAGACGGTTCTAATTACAAACCGTCTGTATTGTATTTATCACAGACGTCTGTGATAACCTTCGATTATCACCGACCTATAAATTTAGGCGGTTCAGAAAACCGTCTGTAATGACGTTTTTGAACCATCTGTGATGATGATTTCTGTAGTAGTAGATAGTTCACAAACGTTATTAATACAAACTGTTTGTGATAGTTCGTATCACAGACGGCTCGTAGTTATTAATAAGAACGATCTGTGACAATTATCTGCACAGATAGTTCATGGTTGGATGTGTCTGGGATATGCCTTGTTATTCAATGCGTAGTCAGCAGTGGGCTCCCGATAGATATATCTTCATTGCGCTGCCTTGAAGGAGGTGGCCAGTTTTTGGGAGTTTGGTGGAAGCATACCGCTTGTAGATTTAGTTTGTAGATCGATTTGTTGTTGGTGATTAGATGTTAGTATTTGTATCTAATTATATGCCTTGTAATAGAGAGAGAGAGATAATAGCTAGGTTTAGATCTAGCTAGCTTTCCTGGTAATTTGCTCCAATTTAAGAATGGATCACACTCCAAGTTTATTTCAATATATTCTTACTTGATTGTCGAGACCCGAATATGTAAATCCGGACTCTCTGTGTATACTGCACTAGTCCCAGGATCATGCTAGTGCACACAAGCTAAAATAAAAGAAAAACTCAAATAAAGATAAATATCCAAAGGTACGACCTTATGGTCAAGCATACAATAGACTAGCCAGAGGGGCTTAACCAAAACTAGCAGTGGAAATCCAAAATAAAGCGTAGTGGCCAATCAACAAGCCCACAGGCTATCGAGTGGAGAACGAAGCCTAATCCGCGAAGTCATCAAAGTAACCACCTTCTAGAACCTCCTGCTGGTACTTAGTAAGTCGTTTGTAATAAATGAATGCAATATAATATGCAAGGCTTACCAATGGATGGCTGAAAGGTTAATTTGCATAAAATGATATTTGAAGGTAAATACAATAAATAGATTGAAGGTGAACTTTAAATAAAACCTTAATAAATAATAATCAATGGAATTGAAATAACCACTTGCGAACCTCCCGTCCACAAGTTAAACCAACCGCTCATGGACCTCCCATCCATAAACTAAACCAACAGTGAATTAACCATCCACTGCCCAATCACAAACTTTTCAGAAATAACTATACCTCATGTGAAATCACCGAGCATTGTCCATGACCGAGGACGCTGCTATTCGAATAGTTTTACACTCTACAGAGGTTGCACAACTGTACCCACACGATGTGATTAGCCTCAGCTTAAGGTAGTCACAACAAGGCCTTTACAAAGTTCAATTTCAACTCAATCCCGCCCGCTAGGGTTTCGCATCCCACCCCCCTTGTACCTCATGGAAATCAGCAACTATGTTCATCACAATGGCGAGATTGAAATTGAAATATCCCAAATTAATCAGCCAGGTCCGTCCCATACCAGACATGTAGTTTGCACGGTAAAGCTCAGATCAATGGCACACAAAGTTAAGTCCTTAACATTCCTCGGGCGAGGCTGCCACATCCCTCGAAGTGCACCAACACTTTCCCCTTTACTGCACGATCACTCGTCTGAGTGAAAACCAATTTTATATAACCACGCCAATGACACACCAATGCCATAGCCCAAATTTTAATAAACGTGGCACCAACCATAGTTCCATATCTCATTAAGTCAAATTAGAAATTCACATGTGATGATAAACCCGATCATAAATTAAGCGAGGCTAAGCATTCTAATCGTATCAACCCATGTGACATCTAACATAGCATCACTAGTAAATTTCCAACCTATGGTGACAATGACATCATGGCATTCAAAATTATCAAAGAGGGATGTAGACGGTTGGGGCAATAGCTACCAAGTACAAGGTTTTGTAATAAAGTAGCGATGTAATATAATTTAAAACAAAGTAATAAAATAATAGATTACAAACTGAGTTCAACATGATCGAAGGACATGACTTGCCTTGGTTATGCTCAGCGAGGTATTCTTGGTCTTCGGGCGTAGCTCCTGTTCCTCTGGAATCGGAATCTAACGATAGAGAAAACGACTGAAACAAGAAAAATACATAAAATCATAAGTAAATGAACTCCAAAAAGTTATGAAACCAGAACCAAAAGCTAGAGCTCGATTTTAGATGAATTTAGAAAAAAGAACGGGGTCAATCGGAGCTAGGATGGAGGAGAACAGGCTCCCGAAAGTTTAACCATAAAGGAAAAATCCAGAAATTCGGAATATGCACAGTGCTGTGAACCCGACGCATGGAAGAACCAGTCTACGGTGCACCCCGTCCATGAAACAGTGCTTGCGGATCGAACGGCGGGCTGAGGTGGACAGGCTGATGTGGCGATGCTCGGTCGTGGCAGCGAAGGCGCGGATCGAACGGCTCAGGAGATGGACGCGTGGCGCGATCTAGACCATCGATTCGGATCTGAGGCGACAGCTGAGATCGGAGCGGTGGAGAGACAGATCGGCGACGCGTGTCTGGCGCGCTCTCCGAAGCGTCGTGCGGACGCGGGCGGGTGGACGCGAGCGTGGCTTGGGTGATGCGCAGACCGAGGCGACGATGCGGGGTACGCGGAGCGATGGCGAGGGCGACGCGGGCGAGGTCAGCGAGCTTCGGGTGCGGCGGAGGGAAGGGTTCGACGGGGGTCTCATCGGCGTCTTACTGGCAGCGGCGGCGGTCGCCGACGCGGGCGGACGAGGCAATGGGCGACGGTGGTCTCCGGTGAGGAACGGGCACGGCCGGCGGTGCTCGAGCGTAGGGACTCCGGCGACAGCGTGCTCGGTGAGAACGGCGGCGCTTGTTCGGTCGGAAGGCGAGGTCAGAGGCGGCGCACGGGTAAAGGCGGGGCGGCTCAGCGGAGACGAGGGCGCGGGTAGGAGGCGATGGCAGCGACGCATGGCAGGCAATGGCGGTCCGAGGGAGTTGGGCCGGGGAGAATTCGGCCTAAGGGGTTTTAAGATTTTCCCGTTTTTCTCAATTTCCAAAAATTCAAATAAAGCAAAAGAGCTCCGCAAAAATAGCAAATAAATACCAAAAATACCAGACAATTCCTTGAGACACAAGAAACTCAAATAAAATATTTTCAACTTATGTTGAAGTTTATTTTAATCACATTAAATCCTTTTTAATTTCTGAAAATTCCAATTAAGCTTTATTAATTCTAGAAAATTCCAAAAAATTATTTTTAAATTCAGGGTTTTAAAAATGTCTAAAAATCAAGATGTTACATTGATATATATATATATATATATATATATATATATATATATATATATATATATATATATATATATATATATATATATATTGCTTCGTGGATAGCATATGGCTAGCTACTTAATTTAGATATGGATAAGGTGAATAACAATTATGTGTAAGTATTATGCTGGTTAGCTATAATAGTATTAATAATCCAATTTGACACTAATTTGTTACATACGTAGCGTAGATGGACCGAAGTGAATGTACATTAAGAACCATATGAGTGAAGAATACATTAATGGTGTGCCTGCTTTCAGAAGAATGGCCGAGTAGGATATGTTGAAGAAGGGGATGGGATATATATATTGTCCATACATTAATTACGATAATCTGTAAATGTTTATCAATTCAGCGTAAATCGAAACTCACTTGATTAGAAAGAGTTTCAAAAAGACGTATATATGTTGGACCAATCACAGCGAAGAGAAAATTATACAGGAAGTTAATTATAACATTGTCAAGGGAAACAATGATATGCTAGTTGTGAACTATGCTTTCGATGAGGATATCTAGGGAATGAATTTAGAGATAAATTGTTGGAGCTATTGCTTCTAAGTAAGTTAGAGTTTAAGACAACATTAAGGGAGGGTCGTGTTATTTCTATAAGATCTATTTAGAATGTCATGTTAGTGTTCCAAAAGACCTTGTAGCAATAATATATACCACAGAGACCTTCAAAGAGTATGAAGCAAATCACACACTCTATTGTGTCAGATTCTATGAAGTAAATTATGGCTGCTCTCTCTTCCTCCTCATCATGCCGCATGCTGGGCTTGATTGCTGTCTTATGCGTAAAATAACCTTTGGGCTGCCAGCAGCCCAATAGTTATTTTATGCATAAGACAGCAACCAAGTCTAGCACATAGCGTGATGAGGAGGAAGAGATTGCGGCCATAACCAGCTTCATAGAACTTGAGACCAAGGCCATAACTATACATAATTCTATTGTAGTCTTCCCTTCATTTGCAACGGCCAAGGCTAACTTTTTGGAATAACATAGATCGTTCAACGTGTACGTTGCCTAGAGAGGGACACACAAGGATCCAGCGTGATGAGGACATCAATTTGACTGATATGAACACTCTTGCTACTACCTTGAATGATGTCTAAGGTTCAATTACTCAGGCACGTGCTCATCAACTAAATTATCAGGTAAATTCATTTCTAGGGCCGAGTGTATCACTTAAGAACTCTATGATGCTGCTTAATACAGATGATTTGCTTGTGCTTAGGAATCTAGGACGGGAAAGCAAGGAGTTAATAATATGCATCAATGAAGGAGAAAGCAATAACAATGGTCAAAGGAAATGAAGAATTTGTAACCTTCAACTCAAAGAGTTTCGACCACCCCTTTACTCGGTTCTGCGTCACCTTTTGGGCCGAGAGCATTGTATCACCACTTAGGCTTGGGCCGATACTGTTCATGGTCAGTACTGTTCACATGAACAGTACCGCGGCCGTACTGTTCACGTGAACAGTACCTGTGAATAGTACCATACCCCTTTTCATTAGATAAGTGCGGAAGGAGGTCGTACCTCTTTAGTTTTTCTTGGGTTTTTCTTAAGATTATTATGCTTAGTAGTTTCACCGCACGTCCGGTTGAGGAACCCCAACTTGTGAACTTAATCCTTATTCGCAATATAATTTCAGATTGCATCTTTTACTCTCTTGCTTGTGTCCTTAATTCGCTTGCAGGAGATAGCCTTCTTGGCGAGGTCAACTGCGTTCTGCATGGTTGATAACCATCGGAGCAGTGGTGTAGTGATTGCGAGGGGTTCAATCTGTTTTGGTCGAAGCCTTTGGATTATCAACGTCGTGTTCTCCACAATTGACTTATCAGTACCTCTCGGAAGATCGGGCTATCGTCACATTACAGTGCCACACTGCAATACAATATGTCATTTTCGGTACCCACTACAACACAACAATCATGTATCACACTTCATAATAATGCCTTTAGAATTGACAATATCTATGTATGTAATTCTATTTTTGCAATGCCACCAGCAGCTACAAGGCAATGTATGTGGATTCTGCATTTACAGACATATGCAGAAAATCAGGGGCAATAAGACTAAAGATCAAGAGGTTTGTGAACCTGCCAATATTTATATCATGATTATCAATTTTTGTGCTAATGACTTTAACACTCTTAGTGACAAGGTGTATAATTCGACTCAAGTGCATACGATCTTGACAACCTCACCGAAATTCAAGGAAAACTTTCTAAATTCTTATTGGCGGAGGTCATTCAACAGAATGGAGAGTTCAACTCTAGCGAAAATGATTAGATGTTCAAACGTTATATTCAATTGTAATTCAATCAGTTATGCTTAATCAAATAATTAATTCAATTGTACTTCATTCAGTTGTTTAATTCAGTTGTGAGATTTTACAATGATTGGTGTGCGCTATATATCTAATCTGCTTGTGTTGTTTCATTTATTTGTGAGATCTGTGTAATGATTTTCGTGTTCTATATATGTGATCTATTTGCTTATTATTAGAGGGCATGGCTAGCATTTTCTAAGGCTAACCAAAAAACAGAAAATAATTTAGCTTTTCAAATAACTATCATAGATAGTTTGTAATATCAAACCATCTGTGATATATCCAATAACACAGACGGCTATGTTTAAGGACTGTCTATGATATCAGACATATGACAGACGGTTTTTGGTATTAGCCATCTGTGATATATAAGATATAATAGATAGTTATTTTTAAGAACTATTTGTGATATCAGACATATCATAAATGGTTGTTTTGAAAAATCGTTTGTGTTATAACTTATTACAGACGGTTTGAGAACCGTCTGTGATAACCAACTGTTATTATAGACACATAAATTCAGACTGCTTAGAAATCATTTGTGATAACGATTTTGAACTGTTTATGATAATTCTTTCTATGCTAGTGAATTAAAACCTGGTCATCAACTAAAGTGATAAAGTGCCACACGTCCACACCGTTGGGCTATGCTGTGATTGGCCATGTTGCTCACATTTGGTGCACTCGTAGATCTCCTGGTGTGGGAAAGTGATGTAGAGAGACAGTTGCTTCTACTAAATTCAGCACGCCTGTGTGGTTCTCTGAAACGGCCAAATGCTCCCATGTTCTGTCTATTTAATTAGGTTTGTCACTGCTCAGTACTCACAGTGATGATCCCATGCAAATCGATCCTTTTGTCTTCTCCCAGACTAGATGACATTCTCCTTGGCAAAATGCCCCTAGCCTTTCGGGGGATGGTCACCTTTCACAAGAACACAAAGAATATATGTGTGCGTGCCTGCCTGTTTGCCGCACACCTATCTGCACTCATTGATTGCATGACATAGCCATATGCACACACTTTGTACTTTAGCACTGATATGGATAGAATTTTCTGTTCTTTAGATATTCTTTGCTTCATTTTGTCAAGTAGTATAATGTTTCTTTGATTATGTGCAACTGCTCAAGAGCGCATCTATGTGTAATCATTAAGCTAGCTTATTGCTCAAATGACTTGTTGATAGAAAATTATAATTAACCGTGTGCCACTTGGACGTCATTGCTTGTTTAGGGTAATAATTTGCATGCGCTATATAATTCAATCAGATGATGATATTGTGCACGGTACGTTCGGCTACCATGCATAGTGACAGGACAGGGAGAATGAGGCACTTGTTTTTATCACACCTTAATTATCTTTTACACTACAGTGATAGGACAAGGATGCTTAAAATCAACCACACTACTAGCTGTGCCCAGTCCTATATATGCTTAGACATTTAGCCAAACGATAAGCTTAGTTTTGAATGTGACTAAGCATTTCACCGTGCAAACACAAACCTTGCTCGTAGCACGCTAAATTATAGCCGTGTCATATCATTATCATATCGAGCTAGCTGGTTATCATTGTCAATAATATTAACCATGGGGAAGTCGAAATTTTCTTGAGACCTAGCATCAAGACAGCACATATATTTCGGGCATGATTTAAGCTAATAAATATAGACATTTCGCTCTCAGAGGAGTCGGATAATCATTGACCTTTCTTTTCCAGAGAAATTCAGGCTAGAGAACCAGCAAACATCATTTTGATTATACGGTCAACTTGTTAAGCGTAATTTTGTATATTTTATTATTTTAGAATTTAACTCTAAAAATTACAAATAAATCCACACCTAAAATGTGATGAGTTGGAGTACTGAAATCAATATCCTAGAATCCACACCGATTGGCACTACTACAGAAAACCTAATACTAGACGCCAAATCACAGACGGTTTGACAAAACCGTCTGTGACCAACATTAATATAGACAGTTTTAATTTGGACACCGTCTGTGTTGATGGCGTCGGAGAAAACGAGTATCACAAACCGTTCTTACCAATGGACCGTCTGTGATATTTCAATATCACGGACGGTTTTTATTCAAAACCATCTGTGAAATCTGGAATTATCACAAATGGTTTTTTATTGAAAACCGTCTGTGATAAGCTGATTATCACAAATCTGGAATTATCACAAATGGCTACAGGATCTCAACCTGTCATCAGGGATCACAGTAAAACACATACATGAGCTAGTTGCTATTTGGGGGCTCCTCTCCACAACACCCCTACAGGCCAGCCACGAGGACACCATAACATGGAAGCTCACTTTGAATAGAATTTACACCACTGCCTCGGCATACAGAGCCGAGTTTCTTGGAACAACACACACCACCATGAATGCCCTAGTCTGGAAGACTTGGGCAACTCAAAAATGCAAAACTTTTGCCTGGCTAGGCATACAGAATAGAATCTGGATGGCATGGGTGGCCAAACCAACATCTATGCCCTCTATGTATGCATGTGCCAGAGACTACTGTCCACCTTTTAGTAGAATGCCATTTTTCCATAAGAATCTGGGGTAACCATTGTGCAATGGATAGCAAGCACCTTGTTGAACCCAACAAGCTGGCAAACCTAGTCCTCTATCCAGCAATGGTGGCAGGTAGCCATCCTTTGCATTGGAGCTCCACGAAAAGCAATGGTGACACTCGTCATGCTGCTCACATGGGAAATTTGGAAGGAAAGGAATGCCCGCATCTTCCAATCAAAGGCGTCCATGTCGACATCATTAATCGCCCACATAAAGGAGGAGACTGGAACTTGGGTCATTGCGGGAGCCAAGAGAGTAGCAGAGCTACCACTCAATCCTGTAACAGCTTAACTTAACCTCCTCCCAGGTGCTTTTAGTTGGGCATGTACCTCGCCTTTCGAGGCACCCCTATACTCTGATATTTTTAGTCCCCTTTAATTAAAAAAAAAAGAAAACATATGACTGCTTTTCTTGAGAATCACATGTATGTTAGTACTTTTTTCTCGTGAAAATTTTGTTCTTCGATGTATCTTGCTTGGTTATATGGACACGTAATAGGGCTCGAATATGAATCAACAAATGCAATGGATAAATATACAAACAACTCTTCTTTTCAGCTTCTAAATGCTGCCTTTTCGCTTTTCTACAGTAGCTAGCCGTGTGTTTCCAAAGTGGGGTCTATAAGTTGATTTTAGTACATACTATAACAACTTCATTTATATCGGCTAAAACCACAAGCGAGTTTCTGTTACTCTGTATTCTCTATCACGAATAGCCCAAAAACCATAGGCCGTAGCCATAAGCCATAGCTAAAAAGAACATACCCTGTATATTGCTTGGTTATATAGACGTGGTACCTAGGGTCGCACCATGTACATCTATTGCTACTTTTCTTTTTTTTTCTTTCTCGCATGATGTAGGATTTATCCACTACAAGAAAAAAGTCATTTAGTGACCCTTTGGCGGTGACACCTCAATGAAACGTCACTGAGAATTTTTAGGTTGGTATTTTGTGACCTTTTTGGTGACACATAAGCGAAGCGTCATGATATTTGTACTCCTTATGACACTTAGGCTAACTCTTCTTTAAAGTGTCACACCATAAAACTCTTGGTGACTCTTCGAAGTGCCATATAGTTAATTTTGTTTCTATGGAGAAATAAAAACTGCATATGAATTAAGATTGTGAAAATAATAATTGTAAGTATAAAATATAAATATTTTATTTGTTCCCCTAAATTAAGCTCTACATGTGCATAATAGTTACTAAGTACTTACAGAAATATTAGCATGTAGTTTGGTTAACTTTTTATTCAATAATTTTTATAATGCATTTAGTTATTGTTACAACAATTTAGCAGTATATCCACAACCATCCATTCTAAGCTAACGGATCAAAACTCTCACTCCATCCAGCCATCCATTCCCACCAACTAAACCTTAGCCTTGTCCTGGAGCTCACAAGTCACAGCCCACCCCTCCCATTTCTAGAACAGCTGCCACTTCTACTCACCTTTGTCTCTCTCATGTCTTCATTTTCTTCCTCTTGAGCCACAAATTCTTTCTTCTCACCAACATGCCACCATCTTCCTGCATGTCTTTCTTCTTCTTCCCCACAAATCCCCAAACTCCTGTTTATTCTTGTTCTTCTCACCAATCTTTAGGGTTGAAGGTGTAGTGACCACAATACAGATCTGTTGGGGGTGAAGCATAGCAAAGGGTGTCCACTGTCAATCCAGTACTCTAGGAGGAAGAAGCTAGGAAGGTGCTGTTGGGCCTCACTGGAGATGAAAGAATCATGCATTAGTAAAGACCCAAAGCATTGAGGTACTAGTTTTACCCCCTGTTTGGTGCTGAATATTACTCATCATCTTTTCTTTTTAATACATTTGATCTAACTATCTAAGCCCTTTGCGAAATCAAAGCAGTGAAGGGCCCGAAGCATCAGGTATTACCCCTCTTATACTAAAATTAGATTTTTTTTGTTCTATATTAGGAAGGAAAAGGTTGGGACTTTTTAGTTATGCATCCAAGTTTGAGTTAGAATGATATTGAATGAGATGAACACCAAAGCAATCTGGATTTGTGTAGTATGGATTTGCTTACAGATTTTGGCAATTAATTACTTATATATGTATTCAGTTTTCTATTCACATTGAGATATATGCAGCTTTCTGTACATCTTCTTAGAGTTGTGTTGAATATTAAGTGAAATAGACTTCTCTTAATTAACATACTTCCATTTTGTTGTGGACTATGCATGATTTTGTCGTTCAAAGCAGACGTTGTGATCATGGAGTAGGATTTCTTTATGAAGACATTTTGATAATTGAGTTGCAATGTAACCAATCCTTGTAAATATATGGATATTTTTAGTAAACTTGTAATGATGGAATTTTTGTGAATTGTTTTGTATGAAACATGAATGTAAATTCTTTCTTCAGTAATAGAATTTTGTTAATATATACTTTCTATTGAGGGCAAAATAATTTGGTTATACAATAAATTTTTGAAATTGGGAATAATTCAAAATCCCCAAAGGAGATATTCTAGTTATAAATTAATGAGTTAATTCATTATTTAAATCAGTTTTGGAGTATTATTTAAAATTTGGAAGTATATTTATGGCTTATACTTGGTGACTCTCTAAAGCGTCATGAAAATCAAGATGTATTTTAAAGTATCACCAAAAATTTCATGACTCTTCTTCTAGTGTCACTTTCAGTGACACTTCGAGAAGAGTCATGGAATTTTTAGGTGACTCTTTAAATGGTCTCTATATTATAAATAAAGTGTCTCTAAATGATATTTGTGTTGTAGTGAACGTACACAGTGAAAGCATCCAGGTTCCTAAAAATAATTTTGGTAATTAATGACAATGATGTTTTAATGGGCTAACATGTGCATTAAGATTATTGAAAGGTTTAGTCTAAGATTTTGGATGACAACATGGAAATGGCATGCAAAGACAATAAATGATCGACATAACCAAGACAAAGGTAATATATAGTTTAAGGACATTTTATAGTTTCTACCAATCTTGGTGAATGAATGAAAAGACCAAATTTTATAGGCTAGAATGTCGTACCATAAAGAAGGATCATAGCTATTTGCTTGAAGACTTGTTTTGTGCCACATTGATCAACTAAGAGTCATGCACTATATTTGGAACTACATCTAAAAAATTCAATAAAAATGGTATGATCGTAGGTATTACTGCGGTACTACTAGCAGGCGGTATGACCGCACCTATGGTGCGGTAGTGCCGCGGTGCGATAGGAATGATTCCTAGTTGGGGGTACATTATTTCCAAAGAGCATGTTTTTTTGGAAATTTTTCCTCTCTTGGAAAAGGGGGATTGGATCATATACCCTCCCTTTAGTTGAGAAATTGAGGATTTACCCTCCACACTCAATGACATGTGGGGTCATCATAAGTCACTGACACGTGGGCCAGGAGGGTAAATCCTCAATTTCCATCTAAGTGGAGGGTATATGATCAATAAATCCCTTGGAAAATGGTAGTACTGCATGAGCCTAGTGGTACTACCATGTGAGTGCGGTAGTAGCGCACCAACTTTAACAGCCAGTTTAGAAGCATTAAATGAAGTACATATAACTGTTAAATCCTAGGTGCGGTAGTATCGATCAATACATGATGATAGTACCGCACCTGCTGAATTTTTGGAGAATTTTGGTCTAATGGTGAAATTTATGGTTAGGAGCTTATAAATACCCCCTCACCAGCGCCAAGCTCATAACTCTTGACCTCATTGAATACATTAGGGTCATTGGTGCACTCTCTACTACTTATTTTGCTTATATATATATATATATATATATATATATATATATATATATATATATATATATATATATCATATTTTGAGATAGTTGAGAGCTTTCAAGTGCATACGCATCATTAATTTATCTCTTTGGCACTTAATAACCTTTAAGCAAAGGCTATGGTTTATTACTCTTGGTGTTTGCCAACACTTAGATGGCTTATAGAAAGATTGTGCAGCGATCTCTTCAAAGAAAGTTGTGAAGAGGCTCAGCATGATTGTGAGTGGTTTTGTACTCACCATCTCTAGAGTGGTGAAAGAGCAACTCTAGTGGGTTTGAGTTTCATAAGGCTTAATTCGTGGAGCCGATTCAATCTATTTGGGTTTACCTTAATGTGGACTAGTGAAGAACGGAAAATCTTCGATACCACGGAAAAAACATCGATTGTCTTCATTGCGGTTTTTCCCTCGTCTTTACTATTTCTGTATTTCTATTTCTAGTTATTCACTTGTGTAGAATTATTTAGCTAGACTTGTATTTAGTATTGACAAAGCCTTCGGGTCACCTAGTGAAACATAGAATTTAGCTCTTGACTTGTGCTAGAATTTCAATTTAGCTCACTCTTTCTATAATTGTCAATTAAGGCTTAAAATTTTAGAAATCTCATATTCACCTTCTCTCTAGTCATTAATCCTTGATCCTACTCATAGGTAGGCAAGGATTATATCCTCTTTCTGTTTTAAATAGATTATCTCCTCTTTTTGTTTTTAAATTACAAAATAATATAATAGCATCCAATGGCCACTATATATAATTTATTTTTAATTAGGGGCCACCAAATTAAGGGCTAAATGTTTTCTTGTTGTGATAATTTCTAGTATTTTTCTCTTTTTCCTAATAGCATCCATTGATCGATATAGTTCAACTTTAATTAGGGTCCACCGGATCGATAGCTTTTTTTTAGGGAAAACAGTATGAGATAATAATGTATAAGAGACGAGGAGGGGGCAGGAAGGACAGGAAGGGAAGAGAGATTAGAGAGACCCAATCCAAGCAGAAAGCAGAAGCTGAGAATTCGGTTTGAGTCTATTCAAGAGAATTTCTAACATATTTATATTTTTCTTAGTAATTGTAAAACATCTGTCACCAGCATTTATTATATAATAGATATTTTCCGGTTGAATCGAATTTTTTAAGGCCCTTGAATTGAGTTGAATATAATTAGCACACACTAGCAATAAATCGAAATCTAGACATGTGCTTGTATAAATGTGCACATGTGATCCATCGATTGATACCTAGTTGTAAACAAAACCTCCAACACCTTGCACATAGGTAGCTACTAGCTACTAAGATTTCGTACAAAAATAGATTTTGGGTTCTAGCTTTCAGAATTCGAAAGTCAAAAGCTATTTTAGATGTCTTAGCTTTTTAATATTTTTTCTTTGTATTGTCTGTAGAGATATAGTGGTGTTTTTCTTTATTTTTTAATTGAATGGCTGCCTGTGGAGATATAGTGGTTTTTTTCTTTTTTATTTTTTAACTGAATGTCTCACTAAAAATACTAATAATCGTTATAGTGCTCATTTCGGCCAAAAGTCAATCGCCATAACTAAAATCATCAGTAAATGTCATTTTAAACATGCCTAATTAAGGGGATCATATCATCCCTGATACCGATGGCTCCCCAACCAAACCAAAGCCGTGGAGATTTCGAGTTCCTTGTGATGAAAGCTCCACTAAATCAATGTGTTGTCTACGTATCGCACCAAACATCTTGGGCACATCGATCCCTAGCTACTGCCCCTGTACCGTATGTGCCCCACGCATCCAGACACGTACGTAACTCGTAAAACATGCACAAGTAATTTACCAAAAGAAAACAAGCGTAGCATGTTGACAAACATGTATCCATTTAATTTGTTTCCATTCAATAGACCATGCATGCCCCATGAGCTACATATTCTGTCCCGGCAAGATAATACATGCAGGTAGCATGTACATGTTTGCCACTAGATCTTTTTGTTTAGTTCATTGACTGATGCCTGAATTTTAACCTACAAACTTATTGTTAAATATACCAAGGAATTAATATTTTTAAAGCTGGAAAAGTCCAAGGAGATGATGCATGAAGCCGGCAACAAGTTACAAGCTTCAGATGACACAATTAATAAATTAAAGGATGATCGATGCATGCATGCGTGCATGCTCCATGAGCCGCATAAAAAATATATATTGAGCTAGCTAGCTGTTAATTAGAACTATTCTCATTTGCATGCGTTTCATGTGCCCCACAAGCTGTAGCATCACAATTAATTAAAAAGGGCCACTGTACAACGTGTAATCTGATAATAACGTATATGATGCCTTAGCTTAGAGCATGTTTATATTCGCTACGCTAATGATTTTTGGTTAAAATAAATAATAATAATTAAAAAAAGTAAATTTTAAAAGAAGAGGACGAACGGTAAGAAAAGTGATGGAGAGATATATGTGTGAGCTGAAATTGAGAGGTGTGAGATATATTATGCGTCTGGGATTCTCTGTCTTATCCTTAAAGCGAGATAAGAACAAAAAAAATAAGAAAACTACTAAAAAAATGATATATTTATATTAGCTTATAGGCTATGAAGGGCCTTAATTATTACATGAGGCTGGACTGGCCAGCATATCGCTCCTCTTTTTCTCCTCGAGTTAGTTATTGCATCTGCAGGTGGCCCCGATGAAAATATGTTTTTATAGACGTTTATGTGTTGATGGGGCCACTGAAAGCTATGGCCCTCCGACCTCATCAATCATATTTACACATCGATCCCTCTCCTCGTCTTGTTCATTTACTTTGCCTTTTAAATTCTCGTCTCCCCACCCCCTAATGTTTCATGTCGTTCACACACTACTACTATATATGATTCAATTATTATTTTTCCTTCTAGAATTGATCTTAATTATTTTCTCTAAATCATTTTTTACTGTATTAATTAGGCACGTTCATATTGATTTTTGCTGATATCTTTTGATTTTGGCTGATAAATAGTAACAGTTTATAGAGAGGTACTTATGTGCGATTTTAACCGATATAAATGGAGTCACTACAGTGTTTACTATAATAGATTAGTAGACCCTACTTTACAAAATACCTTGTAGAAAAGCGGTTTTTAAAAGCTAAAACGAATAGGGCCTTAGCCAGTACACTCCAAGCAAGAAATTCCAAAGTAGCTAGTCATGCATGAAAAGTTTGCTGCTTCTCTTGAAAGCTGAATGGATGAAGCTAGATGGAGCAGCCATCAACTTGCAGTAGTCCTTTTCCCTTTTGATCTCAAGTAGATTGGAGTCTTTGTTTGTCTGGTTTTCACAATTTCGTCGCCAATAAGTACCCTAACAAGTTTAGGTGCAAAGATCTCATTGTGACAACATATTTCAGGGTTCTTCAGCTAGCAACTAAGCTAGCTCTGATTTGTCCACATCGATATGATTGTCTTCTTTGGCATTTCCTGATCATTTTCCATCACACAGACTAGCTCATGCAAATTCCAGATACAGCAACCAATTAAGCAATTAAATTACTTGCTGGTCACATGATCCGTGATCTAGCTAAAGCATGTTGCATATTAATTCCATCACTGCAGGAACGTCTCGACCCAAGCCCGACATACCTGATGATCGAAACACTTGACATGCATAGACAAATTTAACAACCCGGCTGGCCATATATCATGCATGCAACGTTGATCGTTATATCGATCTTGCATAAGAATTAAGGCTAGCTTATTATGACAAAGGCGACCTGTGATCCATCGAACACAAGCATATTATGATCAGGAAAACAGAACTACCATTGTGCAGATAATTCTTTAAAAGTGCTTGAACGTATTAATGATAATGCATATAAGTTAGACTTACCTGCAGATTTTGGGGTTAACCCCACCTTTAACATTGTAGATCTACAACCATTCTTCGGTGCGAAAGATGAGCTTGAGTCGAGGACGACTACAATTAAAGAAGGGGAGGATGATGAGGACATCACTTCTACTAATATGAACACTCCTCTTACTGCTTCCATGAATGATGGGCAAGGTCCAATTACTCGGGCACATGCTTGTCAACTCAACTATCAGGTAAACTCGTTTTTAGAAGTCAATAATATTTTCGCTGAGAATTTGATACTTCCTAAGACTTGTGATTTTCTTGTTATTAGGAATCATGAAAAGGAGGAGACAACTCACGGCAAGAGGAACACATTAAGGACTTCACCTAATTCGTCTATTTCCACCAATTGAGCTGCACTCATCAAGTCTACTTCATCGGACTGATGAATTTATGTTTATTATCTGTGGTGCTGCAACACCTTTTGAGCTGAGGGTCTTGTATCACTACTTAGATTTTTAGGCTAGCACTGTTCATGGGCTGGTACTATTCACATGAACAGTAACCATAAATAGTACCGTACACATTTTTATTAGATAAGTGCGGCTTCCCCTTCCCTATTTAAGGAGGTCGCACCCTTTTAGTTTTTCTTAGGTTTTTCTTAAGAGATTATTATGCTTAGCAGTCTCACCGCACGTCTGGTTGAAGAACCCCAACTTGTGAACTTAATCTTTATTCGCAATATAATTTCAGATTGTATCTTCTACTCTCTTGATTGTGTTCTCGATTCGCTTGCAGGAGATAGCCTTCTTGGCAAGGTCAACCGCGTTCGGCACGATTGATAACCATCGGAGTAGTGGTGTAGTGATTGCGAGGGGATCGATCTATTTTGGTTAGAGCCTTTGGATCATCAATGTCGTATTCTCCACAATCGACTTATCATACCTTTCAGAAGATCGGGCCATCGTCACATTAGTTTTTGAGTCAAATAAAATTGTAGTATTTAAATTCAAAAACTTTATTGAAAAAGGCTATGAGAGCGGAGGTTTGTTCCGCCTAAGTATTTTAGAGTATTATTATAATCTGAATGTTGCAACAGGTTTAAATAAATGTAAGGCAAATGTTTGGTGTTCCCGTTTCTGTCATATTGGTTTTGATAGTGTTGCTAGAATGTCTAGATTGGATTTAATTCCAAAATATGAAATTATCAAAGGATCAAAGTGTCAATCATGTGTGCAAGTAAAATAGTCTCGAAAACCCTTTAAGAGATTAGAGGATGAAAAGAATTTGGCACCGTTAAATTTTGTTCATTCAAATTTATATGATATAAATGGATTGCTAACAAAAGGAGGCAAAAATCTAATTTTCATTGATGATACAACATGTTACTGCTATGTGTATTTGCTAAAAACTAAGGATGAAGTTTTAAACTACTTAAGACTTATAAGGACAAGATCGAGAATCAACTAGAAAAGAAAAATAAAAAGATTGTGATCCGATCGTGAGGGAGAGTACGTCTCTCATGAATTCTCCCAATTCTGTTCTAAGCATGAAATAATTCATGAATTAACACCACAATATTCATCCCAATCAAATGAGATAGTTGAGAGAAAAAACCGGACACTAATGAACTTAGTTAATGCTATGTTAGAGAGTTTCGGTATACCTAAGGCATGGTGGGGGAAGCTATATTGACAGTAACTTTCGTCTTAAACAGAGTAATCACTAAAAGAAGTGAGATTACTCCATATGAGGGATGGAAGGGGAGAAAACCTAATGTTAATTTTCTACGAACTTGTGGGTGATTGGTAAAAGTTAATATACCATTACAGAAAAAAAGAAAACTTAGACCTAAAATAGTCGATTGTATTTTTCTAGGATATGCTCAAAATGGCATGGTCTATAGATTTTTAGTAGTTAAATCAAACACTCCTGAGATTATTGCTAACACAATAATGGAGTCTAGAAATGCTTCATTCTTTTAGAATATCTTTCCTATGAGAACAACATGTAGTACTTCAACACGAACAGAGAATGTTCAAACCGATAATTTTGAAAAAGAGAATAATCAAACTTCTGAACTTTCCACCATTTCTGAATCAATTTGTGATAGTCCTGAGGAGGATAACAATTTAGTCACAGATGCTCCTCGTAGGAGCAAGAGACAAAGGGTTAACAAAACTTTTGGTGATGACTTTATTGTATATCTCGTGGATGATGTGCCAAATACTCTTTCAGAGGCTTATGCATCTTCTGATGCTGAGTATTGGAAATAGACAGTCCGTAGAGAGATGGACATTATCCTAGCTAATGGGACTTGGGAGATCACTGATCGTCCTATTGAGTGCAAACCTGTAGGATGTAAGTGGGTCTCTAAAAAGAAACTGAGGCATAGTGGTACTATTGAGAAGTACAAGGCAAGACTTGTGGCTAAGGCTTACACCCAGAAAGAGGGAGAAGATGTCCTTGATACCTATTCTCTTGTCGCTAGATTAACCACCAACAGAGTGCTCCTCTGTTAGCATCTTCTTATGGTCTACATATTCACCAAATGGACGTGAAGATAGCTTTCCTTAATGAAGTGTTAGAGGAAGAAATCTATATGGATCAACTGGATGGTTTTGTGATTTCTATATATAAAAATAAGGTATGCGGATTAATAAAGTCCTTATATGACTTAAAACAAGCATCTAAACAATAGCACGAGAAGTTTGATAAGACTTTGACAAACGTTGGCTTTATTGTGAATGAAGTTGATAAATGTGTATATTACCATTATGGTGAGGGTCAAGAAGTGATTTTGTATTTATATGTGGATGACATACTTATATTTGGAACAAACACGGTCGTAATTGACGAAATCAAATCTTTCTTATCTCAATGTTTTGATATGAAAGACTTAGGAGAGGCAGATGCCATTTTAAATATTAAATTGATCGAGAATGAGAATGGGGTCACTTTGAGCCAATCCTATTATACTAAGAAAATATTGAGCCACTTCGGCTTTGAAAATTATAAAGTTTCTCTAACACCCTATGATGCGAGCATTAAGCTTCGAAAGAACCAGGGGTTAGGAAAAGATCAATTGATATATTCACAAATTATTGGGTCACTTATGTATTTAGCTGGTACCACAAGACATAATATTTCATTTTCTGTGAGTAAATTAAGTCAGTTTACTTCTAACATAGGAGTTGATTACTGGGAGGCACTTGAAAGAGTGTTGTGCTACTTAAAAGGCATAACATCTTATAGAATTCATTATACTAGATACTTTTTTGTATTAGAAGGGTACAATGACTCCAATTGGATCTCTGATGCTGATGAGATCAGAGCTACAAGTGGTTATGTGTTTACTTTAGCTGGTGCTACAGTTTTATGGAGGTCTTGTAAACAGACTATATTGATGAGGTCAACCATAGAAGTAGAATTTGTAGCACTTGACACAGCCACTATTGAGGCTGAATGGCTAAAAGAACTTTTGATGGACTTGCTGTTAGTTGAGAATCAATATCGGCAATCCTGATGTACTGTGATAATCAAACTGTGTTGACCAAAGTCACAAGTACAAATGATAATATGAAGTCCTCTAGACATGTGAAGCGTAGGTTTAAATCTGTCAGAAATTGAGAAACTCCGGAGTGAAAGCTGTGAACTATATTAACACTGAGAAAAATCTGGCAGAACCTTTTACAAAGGGATTAGCACAAAAAGTGATTCTGTTGCTTTTATGGACATGGGAATGAGGCCCATCTGAGTTACATCACAATGGTAACCCATTCCTTCTTGATCGGAGATCCCGTGACTTAGGTAATGAGAACAACAAGTTGATGTTATAACAAGAAAGTACATATTGACTGTACCCATGTCCTAATAAATAAAGTACTCTCAATTGTATGGAAGGTTAGTATAAAATCTTAATATATTCTGTTGTCCAAATGAGGAAAAGGTATTCGTGTATTTTCGTGTAAAAATCGCGTGACGTGGCGCGCCACTTGGCAGACTAAGTCCACTTTTATTTTTGCTAAACTGTGCATCTCTCTCTGTTTGAATGAGATTCAAATGTTTAAATTGAGGCTTTATTGGGTTTGATGATAGGTAGTTACTAGTGGGTAAATGGTTGGTTAAATATGTTAGTTACCAGTGGATAAATAATTATTTTAATCATATCAGTTATCAGTCTGTCTATATATATATATATGTCTAGAGACGTCTAGAGCATACTGCTAAGAATCTCTCTGTCTCCATTCTCTTCCTCCTTATGTTGTTGTGCTGCGCCGTCTGAATCTCGTCGTCTCTTCTTTCTGGCGTGCACCGTGAAGAAGGGGAGTGGTATCTTCGAGCCGTTGCTGCTATGAAGACCTACATGAGGGCAGCAATAAGGTCTCTAGGCAGTACACATCTGCGCGACCGCTCACTACACTACGTTATCTACATTCTGCACTGCATCGAGCCTACACTGCTTTTTGTTCTTCATCAAGCCCAACAGTAACACTACTACAGAAACCATTATCACAGACAGTTCAAAAACGTCATCACGGACGGTTTTCTGAACCGTCTGACTTTATGGGTCAGTGATAATCGAAGGTTATCACAGACGGTTTTCAAACCGTCTGTGGAGTATATATCACAGACGATTTGTAACTATAGACCGTCTGTAATAGCTAGCATTGCAGACGGTTTGTAAGAAACAACCGTCTGTGATAAAGGCATATCACAGACGGTTTTTAACAAAAAAACCGTCTGTGATATATCAATATCACAGACGGTTTGTAACCACAAACCGCTCGTGATATATCAATATCCATATCATAGACGGTTTGTGGTTACAAACCGTCGTGATATTAATATATCACGACGGTTTTTGTTAAAAACCGCTCGTGATATGCTTTATCACGCATTTGTTTCTTACAAACCGTCATGATGCTAACTATCACGCACGGTATGTAGTTACAAACCGCTCGTGATATTCTTTCCTACCCTAAATCTATTTCGCTTATTGGCTAGCCTCAGAAATGCTAGCCATGCCCTCTCAAACAAGCGATCAACATGTACACATACGCATAATTCACATCTCAATTCATTTCAAAACATATAACATCCAATTCATATCTCAATTCATTTCAGAAACATATAACATCCAATTCATATCTCAATTCATTTCACAAACATAAAACATCCATTTCGCAAATCAATTAATTGAAATGAAGTAAAATATCCATTAACAATACACAATTACAAAAGATCTACATTGCATTGCACTTAGATGGTAACATTGTATTTTTTATTGCTCTATCACTCCGGAATGGAGGTCTTGCGAAAGAAACAGATCCATAATCAACGAACTTGTCAGGCTGCATAAGCATTACTTGGATGGTGCATGATTGCTATCCAAGTATTGCTTGTGCAGCCTGACAAGTCGTTGATTATGGATCTATTTCTTTCGCGAGACCTCGATTCCGGAGTGATAAGAGCAATAAAAAAATCATTGTGGGTTGTAGAACTCTCCCTTTGATTTTAGGACTTGAGCCACCAAAAAGTACGCGGACTCTCCTAGAATTCCTTCAAAGTTGGCCTATGTCAATGCAGTCTTCGGGATGGACGCAGTCTGTCGATAGGAATATCAATGTGCGTATATATATAACTTGATAAGTATAAAGTAATTATAAGAATATTAATAAACCTTAGAATTGGAATTGGTGATGTTCGAGGAATCGAGTAGTAGTCTCATATGGTGGCAAATGTAGAATCCACACGTGTTGCCCGGCTGCTGCTGGTGGCACTGCAAAAAATATAATGTGTTAATTCAAGAGGCATTAATACTACTAACTGTTGCATAGGATTAATTAATATGTACTAGCGAATACCTTAAAGTTTCGATGATGTGTTAGGGCTTTGGCCCCTTGCGTCGAGAGCATTGCCATTTTAACGTACGTTGTGAACGCCCTACGTGATTTGAAAAAGTTGACTTTAGTCATTCAGAAGGAAAAAAAGAGTACAAGTATAAGTATGTATGGAGAAAATGTACTTACCTATCGATGAGTTGGCCGACAACTGTGTAGTCGGTTTTATTCTTACTTAGGGAATCAAGGTATTTTACCTTGTTCTATTTTGGTACAATTACTATTAAAATCCAATGAAACTCCTGATTGTAGGGCATCAGTACATATTCCTTATCGCGGTAAGCCAGCAGTGATGCTGAAATGTACCTCTCGACGACGTCAGCATTCTCGTTGATGGTATAACGGGCGACCAAGTGTGGGTCCAAGAAACTAACCGATGATTTGGATTTTCTAGTTTCAGTCATCATGTGTCTATATATATACACACGAAAGCAACAAATTATAGATGACATTTATTGGTATGACATGAACAGAGACTGTGATTGTACACACTTACAGCGTCCATCATCGAACGAGTGAGGCGTCGAGAGCGTTGAGCGTGAAAAGATCAAATAAATCCTCGAAGATCACCACAAAGACACCATCTTGAAATTCGTGCTGGAAATGATGATTCGTGAATTTGACAGTGAGACCTGTGCACCGTTCTTTGTCTGGCTTATTGGATTGTTCCATATACCATTCGTGTAATGTCCTGCAACTCATCGATAGGAATGGGAGGCGCTTCACCAGGTCGACCATCGGCTCGCCAAGCACGAATTTGCGGTCCAATGGCTGGTACGGGATATCATCATCGGTCTTCTTTGCTTTGCCCTTGCTGCCTCGGTTGTCCTTGCTACCTCGGCTGTAGGTCGACTGTAAAGGTAGCACCGGTGGAAGTTGTTGCACTGAGAATAGCTCCCGTGGACTCATCACCGGTGCAGGTAGCGGTGGTGGAGGTAGACCTTGTGGAGATGGCACTAGTGCAAGTCGCTTTGGTTCGTCTTGCCCTTGTGAACCTGCCACCGGTGAAGAAGTCTCCAGGCAGATGTCTCTTTTGGGCCACTAGACGAAGGTTCCAATGGCTTGCCCTAGAGTCACGATCTCGTCGTTGGGGGGCTTCGGTAGCGGGACGACATCGAAATTGGCATGCACACCATCCGCATACACTTTTCTGAAGCCTGGAGCTAAAGGTGCACGGTGCACCATGGCCACTTCACCGGACGGATATGCCAGGCCCCAAGCAGCGCACAAGGCAACGGAGGCATATCTCACTTGGAGCTTGCACTTCGTAGCTTGCAAGATGTCATCCACAAGAAATCTGCCCTCGCATTCCGTCGTAGGATTGGACGCGCAGCTACTCCGACGGTTGGGGGGCTGGCTAGCACAGGAGCGGTGGTGGCCTGCTGATTTTCTTCTGTTTGTCTTCGCACCTCATCTCTGACGTAATCAGCAAGCTCCTCTCTGAAAGATGCCTTGATCTCCTCTCGTAGACGTGCGTTACGCTCGGCTTTGTTTCTCTTCCTACTCCGATACAATTCGGGGTTATCTGAGAAACCTTGATTCCAAGGAATATAAAACCCAAGGCCTCTTGTACGACCCGGGTGTTCCTTGTTTTCCAGTGCTGCGGAGAGTATATCTTTCTCCCTAATTGACTGGAATGATCCCTAGGCAGATTCGACACTCAGTGCATCCTGCAAGAGCCCGACATATCATTTAGTTTTCAAGGAAGTAGTGGAGTAATTACAAGCTACGTAGTTCGGTATCTTACCAAGCGTTGGGACACTTCCTGGTCTGCAGGGTTCCGGAAGGAGATGTCCCCTGTCGACATGGTAGATGACCTCGCTCTGATCCAATTTCGAGCGCGCTCATCCGGGATCGTGGCAAATGGCGAGGTGGTGTTCTGCAGGATTGCCTGTTCGTCCTCCTGCCTCCACTGCGGGATTTTACCCGCATACTCAGCTGTGCCGAGTCTGTGGGGATGTGTGTTTTTGGCCTGGAGGGCCTTGTGCGCCGCGCTTGCACTTCTGAAAGGTTCGGTCGTCTTCATCGCCTTAAACTCGTCCCATTGTGGTTCCAGGAATGGATACCTGTGAAAGGGCGTTAGATCCTTCTGTACATAGTCCTTGACAAGCATGCTCTTGAAGTTCTTCTATGCTTTGCACGCCGCTGCCAACGCATGTCGTTGCACGGAGTCGTGGTGTTCTTCTGGTATCTCGAACGATGCTAAAATCTCTATCAGCAGCTCACATTTCTGAGGTTCACTCACGCTCTTCCATGAATTGAATGTGATCTCAATTCGTTCTCGTGCAACTATTCCGATCGTTCTTCGAAATGCCCTTGCTGCTTTGTTAGGAAGGAGAGGGGTCCCAGATCTATCGACCTCTGTGATGGTAAATCGGCCCTCGGGCTTTTTCGATAGTCCTCTTGTTTTGCGTGTTGATTTTGAAGTGGACGCTTCCGGCGATGATGTTGAAGAATGCGCAGATGACATGTTGGCATTCTCATATATACGTAAATAGTGCGGTATAAGCACATACTTAAATGTAATTCCAATATATGTATACATATATTCACGTATACATATACATATCTAAGTTCATTAGCAACATATATATACATATGCATATGCATAATAGTAAGATTTAACAACAATAAGATCTTAAGTATATGCATATACAAGTAAGATTTAACAAGCAACATATATATACATATACATATGCATATGCATAACAGTAAGATTTAACAACAATAAGATCTTAAGCATATGCATATACAAGTAAGATTTAACAAGCAACTATATACATATACATATGCATATGCATAACAGTAAGATTTAACAACAATAAGATTTTAAGCATATGCATATACAAGTAAGATTTAACAACAATAAGATCTTAAGCATATGCATATACAAGTAAGATTTAACAAGCAACATATATATACATATACATATGCATATGCATATGCATAACAATAAGATTTAACAACAATAAGATCTTAAGCATATGTATATACAAGTAAGATTTAACAACAATAAGATCTTAAACATATGCATATACAAGTAAGATTTAACAAGCAACATATATATACATATGCATAACAGTAAGATTTAACAACAATAAGATCTTAAGCATATGCATATACAAGTAAGATTTAACAAGCAACATACACATACATATATAAGTGCCTATTCCTTCCTAACAGATCATGAATATAATTTACTGCACAACAGAATAGATCATGCAAAAATACATATACATACTGGAGGCGGCTCGACGGAGGCGGCTGGCGACGGGCTCGAGGGACGGCGACGGGCACAGGGGCTCGACGGAGGCGGCCGGTGACGGGCTCGGGGGGATGGAGGCGGCCGACGACGGGCTCTGGGGACGGCGACGCGCTCGGGGGCTCGACGGAGGCGGCTGGCGACGGGCTCGAGGACGGCCACGGGCTCGGGGGACGGCGGCGACGACAGGCTCGGGGTGTTGGTATTGCGAATAACTGGCAGTGTATGCGCAAAACCATAGCGGGGGGGTTTTATATGAAGGCTTATTACAGACGGTTCTAATATTAGAACCGTCTGTGATAATACATATCACAGACGGTTTTGAGATAAGAACCATCTGTGATATATATGGTATCACGACGATTCGATCTCGTAACCGCTCGTGATATAATAGATATCACAGACGGTTCTGAGTTTAGAACCGTCTGTGATATTTAGTATCACAGACGGTTTTAAACTTACAACCGTCTGTAATAAACCTTTGCCCGGCTGTAGTAATTGCAACAACCAGCATTTAATAAGCCTTTGCCCAGCTGTAGTTATTTCTTTACAACCCAGTATATTTCTTTACAACAGCCCAATGAACATAGAGATACATTTGTATGACTCATTCTCAAAATTCACCTATATATCACACATTTTCACTTATACATAAATGCAAATTCACAAATATATCACACACATGCATACATTGTTATATACATTAATTGCCAATTCACATATACATCCCATACATGCATTGTTATATACATTAATGCAAATGCCCACATATATGTCGCCATTCTCATTCCACTTGCTTATTTCCTTTAAAAATTAACCTTTCATGATGATCAATTCATACGTAACTAGTTTCGTCACGTTGTTCGTCATCGACCCTTATGCCATTTCCAAAAGGAGGTAACTCGTCAAATTGATTGTATTCTTTCTCGTCCACTACATTCTCTACTCCGACAATTCTCCTTTTTCCATGAAGAACTACATGATGCTTCTTATTTGTCGGGTCGGTTACATAGAAAACTTGAAAAACTTGGTTGGCGAGTACGAATGGTTCGTCTTTGTACCCGACACGTTGGAGGTCCACGGTAGTAACACCGTACTTGTTAACCTTCACGTGTGGGAGATGCACCCAACGACAACGAAATAAGGGGATCTGGAAAACCACGTAGTCGAGCTCCCAAATCTCTTCTATAAACCCATAGTACGAGTTTCTCACCCCATCAGTACTGAATGCATCTATGCGGACATCGCTGTTCTGGTTAGTGCTCTTTACATCCTGAGCCTGTGTGTAGAATGTGTACCCATTTATGTCATATCATTGCCATGTCATAACTGTAAATGTTGGCCCTTTTGCCAACCATGTCAACATCTCACTTGACGAGTTCCTAATGATTTGCTCCTTCAACCATTGGTTGAACCGACTACTGTGTTGTCTCATGATTCAAACATCCGACCGCTCCGGATTCTGTTGCCGAAGCACATCCTTGTGCTGGTCGACATAAGGGGCCACTTCAGTCATGTGTTGCAAGACTGTGAAATAGGCTTGCATATACGCGTCCATATCTAGAGTGATTGCTTTCCTTCCTATAGTTCCGATACCCTTGAGCCTCCCCTCATGACGAGATTGAGGCACACCTATCGGTTGAATCTGAGCCATATAATCGACACAAAACTCAATGACCTGTTCGCTTGCATAACCTTCGACGATGCTGTCCTCCGGCCGAGATCGATTCCGTACATAGGATTTGAGAATTCCTATGAACCTCTCAAACGGGTACATGCTACGTAGGAATACGGGCCCGCACATTTTTATCTCCCACACAACGTAAACAATGAGATGGACCATGATATAAAAAAACGAAGGAGGAAAATACATCTCAAGATGACATAGAGTCATCACCACCTCGTCCTGCAGAGCATCTAGTCCTTCGGGATCGATGACCTTCTGAGCAATTGTGTTAAAGAAATAACATAACCTCATGATTGTCTCTCGGACTTTGATCGGCAAAATATTTCGAATTGCAATAGGGAGCATCTGTGTCATCAGCACATGACAATCATGAGACTTCATTCCATTTAACTTTAAATCTTGCATCGAAACAAGTTTCTTCACATTGCCGGAGTAACCAGACGGAACTTTGACACCATGCAAGCACAGGTACAGTTCTGTTTTCTCGGCCTTGGACAGAGTGTAACACGCAGGGGGAAGGTACGTTCGTCCATTATCTGTTGTTCTTGGTGCTAACTCACGCCTGATGTCCATATCAGCCAAGTCAAGCTGTGCGTTGACGCCGTCCTTTATTTTATCATGAATGTTCAGTAAGAGACCAATCAAGCTGTCACACACATTTTTTTCTACATGCATGACGTCGATGCAGTGTCGAACATTTAGGTACTCCCAATAAGGTAAATCCCAAAATATTGATCTCTTCTTCCAGATGTTCTTCTCACGACCCCTCAATTTACGTCCATTTCCGAGGATAACATCTAAATCCTTAACCATATTATATGCCTCTTTTCCGCTTAAATGCCTTGGAGCTGAACCGTCCTCCTTCTCTCCGTCAAATTGTTTTTCATCTTGCGGTATAGGTGAGCCCTCTGAAGGAATCGACGGTGACGCATGTACACGGCTTTGCGTGAGTGTTTCAGCCACACACTCTCGGTACTATCTAAGCAGTGAGTACAAGCTTTAGCACCTTTTGTACTCTGGCTCGACAGGTTAGCAAGGGCAGGATAATCATTTATGGTATAGAACAATAAGGAGCGTAAAGTGAAGTTCTCTCGTTTGTATGCATCCTATACCTGTACCCCTTCGTCCCACAGTACTTTTAGATCTTCCACCAACGGTGCTAGATACACATCAATATCATTCTCAGGTTGCTTTGGCCCTTGGATAAGTATTGACAGCAAAATATACTTTCGCTTCATACACAACCAAGGAGGAAGGTTATAGATGCAAAGAATCACAGGCCAAGTGCTATGTCGGTTGCTCATGCTACTGAAAGGATTCATTCCATCTGTACTCAATCCAAACCTTATATTCCTCGGTTCAGCACCAAAATCTGCAAAGCACCTATCGATGTTTCTCCACTGGGTGGAATCAGCAAGGTGTCTTAGCATTCCATCCTTCTTGCGCTCCTCCGAGTGACATCGCAGCAGTTTTGCCTCCTTTGGATTCGCGAAAAACCGCTTCAAACGGGGAATTATAGGAAGATACCATCATCATCTGATTGACTGTTACGTTTGTATCGGGATACGTTGCACACCGGACAGACATGCATGTTTGCATACTCTTTACGGTACAGGATACAGTCGTTTGGACATGTATGTATTCTTTCTACTTCCATTCCCAATGGACAAAAAACCTTCTTGGCTTTATACGTAGTTTTAGGCAACTCATTTCCCTCCGGAAGCATGTCTGCTAAAAGACCTAGCAGCGCCGTGAAACTCTTGTCGGACCAACCATTGCTTACCTTCAATTTCAACAGTTCAAGCACAGCTGACAATTTCGTGTACTTTGACCTGCAGCACGTGAACAAAGGTTTCTCTTAGTCCTCCATCAAGCCTCGAAATTTAATATACTCTCTCTCATCATAGTTCTCTTCTACATCACGAAGCATCTGATCCAGATTGTCATCGTGCAGCCTATCCGAATCCGAACCACAATCATCATCCGGCAGCATATCATTGACTTCACTGGCGATGTCATCCGGCGGCATATCATTGACTTCACCGGCGATGTCATCCGGCGGCATATCATTGACTTCGTCATGATTGGTCCAACACGTATACCCCTTTTTGAAACCCCTCCGAATTAAGTACGCTTCAATCTGCTCTCGATTCTTAAACATCTTTAAATTCTCGCAGCCAGTGCATGGATAATACATATATTCCACCCCCTTATTCAACATATCCTCCTTGGTAAAAGCAGACACGCCATTAATGCACTCTTCACTCACACGGTTTGCGGTATACATCCAGCTTCGGTCCTATATTAGGAACATATAAAACAACTTAGTATTAAAATTAATTTAATTAATTATTACTACATATATACCACATGCATTGAGGCTAGCTACATCTAAATTAGCTAGATATTCAAAGTATATATATAACAGTTCACCGAAAATTAGTTAGCTAGATCAAACTAATTATTTTGATATATATTGCAACCAAAAACAAATTTCATTACTAACCATATTTAGGGCAACCAAGAACTCAATGAATCTCCTGCCAAATAAGCCTCCTTCCACAAAAAAAATGGCCTGAAAGCCTTGCGCCTCCACCGCAAAGCTTGCGGTTAGATCTGGATCGAAATGAAAACAGATGCGGTCTGAGCGGCGCAATAAATACATAGCAGCATTATCACAGACGGTTTTTAAACAAAACCCATCTGTGATAGTCAAGTATCACAGACGGTTTATAGTTAAAAACCGTCTGTGATAGCACAAACGGTTTTTACTAAAAAAACCGTCTGTGATACTTGACTATCACAGACAGGTTTTAGTTAAAAACCGTCTGTGATATTCCCGATTATCATAGACGATTCTTACCAATGAACCGTCTGTAATACAGAAATATCACAGACGGTTCATTGGTAAGAACGGTCTGTGATACTCCTTTTCTCCGACGCCATCAAGACAGACGGTGTCCAAATGAAAACCGTCTGTGTTACTATCGGTCACAGACGGTTTTGTCAAACCGTCTGTGATTTGGCGTCTAGTATTAGGCTTTCTGTAGTAGTGTAAGTCGATCGCGTGTTCGATCGACTTTGATACTATAATATCTTTATGTTTTCTTTTTTGAAGTATAATGAGTAGTATACTGTTAGTTATGTGTTTTGCAACACTAATTTAATGTATTTATATCTTAGTAAAATGTAGAATTAAAATATTGCTTATATTTCTAATAGGGAGGGCACCGAACTTGGGAGAAGATAGGGAGGGGGGGGCATCGAACCTGGAAGTCTATCCCGTTGGTCTGAACGTTATGTAGTAGCTCTCATAAGGTTATGGAGCCATACTCATCAACTGCTAGACTCTCTGTGCAACACCAAACAATTTAGACTCGGGCACAGTCGCTAGCCTCTTTCCCATACCAGAAAGAAATCTTTCCAAGCAAACCAAATTAAGCCCGAATTCAGAACCCCTCGCGTGCACAAGATGCATGAGCCGACTTACTGATCTGATCTCTCTCTCAAAAAAAGAAAAGAAAAAAAGTAGATGCACGACTCGATCGGCTCGATCAATCCACATCGTTGTTAAGTACGAGACAGCCATCAAAGAAGAAAACAAGTCATCTCCTGTTGTTATCAGCTGGGGCTTCCCATCCGGTAATTGCCGGTGCTCTATATACCTTTGTTGTGACTAGTTGTTGCGGTGGTTAGATCAATCGGTCCATAAAAAAAGAGATGAAAAGGAGAAAGAAAAATACTATATAGAAAGAGCTAGCTAGCTCGCTAGCTGTGTGAGATGCATAACTGATGAGAGAGAGAGAGAGTGATTTTATTTTCTTTAGAGAGAGAGAGAGGTGCCTTGCTTGTTCCAGCCATTGCCTGGCTGTGTGAGATGCAGAATCATGTAGGTAGTTTGCGCGGTACCTATCGGTCGAGATCTTTAAGGTCGGAGGTCGCTGGCCGCACGATCGACGCCGCTCCGCCGCCGCACTGTCCCCGCCGGCGTCTGCGTCCGCATGTCAGCGAGCTCATTCGCTCTCGTTGCCGGGCCACGTATACTATTCCTAACTTGCCGTCGTACGTACGAAATCAGCAGGCAGCAGATCAAGCCGTGGATCCGTATCTCTGGTTCGTCGGTTTGGCAATTATTCGAGATCGATGATTGGAGTGACCAATCTTTTCCTATTTATATGCACGGTTGGTGCTGCGTGCTGCGAGTCTGGTTCAGGTTCAGGCAGGACACCATCATGATTCACGGGGAAATACATAGACACAGTAGCACACACAGTAAGAGAAAGGGCCTAGCTTTCAAAGTTCAGATCATAAGAACAGTGGGGGGAGATGCATGTTGGAGGTACAGTGTCAGCACAGGGTGAGATCCGGTATGGTTCTGTTCGCCATCTCAGGTGAAGATGATCATATATAATTAACCACCGGTTACGGCTGCAAAGTATATACTTAGCTTAGGTGAAATGTTCCTGACATAAACGCCGATCGATATATGTTACGGCAGGAGTCCCTTATGCATCATAGATACCCTAGATTAGTTAGGAGCAAGATAGGATTGCTCGTCAGCAAGGACAAGTCGAGAGGGGATCGAACAGGAATAAAAAGATCATTACAGAGAGAAAAAAAAACAGTAGGAGTTAGTTGTCGTTACGATTAGCACTGTACAGTACAGATTACGAAAGTGGGCGGCTCGATACGGTTAGCTACGGGTAATGCATTGCTGTACACCAACAATACAGTGTACCAAACGTTGTACTTGAACCGTATTATTCGTTATATCAAGTTGCACTTTATAATTACCTCCGTATCTAGTACGGCCTGCAACATGCATCTGATGAATCGCTTTTTTCTTTATGCACCTATCTGAGCCCTTCTAGTTTTAAAATTAGATTCGTTTCCTTTCACGGAAATTTAAAACTAGTTATTTCCCAGCATAATTTATGCTATTTTTGAATGGTCAGATGTGCTTACCAGCATAATGATTTGTGGGCCGCTCAGAACGGCTTCACGGTGGCGTTCGGCTTTCGCGTTTAGCTTTTTTTTACTATTTTTTTTGGTTTTTTGTTTTTTTATTCCTTTGTATTGTTTATGATGGGCTAATATGTTTTTTTTGAATTTTTTTAAATTTAATTATGTCAAATAAGTTAGTTCAGCTACAGTAAAAAAATCATAAGATACCGTCATTCTGAACACCCTCTTAATTGATTTGTTTTTTAGAGGATAATGTACCATGTGGAGGAAAGCCAACACGGACATCACGCGTAAATCGATCACAACTAAATTTGTACCGTGCAAAGAGTTACATTACCACAGAAGCACATCGAACAAACTACCACGTACGAAGTACAAACTAATCCCGACATTGTACTTGTCAGAAAATGAATTGGGGATTTAATTTTAACCGATACGATGGAGAAAATTGGATTGCTCGTAACGGTACGTACGTACATACGTACTGCTACGTAGTCCTGTACATGTGTGTACGTATGTACGTACTTACTCGAGTCCATCACCCACTGGACGATCGATGTGATATATAACTCTCGATCTCGAATGTAAAATTTTCGTTTTGTTTTAATTAACGAGATATATAAGCCTCAGCTTTAGAATTTTGTTTTTAGGAATTTCCTAGGGCCTTTTGAAAACTAATCCTCTAATAATTAAGCATGATTTGATCTGAACAAATGGTCCAAGCTGGTACGTCTAAATTAGTTTTACGCCTTAGAACGCACAGCTAGTAGGGTTTACCTTTTTCCGAGAAGCCTTACTAGGCTTCTCATAGAAGCCCCAATAAAGAAAGGCATAAAGCTTCTCGACATGAGAAGAGCGAAGTTTCTTTGAAATACTGTCACACTAACCTGGAATACAGAAAGTTTACATAAAATAGCTCAGTTTTTATAGAAATATTGAAATTTTTGACGTTCCAAACATGATCTTAGTTGGAGAAAAATGTGTAGCATATTACAGTAGTCACACCCTGTTTGGGAGTATAAGCTTCTGGAAGGTTAATGTAAGCTTAAGTTCAACAAACATCCATAAAACAATTATTTCTGCCTTGGTGGCATATGCTGCTCATGATGATGAGAATCTTAGCAACCTAGATGAGACACACCATGAGCAAATCTTAAGGTGCCACACTAGCTGCTACCTGCCAATAAAAACAGAGGAGCAGCCTCTGCCAATAAAAAAGACAAAACAATTAAAAACAACACAAACGAGCGAGAGAGAGAGAGAGAGAGAGAGAGAGAGAGAGAGAGAGAGGACTCCAGGAGACATGACAAATAGAAAGTAGTATAATGTTGGCTCTCCAGAGGTGAAACTAATTAGGAGAAATTATTAATATTTGGTGACAAGAAGCCAACAACTCTCAAGTACCCAACAAACGACACTGGACAATTGTCACCAAGCTGGCCACCGCAGTACGTATGGTCCGCGACTGCGTACGATGTTTCCTCCCCCATGTTGCCATGCATGCGTTGCGTGGTGATCGTGTTCATGTTTTCTCGGACATATTTGCTAATCAGCATAATTTCCAATAAAACTCGATTAAGTCACGCGTGAACATGTATCGAGTATATATCTTTAATTTTCCTCTGTTCCAGAGCGATTAACTTGTAGCAGATGGATACATTTTATATTAATGTTTTTCCCTTTGTTTCTAAAGCAAAAGAAGCCATCACATTAGATCTCCACTATTTGCAATCATAATTACAAAAATAGTCATATGCATACGGTATTAACAAAAATAACATTTTTGTCACCTGGTAGCCGGGCGACAATGCTAGAGGGCAGCCAGCGGATGGCAGGTTGCCTACCACCCCGTTGTCGGATAGCAGGCAACCTGCCGCCCAATCACTAGATGGCAGCTGTTTACCTCCCCATGGCCAAAAGGCAGGTGATTACCTACCCTAACTTTTTATATTATTTGTTTGAATTTTCAAATATAGTTAATGAGGTTAAATATTATGAAAATTTATGAGCAACCTCTCAACACAACGTACTTGACTGTGTAATGTTTTAGTAATTCTATCCACTGTGGATGTTATTTAAAAATTTATACGATTTTGATATTTGTAGGTGTTATTCACATATAGCAAACGAGCTCCAAAAATTACAAAGTTTATGTCAAGCCTCCCGACACAGTTATAGTAATTGTGTAATTTTTTGAGAATTTTATGTACCCTGAATTTACCATATTAATTCATGTTAATTTAATCATAAGATTAGCGATGCTCAGCATCTTTTATAGTGTCTAACCTATGTACTTCGCACATATGTCAGCCTACTGCTGCTATCTTTTCTTTCCCACTGCGTCCTTCACATAATTGTCACTCTGTCCATGTCATTCGCCGTTGCACGCTCTCTCATCCGTACTGATGTCGTTATGTCGATGTCATCCCCCCTCGCCCACTCACTCGTCTGTATATTTTTCAGTGTTACCATGCCATCCCCCCTCGCAGCATGCTATCACAGTCATAGTAATTGTCTATTTTTTTTTAACAATTTCATACATTATGAATATTTATAGAAGTATATGTAATAGCACAAAAAACATATTGCATGGGATGCGATATGGCTTACGACTCACCCATCTGAGCCACTGCTATTTTCTCACCACATCTGGCTCCCCGTGCGTGGCCTTATCTTCTGTTGAGCATGAGTATGTACTGTGGGGTACGTCAGCCGGTCCGGAGGTTGCGCCTCGATTCAGAGGAGGTATGAGACCGTTCTGTTTCTTGAGTGGCCGACGATGATCCACTAGGCTGAGATATAGCAGGTTGGGTCCGGTAGGCGTCGATGTCCTCCAGCTGAGATATGCCAAACTGCGATCTGCCAGCAATAATGTTATGAATGAAGGACTCTAGAAATCCCCCTCGCGGTGCGGAGGAGCTCTCGCCTTGATCATACAATGTGGCAGCGAAGCCGTAGGAGCTCTGCCTACCGAAGTCTCCAAACCCTGGGTATGGTGTGAATGCCAAGCTCTGCCCTGCGTATGTTGCAAACCCTAGCGTTATGTACCCTCTCTGGAAGTATCCGGGAGGTCTGTATCGTCATCGGTGGACTCAACGTCACTCCTATGTTGAATTGGAGGTTGTAAGATGAAATGATGTTAGTCACAATAAATATTTCGGATGTACAATACTAATCTTGTATCTCTCGAATGTGCAGTAAAGATGAACGACGTAGTTTGTGTAGGTGGTGCATACGTTAACAGTGATGCATCTCAATGACAGACCTGTAGTAGGAGAAAGCCATGATGTTAGCGGAACATAAGGCCTAACAAGAAAACAAAACATAGATTTGTACATAAGTTACCTCCTCATCGATACGGCTCCCAGATGATCGGCGGCTAGTACTATGACACTAGGCAAACTCGGATGACTGCGATGGCTGGCCAGACTCACTAGGTCATGATGACTTAGCGAATGAGCATGGTGCCCCCACTGGGTGCCCGATGTGCACGGCATGCTCTGTCGAACAGCTGCAGCTCAGGTTGGCCACTATTTTTTTGGCCTACTTTAAGATGTACTTTAAAGTATTCTGTAGGGCTGGTGGCATGTCCGGGCAGGTGAGGGTAGTCTCGAACGCGCTTGCGATGCACTGCGCCTGCTCCAACTGTAGTGACATATGAAACAGGTTTATTAACAACCAATATGAATTTGGTAAATGAAATGATCAGAAATTGCAACTGTCTTACACTGTCATGCCTCTGTGAAGCGTATGGTAATTGATCGAGTGTTGTAGACTGTTGTCATGCATGATCTGCTCAGGGCGATCTGGTGGAGGAACAATGAGTGTAACACATGACCGGGGTACGTACCACTCCGAGTACTCGTTGTACATCTAGACGTCGTACAGATGCTGCTCTATGATGACATCTAGGTGCGTCATGTCTGTCCATGCCATCGTCCACTCATACTACATTGGCCGCCAGTTTGTACCATGCCGACCTGCCCTAGATTGCCTGCATTTCCGGAATCATCGATATTGCAGAGCAAGACATACAAAGTGTAAATATTACTCGGATGGAGTTTGACTAACCTGTGTACACCTCGCAGCAGGAACCTACTGTCCAGAAGGGGCACGACCTGATGGAACCAAACTATCACATTACGCGCTGCGGTGCATTAGCATCCACTATGTACGAGAACACTAGATGGTGCGTCGTCGCCCATAGCACCACGTACTGCAGGCATTTCAATGATAGCCCATACGGTGATACACGCTTCATGAAGTCTACAGTCCATGAATACCAGATGATCTCACTGTCGTGAAATTACTCAAACTTATTGTGCCGCAGCAATTAGCACCTCATCAGTCTACCCTTGGATCAATGCAGACGGGCACCAGTACACTGGAAGTCCATAATAGGCTTGTCTATTAGGTCGACAAACTTGCCAAATGGGTGCACTGGCATCACAATGGTTAGATGCCGGATAGGAAAGTGCTTTCAACTCTACAACTACAGGAGCATGTAGCAGATGACCAAGTTGGGCGTATCAGCAGTGCCACGCTGGTAAGCGTCACACAATTCCCGATATGTGGCGCATAGGACGGCTGATCCCCAACTGTACTGAGGCATTGCCCCAAACTCTGTGTCAACCAAAGGCTCAGTGAGGCGGATGAACTCGGCGTTGCAAATATCACCGTGTGTGACTGGAAACATGCTCCAATCAAAGGTGCGTCCTGATGACCTGAAGCTATGTATCTTGCGGGCACACATTGAAATTCTTTAACCAAGTGCAGGGGACGCCACAAGAACCCTCTAGGATAGCTAGGCCGAACCGGTCCACCAGCCTCTCCTTCTAGTCTGCCGGTGCAGGGGCTAGAACAAGTGCATCACCCCGGAGAGAGAGATCGGTCAAGAGTGAGACGTCCTGCAGAGTAACCATCATTCCACCCCACCAAAAGTGGAATGTGTGCGTCTTAGGCCTCTGCCTGTCCACCAGTGCTGCGAGCAAGCTACCGTCGATAGTGAACTGACGTCCGATGGAGACTAGCCTCGCAAAGGGCAACAAGCCCGTGGCCCGCAGGATCGGGACGTAGTGCTCGTCTAACTCCCAATGATCCCTCCCTCCCTGTAACTTGAAGGGCGAAGGGCCAGTTGTGTCACCCATCATCCATGAGTGGAACCGGTGGTTCTCATCGTAGAACAGTTCGAAAAGCTCTGGTAAAGCTATATTTGCCAACAAATAGGATAGACTAAATATTAGTGCGAAGATTGATAATGATAGTAATATAATACAAGTTAGTGATTACATACATGTAATTACATATGAATAATTCAATAATTACTGAAAATTTGATTACCCGTCGAAACAAATTATGAGTGATTCATTACTATTGTCCTTAGCACTAACTCATTACTTAATCCTAACTAATTGCTACTATAGTAATTACGACTGTTTAATTACACACTACCATACAAAAAAAGTACAAACTATGTATAAATTACTACGACCTACTACTTTGTAATACAAACTAAATTAATTATGACTAACTAAATAATACTAATTAACTAGGACTATGAGAATAATGTTGAAAGCATATGATAAATAATTACTTGCCTTTCGGAAGAAGCAATCAACACTACCACGTCCTCCTACCACGTCTTTAATGAGCTATGCACTGACTTCTCAAAATAATGAGCTATACACTCTAAATTTTAAGCAACGACCACAAGAATGAGCTTTTGCGATGAGTGACTGAGATAAGCGATGACAAACTACAAGAGATTCGTATTTATGACGGAGTGTAAAGGGAACCCAGTGTGCTCACCCTGCAAATTAAGGACTCCTCATCGACGCACAGCACTTCAGGTGAGAGGGGACGGTATAGTAACACTAACAAATTTGCAAAAGGGAGCGGGTGAGGAGGGACGACACGAACATAATGACATCAGTGCGGACAAGGGAGGACGCGACGGGGGATGATATGGACAGAGTGACAATTGTGCGAAGGATGCAGCGGGAAAGAAAAGATAGCAGCAGTGGGCTGACACACGTGCGAAAGATAAAGGTTAGGCACTGCAAAAGATGCTGAGCATCGCTAATTTTATGATTAAATTAACATAAATTAACGTAGAAAATTCAAAGTACATAAAATTCCTAAAAAATTACATAATTACTATGAGTATGTTGGGAGGCTTCATATAAAATTTCATAATTTTTTGAGCTTGTTTGCTATATGTAACAACTTCTAAAATTATCAAAATTGTGCGAATTTTTGAGCAACATTCACAGGGGATAAAATTACTAAAAAATTACTTAGTCAAGTACGTTATGTCGGGAGGCTGCACATGAATTTTGATTATTTTTTGAGCTCATTTATTATATTTTAAAATTTAAATAATTAGTATAGAAAATTACGGTAGGTAATTAAGCCGGCTTAATCACTTGCCGTCTGCCCATGGGGCGGCAGGCTGCCTGCCATCCGGCGATGGGGTGGTCTGCCATCCGCTGGCAGGTCAGCAGGGCCTACATGTTAGTACTCGAGCCTCATCGCCCGGCCACCGGAAGGCAAAAATCATAAGGTCATTTTTGTAATTACGATTATAAACTGTGTCAAAGACACTAAAAATTCTCAAATTGCTTTTTGTATATACACATATTTGTAGAAACAGGGATACAAGCATGAATCAATGGTATGACCCGTGCAAAGCGGACCATTTGGCTAATTACAATATTATACAATAGTAATAATTGCAAAGATGATGAGTGGTGATTATTAGCTGGTTTGTAAGGACGCTTTATAATGGTCTATAACCTAAAGCCAGGTGCATGCGTGGTCCATTGATCCAGCTTATCATGCTCTTACAAGTTTCTATTTCGGACGGAATAGCCCCGGCCGTACGGGCCGGCAATGCTGCAGTAAAACTTGTCGAGTCGCTGTGTATCGCCATCGATCCACTGGATCAATCCATCATCAATTCATCATCTTAATTATCACTACTGACTTGACTTGGTTGATCATCCTTGTTGAGAAAATCTAGTTACCCCTCTGAAGAGTAAAAATTGTCACAATCACAAAGATCTGTTTCACATTTTTTACCACAATGCTTTTTCTATATCTTTGTTTTTTTCCTTGTACATGTCTGTTTGTTTTTCTTATTACACGAAAGGTGCACACGGACACACACCACTATATATGCACACCACACGCACACATGTAAGTGTGCCTCCTTAGTGCACCTCTAGAATAACGGAGACCAAGGATAAACTGTAACTTTATAGAGTTTCTACTTAGGTGCACTCGTTGGTGTGAAAATGTGGATACTATGATTTAAATTGTGATTAAGAGTCATACATGCACAACTTCAGCATTCCACCAAGAGATAGTTCCCTACGTCTCTTTGTTAGAAGGGTGGAGTGAGATATGTTACTTAATCTGCTTTTCCTTTTTAATAAAAATAAAATGAAATAAGCAGGTTAATTACTCGCCATCTCTGTTAGTCATAAGTAACAAAAAGGACAATCTCAACAAGTAGTAACAGAAAGAAATATTGCTGGTCACGTGGCATGTTGGATGCCCGGTTGATTATGGTACTCCAAATAATAAACTTTTGAGCCAGCCAAGAATAGAGTAATTAAGCTGGAAAATATATACTTGTATTTACACTTGATTTCACTGAAAATTACTACTCTTTGTTACAGGAGGACATGACAAATGTGACAAAAAGTTTGTAAGCATGAGATAGTCTGGTAAAGCACTATGGGCGCGCTCAGTTTTAAAAGAAGCCAGCGATCGGCGGTCAGCGATAGCTTTTTTTTCACTGTTCATATTTTTATTTTTTCTATTTTCTATTTTTTATTTTCTTTTTTTCTGTATTTCTTTGTATTGTCTGTGATGGACTAATATTTTTTTCTATTTTTAAATTTTTTTAAATTTAATTATGTCAAATAAATCAACTCAATTACAGTAAAAAATCAGTCAACTGCAATAAAAAAAACTATAAACCATCACCGTCCGAACTCTACCATATGCTGATTGGTTAATTTCTGTCTCGATATATGTCTAGCTAGCTTGCGGCTACCGAGTACCGACTAAACGTTTGCAGAACCCTAGCTAGCTTGCAGCTACCGACTATACGTTTCCAGAACCTAAGTCATTAACAGAACCTAAGTCAATCAATGATGACATTGCGATCACTTCGTTGTAGTTACGGGCTACTTACAACGCTTTTCCAGTATGCGTACCCGTCAGACAACAAACTTTCACAAGCTGATAGAGGACCCTACTAAGCTTTCATCTTAGCCATCGATCCAACTTAATCAAGCAAGGTTATATGGGCACCATGCTTTTAAATGCACGAATCTAATCTAAATTAGGATGTATTTTTTTAATATCAGTTTTAGGGTATATACCTATCGATAACAATTTACATAAAAAGTATACATTAAAAAAATACTTGACATCAAAGTTTTGAATGAATTTAGATCATATACATTGTTGATATATATAGACACACACATATATATGGTTGTGCTAATCAGCGCGTGCGCGTACAGTACGCTCGGGTCACTAGCTACATGCACGAGCATCCTGGTGTGGTTTATGTTTGATGTTAACTTTATGTGCATAAGATAGTAACTTTGACTTCTGTAAGTCAATAGAGGATAACTTTATATTCAGAAGATAGTAACTTGATGAATTATTAATGATAACTTTATGTTCAAGAGATAGTAACCTGACTTGCATGCATGCATGTGGCAAGAGAGAGAAGAGAATAAATGCACATGACATGTGATTTTTTTAGTTTGTTTACAAGTTAAAAAATGCAATAACTCTTTTACCAAAAGTCTAATCTGGGATCCGTTTGCACCATTATATTTGAAATTATGAGCTTAATAAAACAAGATCTATGTTAAATATATTTCGACACTACGAAATTACTACACGTACAAGAGATAGTAATTTCATGCATTATAGTTGATAACTTTATGTGCAACGATAGTAACATTATGAATTATAGATGATAACTTTTATGTGCAGGTGACAGTAACTTCATGAATTATAGTTAATAACTTTATGTGCAAATGATAGTAACTTCATGAATTATTGATGATAACTTTATGTATATGCGATAGTAATTTTTTCTACAATTAACAACTTCACTAGTAACTATCTTTGTGATGGGTTGGTGGAGTGATTGGCTGATTGGGTTAGTTAGCTCGCGAGCTTATTCTACTCGTAGCTACTGAATAGTATGTGTGTGTCTATACATACATACATACATACATACATACATACATACATACAAACATACATACATACATACATACATACATACATACATACATACATACATACATACATACATACATACATACATACATACATACATACATACATACATACATACATACATACATACATACATACATACATACATACATACATACGACTGCGCTATTCTATGTGTACACGCACTGTGTGCACCAAAAAGTTATTTCGTGTGTGAATGAAGTCACTATCAAAGACATGTAGACTTCCTACCAGTTGTGTAGTATTACAACTGACAGTAACTCTATATGTGTTTGGTAATAACTTCATTTGCGCACGGTAGTAAATTTCTAGCGCATATTTGTAAGATCGAGGAGGCCAACTAGAGAGGGGTGAATAGGCGGTTTTACAATTTCTTTGGGTAAAATCGTATTTATAATGTAGAAGCGTAAATTAATTCCGTTTAACACAAATAAGGCCTAAATTAACTGGGTTAACTTAAATGCACCAACAACTTAAATCTGTGTCAAAAGTTTGCAATCATAAGGTGAGAAGCATTCAATTTAATTCTATAAATGTAAATTATTTGAATGTAAATTGTACATAAGAGAACAAACCATAATTGACACGGTTTCTTTTTACCGTGGTGTTCGAAGACTTATCGGTCTCCCTTAGCCCACGTTGAGGTAAGCTCAAACGAATTGGACGATTTTACAAATTAAGCCAAACACCCCAATTCCGCTAGTAATAGCTCTTTCTCGCTTCAGGTAGGTGAGCTCCAACCTTCACAACATGCCGGGTTTTCTCACAACATCATTGCACACGACACCTCCAACACCGTCTAGGATCGGTAACTTCTAAGAGTAATAAGTCAAATCTCTTACTTAACTCTCACCATGTGCAATTAATACATAAACTCAAGTAGATATAAAATCCATCTCTAAATGCAACACATGAACTAGAGACATCTCTCCTTACTCATAAGGTGCAACAGATGCACAATTCAGAGAACAAGCTCACACTAATTCAAGAGAGTAAAATAGAGTGCCAAAGATTTATCTCCAACTAGCCACAAGGGGGTATTTGTACCCCACATAAAGACACTAGCCGTTGGAGTCAAAAACCAGGAAATCCGGTGGTACCGCCGTTATATGGCTGGTACTACTGTTTCCCTTGTAACGGTTAGAAAACTAGCAATTATAGACTACAATCGGTAGTACCATCAACTATGGTCCGGTACTACCGCTCCGTGGTAGTATCGCTCCACTCATTGCGGAACTATCATTTTCCTTGGGAGAGCAAACCTCCCAGAAATGTACCTTTCTGGAAAAAAAAACGTATAGACAACTAATATCCGATTGTACCGCAACTGCAGTCGTATCGCATCACACAGGTTAGTGCTGCTGCAGTCTGATCTAACCTCAACCACATTGTCTAGTTTGGTCACATAGGTCTTCGACCACACTAGTCTTCGACCACGCTGTTCTTTGACTACTCAGGTCGTCAACCATGTTGATCTTCGACCACATGGGTCTTCCATTTTTTTTTTCTAAAAACTACATATATTTCAACAAATTTTATAAAACATATTTACAAATCATAGTATCATGCACACAAGGGTCAACCATGATTTCTAAGAAGCTGCAAAACACATTTGCACATTTTCGGAATCATGACGCAAGGTATAGGTACATGGACTCAACATATTTGCAAAACACAAATGTAAACCTAAGTTACATACTACAAAGATTTTATATGAACTTCAACCATATGCAAATATAAGTCTCATACTATAAGGAGTAGAAAACATGGACTTTAAACACTTACAAAAACACATTTGCAATGTATATATAGTCCCATATTACAAGAATTCAATGTATAAGTCTCAATTATTTACAAAATATATTTACAAATAATAGCATCATACCACGGAGAGTTAGAACAAGTGAGATTGAGCTATCGACACTTCATAAAACTCAAGCTACTAAACAAAACTCCCCTTAATAGTACGGCATGTATACTATCAATCCGGTCTTCCAACCAAGTATCATGATCGGTAAAAAAATTAGGAGCATATTCTTAGCCTTAGCTAGTTATCCTTTGCTTTGAACATCATTTTGAAGCTTGATGATGCACATCTGCACTTCAAATTCGGATCATTATCTTATTATGCATCATCCATGATGCATCCTTCACTTGAATTCCATCAAACATGATGGGTCTTCATTTGATTTGATAATCAACTCATGATCATCTACTCTTGAAAATCTTGATCAACTTCTCTTTGGGGTCTTCATCAACTTATGATCATCTTCTCTTTTTAATGGTCTTTAACTCATGAAGCTATCTTCTATCCCGAAACTTGACTTGATGATCTTCAACATATGAAGCCATTCTAAGTCAACTTCATGTATAGAACCTAACTTATTCATCCTACTCATGGAAAATGTTAGTCTACAAATCAATTGCCATTAATTACCAAAACTTTACCATTAACTTATAATAGAGGGATTAGATTCTACAATATTCCCTTTTTGGTAATTCATAACAATCTCAATAAATAATGAGATAAAAAATGATTTGCGAGTATACAACATGTACACAATAATTGTATACTGTAGGATAAGCTTCTTAAGCAATTAACTCATTCGAATATGAGGATTTATCTTTGAGATTAATTGTTAGCAAAGTTTATTCATTCGGTTGTTATTAATCATCTAACTATGGCACCCCACACTATTATCCCGCGGATAGTCGTGTGAAAGCGTACGGGTTATTATTTGCCTAATCAATAGAACACTGTTCTGGCAAATAATAAGCCTTTACCAGAATCACGCAACAGAACAATAATGTAGATATTGTATTCCTTTATTACAGCATTTTCCACGAAGGCTAAGGTCTTACTTACAAATATAGATAATCAAAAGGTACGGATTGGTACCCCAGGGCTTTTCCTCTTGTCTCATGGGGTCGCGTATTTGTCCCAACTGAAGAATAAGGGGTCCATCTCTCCCAGCTCCTCATAATCGTCATCCTCCTCTCCTGCGAACTCTGTGGTGCCTGCTGCCCCTTCATCTGGCTCGAAGTAATCTTCGATCGGAGTGGGGTCTAACAAGGAAAAATAATAGCAAGAATGAGTACTAACATATTCAGTAAGCATAATAGTAGCAAAATACACATTTATGCCTCTCTTTGTCCTTAAGTCCAAATTCTAATTACCAAGAATACAAAAATATAGCTTTAATAAATTAGCTGACATCTTTTAATTATGAAAACTCTACTATTCACTCAATGAAGAAAGATCCCTAGTGATCACCGTAGTCTGCAATCCAGGACACTGGCATGAATTCATCATTTTATTTAGCAATGCGCAGGCTTGTGCCACTGTACCCATGATTATTCTGAACCATCTGAACTAGGCTTTCCACACTGCCTTTGGTTGGGGTCAAGCTTAAAGTACAGAATTTTTCCCGAGTTACGTTGTGCAATTCTCTAGCCATCTATTATCCATCAGTATACCGGGTCGTTCACCCAGACTCTACCGACTTCCAATAGTGTTTGGTTGGCACCGGCTCCCGACCCAACACTCCACCTAACACATATAGCATCTTGGGACTTACTTACTTCCAGACTGGCGATACTAGTTCTGAGCTTTATCCATCTCTTACTCATGCATAATTACTTACCCAATGTGGAGAGATGAATAATGTAAAGGGGTACTATTTTCTGCCTGTCCAAGACGGAGGGATGGTTGGTACGTTATCTAAGGTCTTTGATCCGAGTGAGAGTTTGGTGGATTCTTATATATTATCCCTATGTAAAGGGGTTCGGCCTGCCCTCTCTCTTCTTTTACAAGGTCACCTTTGCCCACCTTAGACATATATGCTAGTAGTCCCACTGCTCCTCTCAGCTGGACGACTAGCTAACATCTTTTATCATCGTTCTTTCTCTTTCTTTTTTTCCTCTTTTCTTTTCTCATTCAGCTCTTTACTTAACACCTTTATTGATTTAAATTTTTTGAAAACATTTTCCAGATGCATATATATATATATATATATATATATACACGGCAATGGCACGGAAGATAATTTGTACGTTTGACATAACTATATTCATAATCAAGATTTAGCTTGCTTGAGTAAGTAGTAAATGATGGAATTATCGGCAACTTGCTCTGCTATCTCAACATGGGCCCGCTTGAATTCCGCATTGCAGGTATACGCGCTTTGATAAGAAATTATTTATTTAAATACTAATAGTTTAGAAGGAAAATTCTCCTTTTTATTTCTACCTCGGTTAGGTGGACTTTTATACTATTTATTGGCAGTTTGATCGACAGACCTCGATAAGATTTCTTTAAAATAAAAGAAGAAAAGAAAGAATACTATTTTCTAAAAATAATGGGCATTTCAGCCCAAAATTTTACTCAGCCCACGATCCTTGCTCGGCCCACGATCTTCGGTCGGTCGCTCCTATACACCTGATGCCTGCTCGCACTCCTCATTCCTTACCCCCCCTTCGGCTACCTTCACTTGACCGACTGCTCCTCTCCTCTCTTCAGTTGCCTTCACATGGCCGACTACTTGTCTCCTCCCTTCTATCGCTCTCGGCCGCTGGTTCTCTACCCCTCCTCTACTCCCTGGCTTCGGCTGCTATTACCCTTTTGATCCAGATCCGGACGGATCCAACCTCCGCCTACTTGGTCCTTGCCAGATCTACTGCTAGCGGGGCTTCTTATGGCCAGATTTAGTGGCTACTCGTCAGATCTGGCGGTTGTTCTGCTTTTTTGACCGCTGTGCTCCTCCTACACTCGACGGCACGATTCCTACCGCCCGACCTTCGGCTACTTGCTCACTTTGCCCACTCGGCTGCTCCACAACCACTCGGCTGCTCCAACTACTCGGCTGCTCCGACTACTCGACAACTCGACCGCTCTGACTACTCAGCTGCTCAGCCGCTCCAACTACTCGACTGCGCTCCAACTACTCGGTTGTGCTCTGACTACTCAATTGCACTCCGACTACTCGGCTGCTCTGACTACTCTACAGTGCTATCTCGCCTTCCCTGATCCCGACTCCTCTTACCTTGATTTTTACTTCGATACTTAGCTATATTGTTTATATACTTGTCTTACCACACCCGATTTTGGGAAGTCCTAGTGCTTGTGTTGACGGAACTTGGGCTTGGGGTTTCTTGCGCCCAGGAGTAGTCCCCAAGCTAGAGGGCGCTCCACGACACTAGGGTGGCTGCCGGTTGCTATGGTAGCCACCAATTGGGCTAGGCGAGCTTCCTTCCTCCCGCTCGACTACCTGGCTCAACCGGACGAGTCAAGGAGTAGTGCTGAGCGTCGTGTGCTTAACCCGGATGAAACCAAAAAGGGGAAGGAAGAAAATGGGAGGGATAGTGGGCCTACTTGCTTGCCGGGTTGAGAATGGAAAGTGTTCGATTGGTGGGGGTTGCAATGTGGTCCTCACGCGGTGGTGGTCGGGGATGAAGATGCGGTCTGCAGGACTTGTCGTGGTCGGAGTATCGCCTTGTGGTGGTCCACCTTGTCAACCTCCTTGCTTCTCGATCCTTGCTGGTTTTTGTCTTCCGCTACTTCCTGACTCTCCTCCTCCATCACTCATCTCGGCTCTCTCTGTGGTGAGGCTCTGTGGCTCAGCTTTCTGGCCTCTGGCCGAAAACGAAGATGCAGGGAAATGGTTGGCTTGACTTGGGGCTATTGATGTTCTTGTCTGTGCTTGTGAGTTTTGGGGCTGGTTGCTATCGGCGGTTTCTTGAGAATTCAGTGGGCAGTGAGGCTGGACAGTGGTTTGAGGCTTATAAGGGAGGAGGTTTTGGCCTTCTCTCTCCGCTGGGGCTAGAGCAAGGCTGCGTCCAGCTGGGCAGCTCGATCTTATCCTCCTCTGGATCTTGCTTTCCTGTTGCTATGGTCCGACGGTCCTGAGGGTGAATTGTGCACTGTTGCGGTGCAATGGGCTGAGGTAAGTTTGGGAAACTTTTATGGGCTTTGGGCTTTTGCATTTGCCGAATGATAAGGCCCACTGAGGATGAGAGGTGCCAACTGGCCTGGGACGGTCTGGGAACCTATAAGAACTCCCTAATACTGGCGCAATGTTAGAAATTAGCTCCCCCTTTTCTTTTATACAATACCTTTTGTAAATATGTTGTAATTATTACTCGAAACAGATTTACATGATGTACTTTAATTTTTGTAATCACCATGTTGTAACAATGCTTTAATAAATTTGATAATTGCTAATCATATTACTTAGCTAGTAATTAGAGTTAGGGTTCTTTCACTAACCATTAACATATAATGGAGGAACTAGATTTAATCTTTTTCTTTTGATGTTTGATGATAACCCGATTGTAATTGATTTAATTTAAGTCAATTATGAGTATATATGAACTACACAAGTTTTATATACTCAAGGGATACATTTCAATGTAAAGATCCTTAATATGTGTTGAAAAGGAAACATGAATCAATACTAATGAAACCATAAAACATAAAGTGAACTCTCCCTAAATATGTGCATACAAGAATGTATAATTAAAAATATATGCACATATTCATCTTAGACTTCTGGTGGAGTTCAATCTACATTTTTGATCTGAGAAATACAAAAAAAATAAGAATATGATGTCGAATGCATACCTCTATGATTTTCATATTTTCATCCAAATGAGACTAAGTAATATCATAGTTAGTAAATAAGTTAGTCTCATAATTGAATTTATCATTATCACCAAAACTAATTTAATAGAGCTTGAATTTATAATATTTTATACATGTGCGTAACATAGTAATTATATATAGATATATATAGGAAAATAGTTCTCTATTTCTAGAAGTACGTACTCCATTTCTAATATACTCCTTTAATGGTTTTGTTATATTTCTTTATCTATTTTAGCATACTCTAATAATGATTATAAGATACTCTAAAGTGAGTTCTGTAAAAAATTCATCAAAGTCCACTTTTTTATAGCATAATTTGTATATGTACTATTTTTATACATGGAAAATTGTATATAGCAAAAATAAATGGTTTTGATAAAATTTTTTTAACCAAGTCACACTGGAGTATTTTAGTATTAGTATTGAAGTATATCGAAAGTGATAAAGAGGTACAACATGTTCGTTTAAATGGTATATTGAAAATAGAAATATGCACTCCCGAAAGTACGGAAAAGGCTTATTTGTCCTATATATACGTGTGTGTGTGTGTGTTTTGAATAACTATTATTTGATTAGGATGATCTCTAAATTAAGTTTTAATCCGGAACTAACTAATTGTACGTACAAATATACGACCGGTTTGCACAAAATATGTAAGGGTTCACACTCGTTACATATTCTTCCAAATATACCTACAAATAGCAGGAAAGCTCAAATATTTTAAATTTTTAATTATACAAATAAGATTTTATCGCCTAAATTGGCGATCCCTATGATGTCGATGATTAAATGCAATATAAACCCTGATCAACTTTCTAATGGTTTATTAATTATGACATCAAGGAATTAAAAGTTCTAAATATCTAGCTATTGCGCTACAGCTTTTTTTTATATATCCCAAACGCCAAGCTGCGAAACTGCGGAAATCACAATTTAAAACCTTGCATCGAGGGATAGTTTGAGCTGAGGCTACTCACACTCAAGAGTGTGACAGTACTCCTGATATGATAAAAGTTCCTGGGCAAAACAGGCTTGGCATCCATAACTCCAGCAGTAGCCCTCAAAACAGAGCTCCTACTTTTCATTTGAGGGCTCCCCTACTTTTGAGGACTCTGTTTTCTGGGCTGCACTCCAGCAGGAGCCCTCAAAACAGAGCCCCTACTTCTCAATTCTCTCTATTTCCTCACACACTATATGCATATGTATGGGACAAAAGCACAATACACAATAAAATATTTATGATTTCACAATGAGGGACAATATGTAAATTTATGAATTTAAATACGAATATTCAAATTTAAATTCAAATTTATTCCGAATGTAAATTTATGAATTCAAATACGAATATTCAAATTTAAATTCAAATTTGTTCCAAATTTAAATTTATGAATTCAAATACAAATATTCAAATTTAAATTCAAATTTGTTCCGAGTTTAAATTGAAAGCACAATGAGGGACGTTTAAATTTATGAATTCAAATACGAATATTCAAATTTAAATTCAAATTTATTCCGAATGAGGGATGTATTTATTCAAATACGAATAAATCTGAGTTTGAGGGCTCAAGTAGGGGCCCCTTAGGAATGAAGGTTTGGATGCCTCATTTGAGATGCCTCTATTTTTTAGGGCTCAAGTAGGGGTCCTGCTGGAGTTCAGTTTTTTATTCTAGTTCTCAAATCTGAGTTTAGGGGCTCAAGTAGGGGCCCTGCTGAAGTTGCTCTTAGTAACTACCAGCGAAAGCTGTGGAGATAGACGCTTGACATGTCCCAGCAGCAGCTGGTTACCAGAGATGAGAGAAGACTTAACAAGGAAAATTAGCTAGCTAGTAATAAAGTCGAACTAATAATTGCCATTACACACTACTAATTAGTAGTTTCCTTGGCTATGTGTGCACTGTTCTCATCAGCTTCCTAGGACAACGACTTTACGGGTATATATACATACGACAAAGTGCCACCCGCTACCCTGGAGCCCTGGACGTATTCTCCAAAATGGAAAAGCAATGTATATGGGCGTACTAGATCACGTTAGTTGCGATGCAGATTTTATATACTTTTGAGTCTTTGGCCAGGGGATATTAATTTGCTGGTTGAAAATGATGATAATATGGATCATCTAAAAATTATATCATCCATTTTCTCTTTAATTTTTCTTCTGATCACTGCCATGCATGATTGTACTTTTTACACATACCCATGACAGAATGAAATGAACATCTATGTTATTTTCGGCTGCGGCTACGACTGATGGATTTTGGTTATAGCTACGGTAGATGGCTTTTGTTTGTATTTTTTTATACGGCAGTGGATGGCAGAGACATCGACGTGAAAGACGCAGATGATTTTGGGTATGGAAAACCGTTTGGAGAACCCGCTTCAAAGAACCACATTTGGCTTTTCAATATTTGGGGAAGTCAAAAGCTAAAAACCTAAGCATGGACGATGGAAGTTAGCAACTTATCATCGAGTTTTGTACCTAAGCTAGCAAGCTAGCACTGCAATTGGAGTACTGTTATGATTTTGAAGCAACAAATTAAAATAGCCGAAATTAATAGCTGAGAAAAAACAATAGAAATGTTAACAAAAACTGCATGCCAAGATTCTCCTGAAATCAATCCGACTAGCACAAGGGACAAAATTACCTCCACAAGATTCCACGGCACTCATCAATCAGCTAGTGTATATATATGTGAATTAAGATCTTTTTTCCCCTCCCCATACACATGCATGACTAGAAATAAACTGTTCTAGTCCTCCCTTCTCTCTCTTAATTCACTACCGACTCCCTCTCTCTCTCTCCGGCCATCTCTGTCAGGGGTGGGTGGCAAAACTAACCCCAACTCCAGTGACCAGAGCAAGGGCTACACCCAACAGCATGTTATGATGGCAATATCACCCTTTCTCTCTGCCCCTTGCTCACTTACAAGTACCCAACCACTATATAAATGGCCACCTTTCCTTGGATCAATTCCTTGCCTGCTCCACATCAATTACCCACTACTACTACACACTGATCTTCTCTCTCTCTATCTCTCTCTCTCTCTCCAGTTACCAGTCTGCTGTGACACACACATAGCTAGTTCAGAAGGAATTCCCTGCAAGATCGATTCAAGACCGGCGAACGATCGAGCGAGCTAGCGAAGATCAAGGTAGGATCAATGAGCATCTCGGTGAACGGGCAGTCGTGCGTGCCGCCGGGGTTCCGGTTCCACCCGACGGAGGAGGAGCTCCTCAACTACTACCTCCGCAAGAAGGTCGCCTCCGAGCAGATCGACCTCGACGTCATCCGCGACGTCGATCTCAACAAGCTAGAGCCGTGGGACATTCAAGGTACTTGAACATCTTCCTCTCATGCCGGCCGGCTTGCACATAGCTTAATTTGCACTAGCGCCAGCTAGCTTAGTACCACCATTACTTGGTTTATGGATGAACCCGTGGTTTCACAGTGCAAATTAGTCATTGTAGGAGTGTACTCTCTTGATGAATGTAACTATTTTGGCTAACGAGTACTAGCTTGATTAGAATTAGATGGATATATATATAATTAGCTACCAGGCTCGTTCATCGATCATCAAGTAATTAATGAAGTACTAGTGTTGGGCATCACGCATGGTGAATGATCAATTTGGCGCGATCGATCTGTTGGTTGCAGAGAAATGTAAGATCGGTTCGGGGCCTCAGAACGACTGGTACTTCTTCAGCCACAAGGACAAGAAGTACCCGACGGGGACACGGACGAACCGCGCGACGGCGGCGGGGTTCTGGAAGGCCACCGGCCGCGACAAGGCCATCTACAACGCCGTCAAGCGCATCGGCATGCGCAAGACGCTCGTCTTCTACAAGGGCCGCGCCCCGCACGGCCAAAAGTCCGACTGGATCATGCACGAGTACCGCCTCGACGACCCCGCCGCCGTCGACACCGCCACCGCCACGGTACGTTCGCCGCCACGCCTCTCCGCCGACCACCACGTACAAGTGTACAACTCAGTTACCTAAACAGCTAAACTATGCATCACCTATTGGCGTACACCGCCATTAATTATTGCTGTAACAATTATAAGGGGGTGGTGGTGCAATGATAGGAGTACGAGCACCCTCTTTGATATCATCCAGCCTCTCTCTCTCTCTATCTCTCTTCTTTCTCTCTCTTTCTTGTGTGGAGAAGAGTAGTAGCTGGTAATAATTAAGCTTTTCCATGTGCTTCATGTGTCCCAAAAGGTAATAATAATTAAACCTGCCTTTGCCTTGGATACCCTCATGCTCAGGTCACTGCTGCATCGGACGCCGGCCAGGAGGATGGCTGGGTGGTGTGCAGGGTGTTCAAGAAGAAGCACAACCACAAGGAGGCAGGGAGCGGCGGAGGAAGCAAGCACGGAGGCGGGGGCTACGGCCATGGCCCCAAGGAGGCGCACTCCTCGTTGCAGTACTCCTCCAGCGACGACGCGCTCGATCAGATCCTGCAGTACATGGGCAGGTCGTGCAAGCAGGAGCACGAGCTCTCGCCGCTGGGCGGCTTGGGGAGGCCAGCGTCGCGGTACCTCCGGCCCATCGAGACAGTGCTCGGCGGCCACGGGTTCATGAAGCTGCCGCCGCTCGAGAGCCCGTCGGCCACGGCGCTCACGCCGCGCGTGTCGAGCGGAGCTGGCTGCGAGCTGACCGCCGACGGCGCCGAACTGCACCACGGCGGCGGGATCACGGACTGGGCCATGATGGACCGGCTCGTCGCGTCTCACCTCAACGGCCAGTCCGACGCGTCCACGGACCAGCTCTGCTTCGACGGCAGCAACGTCGCCGGCCCCGGCGACAACAACGACGACGCGGCCGTCGACGGGCTCGCCTTCTACTCCACTGTCGCGACGAGACAGCTCGGCGGAACCGCCGCTCCCGGAGACGGCCCCAGCGACGACGACCTGTGGAGCTTCGCGCGGTCGGCGGCGTCGTCGTCGGCGGCTGCCACGTCAGAGCGGCTGAGCCGCGTGTCTCTGTAAAAACTGTAGCTGCCAACGTGCTACCATACCTAGCTGAGGGAAAGGTGGCGATCGAGGCAGGACTGCAGGAGCAAGCTGCCCTAGTACAGTAAAGAGACAAGGAACAAAATAATAAAAGAGAGAGAGAGAGAGATCGATAGAGAGATTTCAAAGGTGATTAGAGTGATGAGTGAGAGTGAAAAGAAATTAAGAGAGAGAACGAACAGAAAAGAAAAGAAAGGGATTTAAGAAAGCGGGCAGTAAGTTGGAGTGGCACTGTCAAACGAGCTCTGTCCGATCCACCGTGATCACCTCCGTCTCTTTTTGTTTAATTAGTTAACCCCACCCGGTTGATTATAATTAAGTACAATATTATCAGCTTATAATTACTCATATAATTAAGGTCGATCGGTCGTTGTTACTATACATTGTTCAGTTAGAGTATATGCATGCACAATATATTAGATGTATGATGATTAATTGGTAATTACCTAGCTAGCCCAGTAGCTTGCTTAATTAGGTGGTTAATTAGTGTGCATACATGGTGTGTACGTTGGTGTTACATACGCACGTACGTGTGCCCTTGTCACTTTAACTCAGCTCCCATGGGAAGAGGACTATCGACGTTGAGAAGGTAAGTCAGAGGTCATTACGAGCCCTTCAATCTGAGATGGACGTTCAGACGGTATAGTACAAATAGAACCGATGTTACAGTGAATTGTGATAGTCCACAGCAGTATTACTTTCACAAGGATTGTTCAAAGCCATTATATATACTTATTTCACCACGATGAAGGGCTCAAAGGCCACAGGCTGAAACCAGGAAGGCAAATGCTCTTCCTCTTCAAGATCTGTTTTACCTGAATCTTACCTATTGAAGTATAAGTGAATTGCCCACCTTTCCTCATCAGCTTAAGCTTTTGGGTGAATTGGTTGGTGCATGCAACTCAATATGGTATCAGAGTCAAGAGGTCTTGAGTTCGAGACCCGGTTGACGCAATTAAAAAAATAATTGTAGTCCACTTTTATTCCACGTCTTAGGCCTGAGGGAGTCTACACGTGAGGGGGAGTGTTGACGTATAAGTGAATTGCCCACCTTTCCTCATCAGCTTAAGCTTTTGGGTGAATTAGTTGGTGCATGCAACTCAATATTGCCGATCAGTGTCACCCAAGCCGCAAACAAGATATTCTGAATGTATAAATCGTTACCATTATTAATGCTCCAAGGAGTGTAGAACTATTCACGATTTGTTGCATCATGGTATCTACATCCAAGAAAAAATATATGGAATTTGATAATGAGCAGGCACATGTTTTGAGGTGTGTATAAAAAACTTCTCTATGTGAAAATAATATAAAGAAATAACTGACTATTCTATATTTTTAATGCATTTACAAACTCTACATAGCATTATTAGTATCATCTTCCAATTGGGATAAAACAAATCAGACATGTAGGCAACACTCGCAAGGAACTTTTCCTTACAAAGTTAGGCTCATAGGATCCTCAACAATCTTTGCAAAAGTTTGCAGGAATGCTACCATAGCAGCACCATATATAATTCTGTGATAAGTGTTGACACTACTACAAAAAAATTTATATTAGACGTCTCATCACAGACGGTTCATAAAAACCGTCTGTATTAAATGCAATCATAGACGGTAAGAACCGTCTGTGATGTTACGGGAATATCACAGACGGTTTTTAATTAAAAACCGTCTGTGATATTACCAATATCACAGACGGTTCTTAGTATCACAGATGGTTCTTCTTAAGAATCGTCTGTGATGCTTTTACAGACGGTTCTTGGTAAGGACCGTCTGTGATACATTGGTTTCTGACCGCTGGGTCCGTCAATCTTCCCCAACCCAATTCCAGCCAATAGAAACCTACCAACCCACACCCCACAGATCGTCCCACCTCTCCCTCCCCTATGAATACTCACTTGAACCCATCTCCGACTCTTTATGAGCTCAAAATCTCTCTAGGCTCCTTACTGTCTCCTCCTCAATCGACCTCTTTGTGGTTAGGACTCTTTCCATTGTTTCTTCTAGTGTTTGATTCTGTAACTTTATGTTGCTACTTTGTGATGTTTAGGACTTCGTCTCTCCATTGTTTCTTCTACTTACAGTGAAGTGGCCACCAAGAAGGTCTACCCAAGCTGCATCAGGGACGAGAGGTATAGCTTGTGATATTGTAATGGTGGATTGTAATCTTGTGATATTGTAATGGTAGATTGTAATATTGTGATATTGTAATGGTGGATTGTAATATTGTGATATTGTAATGGTGGATTGTAATATAAATATAGTATTCTCTGCTATGTTTGTTATCGTATTTGCTTGTTTTCAAACGGTATAACTAATATTTTCTAAGGATAATTCAAAAATAGAAAAAATTTTAGGTATAGAATGAATTATCACAGACGATTTTGTAGTATAAACTATCTGTGAAGAACATCATAGACAGCTCTATATATAGAACTGGATTTTGTAGTATAAACCGTCTGTGAAGAATATCATAGAGACGGCTCTATATATAGAACCGTCTGTGATACTCGCACATCACAGACGGTTCTATATATAGAACCGTCTATAATGTGCGAGTATCACAGACGTATATAGAACCGTCTGTGATGTGCGAGTATCACAGACGGTTCTATATATAGAACTGTCTATAATAGTGTTTTTTACAGACGGTTCTAGTTACAAACTGTCTGTATTGTATTTATCACAGACAACATTCGATTATCACTGACCCATAAATTCAAACGATTCAAAAAACCATATGTGACAATATTTTTGAACAGTCTGTGATGATGATTTCTGTAGTAGTGTGAAGTATAAGTGAATTGTCCACCTTTACTCATCAACTTAAGTTTTTGGGTGAACTGGCTGGTGCATAAAACTCAATATGCTATCAGAGTCATGAGGTCTTGAGTTCGAGACCCGGTTAGCGCAACTAAAAAAATAACTGTAGCCCCACTTCTATTCCATGTCTTAGACCTGAGAGAGTCTACATATGAGGGGGAGTGTTGAAGTATAAGTGAATTGCCCACCTTTACTCATCAGCTTAAGCTTTTTGATGAACTGATTGGTGTATGAAACTCAATAATATGCATTAGGATTGACCTGAAAGGTTCAAAGAAACTTAATTAAGTTCCTGAGTTGCAATTCTGCAAGGAAATTTTGTTACCACAATTATACAAGATGATGTGGCATTGTAGATTTCATATAAGATTGAAAAAGAATCACACAAAGGAATGTTATCACACCAACAATCATGCCAAAAAATCTATTGATTTACCATCCCCGCGAGATGCAGTGGCGCCAAGGGGCGGCGGATGGCGGGAGGCGTGGGGGCCGAATCAAGGTGGCGTTGCCAAGGGCCGGGGAGGGCGCAATGGGCCGGGGGGTGGGGGGAGTGGCGGCGAGGAGCCCGAGTGTCGTTGGGGAGTGGTGGAGAGGGCAGTGGGCGGCAGGAGGCCTGGGGGTTGGAGCGAGGCAGTGTCACCGAGAGCAGGGGGCTCAACGGCCTAGCGAGGGAGCGGTGGGGAGGAGCCTGGGTGGAGTTGGGGGTGGTGGAGGGGGCAGCGTACGGCGGGAGGCCTGGGGTTGGAGCGAGGTAATGTCGTCGAGGGCCTAGGGGTGCAACAGCCCATGGATGGAGTGACGGGGAGGAGCCTAGGTGGCGTTAGGGGGATGGTGAAGGGGTAGTGCTGGCGGGGTGGACGGGGCACCAAACAATGAGAGGTGCGGGGTCAGCAACCTAGAAGCACGAGAATGAGACCGAGGGGGGAGTTGTGAAATGAGGGAACAACAAGTGGGGGTGTAACATCCCCGTCAAGCCATGACCTGGAATGCCACTCGACTCGAAATAAAACAATGGAAATTTAACTACGCTAGGCACAAAATAAATTCGACAGAATCTCCCCCGTATTGTGGTTCCAGACAGGGGTTGCAACAATTGTAGAGATAGTAGAAATAAAAGACATCAAGAGCCTAATAACAACAGAACGTAAAAGACTTCCAAGTCATCCACAAGTATAACCATTAAGTATAGGAGGGAAATAACATACGGGAGTCCTAAGCTCTTATTACAATTCAAAACTGACGACTAAACATTCTTTAAAACTTAGGTAACTCTGGCAATTAACTTTTAGTTCCTTTACTCCTATGGTGGGTAGTCTGTGTAAGGTGCCACAAAGCTATTCGGTTCCCTCCCCATGCATGCCGCTTTCAAGATGGTACCTAAAAGAAAACACAACAACAGCAAGAATGAGTCCATTGACTCAGCAAGTATAATCGATAACACAGTTCTAATTAACATTTCAGAAATCCAACCATTAACCATATGAACAGGTTATGCTATGCAAGATGGTCAAAATCTCTTTATCTCTTTCTCTTTTGCATTTTACCAGTAATGCAAAGTGTGCATCCGTCGATGCACACCCATGCCTGTACCACATGGTACAGGGACCAATTGCCCATACCCCACGGGTATGGGGACCTTTAGCCCGTCATGTCCTCAACATGACGCGGACCTCGGCGCTTAGCCACTCTATGACCAAGACTTCAATAAACCAGCATGATGCATATGCGTGAATGTCTCAACCAGTAAATATTACATTCACTTAATTTATGCATCCAAGATTCTCATGACAAGGTAATTGGCAAGCATCCAGAACAGCAACAAATCATCTATATTATAACCATGAGCACGCATGTAATCAATTTATATCTTTATACTTGCCTTAACCGCGGGAAAACGGGGGACGTGTGGAAGGTGCTGCCTCGGGGATCCGTCGTCCACCTGAATCATCATTGATATAACCGCTAAGATACTAGTAAAGGACATTTTGCTCCCAAATAGAACAAACACAACCTAGTAAATTGTCTATCTCGGTCTCAAAACCTAAATCCCACCGGTCACCCCGCCTACCTCCGCGGACCGCCAACTTCAAAAATTCGTAACTATTGGTACAGGAGTCCGAATGGGACGTTCTTTGACTTTTTGGAAATATAATTCAATTACCTAACTAAACCTATTTGGGGAGCCTCCCCGATTCGGCCATCTTCTACCCGCATCACCCAGTTTTCTAAAACATCAATGTTCGCGTTGGGTTCTCTGGACAGCACGTTAAAAAGGCCATAACTTCCAGCCCGAGTGTCCGAAAAATAATTTCTTGACCTTTCTGGAAAGCTAAGACAATTAGCTACAACTTCCGTAGTATGAAGATCCCCTGATTCGCCCATTTTCTAATCGTCCAACCCAGTTTACCAAAACCTGACAGAAAACTCCCGGTCTGCAAAACAGTCCTACGAGAAAAATCATAACTTTTGCTACAAAGGTCGGATCGACGCGTTCTAGTACTTCACGGAAAGATAAAGACGACCACTACAACTCTCTAGGAGGGGCCCAGACCTGAAACTTCACGGAACTAACCCAAAACAGTGGTTCAAGGAAATCTGTCCTAGCGGTTCAGACTACCGACAAAACTACCCCACTAAAACAAGCACATAATAGGAGAAGAACCGGGATTACCCTTGACGAAATGCCGACGAACACCACGAATCCCCCACAAATTCTTCCCTCTTCCTCTTCCCTTCCTCTCCTTCTCTTCCCTTCCTTTCTCTCCTTCTCTTCCCTTCCTTTCTCTCCTACTCTTCCTCTGGATGGCAGCAGGGGCGCGGCACAGGGGCAGCAAGGGGCGCAGGAGAGGGAGGCGCAGGGGAAGGCGCGGAGGAGGCGGCTGCAGGAGGCGCAGGGAGAGGAGGTGCAGGGAGGCGCGCAGAGAGGAGGGGCGGCTGCGCAGGAGGCGCAGGGAGAGGGGCGCAGGAGGGGGGGGCCGGCCGCAGGCGGGGGGAGGGACCTAGGGTTTGGGGGAGGGGTGCCTCCCCCTCTTGGGCCATAGCCCAGGCCCAAGTTGACGAAGATTTTCAAAAATCCCCTCTCCAAAACGTCAAAATGAACAGAATATTACAGGGGGTTTTGTGACAAAGTGCAAAAGTTAGAGGCTTCCACTCGAATGAATATGAGCTCGTAGAAGGTAGATCCAATGGCTTTGATTTGTATTTACATGTTACTACTGAATAGCCTATTTGCACTATATATAATCACTAATCTGCGCGTAGATGTAAAATACGGGCCGGAAAGTTATTACCGTTTGTGAGCGAAATTATTGCTAAACACATATAGAGTTACTGTCAGTAGATAACAGTGTAGTAACTTTATATGTATTTGATAGTAACTTCACTTACAAATGCTAGTAAGTTTTCAATGTGAAAACTGGTGTGCACTCGTAGATTAGCTTAACCATGTGTGTATATGTATATATTGCAAGAGTTGTTAATTGATTAATTATTACAGATACGACAATTGAGGCAGCAGCCGATGTTGGACGCAGATCGTTATCTTGTTTGTCGTGAGAGGAGAGAGGGTAGCAGCAGCGAAAGGAAAGGTGAGACAGGGGCAAACATACAAGTGCCCACTCGGCAGAGTAAAAAAAAAAAAAGATGGATGGATCGATCGGGCTCCCTAGCTGCCTCTGTCCCCAGCGCGCGTACCGTACGTGGTGCAATGTCGTAGTGCCCTTTTGGTCCCAATAATTCCTGTCTCTCTCTCCACCTCACCTCGCTCCTAGCCGAGTGCCACTTTCTAGAGAGAGAAACTCTCAAATGGTAGACAGAGAAACAGATACATCACGGGCACAGAAAGGAAGATGGGGGGAGAGAGAGAGAGAGAGTGGCAACTGGCAAGTGGGTGTTTGTTGGAGAGAGTAGTGCCGGGGGGCTTGCCCTGCGCCTTCCAGTGGATGCGATACGCGCACACAGCAAACGCACACAAGTCGTCAAAAGGACATGCAGCAACTAGCTGCTACTTCGTGGGGTACCAGTAGTAGTGGCCATGCAACTTTTCCCGCCCATGTAGTGCGAGGCATGCATGGCGATTGCCCTGTTACTACTACGTATGTTCTTTCAACGCGCATGCCGGCGGCTACGTACACGCTGCTAGCGATCTCGTTCTGCGCTCATCTTTATTACAAGTCCACTCGTTTTGTTCTCCTTCGCCCTCGTCGTCGTTGGAGTAGGAGTAGGAGAGGATGTGTGCCGGTCGAGCCCTCCACTATCGCTATCGATCACGTACGTGGTGACAGGTGAGCTGCCCCTGTGTGTGTAGTTTGGGTTGTCGTTTATAGTATGTATGAACAGTGCATGGCGACCAGAGATGAGACTCTACTGCACGGACTGCGTATATATGTACGTACGTACATAGCTGGCTTTTTGGCCTCAACTAGTCAAAGGAGGGCAGCAGGATGGACGTACGCATGCACACGTACGTACGTGAAGATCAGGGCTGTCCTGATCGTGATCGATCTTATGGATGCGTGGTCTCTTTCTTTGCAATCTATATATAATATGTGCTAATTAAGCTACATTGCTTTGATGACCATGCCTTGTTCTTGAGGAAATAATTAACATGGATATATATTAGACCGAGCACTTACGATGACATTAAGTAATTACTCGAGCTCAAAGCTATATACCATGTGCGCTCAGTGTTCGTGCACGACACCGTGCATCGACCAAAAGCACGCAATTAGCATATTTACGATCGATGTGTCGATTTTCTTTTAAGCTTGTTCAGCAAGAACAGATTAAAGAAGGTGTGAACGTACTGAAAGAGCAAGTTAAGGGTCCTAATGATAAGTACCTTTCAAGGTGGTTGTTGATCATACAGTGTATGACCCGGCCTGGAGCAATATATCCTCAACTCGATCGACCTCGCATTAACATCATATCATGCACCAATTCAGAGCGGGCAATTGAAGTGTACTTGGTGCTCGCTTTACCCCACCAATATATGCTATGAATTAACAAGCTAGCATGCACTTCTACTACCAAGAATCTTGCAGGTTAATGGTCAATCATGCATGACATCCACCGGGGAGGCATCGATCTTAGCAAAGTGGCCTGGCAACATGCGTAAATATATGCATGCATCGACGACCCACTCAAGCATGATGATGCTGGTCGATCTTTAGGTCTTGTGTTGCGTTGCTTTTTGAAGAGACATGCATGCCCTGCATGGTAAACTATGGACAGTGTGCAACATAACCTTGTCAGAATATTAGTTAGGTCAGATTTTTTTTAGGGCTTATCTTAGATTTGAAGTGTGAAGCCAGCCAGGCCAGCTTTTTCTTTTTGGTTAGGTCCATTTGTTAGCATACAGGTAGGTTACACCAGCGCAGATTAAAATTTTCTACCACGTAAACCAGAAAGCCATGCGAGTAATAGATCATAGATCATTAGTACTAGACGTATAGTGGAGCGGAAGTAGAGTTGAAGCAACTGGTTCAATATAGCACACGTCGATGTAGCGGAAGTAGTTGACCGTCCTCTAGCTAACCGTCTTCTCCTCGCGATTGTCCTAATCAGTGTCGCAGTCGCAGTAGCACATCAAATTGAAGTTCACACATCTAGGGCTGGAACATCGTGTGCCGGTGTGCTAGCACTAGCGTGCATGGTACGACCTGTGAGAGGTGGTACTAGGGTTTCAGTGGGTGTGTACCAGATCAATCCCTTAACCCTACACCTCTCTTAATATAACCACTCCGTGGAACCCTACATTAGGGGGCCCAACAACATGCGAAGCCCACTGGCCCATTAGTAACGGATCTAATCCAAACTGATGTGCTCGAACCAGTTAAGAGTGTGACCCTGTAAGTTTATGTATATTCGACCGTGACCCAAAAACTCCATTCCGATCCACAAGTCTATAGCAGTCCCTAGTAGGATCAACTCCTAAATATACATAAAGATTGAACCTATATAGTGTTTATGTACCGATCCCTTTGCCTCACGATACCATATCAAATTGAAGATGAGAAGCATGTCATCCTATGATAGTTTGATCTTTTACTCGAACTTGTAGTGAATTACTCAATTGTGATTTACTCCTCAACCACAATCGACATGGACATGCACTTTCTTAATCCAACCATATCGAGGGCTCAGAGATATTTCTCTTGTTATATAGGTGGGACAAAATACATCTTGATAGCTCACATTTCTCAGTATGTTTTATAACAAATCCGAAAGTATGTTTAGTAACCTATAAGTAAACTATTACACATGTAGAAAACTATAATGATCTCAGGTCTATGGATTCTATATACACTATGTATAATGATCTCAGGTCTAAGGATTCTACATACACTATGTATGAGACCAACTAATGACATTTAAGAATATAACAATTCATGTAGTGTCGCATGGTAGGTTAATCCAACATCATATTCTCTAACATATGTCCACATTATTTAAATATGTATGTACTTTGCATATCTTAACATCATCTCTATAAATAGTCTCACAAATGAGATGAAAACGTCAAAGTATGTGCTTAGATTTTTGATGCAATCTAGACTCATTGGCTTGCACAATAGCTTCACTATTATCACAATAGAGATATATTGGACTAAAAGTACTAGACACCACACCTAGCTCATAGATGAACTTCTTTATCTAAACAGTCTCCTTTGTAGCTTCAAAGGCTGCAATATACTTAGCATTTGTTATACAATTAGCAACCGTCTCTTGCTTGGAATTTTTCTAGCTCATTACTCCTCCATTAAGCCAGAACACAAACACATACTGTGATAAAAAATTATATCGATCGGTTTGGAAGCTAGCATCAGTGTAATCATTTATGACCCACTCTTCCTCACCTCCGTAAACTAGGAACGCACCCCTAGTTCTTCTCAAGTACTTTAGGATGTTCTTTATAACTATCAATTACTTTTACCTGGATCTGAGTTCTATCTGCTCGTAACACTTAGAGCATATGACACATTAAGATATATACAAAGTATGGCATACATCATAGACCCAATAGCGGAAGTATATGAAATCTTACTTATCCGGTCTCGCTCATCAAGTGTTGATGGATACTGAATCTTGCTAAGACTAGTGCCATGTGACATACACAAGAAACCCTTCTTGGAATCCTGTATGTCAAACTGCTTCAACACATTGTCAATGTACGAATCTTGCCTTAGTCCAATTATCCTTTTAGTTCTATCTCTAGAAATCTTTATACCCAAGATGTATGTTGCCTCTCTAAAGTATTTCATGGAGAAACTATTTCGTAATGAAGACTTGACAGATTCAAACATAAGAATATCATTGTCCATCAATAATATGTCATCCACATAAGACCAAGAAAACAATTGCTCTTCCACTAGTATTTTTGTAAATACAAGGCTCTTCTTCATTCTTGATGAAGCAAACCATTTGACTACCTCATCAAAATGAATATTCCAAATTTGAAATGCTTGCTTCAACCCATAGATGGATATGTGAAGTTTGCATATCTTTCTAACATTTTGTGGATCGACAAAAGCTTCAGGTTGTGTTAGGTACACATGCTTACTTAGGTTTTCATTTAGAAAAGTTATTTTGACATTCATCTACCATATCTTATAATCGAAATATACAACAATAGCTAGAATGATCCAGATAGACGAAACCATGATGACAGGCAAGAAATTTCATCATAATCAACACCTTGAATTTGTTTGAAATCCTTTGCCACCAATGATGCCTTACGGATATAAACATGTCCATTCGGCAGATCAACTAGGTTCCAAACTTGATTATCATACATAGATTGTATTTCAGAGCTCATGGCTCCAAGACATTTCTTAGAGCTTAGGCTTATCATTATCTAACAATAAAATATCATGTCGATACTTTACAGGCAATTGATGTGGCCTTTGAAACCTATATGAGGTAGGTGCCTCTTCCACATGTTCTATATAACCTTATACATCCTATGGAGATTCAGTATGAGCTGTAACATTTTCTATTCGTTGTTGAATTTTTTTGGGTCGCATTGTGCTCCCACTAATTCCTTTTGAAAGAAACTCTTTCTTTAAAAAGGCATCGTTTCAGGCAACAAATACTTTGTTCTCATCCTTTTATAAAAGTAATATCTTTTAGTTTCCTTAGGATACCATATGAAGAAGCATTTATCTGATTTGGATGTGAGCTTGTCAAACGTCAAATGTTTAACATATACCTTACATCCTCATATTTTGATAAAAGACAACCAAGACGCTTCCTAGTCTATATCTCATATGGTGTCTTTTTAATTGCTTTTGATAGAACCCTATTTAATATGAATGCAGCTATTTCTAGAGCATACACCTAAAAAGACAATAGTAGATCAGAATGGCTCATCATGGACTAAACCATGTCTAACAAGGTTTGGTTCCATTGTTCAGACACCACATTCTATTAAGGTGTTCTCGCGGAGTTAGCTGTGGAATAATTCTACACTATTTTAGATGATCACCAAACTCATGCTTCAAATATTTGTCTCCATGATATAATTGTGGGGATTTAATTGTCTTGCCAAGTTGATTTTGTATTTTATTCTGAAATTCTTTGAACTTTTCAAAAGATTCAAACTTATGCCTCATTAAGTAGATGAAACCATATCTACTAAAATCATCGATAAAAGTGATAAAGTACTGAAAATCACCTCAAGCTATTGAGCTCATTGGTCTACATACATCCAAATGTACGTGGGCCAACAAATCATTTGCCGTCTCACCTAGATAGTGAAAGATGCCTTAGTTATTTTGCCAAGTAAATAAGACTCACACATTTCAAATGATTCAAAATCAAATGAGTTTAAAAGTCATTCTTTAGAAAGCTTCACCCACTACCACACAAAGGGTCATCACAGATGGTTTTAAACCCTCATCACAGATGATTTTTGAATCATCTAATTTATTGTGTATGTGATAATAGATGGTTATCACAAATGGTTCACAAATGGTCTATGATAAGTCACAACATAGATAGTTTTTGAAAGTAACATAACCGTTTGTGATATCTGACATATCATAGATGACTAATACAAAAAATCGTCTATGATATGACAAATATCACATATGGTTCTTAAACATAACCTTCTGTAATACATGGCATGTTACACATGGTTTTGTGTTACAAACCGTTTGCGATAGCTCTTTGAATAGCTTTTTATTTTTTGTTTTTTAGCTTACCTCAGGAAATGCTAACAATGCCCTTTGAAAATAAGCAAACAGATCATAGATAATCACAAATGAATTATAACTGAATGAATTAAAATTGAACGAATTGCTTGATGAAGTACAATTGAATCAAATATTTGAACATCTATTAATTGTTGTCGGGGTTGAACTCTTCCTTCGAGTGAATGACCTCTGCCATCAAGAAGGTGGAGAGCTGTTCTCGAACTTTGGAGTGTTCGTTAAGATTGAATATACTTGAGTCTATTCTCATGCGTGCATACATACATACATATTGTTGGATCGTAAGGGCCTTCTCACCCCAAAAGCTAGCCATTGAGATGAGGGACTCCACCACTTTTAAACTAGGTCCCTTGCCATTCCACAACCAATGTAGGACTATTCCAACAATCTCTCCCTTCACACATTGGTGTCTCTCAGCCGTTCACTGCCCCTTCACCGTACACCGACGGTCCCTCAGGGTCCCCTTCATCGTATACCGACGGTCCCTCAGGTTCACAGTCCATCAGGCATTTACACTCTAGTGTCCATTGGGCCAGAGATGTTAGAACCGGGCTCTGATACCACTTGTTGGATCGTAAGGGCCCTCTCACCCCAAAAGCTAGCCATTGAGATGAGGGACTCCCCCACTTTTAAACTAGGTCCCTTGCCTTTCCACAACCAATGTGGGACTATTCCAACACACACACACACACACACACATATATATATATACATATATATATTGATATTCATGAAATAATTATTGCTAAATTGACAAACCTATGGATCATTCGTTTTAGCACCCATGAATTCCTGCAAGTGGTGGCAAACGTAGAATGCACATACGTTGCCCTCTAGCTGTTAGTGGCACTACAAAAATAGAATTACATACATAAGTATAGTCAGTTCTAGAGGCATTATTACAAAGTATGATGTAAGATTATTGTGTTGTAGTGGGTACCAAAAATCACGTCTTATGTCGCAGTATGGCGCTAGATTCCTTGTATCTCCCTTCCTTGGTAACGTATGCACTGAATGACCTATGTGATTTCAAAAATTTAGCCTTGGTCATTACAAATGAAGAGAAGACTACAATAGAGTTATGTATAGAAAAAATAAGTTTACCTATCAATTGTTTGATGCATACGAGTGAAATTGTGGTTTTTCTCAAGTAGGTAATCAAGGTATATTACCTTGCTTCATTTTGCTACAATCACAATCTGAATCCAGTACCACCTACTCAGGTATGCTACTATAGTTATTAAACCTAAGTTTATGTTGCGTATAAAGTACAAATGAAACTTGTATAGGAACTAGTGAAGCATTTACCCCTGGTTGTAGGGTGCCAAAATATAGTCCTTGTTGCTCTAAGCAAAGAATCCCATTGTTATGCAATTTTTGACGTAGGTTGCATTTTTGTTGATGCATTACTCAAAGATCAAGTGTGGATCAATAAAACTCACAAGTTTTTGGTGTCGTCGGGCTTCTTGAACTATATATCTATACATAAGCAATAAGTTGTGACATTTAACAGTATTACATGAATCAGAAATTGATTGTACACACCAATAGTGCCACTGGACGAATGTGTGGATGGCATCCTTTAGTGTGAAGACCTCATCATTTGGAGGTTTCTCCAGCGGGACGGCCCTAAGAATGTCATATACCATGTCCACCTGGACCTTCACAAAATTGGTCCCTAGTTAGTCACTGTGCACTAGCATCCTTGGCAGGCATGGATACACCATCCTCCGCCCAACCTCAATGGGAATAGAGCCAACAAGCTTGAATCTGAGCTTGCACGACGTGGGCTCTTACATAATAATATATGATTAGCTAATGTGTCTAATAGGTCTATCTATATAGCATTCTAGAGATGTACATTACTTGGATGTCATCGATAAGTAAGTGGGTATTGCTATGTTTAGAAAGTGCTGCGGATGCGCAGCTACTCCGATGTTGAGGGAGATTGGCTCCCACAACAATGGGAGCGGCTTGCGACTGGTTAAGGACTAGATGCAATTGTTTTGTTAATGATGCTATTTCTCCTTGAAGTTCTATAGTTATCTCTTCTTGAAATTCTTCACCAATGTCCTATTTCAACCATTCCTCATGCTCGGTCTTGGATCTCTTCCTACTCCTACATGCCTCGAATTCATTTGGGAATCCTTGCCTCTAAGGTATGTAAACCCTAAGGCCTCGCATGTGACCCAGGTCCTCCTTTTTTTCCAAGATTGTGGATAGTATATCCCTCTCCTTGAAAGCTTCGAAGGAGTCTTGGGAAGATTCATTAGTCAATGTTTGCTACAAGAGGCTATCATGTTATTTTAGACTACATGAAGATTTGTACTTATTAACAACTAGGTAGTTTAATATATATCTTATCAGGTGTTGGGACAGTTCCTCATCAGCGAAGTTTTGAAAGAAGCGATGCCTGAAAATGTGGTTGATAATCTCGCTTTTAACAACTAGTTTCAGGCACGCTCATTTGTGTTCTTGGCAAATGACAGGTACGCCTCCAATTGAATTGTGACCTCGTCCTTCCTCCCCTATCGTGGCATTTTACCTACATACCTAGCTGTGCTGAGCCTGTGGGGTGAGTGTTTTATGTTTGGAGAGCCTTATGTGCCTTACTTTGTTGTTGAAATTCGGTTGTCGTCTTCATTTGCACAAAGGCCTCCATATATACGGCCACATGAAAGGATACTTCGTGAACGGCATCCGATCTTTGTTCACGTACTACGTGACAAGTATGCTCAGCTTTCATGCTTTTCCCATTAAAGATTGAGGCAAATGAACGCATTTTTGTTTGTCATCTCCGAGCTATATATCCTCGCAGAACTCTGGTCATTGAATCAAATTAACCTTAATGAATAACTAATGATTTCTCTTCTTTTAGCTATCCTTTTTCCCATTAATAAAAAAACGAATTATTCTAATTTGTAAAATATTAATTCCAATGACTTTTGGTAATGTAACCTTACAGTGATGGCATTTAATTATGAAAGTTGGCTAAGTAGCTGACCCTGCTATCCGATTCCTTTAGGGAATGGATCCTAAAGAATTCACCTATCCTAATGGAGGAACACCTACCATCGCACAAGTCCTTAGACTTCTACTTGGATCTGAAATGACCTTGAAATTTCTACCCACAACTACTCTTGTTGTACTTCTACTAGAGCCTTCCAGCTTGCTATGGTGATGGGAACTCATTCCCTTCCAACTATCCCGCAAGTAGTCTAGAATGCTGCCACTGCTTTCTTCGATTAAGGGGCCCCACCCAGAGAGGCCTCCATGATGGTCATTCAGCCCTCGGCCTTTTCCACATTCCTCTGCCACGCTTAGTTACCTCGGTCTTCGGAGCATTAGATGCATTCAGCGATGTCGATGATGGCGGCGATGAATGTGCAGACATCATCTCTCTTACAAAAAAAACTAATTACAGTGAGCTGTGAGCATAAACATTGGCACACAGTTGTTCTTATTTCTTAATGTAGTTGCTAAGAAATAAGAACATGAGTAGCCTAAGTAGTTTCCAGAAGAATTTATGGACAATTGGTTATCTTTTTCTTATCTTGGTGTATATTATTACTATAAGATCTATTTGCAACACTAATATGCCATTCCAAATAGATCTTCTAGCAATAACATACGTCAAGACAAGATAAAGATAACCAATTGTGCACAAATTCTTTTGAAAAGTAGTCAGGCAGCTCATGTTGGTATTTTTCAACAATTACAAGAGAAACATTAAAACATTATACACTTGGGCTTCAAATCATATAGTGGAATGTGTGATTTGCTTCACACCCTTTGAAACCTAAGTCATAATGCTTTAATGTTCCTCTTATAGAACTACTACTCCGACTCATAGTGCTTTAAGGGAAGTTTATTTTGCACCCCTAATGAACTACTCACTATTGGCATTAGTATTTCCATAACTTCACTTAAAGCTTTCATCTTTGCATCAATTTCATAAGAATCAGTTTAAATTGTGTACCCTCGCTAAAAAGGTGCTTCAAAAAATGACAGAGAAACTGTTTTGTTTGTTTATCTGGAGAAAGCCTATAAACTGAAAATAATGGGACCATAAATAACTAGCTAGGTTCAAGCTCTGGTATAAACAAGTTTCTTCTTATTCTGTGTTAGGTCTGAGCCTAGTTGAATATCTTGGGCTTAAAGCCATAAAAAACATTCATAATATTTTGAATACACAGGCTTAGGGTACCAAGCCTAGTAATAACTGCTGGGACCACTAATTAGTAGTTGTTGGTAGTATAAGCTAGGACCAGCAAGATGTCACCTCCCTTGGCCATCAGAATCTACCTCCTTCCTCTTTCCTACATCGGTACTGAACCATCTTCTCAAACCATCCTTTACTAAGTTCCAAAATATTCCAAGAACTCTCAACTGTCTAGCTTTCAGTTAAATTGAGAGAAAACTTCTGACTATCCAACTTTCAATCATTTAGTTGAGAGAAAACTTTCAAATTTTAAGCTTGTAATTTGGTTTTGGTTGAGCTTTAACCTAGTTTGCAAAACCTTTCACCTCCCAACATTAACTTGCTTTGAAAGACTTTTGACCTGCACAACAACGTCGAGGAGCTAGGTCAGCGAAGTATAGTGACAACCAAAGTGCATTCCATTGGTGCAAGAAAAAGGGTTCCCCAAGCCGAGATGAGAGGATGTGCTAGGAATCACCGACGGTGATATCGACATTGACAATGCGATTTTTGGGGCTAGGGTTTCAGTATCGGGTAAGGCTAGGAGCCACCAATTGGGAGGATAGAAGTTCATGAACACATCGAACTTCGGTTCTAACACACATTAATAGATATGGATGGATCTAGCACACATGAGGTAAAGAAGTGGGATTTATGATTGATACCTTCGGGAGGAGAGGCAGCGTCGGGAGGAAAGGCAATGGGAAGGAGAGGCAGCATTAGGAATAAAGGTGATGGGGTCGTTGCGTTAGGTGAGGAAGCAGAGGATGGAGACATTAGGTTCTACGATGGTGGCGGTGGTAGAGAGAGGACGAGAAGACGGAGGGGCGCGCGAGTGAGGAGTAAGGGTGCAAACCCTAGTGGGGCCCTACTTATGAACGAACTATCACAGACGGTTTGATAATATAACTGTTTGTGATATGATGGTTCTATTATCGAACCATCTATGATATGCTAACATATCACAAATGGTTCCATAATATAACCGTCTATGATATGCTATCATATCACAGATGGTTATAATATAAAACCATTTGTGATACATATATCGCTTGTGACGGTTTTATTATAGAACTGTTTGTGATACATATATAACAGACAATTCTAAATCAATGAAGATGCCCCTCCTCGACCACGAAAAGGTACAATCGGAGAAGAAGAGCATCCCAACTTCTTCTTTGCATTTGTTAATCCTACATTTGTAGTGGGATTTTCCTTTGATCAGGCCCCGAGCAAAGTTCCACCCCCTAAAGTCCTTCCCGACAAAGGACTCATCTTCGACGACGAGCATCTCAAGAAGGTGTGGTGTACAAAGTCGATGAGCTCGACCAGCTCAAAGACTCTAGAGGGGTGCTTGCCAAGTTTGCCTGTAGGAGCATGAATGTAAGTATCGAGTACTTAGACATTCACACTCAGTTTTGCTAGTTTCTCAGTGCCCTTTTGTACTCAAAAAGCGTTGGAGGACATGGCAACTGTGGTTGAGTACCACAGATAGCTTATGCTCTTTCGACAAGAAAATGCCAAACTCTCCAGGTAGGCAAAGGTATGGTGAGTCACTGGCTCTTGTAATCAAACTTTGTTTTGACCACTCGTTTAATTTCTTTTATTTTTAACCTTTACTGGGGCAGGAGCAATGGGTAATTCTTAGCCGCCACACTCAAGAATGAGAAACTTGAGACAAAAAATGCTAAAGAAACAAAATGTCGACCAGTCGATGAAGCTCGTGAATGGTTATGCCTTAATCAGAGCATTAGAAGGGAAAATAAATAGTTAGTTCTGGACTTAAGACTGCTTGTTTAGATGTCTTTCTTGCCTTCCCTTAACTATTTTCTTCTAACAGAAAAGACAAGACCAAAGTGATCGGAAAACTTAAATGAATCAGTAAAGAGAAGAATGAGAGAACCAAGGCTGAAGTCTATAAGTTTGATGCTCAGCTAGCAGGTAAGAAAAGCTTTACATTCTGACTAGTTCTTTTGACTAGTTTCCTGATAAGTAACCTTCTGACCATCTTTGTTCTATTCGTAGAGGCCATGGTCACAATAAAGAAACTTACAGAAGCTTGGACTTGTAGCCGGGAGGAGACGAAGTCAGTGAAGACCATCCTTCAAAACAACATTGTCATCCTCAACAATCTACTCGATAGGTTTGGTGTGAAGAAAATAAGTCCTTCTAAGGACTCCATGTCCGCCTATGCAAGTATGGTTGGATGACAAGTTGGTGCACTAAGAACCTTCTCGCCACCCTAAAGAATGAACAGGTCAACTCGATTTGAGATGCAGTCAAAAGTGTTGTAAACTATGCCTTGGCATAAATCAAGGCATGTAATCGGAATGTCGACCTGCACCCTATCGACCACGACTTTGGCCACTCTGAAGCAGAGGTAGCCATCTAATCGAGGAGTTAGAGCAGATCAACCGAAGGGTTGCAGAAGAAATGCAACTTGAGTCAAAGTAATTTGTAAATGAATGATTTGTAAAGAACACATCTTTGCCGAAGACCAGGAGTACCTCGCTGAGCATAACCAAGGCAAGTCGTGTCCTTTGATCATGTTGAACCCAGTTTGCAATCTATTATTTGATTATTTTGTTTTAAATTACATTGCATCGCTATTTTTATTCAAACCCTTGTATTGGTAGTTATCGTCTCAATTGAATTCATCCCTCCTTGATACTTTGGAATGCCATGATACAATTGTCACCATAGGTTGGGAAACATACTAGTGATGCTAGGTTATTTGTCACATGGGTTGGTACGATAGAATGATTAGCTTTACTTATTTATCATCACATGTGAATAATTAATTTGACTTAGTGAGATATTGAACCGTGGTTGGAGCCACAGTAGATCGGTTGGTGCCATAGTATTAAAATTTATGCCATGACGTTGGTGCGTCATCGGCGGTGGTTATACAAATTGGTCTTCACTCGGGCGAGTGATTGTGCAGTAAAGGGGGAAGTGTTGAAGCACATCGAGGGATGAGGTAGTCTCGTCCGGGTAGAATTAAGGATTTAACTTTGTGCGCCATTGATCTGAGCTTTACCGTGTAAACCACATGTCTGGTATGGGACGGACCTGGCTGACTAATTTGGGATGTTTCAACTTTAATCTTGCCATTGAGATGAACATGGTTGCTGATTTCCATGTGGCGCAAGGGGGGTGTGATGCGAAACCCTAACGGGCGGATTGAATTGGAATTGAACTTTGTAAAGGCCTTGTTGTGATTTCCTTAGCGCGAGGCTAATCACATCGTGTGGGTACAGTTGTGCAACCTCTGCAGAGTGTAAAACTATTTGAATAGCCGCGTCCTCGGTCATGGACAATGCTCGGTGATTTCACACGAGGGGTAGTTATTTCTGAAAACTTGTGTATTGTGGTTGGGCAGTGGATGGTTAATCCACGGTTGGTTTAGCTATGGATGGGAGGTCCAAAAGCGGTTGGTTTAGCTTGTGGATGGGAGGTCTGCAAGTTGTTATGTCTTTTCATTTGATTATTTATTTATTATTGTTTATTTAAAGTTCGCTTTTAATCTATTTACTGTATTTACCTTCAACTGTCATTTATGCAAATTAACCTTTCAGCCTTCCTTTGGTAAGCCTTGCATACTATATTGCATTCATTTATTACAAACGACTTGCTGAGTACCAACTCACGGCTTTATGCCCAATGTTGCTCAGTTGAGGAAGAGGAGTATCACCAGTAGGAGGTTCCAGAAGGAGAGTACTTCGACGACTTCGCGGATTAGGCTTCATTCTCCACTCGATAGCCTGTGGGCTGGTCGATTGGCCGCTACGCTTTATTTTGGATTTTTGTTGCTAGTTTTTGTTAAGCCCTTCGGGCTAATCTATTGTAAGCTTGACCATAAGGTCGTATCTTTTGAGATTTATTGATATTTGAGCTTTTCCTTTATTTTATCGTGTATATGGTTGTGATGACATCTATGTTTGACTGTGTGCACTAGCATGATCCTAGGACTAGTGCAGAATACACAGGGAGTCTGGATTTGCATATTCGGGTCTCGACACATTAGGACATGATAGTCAAGAGACTTAATGCCAATTAATTTCAAATATCCTATGGAAACAAGTTTCTTTATGATGGAGGAGTAATCGGAAGGAACTTCATACCATGCAAGCACTGACACATTTTAGTTCTCTCAGCCTTAGACAGAGTGTAGCAAGCTTGGGGAAGGTGTGTTCAATTTTTATTGGTCTTTGTCAGTGCTAACTCGGTCCTGACGTTCATATCAACCAAATCATGCTGTGTGTTGACATCATTCTTTGTTTTGTCATGAATGTTCAGTAAGAGACCAATCAAGCTATTACAGACATTCTTTTCTACGTGTATGACATCGATGTAACTACAAACTTCTAAGTGCTCTCAATAAGGCTTGTTCTAAAATATTAATCTCTTCTTCCATATGTTCTTCTAATGGGTCTTCAACTTACATCCCTTTCCAAGTACAACATCAATATCCTTAACCATATCGTAGACCTTTTTCTGCTACAAGGCCTTGGAACTGAGTTGTAACATCCTGATTTTTAGAGCTTTTTGAAGCTTTTAAAGTAAAAATAACTATTTGGATTTTTCTAGAATTAGTTAAAGCTTAAAATGAATTTTCATTAACTAAAGGATTTAATATGACTAAAGTAAACATCAAATAAAAGATTTAATGTGACTAAAGATTTAATATGGATTTTTGTTGGGTTCCTTGTGCTGCAAGGAATTTTTCTGTATTTTTTTGGATTTGTCTGGATTTATTTGCTATTTTCTAGAGCTTATTTGTTTTCTTCCAATTTCTGAAATTGGAGAATCCCCAAAAATTTTCGCACCGTATGGACCAGCTGATCACTCGTGTGCCACTTCGGAGTAGTCCAATCGGCTGCTTGCTCGCCCTTCGATTGGCACATGTCACTCATCCAAGGTCGGCCGCACTGTTCATTTGTGCCATCTACCGCCAATTGTCCGATCCTTGCCATGGCCACATGTCATCAATCCACCCACCTAGGTACTTTTCTTTGTCTCCGATGTGAACACTCCCATCCGAATCTGATCTGCCTCGATGTTCGTGCCCATCTGGGACTCTCCGCCATCTCCAAGCCGGAGTCCTAAGCATCTGCGCCTATTTAAGCCGTGCCACCCCTTCGTTCCTCGCACCCCATAGCCGAGTTTTACCATGCATCCCGATGTTCATGCTGGGCCATGCACCACCATTACCATCGTCGTCTTTCGCTATAGCAGCCATCACCCTCATCTTCGCTGCTGTCCCTATCGTTCGTCACCACCTATCAACCACGCATGCCCTAATGCTACGTGGCCGTCACGTGTCAGTCCACGTGGGTGCTACATCAGCCAGCCAAGCCATCCTAGTGCCACGTCAGCCCGCCATGTGTCTTGCCATGTCACCCTGCCATGAAAGCCTAGCTGCCATGTCATTAGCCGAGTCACACTGTTCACTATTCCATGTTACCCTTAGCCATGCTTACAGTTATATTGGGCTCATCATTACATGTGATTAATTTATTAATTTGACTTAATGAGATATTAAACCATGATTGGTGACACAATTATAAAATTTGTATGCCATGACATTGGTGTGTTATTGATGTTAGTTATACAAAATTAGTTTTCACTTGAGTAAGTGATCGTGCAGTAAAGGGGGAAGTGTGGATTTACTTCGAAGGATGTGGATGTCTCGCCTGGGTAATATTAAAGACTTAACTTTATGCACCATTGATATGAGCCTTACCGTGCAAACCATATGTCTAGTATGGAATAGATCTGACTAATTAATTTATAATATTTTAATTTTAATTTTGCCATTGAGTTGAATATGGTTACTGATTTCCATGAGGCGCAAGAGGGGGCAATTATCGGCTAGGTGGTTACCTATTTAATGGCAAAACCTTAGCGAGCAAAATTGACTTATGATTGAGAATTGTAAAGGTGTTGTTGTGATTTCCTTTAGCGTGGGGATGATCACATCGTGTGGGTATAGTTGTGCAAACTCTACAGAGTGTAAAACTATTCGAATAGCCGTATCTCTGGTTATGGATAATACTCAGTGATTTCACATGAGGAGTAGTTATTTCATAAAACTTGGTGGAGATTAACATTAGAAAGTGAATGGTTAATTCACTGATTGTTAAGTTCATGAATAGGTAGTTCACGAGTGGTTTATTCAATTCTTTTGATTATTTATTTATTATTGTCTTCATTAAAAGTGTGCTTTTAATCTATTTATTGTATTTACTTTAAACTATTATTTTCTACAAAATAATCTTTCAGCCATCCATTGGTAAGTATTGCATATTATATTGCATCTTTGTTACAAATGACTTGCTTAGTACCAATGTATTCACGGCTTTATACCTATTGTTGCACAGTTAAAGAGGAGGAACCATATCACGGATTAGGACTTCGCTTACCAGTCGATTGCCTGTAGGTATGTCGAATGGCTACCATGCTTATTTCTGTTTTTCGCTTCTAGTTCCCTAAGCCCTTCATACTAATATTTGTAAGTTTGGCCATAAGATCATACCATGATAATTAATAATATTTGAGTCTTTTCCTTTATTAATCGTGTTTATGATTGATATTTTATCTATGTTTACACTGTGTGTACTAGCCTGATCCTAGACTAGTGCAGTATATATAGAGAGTTCGAATTTGCATATTCGGGTCTCGACATGAGTCATCCTTTTTTTCAGTCAAATTGTTTCTTCATTTTATGGTATGGGTGATATCTTGGAAGGAATCTATGGTGATGCACGTACACAGTTTTATGCCAGTTGTTCAACCACACACTTTTGGTATAATCTAAGCAGCGCAAAGAGGCTTTGGCTTCTTTTGTACTCAAACCAAATAGGTTACAAATGGCAGAAAAATTATTGATGGTGTAGAACAACATAGCGCGTAGAGTGAAGTTCTCTCGTTTATCTGCATCCTATACCCATACCTCTTCGTTCCACAATGTTAGAAGATCTTCCAGCAATGGTGCTAGGCACACATCAATATTATTCCCAGGTTACTTCGGCCCTTGGGTAAGTCGTGATATCAAAATGTACTTTCGCTTCATACACAGCCAAAGAGAAAAGTTATATATGCGTACATTCATCGGCCAGGTGCTATGTTGGCTACTCATATTACTGAAATAATTCATTCCATCTATACTCAACCCAAACCTTATATTCCTTGGTTCTGCATTGAAGTCTACACACATCCTATCTGTGTTCCTCCATTGGGTAGAATCAGCAGCATGTTTTATATTTCTATCTTTCTTATACTGCTTTTGAGTGCCAACACAACAATCTTGCATCCTTTCGATTCGCAAATAAATGCTTCAAATGGGGAATTACAGGCAGATTCCACAACATGTTAGCAAGAGGTCCTTACTTCACCTCGATACCCTCGCCATCATTGTAGTCATTCTTAAGCTTGTATCAGGATGCTTTGCACACTGGACAAACATATAAGTTTGCATATTCTTTATGGTAGAGGGTACAATCATTCAAATATGTATGTATTCTTTCTACTTCTATTCCCAATGAACAAATAACTTTCTTGGCTTGATCGGTGGTTCTCAGTAACACGTTTCCCTCTAGAAGGATGTTCGCTAGGAGACCTAACAATACCGTGAAACTTTTGTTGGATCAACCATTGCTTTGCTTCAATTTTAGCATTTCAAGAATGGATGACAATCTTGTATATTGCAACTTGCAGCTTGAGAATAAATATTTCTCTGAGTTCTCCATCAAGCCCTTGAATTTACCAAACTTTCTCTCACTATGGTTCCCTTGTGCATTGCGTAGCATCTAGATTATCATCGTACGATCTATCCTCACTGAAACCACAGTCCACATCCAGCATATTGTTGTCTCCATCGACGATATTATAACTACCTTCCTATATAATCTTCTCTTCACCGTGACTGGCCCAACATATATACCCTTTTTGAAACTCTTTCGAATCAAGTGAGTTTGAAAATTGCGTTGAGTCAGTAAACATCTTCATATTATCATAATCAATGCATGGATAGTACATCCCCTTCTTCAACATATCCTACTCGGCCATTCTTCAAAAAGTAGACACACCATCAATCTACTCTTCACTCACACGGTTCTCAACGTACATCCAGTTTCGGTCCATCTATACTGCGTACATAACATATTAGTGTCAAATTAGATTAATGTTCCTATAGCTAGCTATCATAATACTTACACATAATTGTCATTCACCTTCAATTATCCATTTAAACTAGCTAGTTACACACTATTCATTAAGCAATATATATATATATATATATATATATATATATATATATATATATATATATATCAAGCAAAAATATATTGAAGTAAACTAGGAGTAGTGACCCATTCTTAAATTGGAGCAAACTACCAAGCTAGATCTAAACCTAGCTATCATCTCTCTTTATTATAATGCATATAATTAGAATCAAATAATAATCTCAAATCACCAAGAACAAATCAATATACAAGTACACTTGCAAATCCGTGGTATATTTTCACCAAACTACCCAAAGCTAGCCACCTTCTTTAAAGCAACACAATGCAGAGTAGACAAATTGTCGGGGCTAATCTTGTGAGATATTTAATAATGTGATGTATCATAGACACCTCCAACCACGAATTGTGTACGATAATTATTGATCATAGACAGTTCGTATTAAGACTATTCTATCCATCGTTAGTAATATAGATGGTCATGTTTATAAAACTGTCTATGATAATTGCAACTCTAATGGATTCGAGGAACTATCTGTGATAGTGCGTCCAGTATGGCCTTCTCTGTAGTAGTGACCATGTGCTTCTTATTTATTTGACCCAAATAATAATGTCAAATATAAGTAGGATTCTAATCATTAGGCCAAAGTCTCCTCAAGATTTAAAATATATAATCTATTCACAAATGGAGTTTGGCCATAAAGCATATCATTTAAATAAATTAGATAACAATTGTTCTTTATTCTGAACTCATAGCCTCTTGCTCCGAAACATGGAGCAGAAATATTATATTTGCTTAAGGCAGAAACATAGTAGCAATAATTCAATTTCAAAACTAATCATGAGAGTAAAGATAATGCTAAAGTACCAATAGCCAATACAACAACTCTTTCTCCATTGCTCACGCGAAGATCCACCTTGCCTCTTACTAAACTTCTACTCCTTATCAATCCCTGCATCGAATTTCAAATATGTGCAACCTATCTGGAATCAAATTCCCAATAACCAATATGAAAAGTCTTACATTTTTTATTCTTTTCCAGTTCTACCGAGTACTTCTTGTACTTCATCTTCTAATATCCAGTCCTATGGCAATGGTAGTATATAGTGTCAGGGGTAGTGCCAAATTTGAGTTTCTCAAGCTTAGATTTGATACTTGAGATCTCATCTTGAGTTTTGCATACACTCTTTCTTTTGCCCAAAGCCTTAAACTTCTTTTTGAAGTTGGTAGTCTTTTGAACCATCGTCACATGATTAGAACTTTTCTTAATTCTTTCCTCCACTGACTTGAGTATCACATGCAATTTGGTCATTAATTTCTCTATGTCATTCATATAAAAGTTCAAAATAACTAGCTCAAAGCTCGGTGGGAGCTATTGGAGAATGACATCAATAGCCAACTCTTAGCTAAGGGGAAAACTAGGTTTTTTCAAACTCTCAATGTAACCAATCATTTTGATTATGTGAGAGCTGACTAGACTTTCTTCAGCTAGCTTGCACACAAATAATTACTAAAGGTGTTATACCTTTCAACACTTGTCTTGTTCTTAAACATGCCCTTAAGACCAAAAATTATATTGTAGGCATATATATTCTCATATTGCTTCTGAAGCTCAGAGTTCACGGTAGTAAGCATGAGATAGGTAACATAAAGTGAGTCATTGCAATATTTCTTATAATCATTCTTTTCAACATGAGTAGCACTTTCAGCTGGTTCATCAAAATATGGAATCTCTAGAACATATTCCTTCTTTTCTTACTTGAGAAGAATTCTTAAGTTATGATGCCAGTCAATGAAGTTTGTTCCACATAATTTTTCTTTCTTAAGAATAGATCGCAAGTTAAAACTGGGTGAGGAGGAGTAGGTGGTGGCATGATCTACAACATAAAAAATATATATGCAAAATTTCAGCACTATATTTATGTAAAATCTTTCATTAAGCAATTTAACAAAAGATACTTTCACTACATGTTTAAAAATCTTGTTCCTTTTAACTACATATAGTGAGTCAAAATTCATATTTCACCAAATCCTAGTGAGCTTTGGCATCACTACTAGAAATCTAATTATATCACATGTAACTCTTGTTTGTTAGGTAACATCCATATCTTCCAGCCTCAACACTATGCCCATAAGTCCAAAACTATTTTGATAGTTTAATCAAGTTAAACCAATATTATGCATGAAGTGTCCAACATTTATCCTATCTTATTAAGATAATTAATGGCACCTTACTTTGATAGACGTACCAGTTAACAATCAAAATCTTGATAGGTGCAACAATTGGAAGGACATTAAGTTTTGCTTAATTTTTCTAGAGGGATACTATTCTATTATGTTAAAAATACCCAAGATAATAATAACATGAATAATAGTATAATAGGAACATAAAATATTCACAGTTAATCATGTTAAACTATGAGATAGTATGGTCCTTAGCATGGCAATCTCCATCATCATGCTTCCTATATCATGCATTCATCTACTTAGCTATTACTCCTAGCAGTTGATAATAAATTACATATAAAAATATCATGCATCACAAATCAACACACATGCTATTATACAATCTGTAGCCCATGGCTATAAATCACCATGACGTGTAAGCCATAAAAATATGATGTATGCATCATATACACAATGGACCATACTATTTATAGTAACCCTGCAAAATGAGTTATGTATAGAATCCAATTTTATCTTGAAGTATAAACACATAATACTTATAACACGTGGTACGGTTACCTAGCAGGGTAGTCCCAATTTTCATTGATCAATCACATTGATCAAGGTGGGAGGTTTCTAGAAAGAATAGCAATCCGATCTACTAGCTCTACATGGTTGCGCATTGTGGTTTACCCCTGATGGAGAAATCTCAATAGGTAGGGGTCCCGTGCAATGCTACTGTGAACAAGTGCACTAATCATGTGGTACTATCAATTAATACGTCCCACGAACCCACCTACCACCGCCGAAGCCGATTGATCTCATCAATCAGTGTCTAAACCAATCCATCAAGGTGAACTGATCTAAGCTATCATATTAGAATATTAATTGATCCAATCTACTAATACCATATATCAACTATATGCGGCCAATCTAAATCAAATAATACACAAGATTGCTCTGATACTATTATTGGGATACGGGTAGGCTACATTAGAGTAGATTAAAATTTTCTACCATATAAACTAGAAAATCATGCGAGTAAGAGATCATAGATCATTACCACTAAGCGCATAGTGCAACGGAACTAGAGTTGAAGTAATCAATTCAACATAGTGCACTTCAGTGTAGTGGAAGTAGTCGATTGACCTCTAGCCAACCGTCTTATTCTTGTGATCATCTCGATCAGCGCCACAATCATAGTAGTACCTCTACCAAAGTCCACATGTCTAGGTATGAAATGCTATGCACTGGCGTGCTAGCACCAACGTGTATGGCAGGGCCTATAAGAGGTGGCGACAATTGTTTCGATGGGTGTATACCAGGTCAATCCCTTAATTCACACCTCTCTTGATATAGTCTCTCGTTGAAACCCTACATTAGGGGCCTAATAAGGTGAGAAGACCATTTGGCCCATTAGTAATGGATCCAATCTGAGCTGATATGTTCTAACCAGTTAATTGTGTGACCCTATAGGTTCATGTATATTCGGTCGTGGCCCGAAAACTCCATTATAGTCCACAAGCCTTAGCAGTCCCTAGTAGGACATATCAACTCCCAAATATACATAAAGTTTCTATCGAATGAACCTATATTGTGCTTATGTACCAATCCCTTTGCCTCACGATACTACATCGAACTGAATACAAGAAACGTGATATCCTTTGATAGCTCGATCCTTCACTCAAACCTATAGTAGATTACTCAGTTGTGATTGACTCCTCAATCATATTCGACATGGCCATGCACTTCCTTAATCCAACCTCATCGAGAGATCCAAAGATATCTCTCTCGCTATATAGGAGAGACAAATTTTATCTTGATCACTATTCCTCCGCATACTTCATAGTAAATCCAAACACTACCTTATGATCACCAATTATGGACTAGTGTTTGGCAACACCTAATTAAACTTTTACGTATATAGAAAACTATGACGATATTAGATCTAAAGATTTTACATACATTATACATGAGACCAACTGATGACACTTAAGAATATAACAATTCCCGTAATATCTCATTGTAGGTCAATCCAACAATATGTTCTTTAACATGTGTCTTCATTATTGATATGAAATTCCTATATCCATGATCTGTGAAATATGATCATCAATCAATACTTATGTTGATCTACAAATCATAATTATTCCATATAATGATATAAGATCAAAGATAATTTAGAATAACATCAAAACAAGAATTAAGAGTTTCACGAGCAAGTCACATGCTTGTTAATTAATATGAAAGACATTTATTCAAGGGATAAAATAATACATTAGTTAAAAGATCATAAATATAAGAATGACACAATCATCTTCATAATCGCCTCTAGGTCATATCACTAACACTAGTCCTTGGAGTAGATCCCCATATTAACCATATGAATATGATGGGCCTGGTTAAGTCTAGACGTAAAAGAGAACACTAAAACTACATCTAATAGGTGAGTTTAGGCAAGTTCTTTTCGCCTAGCTGGCTATATAGCTAGTTGGTAAAATATAATTTTTATTGAGCTCCACTGCATGGTGATAAAACGTTTGCTCATGCGTTAATGAATTTTTTATAATCTATTTTTTATTTCAAATTATAGAAATATGCCGCATGAAAATTTTTTGCGGGAATGGGTTCTAGTCGCCCAACCATTGGGTGACTGGAACCTCTCGCCCAACGATCGTGTGGCCCACGAGCAGTCCATGAACTATTGGGTGACATAATTGCAGTTGCCTAACTGTTAAGCGACTTTAACCTATCGCTCCAATTGCTCAATGGTTGGGCGACTGGATGCGAGTACAAGTTGGCCCGTGGCCGAGCCCGTGGCCATTCCCCATTCCCCTCCACTGTTGCCTCGTTGTGAGAGAGAAAGAGAAGGGAAAGAAAGAAGAGAGGAGGAGAGGGAAGAAAAGGAGAGGAGAGGGAGAGGGAGAAGGAGGGGAGAGGGGGAGGAAGAAGGAGAGGTTCCACTACTTGTGTGAGGTAAATTTTTTCTATATTGTAGTTAATTTTTTTATTTGAAGTAAATAGTTTGTTTGGTATATAATTAGGATCAGTAGAAAATCATAGATGTAGAAAAGAATGGTACAACTTTGGTGTAAAGTAAACAGTCATAGAAAATTTAGTCAACGGAGTTATAGAAAATTAGCATCCATAGAAAATTATAGTTATAGAAAATTTAGTGAATATAGTTGTACAAAATTAGCAATCGTAGAGAATTATAGTTGTAGAAAATTAGCATCCATAACAAATTAACATCTGTAGAAAATTGTAGTTCTAGAAAATGTAATCCGTAGAAAATATAGTTGTTCAAAATTTAGTCAATACTTTTGTATGAAGTAAATAGTTTGTTTTATGCAAAACTGTATTACATAACATTTATAATTAATTGTGAATAAATATAATGTTGGTAGTACATTGAAAATTCACGCATACAGTTAGACTTGGTATATTGGCATTTAAATCAGTATGTTGTGTAAATTATCGAAACCTATTAGGAATTATTTATAATTGGAAAGAGCTCGAGCAGCGAGAGAAAAGCGACATCGGTGCGTGTGGGAGACGATAGGGAGTTGATGCTTATTGGGTCAGAGGAAAGGGAGCGATATCGGTGCGAATGAGGATGTGTTACGCTATAAGGGTAGTGTAGTTGGTCATGATAGGCGAATGGTCGTAGAAAATATAAATTATAGTATAGTAGTACTTCCATAATGTGCAATGTGATTTGATGAGTTGTAACATTGAAAATATTTGTAGATAGATATCAGTTATGCCAATACCCACTACATTGAAAGTGCATTACGGTGTCGTCACCGTTCGTGAAGATTCGAACAGTGTTGACTTGAGCAGTTTTACACAAGACATTCTGGTACACCCGGATGGTGAGAGCGTTGGAATCGCAAATGTCATGCACTGGCTCACCCACAGCTTCTCCTTGGATCCTAAGGTGTGCAACATCATCATATAAGGGCTTTGGAGTCAGTCTCCTACAGACATTAGATGGGAGTTGAGAACACTAATATGCACTGCTGCGTGGAAGGGGTTTGTGCAAGGCTATGGGCACTATGGATACGAGTGCGTGCTATTTATGCAACCATGCCCAATAAAATTTGTACAAGGTCGTGGCGACGGCTATCATCTGGGTGATGTGAGCAGCTCGGGCAGCCAGCATATTGGTCAGGAGGACCCGGAGGCCTGTGTCGCAAAGGTTGTGGAGGAAGTTGGTCATGACAAGGCCGATGCAGTACATGCAGGAGAGGAAAAAGGGTGATGGCATGGTGAGCCTACAGGACAGGCTGATGAAGGAGAGCATATGGAGTACATATTGCATCAAATGGAGAGCGATGACTAGATGGCCTGAGCTGAAGAGGAAGATGTACAGGAGGACGACGAGGACAAAGCTCTCATCCTACAGGAATAGAATAAGTTTAATGTTGAGGGTGTTGCTATGCATGACGAGCATGAATCATCGTGGGAGTATAATGGCACAAAGGTTTGGTTGTACTCAATGTTTATTTACAAGGCATCATTTGGGACATGCAAATACTGTACTTCATGCAGCCAACCCACAAACTTATACAGCTTGAAGATTACATCATACATGGAGGCGAAGATAGAGAAGAGCCAATTGCATTCGGTGCACGTGATAGGCAATAGGGAGCATCATTTTGGCGTACTCCTCTAAGATAGAGCTGGATTTGGGACAGCTCGTTCTCTTATCATCCACGAGGTATGCCTTGGAGATCATATAAATGAACCTAGATGGTCATGCAACAAGCCAAAGTTATTACACAAGCCATGCTCTTATGTCTTCGCCGCATACGAGACTGTAGGCATGGATCCTTCGAACTTCATATCCAAGTACTTCTTCAAGGAGAGAGTGATGCAGATGTGGTGTGGCAAGCTTAGGGGGTTCAGGGTTGTGGGCAACTTCATCATCTTGGATATTGCAGGGAGGACCTAGATTTTGGATGTTGACATGCTGAAGGGTGGGAAGGGTCAACGGTAGAGCTGTCATATTACCAATGATATGGCTAAAAAGCAAGCTGGAGTGCCAGGTAGACACTACAGGTGTTGTGGTCAGGAGGGCACACAGCTAGACGATGCAAGGCACCTGCTGATGTGTAGGCACATAGGCATGGTTTCCGCTACCGATTCTTCGAGTCTGCAAAGTGGCTTCAAGATTATAAATTATTGTACACTCTATTCTGTACTTAGTTATTTGGCACATTTGATGTACGTACTGCCATAGTAACTGTACCGCACGTTGTATGTATCATTTGTACAACTACCGTGGTATTTCCTCATTTTCAGTATTGTTGTAAGTATTGTCCTTGTAGCATAGTAGTATTCCATTTGTTTATTAAGAAGTTATATTTACTACTGCTTTACATTCAATATTTTCCCCCACATAAATGCTAACTTGAAGTCATTTTATAGGTATGGATCATGAAGTTCGCAGAGCAAATTAGCCTTACGGCCTCCTAAAAGAGCATGCCAACAAGACACATCGCTTGTCACATCGTGTCTCGCCTCCAAGGAGCGTGGAGGAGGCGACTGAGTTGGGGGTGATCTGCACGTGCACACCTTGGATAGCCTGGAGGCTAGACCCACACTGGACAGCCAGGTTTGCAGTCCGGCGGCGTTGTCTTCTGTCGTGACCCGAATATGCAAATCCGGACTCCCTGTGTATTCCGCACTAGTCCCAGGATCATGCTAGTGCACACAGTCAAACATAGATGTCATCACAACCATATACACGATAAAATAAAGGAAAAGCTCAAATATCGATAAATCTCAAAAGGTATGATCTTATGGTTAAGCTTATAATAGACTGGCCGAAAGGCTTAACAAGAGTAGCAGCGAAAATCCAAAAATAAAGCACAGTGGCCAATCAACAAGCCCACAGGCTATCGAGTAGAGAACGAAGCCTAATCCGTGAAGTCCTCGAAGTACTCTCCTTCTGGAACCTCCTGCTGGTGATACTCCTCTTCCTCAACTGAGCAACATTGGGCATAAAGCTGTGAGTACATTGGTACTCAGCAAGTCGTTTGTAACAAATGAATGCAATATAGTATGGAAGGCTTACCAAAGGAAGGCTGAAAGATTAATTTGCACAAATGATAGTTGAAGGTAAATACAGTAAATAGATTGAAAGCGAACTTTAAGTAAAACAATAATAAATAATAAATAATCAAAGGAATTGACATAACCACTTGCAGACCTCCCATCCACAAGCTAAACCAACCGCTTATAGACTTCCCATCCATAAGCTAAACCAACCGCTTATGGACCTCCCATCCATAAGCTAAACCAACAGTAGATTAACCATCCACTACCCAACCATAATACACAAGTTTTCTGGCATAGTCGTTGCCCACAACCTATACTTTCAATCCAAGGTTCAGACCCTTCTTGAACCTTTTCTGACGAGCTGAATCTGTGGCTACGTCCTCTGGTGCGTAGCGAGCTAGCTGAGTGAATTTATTAAGGTATTCACTCACTGACATGTTTCCTTGCTGCAATTCCCGGAACTCCTCCTTCTTCATCTCGACCACTCCATCCAAGACATGGGCGTTATGGAAGGCTTTGGCGAACTCCTTCCATGTAATGCTGTTCTGGTCCTCATAGACGGCACAGTAGTTCTCCCACCACTCTGCTGCTGGTCCCTCAAGCTGGTGTGTGGCATATAGCACTTTCTCCCTGTCTGAACACTGGGCCAAATTCAGCTTCTTTTCAATCGACTGGACCCAATCATCGGCCTCTATAGGCTCTAAAGAACTGGAGTAGGTGGGCAGTCTCGTCCTCATGAACTCTGCATAGCTGTACTGCTGACGAGGCGCTGGCAGTGGTACTGGCTCCTGGTGTTGTCGCTGCATCATAGCCTGCATATTCTGCATCATTGTCTGCATCATCTGAGTCTGTGTTACCAAGAACTGACTGAGGGCAGGGTCCAAGCTCGGTGGAGCTGGCTGCGCGGTACTGCTTTCTGGATCCTAGTTTGCCTGGTTGCGGCCTACTGTAGTCCTGGTATCAACCATCTTTGCTGCTGTTCTGAAAAGAAAAACAACTGTTGACTGACTTTGCCAGTTTCAATGATGAGAGAGAAAAGCATAGAGGAGAGGTAAATTCGTCTAAGGGGGATTTTCTAGTGACAACCTAGATTAACAAACACTTAGCCGAAAGGCTAACAATAAAATCGGGAAAGATAACTCCAATAAAAAGTTGACATGATTACAATATAATGCTTTTAAGAGCAATATTTGCAGCTCACATCACACACAACGGCAAGAAAAAGCAAATGGATCTACACGATGCTAAAACTATAATAGGGCTTTAATTTGACGGCTTACTTGATCCAATCTTCACCGCAAAGCTCGAAGAATTCCGGGGTGACCTTCTCTTTGATTATGCGACACTCGAAACATCCAATTGTAGAGATAAAAAGTCAAATTAATTTCTGAAAATAAATTTGTAGAGAAGACGAGGATCAAGAATCCTAAGAATAAGGTAAGAATAGAGAATCACTAAATATTCATTTGTTGATTTGATTTGGAAAATATATTTTGAAATTAGCTAAGACGACAATTCTAACTAAGCCTCCAAAAAGAGCATGCCAACAAGACACATCGCTTGTCACATCGTGTCTCGCCTCCTAGGAGCGTGGAGGAGGCGACTGAGTTGGGGGTGATCTGCACGTGCACACCTTGGATAGCCTAGAGGCTAGACCCACACTGGACAGCCAGGTTTGCAGTCCGGCGGCGTTGTCTTCTGTCGTGACCTGAATATGCAAATCCGGACTCCCTGTGTATTCTACACTAGTCCCAGGATCATGCTAGTGCACACAGTAAAACATAGATGTCATCACAACCATATACACGATAAAATAAAGGAAAAGCTCAAATATCGATAAATCTCAAAAAGTATGATCTTATGGTTAAGCTTATAATAGACTGGCCCAAAGGCTTAACAAGAGTAGCAGCAAAAATCTAAAAATAAAGCGCAGTGGCCAATCGACAAGCCTACAGGCTATCGAGTGGAGAACGAAACCTAATCCGTGAAGTCATCGAAGTACTCTCCTTCTGGAACCTCCTGCTGGTGATACTCCTCTTCCTCAACTGAGCAACATTGGGCATAAAGCCGTGAGTACATTGGTACTCAGCAAGTCGTTTGTAACAAATGAATGCAATATAATATGCAAGGCTTACCAAAGTGTAACATCCTGATTTTTGGGGATTTTTTAAAACTTTGAATTTAAAAATAAATTTCTAGAATTTTCCTGAATTTAAATAAAGCTTAAATGGAATTTTCAAAAGTTTTAAATAATTTAATATGATTAAATTATACTTCAACATTATCTGAAAACATTTTGATTAAGTTCCTTAAGTCACAAGAAATCTTCTGGAATTTTCTGGAATTAAATTAAGCTCCAAATAAACTTTAGAATTTTGAAATGATTTAATCTGAGTAAAATAAACATTAACATAAGCTAAAAATATTTTATTTGTGTTCTTCAGGTCCCAAGGAATTTTCTGGTATTTTTGGTGAATTTTTGGGATTTATTTGCTATTTTCTAGAGCTTTTAGAAGTTTATTTGAATTTCTGGAAAAGGTTTAATCGGAGAAATCCCCTCAGCCGCCCGATCTTCCCCCCCTCCGCGTGGCGCCATCCCGGCCGCCCACGCGTCGGCCTCCCGCCCCTCTCCTCGCGCGCGCGGCCCGGCCCGGCCGCGCGCCCTCGCATCCCCGCCGCCCAAACCGCCACGCGGCGACCATCCAGCGATGCCGCGCTCGCGCGCCTCGCTAACCCTAGCACCCGCGCCGCACTCGCCCGGCCGTTCCCGCACCGCTCGATGCGCCACGCGTCGCGCATCCGCGCTGGCCCGGCAGCGGCACCAGCACCAGCGCCGTTGCCCCCACCCCGCCCGCGCCGTCCGATTCTCCGTTCGCTCGATCCGAGCCATCCACGCCCAGCGGCCCGCGCCGCTCGCGCAAACCCTAACCCTAATCGGCCGCCTCGCCCCGCTCGATCCCAGCCGTTGGATCGTCCCCGGCAGCCACGCGTCGCGATGGCCGTCTTCGTCTCCGATTCGCACCCGCGCCGTCTCCGTCCCGGACTCCCTTGGTTCGCGTGCCATTTAAGCCACGCCGACCTCGGTTCGTGCGCGCTTCGGCGCGCCGCCGCCGTCTCGTCCTCTCGCCGCGCCGACGCCGAGTCCTCCCGTCGCCGCCGCTCCTCGCTCCGCCGTCGTCCTCGCCGTCGGCGATCCCGCACCGCCGCCCGGACCTCGCCCGGCGCGTCGCCGAACCCGGCCGTGCTCACCGCCCTCCGCCCATCGCCGGCACGCCGCCACCGTAAGCCGCGTCACGGACCCCTCCCGCCTCCCTTGCCGCTGCGGACCCGCCGCCGTTGACCCTCCGCGTGCGGGGTGGTCGCCGGAGATCCACCCGCCGCCGCCGCTCGCCGGACCCGCAGCGCCGCCCCTCGGTCGCGTGCGAGCCCGGGACCCGCGCCGCGCGGGCGCATCCGCCCTCGGTCCGCGCCGCATCGCTCGCGCCGCGCTCGCGCGCGCCGCGCGCGCGACGCCAGCGCAACGCGCCGCCACGCGTCGGCCATCGGTGGCTTCCCGCCCCCGCGCCGCGCGATCGCAGCCGTTCGATCGGATCCAAAAACCGACGCCCCAGATCGTGCCACGCGGCACTACCTCCACCGTCCGATCTGGCCGTGCTGCTGCGACCACGCCCGAGCCACGTCAGCCCTAAGCCTACGTGGCAGCCACGTGGCAATGCCACGTCTGCGCCACGTCAGCCGATCCCGAGCCCCGGTGCCACGTGGCAGCCACGTCAGCTGCCACGTCACCCTTGCCACGTGGCGGCACGGCGCCGCGCCACGTCGGCCCTACCCGCCGGCGCGCGCTTCGCTCCATGGACCGGGTCTGCGGTGAACTCGGAATTCCGTGCACCGGGTTCACAGCACAGTGCACTTTTCGATTTTTCCCGATTAAATTCTGGATTAATTTTCCGAGAGCCCGTTCTCCTCCGTCCTAGCTCCGAATGACCCCGTTCTTTTTTCTAAATTCATCTAAAATCGAGCTCTAGCTGTTGGTTCTGGTTTTGTGAATTTTGGAGTTCATTTGCTTGTCATTTTATGTGTTTCTTTGTTTCCGGTCGTTTTCTCTCTCGTTAGATTCGGATTCGAGGAGCGAGTTTCGCGCTGTAAGACCGGAGTACCCACGAGCATAACGAAGGCAAGTCGTGTCCCTTGATCATGTTGAACCCAATTTTACAAACTATTATTTAATTATTTTGCTTTAAATTACATTGCATTGCTATTTTTATTCAAACCGTTGCACAGGTAGTTATGGTCCCAATTGCTATTATACCGCCTTGACACTTTGAAATACCATGATACCTTTGTCACCATAGGTTGGGAAATTTATTAGTGATGCTAGTTAATTTATCACACGGGTTGGTACGATTAGATTGCTTAGCCCGTTATATTTACGATTGATCTCCTCACACCTGTAAAATTATTAATTTGACTTAATGACATATGGAACTGTGGTTGGTGCCACGTGTATTAAAATTTGTGCCATGTCATTGGTGTGACGTTGGCTTGGTTATACAAATTGGTTTTCACTCGGGCGAGTGATCGTGCAGTAAAGGGGGAAGTGCAGGTGCACTTTGGGGGATGTGGTAGTCTCGCCCGGGTAATGTTAAGGACTTAACTTTGTGCGCCATTGATCTGAGCCTTACCGTGCAAACCACATGTCAGTATGGGACGGACTGGTGACTAATTTGGGAGGTTTCAACTGTAATCTTGCCATTGAGATGAACATGGTTGCTGATTTCCATGTGGCGCAAGGGGGTGTGATCACGAAACCTAGCGGGCGGATTAAGTTGTAAACTGAACTTTGTAAAGGCCTTGTTGTGATTTTCTTTAACGTGAGGATTATCACATCGTGTGGGTACAGTTGTGCAACCTCTGCAGAGTGTAAAACTATTCGAATAGCCGCGTCCTCGGTCATGGACAGTGCTCGGGGATTTCACACGAGGGTTAGTGTCTCATTTAAAACTTGGTGGTTTATGTTGGGAGTGAACAGGTAGTTCACTATTGGTTTAAACTTGTGAATTGGTGTTCACAAGTGGTTCATGTTTATTCCTTTGATTATCTATTATTACTGTTTTCAGTTAACTTTCGCTTTCAAGTTATTTAATATATTTCATCCATATATGCCTTTATGCAAATTAACCTTTCAGCCTTCGTTTGGTAAGCCTTGCATATTATATTGCATTTATTGTTACAAACGACTTGCTGAGTACCAATGTACTCACGGCTTTACGCCTATGTTGCTCAGTTGAGGGAGAGGAGTACTATCAGCAGGAGGTTCCAGAAGGAGAGTTCTACAACGACTTCACGGATTAGGCTTCGTTCTCCACTCGATAGCCTGTGGCTTGTCGATTGGTCGCTACGCTTTATTTTGGATTTCCGCTGCTATTTTGTTAAGCCCTTCCGGCTAGAGATATTGTAAGCTTGGCCATAAGGTCGTATCTTTGATATTTTATCGATATTCGAGTTTTCCTTTATTATTATCGTGTGTATGGTTGTGATGACATCTATGTTTAACTGTGTGCACTAGCATGATCCTGGGACTAGTGCAGAATACACAGAGAGTCCGGATTTGCATATTCGGGTCTCGACACAAAGGAAGGCTGAAAGGTTAATTTGCATAAATGACAGTTGAAGGTAAATACAGTAAATAGATTGAAAGCGAACTTTAAGTAAAACAATAATAAATAATAAATAATCAAAGGAATTGACATAACCACTTGCAGACCTCCCATCCACAAGCTAAACCAACCGCTTATGGACTTCCCATCCATAAGCTAAACCAACCGCTTATGGACCTCCCATCCATAAGCTAAACCAACAGTAGATTAACCATCCACTGCCCAACCACAATACACAAGTTTTCAGAAATAACTACCCCTCGTGTGAAATCACTGAGCATTGTTCATGATCGAGGACGCGGCTATTCGAATAGTTTTACACTCTGCAGAGGTTGCACAACTGTACCTACACGATATAATTAGCCTCAGCTTAAGGTAATCACAACAAGGCCTTTACAAAGTTCAGTTACAACTCAATCCGCCCACTAGGGTTTCACATCACACCCCCCCTTACGCCATGTGGAAATCAGCAACCATGTTCATCTCAATGGCAGGATTAAAGTTGAAACATCCCAAATTAGTCAGCCAGGTCCATCCCATACCAGATATGTGGTTTGCACGGTAAGACTCAAATCAATGGCGCACAAAGTTAAGTCCTTAAGTCTACCCGGGCAAGACTATCTCATCCCTCGAAATGCTCCAACACTTCCCCCTTTACTGCACGATTACTCGCCCGAGTGCAAAACCAGATTTGTATAACCACCGCCGATGACGCACCAACGTCATGGCATAAATTTTAATAAACGTGACACTAATCACAGTTCCACATCTCATTAAGTCAAATTGTTAATTCACATGTGATGATAAATCCAATCGGAACTATAAGCAAAGCTAAGCAGTCTATCGTACCAACCCATGTGACAAATATCATAACATCACTAGTATGTTTCCCAACCTATGGTGACAATGGTATTATGGCATTTCAAAGTGTCAAGGAGGGATTAATTCAATTGGGATAATAACTACCAATTACAAGGGTTTGAATAAAAATAGCGATGCAATGTAATTTAAAACAAAATAAATAAATAATAGATTGCAAACTGGGTTCAACATGATCAAAGGACACGACTTGCCTTGGTTATGCTCAGTGAGGTACTCCTGGTCTTCAGGCGTAGATCCTGCTCCTCCGGAATTCGAATCTAACGAGAGAGAAAATGATCGAAACAAGAAAAACACATAAAATAATAAGCAAATGAACTCCAAAAAACATGAAACTAAAACCAAAAGCTAGAGCTCGATTTTAGATGAATTTAGAAAAAAAAGGGGTCAATCGGAGCTAGGACTGAGGAAAACAGGCTCTCAGAAAATTTAATCTAAGGAAATTCGGGAAAAATAAAAAAGAGCACTGTGCTGTGAACCCGGCGCATGGAATAACCGGTCCACGGTGAACCCGGTCCACCGAACAGTGCAAGCAGGCGGCGGCGCTGACGTGGCAACCGCTGGTGCTGCTACGTGGCACGGGGTGACGTGGCGGCTGCCACGTGGCTCGGGCGACGGGATTTGGCTGATGTGGCAGCTGACGTGGCATGACACATGGCTACCACGTGACGGGTAGGGTTGACGTGGCTTGTCATGTGGTAGGGATGACGTGGCGGCTCGGGTGCGCGGCTGCGCGGCCAGATCGGGCGGCTCAGGGTTGGCGGCGCGGCACGATCTGGTGCGTCGGTCTTTGGATCTGATCGGCCGGTCGAGATCGGGCGGCGCGGAGGCGGGAGTCGGGCGATGGCTGACGCGTGGCTGGCGCGCCGCGCGAAGCGTCGTGCGGACGCTGCGCGGGCACGTCGCGGGGACCGAGGGCGGGTGCGCGGTTGCGTCCAGCGAGGCGAGCGGCGTGGCGGGTTCCGGCGAGGCACGCGCGGGGCGTGCGAGTGCGACGGCGGCGGGGTGGTCTCCGGCGACCATTGCGCACGGCGGAGGGTCCAGCGGGCGGCGGGGTTCTCACCGGCGACGAACACGATGACAGCGGCGACCTCCGGCGATGGTCCAAGCAGCGGAGTTGCAAACGCGGAGTCCGGCGACGGGGACGTGGCTCCGGTAGAGACGACAACAGGGAGGACAGGACACCGGCGACGGCGGTCTACGGTAGGAGATGGCGGCGCACGGGAGCGAGGGAGGTGGTGAGAGCGGCGGTGTCGTTCGGAGCACGCGAACCGAGGGCTTAAATCCCGCGAACCGAGGCGGGTCCGAGTCGAACTCGATGCGACGATTTCGCATCGGGGACGATGCACGGGCGGGGCGACGCGTGGCACGGGTCCGGCATCGGACGGCTGCGAGCGGGGCGAGGCACGGAGCGCGGCGGCGGCTAGGGTTAGGGCAGGCACGGGACGAGCGCACGGGATCGCGACGCATGGCGGGCGCGTCGATCGAACAGCGCGGAGGCGTGGGAGCGGGCGAGGGCGCCGGGCGAGCTGAAGCGCCGCATGGCGATGAGACGCCGGACGGCGGGAAGCGAGGAGGCGGCGCGCGGCGGCGAGCGGGCGGGCACGGGATGGCACCGCGTGGCGCGGGCGTGGATCCGGCGGTGGATGGAGAGGTGGGACGCGGGTGTACGCGGGCGTACGCGGGCGGCGGGATGGGCGCCAGGTGGCGGAGGAGGGAAATCGGGCGGCCGAGAGGGAGGCGGGGCGGGAGTGGGCTGGGCCGAGGGAGGCGGCGGGGAAAGAGGCTAGGGATGGCGACGCGTGGAGGGTAGAGGAGATCGGGCGGCGGGGAATATTTCCCTAATTAATTTCTTTTCATAAAATTCAAATAAACTTCCAGGAGCTCTAGAAAATAGCAAATAAATCCCAAAAAATCACCAAAAATTCGTTGAGACACAAGGAACTCAAATAAAATATTTTCAGCTCATGTTGAAGTTTATTTTAATCACATTAAATTCTTTTAAATTTCAGAAATTCATTCGAAGCTTGTTTTAATTTCAGAAAATTCCAGAAAATTTATTTTTGAAAACCAGGTTTTAAAAATCTCTAAAAATCAGGATGTTACATCTTCCTATCATACGTAGATTGCGTACTGACCTTTTTTTGCTTCGCAGGCAGAGCAATACCGGACTACTACCTCTCGCTTTGATGGTATAAGCCACAAATGAGGATGGTCTGCCACCAGTTGCGGGAGGGGACAACGGCGCGGAGCAGTCGTGACACTTTCCGTTTGACCGCTCCCTACTGACAGCTCTAGTGGACCGGTGATAGTCGGAGACACACACTTTTCACCTTCCTACCGGAGTCCCCGGCCAGCTGGCGCGCGGACCTGCTGGCGAGCTTCCAAGGAGTCCTTCTGGCTGGGGCCACAAAGGGGGTACTATGTCTTCCCGTCAAGTCAGACACACGATAAGTCATTATGGTGGCTCTCGCAGTTTCAGGTAGTTATTTGACACCCTTCCTATTCAATTTGCTGTGCTCACCTTTCTGCAGTACAATCTTAATAACTTTTTCATTGTACTCAGGTGAAGCGGATGGACTTAGCCACGGATGAGCAGCAGGCATCACAGCACCTGGAGTCCTACTTACTGTGGTTGTTTGGTTGGGTGCTCTTCACCAGCAGCCACGACAACACCGTTGACGTGTGGATCATCACCTACGCTAGGGCCATCACCGATGGAGAGGCCCCCCACATTAGCTGGGGTTCGACCGCACTTGCCGTGACCTATTGTAGCTTGTGCGATGCATACAGGAGGACCAAGGAAGACTCAATCCTCATGGGGTGTCTGCTACTACTGTAGCTATGGTTGTTCGAGCGCTTCAACCTTGGACAGCCTATGTTGAAGGACACCACTCCGTACGGGGCGGAGATGTACCTGGGAGGTGAGGTAGATTGGCCTATGATGGGTTCTCACTAGTGCCATAGACGGGTATGTAGTCTTGCTTGCAATTAATTCATTCATATTGTGGATCGCCCTATGTAACAGCTGGTGTTCCTTGTAGGTAAAGCTCATGCATGTTCAGGTTACACGGGTATATCTGCCCTTCATGGAGCAATTTGACTGGATCACGACTGACGATATGTGCTGGGAGCCCTACTCCCCTGAGGCATTGGAGAGCCACGCTTGTGATGGCTTGTCCTCGCTGTGTTGGTATGATCGGGCTTTTTGGCTGACATGGAGGAAACTCATGTTTGACGTCTCTATGGAGGACTACACGGTGCATTGTGTCATGTGCCAGTTCAGCCTACGTCAGGTCGTTCCAGTACCAGATGGACTACCTGTGCCCAACAATATCCACACATGATTTACTGCAATAGATGTCTCTCCTTTTACTGTCGTCTTGTTGCATAACTTATAACCAAATGTTACCCCCTACAGGCACCCTAAGAAGGGAGTAAAGCGCGGGATAGACTGGACAGCGAAGATGGAGCCGTGGATAGCCCAGTGGAAGGGCATGCTACATGACTGTGTGCAGGAGGACACCCCGTATGACCGCAGCGTGTACGACGAGTACCTTCGCTGGTACATTGCTCGGACACGTAGTAGGCTGATACATGTTGTTGACTCACCCACACCACACGTTGTAACACCGACAGACATGTACCCCGCTTACCTCGCCTGAGATGTTCATATCGTGGTACGTTACATCATATTTCTAAATTATCGCTTTAGTAGTCGCACAAATAGGTTTCAGCCTTTCACGTTTTCCTTGTAGGCGGACATCAGTGGTGCTCTTTGGAGGGACTCTTGTACCATGGGGGATAGAATCATCGGTGGTGTCGAGTTCACACGCGAGAAACTGGTCTAGTTCATTCATCGTGTGCAAGCCAGTTGTGCATGTGTCGTCGCACTATTATCGTGCACTCGGCTCCTGGAGGTCGGCACGTCAGCGCCTCCAGCACATTCCGTGCGTCCGCTGACGCTGTCCTGTCCAGCATCACACCGCGCAGGAGGTTCTACATGGCCATGTCTGCCACTCCTTGATGAGGCTAGAGGGTCAGCTAGGGCACATCCGACACCACCTCGGCTTGACGAGGTCGGGGGTCAGCTTGGGGGAGGGCCTGTATACCGCCAACATAGCAGTTTGTGCGTCCTTCGGACTACTTCTGCTTTCCCATGTAGGGCGCATATGATGTGCCGTACGTCCCTCCGAATGGCTTTGAGCATGCCATGGCGGTGGCCGAGGGTACACCGTGCTTCCTTTTCTTTTCTCTCATCCCTTTACTTAACGAACTAACGATTTTTGCACTGCAGGTCTTATCCCCACTAAGGTGTTTGGGGTCTCCCCGAACCAGGAGGACACGTATCGGTACTTTGCGGATTTGGGCAACCAGGCAACAGGCCTGGGACCTCATCCCACACCTCTGGTGGTTCTCTCTGGGTCGTAGCACACCGGTACTCCAGTAGCCATGACATGTGGTACTGTAAATTAATGAGAACTTAAAGGGTTGAGTGATTAATAACGTGCTTGTCGGGGTCGGGGCACTTCCAATAGTCCTACGTAAACAATGTCTATAGTATTAATTAGTCTGCCAAGTAAAATTTATACTAAGGTAGAGAGGGAATTAAAGGAGAGAGGGAAGTAGTGTCTCATGCAAGACACTGCTTAAGCATAAAATCCAACACTAAAGGAGAGAGAGGAAGAGAGAGTTTGGTGAAATTTATTATCCGATCTTATTGATGGACACAACCAACTAAACTTGATAATGTTTATAACTATTTTTTGATGATGTAAAAAGTATGAAAATAGCACTGCAGTATCTATCATTAGGAGTGCCCTCGGTGCTCACCCTACAAGCATATATTGGGTCTTCGACGCCATGAGCGATCACAACAGCCATTCAGCAATGCTGCCAACTTTACAAGCAGGCAAGTAAAGATCGATCGCCGTACGTAAACTGCTGTTACTGTTTAATCTCTCCTTCCAAACCCACGCAGCGACTTACCTACAATAAACACACGACCTACTAGTCCTCTCCATCTCCCCCATTTGACTAGGAATTAAAGGTCTACATATTGATAAATTATTCTCTCTCTCTCCTCTCTTTCTGTCTCTCTCTATGTGCCTGTCTCTCTCCCCTTTTTTTGTGCCAATATATATTCAATTATTTCCTTAAAGCTAGCTAGTTGTGAAAGACGGATTGATCGATCGTTTTGGCGCCAATGTAGATGCATATGCATGCATGGCCCACGCACACATCGCACGGAAAAAGCTCATGTGCCGACAATTAAAGCCTGCATGTTTTGTCGAAATAATACGCTGTCGATCGATCGATCGATCGATCATAAACTAAAGCGCCCAATTAGTTATGTCGTCGTCCTTGGCAAAAAAAAGGGAGATCGATCGATCGCGGCGACATGTATAATTTCACGCAAGAAATTTAGATTTCAATTGCTGAGTGCGTGTCTCCGAACGAGTTTGACCTGACACTTCAAAGTTAATTAGTGAAGAAATTAACCATAAGTAGCTGCTAGTGGGTGCTCCATCGATCGTGCTGCACGTCAGCTTCCCCTCTCTGTTGGGTGATCGATTTTTACCGTATCATACGTCCCGATCTCTTTTGTCAATTATTATTTCAAGCAGCATGTTTAGTCAATCATGCATCCCTGAGACAAAGTTAAGCCCAGTATACGAGGGAGCGCTATGTAATATATATTTGGCCATGATTCAAAATATAATTATATTTATTATATAACTGCAATAGTTCTAATATCTCGATCTATCTAATTTATCTACACCGTTATAATCCGGATCCTACAAAATAAGCGAGGTGGATCTTTCACCCTTCCGTCTGATCTCTCCGAAGCGAACATGCGTGGAAGCTCCTTTTACCATGTTTTACTTATTCAAAAGATATATAAGAACCATCTCAGTCGAAGGGTCATATTTGTGTGACGAAGATCAGAACAGATCACTCATGACACTGGAAGGTGGAAGGGCATATATAAGAGATAGAATGATACAATCAAAAGTAATCAATCGATGAAACATCCAAAACGATTGTTTTCTCTCCAAGCTACATTGATCGTCAGTTGAAAAACAGATGCACAACCGATTAATTTGTCCACATGTATGATATATGTACCCGTCTGGTGACAACTCCATTTCTGACACAATATGCAGTTTTACTTAGCATGCATTATTTCTGACACATACATCCATATAATTTGTACTGCCAAATGATTAACATGAAAATATTCCAGCAAATAAATGCGTGTTAATGTGTAGCCATAAAATTCAAGGAAACCAGTGATAGGGGGGCATCTCTGGGGGCTTTCCAGCCAAACTCCGAGGAACGCCTCGTGATCACCCCGTGCAACAAACAAATCAAACCACCCCTCTCTCTCCTCTACAGGTGGACATTGGGCCATGCTGGTGTAGCCTGGGCCCACCATGCTTCAGGCCGCTTCATACCATGCTGGTTCGGTCCAGTCACCCCGTCGTGCCGTACTGTGTTGGTCTGTCTCGCCTCTGGCTAGGCCCAATGTCGAGATCCGAATATGCAAATTCGAACTCTCTGTGTATACCACACTAGTCTAAGATCACGCTAGTGCACACAGTCAAACATAGATACGTTATCAACTATACACACGCTAAAAATAAAGAAAAACTCAAATATTAATAAGTATCAAAGGTACGGTCTTTTGGCCAAGCTTACAATCTCACTAGCCTGAAGAGCTCAAAACTAGCAGCGGCAAATAAAAAATAAGCGTAGTAGCCATTCGACATGCCCACAGGCAATCGACTGGGAAGCAAAGTCTTAATCCGCGATGTCGCTGAAGTATCCTCCCTCTGGTACCTCCTGCTGGTAATATCCTCCTCCTCAACTGAGCAACATAGGCATAAAGCTATGAGTAAATTGGTACTCAGCAAGTCGCTTGTAACAAATGAATGTAATATAATATACAAGACTTACCAATAGATGGCTGAAAGTGGTTAATTTGTATAAAATGACATTTTGAGATAAACATGATAAATAGATTGAAAGCCTCGATCTACGGAAATCACAACAAGGCCTTTACAATGTTCAACCTCAACTCAATCCCACCCTCTAGGGTTTCACATCACGCCCTCCTTGCGCCTCATAGAAATCAGCAACCATGTTCATCACAATGGCGAGATAGAAATTGAGATATTCCAAATTAATCAGCTAAGTCTATCCCATAGTAGACATGTGGTTTGCACGGTAAAGTTTAGATCAATAACACACAAAGTTAAGTCCTTAATGTTACTCGGGCGAGACTTCTATATCCCACGAAATGAATCCACACTTCCTTCTTTACTGCATGATCACTCGCCCAAGTGAAAACCAGTGTTGTATAACCCACGCCAATGACACATCAATGTCACGACCCAAATTTTATAACTGTGGCACCAACCTCGATTCTATATCTCATTAAATCAAATTATTTATTCACATGCGATGATGAACCCATCGTAACATAAGTAAGGCTAAGCATACTAACCGTACCACCCATGTGACATCTATGGTATCACTAAATAATTTTTCAACCTATGGTGACAATAACAACATGGTATTTCAAATTATCAAGGAGGGATTACTTTAATTGGGATAATAACTACCAAATACAAGTTTTGTAATAAAATAGCAATGCACGATAAGTAAAATAAAGTAATTAAATAATAGATTGAAAACTAGGTTCAATATGATCAAAGGACACGACTTGCCTTACTTATGCTCAGCGAGGTACTCGGAATCTTCTAGCGGTGCTCCTGCACCTTCGAAGACAGGATCTAACAAGGGAGAAACGACTGGAACAACAAAAATAACATCAAATAAAATTCAAATGAACTCCAAAAACATTGAAACTAGAATCAAAAGGTAGAGCTCAATTTTAGATGAATTTAGAAAAAAAGAATGGGGTCAATCGGAGTTAGGACGGAGAAGAACAAGCTCTCGGAAAATTAAATCTAAAGAAAATACTAGAAATTTGAAAAAATTATTATGCTGTGGACCTGGTGCACGGAAAAGCGGGTTCACGGTGGACTTGGTCCACGAAACAGTGCACAGGGGCGGTGCTGACGCGGTGGGCGCGGCTGACGTGGCGCTGACACATGGCAGACTAGGGCTAACGTGGCACTGACACATGGTGCTGACGTGGCACCTCGGGTCGGTTGGTGTTGATGTGGCGCTGATGTAGCACTGAAACGTGGTGCTGACGGGGCTTGCTGACTCGGACAGGGGATCGACTCACGGGTCTACGGAATAGTATTCTGACAGGTGGGACCGGCTGTGAGTCTCACGGTCCACGGTGAACCAGGTGCATCGAGGAGACGAACCGTCGGCAGGGCGCAGGTTAGGGCTGACGTCAGCAGGATTTGACGGTGACGGCTTGGACACGTGGCTTGATCTCAACCGTCGATCCAGATCTGAATCGACGGTGGCGATGGGAGACGCGAACCGTCGGATGGCCAACGCGTAGCGGTGCTACGCACGAAGCGTCGTAGGCGTGTGGCGTGGGCGTGGGCGCGGGTGCGGGTGCGCGCGGGGACCGAGGGCACGGACGCGGTGCGGTCGGGTGTGCGTGGGCGCGACGGCGAGGTCCATCGGCGGTGGGGGATCGGGACGGTGGTGAGTTCACTAACAACGGTTGGAAGTGACGCGGGAGGCGGCAGAGTGGCTTACCAGACGATGGTGGCGACGACGGCGTGGGCGCGACGGTGGGGACGACGTCGACGGCGGCGGTGCGGGTGTGGCGAAGGGCGGTAGATGCGAGTGACGGCGACGGGTAAGACGGCGGTGCGAGGCGTCAGTGGCGAGGTACAGCGGCGGCGCTTGGTGAGAGGAGACGACGGGTGGCAACGTGGATCGAGGATGACCGGAAAGGACACAACGTAACGGAGACAAAAACCCCGCATGCGACATGTGGCATGGTCGGATGGGCGACATGGGACGCAGGCGCGAGATGCGCAACGCATGGACAGGAGGCGGATTGGGCGGTGGCGAGGTGGTTAGGCCATGAACAGTGATGGGTTGGGCCTGTTACTGTTCACAAGAATTTCCTCCGCCTTTTTCTTTTCAGAAAACTAAATAAATCCAAAAGAGCTCTAGAAAATAACAAATAAATCCAAAAAATTCACCAAAATTTCTAGAAAAATCCTTGAGACACAAGGAATCCAAATAAAATATTTTTAACTTATTTTATATTTATTTTAATCAGATTAATTTATTTTTAATTCCTAAAAATTCAAAATAAGCTTTGTTAATTTCTAGAAAATTCCAAAAAATTATTTTTAATTTAAAAACTTTAAAACCAGCTAAAAACAGGATGTTACACCCAAGCACAGCCTAAAGCCTACCGTGTTGGCATTCGTACTATACCAGCTCAAGCCCAGCCTATAGTAACTATACAGAATGAAGGCGGCGGCGACGACGATAGTGGTGGCGGCCGCCATCTTTTTTTCTCTCGTACTCTTCTTGTTAAAAACTAATTAAAATTGAATTAGTTGTATAAAAACATGGGCACACAATGACATAAATATTTCGAGGATACGTGGAATTTTCTTATCTCCCAGGTATTGTTTTTATAAACTGGTTGTTTAGATATAGAAGGAAGAGGCCTATATATATATAACCCTTGATTCGTTAACCAATTCATTGTGTGATTTCTTCAAAATAATACACGCTTTCACACACAGATTGGATTTAGACAATTGCATCTACACATAATTACAAATGATGAGATTAAATAATTCATAATAAAAATCTTACTACCTACAGTAACAGTCAAAACATAACTTAGTTAAATAGCCACCATATATACCCTGATCGGGGAGAATATGCTCTGATCATATTGGGTATCGACCACTCACCTGATCGGAGATGTCTACGATCAGATACATGGGTCCAAACCCCTGATTAGAGAGCAAGTCAACGGTAACTAACTATGTGTGGTAGATAAAGAAATCGTATGTCCTTGTCTCATTGATATAACCACACATCATTTTCTTTGTCTCTGACAGTTTCCATTCAACAATTACTACACACATGCGGATGGCTAAAACTGATTAGGGTTTGGAGCTGTCGCCACCATCGGTTTCTACTATTCTTAATGGGTTTCTACCATTTACATGTGACTATTAAATTAATTAATTATTTAAAGTAGCATTGGAATTATTTAAACAACTATTGACTAATTTCATTGGTACGCGTTAAATTTTAATCTATTAATGACACTAAATTTATTTTTAATAATCATAAATATTTGCTATTGAGGGTTTGCAATTTAATACAACTAACATGGTTTTACAAAATAATGTAACCTGCAACAAAATGTTATTGTTAAATAACTGCAAAACATAATTTTTATTAGACGCGTGCTTAATTTCTTTCCCCCTTTTCTTTTTTTCTTTCTTTTTTCCTCCTCTTCTCTTTCTTTTCTTTTCTTCTCCTCTTCTTTTTCTATTTTTTCTTCCTTGCTTTTCTTTTCTTCTTCGACCGACCTCTGGCCTTTCGGCCTTATCCCCCCGGACTCTCGGCCTCCCCTATCTTCCTCTTGCTCTCTCCTCCCTTCCCTCTCCTGGTCGCCTCCCCCGGCCTCCCTCCCCTCCGTCGGCCACTTCCTTCCCCTCCCCTGACCGCCTCCTTCCCCCTTTCCTCTACCTCCCATGTTGCCTCCTCCTCCCCCCAACCTCCCCCGGCTACCTCCTCCTGCCCCGGCCCCCTCCCTACTCTCCTTGTCCGTCGGTCGCCTCCATCCTCCCCTCACCTTCCTCGACCGACCCCAACGACCCCTCCTCCCTTGGCTGCCTCCCTCCTCCCCCAACCCTCCCACCCGGTGACCCCTCCTTCCCCGATCCCCCCGACGCCTCCTCTCTGGGCCCCCTCCCTCATCGCCCTCCCCCCTTGCGGTGATCCCTCATCGGGCCGTGCTTTACTGCTCGACGAGCCGACTTTTCACATTCGGGCCGGCCCATCATTCGTACCGTACCGGCATAGCCCATCACGTAGCGTGTCTGTACCATGCTTGGATCGTACTAAATCAGCTGAACTTCAGACTAGCACAGATAAATTCGGTCTAACTCCCAGCTCTACTCTCCTCTAATACATGGGGACGCCAAGGACAAAACCGTGCCTGCCTGCCGTTACATCTAGCTAGTACTCTCTCTCTCTCTTCCTCTGTGTCTCTCTGGGATAGGTGGCTTACAGGGCCCGTTGATACCATGCATGCATCTTGCATTAATGGGTGACGCATGCATGTAGGGACTTGTGTGTGTATGACACACCCAATTCATCCATCCAGGCTCAATCACATCAATTGCTGGGTCCGATTACGACAGACTCATGCATGCTAGCTCTCCCTGTTCAGGACTTAAATGAAACATAAAATTATGCGCAGAGAATTATAACAGTTATTGGGTGAATTAATTAGGATGAGTTAACATGCTGGAATGCACACTTCATTTTGTGGGGAGTGACTATGTATTAATCGACTAATTTTTGTTGAGAAACCAGTCAATCTTTTCTAAACATCGGATCTTCATCCTATGCATCAGATCTCTTCTCCACCCACTTCATCTTCCCCAAGAACTGGACCCTCTCGATGCCCTTGACAACACCCTACTCATCGTCACCCCAGGCCCCATCTCGCACTTTCTCCTGCCTCGTCGTTGGTGCCTAGTGGCGGAGCCGAGATTTTGACAGTGGGGATGCGAACTTAAGACAAATCCTTTCTAGCACAAGTTCAAATGATACAGTACGAAAGTTCAATATATGGGGCGGATCTACAGTAATTCAAGGGTATTCAGCTGAATACCCATTTTTTTAACAAAAAACTAATATATATAAAGTATAATACATATGTATATATATAGTTGGGCTAAAATCTGTATTTTTAGTGCAATTTCATCAACTTTCACCGCCTCATCTCCGTTCCACCTCATTCGGCACATTTGGCCATTCCCTCGACGCCTCCCCCGGTGGCCCAGCCCGATGCTCATTCCCTATCCCCATTCCCTCGACCCCTCCGGCCTCCCTAACTCCCTTCACCATTCACCTCGAGCGACCGAACCCCACGCCCTCCACTGCCCCAGACGCCCCCGGTCGGACGGTCCGGACTCCAAACTCTGGCCACCGGCCCTCCGCCCTCCCTTCTTTGCTCCACCGGCCCTCTGCGGATCTGCGCCAGTCTTCCCCTCCGGCCTCCATCGCGGATTTGCGCCAGTTTGTGCTCAATCGGCCGCGGCGGCGCGTCGCCATCAGCCTCCGGCCTCCACCTCGAATTTGCGCCCGGTCGGCCGGTCCGGACTCCAGACTCTGGCCACCGGCCCTCCGCCCTCCCTTCTTTGCTCCACCGGCCCTCCGCGGATCTGCGCCAGTCTTCCCCTTCGGCCACCGGATCTGCGCCAGTCTTCCCCTCCGGCCTCCACTACGGATCTGCGCCAGTTCGTGCTCAATCAGCCGCAGCGGCGCGTCGCCATAAGCCTCCGGCCTCCACCTTGGATCTGCGCCAGCGCCAGCACCCTCCCTTTTTCCAGATCTGCGCCAGCGCCATCAGCTCGCCGGCCTCCACCGCGGATCCGCGCCGCCGCCTGCATCTAAGGATTGGTATTTTTTTTGAGTTAAGCTAACTTCATTGAGCCTTCTGGTAAAACATTTAGTGAATTTATTGGGTTTATTTTGTGGGCCTTCTAACTTCGAATGTTCTGTGTAATTGCTCAAAGTATAAACATTTAGTGCTTTATCAAAGTTTTAACTTCACAAAAGAGCATTTTATTCTAACAATTGACTCACGTTATCTGCTTATTTTGTGACCATGGCTGAAACTGAATGCTGTCTATTTGAATCTCAAAAGTAGAAGCAACTGATGAGAAGAGGTCTAGTAAAGAAGTTGAATGTTCATTCCTATTCCTCAGCAAGTCAGCATGCTGATACTAATGACTTTCACGTACCGCCGCCGCCATGGTGTAATTGTTTGAGAGTTGGCTTGAGTGTAGAGAATGTGGTTGGTGTGAATCTGTGTTGTGGTGGTTTCGATAGTGCACATGGCTGGTGCTCGGTGGTGATGCTAATTCTTGAGTTGTTCAATAGCTTCTAGTTGCTATTTTTGTACTTATTGTAGCTTTAATCATATTAATTTACTTGCTGCCATTGTACATTTCTTACTATTGGTATTCTGTTATTGCAGTTCCTTATAGTCATATAGTGAATTAATCGATAGCTCGCCTGCTTATTTATAGTTCTTAATTGTTTTGTAATTTCTTTTGTATTATTCTAGTTGTTGTCTTCGCTACGAACAATTCTACTTTAATTTTCGCTATTATGGACCTTTATGTTTTCTATTGCATAATTTTTTTTGTAACTTCGAATACCTATTTTGAAATTTCTGGATCCGCCACTGGGAATGCACACTTCATTTTGTGGGGAGTGACTATGTATTAATCGACTAATTTTTGTTAAGAAACCAGTTAATCTTTTCTAAACATCGGATCTTCATCCTATGCATCAGATCTCTTCTCCACCCACTTCATCTTCCCCAAGAACTGGACCCTCTCGATGCCCTTGACAACACCCTACTCACCGTCACCCCAGGCCCCATCTCGCACTTTCTCCTGCCTCGTCGTTGGTGCCTAGTGGCGGAGCCGAGATTTTGACAGTGGGGATGCGAACTTAAGACAAATCCTTTCTAGCACAAGTTCAAATGATACAGTACGAAAGTTCAATATATGTAACTAAGCAATCATTCAAGTATTGTTCACTTATGCTATTTTTAGCTTGTTAGGATTGATCATAACTCCTGCAACTTCCTTTAAATTTTGATTCCTCAAATCATCTTTTTAAACCTGAAGATAAAAAGGGGCAATTACTTTCTGGTACCCCAAACCAATCTATATACTACAATCTATGATTACCATGAAAACAAGAATTTCATAATTTCTTTTTTATTCTAAATTATAGTATTATACTTGTGTTTTATTTTTTACAATTTTAACTATCTATCGCTCAGCGATTGGACGACTTAGATTAGTCATCCAACTATTGGGACTTGGCCAAGTGTCATCCAACGGTCAAAAGCCGCTAGGCATTTTTCTTTAGCTTATTTCTGGGTACTTGTTCATCCTATGCTAGTTACTCTAAGATAAGACAAGTCACCACAGCAGGGAGGAGGCATTGATCTACGTATCCTCTATGACGTGTCCCTTGTTGAATTTTTTGACACATCTAGCACTATTTGGTACTGTATCTACAGAAATAGCCGTATAGAAAGTGTATTAGTAAAAATAACCTTTCTGCCGTCTGGTGGACGGGCGGCAGCGCGGTGGGGTGGACGTGTGGCTCTGCCATCCTGTGGGCAGACAACAGGCCGCCTGCCACCCAATGGGCAGACGACAGGGGGCCTACCGCCTGGTGGTGAGATGGCAGGTGATTAGGCCAGCTGATTAGCTGGCCTAATCACCTGCCATTTTTTTAATTTTATGTAAAATTTATGTGAAGTTTTTAATATAACAAATGAGATCAAAAAATTACAAAAATTTATGTGCAGCCTTCAAACACAATGTAGTTGACTGTGTAATGTTTTGTAGTTTTATCTACTATGAATGTTGCTCAAAAATTTATATGATTTGATATTCGTAGAAGCTATTACATATGGTAAACGAGCTCCAAAAATTTCAAAATTTTATGTGAAGCTCCCGACATACTCGTAGTAATTGTTTAAATTTTTTGGAAATTGTACGTGCTCCAAATTTGCTATGTTAATTCATGTTAATTTAGTCATGAAATTTAATATACGCGATTACATCTTTTGCATAACTCTATTTTTTTTTTAAGAATTTCATACATTACGAATATTTTGATAAATACATATAATTGTAGAAAAACACGTCGTACAGGATGCAATATGGCTCACTCATCTGAGCCATTGCTATGTCGCTGTGTCTGCCTCCTTGTGCATGCCCTTGTCTTCCATTGAGCACAATCATGTCCCATGGGGTACGTCAGCCGGTCTGGAGGTTGTGTCTCAGTTCGGAGGAGGTACGGAGACCGCTCTGTTTGCTGTGTGGGCGGTGGTGGTCCAGTAGGCCGAGGTACAACAGACTGGGTCCGGTAATCGTTGATGTCCTCCAGCTAGGTCATGCCGAACCACGAGTCACCAGTAAGAATGTCATGAATGAAGGACTCTAGAAATTCACTTGGTGCGGAGGAGCCCTCGCCTTGACCGTACGACGTGGTAGTGAAGTTGGAGGAGCTCTGCCTGTCGAAGTCTCCAAACCCTGGGTATGGAGTGAACGCTAAGTTCTACCCTGCGTACGCTGCAAATCCTAGCACTGTGTACCACTCCCTCAAAGCATCCAGGAGGCCCGTGTCAACATCGATAGACTCGACGTCACCCCCACGTTGAATTGGAGGCTGTAAGATGAAACGATGTTAGTCACAATAAATATTTCGGACATAGAATACGAATCTCATACCTCTTAGATGTGTAGTGAAGATGAACGATGGGGAGCGGTAGTCTGTGTAGGTGGTCTGGAGGTCAAAATATAGGTTTGTATGTAAGTTACCTCCTCATCGATAGAGCCCATGAGAGGGAGACTGGTCAAGAACATGACGTCCTGTAGGATGACTGTCATCTCACCCCATTGAAAGTGGAATATGTGCATCTCAGTCCTCCACCTGTCCACTAGTGCCGCAAGCAGGCTGTTGTCGATGGTGAACTGGTGTTCGATGGAGACCAGCCTTGCAAAGGGCAACAAGCCCATAGCCTGTAGGATTGGGACGTAGCTCTCATCCAGTTCCCACTGATCCCTCCCACTCTGTAGCTTCAAGGGCAGAGGTCCAGCTGCACCATCATCCATGAGTGGCACTGATGGTTCTCATCGTAGAACTGTTCGAGAAGCTCCGATAAAGCTATACCTTGCAACAAATGGGATAGACTAAATATTAATGCGAAGAGTGATAACTACATAAATTATAACTAACTAAATAACACAAATTAAGAAGGACTACGAGAATAACATGAAAAGCATGCGATAAAAAATTACCCGTCTTTCGAAAGAAGCAATCAGCACTACACTAGCTATGCACTGGCTTCACAAAGTAATAAGCTACGCACTCTTAATTTTGAGCTATGACTATGAGAATGAGCATCTACGAATGGCGACTGAGATGAGAGATGATGAACTGCGAGATGTTCGTATTTATGGGCCAGCGAGAAGGGAACCCGGTGCACTCATCATGTAAATTAAGGACTTCTTGTTGATGCGCATCACTTCGAGCGAGGGGGATAGCATGGTGATGCTGAAAAATGTGTAGACGAGGGAGCGAGTGAGGGGGCGGCATCATAACTCTGATAAATGTGCAAACAAGGGAATCAGCAAGGGGGACGGCATGCTAACACTGACAATTGTCCAATCGAGGGAGCCGACGAGGGGGCACGGCACCAACAAAGTGATATTAGTGCAAACAAGAGAGTGTGTGAGGGGGGATAGCAAGTATAGAGTGATAATTATCCAAAGGATGCAGCGGGAAAGAAAAGATAGATGCATAAGTATCGCTAATTTCATGATTAAATTAACATGAATTAATGTAGCAAATTTAGAGTACATAAAATTTCTAAAAATTTGGTACAATTACTATGAGTGTGTCGAGAGCTTTACATAAAATTTCGTAATTTTTGGAGCTCATTTGCTATACGAATTATACGAATTTTTCAGCAACATTCACAGTAGATAAAATTACAAAAAAATTACACGGTCAACTACGTTGTGTCTTGAGGCTGCAAGCTGATTTTCTATATTAAAAAATTCAGACAAATTTTAAACAAAATTAAAAAAATGGTATGTGATTAGGCTAGCTAATTAGCTGGCCTAATTAGCTAGTCTAATCACTTATTGTCTCACTACCGGGTAGTAGGCACCTACCGTCTGGCCACGGGACAGCAGGCGGCCTACCGTCCAGTAAGCGGACGGCAAAAATGCTATTTTTGCCTATACGCTCCGTATATAGCTACTTTTGTAATTACAGTGCCAAATAGTGCTACATGTGGCAAAAATTCTCTCTTGTTCCAAGGTATCACCTACAAAATTCTATACTTTGTTTATTAGGAAGAAAGCGTGGGGATGTTCATCATTACAGTGAGCAAGCCTAAGATGAGATTGCAAAAAATTAATTTGAAGGACAAAATCAAATCTTGAAAATTGAGAAATACAAATAAAATCAAGAATCCCAGTAGCTCTCAATCTTTTCTCTCTTCCTCTAACTTCAAGGTGGGCCCCCTCTGCTCTCTTTCCTTTCCCTTTTCTTCCTTCCTACTGCCGCTGGACTCTAGTCCTTTCTCTTTCTTCTTTCTTTTTCTTCCTTCCTCCCTATGCTGTGCGCCAGACCAGCCGTGCCCTGTGCCAACAACACCCTCCCATACCCTGCTACCACCAAGTCGTGACTTGTGACACTTCACCGTGTGTCTACTGACACCCCATCACCATCACTATGCCCAGTGGTGCCCATGCCCGAGCACCCATGCCCTGCCCCTCATGCTAGCGCCGTGCGCCTCACCCACGCTTGCGCCCATGTCGTGCCACAAAAGCCTTGTTGAGTCACCCCGACATGCCTTATCAGCCGCCTCATCATGCGAGCCACGCGTGCATGTCCCACTATGCTGCGCCCTTGTCGACGCCATCAACTCATTGCACATTGTGCTGCACGGCCCTGAGCACCCTCCCCTGGTACCACGCTGGCAATGCCGTCCCCCACGCCAGTGCCATGCTTTGCCTCTCTACGCCATCCCTCGTGCCGCACCTTGCCTCATCGCGTTACCATCCCTTCGCCATGCCTTGTGCCAGCCATACCACAGCCATGCCCTGCAGCGTGTTGTCATCAGTAAACTCAAACTTACATCACCGGCTCTGTAGCCATGCCAAAGCCACACCATTCACCATGACTATTCAACCACCCATCATGTTGCCAATCCCTTCCGCCACCTATAAGAGCCCAGCTCACCCCCATGTAGCATTACCATTCTCCACTCATGGATTCCCTGGAGATAGGAATTAAGAAGAGTGATATGAGTATACTGATGGTTTGTGAATCCATAAGTGCATAGATCTACCCTAACTCACGGAACCTCCTTAATAAATATAAAAATAATAGAAGAAGTAATTAATAAAAAGATCAAAGCATGGTATTCTACAGTCGGCTATGTTCAGCCATCCTTGAACCTGAAGTGGAATATTCCCATGAATATTCCTCTCATCATGAATCCTTCCTTGATATCTCAGCAGATTTCCCTTCGTTATTCCTCACATTCATCAAACCTCATTTTACTTTGAAAATAACCCACGCCTAACAAATTTTTACCCAACTCACTTGTGTAATCATAATATAACCAAATTGAAATAATTTGGATTTATTTAGGCCTTTTGAGTTATTTGCATTTATTTAGATTCAGTTGTTTAGCGCGTAATTAGAAATAGAGCCCTGAAGAAATAATGGATCAAGCGAATCTAAGATCCAGATGAGGATGAAGACCAGGAGCTCAAGACCATCAAATGAGAAAGCTTTGAGTGAGCTCAAGACTGCGGTAAACCGCGCAAGGCGAGTCAATACTTTAATTATATTGAACCTACCTTTTATGCAAGTTATTTCTGTTTAAATTATCAAATTGCATGTCGATATTTTAGATGTAAATCTTGAAGATCTACGGGTAGGCTATGCAAGCATAATTTCAAAAATTCTACCGCGTAAAAGGGACCTCCTCTAGTAATAGATCACGGGATTACCTCTAGATGCGCAGACTCGTAGCGGAAGTAGAGTCGATGTAGCGCGTTGATGCAGTTGTAGTCGTTCTTGCAGAACGTCTCCTCCTTCAAGTCCTTGCGTTCGTCACAAGTTGCGGATCGTCCTAGTGTTGAAGTTTCGCATCAACACCTCCAAGGTATCCACATGTACGGGGCAAGAACACCACGTGCCGGAGTGCTAGCGCCGGCGGCGCGGTATTAGATGGGGATGGTGTGGCAACTAGGGTTTCGGGAATTCCAAAATTCTCTTGACAAACCCTATGCCACCTGCCCTCTATTTATAGGCATCCATCATAATGGGTCTCGAACTGGAGGCCCATTAGGAACTCATGGCCCATAAGAATTCGGATCACTATCCGAATTAAGTCCCAGCCCTTTAAGTGTGCGACCCTATAGGTTCACATACACTTAGACATAGCCCGAGTACTCCTACTCGTCCATTAATCGGCAGCGGCCCCTTAGTAAGACATACCGACTCCTAAGTATATGCAAAGATCATATCGGACGAACCTCAACAAAACTTATGCATTTCCCTTTGCCTCACGATATCGGTTAAACTCAAGGCGAGTACGTGTCATCCTTGTTTGGTTAGCTCAACCACTCTTTCTCGATTATGTGACTTGAATTCCCGACTACGGTTAACTCTTTAACCGTGAATAGCATGGCCATGCATTTCTGGAATCCAATCACTCGAGAGGCCTAGAGATATCTCTCCTGTTGCTTGGAGGGGCAAATCCTATCTTGATCGACCATGCCTCAATGCATGCATCATAACAAAACCCGAAAGCTACCTTTATGACTACCCAGTTACGGAGTAGTGTTTGGCAACCCCTAAGTCAGTCATTATGCATCTTGAGTACGTGCGACGATCTCAAGTCTTAAGGACATAGCATACGCTTTGTGAATGAAACCAACTGATGACGGTAAGAATGCAACATTCTCGCAGTGTTTCATGGTGGGTCGATCCAACCCTATGTTTGCTAATATGTGTCCATATTATTGGTTTAATATCTTTATATCTATGACCCGTAAAACATGGTCATCAACCAATACATATGCTAGTCTATTAATATGTGTCCTCATATGTTTGACTAGGGATCATCTAAGAATAATTATCGCAGCAATATAGAGTTTCACAATCAAGTCACACACTTGATAATAAATATTGACGATGTTATTCAAGGAACAAGATAAATTATCTAATAATTCATGAACATAATAAACAGAATCATCTCTATGATTATCTCTAGGGCATATCTCCATCAAATCTATGATTGTTTTAAGATTTTAGTTACATGCTCATTATTTAACTTGTTAGTATTACATTTCCTTGGACATTCTGATCATCTGAGCCTTGTCACCCTAGAAAAATTATAATGGTAGCCTTTTGAAAAATAAGTCTATGTTTACTCACCATACTTAATACTACTTAGATACTCGGGGGCTCCTAAATGCCCTAAGTATCACTTCTACTCACGAAAATGGATTTGGGGAAAATGGCTGGTATATTTTGATGTGGTATTTTTATAACCAAAATTCCAAACATGCTTATTTATCTGGGTAGATGGTAAGAGGGGCTGGTACGGTGGATGCACTAGAACATGTGGATTGTGGTAGAACCGCCCAGATAACCCTAAAGACTGAATCGGGTCATGACCTCCTATTGTAAAACAGTACAACCAGAAGTCTACAAATTGCAACTTGGCTAAGTAAATCTATTGAACCCCCGAACTCATCTCACAGGTAGTGTAAAGAAGTGGCATATTGCTAGGGCAATGGGAGCTTTAAAGGGACACGAAGGGTAGGGTGAAGTTTGCCAGCTACGCTAGACGTTGGGGAGAGCAGAGTCCTGCTACGCTAGTCATAGTGGTAAACATCCCGAGCAATGTGTGGGACCCATCACAAGTGGGAGAAGCCCATAGTGTGAGATGACAAAAGGGGCCAGATATTTTGAAAAGTTACTATGATGATCTACTCAACCGCATGACTAAGGAATCGTGTGGAGCAACGAGGAGATTGTCTCTTGCGGTGAATGTGTACAAACTCTATAGAGTCAAAACTATTCAAATAACCATGCCCACGGTCATGGGAGGGCATGGGAACTTAACTTGAGATAGTTCTATTTCAAAAACTTTATGGGTGTGATTGGAAAACTGGTAAACCATAAAAAGCCCTGATTTGTGTTGCTCTGGGTGTCGCCCTAGTGATAAAGTTAGGTGGATATGATGACGAAAGATTAGCATGAGGTGCAGAAACCATGTAACGGTAGATAGAATCTAGATCACTAGTATTATGGCATTCTTTCACATATTTACAAAGTCTATTTTTTAAATTTACTAGGTCTTAGGGAATTTCTATGTATCGTATCTTTAAAAGTAATTTATGACAAATAAAACAACCCGAGCTTTCCCTTCGTAAACCATGCATGTTATTTACTTGTATACTGTGTGTTGGCTCACGGAGCACGATGGTTTATGCTTACCCTCGCTCACTCAACTAATCTAGAATCAGGAGTTGAATCGCTGCGCTTCAGCAATGCACCAAGTCATGATGGTGATGGAGATGAAGAGGCCAAGGAGGTCACAAACCCCAGTTGGCTACCTGTGGGCATGCCTTGAGGGTTCCACCTGTGTGAAGTTCCCATTTTTACTGCTGTAATTTGTTGATTTTGGCCTAATCGGTCCATGAGTAAGTCTACTGATATATTTGTGCTTCCGCATGATATGTACTTTGATGTTCAGTAATGTATCTGTGAGTACTATCTACTGATCTAAAGAATAGTACGGTAAAATCACAGAGGATTTTTGATTGCAAAATCCTGGTCTGACATGGCCCACAGTCGTCCAATGGTTGGACAACACGTAGCCATATTGCTCAACCTTTCGATGACAACGACTAGTTGTAACATTTTGATTTTCATAGCCTTTTTGAAGCTTTTAAAATAAAATTCACTATTTGAATTATTATAGAATTAATGCATGCTTAAAATAAATTTTTATTAATTAAAAGAATTTAATATGAATAAAATAAATATTAACATATGCTAAAAATATTTTATTTGGATTCCTTGTGTTTCAAGAAATTTTTTGGAATTTTCCTGGATTTTTCTAGAGTTATTTCCTATTTTCTAGAGCTTATTTTATTTTCTTTCAATTTCTGAAATTAGGAAAGCCCTCAAATATTCTAGGAACGCTACTGGGCTGAACCCATTACTGTTCATTTAGCCTACCCAGCCAATCCAATTTCAGCCATCTGATCTTGTCCTTGTCTCGTGTCAAGCATCTAGTGCCGCACGTCATTGTTCTTGTGTGCTATTAGCGGCTGGCCATTCGATCACTTGCGATGACACATGTCGATCATCGGGTGGTGGTCACATTGTTTATCGTCTTCCTCACTTCGCCACCGTTGGGTCTGATTCGAACACTGCCACTGTTGCCATCATCTCGTCCTCTGACTCTAAGCCGTGTCCACCTTGACCTCTCGATATCTGTGCCAAAAATAACTGCATCTCCCCATCCTTTTCCCGCATCCCTGAGCCGCCGCTAGCCTCACCGTGCATTGCTGTTGTTGCGTCGAGGATTGTCATAGCGGAGGTCGCCTTCGGCCACCGCTGTTGATCTCATGCCGGAGGTCTCCGTCGTCCGCCAAGCCACCGCTAGTGAGTTCCCGCTCCAGCCGAACCTCGTCTCGCTTGTTTGCAACCCACACCATTCAGATCAGTTCGCTGCCATCTTAGTTCGTATGCACGGCCATCTCACTGTAATACGTCGTCCGTTCGGTCGCCCCGTCACTTTGCATCCCACAGCCAACCACCGAGTGATGCATTTAGTCATTCTTCGGACAGTCTAAACCTGTCCAAGCCTCTAAACTGTTCAGTCAATGTCATCGCTCACACAGTTCGAACATCTCTGCCCCTCAACCATTCGATCATTGAACCGTCTGAACATCGTTGCTTCTCGACCATTCGATTATCATCGCGTTCGGAGAGTTTGAACGTCCTCATCTGTTCGAACTGTCTGATCATTTCTCGGACCGTTCGATCTCCGCATCAACCACACCAAGTCATCCCTAGCTAAGTCATCGCTACCTCAGTAGCCACCTCAGCCCTAGATCTGACATGTCACCGTGTGTCAGTGCCACATCAGCACTAGAACTATCCTAGATGCCACGTCGGATGTCACATCAGCCCTACTAGCCACCTATCAGCCACGTGTCCGCCACATCAACCCTAGCTTGCCACATCAGCAAACCTATTTGTGTGCACATTGTTCCATTAGCCAAGTCTACCGTAGATATGTCTTTTCATGCACCGAGTCCACAGCATAGTAGAATTTCTGAATTTTCAGTATTTTCTTTTAGGACTAATATTCCAAGAGTCCGTTCTCTTCCGTCCTAGATCTGATGACCTCATTCTTTTTCTAAATTCATCTAAAATCGAGATCTATCTTTTATTTCTAGTTTCAAAGTTTTTAGAGTTCATTTTAATTTGATTTGATTTTATTTTTGTACTTCGTTTGTTTTCTCTCTCGTTAGATCGCGTATTCGAACGAGCGGAAGCACAACCAAAAGATCAAGACTTCATAATTGAGTAAGTTCAAGACAAGTCATGTCCATTGGTCATGTTGAACCTACGTTTCAATCTGTTATTTATTTATTTTATTTTAAATTATCATGTATTACTAATTTATTACAAATCCTTGTACTTGATAGTTTCTGTCCTAATTGATTAATCACTCCTTTGATAATTTGAATGTTATGATATCATTGTCAACTTAGGATGAGAAATTTCATTAGTGATGCAATACTAGTTATCATATGGGTTATACAATTAATTTTCTTAATCATGCTTATAGTCTTGTGGGTTCATAATTACATATGATCAATTAATTAATTTTAACTTAATGAGATATGGAATCGTGGTTGGTGCCACATTTATAAAATTTGTGTGCCATAACATTGGTGTGTCATTGGTGTTGGTTGTACAAAATTATTTTTCACTTGGGCGAGTGATCGTGCAGTAAAAAAAAAGTTTGGTTAGCACTTCGAGGGATGTAGAAGTCTCATCTGTGTAATGTCTAAGGATTTAACTTTATGCGCCATTGATCTAAGTCTTACCGGGTAATTATTGACTAGGTGGTTAACCTACTCGACGGCGAAACCTTAGCAGGCGGAACAAGGTTGAGGTTGAACATTGTAAAGGTTTTATCATGAACTCTCCGCTGCACACCAAAGAAGTGTGTTAATCGTGTGGCAATATGAGATGATCATATTATGTGGATAAAATTATGCAACCTCTACAAAGTGTAAAACTATTCGAATAGCCATGTCCCCGGTTATGAACAATGCTCGGTGATTTCACATAAGGGGTGGATATTTTCTAAAATTTTGGCTAGAAGAGCAGTAGAAAGTGAATAGTTAGTTCGCTGGTGGTTCATTACGTGAATGGTTGGTTCACATATGGTTCATTAGAGTGAATGGTCAGTTCACTTATGATTATTTATTCATTATAATTCCTTTGATTATAAGTTTTCCTTTGATTATGGTTTTCTATAATTCCTTTGATTATAAGTTCACTTGTGGTTGGTTCACGTATAATTCCTTTGATTATTTATTCATTATAAGTTTTCCTTAAAGATTCGCTTTCAATCTATTTATTATATTTACATTAGATTATTGTTTTCTATAAAATAACATTTCAGCCATTCATTGGTAAGCCTTGCATATTATATTACACTTTTGTTAAAAAAAACTTACTAAGTACCAATGTACTCATGGATTTATGCTTACTATTGCTCAATTGAAGAGGAGAAACTATGTCAACAAGAGGTACTAGAAGGAGGATATTTCGATGACTTCGCAGATTAGGACTTCTCTTCCAAATCGATTAGCTGTGGGCATGTCAAATGGCTATCCTTTAAGCTATTAATTGTAAACTTGGCCATAAGGTCATACTCTGATAATTATTAATATTTGAGTTTTCCTTTATTTTATCGTACATATACTCGATATTTCATCTATGTTACACTGTGTGCGCTAGCGTGATCCTGAACTAGTGCAGTATATCCAGAGAGTCCGGATTTGTATAGTTAGGTCTCGACACTAGTCGTCTAGTGGTTATACGACTTGGCCACGTGTCACCCAACGGTTGGGCGAATTAGGCTAGTTGATAAATTGAACTATATATAACATCATACAAGATAAGTTATCTTCAAATGTTTTAAATGTGGCAAAACTTTTTAATCGGTTACGGTTATACTCCATATAGTACGACCGGGGGGAAGCACCCTCGGGGAAGCCCTCCACCTCAGGTTCTATGCGAAAAGGCCCTCCCAGTTTTGTGAAATCACGTACGGGTCTTTGATTTTTTGCGGAGAGACCCCTGGCACGTTTTTTCTTCCCAACCCCCCCCGCTTCTCCGAAATTATGTGCATGTCCTCCACATTTTCATGGAGGCCCCTCCTTTTATTCGATAGCATCTCGCGGTTTTCGCGAAATTATGCACGGGTCCTTGATTTTATGTGAAAAACCCCTTCGCTTTTTCTGGAAATACGTTCGGATCCTCGCTTTTTCAGATAATCCCCCCTACGAATTTTTGTCTCTTTTAATTCGGTCCACATGGTAACTAGCACAACGTGACGCCGCGCTTGTGCTGCTAGTAATAATAATAGCTTGAGAGTTAGTAGTCTACCAATCAACCCGCACATGATTAACCTGTACCACAAGATTTTAATCCACTCGTTAGTACACTAAAAGCATATGTACGTACGAAATTATTGTTTAATGGGACGACGTACCAAGTACAAATGACCTACGAACTGCTAGTATCATCATATGTAACCCTTTTGATCCAAATATCATAGCAAGGAAATTTTCTAAAGAAGCTAGTACCACCATTATCATGTCGAATGTGAAGTCCAAACTCGGATCGATCAGCGTTAAGAAAATTTCCTACTTATATGTACACTACTTAACTAGCTTCAAATTATAAACGGTGATGCAATATTCTACATATTAGCGGTCAAAGTTTAAAACATTTCACTGTATGCATGTATACTGAAGCTAGCGTCATATATATGTATAAATATACATGTATGATGTTGTAAGGTTAACCTTTACTACTTTGTCTCTCTCTCGTCCGGCCGTAGTTTACATCTAGAAGAATATCCTGCACAGTTGCATGATGATCGATTCTTCTTTCACAGGAAGATATCTTATTTTCTCTGGGCTTTGATTCCTCTAAAGTCGATGATGTTATACGATCTTTTTCTTCATATGGTGGGAGGTCTTGGCGATAGTGATGCCATATATCGATCGATCCTTTGTGTAACATACAAGACGATCAAGTCTGTCTCTTTAATAGCTGCACTTTTACATACCGTTGGTCTCTAGAAATAATGTGAAAAAAAGACTCGGTCCCTTTGGTTCGCAATCAAATAATCAATATATATACGTTGTGAGATACGAAATAGCAAGTAACTATTCTCGGAAGTAGAAAAGAGGCTTATATATATATATGTTTGTGTATGTATATGTATATCATTACTATAAAAAGGATCATCACAGATGGTTCAAATATGTCATCACAGATGGTTTTTTGAACCATCTGAATTTATGGGTTAGTCATAATTGGAAATTATCACAGACAGTTTGTGAGCTGTTTATGATAACTATAATATAGACGATTTGTAACTAGAATCGTCTATGAAGAATACTATCACAGATGACTCGAACAAAAAATCATCTGTAATACTCATACATCACAAACAGTTGTAGCTACCATCTGTGATGGATGGGTATCAAAGACGATAGGTATATAGAACCATTTGTGATACTTTTCTATCACAGATGGTTGGTAGATAGAACCTTCTGCGATGTATGAGTATCACAGATGATTTTTGGTTCAAGCCATCTGTGATAGTTCTTCACAGATGGTTTATACCACAAAACCGTCTGTGATAGTTTATTTTATATCTAAAGTTTATTCTGTTTTTCAGCTATGCCCTTTGAAAATAAGTAAATACAACAGCAAATTCTATTTTCATTAAGATTAGAATCCACCATTAAAACATCACAAGATAACGAGCACGTTAAAATCTAACACAGCAAGGACATGACAAGGACTTACAAGACGTAGAGATCCTATCAACCCAACTATTAAACATAGCAAGAACATACAAGAAGCATAGATCCTACTAGACAACGAAGCTCAATCGCACCGATGAGGCCTCTATCTCGCCCTGCTTATAGGTGGAGCCAGAGTAGATGCTATTGTTAGGCAACTTGTTGACAGGGAGGGACTCACAAGTGAGCGTCGACTGGTCAATCTTGAGTGTGTCACCTCCAGCACCTCGCATCCGTCAGAATGATGTCATCGAGCTTGATGCTGATGTTGTCGAGGCTTGGGGGTGAGGCTGGCCATGAGGGCGGCGGCGGTGTTGCCGGCGTTGTTCTCCTAAATGAAGCTGATGATGGAGCTCATGAAGAGTAACATGACGATGCCGATGAAGTCCTGCCAGTCGAGAGGTCACCCCTGCAAGCATGCATGCATGCCGTGAGTTATATACATGTTACATGCTTACACATTGGTGCAGGGATGGAGAGGTGTACCTATGATTTGTGGGGTGGGGGTTGGTGGGTTTTTATTGGCTGGGATTAGGTTAGAGAGGATCAATAGGCCCAACAATCAAGGACCAGTTTGAACCACAAACCATCTATGATAAATAAACAGCTATATATATATATATGTTGTAGCTACAGACAAAACAGAGAGAGAGGGGTATGGTAGTGGAGAGTTAGGTGAGCAAATGACCTCTTGGTCTTTCCCAAGGGCCCTATATCACATATATATGTGCTCCCTCGGAAGGAGCGTGTTTACAATCGTAACCTTACACCAAAGCCTCCGACCGAGGGCAACTACATCCCTAATACATGGTTTATAACCTTCTCAGCAGGCTAGCTGGGTTTAGGTGGGGGCTACCCCTACAACAGGAGCCTCTCAGGGTGAAGGGCTTCACAGGCCGAAGCCATGTTGCCGAGTCCTTTGGCCCTCTCAGTCCCTACGGCCTGTGACATTGTGTGGTTGTGGGCGCAGATGATTTGGCGTATGTAGGTCCTCATGGCTCCGCGGAGTCAAGGCCGGGGGGCCGCAGCGGAGTCGCTATTGAAGTCTTACGCTGGGTGGTTGCAGTGGGGTCGCATTTGCGGTGCAGAGGTGAAGACCTCGTCGATGCGGACTCCCTCCAACTGACCCGCCGCGCCAGTTCTCTCTGCAACAGCGAGTGCCAGGGTTGCCTCGAGCCACCGGAGTGGAAGGGGCGCCTTCGGGCGTGGTGTGCAGACGCACAGCCGCTTGTTGAAGCGCCATAGCCGAGGGCGGACACGGGGTTGCCCCTCAGGGGTGAAGTTCTCATCGAGAGCGAAGCCGGAGTCGTTCCGCTGAGGCGAAGGCTTCGCGGAGGGCGGAGTTGAGGTCTCTTGGCGCAGCCATATCTGGCCTGGGGGGCGGAGACTTCATCGAGGCGTCGAAGCCGTTCACGGTCTCGGAGCCTTCCCCCCACGGGGCCACAGCTGTCGCCAGGGCCGTGCTGCGGAGCCGAAAGCCTCGAACGTGCGAGGAGTGGTGTGAAGACCTTTGTTTGGCGCGGGTTGGACCAGGCGTTGCCGCGCAACACCTTTGCCGTGAGGCGAGTCCTCGCCAGTCGGTCGTTGTGCGAGTCTTTGAAAAGATCAGGCGATGCGGCGATCGTCGTCACGTCCCGAGGAGGGGTACATGCGGCGTTGCCTGGTTGGTGCGCCGTGGGATGTCAGCAGGCTTGTGACCGCGAGCCCGCGGCCGTTCCCAAGAGAGGCGGGACACGTGTTGAGCCATCTTGCGGACGGTTACGCTTCCCGATCGTGGGGGGGGGGGCGAATCAACGGGCTCCCGCTGGTTGCCCTCCCGATTGTGGGACGCGAAGGGGCTGTATAAAGGGCGCTTTATTGGCGCACAGGCGTGCCTCTCGTCCGCGTGCGATCGCTTGGTTGCTCTGTGTTGTTGCGCGAAATCCACCCGCGTCTGCTCCATCAATCCTCCGTGCAGAAAGAAGGATGGCAAGCCACGGAGATTCCGGCCGCTGGCTTAGCGGTAGTGCCTCGTCGGGCCAGCACGGCGCGACGCCGCTAGTAGTGGAATTTTCGGTGGTGGCTCCTAAGCCATTGCAGGCCTGCAAGCAGTACGACGCCAGGCGGGGCTCGCAAGGGCACTGCTCCGGGGTGCTAGGGTGGAGTCTTGCCACGAAGGAGACGATCGCAGCCCTGCTACGGGAGAAGAAGATAGATGAGCGCGACGGGGCTCGCCTGCCCGCCTGTGACGAAGTGTAGCCTCATCCCGAGGCGTCAAAGGCGATTGTCTTCGCTGCATTTTTCGAGGCTGGGCTCCGGATGCCGTCGACACTCTTTGTTGGTGAGGTCTTGCAGGCTTATGGATTGGAGTTGGCGTAGCTGACCCCGAATGCAATAGTTCGCTTGGCGGTGTTTGCCTGGGCAGTTCGAGTGGAAGGCGCTCATCCCCGCGCGAGCTTGTTCGCCCTTCTTCATGATGCGCGCTGTCAGCCAAAGAGAGTCAAAGGAGGGGTGCTGTCCAATTTTGGCAGCGTCCACTTTGTGGTGAGGTCGGGCTACGCACATCTGGTCCCCGCTCTAGCGACGAAGGAGAAGTGGGAAGGGTGGATGCGACAGTGGTTGTACTACCGCGTGACGCCGACCAGCAACCTGCAGTGCCGGGGTCAGCCGATAGCTTTCGACTGCTGCCCGGGGCTGAAGCCGGTGAGCGACGATCAATGGCAGGCGCAGAGACTCGGCGGCGTCACCCTCCGGTTCAACATGCGCGATCTTGCCGAGGAGTTTACCATGTATGGGGTGTCTCCGCTCTCCGGCCTGTGGAGATATGCGCGAGGTGATACCCAGCGGGATGGCGTCCGCCCCTCGGTGTCGTCGCTGCAGCAGCCCCCCGGGCGCGGTAGGTACTTCGACCGTGTGTTGCATATATATATGTAACTGTTGTAAATGGGGCCACACTTCGCGTGCAGTGCTTTCGTTGGAAGACGCGGAGCGCGCCATCGAGGCCTTCCTGGGGCCGTACACGCCGAAAGAGCACACCCTGCGTGAAACCGCGACCGGGCCTGCGAAGCTAGGGCGGATAAACCGGGTGTGCGAGGTCCTAGGCCTCGTTGTACTGGAGCGCCTAGTGCCGGTGCGGAGCTCGCCACAGCCTCTGGCCACCTAGAAAAATATTCCAAAGTGACCACGATGAAGCGCAAGTCTGCTGGGGCTTGGGGAAGAGGTCCGACAATGTCGATGCACCACCGTGCCAACGGCCATACCGGGGGGATGGGGTTGAGGCCAGTGGGGGGTCTGTGGATGACCCGTCCCATCCATTGGCAGCCTTGACACCGGCGCATGAGTTCTTGGGCGTCAGCGACAGCGGTTGGCCAGTAGAAGCCCTGCCTAAATGCCTTGCCGACGAGCGACCTCGGCTCCAAATGCGAACCGCAAAGGCCCGCGTGGATTTCCGCTAGGAGGTGTTGTCCCTCTTCGCGCGAGAGGCACCGTAGGAGCGGTGCGCAGACCCCTTTTTTGTAGAGCACTCCGTCGAGTATCTGGAAGGATCTGGCGCGGTACTATAGGCGGCGGAGCTCGACAGGGTCGTCAGGCTCGGCGATGCCTTGTAGGAAGGTGTAAATTGGCTCTCGCCAGTCGCCCTGACGGGTGATCTGGTGAACTAGGGCCGCGTCACGATTGTCCTACGCGATGTCCACCGCGTGCAGGACCTCGAAGAATGCGCCTTCGGGAGCGGGGAGTTGTTGGCTGGCGGTTTTTGCGAGAATATCCACTTGCTCATTTTCCACTCGGGGGATGGCCTTGACCGTGACGCCCAGGAAATGTCGCTCCTTGGCTCACACAGCTACCAGGTACTTGGCGAGGTCGGGGTTCTTGGCCTGGTATGACTTGTTGACTTGCCCCGCCACTAGCCTTAAATCCGTGCGGACGAGGACTCGCCGCGCGCCCAGAGCTTTGAGCTTCGCTAGGCCGAAGAGTAGCGCCTCGTATTCCGCGGTGTTGTTCGTGGCGGGAAACGCGAGGTGTGCCGAGTATAACAGGCGGTGTCGCTCCGGCGTAGTGACCATCGCACCCACGCCCGCGCCGGAGACGTAGTAGGCGCCGTCGGTGTCGAGCGTCCACACCGGGTCCTCCGGCTGCTGGGCGTGCTGGGCCGCGGGGGTCCACTCCGCCAGGAAGTCCACAAGGATTTGGGACTTGATCGCTGTGCGCGAAGCATATGTCAGGGAAAAAGGGGCGAGTTCGGCTGCCCACTTACCGATGCGTCCCGTGGCCTCTTTATTGTGTAACATCTCCGCTAGAGGGAACGAGGACGGCACAGTGATTGGATGGGCAAGGAAGTAGTGTCGGAGCTTTCTCAAGGCCATGACTAGCGCATAAGCCAACTTCTCAAGCTCCGTGTACCGCGTCTTAGCGCCTTGGAGGGCTTCGGAGACGAAGTAGACTGGGCGCTGATGAACGCCCTCCTCAAGAATGAGGACGGCGCTGAGTGCTGTCGCGGAGGCGGTGAGGTAAAGTAGGAGGGGAGCCTCTGGTGCGGGGGCGACCGGCGTGGGTAGGTTTGCAAGGTGCTTCTTGAGGTCATCGAAGGCACTGGCGCAATCGGCGTCCCAACGAAACCCATCACAGCTGCGCAGGGTTTTGAAGAAAGGCAAGCCGCGTTCCGCTGCCTTGGACAAAAAGCGGCTCAACGCAGCCATGCGGCCAGCGAGCCTTTGGACTTCCCGTGTCGTTTTGGGCGGCTCCATGTTGAGGTTTGCATTGACCTTGTCGGGGTTGGCTTGGATACCGTGCCCCAACACCAGGAAGCCCAAAAGCTTGCCCGCCCGCACACCGAACACGCACTTGTCTGGGTTGAGCTTGATGCCCGCCTTCCGAAGATTATCGAAGGTCTCTTGGAGATCCTGGCCGTGAGCGGCCAATTGCTTGGTTTTGACGACTACATCGTCGACGTAAGCTTCGACATTCCTCCCCAGTTGGGAGGTCAGCGCCAGCGCAATGAGGCAGGTGAAGGTTGCATCGGCATTTTTCAGGCGAAGGGCATTCTAACAAAGCAGTATGTTCCTATCGGAGTGATAAAGCTGGTCTTGTCTTCGTCATCCTTGGCCATGTAGATTTGATGATAGCCGGAGTAAGCGTCCAAGAAGCTCATGAGTTCGCAGCCGGCAGTAGCGTCGACCAGTTGGTCGACGCATGGGAGAGGGTAGTCATCCTTCGGGCACGCCTTGTTGAGGGCAGTGAAGTCGATACACATGCGTCAGGCACCGTTGGCTTTCTTTACCAGCACCGGATTGGCGAGCCAATCTGGGTGTTGGACTTTGCAGATGACGCCAGCCTGCAGGAGCTTCACCACTTCTACCTTGGCTGCCTGCTGCCATTCAACGGACATACGCCGAAGCCTTTGCCTGACCGGCTTGGCGTCCTGGCGGACCGCTAGGTTGTGCTCAATGAGGGAGCGGTCCACACCCTTGATGTCCTCCGGGGACCATGCGAAGACGTCTGCGTTGTTCCAGAGAACCTGGAGTAGCTCTTGCTCCATCTCCGGGGGGAAGCCGTCGCCTATGGAGACGACTCGACCGTCGGCCTGGAGGGGGACCCTCTTGACTCCGCCCTCCGGTCGAGGCATAGGGGTCCACCCCGGGGCGGATGGTGTGTCCGCCTTGTGCTTGCCTGCGAGGGCGTGCACCCTGCGGCGGGGGCTCGTAAGCTCCGTGCGTCGGGCGAGGTCTTGGTCGCCGAAGATAGTGATGACACCTCATGGGCCCGAGAGCTTCAGGCACAGGTAACCATGATGTGAGACCGCCCCGATGGAAATGAGGACAGGACGGCCTAGAATGGCATTGTATGGACTTGGGGTGTCCGCGACGTCGAAGATGACACCCTCGGTCCTAGTGTTATCGCACTGATGGAAGGAGACCTGGAGGTATACTTGGCCCAATATACTTAGTGATCGGCTGCCAAAGCCGTCTAACGGGGTCGTCGACGGCTGTAGTCGACCGCGAGGGATTCCCATGCGGTCGAGGGCCTCCACGAAAAGCACGTTCGCCGAACTACCTCCGCCAACGAGGATGCGCCGGACGTCACATCCTGCAATGTCGGCTCGGACGAGCAGAGGGTCTTGGGGGGGGGGGGAAACTCCACGCCTCAGGCATCGGTAGGCGCGAAGGTGACTTCGCCTTGAGGTACTTCCGGCTTGGGCTGCTGCGAGGCTCCCGACGACAAACCTCCGGAGATGACATTGACGACCTGAACCTGCGGGGGCGTTCGTTGTAGCTTTTGCGAACGGGTCACCGGTGCGACGGCCGTCAGGGTCTGCGGACTCCAAGCCTCTTGCATGGCCCGCACGGTCTCGCGGAGATCTGCCAGCTCCCGTTGGAGCGCATGGACGGCCGCCGGCAGGGATCTTTGCACTACCAGCGTAGTCAAAACGGGCAGCGCACCTGATCGTGTTGGCTTGACAGCCGCATTACCTGCCACGCCAGTGTGGTGGATTCCTACATTGCTGACCCGGTTCGCAGTACTAACGGGACCGCTTGGCGCTTCGGTACCGGGGGCGAAGATGGTGGACATGTCCCCGTGGGTGCCGACGCTAGTTCCCTGTTCCGCCCGGCCGGTGCTGTGGTAGCTGGCGGGGTCGGGGTTGACTGTTGTGTCGGCGAAGGTGGGGTTGGAGTCAACCGCTGTGTCGGCGAAGGCAGGGTTGGAGTCGACCGCTGCGTCGGTGAAGGCGGGGTTGGAGTCGACCGCTGCGTCGGCGAAGGCGGGGTTGGAGTCGACCACTGCATCGGCGTAGGTGGGGTTGGAGTCGACCGCTGCACCGACGAAGGTGGGGTTGGAGTTGACCGCTGCGCCGGCGAAGGCGGGTCGGAGTCGACCGCTGCGTTGGCGAAGGTGGGATTGGAGTCGACCACTGCGTAGGCGAAGGCGGGGTTGGAGTCAACCGCTGCGCTGTGAGTGTTGTCATTCACTCCCACGGCTGCCAATGCCGACGCCTTGGTGCCGACGCTGACGCGAGACCCCGCCGTGATCGCCGTGACCCCTTTCCTCCTCTTCGCCGCCGATGATGTTGGTGCCATCCTTCTTGAGGTCTTCTCGCTTCCGTCGTCCCCACGGACGGCGCCAACTGTTGTGGCTACAGACCAAATAGAGAGAGAGGGGTATGGTAGTGGAGAGTTAGGTGAGCAAATGACCTCTTGGTCTTTCCCAAGGGCCCTATATCACATATATATGTGCTCCCTCGGAAGGAGCGTGTTTACAATCGTAACCTTACACCGAAGCCTCCGACCGAGGGCAACTACGTCCCTAATACATGGTTTATAACCTTCTCAGCAGATTAGCTGGGTTTAGGTGGGAGCCACCCCTACAACAATATATATATATCAATGCAATGAAAACAACTAGTCTCATATTATAAAATAGCAAAGTTCTGTATGGCTTATATATATTTGTTTGAAAGGTTTTGATGAGATCTACAACTTTGTAGTTGAGGCAAATCCCAAATTCCAAAGGAAAGATAAAAAATTTTGGGAAAAAAACTAAAAACTTGTGACACAAATTTAAGGCTAAAGATGGCCAATTTTTAGGATCTTAGAAGGTGACGGGCACAAGCCAATTGTTTTTTTGGATTGAGCTCGTCATTAGCTTTCCAACGAGTACAAGAACGTCAAAAACAGACACCGTATGCAAAAGTTTTGCCCATTTTACTAAAGTTGTCTTAGAACAGAATCCTAATCAGGCTCAAGTGGAGATTACGAAATTTTAGAAGATTGCAAGGTGGTAAACATATCATAGATGGTTTTTAATACAAACCTTCTATAATAACTTAATTACAATAAATAGTTTATAATACAAACCATGTCTGAAGTATCAAAGAAAGTTTAAATAAGAACTGTCTATGATATTTGGCAACATCACAGATGGTTTTTGGTAAGAACACTACTACAAAAGAGGCTATACTGGACAGCTACATCACAGAAGGTTCATACGGAACTATCTGTGCTATAATTATCATAGACAGTTCATGCGAAAAACTGTCTGTAATATTTTCACAGACGGTTATTTATACGAACCGTTTGTGATAATGTAAACACTACTACAGAAAGCCTAATACTAGATGTCAAATCACAAACGGTTTGACAAAACCGTCTGTGAACGACATTAACACAGACGGTTTTAATTTGGATACCGAATGTGTTGATGGCGTCGGAGAAAACGAGTATCACAGACCGTTCTTACCAATGAACCGTCTGTGATATTTCCGTGTCACAGGCGGTTTTTATTACAAACCGTCTGTGATAATCTGGCATTATCACATACGATTTTTTATTTAAAACCATCTGTGATAAGCTAATTATCATAGACGGTTTTGTATTACAAACCATCTGTGATAATGTTAGAATTATCACAGATGGTTTGTAATACAAAACCGTCTGTAATGTTGTCTGTCCGATGTTAATATATAACTATAGAACGGTTTGTATTACACATTGCTTCTAATAACTTATAACCTACAGAACTACTGAGACAAGAGATCATAAATTAAAGGCAAATTTATTACGAAAGTTGCACATAAAGAGATTCCCAGATTCTAATCTTCAGGGTTTCGTACGCTTCTTCGACTTTGTCCGTTGGATCAGCCGTTGAGTTCTCGAACGCCGTTAAGATTGTCCTTGCCCTCAGCACTTCCTCCTCCAGCCTAGGCAAATGATCAGTAGCATAGTCCATAATCTCGTAGAGGATTGCATTGTAAGTTTCCTCAGAATCTACCATTTCTGCTTGATCAGCAATGCTATCCATTAGTCTGTGCAATGCCACAAGAGCTTCTTCCGCTCTATGCACATTGTTGAGAAAAACTAGGGTGAGGGCTGTTTCCCTTTCTTGAGCGGCAGCGAGATGCCTCCGTCGATGGCGGATGATCAGGTTGAGCTGACGGATGAAAGAAAGTTGGGGAAGGAGAGCATTGCTGGCCGCCTGTACAAGGTTCCGGCTAAACAACTCTTGATGAACAAATGAGAGGAAGGAGATGATCACTGAAGCCATATTGCATGTGCTGCGTTGAGAATTAGGCCAGCGCGCATATTTAACCTTTAGCAGAGACGGTTCGTATACCAAATTAATGATCGAGACGGTTCGTATACCGAGACGCTTCGTATAACGATAGTCGCTACTGAGTCCCGATGGCGCTATCACAGACGGTTTTATTTTGGAGACCGTATGTACTGAGTATCACAGACGGTTCTTACTAACGAACCATCTGTGATAGTCAAACATCACAGATGGTTCTTACCAATGAACCATCTGTGATAATCGGGAATATCACAGATGGTTTTTAACCAAAAACCGTCTGTGATGGTTGATATCACAGACGGTTTTTAACTACAAACCGTTTGTGATAGTCAAGTATCACAGATGGGTTTTTTTTAAAATCGTCTGTGATAATACTGCTATGTATTTATTGCGCCGCTCAGACCGCATCTGTCTTCATTTCGATCTAGATCTAGCCCGGTGCTGCAGCTGGAGGCGGCAAGGCTTTCAGGCTATTTTTTTGTGGAAGGAGGCTTATTTGGCAGGAGAGCTTTGAACATTCATTGAGTTCTTGGTTGCCCTAGATATGGTTAGTAATGAAATTTGTTTTTGGTTGCAATATCAAAATAAGTTTGATCTAGCTAATTAATTTTTGGTGAACTGTTATATATATACTTTGAAGATCTAGCTAATTTAGATTTAGCTAGCCTCAATTCATGTGGTATATATGTAGTAATAATTAATTAAATTAATTTTAATACTAAGTTGTTATATATGTACATTATATAGGACCAAAGCTGGATGTATACCGCAAACCGTGTGGGTGAAGAGTACATTAATGGCATGTCTGCTTTTACAAGAGCTACCGAGGAGGATATGTTGAATAAGGGGATGGAATATATGTATTGTCCATGCACTGACTGTGAGAATTTGAAGATGTTTAAGAATCGAGAGCAGATTGAAACGCACTTGATTCGGAGGGGTTTCAACAAGGGGTATACGGGTTGGACCAGTCATGGCGAAGTCAATGATATACCGCCGGATGACATCGCCGGCGAAGTCAATGATATACCGCTGGATGACATCGCGCGGCGAAGTCAATGATATGCCGCCGGATGACATCGCCGATGAAGTCAATGATATGCCGCCGGATAACATCACCGGTGAAGTCAATGATATGCTGCTGGATGATGATTGTGGTTCGGATTCGGATAGGCTGCACGATGACAATCTGGATCAGATACTTCGTGATGTAGAAGAGAACTATGATGAGAGAGAGTATATTAAATTCTGAGGCTTGATGGAGGACTCAGAGAAACCTTTGTTCACGTGTTGCAGGTCAAAGTACATGAAGTTGTCAACTGTGCTTGAACTGTTGAAATTGAAGGCAAGTAACGGTTGGTCCAACAAGAGTTTCACGACGCTGCTAGGTCTTTTAGCGGACATGCTTCCGGAGGGAAATGAGTTGCCTAAAATCATGTATAAAGCCAAGAAGGTTCTTTATCCATTGGGAATAGAAGTAGAAAGAATACATGCATGTCCGAACGACTGTATCCTCTACCGTAAAGAGTATGCAAACATGCATGTCTGTCCAGTGTGCAACGCATCCCGATACAAATGTAACAATCAATCAGATGATGATGGCGAGGGAATAGAGGTGAAAAGAGGACCTCCTGGAAAGGTGGCATGGTATCTTCCTATAATTCCCCGTTTGAAGCGGATTTTTGCGAATCCAAAGGAGGCAAAATTGCTGCGATGGCACTCGGAGGAGCGCAAGAAGGATGGAACGCTGAGACACCTTGCTGATTCCACCCAGTGGAGAAACATCGATAGATGCTTTGCAGATTTCGGTACAGAACCAAGGAATATAAGGGTTGGATTGAATACAGATGGAATGAATCCTTTCAGTAGCATGAGCAGCCGACATAGCACTTGGCCCGTGACTCTTTGCATCTATAACCTTCCTCCTTGGTTATGTATGAAGCGAAAGTATATTTTGCTGTCGATACTTATCCAAGGGCCAAAGCAACTTGAGAATGATATTGATGTGTACCTAGCGCCATTGGTAGAAGATCTAAAAGTACTGTGGGACGAAGGGGTACAGGTGTGGGATGCATACAAACGAGAGAACTTCACTTTACGCTTCTTATTGTTCTGCACTATAAATGATTATCCTGCCCTTACTAACCTGTTAGGCTAGAGTACAAAAGGTGCCAAAGCTTGTACTCACTGCTTAGATGGTACCGAGAGTGTGTGGCTGAAACACTCACGCAAAACCGTGTACATGCGTCACCGCCGATTCCTTCGGAGGGCTCACCCATACCGCAAGATGAAGAAACAATTTGACGGAGAAAAGGAGGACGGTTCAGCTCCAAGGCATTTAAATGGAAAAGAGGCTTATAATATGGTTAAGGATTTAGATGTTGTCCTCGGAAAAGGCCGTAAATTTAGGGGTCGTGAGAAGAACGTCTGGAAGAAGAGATCAATATTTTGGGACTTACCTTATTGGGAGTACCTAGATGTTTGACACTACATCGACGTCATGCATGTAGAAAAGAATGTATGTGACAGCTTGATTGGTCTCTTACTGAATATTCGTGATAAAACAAAGGACGGCGTCAACGCACGGCTTGACTTGGCTGATATGGACATTAGGCGTGAGTTAGCACCGAGAACAACAGATAATGGACGAATGTACCTTCCCCCTGCATGTTACACTCTGTCCAAGGCTGAGAAAACAGAACTGTGCCTGTGCTTGCATAGTGTCAAAGTTCCGTCTGGTTACTCCGGCAATGTGAAGAAACTTGTTTCGATGCAAGATTTGAAGTTAAATAGAATGATTGTCATGTGCTGATAACACAGATGCTCCCTATTGTAATTCGGAATATTTTGCTGATCAAAATCCGAGAGACAATCATAAGGCTATGTTATTTCTTTAACACAATTGCTCAGAAGGTCATCGATCTCGAAGGACTAGATGCTCTGCAGGACGAGGTGGTGATGACTCTATGTCATCTAGAGATGTATTTTCCTCATTCATTTTTTGATATCATGGTCCATCTCATTGTTTACGTTGTGTGGGAGATAAAAATGTGCGGACCCGTATTCCTACGTAGCATGTACCCATTTGAGAGGTTCATGAGAATTCTCAAGTCCTATGTACGGAATCGATCTCGACCGGAGAACAGCATCATCGAAGCTTATGCAAGCGAAGAGGTCATTGAGTTTTGTGTCGATTATATGGCTCAGATTCAACCGATAGGTGTGCCTCAATCTCGTCAGGAGGGGAGGCTCAAGGGTATCGGAACTATCGGAAGGAAAGCAATCACTCCAGATATGGACGCGTATGCGCAAGCCCATTTCACGGTCTTGCAACACATGACTGAAGTGGCCCCTTATGTCGACCAGCACAAGGATGTGCTTCGGCAACAAAATTCAGAGCGGCCGGATGTTTGGATCATGAGACAACACAACAGTCGGTTCAACCAATGGTTGAAGGAGCAAATCACTAGGAGCTCGTCATGTGAGATGCTGATATGGTTGGCAAAACGGCCAACATTTACAGTTGTGACATAGCAAGGATATGACATAAATGGGTACACATTCTACACACAGGCTCAGGATGTAAAGAGTACTAACCAGAACAGCGGTGTTCGCATAGATGCGTTCAGTACTGATGGGGTGAGAAACTCGTACTATGGGTTCATAGAAGAGATTTAGGAGCTCGACTACGTGATTTTCAAGATCCCCTTATTTCGCTGTCGTTGGGTGCATCTCCCCTAGGTGAAGGTTGACAAGTACGGTGTCACTACCATGGACCTCCAACGTGTCGGGTACAAAGACAAACCAGTCGTACTCGCCAACCAAGTTATTTAAGTTTTCTATGTAACCAACCCGGGAAATAAGAAGCGCCATGTAGTTCTTCATGGAAAAAGGAGAATTGTCGGCGTAGAGAATGTAGTGGACGAGGAAGAATACAATCAATTTGATGAGTTACCTCCTTTTGGAAATGGCATAAGGGTCGACAACGAACAACGTGACGAAACTAGTTACGTACGCATTGATTATCATGAAGGGTTAATTTTTAAAGGAAATAAGCAAGTAGAATGAGAATGGCGACATATATGTGGGCATTTGCATTAATGTATATATATAACAATGCATGTATGGGATGTATATGTGAATTAGCATTTATGTATATAACAATGCATGTGTGTGATATATTTGTGAATTTACATTTATGTATAAGTGAAAATGTGTGATATAGGTGAATTTTGAGAATGAGTCATCAAATGTATCTCTATGTTCATTGGGCTGTTGTAAAGAAATATACTGGGTTGTTGTAAAGAAATAACTACAGATGGGCAAAGGCTTATTGAATGCTGGTTGGTGCAGTCATATTAACTACAGTCGGGCAAAGGCTTATTACAGACGGTTGTAAGTTTAAACCCGCCTGTGATTATTATCACAGATGGTTCTAAGCTTCGAACCGTCTGTGATATTTATTATCACAGACGGCTCTTATCTCATAACCGTCTGTGATATTTATTATCACGGACAGTTCTAATCTTAGAACCGTCTGTAATAAGCCTTTACATATAACCCCCAGCTAGGGTTTTGCGCGTACAGTGCCAGTTATTAACAATACCAACCCCAAGCCCGTCGCCACCGCCTCCGTCCCCCCGAGGCCGTCGCCGGCGTCGAGCCCGTCGCTAGCCGCCTCCGTCGAGCCCCCGAGCCCGTCGCCGTCCCCCGAGCTGGTCGCCCTCCTCTTCCTTCGGGCCCGTCGCCGGCCGCCTCCGTCCCCCCGAGCCCGTCGCCGTCCACCTCCGTTGACGGTCGAGCCCGTTGGCCGCCTCCGTCCACGCTCGAGCTCCGCTCACATCGCCAGAATCCCCTCGGTGAGTGATCTTCAATTCTACGTAGTGATCTTTTCTGTTATAATCAATATTGTTCATATTAAATGAATGTTAGATTGATTATGCTGATTTTAGATACATGATATTTATGTTGGGCATAAATTTCTACTTGAATAACTTAAAATGTTTATATGTGTATATGTTGATTAAGTCATTTTTATGCTTCTGGTATCATGCATGTTGTATATCTAGAAAAGAATAAGCACTTGAACATATATTCTTGTTATTTCATAAATCTTATTGTTGTTAAATCTTACTGTTATGCATATGCATATGTATATGTATATATATGTTGCTAATGAACTTAGATATGTATATGTATACTTGAATATATGTATACATATATTGGAATTGAATTTAAGTATGTGCTTATACCGCACTATTTACGTATATGCGAAGGCCAACATGTCATCCGCGCATTCTTCAACTTCATCGCCGGAAGCGTCTGTTCCAAAATCAACACGCAAAGCAAGAGGACTATCGAAAAAGCCTGAGGGCCGATTGACCATCACAGAGGTCGATAGATCTGGGACCCCTCTCCTTCCTCAGAAAGCAGCAAGGGCATTTCGAAGAACGATCGGAATAGTTGCACGAGAACGAATTGAGATCACATTCGATTCGTGGAAGAGCGTGAGTGAGACTCGGAAACGTGAGATGCTGACAGAGATTTTTGCATCGTTTGAGATCCCAGAAGAACACCACGACTTCGTGCAACATTGTGCCTTACTTGTGGCATGCAAAGCATGGAAGAACATCAAGAGCGTGCTTGTCAAGGACTATGTGGAGAAGGATCTAACGCCCTTTGATAGGTATCCCTTCCTGGAACCACAATAGGACGAGTTTAAGGTGATAAAGATGACCGAAGCTTTCAGAAGTGCAAGCGCGACACACAAGGCTCTCCAGGCAAAAAACACGCATCTCCACAGACTCAGCACAGCTGGGTATGCGGGTAAAATCTGCAGTGGAGACAAGAGGACGAACATGCAATCCTGCGGAATACCGCCCCGCCATTTGCCACGATCCCGGACGAGCACGCTCGAAATTGGATTAGAGCGAGGTCATCTATGTAGATTGTAATTACTCCCTGCAGACCAGGAAGTGTCCCACCGTCTGGTAAGATATCCAACTACGTAGCTTGTAATTACTCCACAACTTCCCTGAAAACTAAATGACATGTCGAGCTCTTGCAGGATACACTGAGTGTCGAATCTTCCCAGGGATCATTTCAGTCAATTAGGGAGAAAGATATACTCTCCGCAGCACTGGGAAACAAGGAGCACCCGGGTCGTACGAGAGGCCTTGGGTTTTATGTTCCTTGGAAACAAGGTTTCTCAGATAACTCCGAATTGTATCGGAGTAAGAAGAGAAACAAAGCCGAGCGTGACGCACGGCTACGAGAGGAGATCAAGGCATCTCTTAGAGAGGAGCTTGCTGATTACGTCAGAGATGAGATGCGAAGACAAATAAAAGAAAATCAGCAGGCCACCGCCGCCGCCGCTCCTGTGCTAGCCAGCCCCCTCCACCGTCGGAGTAGCTGCGCATCCAATCCTACGACGGAAAGCGAGGGCAGATTTCCTGTGGACGACATCCTGGAAGCTACGAAGTGCAAGCTCCAAGTGAGATATGCCTCCGTTGCCTTGTGCTCTGCTTGGGGCCTAGCATATCCGTCCGGTGAAGGGGCTATGGTGCACCGAGCACATTTAGCTCTAGGCTTCGAAAAAGTGTCTGTGGATGGTGTGCATGCTAATTTTGAGGTCGTCTCGCTACTGAAGCCCTCCAACGACGAGATCGTGACTCTAGGGTAAGCCATTGAAACCTTTGTCCAGTGGCCTAAAAGAGACATCTGCCTGGAGGCTTCTTCACCGGTGGCAGGTTCATAAGGGCAATACGAACCAGAGCGACTTGCACTGGTGCCATCTCCACAAGGTCTATCTCCACCACTGCTACCTGCACTGGTGATGAGTCCACGGGAGTTATTCTTAGTGCAACAACTTCCACCGGTGCTACCTTTACCCTCCACCTACAGCTGAGGTAGCAAGGACAGCCAAGGCAGTAAGGGTAAAGCAAAGAAGACCGATGATGATATCCCGTACCTGCCATTGGCCCGTAAATTCGTGCTTAGAGAGCCGATGGTCGACCCGGTGAGGCGCCTCCCATTACTACCAGTTAGTTGCAATAAATTACACATGTGGTATATGGAACAATCCAATAAGCCAAAGCCAGAACGGTGCTCAGGTATCACTGTCAAATTTAGGATGTGTCATTTCCAGCAAGAATTTCAAGATGGTGTCTTCGTGGAGACCTTCGATGATTTATTTAATCTTTTCACGCTCAACGCTCTCGACGCCTCACTCGTTCGATGCTGGACGCTGCAAGTGTGTACAATCACAGTCTCTGTTCATGTCATACCGATAAATGTCATATATAATTTGTTGGTTTCGTGTGTGTGTATATATGTAGACACATGGTGACTATAGCTAGATCAACCAACTCATCAGTTGGTTTCTTGGACCCACACATGGTCGCCAGTTCTACCATCAACGAGAATACTGCATTCGTCTAGAGATACATTACAGCAGCACTGCTGGCTTACCGCGATAAGGAATATGTACTTATGCCCTACAATCAGGAGTTTCATTGGATTTGAATAGTAATTGTACCAAAATAGAACAAGGCAATATACCTTGATTCGCTAAGTAAGAATAAAACCGACTACACAGTTGTCCGCAAAGTAATCGATAGGTAAGTACATTTTCTCCATACATACCTATATTGTACTCTTTCTTTCCTTCCGAATGACTAAGGTCAATTTTTTCGAATCACGTAGGGCATTCACAACATACGCTGAAAAGGCACAGCTCTCGACGCAAGGGGCCAAAGCCATGACACATGATCTAAAATTTAAGGTATTCGCTAGTACATATTAATTAATCTTATGCAACAGTTGGTAGTAATGTCTCTTGAATTAACATATTCTATTTTTTGCAGTGGCACCAGCAGCAGCCGGGCAACATGTGTGGATTCTACGTTTGCCACCATATGAAACTACTCATCGATTCCTCGAAGATCACCAATCCCAATTCTAAGCTTTGTCAATATTCCCATAGTTACTTCATACTTATCAAGCTATATATATACTCACATTGATATTCCTATTGACAGGCTGCGTCCATCCCGAAAACTGCATTGAAACAGCCTAACCTTGAAGGAATTCTAGGAGAGAGCACCAACTTTTTGGTGGCTAAAGTCCTAAATCCAAAGGGATAGTTCCACAACGTACAATGATTTTTTTATTGCTCTTATCACTCCGGAATCGAGGTCTCGCAAAAGAAATAGATCCATAATCAACGACTTGTCAAGCTGCACAAGCAATACTTGGATGGCAATCATGCACCATCCAAGTATTACTTGTGCAACCTGACAAGTTCGTTGATTATGAATCTATTCCTTTCGCGAGACCTCGATTCCGGAGTGATAGAGCAATAAAAAATGCAATGTTACCATCTAAGTGCAAATGCAATGTAGATCTTTTGCAATTGTGTATTGTTAATGGATATTTTACTTCATTTCAATTAATTGATTTGTGAAATGGATGTTTTATGTTTGTGAAATGAATTGAGATATGAATTGGATGTTATATGTTTCTGAAATGAATTGAGATGTGAATTGTCTGTATGTGTACATGTTGATCTACTTGTTTCAGAGGGTATGGCTAGCATTTCCTAAGGCTAGCTAATAAACAGAAATAGATCTAGGGGTAGGAAAGAATATCACAGATGGTTTGGTTTGTAACTATAAACCGTCTGTGATAGATAGCATCACAGACAGTTTGTAAGAAAAAACCATCTGTGATATGTACTCCACAAACGGTTTGAAAACCGTCTGTGATAACCTTCGATTATCACTGACCCATAAAGTCAGACGGTTCAGAAAACCGTCTGTGATGACGTTTTTGAACCGTCTGTGATAATGGTTTCTGTAGTAGTGAAACCATCATATACAGTTCCTATTAATAACCATCTGTGATAATTCACAGACGGTTATTTTTACAAACCATCTATGATAATGGTAGACACCACAGACAGTTTGTGGTTGGAACCATCTGAGATACGTATTACCCAGCGTGGTCTCGATAGATCTGTTTTCATTGCACTGCATTGAAGGAGGTGGCTGGCCTTGGGGAGTTTGGTAAAGACCACTTGTAGATTGATTTGTTCTTGGTGATTAGAGGTTAGTATTTGCTTCTAATAACTTACATGCCTTGTACGTAGTAGAGAGATGATAGCTAGGTTTTTAGATCTAGCTACGTACATACCTAGGTGTAACATCCCAAAAATTTGCCTTCTTTAAAATTAATTCCAAAATAATTATTTAAAAATATTTAGATTTTATTTGGATTATTTATGTAATACTGGAGGAAAGATATCAAAATCTCGATTCCAATCTGAATTCCCAAATTCAAATTCCAATTCCATTCCCACCTAGAATTCAAAATATTGAATTCAAATTTTGAAAATTCAAATTCAAATATCTAGAAATCCAAATCTCCAGAAAAATGCCATTTTATTTTTTTGGGTCCAATCTAATTTTTTTCCTTCTATTTTCTTATTCATTTCTCTATTTTCTTTCTTTCTCTCTCTCTCTCTCCTCCTCCATTAGAGCCGAAAATGAAGCTTTTAATGCAACTGTTTCTTCCTTCTTTAATCCCCAAGCAAGTGCGCAATGAAAGCCCCTAATCACCCCTCTCTAATGCCGGCCATTTCCCGTCCTTTAAACCTCTCTAAAACCGCCGGCCGTTCCTCTCCTTTTTTTCCACCTATAAAACCCCGTCCCCATTAGCCGGCTCCTTCCCTTCGGTCTTCCCTCTCCCCACTGCCCCTCCTCCACCTTTCGGCCGCCACCCTGACCGCCGGAGCCATTGTCCCGGTCACCAAACGACACCGCCACCGCCGAACACACTCTCTCTCTCTCTTCCGCGTGCACTGCTTTTTCTCGCCGCCGCCGCTTTCTCCGGCCACCTCCCGAGCCGCCGCCGGTAAGAGCCATTTTCCCTTCGGTCTCCCTGGTGTCCTGGTGTTCTTTTTCATTTCATTTTCCTCGCCGGCAAGCCATCACTCGGCCAAACTTCACTCTGTGCATGGCTGCTGTACACTGTAGCAAACAGCCAAGCCGTTGAACACAAACTTTGTTCTTGTCCATTTTTTTTCTGTGACAACTTTCAAATGCTCGTTCTCCCTCATTCAAACTCCGAATCTAGTGAAATAAATTTCTAAATTCATCTAAAATCATAACCTTTCTCCAGATATATATTTTATATTTTTTGATTTTATTTGTATTTATTTATTTATTTACATTTATCGTTTCGCGCGTAGAACTCGACGTTGCCGAAGATTTTTCTGATCCGTAGCAAGAATTTCCAGACAACGTGCAAGAAGGTAAGTCTCCTTGACCATTTTGCTCCTAAATTTTGTAAATGATTTTATGAATATTTTAAATTTAATTGCATGGCTATGTTATATAAATCGATAATTTTAATTGTAGAAAATTTAGATAAATACCCAAACTTGTTATACTCTCCTTTGGAATTGTTTACCATGTACCTTTGTCAACATAGGATACCCTTTGGCTCATAGATGAGTTAGTATTACTTTTTGTGAAATTTAGAATAATAGTAAATGCTTAGTCTAACTATTCATTTTCAATTATCTGTATGGGAAAAATCTATTGGTGAATGATTTGAATTTATGTGTTTGTTAAATTAGTGGCAATAGAGGTTGTCACTGTTATTTCAAAATAAAAGGAAATATATAAAATAAAATTAGACCAGGGTGGATGGAAAGTTTGGCTGGTGCGGGTTTAGCACAAGAACTTGAATTGTGAATGTTTCACCCTAGTCACTTAAGGACCGACTCTTGTGTTTGTCCAAACTGAGCATTTCCGTACAACCACAAGTTAAAATGGGTACGACCTAGCTGACTAACCTATGATAGTTTAGTTTAGATGCCACCATTGGAAAATAGGTGCTAGGGATTTACTGGATTACTCACAGTGAGGTACAGAGATTTACTGTACTCACACGGCGCAAGAGGGGGCTTCTGACTGTGGTGGATTTAACCCTTCAGCGGTAAAACCTCAGCGGGTGGTGTCCAACTAGACTAGAGTAGGGGAAAATCTTTGTGATATTTTATCTGGATCTCATGTCAAAGGAAACATGTTGACTATTAAGATAATTTATCTCTTGTGGGTAAAGTTGTACAAACTCTGCAAAGTAATAATCTATTCGAATAGCCGTGCCCACGCTCAAGGGCAGGCAAGGAATGCATTCGCATGGTAGACCTTTGATTTTGACTATAAAAATAAAATATTTTGGAAAACTTGGGAGTGGATGTAACTCTCAGAATTTTGGTCTAGTGGATAGAACCAGTTCAGGTGATTGTAACCATCATTTTTGAACCTTGGCGGATATAGCCTATGTTATTAGTGTAGGTGGATGAAACCTTCACTAAATTGCTTATCTAATTTCAATTATTGAAAATAAGTTGTTTAACAAGTTGCTTTTAAGATAAGTATGTAAATTTGAAATAAAATGTTGATTTCTGCGAAAAGAACCATATAACATTCCTTTGTTAAACCCTGCATCTAATGCATTTTTCTCAAGACTTGCGGAGTACATTTTTGTACTCACACGCTGCACTCCAAATCCTATAGCAGAAGACTATGAAGCTCAGGAGGATGATTATCGCTACTTCGAGGAAGCTGGAGGAGAAGGCTTTGCAGAGGACTAGGTCGCGTTGCTCCAGTCAAATGCCTGTGGCATATTGATGGGCCATTCATTTGAATGTTTTTGCTTCCGCTGTATTTTGTTTGGTGTGGTTCTGTGAACCTCCGTTGTAAGACAATGGCCAAGAAGTATGAACTTCAGTTATTATTGTAATAAAGCGTGGTTGGCAATGTATCAGTTTCTGTTTAACTGTGTGTACTAGCATTGATCTGGGACTAGTACTGTAATACACAGGGGGTCCAGGAGTTTCAACTCCGGGTTCCCACACTAGGTTTAGAGAGAGATGGTAGTTTGCTCTAATTTAAGAATAGGTCAGTACTCCTAGTTTACTTCAATATATTCTTACTTGATGTACGTGGCTAGCTACTTAATTTAGATATGGATAATTTATTATAAAGTGAATGACAATTATGTGTGTAAGTAGCTAAGCTAGTTAGCTATAGTAACATTAATAATCTAATTCGACACTAGCTAATTTGTTACATGTGTAGCGTAGATAGACCAAAACTGGATATACGTCGAGAACCGTGTGAGTGAGGAGTACATTAATGATGTGTCGGCTTTTAGAAGAGGAGCCAAGCACGATATGTTGAAGAAGAGGATACAATATATATATTGTTCATGCATTGATTACGATAATCTGAAGATGTTTACCAACTTAGTGCAGAAGCTCACTTGATTCAAAGGGGTATACATGTTGGACCAGTCACCATGAAGAGAAGATTATACAAGAAGGTAGTTATAATATCATCGAGAGAGACAACGATATGACAATTGCAAATTGTGCTTTCGATGAGGATAGGACATAGGATAACAATCTGGATCAGATGCTACGCAATGTTGTAGGGAACTATAGTGAGAGAGAGTTTGGTAAATTTGATGGCTTGATGGAGGACTTGGAGAAACCTTTGTTCCTGGGCTGCAAGCCGCAATAAACAAGGCTGTCATCCATTCTTGAATTGCTAAAAATAAAGGCAAGCGAGGGTTGGTCTGATAAAAGTTTCACGACATTATTAGGTCTCCTAGCGAACATCATTCCAGAGGGAAATGTATTGCCGAGAACCACCTACCAAGCCCAAAAGTTTCTTTGTCCATTGAGAATGAAAGTAGAAAGAATATATGCATTTCCGAATGATTGTATCCTCTACCGTAAAGAGTATGCAAGTTTACATATTTGTCTGGTGTGCAAAGTATCCCGATACAAGCGTACAAATGACTCTGATGATGGGGAGGGCATCGAGGTAAAGTAAGAGCCTCCTACTTAGATATTGTGGTATCTTTCTATAATTCTCCATTTGAAGTGTTTATTTGCAAACCGAAGAATGCAAGATTGCTATGTAAGAAAGATGGAATGATAAGACACGCTACTGATTCTGTCTAGTGGAGGAACATCGATAGGATGTTTGTAAACTTCGATATGGAACCGAGGAATATAAAGTTTGGGTTGAGTACTATACAATCATGTTCTACATTCATGTAATACCGATAAATGTCATAACTCATTGCTTGTGTATAGATCCATGATCCAACAAATTCGGCGATGGCGAGAACCGGTGGGTTTTCTTGACTCACACTTGGTCTCTAAGTAATCGATCAACGCTAATGCATTCTTCATACAAGATTACATAATAAGGGGATTGCTTACTCACTTTGACAAAGAGTGCATCATGGGACCCTTCAACCAATGGTAAGTACTTCACTGGTTGCCATACAAGTTTTATTTGTTCTTTATACGCAACATGAGCTTAGAATTAATTACTATGGCGACATATATGACTAGGTCTCATTGGATTCTGATTGTGGTTATACTAAAATGGAGCAAAGTAACATACCTTCATTCCTTACTTAGGAGCAACCCTGATTTTACCCGTGTGCAACAAGCAATTGACAGGTAAACTCATTTCCTCCATACATAAATCTATTGTAGTCTTCCCTTCATTTGTAATGGCCGAGGATAACTTTTTGGAATCACGTAGGTCATTTAGCGCTTATGTTGCCTAAGGAGAGAGACACAAGAAATCCAGCGCCACACTATGACACAGGACACAATTTCTGGTATCCGCTACAAGACAATAATTCTATATCACACTTCTTTATAATGCCTCTACAACTGACAATACCCATGTATGTAATTCTATTTTTGAAGTGCCACTAGCAGCAACAGGGCAGCATGAAATAGCCCAGTTGTTTATGCCAAAAAAATTATTTTATTTAATAAAAAAATAATAAAAAATAAAACAATTGCTTTTGTTTTCTTAAGTCTTAAAAGTTTAATTGCATAAAATTTTTGTTTTAAAAAGAGGCTATTGTTGTGGAAAATAATTCGAAAGAAAAACTTATGCTTTATTAATATCAGGGTATTTGAAATTCTGCATAAAACCAATTCAATTTAATTAATTGCATTTTTTTTCTCTGGAGCTAACTTGGATTTTTCTGGATTTTATTTCAAAGCTTGAATTGAGCAAATCAAAAATTTTATTTTATAAAAGCCAAAATAAAGTTATTTCTTTGTTCAAAGTGAAAAATAAGTTTATTACATTTTCCTAAGTCATTCCTGGGTTTATAAAAATTTTCAGAGTTTTATAAAGATTTAAAACTCTCCTTTTTAGAGTCAAATTGTGTTTTTGCAAAATCTAAATATCAAGATGGGTTGAAAATATTTTTATTAATTCAAAAATCATTCCAGATAATTCTCTGATTTTTTCTGGAATTTTCAAAATTTTATTTGATATTTTTCTGAGCTTTTTAAAGCCTTCAAAGCTTTTCTGAAAATCTGGAAAAAGATTTAATCCCAAAACCCTTTCGGGCTAACACGTGGAGCGTTCGGATGAATCCCCGCCGCCGGAGCCAATCGCCACCGTCCGTCCTCACTTCCCGCCTCCCTCTTCTCTTCGGGCGACAAGTCTCGCGCATCGGTCTCAAGTCCCGCGGCCAGGTCGAATCCTCACCGCCCACTGCCGCTTACCCCTTCGGCCCCCTTCACTTCAATCGAACGGCCCGGATTAAATCCTCCCCCACCTGATCAATCCCCACCGTTCCTATTCACTTACCGATTCGCCCGCTCCTCTCTTCCCCCCCCCCGCTCGACGCGTGGCTCGATCCGCACCATCCCCCATTGCCGTACCAAATCTGGTCCGCCCATAACCACTTATCCCCTTGGCCCTCGCCCGAACGGTCCCGATTTCAGCTCCGTTGTCGGATTGAATCGCAACCGCCCGCGTTCACTTACCGGTTCGACCACGATCCAACGGCCGATCTCTCCCCTTGCGCCACCTGTTGTGAATCTGGACCGCCGCCCCTTCCGCCTCTTTTCTCCTCTCTCTCTGGCACGCGGGCCCCACCCGTCAGACGTCTCTTCCCCGCCTCCTTCTTCCTCCCGAAACCCCGTCGCCGCCATTAAAGGTTGGAAACCGAAGCTTTAAAGCTTCGGTTTCTTCCGCCATCTCCGCCCGCGTAAATGCGCATATTCCTCCCTGTGTTCTACCGCACCCGAGCCGCACGTTACCCCTCTCCTTGACCTCGCCATTACGCCAATTAGTGCTCGGGGCCACCTGAAGTCCGGCGAGAAATCGGGCATCCGTTACTCCTCTCCTCAGCTATTTAAACCCTCCCCGAGGACCCCCTCTCCACATCTCACCTTTTCCCTCTCTCATTTTGGCTCGATCGCACCCGTAGCACCACTGCCTGTGCAACCTCCGCATTTCTCGCCGGTGAAGCTCCAACGAGCAATTCCAGTCACCCCGAGCCTTCCCGTGCCGCGCTGCCACCACTCCGGGCTTCAGTGGCACAAGGCGCATCTCCTCCGTTGGTTGTCCGAGGCCAAGGATCCCTGGAGCTCCCCACCGCCGTCAAGCCTCTCTCCGCCGCCGCTCTTCACCCCCGTCGGCCTCCTCCGGTCGTCCTCGAGCCCCACGCCTGGTACCAAAACACTCCCCGCGTCTCCCTCTTCTGTTTGGTGCCCTCGGCCGGCGCCGCCGCCCGCCGGAGCGCCGGTGAGCCTCGGGCCCAGCGCCTCCTTCCCGGCCGACCTGGCCACATCAGCGGGCGCGAGCGCGCGTGGCGCCTTGGTGGCAGCCACGTGCGTGCCACCTCGGCCCGGGCGAGCCGCGTAAGCGCCACCTGGCGTCCCGACCGCCCCCGTTCCGACCACCCGCGCGACGGTCCGTGGACCCGGTCCACCGTGCACCGACCCCACATGTCAGCCGCTCAACTGATTTTAAAAATACCAGGGCTGACGTCATAAAGCCGTTTTTCCGCTTAAAAATATTTTGGCCGAAAATCAATTATGGTGCTGATGTCATAATCTCAGTTTTTCTTTAGAAAGTTAATTCGGAAAAGTGCCTACTGACGTCATAAATCTCTTTTTGGGTTAAAATTAATTCCAGAAAATAATCTTTTTCTTTTAATTGTATTTAAAACTTCTAAAGGTCATAACTTCTTCATTTTAACTCCAAATTAACCCATTCAAATTTCTAAATTTTTCTAAAATCATGAACTTTCCATTTCTGGCATTATTTTGAAAATTTGAATTTTACTTAAATTTTTCTTTGAATATTTTTGGTAAGCCCAATATTTAAATTTTGAATTAAAATTACAATTCTTTTAATGTCTCAATTCCTCTCCAAAATTTATTCTGTCCACATCCAAAAACTCAAATTCTATCTTTCAGTTTACATTATAATTTTTGAAGTTTATTTGGATTTTATTTGAATCTTGTTTTTGGTTTCTTTTGTTGTGGCTCTTTGCGTAGATTTAAACGATTCAGGAGAGTGCGACTTCGACGATTTCCAGCAGGACTTCGATCAAGGCAAGTTACACCTTTGACCATGTTGGACCTATTATTTCAAAATTATTTAAGTTGTTTTACTGTATATGCATGCATATCTTTATTCAAATGTAATTCAAATCAGTTTAAATGTTAGATATACCCACAATCCTTTGAATATGGCCATTTTGAATCTCGAATTCATATACCTTGTCACCCTAGCTAAAAACTAGTTAGTACCATAGTATTAACTAGAAATTTTATAGAAATGCTTAGCCTGGCTTAGTATAATTTTAGGTGGGATTAATCTTTCACATGAAATGACAGCTCCTTTTGAAATCTTGACTTCGGTGAGTCAAGGATGGTTTATGAAAATGGTTTAAAAATGAAAATGGAAACTTATGATTTGGACTTAGGCTATTGGTTAGATGGTGGGGTGCCGGCATGCCTCGTGTTTGGTGACACCTGGTTGATTGTCGTGCATGTGGGTATGCGGTTGAGCCTAAATCAACTTAAGGACCGTTTCTGTGAAATATTTTACGAAGTCACTTCGTACTACCATATGTCCGGTATGGGACAGACCTGACTAAGTAATTTGTGAAGTTCCAAATATAGTTTCGCTATAGGCTGAATGTGAGCATGGCGTAGGCTGTGGGAAGTCTCACATGGCACCAGAGGGGGCTCCAACTCGTGGATTTGAGTTGTGGTGAAACCTTAGTGGCGGCGTAATTATTTTGGCTATGGATCATTGGAACAGCCTTGTCATGATCTGCTCGCCGCACACCAAATGAAGTGTGCTTATCCGGTGGCAATATGGGATGATCATGTCTTGTGGGTAAAGCTGTACAACCTTTGCAGAGTGTATAATCTATCTGGATAAACGTGCCTATGGTCACGGGCAAGCTGGGTAAAGTTTTTCATGGATTAGACTTTGGTTTTTAAAATGGTTTCTGAAAAAGCTTATGGATGGATGGATGGAACCCATGACCAGGTGGGATACCTGCGTGTAAGTTGGTGTTTGGTTGGAGCCTGCACTGACAAAATGAATCCATAAGAGATTTTGAAAAGCATATGGATAGATGGAATCCATGTGAAATCTTTTGAAAAGATGGACCAGGTGGGATACCTGTGACTAGGTTAGTGTTTGGTCGGAGCCTACACTAATGATATTACTTTGATAAATTATTATTTCTATCTACTGTATAAAATTCAGCTTTTGTACTTATGTTATTGTATTTAAATTCAGTACTGCTTTTTGCGCAAATAAACTTATTAAGCCTCCTTTGTTATCCCTATGCATGCATTCACTCTATTAAAACTCCTGGTGTTAAACTCCTGGTGTAACTTGCGTAAGTACTTTACGTGCTTACCTTGGGAGTACTTTATATGCTCACCTTGCTAAAATCTGTTGCCAGAAGGATGACGTCAACAACTTCGGTGAGGATGGTGACGACTAGGCCGCGTCTTACAGTCATTCGCTTGTGGGCAAGCAGGATGGGCTGTACCTCTACGTTTTATTCTTCCGTTGTTTTATTTCTGTTGGCCATGAGCCTTTATTTGTAAACCTTGGCCATAAGGCCCGTTTAATAAAGTGGGATTGTTTTGCATGATATGTATCCCTGTTAACCCTGTGTGCACTAGCTTTTCCTGGGATAGTGCGATTTACACAGAGGTACTTGGAGTTGTTACTCTGGGTCCCGACACAGCGTATGTGGATACTACGTTTGCCACCATATGGAGGAAATCATGGACAGTAAGATGAAAGATCCAGAGGTTTGTCAGTCTATCAATAATTAATTAATTTTTGATCATCAATATGTATGTATATGCTAATAACTTAACACTACTAGTGATAGCATGTGATATTCGACAAAAGTGCAATCAATTTTAACAAACTCCCCAAAATTCGAGGAAAGCTCTCCCAATTTTTGATAGCGGAGGTCATAAACAACACTGGAGAGTTCCACCCGAGCGATGATAATTAAATTTTAAAACATTGGATGCAATTGTAATAACTCAATTGTGTTTAATGAAACAATTCATTCAAACGATTGTCTTGTACTATATATGTGATCTGCTTACATTGTTTAGTTCATTTGTGATATCTGTATGATGATTGTCCCATGCTATATATTTGTGAGATCTTCTGTTTACTTCAGAGGGCATGGTTAACATTTCGTAAGGCTAGACGAAAAACATAAACTAACATAATTTTTCAATTAGCTATCATAAATGGTTTGGAACACCAAACCATCTGTGATGAATATATATCACAGATGGTTTTTAAAATAAATCGTCTATGATATTTTTGCTATCACAGATAGTTTTAGAAAACCATCTGTAATATTTCTGCTATCATAGACGTTTTTTTAAAAAAACCATCTGTGATATGTCCACTATCACAGATAGTTAATATAAAAAACCATATGTGACACCGACATATCATAAATGATTGAATTGAAAAACCATCTGTGTTTTTTACCTATTACAGACAGTTCAAAAGTTATCTGTGATAACCACCTATTATCACTGACACATAAATTTAGACGGTTCGGAAACCGTCTGTGATGACCCTTTCTGTAGTAGTGGAATCGTATGTGATACTTCACAGACAGTACTCACCATGAACTGTCTGTGATATTATTTCTTCATAGACGATTTTTAGCACTGGCATCAACATAGAAGGTCTCTAAACTTAAACCGTCTATGATTGTATTTAACACTGACGGTTTTGGTGAACCATTTGTAATAAGACATCTAATATAAGCCTTTATGTATGTATGTATATTATATGTATGTAGAGAAAGTGCTGGTCCAATAACTGCTATGAGATAGCCTCCATTTGGTATTACATTGGCTTTTCAAACGGGTGTGTGTAGTAATCATCTAGATGTTTTTTGAAATAATCATTCAAATTTTGTGACTCTTAGATTAAGATCCAAAGACCCTCATTCTTTCCCCCTTACTATATAATTTATCTAACCTTAACCCTATCCTCGACCCCAAACCCAAAGCTTCCACCCTAACCCCGCCGCCGCTCCGCCCCTCCCACAGCCTCCTCCTCCTTTCTCGTCGGAGTAGCTCGACATGTCTCCCACTACTACCCCCTACCCATCTCTGTCGTGCTGCCCCCGCCCATTCTAACAGCTAGTACCTTCTGCTACCGTCGCCCTCCAGCACCACCCACTACCCTCCTATCCTACTTGTCGCCCCCACCGCCGCCCACTGCCCCCGCCCTCCCTCTATGCTCAGGGAACGGTGAACCTTACGCATGGGGATGAGATTCTCTCCTCGGCTCGCCGGCGAGGAGGAAGAAGGGGTCGTCGAAGAGGAGGAAGAAATGGTCGCTGGAGAAGAAGGTGGAGGTGGTGGTACTTGAATCTTTGCGTACATCCAAAGATTAGAAATTTGGATGATTGTTTAGAAGAGAACATTTGGATGATGTTCATCAAAACCTCTTTTGAAAAAACACTTATATTGTTTAAGTTTTAGATTTATCAGTTAACTGAAAACATTTTTAGATATATATAATAGCAAAATCTTATTGAAATTGATAAAAGGACTCCCAACCCATAGACTAGCTAGAGCTGAGTTGTTTGATTTGCATCCTGGTTAATTTTGAGCACATAAACATATCGAGCAAGATAATATATAAGGGGAAGAGTCCCAACGCAAACAGCACCTTAATTTTCCATGGACCAATATAATTGCCCTAGCTTCGTACACGTACAAATCAAACTCTCAATCAATCAATTAAGTGCATACTTCCAACAATTGTACGTACGTACTCAGGTCGTATAGTTAACGCCCAGGCGTGTTAGCGAAGATATATTATATAGCAACGACATATGTAGCTTGTAGCCATCAATTCTTGATCGATAGATGGATTGGGACGGAGGATTTGATCAGCGGTCGGGAAAAAAAGAAGCTAAAATTAATAAAAGAGGTCGATCGATGGAACGAAAAAAAATCATAATAAAGAAATCATGTGCACTGCGTTTCTTTCTCGATCCATCAAAACGGCGCTCGTTGAGGTGGTTAATCAATGTGTCCCCCCAACTAATCGGGTCGTGTTATGTGATAATTTCCTTTGCTTTGTTGCCGTCGCCGTCACGATTAGTGGCCATTGATCTCTCATTCTCACACATGGACAGATGGATCGATGGATATGGTCATGGCTCATCCTATGCTTACAGCCACAAATTTATAGTAGTAGCTAGGGTAGCCCCTCAATTCTCTGTAGGAAAGGGGCAGTATAATGTTCACTACCACCTCAATTATTACATGCATGCATGACCTCATGTAACATATTAATATTTCCTTGTGCTTAATTTATTTTCTTGATGCATTTGGGTCGATAACTTTTCTAATATGGGTCCACATTTTTGAAACACCTCAAAAATTCAAATGAATTTTCTTTTCTTTGAGTTTCTTTTGAATTTGAGTCTTTACCTAATTCGGTAACTCCTAGCCAAAGCCCGCTTTCCTTTCTTGGACATTCCATTTTCTTCATTGACCGGCGCTTTTCTTCCTTTCCGCTTCTCTCCTGTGCCACTTGTTGGTAATGTAATCAATATTTTAATTTCAAGTTTTAGTAGGAGACAAAAACAATATACTAGTGATACACAACTAACTACTAATAGTAGGCTACTCATCATACTTCAGAATATATACAAGAAAAATATAGTATCAAAGTCGTACGAACACACGAACGACTTACTGTTGCGTTTGATGAAGAACAGGAAGCAGCGCATGTGTGATGCAGTGAAGGCTCGATGCAGTGCATGATGTAGTAGGAGCGGTCGCGCAGATGCGCTGCCCAGAAATCTTATTGCCATCCCGTGCAGGTTCTCTCTGCGACAATGGTTCAGAGATCCCGCTCCCCTCTCTTACCAGTGCACGCCGAGAAGAAAGGTCGACGAGGTTCAATTGCTCAACACTTCGTACAAGAGTGGAAGAAGACAATGGGAGAAAGGAATGGAGGAGTTCAGTCCAAACCTAGACGTCTCGAGGCTTCTTATAGACATCCTAATTACTCTATAGTAACTGACGTCATTAGACTGAAATAATACTCAAGTAACTGACTCCGTTATTCACTAGTAACTGCTCGTATTCAAATCAAATATTTAAGCAGTCTCATTACCAATCAAAAGAAGTAACCGACTCCATTATTCACTGGTAACTACTGATATTCAAATCAGATTAATGAAAATTAAGCAGTCTCATGATCAGTCAAAAAGAGAGACGGTACAAAGTTTAGCAAAAACAAGGTGGACATGGTCTGCCAAGTGGCGTGCCACATCACGGCGCGGCCGCGCGTCGCAAGTCACAAGTCACGCGATTTTTACGCGAAAATACGCGTATACGCGTGTGTGTGTTTAGCCAAAGCCATCCTCATACCATCCACTTCTATAATTCAATGAGTGGCACGGACTCCACCTTATAAATTAGTCTCCCCCACTTTACCTAAGCAATGTGGTACTAAATCTTGCATGCTTTGGAATTAAAGAAAATATGCCTCAATTATGGGCCTAATTTCAACAATCCCCCACCAATTCCAAAGCAGGAAGCACATAGATATAAAATATATTGTACTAACGTGTTGTTTAATATACGAGTCTTATAATATAAGTCCTGTACGGGTTGAACTTACACCTAGATTAGCAAGATTCATCTTCTCACTGCTAATGAATGGACCATACCTTGAATTCACAACTTTTCGTAATCAGACTTCAGTTGAAATCTCAACTGATACTAGGCTACCAATGAACCATGTCTAAATGGAGCGTTATATGGTCATGCTCTCTTATCTGCTCATGAGCATTCTAGAGAATGTCTTGTTGTCGTGAACTACAACCGAACAGTTAGGCTCAAGTAGGTGTATTCTTTCTAGGTATCCTGTAGGCTAATATATTTTCCTCATTTGGACAACAGAATACATTAAGATTTTATACCAACCTTCTATACAATTGAGAGTACTTTATTTATTAGGACATGGGTATAATTAATATGTACTCTCTTGTTACAACATCAACTTATTTTTCCTATTACCTAAGTCACGGGATCTCTGATCAAGAAGGCATAGGTTACCATTGTGATGTAATTTAAATGGGCCTCATTCCCATGTCCATAGAAGCAACGGAAATCGTTTTTCATGCTAATCCCTTTGTAAAAGTGTCTGCCAAATTTTTCTCAGTGTTAATATAATTCATAGCTATCACTCTGGAGTTTCTCAATTTTCTGACAGATTTAAACCTACACTTCACATGTATAGAGAACTTCATATTATCCTTTGTACTTGTGACTTTGGTCAACACAGTTTGATTATTACAGTACATCAGGATTGCTGGTATTGGTTTCTCAACCAACGGTAAGTCCATCAGAAGCTCTCTTAGCCATTCAACCTCAACAGTAGTTGTGTCAAGTGCTACAAGTTTCGCTTCCATGGTTGACCTCTATGAAACTGTAGCAGCAGCTAAAGTAAACACATAACCACTTGTAGATTTGATCTCATCAGCATCAGAGATCCAATTGGAGTCACTGTAGCGCAACACTCTTTCAAATGCCTCCTAGTGATCATCTCTTGGGTTAGAAGTAAACTGACTTAATTTGCTCACAGCAAATGAAATATCAGGTCTAGTGGAACCAGCTAAATACATGAATGATCCAATAATTTGTGAATATCTCAATTGATCTTTTTCTAGTCCCTAATTTTTTCGTAGTTTAATACTTGCATCATAGGGAGTTGGAGAAATTTTACAATTTTTAAAGCCAAAATGGCACAATATTTTCTCAGCATAATGGGATTGGCTCAAAGTAATCCCATTCTTATTCTTGATCAATTTAATATTCAAAATAACATCTACCTCTCCTAAATCTTTCATATCAAAGTATCGAGATAAGAAAGATTTGACCTCGTCAATTACGACAGTATTTGTTCCAAATATAAGTATGTCATCCACATACAAACACAAGATCACTCCTTAACCCCCCACCATAACGGTAATATACACATTTATCAGCTTCATTCACAATAAAGCCAGCGGTTGTCAAAGTCTTATCAAACTTCTCGTGCTATTGTTTAGTTGCTTGCTTTAAACCATACAAGGATTTTAATAATCTGCATACCTTATTTTCTTGTCCAGAAATCACAAAACCATCAGGTTGATCCATATAAATTTCTTTCTCCAACTCTCCATTAAGAAAAGCTATCTTCACGTCCATTTGATGAACATGCAGACCATAGGAAGATTCTAACGTAAGGAGCACTCTGATGGTGGTTAATCTGGCGACAGGAGAATAGGTATCGAAGAAATCTTCTCCCTCTTTCTGGGTGTAACCCTTAGATATAAGTCTTGGTTTGTACTTCTCAATAGTACCATTGGGCATCAGTTTCTTTTTTAAAACCCACTTACATCCTACAGGTTTGCACCTAATAGGTAGATCGGTGATCTCCCAAGTCTCATTAGCCATGATAGAGTCTATCTCGCTACGGACTGCCTCTTTCCAATACTCAGCATCAGAAGATGCATAAGCTTCCAAAAGAGTCTTTGGCACATCGTCCACGAGGTATACAATAAAGTCATCACCAAAGATTTTCTCAACCCTTTGTCTCTTGCTCCTTCGAGGAGCTTCTGCGACTAAATTATTGTCCTCCTCGTGGATATCATAAATTGGTTCAGAAATGGTGGAAAGTTCGGAAGTTTGATTATTCTTATTTTTGATATTATCGATTTGATCATTCTCAGTTCATGTTGAAGTACTGCCTACTGTTCTCATAGGAAAGATATTCTAAAAAAATAAAGCATCTCTAGACTCCATTATTGTATTAGCAATAATCTCAGGAGTTTCTGATTTAACTACTAAAAATCTATAGACTGTGCTATTTTGAGCATAACCTAGAAAAATACAATCGGCTTTTGCAATGGTATATTGACTTTTGCCAAACACCCCCAAGTTCGCAGAAAATTAACATTATGTTTTCTCCTCTTCCATCCCTCATATGGAGTATTTCACTCTTTTTAGTGATTACTCTGTTTAGGACGAAAGTTGCTGTCAATATAGCTTCCCCCACCATATCTTAGGCATACCAGAACTCTAACATAGCATTAACCAAGTCTGTTAGTGTCTGGTTTTTCCTCTCAGCTACCCCATTTGATTGGGGTGAATATGGTGGTGTTAATTCATGGATAATACCATGCTCAGAACAGAATTGAGAGAACTCATGAGAGATGTACTCTCCTCCACGATCAGATCTCAATCTTTTTATTTTCTTTTCTAGTTGGTTCTCAACCTCGGTCTTATAAGTTTTAAAGTAGTTTAAAGCTTCATCATTAGTTTTTAGCAAATATACATAGCAGTAGTGCGTTGCATCATCAATAAAAGTTAGAAAATATCTTTTGCCTCCTTTTGTCAATAGTCCATTCATTTCACACAAATATGAATGAATAAGATCTAATGGTGTTAAGTTCTTTTCATCCTCTAATCCTTTAAAGGGTTTTTGAGACTGTTTTGCTTGCACACATGACTGGTATTTTGATCCTTTAACAATTTCATATTTTGGAATTAAATCTAATTTGGACATTCTCACAATACTATCAAAACCAATATGACAGAAATGGGAATGCCAAATATTTGCCTTATATTTATTTAAATTTGTTGCAATATAATAATACTCTAAAGTACTTAGGTAAAACAAGCCTCCGCTCTCATAACTTTTACCAACAAAGTTTCCGAACTTATACAATACAATTTTATTCGACTCAAAAACTAGCTTATAACCATCCCTACATAGGAGAGAACCACTAATAAGATTCTTGTTTATTGTAGGAGCATACTGCACGTTCTTCAAGTGGACAATCTTCCCTGAAGTAAGCTTCAGATTCACCGTGCCAACACCAAGAACAGAAGTATGCGAGCCGTTTTCCGTTAGGACGAAGGAAGCCCCTGTTGCCTGGTAAAAAAAACAAGAAAATATCAGAACATACGTGAACATTAGCACCAGTATCCACCCACCAATCAGTAGATTGACATGATGAAAAGACAACAGGTGGATTACCATACCCTCCTGAAGTTGAGGCCTCGCCTATGATCACGTTGACAACCTTCTTCTTTGGCTATTCACCATCCCTAATTTTGCGGAAGCGACAGTCATTCGCTATATGACCATATTTTCCGCACACAAAGTAGGTGATGTCATTCAAATCCTTTTTCTCAGTTTTCTTCTTTTTAAAGATAGTTGTCTTGTTCGGTTTGTTGGATTTGTACTTCTTTGCTACAGTCTTTTTCTCAATGAAGTTTGCATTGTTCTGACCAGAGGTGCTTGGTACATCTTTTGCTCTTGGTTTTTCTTCCACATCGAGGGCAGTAATGAGATCCTCAATAGAAATCTCTTCCCTCTTGTGTTTCAGGCTAGTGGCAAAATCCCGCCAAGAAGGAGTGAGTTTAGCAACAATGCCCGCGGCCACAAACTTAGGAGGTAACACACAGCCCAGGTGTGCAATCTTACTGACTAGTAGCTGGAGGTCATGAGCTTATCCAACTACGGACTTAGCCTTATCCATGCTAAAGTCAAAAAATTGCTCACATATGTAGAGTCAGCGACCAGCCTCTGCCTCTGCATATTTGTGCTCTAATGCATCCCACAACTTTGTGGCGGACTTGTAGTCCATGTACACATCGTAGAGCTGATCTGCCAGAACAGTCAGGATGCAACCAAGAACAGTGTTGTTTGCATTCCCAACTGCATGTACTGCTCAATCGTAAATGGATACTAGGGGTGGACAACCCACCATAGCCCCGAAGACATGAGCCAAAACTTGACTCTAGTCTGCCATCTACGAATGTTTTGACCATAAAACCTCTCAGGTTTCATCGCATCAGAAGTGCTAACCATTTCAGTATTACAAGAAATTTCACAATAAGGTTTCTAGATTGTTGGTAATATAGGCAATATTTTAATTCTAAGTTTTAGTAGGAGACAAAAATAATATACTAGTGATGCACAACTAACTACTAATAGTAGGCTACTCATCATACTTCAGAATATATGAAAGAAAAATATATTATCAAATTCGTACGAACACATGAATGACTTACTATTGGGCTTGATGAAGAACAGGAAGCAGCGCAGGCGTGATGCAGTGAAGGCTTGATGCAGTGCAGGATGTAGTAGGAGCGGTCGCGCAGATGCGCTGCCTAGAAACCTTATTACCGCCGTGTGCAGGTTCTCTCTACGACAATGGTTCGGAGATCCCGCTCTCCTCTCTTACCGGTGCACGCCGAGAAGAAAGGTCGACGAGGTTCAATTGCTCAACACTTCGTACAAGAGTGGAAGAAGACAATGGAAGAAAGGAATGGAGGAGTTCAGTCCAAACCTAGACATCTCCAGGCTTTTTATAGACGTCCTAATAACTCTATAGTAACTGACGCCATTAGACTGAAATAATACTCAAGTAACTGACTCCATTATTCACTAGTAACTGCTCGTATTCAAATCAAATATTTAAGCAGTCTCATTATCAGTCAAAAGAAGTAACCGACTCCATTATTCACTGGTAACTACTGATATTCAAATCAGATTAATGAAAATTAAACAGTCTCATGACCAGTCAAAAAGAGAGACGGTACAAAGTTTAGCAAAAATAAGGTGGACATGGTCTGCCAAGTGGCGCGCCACTTTACGGCGCGGCCGCGCATCGCAAGTCACAAGTCACGCGATTTTCACGCGAAAATACGCGAATACGCACGCGTGCGTGCGTGCACGTGTGTGTGTTTAGCCAAAGCTATCCTCATACCATCCACTTGCATAATTCAAGGAGTAGCATGGACTCTACCTTATAAATTGGTCTCCACCACTTTGCCTAACCAATATGGTACTAAATCTTGTATACTTTGGAATTAAAGAAAATGGACCTCAATTATGGGTCTAATTTCAACACCACCGAGTCGACTTGGCTTTCCTCGCACTGCCATTCCTAGCTGAACCAACTGCAACTTTGCTTGCCTCGTAGCTGATGCGCACGCTCCTGTGCTATTTCATCCTATCAGCCCACGTCTTCATGCCAGAGGTTGTACATGCTTAAAACTGCTTTGCCCTCATTGGAAAGCAGTCAGAGAACCCTTGTGCCATGGTAGAAACTAAGAAAACTCCTCTCCCTGCCAGCCAAAACCACTACCTATTGAACTCCTTAAAAGCCAAAAATGGAAACCCCTCATCGAGGAGAACCCGGTCATAGCTTTGGTTGTCATCGGCAAGCTTCGTTGGTGTCCTTTTCCCACACTGCCAACTTCACTCTACCTGATGTCCTATAGCAACCTGAGGTAGAAGATGGCACACTGCGCTTTTGGGCCAAGCGCGCGTAGGGAAGGAAGGTAGCTGATTGGGCCACGTGTGTGTGCCTGGGCCATGCACATGAGGAGGCTGGGCCTTAGTAGGCCATGAACCTGGGAGGAAACCAGGCCGAATTGGCCCACTAGCTAAAATCTTGCTTGGACCGAGCCCCAATAATATCTAACTTTAGCCCAACACTATTGCGTCTTGTGAAGTACTGTTCACCGATGACCTGATCCACTTCCCTTTAAACCCGATCTAGTTACTATTGGACCCGCTACTGTTCTAAACCCAACTCGAGTGAATAATGTTTTACCCGTTACTATTCGCCAGAAAACCCAATAGAAAGTTTATACCCATTTTGATCATCTCGAGCCCATTTCTAGCTCTGTTTCACCAACCTAGACTCTGGTAAAACCCAAACCCGCACTGTTCAAAACCCAATCCACAACTATTTATCAGCCTGTTACTACTCATCCCTAAATCTGTCAAACATATTTATACCCTCTTCGACCGTCTCGAACTCATCTAGCCCATTTCCAAATCCGTACCACCAAACCAAGCACCGCTTGAACCCTATCCACCTAAACCTATTTTCTTTATGTCTTTTCTTGTTATTTTATTGCATTTTATTCCCAGCTTGAATTTTGTAAAGCAGAAACTTATTTGCATTCGTTTTATGCGCTAGGGTCAGACCTAGCAAGTTGGTGACAGAAGGGCTACAAGAGCGATTGAAATAATCAAGGATAGGCCTGAAGCCTATAGAGAAGACCGAAAACATCAAGAAAGGAGGTAAGTCCTTATATTGATTATATGGAATCTAGTTTTCAAATGCAATATTTTGCTTTCAAATACAAATGCATGCTTGTCATTATTGTTGTATGTAGATTACCTAACTACACCATACAGTTGATACCCTTTTATATCCCTTATTTATGAATACTTTTCTTTGTCACCATAGGATGCTTATAATGGTAATAATGCTATATCCTGATGGTGCTTAGATATACTTTAGAGGTAATAGTAAATGTGACATAAACATTGCTAACTGAAACTTGAAACATGATAATGGTAGTGTTAACGTCAGTTACCACTGGAAACATGGAATTTTTATAAAATGGTGTGACTCGGGTGAGTGGTTGGTTTGAGACCGAGGCAGGTTTTGCTTGAGGTCTGGATTGTTGGTTTGTCTCACTTGAGTCTATTAAGGACTGAATCTGTATGCGCTCATTTCTATACCCAATTATGCAACCATAAATCTGGTATGGGACAAACCTGGTCAACTAATTTGCTCGATTTTGGTGTGGACTCCTACACCGGTGTAACGTTAGTGATATGCCCTAGAGGTAATCATGGAGATGATTGTATCACTTCTATATTTATGATCTTTTGAATAACATGTTGTTTTGTCCCTTGAATAAATGTCTTTCATATTGATCAACAAGTGTGTGACTTATTCGTGGAACTCTTTATTTATGTTTTAATGTCATTCTAAACTATCCCTAATCTTATATCATTATATAGGACAATTGTGATTATATATATTGATTGATGATCATATCTCATGGATCACGGATATAGGATATCAAATCAATAATATGAACACATGTTAGAGAACATGATATTGGATTGACCCACCATAAGACATTGCGGGAATTATTATACTTTTAAGTGTCCTCAGTTGGTCTCATACATAGTGTATGTAGGCTCCTTAGACCTGAGATTGTTATTATTTTCTACATGTATAATAGTTCACGTAGGTGTTACCAAATACTATTCCGTAACTGGGTAGTCATAAAGGTAGCTTCCAGGTTTACTATAAATATGCGGAGTAATATGAGCGATTAAGATGGAATTTGCCCCTTCTATATAACAGGGGAGATATCTCTAGGCCCCTTGATGTGGTTGGATTAAGGAAGTGTATGACCATGTCGAATGCGGCTGAAGAGTCAATTACAACTAACTAATCCACTACAGATTCAAGTAAATGATCGAGCTATCATAGGATGGCACGCTTCTCACCTTGAGTTCGATCTGGTATCATGAGGCAAAGAGATCGGTACATAAGCACTATATAGGTTCATCTGACATGATATTTATGTATATTTAGGGGTCATTATGTCCTGCTAGGGACCGCTGTCGACTTATGAACCGGAAAGAAGTTATTGGCCCATAACCAAATATACATAAACCTATAGGATCACACACTTAATGGGCTGGAATGATAATGGTTCGGATGATAGTTTCCAAGTGGGATTCAATATCTACTTGTATTGGATAAGGATCAGATTAGAGGCTATATAAGGAGAGGTGCGGGTTCTGAGGGAAGTATCCCGAAACACACCTATCAAAACTCTAGCCGTCACCTCTCATAACCCTTACTATGCGCGCTAATACTAGTACACCGACACATGGTGTTCCCACCCTAGACGTATGGACCTCGGTAGAAGTACTACTATGATTGCGGCACTGATCGAGACAATCGCGAGGAGGAGAAGGTTGGCCGGTTGATGATTGACTACTTCCACTACATCGACGCGCTCTTCGTTGAATCGGCTATTTCAACTCTACTTCCGCTGCACTGTACGTCTAGTGGTAATGATCTATGATCTCTTACTCGTATGGTTTTCTGGTTTACGTGGTAGAAAGTTTTAATTTATGCTAGTTTAGCCTATCTGTATCCCAACATGTAACAGGTTGCGATAGCCCATGGGGTTATTGCCCAGTTAAAAAGAGATAGGGGTGAACCTACAGGAGTCACTGCCCGGGAGGGACCTGAAGTCCGTGCCCATACATGGAGAGACAACGGTGGGTATCTTAACGCTAATAGTCATACCCCCGGAGTACGGTAAAGCATTGGAACTAAGTATTATAAAGGTCTTGTTATGATTACTCAGACATACGTCTACGGAAGCATATAATGGCTAATATTATGAGACAGTCATATCTTGTAGGTAAAGTTATACACCCTGCTGAGTGTTTTAATCTATTTGAATTGTCGTGCCCCTGATCATGAGCAAAGTATGGAAATACCACATTGTGTACTTTCATAAAATGGTTCTAGTTTATGAGGGTATGGATCTGGTGTGGTGGTGCGGTGAAGGACATGGACCGAGGTCTATGGTCTAGTCATGGTAAGAAATTGTGAGGGGAGTTGCCTCTACAAAGTCAATTGATATTGGACAACTTGCTTTTAGTTAGAAATGACTAGCTTATAGGTTTAGAAACTAGTTATGATATTACATTAACAAATTTGCTTTATGCTAAATAAATATAATGCCAGTCTTTAAGTAAGCCTTGCATATAAGTAATAGCTCTATAAAAGTATTCTGCTATAGAGACTTGCTGAGTACCTAGTATACTCAATTTTGCTTATTTTCATTAGAACAAATGCCAGAAGAAGAAAGAATGCTTCAAGCTCACATGCTAGGGTTGCTACCACACTAAAGCGTTCCGATGGGGATTTTCTTCGGTTCTTCTAAGTGTAAATTAAAATTTTGGGCTTGGAAGCCCGTAGAGTTGCTAAAGTTGACTGTTATGCCTTATTTTAATTAAGTTAATCCTTTTTAAATGTTCGTGAGCAGACATGATACTCTTTCTGTCTGTAACTGAACTCCTGAGCTGTTGCAGAAGATACGACGACCCTGCTCCTAAAAATAGGGCTATTACAATTTTCTTTTATTCTTTCTAAAAAAGTATATTAGGCTAGGGAATAAGCATTACCAAGCTCACAATTAGGCCTGCTCGCTTGACATAGCCTAAGCGTAAACACGAGTTCCAGATCCACATATTGACGGCATGTTTGGAACACATAAATTTTGTAGGAGTTTCATATCAAACAATTTAATTCCCGCAGGAATTTAGGACAATTTTCCAAGTTCTGAGTGATCCCAGACTATGCTCCATTCTAGCTCCAATTTCTTGTCATTGGTATCATGCTACATTGCGAACTGTACATTATATGAACTTTCTCTATCGAACTGTACATTATATGAACTTTCTCTATCTTTTATTGAAAATCTTGAGGACTATACTGGAATATAGTACACTTCCTATTCATTAATAGAGCTTTCCCCCCTTTTTGATTTTCCCGTTCAAAAAAATTCAACTTTATTGGGAAACTATAGTCACCTACAATAATTATGTTAGTTTCATTTCACGAGCCTATATTCGATCTCACTTCCAATGAATCTGCATGGTGTGACCTAGTACAACTTGGACCATCGTTCAATCAAGGACGATTGATTGAATCATCATCATAGAGAAGGTCGAGCACTGCTTTTTTTTTCTTCCTCAATCTCTGATGAACAATTTGTCTTCCATCTTCATTTGCATTCAAATGAACATGATATCAACTTTTGACATGCGTTCTCTCTTTTTATCTCTAGTCGTACACTCACCAAACAAGCTTGCTAGAGAAAGTAAAATAAATAGAAACACTGGTAGGTGCCACACGCAACATTACATTCACGCTATAAAAATTAGCACATGCGACAAATTAAGCTACATAGCCTCCGAAACGACCCTTCACTAACACCTAAACAACTACGTGGCCTAGCTAGCTAGCTAATGTAAGTTACAACTTCTCACTCAAATTAATAATCTTGATCCCAATAGAAGTAAGCAATTCAATAGATTAATTAATTATGCAAACTAAGATATATCAATGTGCAATTTCTCAGCTTGATCATCACTTTGTAAATATATATACCTATATGGCTATATAAGCCAAGCGCAGTTGTGATCCACATGGAAGTTAGAAACTTAATTTCCGGAGTTTAGCACAAGTCAAACATTGACAAACAACTTTCTTGTCCCAGTAAGAAAGAGATAGTTAAGGAATATCATAAGAGCACTGCTCAACGTGAAGCCATATCTAGCCCCCGCCGGTCGAAAATTCTGAGAATAGCCTGGCCCTCCACAAATTTCCCGAATTAGCCCTCTAGCATGGCCCCCATCATGCCACTGCCTAGCGCACTCGGTAGTCACGCCATCCCCTCCTACACATGTTCCCACTGTGCCAGCAAGCTGGCGCACCACCTCCCCCCTGCGCCACCTTGCTCCGCCACACGCCTTCGCCTGCTCGGCTACCCCCCACTACTACAAAAGAGGTTATATTAGACGTCTATATCACAGATGGTTCATAGGGAACTGTCTGTGCTGTAAATATCACAGATAGTTTGACAAGTGTGACCGTATACCATGCAACTATCACAGATGTTATTACAAATAACCGTCTGTCATATTTTCATATGATGTATTAAAATTCAGCTTTTCGTACTTATTTTATTGTATTTAAATTTCAGTATTACTTTTTCGCACAACTGCCCTATTAAGCCTTCTTTTGTTAATCCCTATGCATGCATTGATTCTATTATATTCCCTGGTGTAACTTGTGGAGTACTTTCAACTGCTCACCTTGCTTAAATCTGTTGCCAGAGTACAACTCCGACGACTACGGTGAGAACTTCGACATGTAGGCCGTGTCTTACAGTCATTCGCCTGTAGGCAGGCAGGATGGGCTGATCTTCTACGCTTTATTTTTCTGTTGTTTTTATTTTCAGTTGGCTATGAACCCTTTATTGTAAAACTTGGCCATAAGACCCGTACCTTTGATTAATAATATTTCGCGGTTGTTATGCATGATATATATCGCTATTGACTCTGTGTGCACTAGCTTTTCCTGGGAAAGTACGATTTACATAGAGGGACTTGGAATTGTTGTTCCGGGTCCCAACAGAGATTGTATCAGAGCATTAGTGACCTTAAGACATGACCATAGATAGAAAAGAAAGGAACCTGTCTTAAGGATATATTTTGATAAGTAAAAATATTTTAAATATTTTCACTTCTTAACCCAGTCTTTTGAAAATTGTTTACTAACTCTCCTCCCCTTTTCAAAATTTTAGATGGAGCAACCTAACCGCGTCACCCACGAAGTCCTGGCTGGACATCTAGCGGATTGCCTTTATAGCCTCATGCAAGAGTTGAACTTCCGACCTTACCCCCTGTACCAAGGATATTTGGGACGATATGGAGATCAGGAGCTTTGGAGAGTCGAAGTAAGGATCTTCGCTAACTTTGGAGATCAAGCAGCTATCCACACCTTCGATGCCCCATACAACGAGAGACTTTTCTCGCTGGTATCCAATATGCCGCTCTTGAAGCCATTCGCCACCCGAGGGACATCTACGCATGGGAACTTCAACGCACCGCATTTCTCTACTACCCCATTAAGATTCCCGTCAGTTCTGTTAGTGACTTCTCTTCCACGGAGTACGAGAGCAACCCTCGACTCATTCAGCAGGTGGAGTTCACTAAGATTATTATAATAAACTAAAGAAGTTTCTGTTTGGCTCTTATTCCCTGTTTTTCATTGCTTTTTGTGTGTACTTGGTTGTGGGATTGTTACAAGAAACTTTCCTTCTAGTTCTCACTCTTTCCTCTAAATCTTGAAGCTTCGGCAGATGGTGAACACAAGGAAGAATGGCAATGACAACGCCAACCTCGGAGCTCAAGGAAGTCAGTCTACTCCCATTCCTCTGCCTTCGCCAATGGCAGGATCCGACTAGACTCAACTAATGGCCAATCAAAACCAGCTAATCCAGCTACTCGCCTAGACCATCAACAATCCAGCCCATCAAGTTCATCAACCGCCTGCTCAAGCTCCTCCAAACAGATTATCAGAGTTCTTGAGGATCAAGCCACCGACCTTTGCAAGCAGTTCAGAACCCATGGACACCGATGACTGGCTTAGGTCAATCGGGAAGAAACTGGACATCCTGTAGTGCACTGATCAGGAGCGAGTCTTGTTCACTTCCCACCAACTGAACGAACCTGCTTCCGAGTGGTGGGACACCTTCACTGCCACTCATGCCAACCCCCAAGCTGTGACCTAGCATGAGTTCATGCAGAGCTTTCGCAAAGCTCACATCCCCACCAGCACCATCACTCTGAAGAAGAAGGAATTCTGAGCCCTTCAACAAGGTAGCCGTATAGTTAATGAGTACGTGCAAAACTTCAATCAACTGGCCCAGTATGCGCCAGAAGATGTGGCTACGGATGAAGCCAAACAGGAAAGGTTTTTAGAGGGACTTAACGACAATATTTCGGTGCAACTGATCTCAGGTGACTATGCTGATTTTCACCAGCTAGTCAGCAAGGCCATTCGCCAGGAAGGTAAGCATGTGGAGATGGAAAACAGGAAGCGAAAGATGGCCGATCAGAAGGTTAACCCTAGAGGTTATCCCAAGACTCGCAACACCCCTCTGCAAGTGAACAAGTTCATGCCACAAGGCAGCAACTTCAAGCAGCAGTCAGCAAATTCAGGCCAGCAACTAGCTGCCCACCTTTTTAGGCTAGCCACCCGTAGTTTCAGGCCAACCGCACTCCTTCTACCGTTGGTCAAGTTCAGAAGAGCAGCCCCTCTTCGGATGGAGTGACCTATTTCTACTGTAAGGAAATAGAGCACTATGCTAAGGCTTGCCCCAAGAAGATTCAAGCCGCTACCAGCTTAGGAGCATCTGGAAGTCAGAACCAGGGGCAGCCATTGCAGAAGCCGCAAAACTTTATCAAGGGGAGAGTGAACCATGTGACGGCTGAAGAAGCTCAGGCCGCATCGGACGAAGTACTGGGTATGTTCCTTGTAAACTCAGTACCAACATCAGTTCTTTTTGACTCTGGAGCTTCCCATTCGTTTATTTGAAAAGCTTTTGTGGATAAGAATGGGTTGGGTATGGTTTCCCTTAATAACCCTATGACAATTCACTCCCTAGGAGAAAAAATGAGAGTAGGGACTCTGTGTCCAAGAGTAGAGCTACTCATAGATGGGATCTTGTTCCTAGCAGACCTTCTGGTTTTGGAATCACAAGGTTTGGATGTAATCCTTGGAATGAATTGGTTAGCCAAAAATAAGGGCCAAATCAATTGTGCTACCCGATCTATCACCCTCACCAATGGCCAAGGGATAGAAGTTGGCTTTTTCCTTGAAATTCCTGCAGAAGAAGAGTATGCCCTCTATCATCTTCAAGCGTTGGAAGAAGTACCTGTGGTGCGGGAATACTCATAAGTATTTCCCGAAGAGTTACCTAGAATACCACCGGATAGGGAAATCGAGTTTGTGATCGACCTAGTCCCAGGCACTGCCCTAATTTCTAAGAGATCATATCGAATGCCAGCTAATGAGTTAGCTGAGTTAAAAAAAAGTAGCTTTAGGAACTGGAGGATAAAGGATATGTTCGCCCAAGTTCGTTGCCTTGGGGAGCACCTGTCCTGTTCATCAAGAAGAAGGATGGAAGTATGAGACTATGTGTGGATTACGAGCACTCAATGATGTAACCATCAAGAATAAATACTCTCTGCCGAGGATCGATGACCTATTTGACCAGTTGAAGGGAGCTGGAGTATTTTCCAAGATAGATTTGCGGTCAGGTTATCACTAATTGAAGATCCGTGAGAAAGATATCCCCAAGACTGCTTTCTCAACTCGTTATAGACATTACGAGTTCACTGTCATGTCTTTTGAACTGACCAATGCACCCGCCTATTTTATGAGTATGATGAACAGTGTGTTCATGGAGTATTTTGACAAGTTTGTGGTGATCTTCATCGATGACATTCTAATCTACTCCAAAAATGAAGAAGAGCATGAGCAGCATCTCTGGATAACCCTAGAAAAGTTACGAGAGCATCAACTTTACGCCAAATTCAGTAAATATGAATTTTGGCTAAAGGAAGTTGCTTTCCCAGGGCATATAGTGACAGCTGAAGGAATTGATGTGGACCCTTCCAAAATAGAAGCAGTAATGGAATGGAAGCAACCCAAGTCAGTAACCGAAGTCCGAAGCTTTCTTGAACTTGCGGGTTACTACCGTTGGTACATCGTAGGATTCTCCGAGTTAGCCAAGCCACTGACTCAATTGTTAAAGAAGGAAAAGAAGTTCGAATGGACGAAGATTTGTGAGCAATGTTTTCAAACCCTCAAGAGAAGGCTAGTCTCGGTACCCGTGCTTGTTTTGCTGGATGTGCATAAAGACTTTGAAGTTTTTTGTGACGCCTCCTATTTTGGATTAGGCTGTGTCTTGATGCACGAAGGCAAAGTGGTAGCCTACGCATCACGCCAACTCAGACCCCATGAGTGCAATTATCCTACTCATGATTTAGAGTTAGCAGTCGTAGTGCATGCTTTAAAGATATGGCGCCACTATCTTATCGGTAACCGTTGTGAAGTATACACGGACCATAAAAGCTTGAAGTATATCTTCACTCAAGCAGAACTCATCCTGAGACAGCGAAGGTGGTTAGAGTTGATAAAGGATTATGATATTAGAATACATTACCATCTTGGAAAGGCAAATGTTGTGGCTGATGCCTTGAGCAGGAAGTCCTATGCAAATGTGGTTTTATCAGAGGAACACCAGACCCGACTTCAGGAGGGTGTCGCCCATCTAAGTCTAAATCCGGTAAATCAGAGTGTACTCACAACTTTGGAAATTCAACCAGCCTTACTTGATCAGATCAAAGAAGCTCAGAAAGTTGATGAGGATATTCAAGAAATAAGAAAGAACATGAGAAGAGGCAAGGCACCAAGATTCAGTGAAGATGAGCATGGAACTATTTTGTTTGAGAACTGCATCTATGTATCAAATAATCAGAAAATCAAAACCCTGATCCTCAAAGAAGCCCATAAGACTCCTTACTCAATCCATCCAAAATCGTACCAAGATGTACCAAGACTTGAGGGAAAGATACTGGTGGGTCAGTATGAAGAGAGAAATAGTAGAGTTCGTCGAAGCGTGTGACACCTGTCAAAGAGTCAAAGTAGAATATCAGAGACCCGCTGGACTTCTACAACCATTGCCAGTACCTGATTGGAAGTGGGAATAAATCGGTATGGATTTCATAACCGGACTTCCGTGAACTCAATCAGATTATGATTCGATTTGGGTAGTCATTGACCGGTTGACTAAAGTGGTTCACTTTATACTAGTCAAGACCACTTACTCCGGAAGTAAGTTGGCTGAGTTGTACATGCCTCGAATCGTGTGCCTACATGGAGTTCCCAAGAAGATAGTATCAGATCGAGGCAGCCAGTTCACTTCTCGATTTTGGCAGAAACTACATTAGGAGTTAGGGAGTAAGCTTAGTTTCAGTATAACTTACCATCCCCAGACAGATGGTCAGACAGAACGAGTAAATCAAGTACTCGAGGATATGTTAAGAGCTTGTACCCTAGATTTTGGAAACAGTTAGGACCGTTCATTGCCCTATGCTGAGTTCTCGTACAACAACAGCTACCAAGCCAGCCTACAGATGGCGCCTTTCGAAGCAGAAAGTGCAGGACACCCTTGCTTTGGGAACAGCAAGAAAAATCTCAAGAAGCTGGTCCAAACCTACTTCAAGACGCTGAAGATAAAGTGGGGAAGATCAAAGACAAACTGAAAATAGCCCAATCTCGACAGAAGAGCTATGCGAACAACCGTCGACGACACTTGACCTTCGAGGTCAGGGACTACGTCTATCTCAGAGTGTCTCCACTCAAAGGAGTCAAGAGGTTTCAAGTCAGAGGAAAACTCGCACCAAGATTTGTGGGACCTTTCAAAATCCTGAGCTGAAGAGGTGAAGTTGCTTATCAGTTGGAGCTGCCACCGAGCATGTCAGAAGTGCACAACATCTTCCACGTCTCTCAGTTGAAGAAATGCCTCCGAGTTCCCATAGAACAAGCTGCGTTGGAAACCTTGCACCTTCAAGACGATCTCACCTATCAAGAGCAACCAATCAAGATTCTCGAGACAGTAGAGCGTCAAACCAGAAGAAAGACCATCAGATTTTGTAAGGTTCAGTGGAGCAACCACACCGAAGATGAAGCCACTTCGGAGCGAGAAGAAGACCTGAAGGCTAACCATCCCCATCTCTTTTGCTAGCAGTGCAAATCTCGAGGGTGAGATTTCTTTTAAAGGGATAGGTTTGTAACATCCCAAATTTTTTTCCTTTTTAAAGTGATTTATTGGAATTTATTTGGATTATTTGGATTTTATTCCAAGCCTCGCAGTGAGAGAAATAAATTATTTCATATTATAAAAGTTAAAATAAGTTTATTTAATTTTTCCTAAGTCATTTCTGTATTTATAAAAATTTTCAGAATTTTCTAGAAATTAAAAACTCTCTTTTTAAATTTACTTGTGTTATTATAAAATCTAATTACTAAATTAAGCCCAAAATATTTTTATTAAGTCTAAAATAGCTCCAAATGATTCTCTGAATTTTTCTAGAATTTTTAAAATTTATTTGGTATTTTTTCGAATAATTTAAAACCTCCTAAGCTTTTTTGAAAACTAAAAAGAAAATTTAAATCCGAAAACCCCTCAGGCTGACATGTGTCACCCTCGGGTTTAATCCGAGCTGTCCACTCCCACTCAACCCTTTTCCCCACCTCCCCTCTGTCCCTGGGCGACACGTATCGTGCATCGGATCGGCCTCTTCCCCGCCCGATCTAATCTCGTCCAAGCAATCTCACTTACCCATTCGCCGCTTCCTCCTTTCCTCGGGCTGACAAGTGTCTTTATCTGAAACGTTCGTCATTACCGGATTGAATCCCCACCACACACAGCCACTTACCCCTTCAACCCTCACTCGAACTACTCTGATTAAATCCCCGTTGCCGGATCGAATCTCAACCCTTCCTTCTCACTTACCACTTCGCTCGAAATCTAACAGCCCTGCTCTCTTCACTTGCCACTTGGCACCAATCCGACCGCCACCCTCTTCCTTTGCTTCTTCCCTCTCTCACCAATAGGCAGGACCCACTTGTCGGATCCGTCGTCCCCGCCACCTTCCTTCTTCCTCACGCCGTTCCCGCCGCCATTAACACCCGAAACCGAGCTTTTAAATCGTCGGTTTCTTCCACCCATTCCTCCTGCGCAATTGCACTTTATGGCCCTCATTCACCACCGCACTCAATCCGAGCGTTACTTCCCCCTTTAAGCTCTCACTCGACGTCGCATTAAAACCCTCCGGCATGCCGCGCGCGCCCGTTACCACCCCGCCTCGCTTATAAAAAGCATGCCCCGAGCACTCTCTCCTCACACCGCCTCCCCCTCACCCTCCAATTCGGGACTCTGAGCCTCGAAGCCCCCCCCCCCGTGCTTAATTCCCTCCGCCGGCTTCAGTCGACTTCGGCGAGAAATTACAGCCGCCCTGTGCCTTGTTGATCGTACCCACACCTCCCTCGTCCTTCGGCGACCATCAGCCACCCCTCCACCGGGCATTTACACCACCGGAGCACCTTCGCCGCCGTGAGCCTCGTCCGACCGCCGCCTCTCTCCGCTGCCAGCCCTCATCGGCCATCTTTGGGATCCACGCAAGGTACCATAAGGTCCCCCCTCACTCCCCTCTTTCTATTCCACACGTCGGCCGATGCCTCCGCCCACCAGCTCGTTGGCGACCATTGGTCCCCGAGCCCCGCCGCCGCCGGCCCTGCCATGTCAGCACGCCAGGGTGACGTGGCAGCCGACGTGGGCACTACGTGGACACCACATGTGCGTCGGCTGAGCCACGCCAGCGCCACCTGAACTTTTCGACAGACCGCGCCACCTCAGCTTTTCTCAGGTCCGTAGACTCAGTCCACTGTAGACCGGCCCTACCTGTCAATCTCTCACCCAAATTTAAAAATCCTAGGGCTGACGTCACGCTTGCGTCATAAACACGATTTTTCTATTTAAATTTAATTCGGTAGAAATTAAATTATGATGCTAACATCATAATCATGTATTTCCTTCAGTAAAATAATTCATGCTGACGTCATAAATGCTTTTTAGTTTAAAAATAATTCCAGAAAATGGTTTTTTCTTTTTCTTTGAATTTAATCTTTAAAAGGCCATAATTTCTTCATTTTAACTCCGATTTGACCTGTTCTAATCTTTAGAAGGCCATAACTTTTTGATTTTTTTTAATTTTCTTTGAATTTTGGTTTTGAATTTGAATTTGTTTCTTCGCGTATAGATTTCAACAATTCCGGAGAGTTCGATTTCGATGACGATTCGCAGTAGAACTTCGAGCAAAGCAAGTTACACCTTTGACCATATTGACCCCAGTATTTAAAATTATAATTATGTTGTTTTACTGTATATGCATACGTATATTTATTCAAATGTAATTTACAGACGTTTTGAACTTTAGTTATACCCATGATCCTTTGAATATAGCCAAATTGATCTCGATTTCACATGCCTTGTCACCTCAGTTGAAAACTAGTTGGTACAGTAGTATTAACTAGTGAATTTTTAATAAATTGCTTAGCCTAGCATAGAATAATTTTGGTGGGATCAATTATTTCACATGGAATGACAGTTTCTTTTAATGAATTCTTGACTTCGGTGAGTGAAGAAAATTTATGAAATGGTTTAAAATGAAAATAGAAAACTTGGTTTGGACTTAGGCTATTGGTTAGGTGATGGGGTGCCGGCATGCTTCATGTTTGGTGACATAATGTTGATTGTCGAGCATTTGGATATGTGGTTGAGCCGAAGTCAACTTAAGGACCGTTTCTGTGAACCATTTTATGAAGTCACTTCGTACTACTATAAGTCCGGTATGGGACGGACCTGGCTAAGTAATTTGTGAAATTCCAAACATAGTTTGGCTATAGGCTGAGTGTGAGCGTGGCGTAGGCCGCGAGAAGTCTCACATGGCACAAGAGGGGGCTCCAACTCGTAGATTTGAGCTGTGGTGAAACCTTAGTGGCGGTGTGACTATTTTGGCTATGGAGCACTGTAACAGCCTTGTCATGAACTCCTCGCCGCACATCTAAGGCAGTGTGTTGATTGCGTGGCTCAAGTGGGAGAACACGTCTAGTGGATAAAGTTGTACACCTCTGGAGAGTTTCAATCTATCCTGGATAGCTGTGTCCACGGTCATGGACATGCTGAGTAGAGTATTCACATATTAAACTTGGTTTTTATAAAACTTGGTTTTGGATAAACAACAATTGTTTCGACCGTAGTCCGGGTGGGATACTCGTGGTTAGATTGTGTAGGTTGGAGCCTACACTGACGTTAATACTTTGTTAAACATATTGTTTCATATGATGTATTAAAATTCAGCTTTTCATACTTACTTAATTGTATTTAAATTTCAGTATTGCTTTTTCGCACAACTGCCCTATTAAGCCTTGTTTTGTCAATCCCTATGCATGTATTTATTCTGTTATATTCCCTTGTGTAACTTGTGGAGTACTTTCAAGTGCTCACCTTGCTTAAATCTGTTGCTAGAGTACAACTCCGATGACTACGGTGAGAACTTCGACGAGTAGGTCGCGTCTTACAGTCATTCGCTTGTGGGTAGGCAGGATGGGCTGATCTTCTATGCTTTATTTTTTCGCTGTTTTTATTTTCAGTTGGCCATGAGCCCTTTATTGTAAAACTTGGCCATAAGGCCCGTACCTTTGATGAATAATATTTCCTGGTTGTTATACATGATATATATTGCTGTTGACCCTGTGTGCACTAGCTTTTCCTGGGATAGTGCGATTCACACAGAGGGACTTAGAGTTGTTGTTCTGGGTCCCGACAACAATTGACAGTAACCACTTCTAAATGCTGATCTAACCATGTGCAAACAGATTTGTAAGATTTTCATTGCTCTATGAAGGCTAGTTGCACAAGATTCATTCTTGGCCATCTCCGCCTTGATAAAATGCAATCTTAATTATATATGATAGCTTATAGACTAGATCTTGAGCTTAAATCAAACTTTGGTATGAAATGAAGCTAACAGATCATGAATATGGTTTACTGATAAGCATATATGTTACCAACAAGCAATCTATCATTCAATTAACAAGAGCAATATTGATTAAGATAAAATAACAGGGTTTGGCACCAACTAAAGTGATCAAACTTAATCACAGATAACATAAAGTTGCCAACCCAGTGAGCAGCAAGTGAAGTGAATACCAACATTCAAGATCAGAGCATACCAAATAGCGAGCCAGCCGAAAGCTCAAGATTAGTCTACACTCATGATCATATATAATTTCATTTTAATGTCATTTCATCATCAAGCAGTACCCACAAGAACTTCTTTGCATTTGCCAACTCACAGATCAATATAGTATATCACAGATTGCAAAGAATCACTGGTGTACTCGCTGTGGCAGTGATATTTGAAATCACCATGAAGATCGAAAGTGGCAAGGCATGCACGAAGCACTAACCCAGAAAACCAATCAACCTGTTGTGCCGAGCAAAAGGATGATGGCAATCGGAGATACAACGCCACACTCCCACCTTGAGTTGCCAAGGTATAAGTTGTGGGCCGGGTGGACACCGCACATGCCAACAAGAGCTCCAGCCAAATGCTCTTGGGAACACCAGCACCAAGACACAATCTCTCCTCCAAAACCTCAGCACAACGCCTAGCCAAATCACTTTCTAGAGGCTAATCCGCAAAACCCTTTCCCCACTAGCAAATCAAAGGAAAAGGGGCAACAACACCACACAAAGAAAACCCTAGAACAGTGATTCGGCTACCAATCGATGGGGAATGATCCAACCAGCAGTTCTCAAGACATAAGTCGGAGCTCTACCGAGGGAGGCGGAGGAAGGGGAACTCACCAAATCGGGATGCCATACAAAGGAGAGAGAGCCACCTCTTATAGGAGAGCGGGGAGGAGGAGACGAGCTGTGGCTAACGGCCAGCGGCCGAAGCTGTTGGGCCGTTGGCGCCTCTGGTGTCACCGCCCGCCTGGAAGACGCGCTCAAATGGAGCCACCGCAAAGAGTCACCCGAGAGAGCCACTGCAGAGAACACGAGGAAGAACCGCGCGGAGGAGCCACGCATGAGGGAGGAGACGCTGCCTCCTCTCCCTTATCTCTTCGCTCAGCCCACCAACAGGTGGGCCACACCCCTTTCTTCTTCTTTTTCTTTTACTCAATTGAGAAATTACTGAATTGCCCTTGGTATACAACAGCTCCCACCAATTTTTCAATTGATAACGGATGCTCATATGTCTTGTTAGATATACAGTTGTTCGACGATGGATAACTTCTAGGTTGAACCCAAAGCCTAGTAACAGGGACTACGACCCTACATAGATAAAGCAGGACTTTGCCTTGATCCAATGCCTTGGTGTGAGAATTTTCACCCAAATCACACTCTGTACTAGGCGGCTTGCCCCTTTCCCTCTTGAGTTGGGACGTTCTGGTCATGTCCCTATATCTAGCTCATGATTATTTAAGAAAGTATACCCTTGTCTTTCTTTAATCGCGATCTCATGATCATACTCAAGTAGGTGAATTCTCTAGGGAATCCTGTTGGATGATTTCTGAAGTCAGTCATGTAAACATCGAATTCATTAAGAGTTATTGCTCAACCTTCCATACAGACAGAGCACTATAGCTAATGGGACCATTTAGATATGCTCTCTAATCCCACATAGTTTGTTATCTTAGAGCCTAGTTTACGGGATCTTTGATCTCCTAGGATAGGTTACTATCAATGTGAGCCTTTACACGGGTATAAGCCCCATTCCCTTAGACGCTGTAAGGATGACCTTTCGCGCCAACCCTTTAGTGAAAGGACCTGTCAAGTTACTATCAGACTGGATGTATTCTACAAAAATAACACATGTCTCTCTGGCATGCCTGACCAACTTAAGTTGTCTCTTTATATTCTTTGAGGACTTCATACTGTCCTTCCTACTCTTCGCCTTAATCAGAATGGTTTGGTTATCACAGTAGGTCAATATGGCTGAAATTGGCTTTTCCAAAACAAGAAGGTTAGAAAGGAGTTCTCTAATCCATTTTGCCTCTACAGATGTTGAATCAAGTTCTACCAACTCAGCCTCCATGGTGGACTATTTAAGGATAGTCTGTTTTGAAGACTTCCACGAAACGGCTCCACCTGCTAGAGTGAACACGTAGCTACTCATAGCCTTCATGTCACCCAAGTCACTGATCTAGTTAGAATCACTGAATCCCTCTAAGACTGCCAGATGGCCACAATATGTATTCCCAAATTTGAGGTTCCTTTTAGATATTTGAGTACTCTCTCTAGTGCTATCCAATGATCATCTTCTAGATTGGACGTATAATGACTCAATCTGCTTACAGCATACGAGATGTCTGGCCTCATTGCACTAGTTAGATACATCAAGGATCCAATAATTTGTAAATACTTAAGCTGATCTTTTCCATGTCCAGTGTTTTTATGAAGCTTAGCATTTGGATCATAGGGTGTGGCAGCAGGTTTACAGTCCATGAATCCAAATCTGGCTAGGATCTTATCCACATAATTGGATTGTAAAAGTGTAATTCCATTCTCACCCTTTATAAGATTGATGTTTAAAATAACATCTGATTCACCTAAGTTTTTCATATCAAAGTTCTAGGAGAGAAAAGACTTTGTTTTATTGATTACATCCATGTTAGCCCCGAATAGCAATATGTCATCTACATATAGGCATAGAATGACACCTACGCCTCCAGAACTGATAGTAGACACATTTGTCGGCTTCGTTTACATAAAACCCGACCGAGGTCATTGAATTATCGAATTTCTCATGCCATTGTTTGGGAGATTGCTTTAGGCCATATAAGGATTTAATAAATCGGCATACTTTCTTCTCTTACCTTTCAACCACATAACCATCAGGCTGCTATATATAAATCTCCTCATCCAACTCTCCATTTAGGAAAGCAATCTTTACATCTATTTGATATACTTGGAGCTTATATGCGGCAACTAGTGTGTAACATCCATTTTTCTAGAGTTTATAAAGTCCTGAATTTAAAAATGAATTTTTGAAATTTTTCTGGAAATTAAGCAAGCTTAAAATGAATTTTTAGAAATTAAAATGATTTAATCTGATTAAAATAAACATTAACATGAGCTAAAAATATTTTATTTGAGTTCCTCAAGTCTTAAGTAATAGTTTTGGTATTTTTTGGATTTATTTGCTATTTTCTGGAGCTTATTGGATTTTATTCGGATTTAAGAAAAAGAAAAAGGAGGAAAATCCCTAAAATCCCCTGTGGGCCACCTCCCCTCGGCCCACTCCCCTCGGTCCACCACGCGTGCCCTAGCGCTTGCTTCGCCCGTGCCCTCGGCCGTCCGATCTCGCCACCGACCACGCAGGGCCGATCCGAGCCGCCACGTGCCCCGTCCGCATCTCATCCGCTCCGCGCCGTCTCCTCCTGGGACTACCTCGGTTCGCATGATTTAAATGCGTCATTGACCTCTGTTCGCGTGCATCCCCCCGTCACCATCCTCGGTTCGTGCGCCCCACCTGCCACCACCGTTCTCCGCCGACGCCGCCGTCCCTCTCCGCCATGCCCTATCCCCGCCGTCGCCGGAGGACCCCGTCGTTACGGTCTTTCCTGCGGGTGAACGCCGCCGCCGCCGTCCCACCTCCCTCTCCACCGTTGCGGGTGAGAATCCCCGCCACGCCCTCTCTTTTTCCCTCGCCGGACGTTGCCGCCACGCCCCTCGTCGGAGCCCTTCCGCAACTGCGCTCGCCGGACCCCACACCCTCGCTCCGCCCCTCAGTCGCTGCACCCGTGCCTGACTCATCTGCGCCAAGTGCATCGATTCGCATGCCCACCCAGCGCTACATCCGCCCGTGCCCTCCTCGTGTCCGCGCCGCGACGCTTCGCAAATCGCGCTGGATCTTAATCTACGGTCTCGATGCCACCACGCGTCAAAACCTTGGCTGTCGGATCCCACCGCCATCGCCGCACCTGAGCAGTCCACGTCAGCTGCCATGTCATCCCTAGTGCCACGTCAGCAAAATCCAATCCCCGAGTGCCACGTCAACAGTGCCACGCGTCAGCATCCTGGCGTGCCACGTCAGCCCTAACCCACCGCGTCAGCTACCCTTTACACCATTCTGTAGACCGGGTCCACCGTAGACTTACTTTTCTGTGCGTCGGGTTCACAGCACGGTGCAATTTTTGATTTTTCAGGATTTTCTTTAGATTAATTTTTTGTGAGTTCATTCTCCTCCGTTCTAACTCCGATTGACCCCGTTCTTTTTTCTAAATTCATCTAAAATTGAGCTCTACCTTTTGGTTTTGGTTTCAAGGTTTTTGAAGTTCATTTGAATTTTATTTGATTTGTTTTTGTTCTTTCGATCGTTTTCTCTCTCGTTAGATTCCGATTCCGGAGGAGCAGGAGCGACGCGAGAAGACCCTTAGTACCTCACTGAGCATAACCAAGGCAAGTCGTAACCTTTGATCATGTTGAACGTAGTTTGTAATCTATTATTTAATTATTTTATTTTACTTTATCCTGCATCGCTATTTTAATACAAACCTTTGTACTGGTAGTTATCATCCCAAATTGAATAATTCTTCCTTGTTATTTTGAATGCCATGATGCTATTGTCACCATAGGTTGGGAAATTTATTAGTGATGCTATATTAGATGTCACATGGGTTGTACGACTAGAATGCTTAGTCTTGCTTAATTTACGAAAGGGTTTATCATCGCATGTGAATAATTAACTTGGCTTAATGAAATATGGAACCGTGGTTGGTGCCACATTTATTAAAATTTGTGCCAAGATATTGGTGTGTTATTGGCGTGGTTATACAAACTTGATTTTTCACTCGGGCGAGTGATCGTGCAGTAAAGGGGGAAGTGCAGGTTCACTTCGTGGGATGTGGTAGTCTCGCCCAGGTAGACTTAAGGACTTAACATTGTGCGCCATTGATCTGAGCTTTACTATGCAAATCATATGTCTAGTATGTGATAGACCTGGCTGATTAATTTGGGATATTTCAATTTCATTCTCGCCATTGTGCTGAACATGGTTGCTGATTTCCATGAGGCGTAAGGGGGGTGTGATGCGAAACCCTAACGGGCGGGATTGAGTTGAGGTTGAATATTATAAAGGCCTGATTGTGATTTCCTTAGCGTGAGGCTAATCACATCGTCTGGGTACAGTTGTGCAACCTCTGTAGAGTGTAAAACTATTCGAATAGCCGCGTCCTTGGTTATGGACAATGCTCGGTGATTTTCACACGAGGTATAGTGATTTCATATAAACTTGTGGTTTATGGTTTGGAAGTGAACGAGTAGTTCATTTTTGGTTTATCTTGTGGATAGGAGGTTCACAAGTGATTTATTCAATTCCCTTGTTTATTTATTTACTATTGTTTTTAATTAAAGTTCGCTTTCAATCTACTTATCCTATTTACTCTGAAATATCATTTTATGCAAATTAACCTTTTAGCTATCCATTGGTAAGCCTTGCATACTATATTGCATTCATTTGTTACAAACAACTTGCTGAGTATCAATGCACTCATAGCTTTATGCCCATGTTGCTTAGTTGAGGAAGAGGAGTATTACCAGCAGGAGGTTCTAGAAGGAGGATACTTCAACGACTTCACGGATTAGGACTTCGTTCTCCACTCAATAGCCTATGGGCATGTCGATTGGCTACTACGCTTTATTTTAGATTTTCGCTACTAGTTTTGTTAAGCCCTTCGGACTAGTGATATTGTAAGCTTGGCCATAAGGTCGTACTTTGGATATTTATCGATATTTGAGGTTTTCCTTTATTTTAGCGTATATATGGTTGTGATTACATCTGTGTTTAATTGTGTGCACTAGTGTGATCCTGGACTGGTGCAGTTTACATAGAGTCTGAATTTGCATATTCGGACCTCAACATAGTGCTAAAAGCACCCGTATTGTGAGTAAGTGAGCCACAAGAGAGTATGTATCAAAATAGTATTCTCTTTCTTTTGCATAAAACCTTTTGCCACTAAGTGGGCCTTGTACTTTTTTATAGTACTATCAGGTTTACGCTTTCTCTTAAAGATCCATTTGCAGCCCACTGGCTTGCATCCAAGTGGAAGATCAGTAATCTTCCTGGTTCCGTTAGCTATAATGGAATCCATCTCACTACGGACTACCTCCTTCCAGTAATCCTCATCCGAGGACGTGTATGCCTCTAAAAGGGTTCGTGGTTCATCATCCACGGCATAGGTGACATAGTCATCGTCCAGTGACTTTTCAGTCCTCTACCTCTTACTCCTTTTCAACTCTAACTCTAGAATGGTGTTATCCACACTAGGAAGAATAGAGCGTTCATCTGAACTAGTATGGTCAATAACCTTGTTTGGTCTCATAGTAAACATATGTTCAAAGAAGGTCGCATCACGAGACTCTATTACTATATTTGTAGTGATGTCACTCACCTCTGATTTGACTACTAAAAATCTATAAGCCGTGTTATTTATAGCATACTTTAGAAAGACACAATCAACGATTTTTAGATCTAAGCTTTCTTTTCTTCGGCAATGGCACATGTACCTTTGCAAGGCATCCCAATGTCCGAAGAAATGACAAGTTAGGTTTTCTCCCCTTCCATCCTTCATAGGGTGTCTCCTCCTGATTCGAGGTGGAACCCTATTCAGAAAATAATTAGCTGTAAGAACTGCTTCATCCCATCAATAGTTCAGCATACCTGAACTATGGAGCATGGCGTTAACCAACTCATAAAGAGTTCAGTTCTTTCTTTCAGTTATTCCATTTGATTGGGGTGAGTAAAGTAGAGTAATCTTATGTATTATTCCACTTTCTTTACAGAATTGAAAGAATTCATTTGAGACATATTCGCTACCTTGATCCGACCTTAACTGTTTTCATATTCTTTTCTTGTTGATATTCAATTTTGGTTTTATAGAGTTTAAAATATTCAAGTGCTTCATATTTTGACTTAAGTAAATATAGCAATACTTAGTCACATCATCTATAAGAGTTAGAAAATAACGTTTGCCACCTTTTGTTAGTATTCCATTCATCTCACAAAGATCAGAATGTATTAGTTCAAGTGTAGAAGTACTCCGCCCTTCAATGCTATAAAAAGATTTTCGGGGTTGTTTTGCTTGCATACACACTTCACATTTTGAACCCTTTCTCATAATTATAGCTTAGAATTTAGCTCATTTTACTCAACTGCACAATGGCTTGAAAATTAACATGACACAAATATGAATGCCAAATATTATGGATTTTATTGCAGTGAGAAACATTATAAATGGTTACATTATTGGAATCAAGAATGGATAAGCGGAAGATAACCTTATTAGACTCAAACACAAGCTTTGTTCCTTGCCTACATAACATCGACCCACTCAGAAGGTTGCAAGTCATTGCAGGCACATATAGTACGTGTTTAAGGATGAGTGCTTTGCCCGAGGTAAGTTTCAGGCAAATCTGTCTAATCTCATGTACTGTCGTAGCAGCTTCGTTCCCTATTAGGATGGATCCACAACCTTCACCCTGAAATAAAGAAAAACATGATCGATCAGTACATATATGTCTAGTAGCACCTGTATCAATCCACCAATCAATTTATCGACCAGGTGTAACATCCCAAAAATACTGGACTATTGTATTTACAAAAATCAAAAACATTTTGTTGACTTTTTATGAGTTATTTAAAATTTTTGGAGTTCATTCGGAAGTTTTTCTCAATATGTGTGTATTAATTCAATCAACCAACCTAAATCTTGGATAAAGAACCAACTGACTCGAAAATTAATTTGAGTTTTCCCAAGTTCCTTCATCTAATTATTGTATCCCAAAAATTCGAATCATGAAATTCAAAACTTACCTCCCGGGACATAACAAAACTCAAACTTCAAATTTGAAGTCCTATATTTGAACTAAGAATCTCAACTTAAAACCTAAGTACAAAAATTAAGGCTTGAATTCAAAAATTTTAGAAATCTCCAACAGACCACACCCGAACAGCAATTTGTATCAGATTCCACCTCTACCAGACAGCAGTCTTCCCGACCCTGCTCCGCCTGAAACCTGCGGCCAAAAAATCTAAACAAAATACAGGAGATAGATCTCAACGTCCTCTACAATTTTCCTTTTGGCCAGACCCATAGAAAAAATCGTTTCGTAGGTCTAATATGTGCAATAACCAGCGCTGCATGGATTGAACTACACGCAGACAGCAGGAATTCCATAATCGGAGAATCAAATTGCTAATCCCCATCAATTCTCATACTAAGAACCCTAATTATAGCTAAACCCGAAGGATTTGGGATGGCGGAAAAATACCAAGGGGATCCCTCAAGATCTCCCCTCTTCTTCTTTTCTCCTCTTTCATTCCCTTCTTCTTCTCCCTTCTTTCAACCATGGGGGAGCGTGAGAGAGCAGGGAGGGCGTGTGGGAGCAAGGGGGTGGCCAAAGGGGTGGGAGGGGGTGGCGGCTAGGGTTTGAGGTGGTGGGAGGGGGGATAAAAAGGGGGAGGGGTGGCTAGGTCTAGTGGGCTGCTCTGGGCCCAAATGTGGGAGGTCACCCTCTCTCTAAAATAGCCCACAATATTTTATTATTATTATTAGTATTATAGTTTAATAGTTTTAAAGATACAAAAAAAAATTTAAGCAGCGATACTATAGTGGGCAGAGTGTAGAACCGTTAAGCGGAGAGGGATGTTGTGGGGTTTTGGGGTTTAGCGACATTTTTATTTCTTAAGTTGCGTTTTCATTGCTGTAGTATTGTGCTGAGAGGTACTTTTAGACAGGTGGTTTTGCTCCTGAACACACGTGATTGCTTCGCTTCAACGGTAGAGGCAAATAAATGTAGCGGTTGTGCTACTGTTTAACTCATTAATCATTCTAAATTCATATTAATTAATTCTTTAATTTGAGGTGCTATGTTATTATTACACGCTACCTTAATGTGGTCCATGTGGTAGTATTTTAAGAATTCAATTGTTTATGGTCTTGATGATTTAATTGTGGGTATGCAGAATTATTCTCGATGAAACAAATACAGTTGTGGTGTAGAATTCTTTATGAACTTATTGTGATCTAGGTGGTAGTATTCTTAGTGAGTATTTGTTGTTGTGGTGGTAGCATTCTTGATTAATATATTGTGGTCTATGTGGTAGAATTCCATTTAGATCGATTGATTATGATCTTGGTGAACCGAATGTGGGTTATGTGGTAATGATCTTATGAAACATTGGCATTGTGCTTAATGAGACACATGTGGATTATGAGAAAGTATTCATGATGATTATGTTATTGATCTTCGTGGTTAAATTCTTGTGGTTTATGATTATCATATCATTCATAACATGTCATGACATTTGCATTGTGGATGTCACCGCTTATAGCTGCGACCGTACCGGTACAACATCATACATTGCCGTAGTACGATGCACACTCTTACCTTGTTGGGTAAGGGTGCAGTGGATCATATGCATTTTCATTGTGGATGGATTATTTGCATACTTATGCAGCTTCGTAGTTTTTTTATGTGGAATTGGCTCATGAGAGTTACTTGTGGTATGAGAAATATGGCTGTGGTCGTGGAATGGGGTTCATCACTTGTGGTATAGTAGGGGTTGTGATTGTGATTGTGGTATGAGATTCTTTTCTCTTGTGGTAACTGTTGAGAACAGTTGTGGATATGAGAAATAATAAAGATAGTGAGGTAAAACATGTTAATGCTTTACTGTCATTGGTAATGGTAGTGGTTGAGGATATGAAGTAGTCAATCAAGATGTATTTGTTAATATTATACCGTCGTTGGTGGTGATTTGGGGTTGAGGATATAAATATGGACATTGTGGGAAATATATGTTGATGACTAAACTATTGTAGTTTAATTAGTTTGTTAAACAGTTTGCTTGCTGAGATTTTTATCTCACTCTTATTTCCCCCCTTTTCGGGTGATCCTTGAGCATGCATGGGAAGGGTAGAGCGGCACAACACTACACACACCATCTCATAATTTATGCTGTAATAAATACGTGGAGTCTCTAGTTATTCATCATTGTGCCTCATTGTTGTTCATTTTTATTTATTGTTGCTAGACTATGGTTCACTTAAATTGGTTAAAATTGTTTGCGGTTATTCTTTAACTAATAGTGTTCCATTACCTTTTGTTGTAGTATGCTTCCGCTTAGCTTATCATGTTTTAGAAGTTGTTGTCAGTTTATTTTACCTTATAAATTGGCTAATTATGGAGTGGTTGGTTTCATCTTAGGGTAATGTGGATCCTGGGGTGTTACACAAGTGGAAGGGGGGTGGTTGCCAAGGGGAGGAAAGGGGGAGGGGTGCATCCCAAGGGGGTTATATAGGGGTAGTTAGGGTTTTGGGTAGTGGGAGGGGGTGCGGCTGGGCCCTTTGGGCTGGTTGGCCCAAAGTGGCTAGCTCACCCCTCTAGGCAGCCCACTCTCTCTATTTTTATTTATTTTATTTATTTTTTTGTTTTGGACAATTTCGTAATTCTATTCCCTCCTCCCGCGATTCACCGAAGAACTAGGAAACTCCGCGATTCCACTAAACATTCCTAAGGACATCGTAAAGGCATTCAGGGCATTACATTCTCTCCACCTAAAAAGGATTCGTCTTCGAATCGAACTCCTCAACCCATGAGACAAAAGAACAACAAAGGAGAGAACAACCGAAGGGAGACAAAAGTACTCTCCTGCCTCGAAGAGCTCAGGTTCGTATGCCGCGTCTAATCTTCAAGCTCCCACGTCAACTCCCGCTCGAACTGATTCGTCCAGAGGACCTTCACCTACCTGATGGCCCTCTTCCTCATGACCAACTCTGACGAGTCCATGATACGCGCTGGTCGATGCCGAGCACCCGCAACCCTTCTGTTGGCTCTGAGAGGCCAACAGGTCCTACCATTTTTTGCAAAATTCTCAACCACAACTATTGAACCACTATCGAAAACCATCCTCGTTAAAATATTTTTCTCTATTTATTATAATCGGAATAATACATTATACCCCTTTAAAAGAATTTGACTACAGATTCCACTCATGTTGTTCTACTCGAAGTACAACAAAAAACTTTTACAAACAGAACCCAACTGAAAAAATAAGGATTCTCAAGCAACACACTAGCAACCAACTTTCCTACAAAGGACCACGATTCAAAATCAAAGGATTCACCACAAAACCTTTTCTACTCTCCAAGTAGATAATTGGAGAAACCACACCACATAAGGCAAGAGCGAAAATCACTCGAAAGACCAAAACAATCATTTTCTTTTCCCCAACTGGAAAAGACTACGCTCAACATAAAACAATTCAATTTGCAGATGGCCTCTGCCAAAAACACACAGCCTAAACAAGAATTAAGAGAGCATTTCACTACTCGAGATAACAATAATTTCTCAATCCATTCCTTTTCAGAATTTAACTTCCTTGAACTAATAATTTCTAAAACATGACATCAACTCATTTGTCTTGAGTTACCATCCACAACATTGAACTCAAACTGAGTACATAATCTACACCCTTTGTAGAGAGACTCTACTGTCCCCACAAAACACACTCTAGCCAAGACCTCGACCAATGGAATTACTTGACAGATAATTCCTAACGCACCTCAATCCCTTAAGGATAATAACTCAAAATTCGCTTCACACCCGCACATACTCATATACTACACCCCAAGGGTGCTATCCACGATCATCACACTAATTGAAATCCAGTTTGATCTACTATTCATACACAGAACACTGGGCCTCCAAGATTCTAGCATAACAAAAGTGAAGCCCAGACTCATCCTTCAAGACTTCAACAACAAACTTCTCATATGAAGATGGGGAAATCCTAAGATGAAATCTCTAAAATTTTCACAATTCAAATACACTCAATTCGTAACATCAACAAATCATTCGGCTCCAAGACAAACATTCTATTTTAAATCAAACCCTTCCCAAGGATTATTTCATAAAAATAATATATCATCCAATGTATCTGAAACATCGTGATATTTAAGACTTCCACAAAAACATCTACTAGATCACCACTATCCGGTTGCCATCACGCAATAAAAGGCTTTGCAATCTATATCAATTACCCTGTTCTTAGAAGGAGAGGTAAGAAGAAGTAAATTCCAGCACTCAAAAAACCACTATCATTCACAGTGGTCATAAGGCCAGGAGAAAAATAAATAGCAATGAGGATGGAAAAACACAATATGAGATCACCTGTACCTCAAATACTTCTAGTATACTCTTTCTTTTAACAAGAAACAATTTTCTTTGATTACAGCATCCCGCCAATTCCAACAAAAGAGGTTCGAAGACCACAACACTTGATTTAGTAAAAAAACCAATAAAATCATTCAACACGTCGCTTTACTCAAAATAATTTTAACGACTACAAAAGTCAAGAGGTCCAAAAGATCCCGACCGCAAATCTCAAATCATTTAATTCAATTTGTGTCACCGAACATTATTGTTACAAACACAAATTGCCAATTATGCTAACAGTAACATATAACACTCTTAATAAGAATCATCATGTCCTCTTAAACCTTCATATTTTTTCAAAAGGAACACAATAAATCACTTCATCATGTTCTTATTATCTAAATAAGATTGCAACTACTTAGCCTAGGAAAAACCTAGTGCACAAGCCACAATATTGAAACAAAACTGTTTTAACAAGATGATACTAGAACAAGACAACCTCACAAAATATGCTAGTATAAATCTCTTATTAGATGTTATATATTTAACTCTTCATGATGCTCAACTTTAATTTAGCAAGAAATTAATTGCACTGTAGCCATTACTGCCAATAATTGATTTTTATTTTTGTCATGGTAGCATTCATGATCCTATCTCTGTTTTGCAATCACAAAAATAATTATGAGCAGAGATGCAACATTCCACCTTACGTTCAGAAAGTAGAATGAAATAACTTTAAACTTCAATAAAACTAGCTTTATAAGATAAGATTCCACAAGTCAATACATCAACCTTCATCTATTTCTTTATAAATGTGTCAACAATTTAGCATGACAAAAGTTGCATGAATTTAGCAGTTGTACATGCTCATTAAGTATGTAAAGAGAGGACATATTAAAGATTGATATTACTAGGGCAATAATCCAGCACCTCCTTACTTACCAATCCCGAATGGTCAGATTAATTACTTGAGACCAATCAAACCAATCTATCTAACTAGTCTGAAAATTAAAACAATCACAATAATCAAAACAATTTTTTCATATTCCTTAATAACTGCATGAGTTCCGAACATGTATCAGCAAATTCTTAACCACAATTCTCCAAACTACAATAGGATAACATCATATTAATCAACTACACTTCCAAGTATGTTAGTAGAAATTAATTATGCACCACGCTAACATCTCAACTTGATAATTCACAACTTATCAATTATTTACATAATTGCCACCTCCTACTTAGACACAACAAAACATCACAAAGGGTTTTAACATTTCCTTTTAGAAAAGAGAGAAATCAAACTTCAACTGTCGAAATAACTCAAAAGAAATGCATAGAGCCAAGGCTTCCACAAGTTAACGAATTTGCAGCAAAAAGCTTTGATTTTTTCAAAATATGAAACGAATAAAGGAGTCATGTTTTCCAATAAGAAAGATGGAACAAACAAGGAAAATATCAATCTCGCCAATTAACAATGTTCACGAGCAGCAAAAGCAACTCAACAATAAAAAAACAACAACAATTGTCTCAAGAACAATTAGAGGCTTATTGGCACCCAACAACTGCAATGAACTATTAATCCAAGAGAAATTTATTAACCGCAATAGGCCAAGAATTGGCCAAAATCAACTCAAGGAAGGTAACAACCCTTCTAAGAAGCTCACCCGCAACATCTGAAACTAGGTTACCCGAGGTAACTGCATTACTATCCCCATACCACGAACGGTGGTATAAACTGTCAATGCCCAAGGCAACAACTACAATCTCTACCTGTCATCAATGACTAGCCTCACTTGTATCAGTCATAGAAGCAAATTATAATCATACAAGATCATCTCATAACAAAAATTGTCAATACAACATGTGAAAGTATAAATGCAATACTTGACCCATCCCATTCTACTGTGCACTAGTGTATCAATTTAATAATTTCATTACCACGGACCTAAAGCCCACTCTGATACCAACTGTAACACCTCAGGACCCACATTACCCTGGAATGCCACTAACCACTCCACAAATAGCCAATTTACAAGATAAAATAAACTGATAATAACTTCTAAAACATGATAAGTTAAGTGGAAGCATACTAAGACAAAAGGTAATGAGACACTATTAATTAAAGAACAACCACTCATAATTAACCAATTTAAGCGAACCATAGCCTAGCATCATTAATAAAAAATAATGAGCAACAATGAGTGAAAAGGATGAATAACTAAAGACTCCGCTTATTTATTACAATATGAATCATGATAAGGTGTGTGAAAGTGTTGTGCCGCTCTACCCTTCCCATGCTTGCTCGAGAATCACCTGGAAGGGAGGAAAACAAGAGTGAGATACAAATCTCAGCAAGAAAACTGTTTAATAAGCTAATTAAACTATAATAGTTTAAGCATCAACATTTATCTTTCACAATGACCATAATTTATAGACTTAACCACACTTACTACCAACAATAACAAAATATTAGCTATTAGGACTCGAATGCCAACTTCTTAATCACAACCACCACTACTATCAACACCAGTAAAATATTAACTTATTTTCCTCACTAACCTTATTCTTTTTCACAACCACAACCGCTAACAACAGTTATCACAAGAGATATTCCTCCTACCACAGCCACATCCCCTACCATACCACAAGGTGGGTGAACCCCACTCCACGACCACAGCCACATCTCTCATATCATAAGGGACTCTCATGAACTAATTCCACAAAAACAGTTAAGAAGATGCATTTGTTTGCAAATAATTCATCCACCATGCATTGCATAAGTATACAAACGATCCATCCACAACGAAAATACATATGAATGCATATAATCCACTGCACTCTTACCCAACAAGGTAAGAGTGTGCATCGTACTACGGCAATGTACGATGCTGTACCGGTACAGTTGCGACGATGTGCGGTGACATCCACAATGCAAATTGACATGTTATGATATGAATGATATGATTCACAATAATATAACCGCAAAGATCAGCAATATATTTATCAAGTATTCTATCTCATCCACACATGTTTCATCAAGAACACCACCCCTATCCACAAGTAATCCATCAAGGTATAAATAAATGATTATTAAATTTCAATCACATTGATCACATTAAGAAATCATGTAGCAATTGCAAAGCATCTCAGATTAAGAGAAATATTTAATGTGAAGGTAGTATGATTAACGAGTTAAACGGTAGCACATCCGCTACGTTTACTTACCTCTACTGATGAAGCGAAGCGCTCACGCATGATCGGGAGCGAAGCCACCTGTCCAAAATTACCTCTCAGTACAAGGCTACAGCAAGGAATCCGCAACTTAAGCAAATTAAAACATTGCTATAGCCCAAACCCGACAATAACCTCTCTGCTCGTCGATCCTTCACCCAGCCCACTGCGGCAGCGCTGCTTAATATTTTTCTATGTTTAAAACTATTAAGCCGATTATAGCAAATGAGATATTTCTGAAAACTACAATAAAATACCTTCAATCTTCAAGTAGACCACTTATTTTTATTTTGCTGTTAATGTGGTGCAATTTAACGCACAAAACAAAGCACATACTCTGTTACGGCAATATGGCCAGTCATCTTCTAACGCACCCCACCTACTATACAAAGCTCTACAATTCATAATATTTTTACAGCAACTAGATCACAAGATTTCCTACAACTTTTGTTATTGAGATAAAAAATAATAAAAATTATCTTCTACTCTGAATCAACATTTGAACAACAATCTGTCTCGGGCTACACCTCAGCTAAATAGCAAAGTTCCCAACTTTGCTGCAAAGTGGCTAGCCCATCTCTCTAGGCAACCCACTTGCTCTATTTTTATTTATTTTTTGTTTTGGACAATCTCATAATTCTATTCTCTCCTCCCGCGATTCACTGAAAAACCAGAAAACTCCGTGATTCCGCTAAACATTCCCAAGGACGTTGTAAACTGCCGAATTTCCTTGTAATCCAGCTAGCTGTAGTGTAGTTTACTAGCATCTCAGGGTAGTGTGGTTCCTGGGGTGTTACATCATATTTAATAAAACCAAAGTCTAATATGTGAAAAAACTATACACAACCTTGTCCATGACCATAGACATGGCTATCTAGGATAGCTTGTTACTTTGCAGAGGTGTACAACTTTACCCACAAGACATGTCCTCTCGTTGTACTAAGCGGTTAGCACACTGCCTTAGGTGTGTGGCTAAGAGTTCACGATAAGGTTGTTACAATGTTCTATTGCTAAATTAGTTACACCGCCACTAAGATTTCACCACAACTTGAATCAAAAAGTTGGAGCCTCCTCTTGTGCCATATGAGGCTTCCACGCTCACATTTAGCATATAGTAAAACTAAATTTGAAACTTCATAAATTACTTAGCTAGGTCTATTCCATACCAGACTTGTGATAGTATGGTGTGCCTTTTGTAATAATAGCTCACAGACCGGTCCTTAACTTAACATAGGTGCCACCCGTATACCCCTTGTGCCTGGTTTCGTCATTGAGTCACCGAACAACAATGAGAATTATCAAGCACCTACCACCATACTAATGCCTAAATCTAAACTAGATTTTATAATTTTGTTTTATCAAAATTTTATAGACCTTATTGACTCACCGAAGTCAAGAATAGATTTTAGAAACTATCAAAATTATCATAGCTAAGTAATTCTATAAAATTTTCAAGTTAATACTATTGTACTGACCAGGTTTTCATCTAAGGGGATAAGACAAGATTGTTCAAGGTCAAATTTGGCTATACGCAAAGGAATTGGTATAACTAGAATTTAAATTGAATTTAAACTATGTTTGAATAAAAATACATATGCATAATAATTTAAAAATAATTTAAAAAATTTAAATTACAGGAAGCAACATGATCAAAGGTGTAACTTGCCTTGCTCGAAGTCTTGGTGTTGCGAATCGTCGAAATCGTACTCTCCAGATTCGTCATAATCTGTATGCGAAGATCTAAAGCAAATAAATTTTAAAAAAATTAAAATAAGATTCAAAAAGTGTCCAGAAATGGATAATTTAGGATTTTAGAAGAACTTAGAAATTTTAACGGGCTCAATCGGAGTTAAAATGAGGAAATACATGCTTCCAAAAGTTTAAAACTAAAAAAAAAAGAAAAGTTTAATTTTCTAAATTTTTTATTAAGAAATCAGATTACGACATCAGCATTTGGTTTTTATATTTTTGGTCAAATTATTTTTGTAAAGGAAATGGTTTACAATTGCTGACGTGGAACTAAAGCCGATGTGGCTCACCAAATGGCAGCCATGTCATCTTAGCCTGCTGGCATGGCCTAGCTCAGGCGATGTGGTGGCCAAGCACCGACATGGCCTACCCGTGGCTCCATGTGGCTGTCACATGGCTGCCACGTGGACGCGGGCTATCGACGTGGCCTAGCTGGCTGAGCGGCGCTCGGGACCTAAGGGTCGCTGGAGTCCGGCACTCAGTGGCAGCCGGCGATTGGTGCAATCGCAAGTAGAGGTGACGAGGGTGTCATATCACCTCAGTGTAGTGCTTGGGGATGCTTGGTGGTGCAATTGCATGTAGGCAGCAAAGGCTTTTCTAGTGGCAGCTTGCCCAACGGAGGGGCAGAGGATGTGCACACGATGACGAGGAAGGTGTAGGTGATGTCGGCGAGGCATGGGTAAGACCAAGGTGGCAGCAATTTCTCGTTGGAGCTTTGGCTAAGGCTTGGTGAGGTGGCACACGACGTAGAGGGGCTTAGGGAGGCCGGAGGCTCAATTGAGTGGGGGTTTTGGTGTGGCGAAGGACATGGATGCTTGGGGAGGAGTTTATATAGTGCAAAGAGGGGGTAACTATAGGAGCCATTACTCGCTAGAGTAATGTGGCCGTTGGTGGCAGGTTCAATGTGATTGTGGGGTTTAAAGAGGAGAAAACAGATGGGGAGTAGGGAATGAAGAGGGGAGTGACTAGGGGTAACAATGGCAGCAATTGTCTGAGCCAATGGGTAGTAACAAAATTTTAAAGAGCTTGGGTGGCCGGCAATGGTGGCTTGGCCAGAGGAAGAAGGGGAGGAAGGGGCAGCTGACATGTGGGTACCGTATGTCGGCGAGAGAGGAGGGAGGAGGGGAGAGGCGAGCGTCACGGATGACTGCCACGTGGCGAAGGAGGAGAGTTTCGAACGTAGGATGAAAGGGGGAGGGGTTAAGTAAAGAGGGACGGCCGCAATTAGATCGGTGGGGGTGGACTCGATCTAGGATTAACACGTGTCAACTCGAGGGAATTTTGTGTTTAAATTTTATTTTACATTTTTCAAAAATACTAGAAAACTTCTAAAAGCTCTAGAAAATAGTAAATAACTCAGAAAAATTCCAAAAACATCTCAAAAATATTATGAATCTAGGAGAACTCAAGAAATATAAAATAAACTATTTTTGGATTTTACAAAATAGGTAAATTAAGTTTTAATACTCTGGGCTTTGAAATAAATTCCAATAAATTATGTAAAATACAAATAAAATTTTAGGATATTACAGTCTAGGTGGACATGATAAGTGATGTCTTTAGAGCTATCCTTCTTAAGAAGCCCTCCAAACAAAGAGATTATGGCACTAGAGAATGCCGTCCACACATTCATCAAGTGGCCTAAGAGGGACATCACCCTGTACCCTTCTGTCCCTCGACCTCCATATGACTATCTTTGTCAAACATAACTCTCTATAACTCCACCTCAAGCTCCACTTCAGAAGCCCATCACATCGGCTCCTGTGGTTCCACCTCAAGCTCCACTTCAGAAGCCTGTCACATCAGCTCCACTTCATATATATTGCAAGCGAGACGATAAGACCTAAGCTAAGGCCAAATCGAACAAGAATAAGCTAAAGGCGCCTTCCAGGACTTGAAAGTTGAAGCTCGAAGTGTCATTGGTCCCGGAGTCACAACTATCCAGCCTTGGATTGGTTTGCATGCCTTTGTATTCCTAGTACATATAGAGGTCCAATAGGAAATCAAACCAACAAAATGGATTCACTGTGAAATTCATGTAGGAGCATTTCCTTCATGACTCGGGATACTTTGTCGTGACCTTTGAGGATTTATTCTTACTATTTAACCTCAACAAACTCAATGCCTCACTTCTATAGTGTTAGACACTATAAATGTACTTTACAATCAGGTTCTATATTCATATAATACTGATAAATGTCATAACTCATTGCTTATGTATAGATTTATGATCCAAAAAGTCTAACGACGGTGACAACCCATGGATTTTCTTGACTCACACTTGGTCTGTGAGTAATGCATCAATGACAATCCATCCTTTGTCCAAATTATATAACAAAGGGATTGTTTGCTCAAAGTGATAAGGACTACATCATGGTACCCTTCAACTAGGGGTAAGTACTTCACTAGTTACCATACAAATTTTATTTGTACTTTATACACAACATGAACATAGAATTAATCACTATGGCGACATACATAACTAAGGAGGATTCTGCGTGTGATTGTACCAAAGTGGAGTAAGGTAATATACCTTGATTCCTTAGTGGCGACCACGACTTTACCCTTATGCAACAAGCATTTGACAGGTAATTAAACTCATTTCCTCTATACATAACTCTATTGTACTCCTCCCTTTGTTTGCAATGGTCAAGACTAACTTTTTGGAATCACGTAGGTCGTTCAGTGTTTACATTGCCTAGGGATGGAGCCATAGGGAATTTTGCACTGCACTGCGACATAGGACGCGATTTTCGGTACCTGCTATAACACAATCTTATATCGCACTTTATAATAATGCCTCTAGAACTGACCATACCTATGTATGTAATTCTATTTTTGTAGTACCACCAGCAACTACAGGGCAATGTGTGTAGATTCTACGTTTGCATATATGTGCTAAAAAAACATAGACACTAAGATGAAAGATCCAGAGGTTTGTCAACCTACGAATATTTATTTCATGATTATCAATTTCTATATATGTATATATATGCTAATGATTTTAACACTTCTAGTGACAGGGCATAGAATTCGACTCAAGTACATACGATCTTACCAACCTCGCCGAAGTTCGAGAATAGCTCCTTGAATTCTTGATGGCAGAGATCATTAACCATAATGAAGAGTTCTACCTCGGCGGAGATGATAATTAGTTGTTCAAACATTTGATTCAATTCTAATTCACTCAGTTGTGCTTAATCAAGCAATTAATTCAATTGTACTTCATTCAGTTGTTTAATTTATTCGTGAGATCTGTACATGTAACAACTATCATATTTAATCTGCTTGCATTATTTAATTCATTTGTGAGATCTATGTCCTATGCTATATATATATATATATATATATATATATATATATATATATATATATAATCAATTCATTTATGAGATCTGTGTCCTATGTTATATATATGTGATCTGCTTGTTTATTTTTAGAGAACATAGCTAGCATTTTCTGAGGCTAGCTAAAAAATAAAAAATAATGTAGGTTTTCATATAGCTATTATAGATGATTTATAAATACAACTGTCTATGATATGCAGCTATCATAGATGGTTTTTAAATGCAACCATCTGTAATATGTCTGCTATCATAGATGGTTTTTAAGTTCAACCATTTGCGATATGTCCACTATCACGTACAACATATCACAGACGGATTTTAAATACAACCATCTGTGATATGTCCGCTATCACAGACGGTTGTATTTAAAAATCGTTTGTGTTGTATGTTATCACAGATGGTTTGAGAGTCGTCTATGATAACTATCTGTTATCGCTGACACATAAATTCAAATGGTTTAGAAACCATCTGTGATTATAGTTTTGAGCCATCTATGATCACGGTTTCTGTAGTAGTGTACTTTCCCTCCACACACATTCTCAAGGTGGTAGTGCCAACATGATCAACCCCCTTTGCTCCCCCTACGCAAATTGTTTAAATGTCATGGGGATCCTCTTCGAAAGAGGATGAAGCATCATTTGGGAGATGAGCGAGAAATCGATAAAGGCAGCAGAGAAGAAAGGAGGTAAGGGCATTCAAGCGTTGAATTTTTGAGTGGTTTTCAATTTGAATTTCAAGTTTGCATATTTGGGAAAGTTGCATATCAGCGTGTGAGCATCCTGAAGAGGTAATTTTCATCGACATTGGATATTTTTTTAGCAAGACGAGTAGCATGTAATTAGGAAAAATGATATGTTTTTTTAGTATGAAACGGTGCTAGTTAAGCTTCTATAAACTGGAAGTGGCCTAAGTTGACATTGAATAAACAATGTTGTTAGTGTCGTTAAATGTTTATTTGTCATAGTAATTATGTTAATGGTATAGCCTATGCGTAGGTTATTTCTTTGCATGGGAACAAGATTGTATTTTTTCCTGCAATTTAAAATACTTGTTATGCTTATTATTTTATGTGCTATTTTATAGAAAATGTTACTGTCAGACCCGTATTCAAAATCCACCACACTCTCCCCTGGATCAGTAGATAGTGCTCACAGTACATTACTGTTATCATCTCATACATCGCATGATGATCAAACAATCAAAGTATAATTTATATCAGATTTTTAAAAATATGCCACGTCGGGTGACTGTTTTACATAACAGGCCTCCCAGGCCAAATACTTACAACCAAAAGTATAGCAGCGGAAACAAAAATATTAGCGGAACCATAAGCCACAAGCAGTGACTAGGGGTAATGTGTACATCTATATTGCCTAATCCTAGGTAATATAGGCGCACACCCTTACGACAACTCTATATGCTTAGGACTAGGCTTTTTAAGGAATCCGCCCTAGTTGCCATCGTCGGCTCCTTGACTTTGTGCATCCTCGTAGGTGTGATCTTGCCCTCTAGCTTCTGGACATGATTATGCGAGGGTGAGCACACTAACCACCGTGCTCCCCGAGCCAATACACAGAATGCAATTATATAACATGCATGGCTTGACAAAGAATAGACTCGGGTTATTTTATTTGTCGAAAATTTTCTTTTAAACGACGTAAGATATTCACATAAAAACTTCCCAGACCTAGCATTTTAAACTAAAAACATAGAATTTGAGAAAAACATGTGATGACAGTATTGGTACAGATTACATCCACCTTTCACTACTAGTTTTCAGGTCTAGGACAACGGAGCGAAATCGTTGCGATAGGGCTAAAATAGATGCAATATGTACCTATTGCAACACATCACTTCCGTTGGCAAGCGTGGCTAGTACTTGCGTGCTTAAAAGATTGTGCAACGGATTGTGGTTTCGTTGCAATACCTATGGTTATTGCCATGCAATGTGTTGTGACAATTATTTGTTGTTGCAACGAGTGATGTTGTGGCGATATAGGTTATTGCCACGCCTGACTCCGTGGCAATAGCTTCTTTTGCCACGAAGTTTGGTCGTGGTAATAGTATCATTTGCCACGAAAATATTGCGTGGTAATAGGTTCTATTGCCACGCCAATGGTTCGTGGCAATAGACCCTATTGCCACGGAGAGTATTTCATTGCAACAGGATATATTGCCACGGAAGGCGTTTCGTTGCAACAGGTTTAATTGCCATAGAAGCCGTTTTGTTGCAATATGTTTTATTGCCACGGAAGGCGTTTCATTGCCATAAAGTTATTGCGACGAAATATATTTTGTGGCAAATATATCCTATAGCAACGAACATTGTTCATGGCATATAGTGGAATCGCAACATAGTAGCGGCGTTGCAATAGCCTATCACAACGAAATACCAATTTTGCATACAGGTTTATCGCAACGATAAAATTTGCGGTAGCATATTGAGCATATGATATTTTATTATAATTTGTTGTTACAAATTAATAATCAAATTAGGAACACAGCTGGATCAAAAATACATACATTAATTCAACACATAATAATTTAAAAGTACCACCACTCATGCAGGAATTACATATCAATCTCCAAACTTAAACTACAAAGTTTGTTACTAATAACAAAAGTACTATCACTTCCATTCTATTTGTCCTTGCTTCTTTGCCATGTTGAATTTCCTGACTCGACGACACCACGACTCTGTTTGCTCTGATCAAATTATTTCATCCTGATAGAACATGAACAATAAAGAGGGACCTTAATGTGAGTATTGTCCAGCAGCACATACTTAAGTATATCATAGTGCAAGTTTAGAGATACAAGTTACAGCTGAAAATAGCAATCCTAAGTTCTCTAGTTCAGTTGCGTAGCAAAGTATTTAGCAAGTGATTCCAGTAGAATTATTTAATTTCATTTCATTTACCGATATATAGTAGCCCTACTTCACCTGGCATAATTTTCTAGTAGTTTAGAACAGTATGCTATATTTGACATAAAAACAATGACAGATGAAGATTAATCACATTTTTATTTCATACCTGTTGGTCCCTCCTTTTCTTCGAACGAGTTGTAGCAGTATTCTTCAATTATTGTGGAGGAATGAAGTTCGATGAATCATTATTAACAACGACATTTTGGAAGAGGCTTCGGTTAAGATTAGAAGCTCGAGTGATGCGAATAGGTGGCCTAGCATCTTTTTGTGTGGTCAAGATGCTTGCTGGGTCATTCTGCAAATGTAAAATTTAGAATAAAAAATATTAGCATCCTGATGTGTACTACTATTAAAATATGTTCAGCATGCATACATCAATTGAAGTTCAGGGAAGGTACACATCCCTTATGGTAGCAAACTATTTGCAAATTTTGTTACCTGTTGTAATGTTTCTTCTACATATTCAGATGTCTTTTCTATGGTGTTCAATGTACTATCTGGGTTAGTCTTGTCCAATGTTGTCATATTTTCGTTTTCCTCACTTGGATTAGCCTCGCTTTCCCTTGTGTTCAATATACTTCTCTGGTTAGCCTGCATATGGACCATGAGGAAAAACATTAGGGCCTGTTAGGCTGGGTGACTGCTGCAAGCCATCAACAACAAACAGGCCTCATCTCCTACACACATCATTATACAACCCATAAGCATAAGCCACCTTAATATTAATGGACTGGTCACTTGAGTTTAAAAACAGTGTAACTTCTGAAACTGTTTCTTCTGTCAAGATGATCTATTATCCCACTACTTCTCAAGCTCCTCTCATTTCCCATGTGCTCCCAATGTTGTGGCCTAGGAGATCACACACTAAGGAAATGATCCACTTTGGAGATTAGATCGTTGCTTGAAATCATCTAACTCGCAGTCAAGCTATCCTCGTGAAATACAAGAGAAAAAATGATGACTGCAGAGAGCAATGCAAGCATTATTTTGCTGCTATGATTTATTTCAGCTATAAGAAAAACCTGGAAACTAAGTGAGCTCAATCAAAACAAAAATAGGTCTACAAAGAGCATAATACTTTTCAAGTCGTTTGACCCCAAATCTATACAGGAAAGATTTAGATATAACAATATTCTAAGTCCGGCTGCAACTTTTGTTGCAGGCTCTGAAGCAAGGACTTGCCCTGGTTCTTTCAGCGTACAGGACTTAGGAAGCCATCTTCTACAAGAAAAGGACATGCATTGAGCACTGCCAAAATGAGGGCGCCTTCGGAGGGGAATGCACCTTCCTCTTCTTTATCGCGCTTCGCACCAAAGAATGTCATTGAAGCTCACTTCTTGCTTCTTCTAGTTGTAATAATAAGATCGAAGGGCAATTGCCAATTGGCAATGGCGGAGGTTAAATTTGTAATCGATCCTCATAAAAAAATTTTGGCAGAAGTGTGCTGTCTGAGGACAATTTATCAGATGTTTACTTACAAATTGTCTGATTTTGACATGGGGCATACTTGTACTTACTGATTGTGGCGACCCATGTTATTATCCTCAAATTCTAACATGGCTCACTTAATTATTACTCGATACTGACATCCGCCTTATCGAATAATAACCCAAATAGAGTATGACAACGAAACAATAATTAGAGACTGTAATTTTATTATATCATTGCCACGTATGGCTGGTAGTATTTAACCTAGGCTCACAAGCTAGCCTGAGAATTACCTAGTAGTTACAGAAGGTCAGAGAAGAAAATATTACAACATAATACTTGCTAGTACTAGTACGAAGAACTTATAGATGGTCTATTCTTCAAGTGTTGTATGATGCCTCTCACCCGTTGGTCTCTTAGTCAGTGAGGGTGTCTTCATTTTTAGTCCCACCCTCATTGGTTCCCAAATAATACTCTTCTAGGAATGGCTCTAAAAGGGGAGAGTTATAGCAAGAGTGAGTACGAAGTACTCAGCAAGTTTTTAATAGCAAACTAGTAAGATGCTCGTGCGTTGCAACAAAAAATAATAATATTTTACCGTGATAAGTTGAAAATAGATTGTCCAATAACATTTTTTCTCTATTTTTAGCACTCCGGTTGTGTGCGTATGGGGCATGACAGGGACCAACAAGTCTTGTCCTCAGCTTCAGTTCTGCTGCTATGATAGAAAGGGTCTCTCGATGCTTTAGGATAGCAAAAATATCAAATGTGCATGCTACATTTCTATGTGCCAACTAACACCAATTTGCATCACATATCAGGAAACAAAAGCTGAATTGTAATTGTTCTATTAGATCAATGATTTTCATTGTGGGGATCTTTGTTATTTTAGATAGCAACTCTTGATTTTCATTGTTCTATACAAACAGAGAAACACCCAAAAACAGCCAGTTGAAATGATTCAGAAGGCAAATGCTTAACGCTACAAATTATTCATATAGGTAAAACGTCTCAAATAGCTATTCAACCATGCTTTTTAGTCTTTTAATTAATTTCTAAACAAAGAAAGAAAGAAAGAAGACACATCAACAGATGAAAATTAAGGTGTGCCGTGCACTGCGAACGGTACAAGGAGACAGATAATTACTCGAAGGGATGGACAGCACATTTGTAGTGTAGACTTGCAGTCTTAGTCCACAACAGTCAAAAGATTTTGTAACCAAGCTATACAGTAAAGGTAAAGTTACTTTACAAACTGCAATAGTAGAAAAAGAGTGAAATGCACCAAAGGTAGTCAGACTTGAATATAATCTCAATTGATACATGGATCATGGCGCTATTTATATGCGCATACTAAGAAGAAACTTCATGCTTTACTGACTGTACGCACCTTTAAATGGTTGATTGTTCACAGGAGCGTTACATTATCCCTTGCTGACTCTTTAGCTGACAATAGCAGTAGTATTATCCCTTGCTGTCCCTAGAAATGGTGTCTAAATCAGCATCTACTGCGATGTTTGTAGCTAAATACAATCAACCACATCAACACCTCACCAGTTAATCACAGAGATAGCGGCCAATTTGGAGGGATGATTGGGGGATTTCGCCTCATTGGTGGGAACAGCATGTCGGCGATGAGGGTGGCATACTCCCTAGAGGTGGCCTTGTAGGGCACGTTGAGGCCGTGCATAGGCAGGGTCGTGCCAGAGCCACGTGCGCCTCCAGTGGACGTGGCGGGCGCCTTGGAGCAGTCGATGTTCCCTGAGATTGCACCACAATGCAGCATCTTCATCTCCTAGAGCTAGGGTTTTCGGCCGGATCTCAGAGGCAGCCGTCAAATTGCGAAAATCAACCAGCAATTCGAGAGACAGGAAGTATTAGGGACTCAAGAAATCAGAGGTACTTACAGCCTGGAGCTCATTCAGGACGACGTCGCTGACACCGTAGGTGATGAAGTCCTCGTGGACCTTGGTGATGACATCGTCGATGATGGAGATGTAGATGGTGGAGAAAGGGGGGGGAGAAAATTCCCGACCTCGTCGACCTGTGGAAGTGCGCCTCCAAGCGATTCCTCACGACGTTGTACACCAGCATCGGGTAGAAGAGCATCTGTGCGCCGACGCCCACCGCTGCAAGCTTCGCGTCGAAAGCCACCCGCATCACCACCCCAACCCCACCCTCCACCACCGACGCCTGCTCCTCCACCGCGCCGCCATCCCCGAGATGCAGCTGCATCTCCCCACCGTGTCCTCCCCCCCGAATCGCTCGGGAGCTCCTGAATTCGCATCTCCTCCCAACTCGATTTGATCCGATCGGAACCACACCGAAAAAATCAACAAAAAAACCCCAAAAGGAATCAATCAGGGGGAAGCGAGCAACACAAATCGCAGGAGCCCGGGGGGCTTGGAATCGAATTGGGTTCGCGATTCCGCACCGGAAGAAATCGAAATCGCTCAATCCTCTCTCTCTCTCTCTCTCACCTTTTCCTCGTGCTCACGCCTCCTCCCCTCCCCCTCTCCAAAAAGTAGAAATTGCCCAAAGTCCAAGCACCCGACGGGGAGGCGGCAGCTTGGGGGGTTGGGGGGAGGATGCGGCGACGAGGGGTGGGGGGAGTAGGATGCTGCGGTGTGGGGGACGGAGAGGGGGAGGCGGCGGCGCGGGGGGTTGGGGGAGTAGGGGAGGAGGCACCCGGGGGGGAGGCGGCGGCGGCGTGGGCTAGGGAGGAGGCGGTTCGGAGAGGAGGATGCGGCGGCGCGGGGGTGGCGGAGGAGTGGCGGCGGCGCGAGGGGGGCGGAGGGGGTGAGGGCGGGAGCGCGGTCTAGACATGAGGGGGTGAGCACGGGCGCGAGGGACGAAGTGAATCGCGAGGGGCGGGGAGAGGGAGACTCGGGGAAGAGGGGTAGGGAGGAGACGGTGGCGATGTAGGGTGGGATGGGAGGGGGCGAGGCGGTGCGGGTAGAGTGTGGAGGCGGCGGTGGAGAGGGGGAAGAAACCGGGGATGGGAAGGGAGGGAGCGTGGGCGATGTGGTGGGGAGGAGGCGGCCGCGGCGCGGATGAGGGGGGAGAAGGAGGAAGCGGCGGTGTGGGGTGGGGAGAAGGAGGTGGCAGCGGTGGGGAGGGAGATGTGGGCAGTTGGCGACTTGGGGGAGAGAGAGGAGATCGCACGTATAAGTGTAGGACGACGATTATGGAGTATTGAGGGAGATCATACGACTGGAGGGGGAAAGAGATAGCGTATATACCATTTTAGCGTAGTTTTTTTTTTTGATAAGAAAGGGGTGGGAGAGGACGGACCAACCACCAACTCCTTCTTTTTATTAGTATTAGGGACTTTGGGCGAGGAGGGGTGGCGCCAGGGGGAGGTGCGGCGGGGCGGGCGAGGAGGGGCGGTGCCGGGGAGGCGGCGGGGGCGCGCGCGGGGGAGGGGCCGCGAGCGGGGAGAGGCGGGGAGGAGCGGCGGATTGGGAGATTCGGGACGGAGGGACCGAGGGAGGAGTGGGGTTGGGGGGATTTGGGGGCTCGCCCGGGAAAATGAAATAGGGACGGAGGGAGTTCATTCTGTCACACAAGTATTTGATTTTTTTCCCAAAAAAAGTTTCATATAGTTCATTCCATATCACATTAAACAATTCATTCCTTCGGTGTTTTGACTAATGTACATCATGTATAAGTAACTAGGGTATCACTTATACTGTGCTAGATATAAAATTTTTATCCCTTATTTTGTGTGAGGATCTCACAACACAATTTAATATGTTAAGTATTTTTGTTCAACAATCATCTCCCTTCATGTTATCTATTTATGTTAGAAAGCAGACCTCAATCCATGCTGTTTATCCAGGTCTGTGTATATTTCACCTCGATAGTTCAGAGATAGTGAGATTGGTGTTAGTGATCAAGGACAACAAGTTAAGGAGCTTTAAGAAATGGTCAACCGATTGACGAAACAAAACGGCAATGATGTTTACGATTTCACAAAACGGCAATGGTCAATCGATTGACGAAACAAGTTAAGGAGCTTTAAGAAACAAGTTAAGGTGATTTGTTATGTGATTTGGGACTGTACAATATCTTTATCAACTGTGCGACATCTTTTATTGTAGAGTACCTCTGGCCATGGCAATGATGTTTACGATTTCAGGTTTCCATGTTTGCTAAATATTTTATTGTCAAAAAAAATACCAGGTTGCATACTATTTTATGGGTATGCATGCCCAAGAATGTAGGCTATATCACAACACAAAATTCACCAAATCTTTGGTAAACTAGATGAACTCCCTCCGTCCCTATTTCATACCAAATCTTACGTAATATCCGACTAGATATTCGTTATCGTATTCGCATCCGCTCCGTATTCGTTCCGTATCTGTAACCGATATTACCCGGATTCGTATTCGTATCCGGTACTATTCGTATCCGACTCCGAATCCGAGAAAAAAATATAGAATAGGATATGGAATAAGCAATATCCGACCGAATCCAATCTGTTTTCACCCCTAGTATTAGGGTCTGCAGAGGGGGCATTGGGGGGAACGGTTCGGATTGTATCTAATTATGAGATCGAATGGTTAAAAAAGAATGAGGGAGGACGGATCAACCAAAGAGGATGGACCAATCAACCATAGAGGATTGAATTAAAGTTTAGCTTATCTCTATCTCTCACAACTTATGATCTATTCAGGTTGAAGTCAAAAAGGCAGTCTCGAGGGAAGAAATGACATAAAAAGATGGCCCTAAGACAAGAAAGATTTTTGTTGGTGGGCTACCGAGCACTAACTGAAGGTTACTATTAGTTGCAAATAACTAATCTTGAACATATTTCATTTATTATGGTGAAAATCGAGAAGGTGTCAAATTTGGATGAGTTGAAGGACTACTTTTCGTCGTATGGTAAGGTGGTTGAACATCAGATAATGCTTGAACATAGCATTGGGCATTCAAGAGGGTTTGGTTTTGGTTCTGAAAAGATTAACTTAATGTTTTAGTAACATCTCTTGAACAATATTGCTTCATCTTCTTTTAATTATATTTTGTCATAAGGGAGAAAATAAAGGATGTTCATAGATAATTGGGATGGCTGTAGTTATCTATATATTTATGGCTGAGCTTCCTCACAATATGCGCCCTTATTTAATTATAGGACGGCACAATTCTTTGCTTCTTGTTGCATATGTGAATCAGAAGTATTCTTTTTTTGTTACTATTTATGAGCTAATTTTATATCTACTACTTTTCCACGGACTATAGCTATTAGAGATGTGCTTTTTACATTGTATTTGCTTTTTATGTTGCTGGTTGATCTATCCTCTTTCACTCCTTTTCACAAAAAAATTTTACAGACTGACATGTGTCCCTTCCCACCCCAAACCGTGCCTCCTCCCACCGAATTTCCTCCCACTTTCTCCCCCTCCCCCACGTTCTCCGCTCCTCCCCCACCCCGCAGCCGCCGCCGCCTCCTCCCCTCCCTCCCACCCCGCGCGCCGCCTCCTCCTCCCCTACCCCTCCGCTCCTCCTCCCCCCACCCATCCGCTCCGCCGCCGCCTCCTCCCCCCACCCCGCAGCCGCCGCCTCCTCCCCTCCTCCCCACCCCACGGCGCCTCCTCCTCCGCTCGCTCGCATCCTCCTCCACCACCATCCGCTGCCGCACCTCAGCCTTCGCCACCGGCCGCCGCCGTGCACGCACCCGCCGTGCTCACGCCGCTCCAAACCCCCCCTCCGACGCGGGAGACTCCGTCTCTGGTGACGGCCCCTCTGGCCACGGTTTCGGATCCGTATATAGGTCTGGGCTCGGTGGCGGCAGCCCCCTCCCTCCAACCCTCCCTTCCTCCTTCTTCCTCCTTTCCTCCATCCCGTTCCCCTCCTTTTTCTTCAGATCTGAAGCTGGGTGTCGCCTGCTTCTTCCTTCACTCGCCTCCTGTCATTCTCTGCATTCTTGCCGTTTGTCTGCTTGTGCGTGCGTGTGATGCCCTAACTCCCACTGCCTAATCCCCTCTCGCAGAAGGTGTGCAGCGAAAAGAATTCCGATGAAAACTGATGGCGTAAAAGACTTCACTTGTGAAGAATTGTCACATGGTACAAATGAATTTAGTGATTCAGCACTAATTGGTGAAGGAGGCTATGGGAAAGTATACAGGGGTGTGTTGGTGATGGAACAATAGTAGCAATAAACGTGCACAGCAGGGATCTCTTCGTGGTTCAAAGGAGTTCTTCACAGAGATTGAATTGCTGTCCAGTGCATCACCAAACTCGGTTTCTTTGCTTGGTTATTGTGATGAAGAGGATGAGCAGTTGTCCTACAATGCTTTTTTAATTTCTCTAAAACATTAATTTCATCAAATGTTGTTTATTATTCAATTGCTTGCTTGTTTTGAAATGGCTGTGGAAATCCAAATTTGCTATGATCCATGCATTTGTCGAAGTACATATACATGAATGCATGTGTTAGCGACCTATTTCGATGAGAGCGATTCAACACATTGTTTATTCTTTATTATTTAGTTCACAAGTGCTTCCTTGTTGATAGGTATTATAAGCTCTGCTCGCCGGTTAGCACCTTGTTATTGAGAGCCCACCTTTGGGCGCTCTTTTGCGTAAATCGAACCGCTACCTATGAACTGCTCGAGTTGATATGTTTGGTTCAATGTTATGATGATATAAACTCATACTCATTAAGCATGTATTGCGATGCTGGTGTATGAGCTTATGCCTAATGGTAATCTACGTGATCATCTTTCAGTGAACATTATTTCTATAGCCACTAAACTGCACCTTAAAATTTTACTTACAATCACCAGCAACCAACAAACTAAAAACATCACAAACCATTTCATTATGTTATTGCATACACCCTTTACTTTGAAAAACAAATTAAAAGCATAGACTATGATATGTGACAATTTCGTAATATGATTATTTTATTGAATTACTTTATTTCATACTTGTCTGTTGGGCTAGGAGGTTCTTCTATTTATCTAGCGTGCAAATATATACAACCTGTCTTTTGCTAAAGATAACATAATTACAATCACACAATTAATGTTCGGACATCAAGCTGAAAAATGATATCAAGACACAAATGTATGCGCTAAATTGTCAGGATCATTGTGCATACATACATGCTTTCTTGACACATCCCTTTATTGGATCAATAATTTCTCAATTAGAATATTACTTTAGCACCACTTACGGCATAAACATCTCATCGTTAAGCAAAAATTTCAATCATGTAATTTCTTTTTGCTCTTTTGTATGCGTGCTAAGTCTGCTCATCGCAGTCCTATATCATTACTTCGATATGTCGCTTTTACATCCTATCGAGTTTCCTAACTATAGTTTTGTGTAACAGCTAGAGCTAAAGAGCCTCTAAATTTTCCCATGAGGTTGTGAATTGCACTGGGATCATCACGAGGCATCCTCTATTTGCACGCCGAAGTGGATCCTCTAATATTTCACCGTGACATCAAAGCTAGCAATATTCTATTGGAGTCCAAGTTTGTTGGAAAAGTTGCTGATCTTGGTCTCTCACGGCTAAACATGTCTGCTATTTCCTTTACTAAATGTTGCAAAGAAAACATAACAAATACTTGAAGCACAAACCAAATTCTTTACTACTTAAAAAGGAGTTGGTAATTGGTCCATCCTTGGTACGGCCTCCATCCAATCTGAACCGTCGGATCCTCCGCGTGGACTACTCGGAGCGACTTTGTAAGTATGTTTGCCTCTTAACTGATCTTGTGAGATAATTTTTTTGGCCCAGTTTTCAGCTTACTCCGGCACTGGTGGACAATAGCATGACCAACAAAGAATGGTTTTGGATGTTTTGCAAGAACCAGATATACTGTAAGTTTAGTTTCTCTGCTGGAAGTTGTAAGCAAAGGATGAAGATCCTAATAGAACTCTTTGTGCTGTAGTGTTCATATGCCAGAATGTCTTATATTTATTATTCAGTTTGAGATTATATATGCTAGTATGTATCACTTTTATTTAGTTTCCGTTGCAACGCATGAGCGCCTTACTAATGACTTTCATGGTGCTAAATATAGGTCTGATGTGTATAGCTATGGGGTGATCCTGTGGGAACTTGTTACTCAGAAGATACCCTGGGAAAATCTCAATTCGATGCAGGTATATTGCTGTTATACATTTCTCTATTTGTTAAAAAAAATCCTCTGATTTTGGCCATACAATTGCTATGAGGCCCACTTAAATAAGAGAAAGTCGACTGGCCTCGGACAATCTAGGAACCTCGATGAGCATTTCCTATACACGTCATTTTACAGTTGAAGGGGTCTAACGATAATTTTCTTTATTTCTTTTTATTTTCACTTGGATTGAACTTTTTATTCGCTCTCCGATCGCAAAAGAAAATGGCAGGATGGGGTTTGGGTTGGCTTTGGAGAGTTTTACTCATCGAGCAATACGCGGGGAAGGCAGTGCAAATCAAGAATACAATGTAATTTTATTTAATTTTGCTTTGATGTAATTTCTGGCAATGTAATTATTCGTGTTTTCATGCTTGTATCAAATTCTTGTAAATAACCATGTATTGTAATAAGGTTTTATTTTACTTAGGAATACCCAATGCAATTTCTTGTAATCGATTCTGGTAAAGTTCATATATACCAAACTATTAAAGTTACCATTATGGCAAATATATAACATCGTTGATTGATCCGCCTAATATATACATTTTCACGTATCTGTACGCATCTAACTCATTTCATGGGAAAGTTCCATGCAGAGTAGTTCGATCGAGCTTCGTGGTAAATGTATGGAATAATTAGGAGCTAGCTAGCGTAGTTAGCTGTGGTATTTGTACAATCATCAGTACCAAATATGCTCGGTTATATATACGACTACGTACTAATCCACACGTAACTTTGCAGTGCATCATGCATATAATTGAGCAACAAGACCAATGGCATCGGACCATGTGGCCTTGGAGGATGTTGGTTTGAGCCATGTGGCGCATAATCATATATATATATATACACACTGAGTGGCGGAGCCACACTATAGCATGGGGGCGCAGTTGTACCTTCAAAATTTTACGCAAAAATTAATATATATCTCTTAATATAAATTATATGCTATAAATACTAACATACTTATAATGTGCCATTAAGCTCAATAAGCAATAAGTCAAGCCTATTAGCCCAAATGTCTAAGACATCCTCACTTTCTCAATCGATCTTCCACTATCTACCGGAGATTCCCCAATGGACCAAATTCTTCAGGTTTCTACCCTAGCGTAGCAGCCGAGCTCGAGCTTGGGCACACGGCTCTGCTTGTTACCCATTTGTAAGCTTGTGTGGCACGGGTGGTATGTTGGGAGTTTTTCTTGTTACAGGGTTTAGTGATCGGATAGAGATGCAAAAGGCTCCGATGAGATGATTTGCATAGTAGTCATAGATTGTAGTATATAGATTTGTCTGGGACACTAGAAAGTAAATTACTCATTTTTTGCCTTTGGGTTTAAAATGATGATATCAAAAATCAAAACCTAAAGGAGAGTTGCAAGAGTTATGATCAATCTTAATAAGTTAAGAAATAGTATAGGTGAATAATACTAGAATGATTGTTTAGTTATATATATATTGAACTTCCATATTATGTCATTTAAACTTGTTTTTAGAACAAACGTGTCTTAAGTTCGTACTTTCATTGTCAAAATTCTAGCTCCGCCACTATATATATATAATTATAATTGACAGTGGGGTACAATAGTCCGGTGGTAAACGCCTTGGCCTCCGAGCTAGGAGGTTGCAGGTTCGATTTCTCCACACCCCATGGTTTTTGTTTTTATTTTTTTATTCTAATTTTTTATCCCTTCCTATTTTGTCAAGTAAGACCTCCTCAACTGCGTTTTAGTTGTCACTTTTTAATTTTTTTATCTCATCTAGAAATTAATAACTATAGATAATATAATTCCTCCACACCAATTCGGCCCTTGCATTGAGCAGTTAGGCCCACGAAAACAAAGCGTTGCAGTAACAGATTATTGCCACGAACAATCATCATATATAGCAACAAATTTATTTCGTGGCAATACAAACTCATTTCATACGCATTGTATAGGAACCTTTTGCAACGCAATTGATGACTATGACAACGCAATAAAATTGTGGCAATATTGTCACCCACTCGCAACGAACTTCTATAAGGTGGCAATACTTCCTAACTATTGCCACGAATATCAATATTATCACAACACAAGACAACCGTGGCAATAAAGTCATACTACTCGCAACCATTTTTTAAATGGTGGCGATAAAGCCACCTTATTACAACGAATTCAATGGCTATCACAACGCAATATTTTAGAGGCAATACTGTGCACATATCGCCATGATTTTGGTAAAACGTTGCAATAGCACATACCTATTGCAACTAATTTAGTGTCGTTGCGATGCGTTTCGTGGCTAAAGGGTTGGAATCTAGTAGTGTTTGCATGTCACCTGCACCATATATTATTCTTTCAGCGTTATAGACGGTTACATTATCACTGGGACGACGCCTAGGAATACACAAACTAGGACAGTCCATCGTCCTTCATTTTCTCTTCCCAAGTTCCAACCATGAAAATTATTTTTGAAATAGAACTATATCAGAGTTAAGTGCCCATATCCGCCCTTAACTGTGGGCACGGCTATTCGAATAGTTTTGACTCTGCAGAGTGTGTGCACTTTCACCACAAGAGACCATCCACTTGTTGCCCCACACGATTCCTTAGTCACGCAGTTGAGTAGACCATCACAGTAACCTTTCGAACTACATGGCCTTGGGGTCTCATCTCATCCTATGTGCCGTTCCCACTTGCGCTGGGTCCCATACATTGCGCAGGATGTTAATCACTATTACTAGCACCTCTAGGCTCCTCTCCCCATAGTGCTAGTAAGGCAGAGAAACAAATCACCCCTCCTATTGGTGTCCCTTTAGCCACAACAGGCCTTCGCATTCTGGTACTTCTTTTCCCAACCTATGAGATTAGTCTAAGGTTTGATAGGTTTACTCAGCCATGTTGCACTTTACAGACTTGCGGTTGTACTATTTTACAATAGGAGGTCATGATCCGATTAGGTCCTTGGGTTATCTGGGCGGTTATACCACAATCCACACACTCGTGCACTCCAATACACCATGCCCCCGAACTATCCGCCCAGACGTATAAACAATTTGGGGATTTTTGGGGCATAAAATAGTGATCATTTACAAACTACACAACCATTTATATCTACCATTTTCCCCAAAAGTACTCTTTGCATTTGTATATGATGTTGGGGTATTCTTAAGCACCCCTGATACTAAGCAATGCTAGGCCGAATAATATAACGTACTTGATTCTTTTGAAACACTTATATTTATAATTAATCCTAGAGATAACTAGGTTCTTGGTAGGATGTGCCGGAAAGGTATACTAGTAGCACTTAATACCAGGCAGCTAGCTAAAGCATTAAAACAACATATGGTAGCATATAAAATATCAGCATGCATTTGATAATTTGAATCTAAATAATTTGCAAAAGTGGGTATTCCACAATGATCAAAGTATTGACTTGCCTGGGTCACATGTTCCTTGGTCTGGCTGATCTTGGCTGGCGTCTACCTCGGATTCTTCTTCTTGGGCCTCGTATGTTAATTTTACGTCGAAAGTACATTTAAAAAGAAAAAATAATCAACATAACCGAGCCGGCCCACCTCCCTTAGCCACGCGTCGGCCTCTCAACCCAACTCCCCCCGGCCCATCTCTGCTCGCCCGCACCTGCCCTAGCGCGCCGCGCGCCGCCGCCCGCACTCACTCCCACCCGTCCGATCTCCGCGTCCCGCCGTGTATCGCCCATCCCGTCCCTACCATCTGATCGCATCACTGCACCACGCGTCGTCAATCCCTGTCGCCGTGTGCCCTGACTGAGTCTGACCCATGCGCCGTGCCGTCTCCTCCCGCCCTCGCCTCCTTTCTCACCTCGCGCCGCCACCGAGGCACCCCACCGCTGTCGCCCCCGCCTCTCCGAGCACTGCCGTTCCCCTCGGACCACGCCAGAGCCCTTGCCGTCGTCGTCGTCTTCCTCACCGGTAAGCACCACCGCTGTCCAATTCGATGCTGGACCATCCGATCGAAGTCATCGCTAGATAGTCCGATCATCGCACCTCCGCAACCATCCGATCTCTCCCAACAGCCGAGATGTGCCGCTCGGTTTGAATAGTCCGAACATCTTCGCACCTCCGCCGCCGTTTGACTCAACGTTGGACCGTCCGATCCTCCTAATAGTCAGACAGTCTGATCGTTGCATCTTCGTGGCCATCCGATCGATGGCGGACCATCCGATCGAAGTCATCGCCGGATAGTCCGATCATCGCACCTCCGCAGCCGTCCGATCGATGTTGAACCGTCCGATTTTCATTATCATCGGACAGTCCGAACGTCACCGTCTACGCAGCCGTTGGATTGTCGGGCAGTCCGATCATTGTCACTTCGCAGCCGTCCAATCGTCTTCACCTAGATCGTTGCCTCCTTGGCAAGTTAGCTCCTTGCCGAGTCAGCCCTAGTCGAGTCATCATCACCTCAGTAGCCATCTCAGCCCTACCCACCACGTGTCATGTCATGTCATCGCCACATCAGCAAAAACCCGACCCTAGTGCCACATCAGCAGTGCTATGTGTCAGCCATCTGTGCCACCACATCAGCACCCCCGCGTGTACTGTTCCATGAGCCGAGTCCACAGCACAGTAGCTTTTCTGAATTTCTAGCATTTTCTTTAGATTTAATTTTTTGAGAGCCCATTCTTCTCCGTCTTAACTTCGATTAACACCGTTCCTTTTTCTAAATTCATCTAAAATCGAGCTCTATCTTTTGGTTTTGATTTCAAGGTTTTTGGAGTTCATTTGAGTTTTATTTTATTTTATTTTTGTCGTTCGGTCATTTTCTCTCTCGTTAGATCCTGTCTTCGAAGGAGCAGGAGCAACGTCAGAAGACCCCGAGTACCTATCTGAGCATAACTTGTTAGTACGGTACAAGAAATCATCATGCACCATAAATTTATTCCAACCCTTTCCCTCTTTACAATTGAGCAACACATCTTTAAAATCAGCATCTTGCACATATTGCTCGTTTATTGTCTCTAATCCAAAGATTTTGAAGTCAAGTTGTGAAAGCATGGTATATCTCCTGGACAATGCATCAGCTATTACATTTTCTTTGCCCTTTTTATGTTTAACAATATAAGGGAAGGACTCAATAAACTCAACCCACTTAGCATGTCTACGGTTCAGATTGGTTTGACTTCAAATATGCTTCAAAGATTCATGATCAAAATGTATTACGAACTCTTTGGGCCATAAATAATGTTGCCATATTTTCAAAATTCGAACTAGAGCATATAATTCTTTATCATAGGTAGAATAGTTCAAACTAGGCCCACTTAATTTTTCACTAAAGTAAGCAACAGGTTGTCCTTCTTGAATTAACACTCCACCAAGACCTATGCCACTAGCGTCACATTCTAATTCAAAAGTCTTGCAAAAATCAGGGAGTTAAAGTAAAGGGGCGTGTGTCAACTTATCTTTGAGAGCGTCGAAAGCATGTTGTTGCATGGTGCCCCAAGTAAAAGGAACACCCTTCTTTGTAAAATCATTCAGCGGCGCAGCGATAGTGCTAAAATCCTGAACAAAACGCCGATAGAAGCTAGCGAGCCCGAGAAAACTCCGCACTTATGTGACCATATTAGGAGGCGGCCAACTTTTGATAGTGACGATCTTGGCTTGATCAACTTCAATACCTTGTGGAGTAACAACATAGCCAAGAAACGATACTCGACGGTGCGAAAGGTGCACTTCTCAAGGTTACCAAACAAACGTGCATCTCGCAAAGCATTAAAAACAACACATAAGTGATTCAGGTGTTCTTTATATGACTTGCTATATATCAGAATATGATCAAAATAAACCACTACAAATTTTCTAATGAAAGCACATAAAACTTCGTTCATCAAACGTATGAAAGTACTAGGTGCATTAGTTGAACCAAAAGGCATCACCAACCACTCATATAGCCCGAATTTAGTTTTAAACGTCGTTTTCCATCCATCTCCTAATTTCATTCTAATCTAGTGGTATCCGCTACGCAAGTCAATCTTTATGAAAATAATAGAACCACTCAACTCATCTAACATGTTGTCCAACCTAGGAATAGGATGACGATACTATATTGTAATATTATTAATAGCTCTACAATCAACACACATACGCCAACTACCATCTTTCTTAGGAACCAAAAGAACAGGAACAGCACAAGGACTCAGACTTTCCCGTACATACCCTCGGTTCAAAAGATCTTGGACTTGTCGTTGAATTTCGTTAGTCTCCTCCGGATTAGTTCTATCCGCCGCACGGTTTGGCAAAGTCGCTCCTAGAATTAAGTCAATTTGGTGTTTAATCCCGGGGGTAGTTTAGCTGGAAACACATCCCCATAATCCTGCAAAAGGTTAATGACTGTAGACGGCAAAGAGCTAGATACATTATCAAGTGAAAATAAAGCGTCTTCGCATATCAAAGTATAGCATGGCATATCATTGTCGATAATTTCAGTAAGATCAGATTTGGTTGTAAGCATGACACAATCCTTTAATTTAATTTCCTCAATCCTAGAACTAGGTGCCAACTTCTCTTTTTTAGGTGGGAAAATGTTCTTCACTACTTGCTGATTTTCAGATTCATGTTCATGTTTATGTTCTTTCCTCTCATCTGCAGCTATCTCTTTTTCACATTGCATAATTTCAGCAGGTGTTAAAGGTAGCAAAATTATTTTCTTTTCTTTCCTTCTACCATAATGAATTGCGTCGGTATCAAATTCCCATGGACGACCTAATAAAAGTGAGCAAGCTTGCATAGGCACCACGTCGAAATTAGCTACATCATGATAGGAACCAATAGAAAAATGCACTCTTGCAGATTGTGTTACCTTCACCTTACTGCTGTTGTTGAACCACTGAATGTGGTATGTATGAGGATGTGCACGTGTGGTCAAACCAAGCTTCTTGACCAAATCTAAACTCATCAAGTTATTACAACTTCCACCATCAATTATGATATGAACACGGCATTCCTTGACGATGAGGAGTATCTGAAACAAATTATGGCGCTGTAGCTTCTCCGCTTGCTCCCTTTGAGTGCCCAACACTCGCTGCACAATTATGGTCCTATAATTCTCCGTAGTAGCGGTACCTAAAATTTCCTCCCCTTCGCTATGTTCCTCTAGATCATCATCATTACCTACAAGAGCATATTCATCCTCAACATCACTAGCACTTACATATCCACCGTCTTCTATCGTAATGTACGCTCGCTGACTTGGGCAATTTTTCATGACGTGTTCCATGTATTTATAACGGTGGCATATAATCTCCGTTGTACGATCCGTGGAAGCAACCGATGAAGAGCTCTGCTCTGGTGTCTGCATACTAGTGGATTTGCTCGCCTCAGGTGCGCGTGACAGTGGTGGTGGTGTTGCTGACTGCGCCCTACTTACGGAGGGGGTAGTAGACCGAAAAGCAGGAGGTGGGGCTGCCTTGGTTTGCCCCGGTGTCGACCTCAATGCAGAAGTACTTCCATAGTTGCTCCTATTCTATTGTTGTCTTCTCTGCAATTCTTTTTCTGCTAAACAAGCAAGCTGGAATAACCTATTGATATCATTATACTCCTTGTAATCAACTATGTCCTGAATTTCATGCCTTAAGCACCTATAAAAATGAGCCATCTTATCCTCCTCATGCTCTACAACATTACAACGTAGCATACCTATTTGTAGTTCTTGATAATATTCCACGATAGATTTATTACCTTGGTCTAAGCGCTATAATTTCTTTCGCATGTTACATTTAAAAGCAGGAGGAACAAATCTAGCACGCATAGCTACCTTCAATCTATCCCATGTATCAGGTGTTAAACCGAAATTAACTACTTGACTCCACCAAAGGATAGCAAAATATTTAAATTCACTAGTAGCTTGTGTAACATCCTGATTTTTGGGGATTTTTAAAACCTGGAATTTAAAAATTAATTTTTGGATTTTTTCTGAATTTAAATCAAGCTTAACTGAATTTTCAAAAATTTAAAAAGATTTAATATGATTAAGATAAACTTCAACATTTGCTGAAAATATTTTATTTGAGTTCCTGGTGTCCCAAGGAATTTTTTGGTATTTTTGGGATTTATTTGCTATTTTCTAGAGCTTTTCAAAGTTATTTGAATTATCTGGAATAATGAAAATCGGGGAATCATCCTTAGCCGTCCAATCCTCCCACCTCCCACGCGTCGCCCATCCGTGCGCGCACCCAGCCCGGCCCACTCCCGTGCCCCGCCTCTCCCTCCGCCAACGGATCCCCGCTCGCGCCACGCGGCGCCATCCCGTGCCCGCCCGCTCGCTTGCCCGCGCGCTCCTGCTTCCCTCGCTTCCCCGCCGTCCGATCGCCTCGCTCGCCATGTGGTGGCACTAGCACGGCCCACTGCCGCGCGCACCCGCTCGCTCCCGCCCGCGCTGTGCGCCGTCCGATCCCCGCGCTGTGCCTCCCCAGCCGTCGGATCAGCCTCGCCCGCGCGCTCGGTAACCCTAATCCTAACCCAAGCGTGCGCCACCGCCCGTCCGCGCCGTGCCTCGCCCGGACCCCATCGCCACCGTCCGTGCTGCCACGCGTTGCCCCAGCCGTCTTCGTCTCGGATGCGAACCCGCGCCGTCTCCCTCCCGACCATCCTCGGTTTGCGCGCTTTAAAAACCCCACCGCCTCGGTTCGGGCGCTTGAAGCACCACCGCCCTCGCCTCCTCTCCTCGCGCCGTTGCCCTCGCTGTCCGACCCGTGCGCCGTCGACCGGAGCCGCCCTCGCCGGGGAACGCCATCGCTGTCCCGTGCCCCTCCGCCATCCATCGGGAGTCGCCGCCGTCGCCGCCGATCCTCCCGAACCTCCGCACTCGCCACCACTAGAACCTCCGCCACCGGACTCCGCCCACGTCGGCATTCCTCTGCACCGCCCACAGCCATGCGCGCAGACCCCGCCGCCGCCGAACTCGCCGTCGCTGTGCACATGCCGCCGGACCCCACGCCTGCGCACACGAGCTCCGCCCCTCGGTCCCCGAGCCCGCGCCGCGCCCGTCTCGCGTCCGCACGCGTCGCTTCGTGCCGAGCGCCCCGCCATGCGTCGCCCATCCAGCGGCTGCTGCCCCGCATCACCACCGTTGATCCAGATCTGGTTCAATGGCCACGATTCCGCCACACGTCAAGACCCCAGCCGTCCGATCATCCGCCGCCACCGCGCCCACACCGCGCGATGTCAGCCCTAGCTGACATGGCTTGCCACGTCAGCCCTACCACCATGTGGCAGCCACGTGGCGATGCCACGTCAGCGCCACGTCAGCCCAACCCGACACCCGGTGCCATGTGGCAGCCACGTCAGCTTGCCACGTCAACATGACACGTGGCGGTACCAGCGCGCGCCACGTCAGCCCTAACCCACTCCGCCTGCACGCACTGTTACGTAGACCGAGTCCACCGTGGGCTAGGTCTACTGTACAACCGGTTCACAACACAATAACTTTTCCGATTTTCTTTAGATTAAACTTTCCGAGAGCCCGTTCTCCTCCGTCCTAATCCCGATTGACCCCGTTCTTTTTTCTAAATTCATTTAAAAGCGAGCTCTAGCTTTTGGTTCTGGTTTCATGATTTTTGGAGTTCATTTGCTTATCATTTTATGTGTTTTTCTTGTTTGGGTTGTTTTCTCTCTCGTTAGATTCGGATTCCGGAGGAGCAAGATCTACGCCCGAAGACCAAGAGTACCTCACTGAGCATAACCAAGGCAAGTCATGTCCTTTGATCATGTTGAACCCAGTTTACAATCTATTATTTAATTATTTTATTTTAAATTACATTGCATTACTATTTTATACAAACCCTTGTATCGGTGGTTATCGTCCCAATTGATTTATCCCACCTTGATAACTTGGAATACCCTGATGCCATTGTCACCATATGTTGCGAAATATACTAGTGATGCTAGGTTATTCGTCACATGGGTTGGTACGATAGAGTGCTTAGCTTTGCTTACATTTACGATCGAGTTTATCATCGCATGTGAATTATTAATTTGACTTCATGAGATATAGAACAGTGGTTGGTGCCACGTTTATTAAAATTTGTGCCATGACGTAGGTGCGTCATCGACGATGGTTATACGAAGTGTTGGAGCACTTCGAGGGATGTGGCCACTGATCTGAGCTTTACTGTGCAAACCACATGTCTGGTATTGGACGGACCTGGCTGACTAATTTGGGAGGTTTCAACTTTAATCTTGCCATTGAGATGAACATGGTTGCTGATTTCCATGTGGTGCAAGGGGGGTGTGATGCGAAACCCTAGCGGGCGGATTGAGTTGTAATTGAATTTTGTAAAGGTCTTGTTGTGATTTCCTTAGCGCGAGGCTAATCACATCGTGTGGGTACAGTTGTGCAACCTCTGCAGAGTGTAAAACTATTCGAATAGCCGCCTCCTCGGTCATGGACAATGCTCGGTGATTTCACACGAGGGGTAGTTATTTCTGAAAACTTGTGGGTTGTGATTAGACAGTGGATGGTTAATTCGCTGTTGGTTAGCTTATGGATGGGAGGTCCATAAGCGGTTGGTTTAGCTTGTGGATGGGAGGTCTGCAGGTGGTTATGTCAATTCCTTTGATTATTTACTTACTATTGTTTTACTTAAAGTTCGCTTTCAATCTATTTACTGTATTTACCTTTAAATATCGTTTTATGCAAATTAACCTTTCAGCCTTCCTTTGGTAAGCCTTGCATACTATATTGCATTCATTTGTTACAAACGACTTGCTGAGTACCATTGTACTCACGGCTTTATGCCTAATATTGCTCAGTTGAGGTAGAGAAGTATCACCAGCAGGAGGTTCCAGAAGGAGAGTACTTCGACGACTTCGCGGATTAGGCTTTGTTCTCCACTCGATAGCCTGTGGGCTTGTCGATTGACCACTACGTTTTATTTTGAATTTTCGCTGCTATTTTGTTAAGCCCTTCCGGCTAGAGATATTGTAAGCTTGGCCATAAGGTCGTACCTTTGATTTTTATTGATATTTGAGCTTTTCCTTTATTTTATCGTGTGTATGGTTGTGATTTCATCTATGTTTGACTGTGTGCACTAGCATGATCCTGGGATTTGTGCAGAATACACAGAGAGTCCGGATTTGCATATTCGGGTCTCGACAGCTTGTCTGACTCTATGCACTTCAAGAACTAGATGGGCATTACATTTTTGTTCAGCTGTCATCTCCCAATCTAGATAAATTTTAGTATCATAAACACCTACAAAAGATGGTATGGTAAATTTAAGTTTAGCAAATGGGTCATCATTAGCACGAGCATTGCGGTGCTGAAAATCATTACCTCCCATACCGTGACAGTTGCGTTGTAGGCGGTGTCGTAGATGTGCATCTTGAGCGTCACAATTTCGCCTCTCATTATCATCTCCCACCTCAAGATATTGGACTACATCATGTTCATACTCGCGTCCGTTGTTTGGTGGCTGATTCACCATTCATTCAAGGCGTGTAGTGAGTGCTGCAATACTCTCATTGATGGAGCACTGCAATATATCCGTCATAACTTGAAGCTTCCTATCGATGTCCTTATTAATGGTAGTGTGTTGTTCATCCAAAAGTGTCATGAGCTCTCCCTTTACAACACACTCTTACGCATCAGACGACTCACCTGCCATGGTTAGTAGAAAACAAAAGACAACACAAAGAAATTATCCCTATCAACTACTAGGTGATGGAAGGTGGAATCACACACTCTCAAGCGTCTTACCACACACTTACAAGTGTTTTTACCAACGCAAACAGTAGGTGGTACAGCCGGTGGCTGGTTCGTGATACCATGTCGAGCGTGGGTATGATTGCAAGAGGGGACCTGTTCTGATCAAGAGTAGGTGGAGCTTGGAAAGCATAATATGGTAGCAAAAGGATCAGCAATAATCAGTTCAGTAAATGCAAGTTGAAAGATTGCTCAAAATACTCATCAAAGGTTGCTGATCCTAGCCTAATCACAGCTAGTCAATCAAAGCCCTATGCAAGGAAGTGTATGTACGCACACGCAATGATTAATGTGACTTGATGTAAGCAAAGGAGAACATCACAACAAGTACTAGGAGAGACACTAGCCCACTACTCAAATTTCTTTCTAAGGGCAGAAGATTATTCGCGCGATGTAGAGCACAAAACAGCGATATCGGTAAAACGCGAACAGCCCCCTAGATTGAGCAGATACAACAGCTAGTCTCAAGCGATGAAAAGGTAGAGTTTTATATGGCTTATATATACTCGTTTGAAAGGTTTCAATGAGATCTACAACTTTCTTAATTGGACAAACTCCAAATTCCGAAGGAATGATCGAATAAATCACCAAAAACGGAAAACTAAAATCTTGCGGCACGATTTTGGAGCTAAAGATGGCCAATTTTGGGGGTATTTTAGGGTGACTGGCACAAGCATGTCATTTTTATTGGATGCGTGCTGTCATTAGCTTTCCAATGAGTACAAGAACGTCAAATTCCAACTCTGTATGCAAAACTTATACCCGTTTTACTGAAGGGGTGTCAGAAACGGACTCGAATTCGATTCGGTCTCAATTTAAACTGCTATAACTTTTGATCCCATGGCCGAACTTGCTCAAAAAATTTTTCTGGTGGCTTTTGGATGTATGACGAAGGATTCCACCAAAATTCACCAGCCTTTTGGCTCCTCATTCTCCGGGTTATTGAGTTATCCTTTTGGGCAGCTATGATTAGTTCTTCTATGCTTGGTTGGATCTCCATAGCTGCTATAGTGCATTCCTCTACTATTTCTAAGTTGAGGGCCACTAGCTCCTTATGCAGCTCAGGTTATTGTTCCTAACTATAAGGTTACTGCAGTAAGCTTGCAATTTAGGGCATCAGCCACCACATTTGCCTTGTCAGGGTAGTAATAAATGCCTAGGTCATAGTCCTTTATTAGCTCTAACCATCTTCTTTGCCTTAAGTTGAGGCCCGATTGCGTGAAGAACTACTTAAGGCACTTATGACAGTGGTTTTCAATATACTAGTGACGCCAAATCTTCAAGGCATGAATCACTGAGGCCAATTCCAAATCATGGGTGGGGTAATTCACTTCGTGAGGGTGAAGCTATCTTGATGCACATGCCACCACTTTACCTTCTTGTATTAATACACATCTAGGGCCCTGATGGGAGGCGTCACAATATACCTCAATGTTCTTATGGATGTCTGGCAGAACTAAGACAGCAGTGGAAGTCAACTTGTTCTTGAGCTCTAATGTGACGATGGCTCGATCTTCCGAAAGGTACTGATAAGTCGATTATGGAGAACACGACGTTGATGATCCAAAGGCTCCGACCAAAAAAGATCGATCCCCTCACAATCACTACACCACTGCTCCGATGGTTATCAACCGTGCCGAACGCGGTTGACCTAGCCAAGAAGGCTATCTCCTGCAAGCGAATCGAGAACACAAGCAAGAGAGTACAAGATGCAATCTGAAATTATATTGCGAATAAAGATTAAGTTCACAAGTTGGGGTTCCTCAACTGAACGTGCGGTGAAACTGTTAGACAGAAAGGGGTGCGACCTCTTTAAATAGGGAAGGGGGAAGCCGCACTTATCTAATGAAAAGGGGTGTGATACTATTCATGGTTACTGTTCACATGAACAATACGGCCGTGCTACTGTTCACATGAACAGTACCGGCCCAAATAGCCTAAGTGGTGATACAAGGCCCTCGACCCAAAAGGTGTCGCAGCAACATGGATAATAAACCTAAATTCATTAGTCTGATGAAGTAGACTTGATGAATACAGCCAAATTCGTGGGAATAGACGAATTAGGTGAAGTCCTTAATATGTTCCTCTTGCCATAAGTTGGCTCCTTCTCTCCATGATTCCTAATAATAAGAAAATTTCTCTCCATGATTCCTAATAACAAGAAAATCACATATCTTAGGAAGTATCGAAGTCTCCATGAAAATATTATTAACTCCTAAAAACGAGTTTACTTGATAGTTGAGTTGACGAGTACGTACCCGAGTAATTGGACCTTGCCCATCATTCATGGAAGCAGTAGAAGTGATGTCCTCATCAAGCTCCTGGAAGCTTTCCTCACAAACCCTTGTCCATTCAAACTTCTGCTCCTTTTTGAGCAATTGGGTTAGCGGCTTGGCAATCCATGAAAATCCTTCTATAAACATTCTATAATATCCTGCTAACCCAAGAAAGCTTCTTATTTCTGTGACGATCGTGGGCTGCTTCCATTCTACCACCGGCTGATACTATGTGGCCTAGAAAGCTAATATCATTTAGCCATAATTCACACTTACTGTACTTGGCATATAACTAATGTTCCTTTAGCTTTTCCAGTACCATATGCAAGTGCTCAGCATGTTCCTCGGCATTCTTGGAATAGACGAGAATATTGTCTATAAACACCACTACAAACTTGTCCAAGTATTCCATGAAGACTTTATTCATGAGGTTCATGAAATACGCCGGGGCGTTGGTCAGGCCAAAGGACATGACTGTAAATTCATATAGCCCATTTGTAGTGGTGAAGGCTGTTTTTGGAATGTCTTTAGGCCTAATCTTCAGCTGGTGGTAGCTTGATCTTAAATCAATCTTGGAGAACATGGTAGCTCCTTCTAATTGGTCAAACAGGTCATCAATCCTAGGGATGACATACTTGTTCTTGATGGTCACTTCATTTAGGGACCGATAATCCAAACACATGTGGATAATGTCATCCTTCTTCTTGACAAACAGTATTGGGGATCCCCAAGGAGAGGAACTGGGTCTAATGAAACCCTTTTTCTGCAAGTCTTGAAGTTGCATCTTAAGTTCCTCCAACTCATCGATGATCATGCTATAGGGTGCTTGGCTATTGGGGCAGCTCCAGGCTTGATAAAAAACTCAAGGTCTCTATCTGGTGGCATGCCTAGCAATTCTTCTGGAAATACTTCAGGGTAATCCTGAACTATCAGCATTCCTTCTAGATGCACATCTCGGAAATGATTAATCATACATCCCTAGCGATACGGTCGGCCCACCATAACTGCTATGGTCAACCCTGGGCGCTTGGTTAAACTTACTTTCCTGGTGTCAGTCTATTATTCCATGGTGTTTGGTTAACCAATCCATGCCTAGTATGATATCCAAAGTCTGTGAGTGCAACACTATTAGATCTGTCATGAAGCCCCACTCTTCCATGGTGATCTCTACTTTTAGGCATACTAGGGTGGCAGTAATAGTTCTAGCCGGTGAGCTGAATACCACTGGCTTGTTTAAGGGGTAGGTAGGTAATCCCAGTTTATCCACATACCACCTTGCTATGCATGAATGTGAAGCTCCAGAGTCAAAAAGAACTTGTGCTGGAATAGACTTGACAGAAAAACGTACCCATCAAGACTGCCGCTGCTTCTTGGGCCTCCTCAGCAGTGATATGGTTCATCCGGCCACGATTGGGAGTGGAAGTAGTCCTGTTGGGTTGAGGCGTCTGGTATCCCTTGCTGGGCGTTGATGCTTGACCTCGGACAGGAGTGGTCCCCAAGTTGAATTTCACGGGTGTGGGGTTCCGGTTTGGGCACCGGATGGCATAATGCCCCTTTTCCCCACAGCTGAAATAGCTGACGTTTGCCATAGGATTTGTTCCTACGGACTGGCCACTGGGTCGGGGGATTTAGGGAGTATTGCCACCAGTATGAGGTGCCGTATTGAAAGCTTGCTGCCTATCGTAGGAGGGGTTGTTGAAAAACTTCTGGATAAATCTCCCTTGTGGCCTCTGCACCACTTGCTTCCGTTTGCGACTGGCCTCCAGGTTCTTTCTCTCATTTTCCAGAATGAGGGTCTTGTTCACCAGCTGGTGGAAATTGGTGATGTCCTGGATAATCAGTTACACTCGCAACTCTTCATTCATACCTTCAAAAAACTGGTCGATCTTTTCCTCCTCATTTGTAATGTCCTTGGGGGCATAGTGGCTTAGCTAATTGAATCGTGTGAGGTACTCACTGACGGACATGCTTCCCTGCTTCAAGGTACGAAACTCGTTCTTCTTCATTCTCATCACACTAGCCAGGACGAAATTGGCCTTGAAAGCCATCTTGAATTCTGCCCATATGATGCGAGCAAGTCAGGCTCGTGGGGCTGGCGGGCTTGATTGGGTCCTTGGGGCTCTTGACCCACCGCTACCCCTTGGCTTGTAGCTTCCTCCTCAGAGTCGTCTCCTGTCGGAGCATCTTCTTCTCCTCAGGTGGATACATAGTTTTCCCACCAAGTAGCTACAACTCCTTTAAGTTGGTGGGTGGCGAAGATCACTTAGTCTTTGTCAGTGCATTTGTCCAATCGAAGCTTCCTCTCTGTATCTCGAAGCCAGTCCTCGGCTTCAAGTGGCTTGCCTCCTGATGAGAATGTCAAGGGTCTTGTTCTCAGGAAATCCCCTAACTTAGTGTTGTGGCCGCTGGCGTTGTCTTGCTAGCCAGTGTAGATGGCCTACAGAAGTTGAGTCTATTGGGCCATAACTTGAGCTAAGGTGGGGTGCTCAGGAGGGGGTGGTGGTCGAGGATTATCTTCTGGACCTTGGCTCTTGCCTCGGCCCACGTGTAGGGTCTCCTGACTAGCATTAGCCTCAGCCTACCTGCCTGGAGCAGCGCTAGCCAGGGCTCTCATAATGCGTTGGGTGGCCATCTGCAGATATCAACTATATTTTAATTACACACACTAAGCACGCGGGCTTTTGGCCGAAAACCAAATCTTGTAAAAACCAACGAAGGCAAGATAAACAGCAAATTCAATTACAACACAAGGCCTAATTTTGGCCACATTTCATTCATAGATAAAAGTTCATACTGCTTGACACTCACATAGCATTTCGGCTATGCCGAGCAATTAGTTACATCAACGATCTAAGTCTTAATACACAACGTGCTACTACAGGGCCATGCTCCTACACCACACCGAGCACTACACAAAAGACCTACTTCCCCACGACGTTGGCTCTCAAGAAGGAGTGTAGTCTGGTGATTGGAAACGAGAGCGGCTATCGCTGAACTCTGATGAGTCGGAGCGAGTGTGGGAGCAGGAGCGCATACGGACATAGATAGGCCCACCTAGGGTGACTGTGTCCCTCGGTCCTGGAGGTCGCATGCTCTTCTGTATAGTAAGCCGGGTACGGGGCCCCGTTAGCCCGCGACTGAGATGGGGCTAGATCCGAACTGACAACGGGTGACGCAGCAGGAGCTGGAGCATGGATTGCCGCAGCAATGACAGTCCTCTGTAGCACAACGAGGGCAGCATCCTTCTCCTTCTCCACCTCGGCGAGTAACTTCTCGCACTTGGAGAGCTGCTCCCGATGTGTCTGCTCACGACTATAGCTGGAGAGCAAAAGCTGACGTAGGTCTGTGATTTCCTCCAATGCAGCAGTATACCTGGCTCCCTTGGCCCAAGTAAGGTGAACTTGATGGGAGAGCATCAGGTTGTCCTCTACCTCCGGAAGGAAGGTCTCGCAGTGGGTCTCCCCCTCCTGGAAAGATGGGTAGTAGAAGAATGGCGACATCAGCAATATCGGGCTGTGGATATCGCAAAGCCTAGCAGCGGCTAAGCGGGCAGCATCGTGGAGAGCGGTGGAAGCAGTACTCCTCCGGTGCAAGCTCCGGAAGACGTGTTGTTAGGTCATCTAGCAAACATCCTTTCAAAGAGAAATGTGTTACCGAGAACCACTTACCAAGCCAAGAAGGTTCTTTGTCCATTAGAAATAGAAGTAGAAAGAATACATGCATGTCCGAATGATTGTATCCTATACCGTAAAAAGTATGCAAACTTACATGTTGGTACGGAACCGAGGAATATAAGGTTTTGGTTGAGTACAGATAAAATAAATTCTTTCGGTAATATGAGCAATTGACATAACACTTGGCCCGTGAATGTATGCATGTACAATCTTCCTTCTTGGTTGTGTATGAAAAAAAAATGCATTTTGATGTCACTACTTATCTAAAGGCCAAAGCAACCTGGGAACGATATTGATGTGTATCTAGCACCATTGGTTGAAGATCTTGTGATACTATGGAACAAAGGGGTGCAGGTATGGGATGTGGACAAATGAGAGAACTTCACTCTGCGCGTCATTTTGTTCTTCACTATCAATGATTTTCTGCCATTGGTAACTTACCGGGGTTAAGTACAAAAGGAGCCAAACCCTATCTGCACTGCTTAGATTATACCGAGAGTGTGTGGTTGAATAATTCGTGTAAAACTGTGTACATGCGTCATCATATGTTCCTTCTAAGATATCACCTATATCACAAGATGAAGAAACAATTTGATAGAAAAAAGAGAATGACTCAACACCAAGACCTTTTAGAGTGGAAGTGGTCTATGATATAGTCAAGAATATCGATATTGTGTATGGAAAGGGACGTAAATTGAGGACCCGTCAGAAAAATATGTGGAAGAAGAGGTTAATATTTTGGGACTTACCTTATTGAGAGCACTTAGAAGTTCGCAATTGCATCAATATTATGCATGTAGAGAAGAATGTATATGACATCTTGATTGGTTTCTTGCTGAACATTCATAACAAATCAAAGGATGGTGTCAATGCATGGCGTGACTTTGTTGCTATGAACATCAGGACCGAGTTAGCACCGATACAGACCGATAAAGGTCGGACGCACTTTCTCCCAGCTTGCTACACTCTGTCTAAGTCTAAATGAAGTAAACTATGCCAGTACTTGTATAGTGTGAAAGTTCCGTCTGATCACTCTGCTAGAATAAAGAAACTTGTTCCCAGAGAAAATTTGAAATTAATTGTCATGAAGTCTCATGGCTATCATGTGCTAATGATACAGTTGCTTCCTGTTGCAATTAGAAGTATTTTGTCAAATAAGGTTCGAGTGACAATCATGTTGCTTTGTTATTTTTTTAATGCAATTGCTCAGAATATCATCGATCCCAATAGACTAGATGCTCTGCATACTAAGGTGGTGATAACTTTATGTTATCTTGAGATATATTTCCCTCCATTATTTTTCAATATCTTGGTCCATCTCATTGTCCACCTTGTGAAAGAGATAAAGATATGTGGTCCTGTATTTCTACGTCATATATACCCGTTCAAGAGGTACATGAGAATTCTTAAGTCCTATGTACACAATTGATCTCGACCGAAGGGTAGCAACATCGAAAGTTATGCAACTAAAGAGGTCATTGAGTTATGTATCTATTACATGGCTTAGATTGAACCAATAGGTGTATCTCTATCTCGTCATGAAGAGAGGCTAAAGGGTATCGACATCATTGGAAGGAAAGTAATAACTCTGGATCTGGATACGTATGCTCAAGCTCATTTCATGGTCTTGCAACATATAACTGAAGTGTCCTTGTATATTGAAAAGCACAAAGACATGCTACACCAAGAGAATCCAAGCTAGTCAAAAGTTTGGATTATGAGACAGTACAACCATCAGTTCAACAAATAGTTGAAAGTGTGATTCACTAGAAGATCGTCAAGTGAAACACTACAATGATTGGTAAAAGAACCAAAATTTACAATTGTGATATGACAAAGATACGACAATAATGGGTACACATTTTATACAACAGATCAGGATAGAAAAACACAGTGTAGGACTCAAGTGTCCGCATAGATGTATTTCATACGCACTTCAGTATCGCTAGCCCAAGCTCATATTATGGGCCTATAGACGATATTTGAGAGCTCGACTACATTATTTTCAAGATCTCTCTATTTCGGTGCCATTGAGTCCAACTCCTATAGGGTGTAAAGGTTAACAAGTACGATGTCACTACTGTGGACCTCGAATATATAGGATACAAAGATGAAACATTCGTACTCATGAGACAAGTTGTTCAAATTTTTTATGTAACCGACTAGGCAAATAAGAAGCGCCATGTAGTTTTTCATGAAAAATAAGGATTGTCGAAGTTAAGAATGTCATGAATGAGAAAGAGTACAATCAATTTGATGAGTTACCTCTATTTGGAAATGGCATCAGGCTTGAGAAAGAATAAAATGATGAATCAAGCAACATGCATATCGATCATCATAAAGGGCTTTATATAAAAGGAAATAGCCAAGTGTGATTAATGATCCCACATGGCAAACACCTATTTAGAAATTATTGCAATGTAGTCATAAGAAACTCGGCATGTAATTATGGAATTATTATGTTGTAATTGATTCAGTAATTAAGAAATAATTACATTTGTGATTATGCTTGCTTTCTTTCATAGGGCATGGCTAGCATTTCCTGATGCTAGCTAAAAAATAGGATTTCTTGTAGATAGCAAAGGAACTATCATAGGCAGTTTAATGAAACAAACTATTTGTGATAGACGTATCACAGACAGATCCATAATAGAACCGTCTGTGATATTACTATCACAAACGGTTACATAATGGAACCATTTGTGATATGTGGCACAGCATAGACGGTTCCTATATGTAACCGTCTATGATAGTAATATCACTCCTCACTCATGCCCCTCCTATAAATGGGCCCCTGTTAGGTTTTACGCTCTCACTCCTCACTCATGCACCTAACACCACCTCTCATCCCGACGTTGCCTCTTCTTCCCAATGCCGCCTCTCCTCCTGACGCCGCCTTTTCTTCCCTACACTACCGCTCCTCCTGACGCCTCCTCTCCTCCCTATCGCCTCTCCTCCCAAAGGTATGGATCCCAAATCCCACTTCTTTTAGGAGGTAAATCATGGTGAGTTTGGTAGATGATTGGAGATGTCGTGGCTCTGCACATGAGGAGGGAGCCAGGAAGTGGCAGCACTAAGAGAACTATTGCAAGATAGAATGTGGGCTTTTCATTGCTCGATAAGGATTTTTTTGTCAAAATTGAAGTCACAATGACAATCTAGATTTATTTTGCTTGTTTGATCTCTCATATGCTAGTTGTTTATTTCTATGGAGTGTAGTCCATGGCTCTATCAATTGCTTATGCTCAGTTTGCTACTCAGTATTGCTTGCTATTGTCGTTATACTTTGTCAAAAATATATATATATATGTGTGTGTTCAATCTGCAATTACCGAAAATATATGTTGAGTCTGCAGTAACTCTACTCTGTTACTAGTGCTTGATTTCTTCTGAAATATGTTGTTTATACATGCTCTTGACATTGATACTACACTGATGTAATATTCCATTAGTTAAACTAGCATAATCTTTAAAAGTTTGTCACTGTGATAATTGATACTACACTGAGGTAATATTCAATTAGTTAAATCGGCAGCCCAAAGGTTATTTTATGTATAAGACATCAACCTAAGCCAACACGCAGCATGATGAGGAGGAAGAGATTGTGACCATAACCAACTTCATAGAACTTGAGACACTAGTGTGTGTCATTAGCTTCATAGAACTTTATTTACGCTCATAAATCACTGTAATTAGTTTTTCTTGTAAGAGAGATGATGTCCACACAATCATCGTCGTCGAATGGGTTTGACGCTCCGAAGACCGGGATAACTAAGTGTTGCAGAGCTGTATCAAAAAAACCAAAGGACCGAATGACCATCATGACGGTCTCTCCAGATAAGGTCCCTCTGCAACCAAAGAAAGTGGCAATAGCATTCCAGACTACCTACGGGATAATTGGAAGGCAATGGGTCCCCATCACCCTAGCAAACTAGAAAGCTTTAACAGAGTCGTTCAACATCCCAGCAGAAGTTCAAGGACTCGTGCGACAGCAGACACTCCTCGCGATGGGAAAAGCGTGAAAGACCTTCCAGAGCATGCTTGTCATGCAGTACGTAACAAAGGATCGCATGCTCTTCGCAAAGTATCCCTTCGTATCGCTAGAAACATGGGAGGCCTTTGTGCAGATGAAGACGATGACCGAATTTCAACAGTAAAGTGTGGCGCAAAAGACTCTCTAGGCACAAAACACTCACCTCCACAGACTCAGCACTACTGGGCACGCGGGTAAAATCCTAGAATGGAGGATGCAGGATGAGGTTATAATCTGATCAGAGGCATCCCCACCATTTGCTGGGATCACAAATGAGCATGCCCAAAACTGATTAAGAACGAGGTTATCAACCATGTCTTTGGGTGTCTCTTCTTCCAAAAACATCGCAGATGAGGAACTATCACAATGCCTTGTAAGATATGTTAAACTATCTAGCTAGTTGTTAATAGATCCATAACTTCATGGGGTCTCAAATAACATGATTACCTCTTGCAGTAAGCATTGACTACTAAATCTTTTCAAGACTCTTTTGGAGCAGATAGAGAGAGAGATATATACTATCCATGGTCTTGGGAAACAAGGAGCACCTAGGTCGCACGCTAGGCCTGCGTATTTACATACCTTGGAAGCATGGATTCCCAAACGACTCCGAGGTGTATAGAAACAGAAAGAGATCCAAGGCCCATCATGAGGAACAAATAAAACCGAAGCTTCAAGCACAACTTGAGAAAGAGCTATCTACTTCACTTCAAGAGAAGATAACTGCCTCACTTCGAGGACTCGCAAGTGAAGATAGATTCTTTGAGGGAAAAACTGAGAGAAGTCTGCAAGCACTTGCAAGTCACCTCCGTTATTGCGGTACTCAGTCCCCCTCAACATTAGAGTAGCTGTGCATCCATGCCAATTTCTGAATATAGTGACACCCACTTACCTATCGATGATATTTAAATAATGTACCTCTCTAGAATACTACATCGATAGACCTGGTGGACGCCTTACCTTACCGTGTATTGTTATGTAGAAGCCTATGCCATACATCCTCAGAGTCAGGCTTGTTGGTTCCATTTTCTGTTGATGCTAGGCGTGCAATGGCATATCTATGCCTACTAGGGACGCTAGTACACAGTGCCCAGCTAGGGACCATTTTCGCGAAGGTCCAGGTGGACATGATTAATGATGTTTTCAGGGTCGTCTGTCTTGAGAAGCCCCCAAACGAAGAGGTCATGACACTAGGGGATGTCGTCCACACATTCATCCAGTGACCTAAGAGGGACATCGCCGTGGACCCTTCTATGCCACTCCACATGACCATCCCTCTCAAAAAGAACCATCCATGATTCCACCTCAAGCTCCGCTTCAGAAATCCATTGCATCATCTCCTATAGAGACGATGATAAAGATATATCGCAAGCGAGACGCTAAGGCACATGCTAAGGCCCAACTGAAGAAGATTAAGGTGACTCCCGGGCACTGGAGGTCAAGCTCGAAGTGTCGTTGGCCCCCAAATCACAATTATCAAACCTTAGACTGGTTTTCAGACTTTGCATCTGGTATAAGTAGAGGTCCAACAAGAAGCCAAACCACCAAAGTGGATTCATTGTGTGATACACAGAGGCGCATTTCCTCCATGACTCAAGCTACTTTATCGTGACCTTCAAAGACTTATTCTTACTATTCAACCTCGACGAACTCAACGCCTCACTTCTATAGTGCTAGACATTGTAAGTGTATTGTACAATCAAGTTTTATATTCATGTAATACCGATAAATGTTATAACTCATTGCTTATGTATAGATCCATGATCCAATAAGTCCAACGACGGCAACAACCTATGGGTTTCCTCGATCCACACTTGGTCTCTGAGCAATGCATCAAGGACAACACATCTTTCATCCAACATTACATAACAAAGAGATTGCTTGCTCAGAGTGACAAGGACTACATTATGGTATCCTTCAACCAAGGGTAAGTGCTTCACTAGTTACTATACAAGTTTTATTTATACTTTAACATAAACTTATGATTAATCACTATAGCGACATACATGACTAGGGCTCACTGGATTCTGATCGGGATTATACTAAAGTGGAGCAAGGTAATGTACCTTAATTCCTTACTTATTAGTAACCACAACTTCACCTTTATGCAACAAGCAATTAACAGGTAAACTTATTTCCTCCATACGTAACTCTATTGTAGTCTTTCCTTCGTTTGTAATGGCCGAGGCTAATTTTTTGGAGTCACATAGGTCGTTCAATGCTTACATTACCTATGGAGGGAGACACAACGAATCCTGCACCACACTGCGACACAGGACATGATTTTGGGAACCATACTTATGTATGTAATTCTATTTTGTTAATGCCACAAGCAGCTACAGGGCAACGTATGTGGATTCTATATTTGCAGACCTATGCAAGAAATCATGGGCACTAAAACGAAAGATCTAGAGGTTTGTTAACCTACCAATATTTATTTCAATATATGTGTATATATGCTAATGACTTTAACACTCCTAGCGACAAAGCATAGAATTCGATTAAAGTGCAGACAATCTTGACAACCTCACTGAAGTTCGAAGATAGCTCTCCGAATTCTTAATGGTGAAGGTCATTCACTAGAATGGAGAGTTCAACCCTAGCAAAAATGATTAGATGTTCATGTAATACCCTGAACGTCTTTACGACGTCTTTGGGAATGATTAGCAGAATCGCAAAGTTTCCTTATTTTTCGGTGAATCGCGGGAGGCAGGAATAAAATTGTAGAATTATCTAAAATAAAATAAATTAATTAATTAATTAAAAATCAAGTCTTGGGCTGCCTAAAGGGGTGGGCTAGCCACTTTGGACTAGCCAGCCCAACAGGAGCCAAGCTACCCCCTTTTTCTTCCCCTAAACCCTAGCCAAGCCCCCTCCCACCCCCTTGGCCGCCCCCACCCCTCTTGGACGTCCCTCACAGCCCTCTCTCTCCCCCCATGGCTGCCATGGCTGAAAAGAAAGGAAGAAAAGGAAGAAGGGAACAAAGGGAGGAAGAGAAGGGAGAAGGAGGGAAAAAAGAGGAAGAAGAAGAAAGAAGAGGGGTGATCTTAAGGGATCACCTAAGTAATTTTCCCCACCTCAATTCTTTCTGTTTTAGATGTAATTAGGGTTCATGGTACAGGATTAGTAGGGTTCTAATGGAAGAATTAACCGATTAGGTTTTCTGCTGTCTGCGCGTAGGCTGATTCGCGCAGCACGGCTATTTGTACAGATTAGAGTATCAAAATGAATTTTCCTGTGGATCTGGCCGACATCAAAGTTTTAGGGGACGATGAGACCTAGGTTCTATAATTCTTTTGATTTGTTGACTATGGGGTTTGGGCACAGCAGATCGGGAACTTCGCAGTGTAGCGAGGGGTAGTCTAAAATAGATTGTTGTTTGGGTGTAATTTCAGAAGGGTAGATGATTTTTTTAATTTTGGCCACAATTATGAAAGCTATAGGAAGTCTTGTGGGTATAAACATCATGAATTTTAGAGCTTTGTACAGTCGGTGGGGTTCGTTAGGAGACTTCTGGCCAAATTGCCAAAACAGAGTCTATCCTCTGTTTTGCGCGATAATTTGCACCCTTTTAGCAGCAAGATAAAAAATAAGTTGTCTACTTGAAAATTGTAGATATTTCACTGTAGTTTCCAGAAATATCTCTTTTGCTGTGAATGGCCTAGTAGTTTTAAAGATACAATAAAAACAAGCAGCGCTGCTGCAGTGGGCTGGACGTAGGATCGTTGAGCGGAGAGGGTATTGTTGGGATTGGGCTATAGCGGCATTTTGATTTTCTTAAGTTGCGGATTCCTTGCTATAGCCTTGTGCTGAGAAATAATTTTGGACAGGTGGCTTCGCTCCTCACTGTGCGAGAGCGCTTCGCTTCATTGGTAGAGGCAAGTAAATGTAGCGAATGTGCTACTGTTTAACTCGTTAATCATTCTACATTCACACTAGTTAATTCTCTTAATTTGAGATGTTATGTCATTGTTACATACGTTCTTAATGTGGTCTATGTGGTAGCAATTTAACAATCAATTTTTTATGCTTTTGATGGATTAATTGTGGTTATGTGGTATTGTTCTTGATGGAAGAAATATGATTATGGGGTAGTATTCTTAATGAACATATTGTGGTCTAAGTGGTAGTATTCTTAGTAAATATATTGTAGTCTTAGTGGTTGCATTCTTAATGAATATATGGTGGTCTATGTGGTAGTATTCCCTATGAATCGATTGATTATGATCTTGGTGAATTGAATTTAGATTATGTGGTATTGTCCTTATTGAACCATATGTGGATTTTGAGGTTGTATGCTTGATGAATATATTGCTGATCTTTGTGGTTAAATTCTTATGAATCATTGATATCATATCATGCATATCATGACATGTTATTTGTATCGTGGATGTTGCTGCACATAGCTGCAACCGTATCGATACAACATCGTACATTGCCGTAGTACGATGCACACTCTTACGTTGTTGGGTAAGGGTACAATAGATCATATGCATTCATATGAACTTTTATTGTGGATGGATCATTTGCATACTTATGTAGTTTATTATGGATAAATTATTTGCATACACATGCAACTTCTTAGCTTTTATGTAGAATTAGCTCATGCGAGTCCCTAAAGTTATGAGGAATGTGGTTGTGATCGGGGAATAAGGTTCACCCCTTGTGGTACGGTAGGGGAAGTGGTTGTGGCATGACGTATTTTCTCTTGTGGTAACTGTTGTTAGCGGTTGTGGTTGCGAGAAAGAATAAGGTTAGTGTGGAAAATATGTTACTATTATACTGATATTGTTATTAGTAGTGGTTGAGGATATGAAGTAGTCAAACGAGATTTATTTGCTAATGATTTACTGTTGTAGGTAGTGATTTGGGTTGAGGATTTAAATGTGGTCAATGTGAAAAATAAATATTGATGCTTAAAGCATTGTAGTTTGATTAGCTTGTTAAATAGTTTGCTTGCTGACATTTTTTATCTCAATCTTGTTTTTCCCCCTTTCTAGGTGATTCTTGAACATGCACGAGAAGGTTAGAGTGGCACAACATTATCACACACTATTTTATGATTTATACTGTAATAAATATGTGGAGTCTCTAGTTATTCACCTTCGTTCCTCATCGTTAATCATCTTTAATTAATAATGCTAGACTGCGGTTCGCTCTAATTGGTTAAAATTGGCAGTGGTTGTTCCTATTTAATATTTACCTTTACCTTTTGTTTCGTTATGCTTCCACTTAGCTTATAATGTTTTAGAAGTTGTTGCCAGTTTATTTTATCTTGTAAATTGGCTAGTGGCGGAGTGTTACAGTTCAAACATTATATTCAATTGTAATTCACTCAGTTGTGCTTTATCAAATAATTAATTCAATTGTACTTCATTCAGTTGTTTCATTCATTTATGACATCTGTGTAATGATTGTTGTGTGATATATATGTGATCTGCTCGTATTGTTTAATTCATTTATGAAATTTGTGTAATGATTATCGTATGCTATATATGTGATCTACTTGCTTGTTTTCAAAAGGCATGGCTAATATTTCCTAAGGCTACCTAAAAAATAGAAAATAATTTAGCTTTTTAAATAGCTATCATAGACGTTTTGTGATACCAAACCGTCAGTGATATGTCCAATATCATAGACTGCTATGTTTAAGGACTGTCTGTGATATCGACATATCATAAATGGTTTTTGGTACTAGCCATATGTGATATCTTACGTATCACAGATGGTTATTAATATTAACTATCTATAATATGTAAGACATCACGGATGGTTATTTTGTAGAACTGTCTGTGATATCAGACATATCACAGGCAATTGTTTTGAAAAATCATTTGTGTTATAACTTATCATAGACAGTTTGAGAATCGTTTGTGATAACCACCTGTTATCACAGACACATAAATTTAGAAGGTTCAGAAACCATCTTTGATGACTGTTTTGAGCCATCTGTGATAACCCTTTCTATAGTGGTGATTGCAGACATACATAATAGCACCCAATCAGGTCGTTGTGAGCAAGGAGTCCAACCCAAAAAGATTCACATATTAGTAGGAGAATGGTTCTTCTACGAGCGCTTGGAGCTCCATGCACACTATTCAAGCCCTTGGTTTCACTTGAAGATTCATAAGCTCTCTCTCTCCAACGGCCACTACGATGCGACTCACCGGAGAGAGGGGGGAGAGAGAAGAGGGAACACGAATATTGGAGCACTACTATAGAGAATGCTATATTGGACATTTCCTCATAGACAGTTTCTCAAAATCCATTAATTTTGTAATTATCACAGATGTTTTTACAAGCGTGACCATCTTTGTTACTAACGATGACTAGAACTGTCTGTGATACATAATTATTATAAAAAGTTCCTATTAAAAAACGTCTGTAATAATTGCAGATATCACAGATGATTCTTAATAAAAACTATCTATGATACAGAGTAGATCATTCATAATAAAAACCATATATGATATTCTACATATCATAGACGATTATTTTTATAAACTATCTATTACATTAATCTTCCATATATACAGGGATAAAAACCAAACTCATTGTACTCTTGCACACGATTAGGTTTTCCAACCAACCGTATGCCTTCTCATCTCCTCCCTTCTCCACCTGCTACGCCGCCGCCTCCACTTCAGCTCCCCATCACCATCACCTCCTCCTCAGCTCCCCATCGTGTGGCTCCTTCTCCCAGCCCCTCCTAGTCGTCGCATCCTCCTTGGCCCCCTATCGTCGTCACCGTCATGTCTGAAGATCTACGGGTAGGCTAAGCAAGCAAAATTTCAAAAATTCTACCGCGTAAAAAGGACCTCCTCTAGTAATAGATCATGGGATTACCACTAGACGCGCAGACTCGTAGCGGAAGTAGAGTCGATGTGGTGTGTTGATGCAGTTGTAGTCGTTCTAGCAGAACGTCTCCTCCTTAAGGTACTTGTGATCGTCACAAGTTGCGGATTGTCCTAGTGTTGAAGCTTCGTATCAACACCTCCAAGGTATCCACACGTACGGGACAGGAACACTACGCGTTGGAGTGCTAGCGCCGGTGGCGCGGTATTAGATGAGGAAGGTGTGGCAACTAGGGTTTCGGGAATTCCGAATTCTCTTATGAAACCCTATGCCACCTCCCCTCTATTTATAGGCATCCATCATAATGGGTCTCGAACTGGAGGCCCATTAGGAACTCATGGCCCACAAGAATTCGGATCACTATCCGAATTAAGTCCCAGCTCTTTAAGTGTGCAACCCTATAGGTTCACATATACTTAGACATAGCCTGAGTACTCCTACTCGTCCACTAATCGGCAGCGGCCCCTTAGCAAGACATGCCGACTCCTAAGTATATGCAAAGATCATATCGGACGAACCTCAACAAAACTCATGCATTTCCCTTTGCCTCACGATATCGGTTAAACTCAAGGCGAGTACGTGTCATCCTTGTTTGGTTAGCTCAACCACTCTTTCTCGATTATGTGACTTGAATTCCTTACTACGGTTAACTCTTTAACCGTGAATAGCAAGGCCATGCATTTCTGGAATCCAATCACTCGAGAGGCCTAGAGATATCTCTCCTGTTGCCTGGAGGGGCAAATCCTATCTTGATCGACCATGCCTCAATGCACGCATCATAACAAAACCCGAAAGCTACCTTTATGACTACCCAGTTACGGAGTAGTGTTTGGCAACCCCAAAGTCAGTCATTATGCATCTTGAGTACGTGCGACGATCTCAAGTCTTAAGGATATAGCATACGCATTGTGAATGAAACCAACTGATGACGGTAAGAATGCAACATTCTCGTAGTGTTTCATGGTGGGTCGATCCAACCCCATGTTTGATAACATGTGTCCATATTATTGGTTTAATATTTTTATATCTATGACCCGTGAAACATGGTCATCAACCAATACATATTCTAGTCTATTAATATGTTTCCTCATATGTTTGACTAGGGATCATCTAAGAATAATCATCGCAGCAATATAGAGTTTCACAATCAAGTCACACACTTGATAATAAATATTGACGATGTTATTCAAGGAACAAGATAAATTATCCAATAATTCATGAACATAATAAACAGAATCATCTCTATGATTGTCTCTAGGGTATATCTCCATCAGTCTCCCACTTGCAGTAGAGTTAATCATTTAGGTATCTAATACCAATGGCTCTTGTGTGCATCTCGTGCTTTTGCTGTGTGAGAGGTTTTGTCAGTGGATCAGCAACATTTAAATCTGTGTGTACCTTGCATATCTTTACATCTCCTCTATCCACAATATCGCGAATAAGGTGATAGCGCCTGAGTATATGCTTGGACTTTTGATGGGATCTAGGCTCCTTAGCCTGCGCAATGGCTCCATTATTATCACAATAGAGATTCATTGGGCTCAATGCACTCGAGACTATACCCAACTCAGAAATAAAATTCCTTATCCAAACACCTTCCTTCGCAGCTTCAGAAGCCGCAATGTACTCGGCATCCGTTGTAGAATCAGCAACCGTCTCTTGCTTGGAACTTTTCCAGCTCACCGCTCCTCCATTTAAAATGAAGACAAAACCAGATTGCGAACGATAATCATCTTTGTCGGTTTGGAAGCTTGCATCGGTGTAACCATTTACAACGAGCTCTTCATCACCGCCATAAACTAGGAACACATCCTTAGTTCTTCTTAAGTACTTAAAAATGTTTTTCACAGCTGTCCAGTGACCTTCACCGGGATCAGCTTGGTATCTGCTTGTAACACTTAGAGCATACGATACATCGGGTCGAGTACATATCATGGCGTACATAATAGATCCAATAGCTGAAGCATATGGAATACCATTCATACGATCTCGCTCTTCAGTTGTCGAAGGACACTGATTCTTGCTAAGACTTCTGCCATGTGACATAGGCAGGAACCCTTTCTTGGCATCCTGCATGTTGAACCGTTTCAACACCTTGTCAATATAAGTTCTTTGGCTTAATCCAATCAGCCTTCTCGATCTATCTCTATAGATCTTTATCCCTAAGATATATGTTGCCTCTCCTAGGTCCTTCATAGAGAAACTATTTTTCAATGAGACCTTAACAGATTCCAGCATAGGAATGTCATTCCAAATCAATAATATGTCATCTACATATAAGATTAGGATTACGAGTGCGCTCCCACTAACCTTCATGTAAACACAAGGTTCTTCTTTATTCATGATGAAACCAAACCTTTTGACCTCTTCATCAAAACGTTTATTCCAACTCCGAGATGCTTGCTTCAATCCATAGATAGATCTCTGAAGTTTGTATACTTTTCTAGCATTTTGGGGATCAACAAAACCCTTAGGTTGTTTCATGTACACATCCTCACTTAGGTTTCCATTTAGGAAAGCCGTTGTGACATCCATCTGCCATATCTCATAATCAAAATATGCAGCAATAGGTAGAATGATCCGGACAGACTTAAGCATAGCGACAGGCGAGAAGGTTTCATCATAATCAATACCTTGAATTTGTTTGAAACCCTTTGCCACCAATCGTGCCTTATGGATATGAACATTTCCATCCATGTCTATCTTTTTCTTAAAAATCCACTTGCACTCAATGGTTTTTACACCATCAGGTAGATCAACCAAGTTCCAAACTTGATTATCATGCATGGATTGAATTTCAGATCTCATGGCTACAAGTCATTTCTCAGAGTCTGAGTCTATCATTGCTTCCTCATAAGTTTTAGACTCATCATTGTCTAACAATAAAATGTCATGTCGATACCTTATCGGCAATTGACATGGCCTTTCAGACCTACGTGGGGCTGGTGCCTCTTCTATAGGTTGTACAACTTCTTGTACACTCTGTGGAGGTTCAGTAGGAGTTGAAACATTTTCTGATGGCTCTCGAAATTCTTCGAGTCTAGCCGCGCTCCCACTAACTCCTTTTGAGAGAAACTCTTTCTCCAAAAAGACACCATTTCGGGCAACAAACACTTTATTCTCATCCCTTTTATAAAAGTAATATCCTTTTGTTTCCTTAGGATACCCCACGAAGAAGTATTTATCTGATTTAGGTGTGAACTTATCAGACGTCAAACGTTTTACATATGCTTCACATCCCCATATTTTGAGAAAAGACAAACTAGGACTCTTCCCAGTCCACATCTCATATGGTGTCTTATCCACAGATTTAGATGGTACTCTATTTAAAGTGAAAGTAGCAGTTTCTAGAGCATAACCCCAAAAGGACAATGGCAGATCAGATTGACTCATCATAGACCAAACCATGTCTAACAAGGTCCGATTCCGTCGTTCAGACACCCCATTCCATTGAGGCGTTCCTGGCGGAGTTAGCTGTGGAACAATTCCACATTGTTTTAGATGATCACCAAACTCATGGCTCAAATATTCGCCTCCACGATCTGATCGTAGGGCTTTTAATTGTCTTGCCAAGTTGATTTTGTACTTCGTTCTGAAATTCTTTGAACTTTTCAAAGGATTCAGACTTATGCCTCATTAGATAGATGTAACCATATCTACTAAAGTCATCGGTAAAAGTTATGAAGTACTGAAAACCACCTCTGGCCGTTGAGCTCATTGGTCCACATACATCTGAATGTATTAAGGCCAATGAATCATTTGCCCTCTCACATATACCAGTGAAAGGCGCCTTAATCATTTTGCCAAGTAAACAAGACTCACATGTTTCAAATGATTCAAAATCAAATGAATTCAGTAGACCATCTTTATGGAGTTTCACCATGCGCTTCTCATTTATGTGACCCAAACGACAATGCCAGATATAAATAGGATTCAAATCATTAGGTCGAAGCCTCTTAGCATTAATGTTATAGACAGTCACATCCTCAAGATTTAAAACATACAATCCATTCAACAATGGAGCATTACCATAAAGCATATCATTCAAATAAATTGAACAACAATTGTTCTTTATTCTTAACTCATAACTTTCTGCTCCCAAACATGAAGCAGAAATAATATTTTTGCTTAAGGCAGGAACACAATAACAATTATTTAATTCCAAAACTAATCCTGAAGGTAAACATAATGATAAAGTGCCAACAGCCAACGCAGCAACTCTTGCTCCATTGCCGACGCGAAGATCAACTTCGCCTCTTGCTAAGCTCCTACTCCTTATCAGCCCCTGCATCGAATTGCAAATATGAGCAACCGATCCGGTATCAAATACCCAAGAACCAACATGAGAAGTAGCAAGATTGATTTCTATAACATTTATACCTGAAGTTGAAGTCTTACTTCCCTTCTTCCTTTCTAGTTCTGCCAAGTACTTCTTACAGTTCCTCTTCCAATGTCCAGTGCCTTGGCAATGGTAGCAAATAGTATCAGGTGTAGCGCCAATCTTAAGCTTCTGCAGCTTAGATTTGACACTCGAGATCTCATCTTGAATTTTACCTATACCCTTTCTTTTGCCCAAATCCTTAGATTTCTTCTTTTTGAAGTTGGTAGTCTTTTGCACCATCATCACATGATTGTTGCTTTTCTTAATGCTATCTTCTACGGTCTTGAGCATCATATGCAACTCAGTGAGATTCTTGTCTAAGCCATTCATATGAAAATTCAGAATGACCTGCCCAAAGCTTGCAGGAAGCGATGCAAGAATCAAGTCAGTAGCCAACTCTTGGCTAAGAGGAAAACCAAGTTTTTCCAAGCTCTATGTGTAACCAACCATCTTGATCACATGAGGGCTCACTGGACTACCATCAGCTAGCTTACTTCCAAACAATTTCTTTGAGATCTCATATCTCTCAGTTCTTGCTTGTGTCTCAAACATGCCTTTGAGTGCTACGATCATATCGTAAGCCTCTATATTCTCAAACCTTACGAAGTGAGTTCATGGCAGTAAGCATGAGACAGCTAACATCAAGAGACTCATCACATGCCTTTCTATAGGCATTTTTAAGAGTAGCAGTAGCATTTTCATTAGGCACTTCTGGAATCGGTTGCTCTAGAACATGTTCCTTTTTATCTTACCTAAGAACGATTCTTAGGTTGCGGGACCAATCCGCAAAGTTTGTTCCATTCAGTTTTTTCTTATCAAGTATCGAACGTAAAGCAAAACTGGAAGTAGGTGTAACATTTGGTGCCATGATCTACAACACAAAATACGCAAAACTAAGATATATGTTCAAGAAAAGTAACTTCTATTAAATAATTTAATAAAGATACTCCCACTAAATATCATCTCTCTCTTATGACATTTAGTGATTCAAGATCCACAATCAACTTATCTACTAGTGAGCTTTGGCATCACTGCTAGAGGATAGGTGAATTTGGTAAGCAACCCTTTGCTAATTATATCTCTATATAACTCTTGTTGTTGGGCAACATCTCTATGTTCCGGCACCCAACCTTATGCCCCAAGGTTCATAACCGTTATGATGATCTTGTCAAGTTAAACCAATACTTTGCGTGTGAGTGTCCGACACAAACCCATCTAGTCATGGAGAATTAATGGCACTCTGCTTTAGCAAGACCTACCACTAATATACATGGCTTTAGATGGTGCAGCTAATTGGGAGGACATCAATTTAGTTTAATATTATGTGAGAGAATTTTATTTCTACTATGTTAAAAGCATTTGGAGCAATTAAATAACATGCATAGAAATAAATGAACAGAAATATAAAGCCATTCACAAAACAATCACATTGCAGCGTGATATAGTATAGCCCTTTCACATGGTGATCTCTATCGCCGTGCTTCCTGTTCACCATGTATCCAAGTGGCCAAAACCTCCAAGCACTCCCACTAAGCTATTACCATATGGTATACTAGTAAAGTTTACAAGGAGTGAATAAGCAACACAAGTTGACACGCAGGTCGTTATACAAATATAAACAGCCTTGAGCTGCAATATTCATGACTCGCAGGCCATGAACATTACATACATATATGCATCTCATACATCATTCACATGCATAATGGGCCGTACTATTTCACAACAATCCTTGTAAAGCAAATATGCATAGAATCGTATTCTATCTAATATGCCAGGTTTTTATTCTAGTCACAAAGGTCCTGTTCGAAATTTTTGAGACTATGTAGATCCAATCTACTGTTCCGTCCATACAAATCGCATCGGATTAATCACATTAACCCTATTCGATCGCAACTCTGATTCGATCAATCAAAATTGATCTTCCCGTGTTCCATGGATTTATGCATCAATGTCTACCTCGATGGCAGAAACCCGACCGGTAGAGGCAAGTTGTGATTCGACCATGAAACACGATCACGGAAAGCGATCATCTTCACGTGCTCTATGGATTTACGGATCACTGTCTGCCCTGATGGCGGAAATCTGACCGGTAGAGGCAAGTTGTGATTCGACCATGAAACACGATCACAGAATAGCGATTATGAACACATCTATACACCACCGTGCATGGACGATCATATCGACCATCACCAAAATCAATCTATCATATAGAACGATCACAGGAACAAGGATAGATCATATCTACGATTCCCACATATCACAATATGCATCTAATCCGAATCTAATACTAGATGGGAAGGCTCTGATACCACTGAAGATCTACGGGTAGGCTAAGCAAGCAAAATTTCAAAAATTCTACCGCGTAAAAAGGACCTCCTCTAGTAATAGATCACGGGATTACCACTAGACGCGCAGACTCGTAGCGGAAGTAGAGTCGATGTGGTGTGTTGATGCAGTTGTAGTCGTTCTAGCAGAACGTCTCCTCCTTAAGGTCCTTGTGATCGTCACAAGTTGCGGATCGTCCTAGTGTTGAAGCTTCGTATCAACACCTCCAAGGTATCCACACGTACGGGGCAGGAACACCACGCGCTGGAGTGCTAGCGCCGGCGGTGCGGTATTAGATGAGGAAGGTATGGCAACTAGGGTTTCGGGAATTCCGAATTCTCTTATGAAACCCTATGCCACCTCCCCTCTATTTATAGGCATCCATCATAATGGGTCTCGAACTGGAAGCCCATTAGGAACTCATGGCCCACAAGAATTCGGATCACTATCCGAAGTAAGTCCCAGCCCTTTAAGTGTGCGACCCTATAGGTTCACATACACTTAGACATAGCCCGAGTACTCCTACTCATCCACTAATCGGCAGCGGCCCCTTAGCAAGACATGCCGACTCCTAAGTATATGCAAAGATCATATCGGACGAACCTCAACAAAACTCATACATTTCCCTTTGCCTTACGATATCGGTTAAACTCAAGGTGAGTACGTGTCATCCTTGTTTGGTTAGCTCAACCACTCTTTCTCGATTATGTGACTTGAATTCCCGATTACGGTTAACTCTTTAACCGTGAATAGCATGGCCATGCATTTCTGGAATCCAATCACTCGAGCGGCCTAGAGATATCTCTCCTGTTGCCTGGAGGGGCAAATCCTATCTTGATCGACCATGCCTCAATGCACGCATCATAACAAAACCCGAAAGCTACCTTTATGACTACCCAGTTACGGAGTAGTGTTTGGCAACCCCTAAGTCAGTCATTATGCATCTTGAGTACGTGCGACGATCTCAAGTCTTAAGGACATAGCATACGCATTGTGAATGAAACCAATTGATGACGGTAAGAATGCAACATTCTCGTAGTGTTTCATGGTGGGTCGATCCAACCCCATGTTTGCTATCATGTGTCCATATTATTAGTTTAATATCTTTATATCTATGACCCGTGAATCATGGTCATCAACCAATACATATGCTAGTATATTAATATGTTTCCTCATATGTTTGACTAGGGATCATCTAAGAATAATCATCGCAGCAATATAGAGTTTCACAATCAAGTCACACACTTGATAATAAATATTGACGATGTTATTCAAGGAACAAGATAAATTATCGAATAATTCATGAACATAATAAACAGAATCATCTCTATGATTGTCTCTAGAGCATATCTCCATCAATGTCCTCATTGGCTCCCCGTCATGTAGCCCCTCCTCCTGGTTCCCCATCACCATCGTGCCCTCCTCAGCTCCCTGTCGCACTGCTCCCCACTGCTGTCGCTTAAGGTGTACATTTCCATTCTTACGTGAATGCCATGACATGTATGAATGGTTGGTATGTGCATGAGCGTGATGCTACATTTTCATTTGGGATTCCTTTGCTAATAAAAGGCAAGTAAAAAATGGAATATTTGATATGCATAGAGAATACAACTTGAAAAACAAAATTTTACATAAATTTTATTACTGTTCCTAAACTAGAATCATAGGATTGGCCCAAACATTAGTATGAATAGGGTTTTCTTTATGTCAAGCATGTCCTTGAGGTTATGAAATTCTACATGATCGATTAATCAATTCTAAGTATAGAAGTATACTAATGTTATTCAATTTGCTATGCTCAGATTGTAGTATTAGTGTCGTGTTTCAATTAATGCAAAAAAATATGTGTATACATGCATATATACGCTATAGTTTCTAAGAAAAATGATGTTCATTGAAAATAAAGTGCAACCGACACCAAAGATGGTGTCTACACAGTCTTCACTGAATGTATTTGATGACCAGCATGGAGGTCCTTTGAAATTGTAGAACGACTTCTCTGTTGACGCTGAGGTAGTAAACTACGCAACATAAAGTCACAACTCACAACTTACTTGTTTTTTATTTACATAGATGATGTGCACATATTTCATGGTAACACTAATATAGTCTTACACACCCAACAATTTAAATAAGCTTGAGACAGTCAGATCCCATATCACACTTGACAGCTAAAACTATGTTAGTTAGAGTAGTAGTTATTTTAAAACACCCTTCCAATAAGATCTTGTAACAATAATATATAATAAGATAAGAAAAAGAGAACCAATTATCCATAAATTCTTTTGAAAAATAGTCAGGCAGATCCTATTGGTATTTCTCAATAACTACAAGAGAAACATTAAATCATTGTACACTGGGGCTTCAAATGGTATGAAGCAAATCACACACTCCAATATGTCAAGTTCTATAAAGTAAGTCATGGCTGCTATCTCTTCCTCCTTATCATGCTGCGTGTCGGACTTATTTGTTGTCTTAGGTGTACTTCGCCGCCTTCTTCATGATTATCCACTGACTTCTTAGGACTATAGATGAAGAAAAGGAGTGTGAAGAAGCCGATGGATAGTCGTAAAGAAGGTGACAAGTACACCTAAGATAACAACCAAGTCTAACACACAGCATGATGAGGAGAAAGAGACATCAGTCATGACCTACTTTATAGAACCTGACACTCTAGAGTGTGTGATTTGCTTTATGCCCTTTGAAGCCTAAGTATACAGTGCTTTAATGCTACTCTTATAGTTATTGAGAAATACCAACATGAGTAGCATAACTACTTTTCAGAAGAATTTGTGGACAATTGATTCTCATTTTCTCATCTTGACATATATTATTATTACAACATCTCATTGGAAGGGTATTTTAAAACAACTACTATTCCGCCTGACATAGTTTCAACTATTAAGTGTGATATGGGATATGACTTTATCTCTAGCTCATTTAAATTGTAGGGTAGTGTTACCATGAAATATGGGGCATCATCCATATAAATCAAGAACAAGTTGTGAGTTATGACTTTATATTATCTAGTTTACCACTTTACTCCTCCTAACGATCAGGCATGATAATCAATTCAAGTAAATTTGATCTTAACAAACTCTCTGACGTTTGAGAACGGCTCTCCACCTTCTTGATGACAAAGGTCATTGACCCAAAGGGAGAGTTCAACTCTGGTGACAACAATTAATAGATGTTCAAATATTTGATTCAATTATAATTCATTCAATTGTAACTCATTCAATTGTAATTCATTTACGAGATCTGTGTACCGATATCGTGTGTTATAAAATCTATAATTATCTATGATTTGCTTACTTGTTTTTAGATGATATGGCTAGCATTTCATGAGGCTAGTTGAAAAACAAAAAAAAAATACCTATACAAAGAACCATCACAGACATTTTTTTGTATTAGTTGTCTGTGATAATTAACAACAGAGATGGTTATTTTTTAAAATCATCTGTGATATCTGACATATCACAGATGGTTCATAATAAAAACCGTCTATATTGTTAATTATCATAGACAGTTCTTTTTGAGAAACCGTTTGTGTTGTGATTTATTATAGACGATTTAAGATTTGTTTGTGATAACTATCTATTATCATAGGCACAATAATCAAACGATTCAAAAACCATATTTGATGAAGGTTACAAACCGTCTGTGATGACCTCAAGTAAAATGGATTGGAGCACCTATTGTTTAATATTTTTTATTAGTAATACGTATTTAATGCAATTTTGGGTATTGTAACATCCCAATTTTTGCTTTTATTTTGAAGAAATAATTTTAAATTAATAATTTCCAATTATCTGGATTTTCAGAATTTAAAGTTTTTGTTGAAAAGAAAATTTAATATCAAAATAAGTTGGAAATATTTTTCATATGTTTAAAACATTATCAGTGAATTATGTGAATTTTTCTGGAATTTTTGGAATTTATTTGGTATTTTTCTGACTATTTTAAAATCCTCTACTAATTTCTGAAATGTATAAAAGATTTAAATATCCAAACTCTTCCTCGGGTTGACACTTGTCACCCATCCATTCGCTCTCCTCGTGAGCTAATCCCGCCGTCTCGCCTCATCCCGCCTCCCTCCTCTCATTGTGCCAAGTGCCGCGCATCCGACAATGACCCGACCACTCCGCGGCTAATACTCAAAAGGGTAAACCGCCCTTATTGGGTAGGCTGAGCCTCCCCGCCCAACTGGTTACCACCGCCGCTCTCTCCTCTCCCCCGCTCCCTCGGCGCGCGTTCGAGCCCCGCTCCGCGCGTGAGGTTGAGTTCTTTTTTTTGGATTTGCGCTGACAAGCGGGCCCCACTGTCGAGAGGTTCGCGTGGACTCACGCCGGTGGTCCCACTGCCGAGCCGCTGTCCCCGACGTTTCGTCCTCGACCGTTCTCGTCCGCGCATGGCCGCCATTGAAGCCGCCCACCCAGCTCGCCTCTCCGCCTCCCGACCGCTCCGCTTCGCCGTTAATGCGTCGGGAGAGACCGTCGCGTTGTGCGCCATTAAACGCCACCGTCCCCTCGCGAAGAGACGCCCGTTTCCGCCGCGAAGCGTCGGTAACCGCCGCCATTAACGCCGGCGAGGACGTGCGTCCGTTTCCTCCTCCGTCGCGTATAAAGCAAGTCCCGGACGACCCTCTTCCCCCTTCGCACTCTCCCTCTCTCTCCCGTTCTCGCGTGCGTTCATAGCCGTAGTCGCCGCCGTGATTCAGCGTCGCCGACGAGCTTCGTCGCCGCCGCCGCCGATCGCGTCTCGCGCCGCCCCTCGGTCCAGCGCGGGCCGCGCGCCGCCGCGATCACCGCTCCCTCGGTCCGCGTGCGAGTCGCGCCACGCCAAGCGCTCGCGTCGCGCGGCGCCTCGCGCGACGCTGGCCGAGCCCGCCAGCGTCGCCGATCGCTCGGACTCCGCCTCGCGCTGCGTCATCCCCACCGCCCGTTCACCGGCGGCCCAGATACGCGCACGTGTTTCCATCTCGGCCGTCCACCTCGCGCCCCGCCTCGGCCCCATCGCCCGCGTCCGCGCCACGCGCGAGCGTTCGCGTCCGCGCGATGCCTCGCGCGGAGAGCCGCGCCACGCGGCGCCCATCCGCCGGTTGCCCGCGTCTCCACCGCCTTATCTCTGCCGTCCATCCGGATCTGAGCCGACGCTTGAGATCGCGCCGCGCGTCAAGCCCATGGCCGTCCGATCCACCTCCACCGACAGCCGCGCGCAAACGCGCGTCGACTGCCACCTCGGCCGCCACGACAAACTCGTCGGCGTGTACGCCACGCCGAGCCACGTCGCGCCACGTTGCTCGCCGGCCTCCGTGAGACAAACCTTAAGAGGATTACCTACCCTTATGGGGTAGGCAGTGCCTCCCCGCTCACTTGGCTAGCGCCGCTCTCTCTCGCTCCCACTCCCTCGGTAGCGTTGAGCCCGCTCCGCGCGCGAGGTTGAGTTTCTCCGTTTTTATCCGCGGCGACACAGGTCCCACCGTCGGCGACCACCTCTGCACCGTCATCATCCGAGTGGGTCCCATACGTCGAGACTCATTTTAAATGAACTCACCGACGATGGACCCCACTGTCGGTAATTTCCGAATTTCTAGATTTAATCAAATCGAGAATTTCAAATAGCCATATCTTTTCATTTTAACTCCAAATTGGTCCATTCAAATTTCTAAATTTATCTAAAATTTCAATCTTTCAATTGGTATGTTTACTTTCAATTTTTTTTGAATTTTTTTTTATTTATTTGGTTTTCTCGATTTACGTGTAGAGACCGATTTGTCCGAGGCTTTGCAAGAGCAAGTTGTGGAAGATTTCAACCAGACACAGGAAGGCAAGTCTCCTTTGAACATTTTGCTCCCATGTTTTGCAAGTTTCCTTTGATCAACTTGCTCAAATGATTTGGAAAAATGTTTAGGTAGTTATTTTAAATTAATGCATGCTTATGTTATATCAAGTGATAATTTGATTTAGAAAATTTAGTTAAAGACCCAATTTGTTATACCTTCCATTGAAAATTGTTTACCTTGTACCATTGTCAACTTAGGATATCCTTTGACTCAATAATGAGTTAGCATTATATTGGTTGAATGTTTAAAATACTAGCAAATGCTTAGCGTAGCAAATCAATGTAATAATGTTCAAATGAGTAGCATGTTTATCAAATGTTTTGATGAATGATTTGTTTGAACATTGGTAATGGATGTTACCATTGTTAAATATTTTGTTTGAAAAGTGGTAATGGATGTTACCACTGTTAATTTGAAAATAAAAATGAAATTCAAAGGGAAAAGTTGACAAGGGTGGATGGAAGGTTTGGTGAGTGCGATTAGCACGAGAATTGTTGGGTTTGTGAATGAGCCACCCAGTCGATTAAGGACCGACGCTTGTGTTTGTCCAAACTGAGCAAAACAGTACAACCACAAGTCTATATGGAGTGCGACCTAGCTAACTAACCTATAAAAGTTTAGCTTAGATATCACCATGGTGTATTGGGTGCCGTGGTATCTGGTTACTCATAGTGAGGAACAGGGTTTCTTGTACTCACATGGCGCAAGAGGGCTCCAACTCGTGGATTCGAGTTGTGGTGAAACCTTAGCGGGTGGTATTTAAACTATCTTTGAGTAGGCGAAAGGCTTTGTGATAATTTATCTGGGTCTCATGCCAAAGGAAGCGTGTTGACTATTAAAATAATTTATCTCTTGTGGGTAAAGTGTACAACCTCTGCAGAGTAAAACTATTCGAATAGCCGTGCCCACGGTCAAGGGCGAGCAAGGAATGCATTCACATGGTAGAAGTTTTGGTTTTGATTTCAAAACAAAATGAATTGGAGAAAACTCGGGAGTAGTATAACTCGTGATGTTCAGATCGGGGTGTAACCTGAGGTTTTGAAAATTGGCTGTGATGGTCTGAGGTATTAGTGTTGGTAGTTTAACCTTCACTAAAGTACTTATCCAATTTCGATTATTAAAAACAAGTTGTTTACAAAATGGCTTTCAAAGTAATTATGTAGATTTGAAATAAAATGCTGATTTTTGCAAATAAACCATATAGCCTTCCTTTGTGAAGCCTTACATCCTTGCATTTTCCCAAGACTTGCGGAGTACATTTTGTACTCACCGTTGCTCTATAAATATAAAAGCAGAGAATGAAGAAGATCAAGCTGGAGAGTATGACTTCTGCGCCGAATGTGGATGCGGTGGATTATTCTCGGATGCCTAGGATTCGTTTCCCCAGTCAATTGCCTGTGGCAGATTGATGGGTCGATCGTTATCTTCATTTGCTTCCATTGTGTTTATTTTTGCTTGAGGTTCGTGAACCTTAGTAAGGCAATGGCCTTTGTAAAACTTCGATTACTATTGTAATAAAGCGTTGTTGGCAATGTATCATCTTTTCTGCTTTGAACTGTGTGTACTAGCATTGATCTCAGGGACTAGTACAAGAATACACGAGGGTCTAGGAGTTTCTACTCCGGGTCTCACAAGTGGTATCGAGCCATCTTGGTCATAGGACGAGCCCTAGGTTTTGGTAAGCTTTAAGGATTTATATTTAATAAAAATTTATGTACAAAAATATAAGTTTCTTTTGCTTCTACTCTTTTCTTACTTAGTATCTTGTTCTTGTCCTACTCTCACTATTTAAAAATCTTTACTGATCTCTCCTTATTTTCAAACTTATAGATGGCGGGTTCTTCGTCGTCTTGACCCCATGGGATCACCATTCTCATGGCGAGAGTGAGGGAGCTTTTGCGACTCTTCTACGACAGTTAATGCAGCATCTGAAATATAATCAACAGCCCATTTTCAGAGGGCGGAACACTAGAGTGATGACTATGGATTCATGGATCATGGAGGTATTCATCTATGCTCGGATGGGCAGCTTGACCCGTCTTCATCGCAGGATTGAGCACCCTCGGAACCATCAGACGGACGCTATCCAGATGCAGGCCAAGATGGCGATAGCGAGTTGTGCAGAGGCACAAGGAGGAATTACGGCGATCGCCCTACGCTTCTTTCCGACTACGAGCGGGACAGACCCACCGAGGCTTTCGGATCGTGGTGGGCGACCCACGCTGTCTCATCAGTGCGATTCACCCAAGCATCGTCGCGACTTACGCCAGAGCTCAGCGGGAGATAGGACTTCTCCGGATGCTTCGGCGTCGAGCTCGACCACTCCGACACTCTCCGAGCACACCGCCAGAGTGAGGCCGCCCGCCGACATGCACAGCGAGGACAGTGCTGAGGCGAGGTGGAGCGTCTTGAGCCGCCACCACTACACCGACTCCACCGGCTCTGTTGCTGCTCGGTCGACTCGGGACCTCGCACTAGGCTCACTGCAAGGAAGAGTGTGCGACGCCCCAGTCCGCTACCCGACCTCGACATCGGCGGATCCAGCCGAGGACGCCAGCGCTTCCGTTCGAGATCACCTACTTTCAGCCAGAGCCGATCACGGTCGCGTTCGCCGAACAACTGCAGTGGTTGTGGGCGAGTCACTCGTCGGACTCGAGAGGAGGATCCCGAGGAGGAGCAAGAGGAGCGTATCATCGTTGAGGACAATTAGATGTTAGATAGACTACCCCTTTTTCAGTTGTTTATCGATACTAGAACGCTTTTATAATGTTATGATGTAATAAAATGGATTGTACCGAGCCTTGTGCATTTGTGGTACAGCCATTTTCAAAAGTTAATTTGAATTTCAAAAGTTGAGTTTTCTCAATCTGTTGTGTTAATCTAGTGTGTTGTTTTGGGATGATAAATTGCCCCGTCTCTCATCTATGCTTTTCCCTCTTTTCTGTACTTTTCTTGATGGAGCTTCAGATGGTGAACACGAGAAGCAACATCAACAACAACCCAGCGCCCAACAACAATGAAGTCCCAATTCCACCTCCGCCAGCCCAAGCTCCCAACATGGAACAAATGATGGCCATGCAACTTCAACTTCTTCAGGCTTTGGCCCAAAATCAAGTCAATCAAGCTCAGCAAGTACCTATTCAACCACCGCAGTCTAAGCTCGGGGAATTCATGAGGACCCGACCTCCGACCTTCGCAGGATCTGCCGATCCGTTGGAGGCGGATGATTGGATCAAGGAAGTGGAAAGGAAGCTGAATCTAGCTCAATGTGCTGAACATGAGAAGGTTATGTACGCTGCTCATCAACTCCAAGGAGTTGCTGCCAATTGGTGGGACAATTACTGCGCTGCACACCAGGATGCCCAGAACATTGGTTGGGCAGCATTTTTGGAAGCCTTCCGTAATGCTCATATTCCTATGAGTATTATGGAAATGAAGAGGAAGGAGTTCCATCATCTGCAGCAGGGAAACCTGAGCGTTTCCGCTTATTTAAGCAAATTCATTCAGCTATCTAGATATGCCCCAGAAGATGTGGCGACTGATGCCGCAAAGATTTGGAGGTTAATGGGAGGGATAGACCCCAACCTTAAGGTTCAATTAGTCTCCAATGACTACCCTACTTTTCAGCATCTAGTGAATAAAGCTTTATTGCAAGAAGATGCTCAACGCCAACTCTTCGACTCCCGGAAGAGGAAGTTCCAAGCTCGGCGATCATGCGGCGCTTCACGATTCACGCCACCACAAGACAACCGACCTCCAAGACATAGTCATATAAGGACACCGATTTACGCACCTCGTCCTTTACCTCAAGCTCCTAGAACTGGAAATGCAGCCCAACTGCAGCAAAATAGAAATGTAGCTGCAGGAGTGCAATGCTACAATTGCAAGAATATGGGACACTATGCCAGCAACTGTCCACAGAAACGTCAAGCGGTAACCCCGGTTCGTTTCAATCTTGACCCTACACCAAAGCAAGAGCTCCAACCAATGGTCAAGGGCGTGGAAGCCCTCAAACTCTCAAGACTCCACAAAACATTAATCGAGGCGTATCAACCATGTCATCGCAGAGGCGTGGAAGATGCACGGGCGTAGTTACGGGTAAGTTCCTAGTGAACTTCGATACCGGCAATTATATTATTTGATTCTGGAGCTACACATTCTTTCGTAACAAAGGCTTTTGTTGAAAAGAATAATTGGAAAATTTGTTTGCTAAAGGACCTTATGATAGTCCAATCTCCTGGAAAAGAATTGAGGACTAATTTGGTTAGCCCTAGTGCAACCATAATTATAAGCGGAGTAAAGTTCCTAGCGAACCTTATTATAATAGACTCCGATGGCCTAGATATAATACTTGGTATGGATTGGTTGACCAAGTATAAAGGGCAGATCGATTGTGCCAATCGTGCTATTATTCTTACCAATTCTGATGGAATTCAGATAAGACATGAATTCGTTATGCCTTCCAGGAAGGACAGTATGTTAACCAGTCTAAAAGGAAAAAGCTTAGAAAATGTGACAATAGTCCGCGAATACCCCGATGTATTCCCTGAAGATTTGCCAGGATTACCACCTGATCGAGAAGTTGAATTTGTTATAAATCGGTGCAGTGCAGCTCAATATCAAAGAGACCCTATCGGATGTCGGTAGATGATTTAGCGTAAGTCAAGAGGCGATCCAAGAATTGTATGAGAAAGGATTCATCGGACCAAGTTCTTCGCCTTGGGAGCCCGGTGCTTCTAGTAAAGAAGAAGGATGGTAGTCAACGGATGTGCGTTGATTATCGAGCTTTAAATGAAGTCACTATAAAGAATAAGTATCCCTTACCTCGGATCGATGATTTGTTTGACCAACTCATAGGATCAAGTGTCTTTTCCAAGATTGATCTTGGTCGAGGATATCATCGATTGAAGATTAGACTCAAGATATACCAAAGACATTTTCGCCACAAGATATGGATTATATGAGTATACGGTGATGTCTTTTGGTCCGACAAATGCACCGCATACTTCATGAACTTGATGAATAAAGTCTTCATGGATTATTTAGATAAGTTTGTTGTTGTTTTCATAGATGACATTCTTATCTATTCAAGAATAATAAAGAACATGAAGGTCATCTAAGGATAGTGTTGCAAAGACTCGTGAACACCGATTATATGCCAAATTTAGCAAATGTGCATTTTGGTTAAAAGAAATTGAGTTTTGGGACATGTGATCTCAGCAGAAGGAGTATCTGTAGATCCTGGAAAAGTTAAGGATGTATTAAATTGGACTCCACCCAAGACGGTGACAGAGATCCGAAGTTTTCTGGGATTAGCCGGTTACTATCGTCGATTTATTGAAGGCTTTTCCAAGATTGCGAGACCTTTAACCCAGCTGTTAAAGAAGGAGAAGAAATTTGAATGGAGTAAATCCTGTGAGGATAGTTTTCAAGAGTTAAAGAAAAGGTTAACTTCAGCACCGGTTCTGCGGTTACCCGATATTCGAAAAGATTTTGAGATATTTTGTGATGCTTCAAAACAAGGTCTTGGTTGTGTACTAATGCAAGAAGGAAGGGTGGTAGCTTATGCATCAAGGCAGTTAAGACCGCATGAAGAAAATTATCCCACTCATGATTTAGAACTAGTCTTTGTTGTGCATGCTCTAAAGTTATGGAGGCATTACTTAATCAAGAATCGGTGTGAGATATATACTGAGATCATAAAAGTTTAAAGCATATATTCACCCACTGACCTTAATATGAGACAAAGAAGATGGCTCGAATTGATAAAGGATTATGATGTGGGAATACACTATCATCCAGAAAAGCTAATGTAGTAGCCGATGCTTTGAGTCGAAAGAGTCATATAAATAATCATCAATTCGGATAAGCGATTAACCCTCCATGAAGAATTTCAACGATTAAATTTGGAAATAGTTAACGAAGGTATTCATGCGCATTGAAGGTTCACCCTACCTTGGAAGATCAAATCAAGGCAGCCCAACGAGAGGATGAATATGTTAAAGAAATTAAAGAGAATATGAAGAAAGGTAAAGCGCCTGGATTTTCAGAAGATGAAGAAGGGACTCTTTGGTTTGGAAAGAGAATACTAGTACCCGAGAAAAAGGAAATAAAAGATTTAATCTTAAAAGAAGCTCATGAATTAGGATATTCAATTCATCCTGGAAGTACAAAAATGTATCAGGATTTAAAGGAAAGTTACTGGTGGAACAGTATGAAAAGGAAATTGCAGAATATGTAGCCTTGTGTGACATATGTCAAAGAGTTAAGCAGCATCAAAGACTGCTGGTCTTTTGCAACCTCTGCATATACCTGAATGGAAATGGGAGGAAATTGGAATGGATTTCATAACAGGACTACCAAGAACCAAGTTAGGTTATGACTCAATTTGGGTTATAGTTGACCGTTTAACAAAAGTCGCTCATTTCATACCGTGAAGACTACATATTCGGGAGATAGATTGGCAGAGCTTTACATGTCAAAAATTGTGTGTTTGCATGGAGTTCCAAAGAGGATCGTGTCAGATAGAGGAACACAATTTACCTCAAGATTTTGGCAGAAGCTTCATGAAGTTTTGGGCACCAATTTAAATTTCAAGATCTTGCTTATTATCCTCAAGCAGATGGTCGAATGAGCGGGTAAATCGGATATTGGAAGATATCTTTGAGAGCATGTGCTTTAGCCAATAAAGCCACTGGGATCAAAGTTTGCCATATGCGGAATTCTCATATAATAATAGTTATCAATCCAGTCTGAAGATGTCTCCGTTTGAAGCCTTGTATGGCAGAAAATGTAGAACGCCGTTATATTGGTCAGAGACCGGAGAGAGTCAAGTATTCGGACCGGATGTCTTGAAGTTAGCGAGAAGATCAAGTTAAGCTAATCCGAGACCGATTGAAAACAGCACAGACCGGACAAAGAGTTATGCGATAATCGTCGAAGAATGTTGGAATTTAAGCGAGCGATCATGTGTATCCAAAGTGTCACCTATGAAAGGGATGCGTCGATTCAAAGTCGATGGTAAGCTTGCCCCAAGGTATATTGGACCATTTCTAGTTATAGCAAGAAGAGGTGAAGTCGCTTATCGCCTAGAACTTCCTCCTCGATTGTCGGATGTACATGATGTATTTCATGTATCACGATTGAAAAAGTGTTTGAGAGTACGGAGGAGTTGATACCGTTTGAGGATGTTGATTTAAAGGAAGACTTGACGTACCTAGAATTTCCTATCAAGATTTTAGAAGAGGCAGAACGTCGCACAAGAAACAAGACTATCAAATTCTGCAAAGTGCAATGGAGCAACCGTCCGAATCGAAGCAACACAGGAGCGAGAAGAGGATCTTGACGAGATTCCTAATCTATTTCTCGCTTCTTCCGAATCTAGGTCGAGATTCCTTCTAAGTGGGGTAGGTTTGTAACATCCCAATTTTTGCTTTTATTTTGAAGAAATAATTTTAAATTAATAATTTCCAATTATCTGGAATTTTCAGAATTTAAAGTTTTTGTTGAAAAGAAAATTTAATATCAAAATAAGTTGGAAATATTTTTCATATGTTTAAAACATTATCAGTGAATTATGTGAATTTTTCTGGAATTTTTGGAATTTATTTGGTATTTTTCTGACTATTTTAAAATCCTCTACTAATTTCTGAAATGTATAAAAGATTTAAATATCCAAACTCTTCCTCGGGTTGACACTTGTCACCCATCCGTTCGCTCTCCCTCCGGCCGAGCTAATCCCCGCCGTCTACGCCTCATCCCGCCTCCCCTCCCTCTCGCTGCGCCAAGTGCCGCGCATCCGACAAAGACCGACCACTCGCGGCTAATACTCAAAAGGTAAACCGCCCTTATTGGGTAGGTGAGCCTCCCGCCCGATCGGTTACCACCGCGCTCTCTCTCTCCCCGCTCCTCGGCGCGTTCGAGCCCGCTCGCGCGAGGTTGAGTTCTTTTTGGATTTGCGCCGACAAGCGGGCCCCACTGTCGAGACGGTCACGTGGACTCACGCCGTGGTCCCACTGCCGAGCCGTCGTCCCCGACGTTCGTCCTCGACCGTTCGTCGCGCGTGGCCGCCATTGAAGCCGCCCACCCAGCTCGCCTCTCCGCCTCCCGACCGCTCCGCTTTGCCGTTAATGCATCGGGAGAGACCGTCGCGTTGTGCGCCATTAAACGCCACCGTCCCCTCGCGAAGAGACGCCGTTTCGCCGCGGCGTCGGTAACGCCGCCGTTAACGCCGGCGGGGCGTCGTCCGTTCCTCCTCGTCGCGTATAAAGCAAGTCCGGACGACCCTCTTCCCCTTCGCACTCTCCTCTCTCTCCCGTTCGCGTGCGTTCATAGCCGTAGTCGCCGCCGTGATTCAGCGTCGCCGCCGCGAGCCGTCGCCGCCGCCCGGTAAGCCTCCGCCGCATCAACGTCTCCGCGCCGCCCCTCGGTCCGCGCGCCAATGCCAGCGCCCGCGTCACCGCTCCTCGGTCCGCGTGCGAGTCGCGCCCTCGCCGCGCGCTCGCGTCGCGCGGCGCCTCGCGCGGCGACGCTGGGCCACGCGTCGCCGATCGCTCGGACTCCGCCTCGCACGCGTCATCCCCACCGCCCGTTCACCGACGGCCCGATCGCGCCGCGTGTTTCCATCTCGGCCGTCCACCTCGCGCCCGCCTCGGCCCCATCGCCGCGTCGCGCCACGCGCGGCGTTCGCGTCCAGCGCGACGCCTCGCGGAGAGCCGCGCCACGCGCGCCCATCCGCCGGTTGCCGCGTCTCCACCGCCTTATCTCGCCGTCCATCCGGATCGAGCGACGCTGAGATCGCGCGCGCGTCAAGCCCATGGCCGTCCGATCCACCTCCACCGACAGCCGCGCAAACCGCCGCGTCAACACGCCACCTCGGCGCCACGACAAACTCGTCGACGTGTTCGCCGCGTCGAGCCACGTCGCGCGCCACGTTGCTCGCCGGCCTCCCGTGAGACAAACCTTAAGAGGATTACCTACCCTTATGGGGTAGGCAGTGCCTCCCCGCTCACTTGGCTAGCGCCGCTCTCTCTCGCTCCCACTCCCTCGGCGCGCGTTCGAGCCCCGCTCCGCGCGCGAGGTTGAGTTTCTCCGTTTTTATCCGCGCTGACACCTGGGTCCCACCCGTCAGCGACCACCTCTCTGCACCCGTCACTGTCCGGTGGGTCCCATACGTCAGAGACTCATTTTAAATGAACTCACTGACCAGTGGACCCCACCTGTCGGTAATTTCCGAATTTCTAGATTTAATCAAATCTGAGAATTTCAAATAGCCATATCTTTTTCATTTTAACTCCAAATTGGTCCATTCAAATTTCTAAATTTATCTAAAATTTCAATCTTTCAATTGGTATGTTTACTTTCAATTTTTTTTGAATTTTTTTTATTTATTTGGTTTTCTCGATTTACGTGTAGAGACCGATTTGTCCGAGGCTTTGCAAGAGCAAGTTGTGGAAGATTTCAACCAGACACAGGAAGGCAAGTCTCCTTTGAACATTTTGCTCCCATGTTTTGCAAGTTTCCTTTGATCAACTTGCTCAAATGATTTGGAAAAATGTTTAGGTAGTTATTTTAAATTAATGCATGCTTATGTTATATCAAGTGATAATTTGATTTAGAAAATTTAGTTAAAGACCCAATTTGTTATACCTTCCATTGAAAATTGTTTACCTTGTACCATTGTCAACTTAGGATATCCCTTTGACTCAATAATGAGTTAGCATTATATTGGTTGAATGTTTAAAATACTAGCAAATGCTTAGCGTAGCAAATCAATGTAATAATGTTCAAATGAGTAGCATGTTTATCAAATGTTTTGATGAATGATTTGTTTGAACATTGGTAATGGATGTTACCATTGTTAAATATTTTGTTTGAAAAGTGGTAATGGATGTTACCACTGTTAATTTGAAAATAAAAATGAAATTCAAAGGAAAAGTTGACAAGGGTGGATGGAAGGTTTGGTGAGTGCGATTAGCACGAGAATTGTTGGGTTTGTGAATGAGCCACCACAGTCGATTAAGGACCGACGCTTGTGTTTGTCCAAACTGAGCAAAACAGTACAACCACAAGTCTATATGGGTACGACCTAGCTAACTAACCTATAAAAGTTTAGCTTAGATATCACCGGTGGTGTATTGGGTGCCGGTATCTTGGTTACTCATAGTGAGGAGCAGGGTTTCTTGTACTCACATGGCGCAAGAGGGGCTCCAACTCGTGGATTCGAGTTATGGTGAAACCTTAGCGGGTGGTATTTAAACTATACTGGAGTAGGCGAAAGGCTTTGTGATAATTTATCTGGGTCTCATGCCAAAGGAAGCGTGTTGACTATTAAAATAATTTATCTCTTGTGGGTAAAGTGTACAACCTCTGCAGAGTAAAACTATTCGAATAGCCGTGCCCACGGTCAAGGGCGAGCAAGGAATGCATTCACATGGTAGAAGTTTTGGTTTTGATTTCAAAACAAAATGAATTGGAGAAAAACTCGGGAGTAGTATAACTCTCGTGATGTTCAGATCAGGGGGTGTAACCTGAGGTTTTGAAAATTGGCTGTGATGGTCTGAGGTATTAGTGTTGGTAGTTTAACCTTCACTAAAGTACTTATCCAATTTCGATTATTAAAAACAAGTTGTTTACAAAATGGCTTTCAAAGTAATTACGTAGATTTGAAATAAAATGCTGATTTTTGCAAATAAACCATATAGCCTTCCTTTGTGAAGCCTTACATCCTTGCATTTTTCCCAAGACTTGCGGAGTACATTTCTGTACTCACCTGTTGCTCTATAAATATAAAAGCAGAGAATGAAGAAGATCAAGCTGGAGAGTATGACTTCTGCGCCGAATGTGGATGCGGTGGATTATTCTCGGATGCCTAGGATTCGTTTCCCCAGTCAATTGCCTGTGGCAGATTGATGGGTCGACTGTTTATCTTCATTTGCTTCCGCTGTGTTTATTTTTGCTTGAGGTTCTGTGAACCTTAGTAAGGCAATGGCCTTTGTAAAACTTCAGTTACTATTGTAATAAAGCGTTGTTGGCAATGTATCATCTTTTCTGTTTGAACTGTGTGTACTAGCATTGATCTCTGGGACTAGTACAGTAATACACAGGGGGTCTAGGAGTTTCTACTCCGGGTCTCACAGGTATATATGGTCGATCATGAAAAGATGAAGCAGCACGGGACACATTGTCGTCGCCCATGAATTCGACCAATCGAGCACTGCATCAGTCGATTTTGCTATCCCCCAGCAATCAGCATGCGTGAAAAATCATACTATAAAGTACTCCATCCAGTCACAAAAGAATGACACCTTAGAATGTGTGCAACCAAAACCAATTAATTTTGACCAAATATATTATTTAAAAGGAATAAATCTATTTTACCCTCTGAACTTTAAAAATGTGTCTAAACTACCCTTTGAACTATAAAACCATCTAAATAGACCATGAACTGTGCAAAACCATTTAAATAACCTCCTGAAGTGGTTTTGGAGGAGGTTTTGCCACTGTTGCAGATTACGTGGCTAACACCATGGTTGTGCAATAGTGTTTTGCCACTGTGGTGGATAGCATGGCTATTGTCAGACACGTCATCTGTCATTGTGGCAAAACCACCTCATGGGATTATTTAAATAGTTTTGCATAGTTCAGGGATCTATTTAGGTGGTTTTGTAGTTCAAAGGGTAAATTAGATGCACCCCCACCCTCAAAGTTCAAGAGATAAATTAGACTTATTCCTAAAACGTATAGTTTGGATGTATGAAAAATGCTTTCATAATATTGCATGTTCACAACTTTTTTCAACATATAATAAGAGAATTTAGTAGTCAAATAAGTATCTTGTTGACTTTAAAAAGTCAAAAAGGTCACTCTTTTGTGACTGGATGGTGTGCCTAATACGAGCAATAATTGATAACAGTATAGGGATAAAAAATATGTATATTTTCTCCAAATGAGTAGTTCATATGAAATGATCACATCAATATGCACAGGTAGTCATTGAAAGGTTCAATGGAGTGGTTAGCATATATGCATTGACATACGCACATGCTTGAACAATGTCAAGTTAGCTAAGATTATTGAAGAGAAAAAGACAGAGATACATATGGAATAGTAATGTAAGAAAAGACGAAATTAAGATGACACCAACATAGTCAAAGAAATGACGACAACTGATAGGGGGGACTACTACTGTATCTCAGCACAGAGAGGGGGAGATTATTGTGTAGTATTGTTGGGTCCAATCCTTGTAATAAAGATTCACTTGACTTAAGGGCTCTCCTAGGCCATACTTGCATTAATGGCATCGCCGTGTTATACACAAATCAAAATCCTGTTTAGGGGTACAGTTAATTAGTTCGACATTATCGAAACATCACTTGAGCTGATCTTTTCTAGTGACACTTTTTCTCAGTAGTAGTACAATAGTATAATATGCGTCACACACACTAGGAATTTGGTGTGAAAGAACTCCTGTCTTTACCGATCGAGCAAAAGAAAAGGTGAACTGTTCGCTGTTCATAGTCTTTTGATGGTATAAACAATCTATCATTGTTCATAAAAATGATCTGAAAGAAGAACCTAGGCAGGATATAATCATATAATTGGTCATGTCTGACATGAAGCCAATCCTCTCTACCTAGATCTGTCTATTCAGAATTATATTACAGGTTGAAATGTGTACCATGTGCAATTGGTCTACTCTTAGACTTCAGATTTGAAGTAGCTATTGCAACTTGATTGCTTCACAATAGAAGAAAGCAGCGACAAGAGAAGAAAATTACTCCGAAGTAGAGAAGAAAATGACGAGCAAACGGTCAGACCGGTAGCTAGATGAATAGAGTTAATGAGGGTGAGGAGGTTAGTGACATGTGGTCCCAGAAACCATGTGTTACCCAACTAACCCAAGCACTGTTTTTGTTGCAAAGATGGGCAAAATGCACATGTTACTCAAGGTTTACTACTTATTACTGGTTCTAACTAACTTAATTTCAAGAAAGTAGCTAGCTGCGGTACTAGTACTACTAGAACAACAAGATGCGGGGTATGTATCACGCCATAACTCCCGTTGCACCAACCCCATGGATGAGGCCACAGCTAGCTCTAGCTAAAAAAAAATGTGCAGATAGAGTTTTTTCATTCAGTTGCCTAACTGACATTCCAAATGTGTGAAAGATTTAGTTGTCAAGATAAAGGCAGCTAGTTAGGAAGGAGCAGCACGCATGAACTCCCCGGCCACCCAATTTGACTTTGCAGGAATGTAGTTGTTGACATGTTGCCTCATGCACACTACTACAAAAATAGTCATTACAGACGGTTCAAAACCATCATCACAGATGATTTCTGAACGGTCTTAATTTATGTATCAGTGATAATAGGTGGTTATCACAGACAACTCCTGAACCATCTGTGATAGGTAAAAACATAGATGATTTTTTATGTTGGTATGTTTGTATCATAGATGGTTTTCTATGTTAACCATCTCTGATAGCGGATATATCATAGACGGTTTTTTTAAAAACCGTCTGTGATAGCAGAAATGTCACAGACGTTTTTTAAGCCGTCTGTGATATATATACACACACATCACTAACGGTTTGGTGTTCCAAACCATCTGTGATAACTATTTAAAAATTATATTATTTTTTATTTTTCGGTTAGCCTTAGGAAATACTAGTCATGCTCTCTGAAGTAAACAGAAGATCTCATAAATATATAGCACAGGACAATCATTATACAGATCTCACAAATGAAGTAAACAATGCAAGCAGATCATATATATAGTGCATGAGAGTTGGTTGAATGAATTGTTTGATTAAACACAATTGAGTGATTGTAATTGTATCCAATGTTTCAATATTTAATTATCACCGCCAGGGTGGAACACTCCAGTGTTATTTATGACCTCCACTATCAAGAATTGGTAGAGTTTTCCTTGAATTTTGGCGAGTTTGTCAACATTGATTGCACTTTTATCAAATTCTACACGCTGTCACTAGTAGTGTTAAGTCATTAGCATATATATATATATATATATTGATAATCACAAAATAATTATTGACAAGCTAACAAACTTCTGGATCATTCGTCTTAGTATCTATGATTTTCTCCATGAGGTGGCAAACGTGGTATCCACATATGTTGCCCTGTAGCTACTGGTGGCACTGTAAAAATAGAATTACATACATAGATATTATTAGTTGTAGAGACATAATAACGAAGTGTGATATAGGATTTGTAACACCCTATGACCCACATTACCCTAGGATGCCACCAACCACTCCACAATTAGCCAATTTATAAGGTAAAATAAAGTGACAACAACTTCTAAAATATGATAAGCTGAGCGGAAACATACTGCAACAAAAGGTAATGGAATGCTATTAATTAAAGAACAACCGCTAATAATTTTAACCAATTTAAGCGAACCACAGTCTAGCAATAATAAATAAAAATGAACAACAATGAGGCACAATGATGAAAAACTAGAGACTCAACGTATTTATTACAGCATAAATTATGAGATGGTGTGTGTAGTGTTGTGCCGCTCTACCCTTCCCATGCATACTCAAGGACCACTTGAAAGGGAGGGAACAAGAGTGAGATAAAAATCTCAACAAGCAAACTGTTTGACAAGCTAATTAAACTACAATAGTTTAGTCATCAACATATATTCCCCACAATGTCCACATTTATATCCTCAACCCCAAATCACTACCAACGACAGTAAAATATTAGCAAATAAATCTTGATTACTACTTCATATCCTCAACCACTACCACTATCAATGACAGTAAAGCATTAACATGTTTTACCTCACTATCTTTATTATTTCTCACATCTACAACTGATATCAACAGTTACCACAAGAGAAAAGAATCTCATACCACAATCACAACCCATACCATACCACAAGGGGTGAACCCCATTCCATGATCACAGCCACATTCCTCATACCATAAGTGACTCTCATGAGCTAATTCCACATAAAAAAAACTACGAAGCTGCATAAGTATGAAAATAATTCATCTACAACATATTGCATAAGTATGCAAATGATCCATCCACAATAGAAATGCATATGAATGCATTGGATCCACTGCACTCTTACCCAACAAGGTAATAGTGTGCATCATACATTACTACAGAAAACTGTATCACAGACGATTCAAAAACGTCATCACAGACGATTTTCTGAATCGTCTGAATTTATAGGTCAGTGATAATCGAAGGTTATCATAGACGGTTTTTAAACTGTATGTGGAGTAAATATCACATACGGTTTGTAACTAAAAACCGTCTGTGATAGCTATCATCGCAGACGGTTTGTAAGAAAAAACTGTCTGTGAAATAGGCATATCACAGACGGTTTTTAACAAAAAAATCGTCTGTGATATATGAATATCACAGACGGTTTGTAACCAAAAACCGGTATCACAGACGGTTTTTGGTTACAAACCGTCTGTGATATTGATATATTACAGACGGTTTTTGTCTGTGATATGCCTATTATCGCAGACGATTTTTTCTTACAAACCGTCTGCGATGATAGCTATCATAGACGGTTTTTAGTTACAAACTGTCTGTGATATTCTTTCCTACCCCTAAACCTATTTCTGTTTATTGGCTAGCCTTAGGAAATGCTAGCCATGCCCTCTGAAACAAGCAGATCAACATGTACATGTATACAGACAATTCACATCTCAATTCATTTCAGAAACATATAACATCCAATTCACATCTCAATTCATTTCACAAATATAAAACATCTATTTCACAAATCAATTAATTGAAATGAAGTAAAATATCCATTAACAAATACACAATTACAAAAGATCTACATTGCATTTGCACTTAGATGGTAACATTGCATTTTTTATTGCTCTATTACTCCGGAATCGAGGTCTCGTGAAAGGAACAGATCTATAATCAACGAACTTGTCAGGTTGCACAAGCAATACTTGGATGGTGCATGATTGCCATCGAAGTATTGCTTGTGCAGCTTGACAAGTCGTTGATTATGGATCCATTTCTTTCGTGAGACCTCGATTCTAGAGTGATAAGAGCAATAAAAAATCATTGTACATTGTGGAACTCTCCCTTTGAATTTATGACTTGAACCAGCAAAAAGTACGCTCACTCTCATAGAATTGCTTCAAGGTTAGCCTGTTTCAATGCAGTTTTCGGGATGAATGCAGCTTGTCGATAGGAATATCAATGTGCGTATATATATAACTTGATAAGTATGAAGTAATTATGGGAATATTGACAAACGTTAGAATTGGAATTGGTGATCCTCGAGGAATTGAGGAGTAGTCTCATATGGTGGCAAACGTAGAATCCACACGTGTTGCCCAGCTGCTGCTGGTGGCACTGCAAAAAATAGAATATGTTAATTCAAGAGGCATTACTACCAACTGTTGCATAGGATTAATTAATATGTACTAGCGAATAACTTAAAGTTTTGATCATGTGTCAGGGTTTTGGCCCCTTGCGTCGAGAGCTTTGCCATTTGAACGTATGTCGCGAACGCCCTACGTGATTCAAAAAAGTTGACCTTAGTCATTCAGAAGGAAAGAAAGAGTACAATATAGGTATGTATGGAGAAAATATACTTACCTATCGAGGACTTGGCCAACAACTGTGTAATCGGTTTTATTCTTACTTAAGGAATGAATGTATATTACCTTGTTTCATTTTGGTACAATTACTATTAAAATCCAATGAAACTTCTGATTGTAGGGCATCAGTACATATTCCTTATCGCGGTAAACCATCAGTGATGCTGCAATGTACCTCTCGACGAAGCCAGTATTCTCGTTGATGGTATGACTAGCGACCAAGTGTGGGTCCAAAAAACCAACCGATGATTTGGATGATCTAGCTTCAGTCACCATGTGTCTATATATATACACACGAAAGCAACAATTATATATGACATTTATCGGTATGACATGAACAGAGACTGTGATTGTACACACTTACAGCGTCCAGCATCGAACGAGTGAGGCGTCGAGAGCGTTGAGCGTGAAAAGATCAAATAAATCCTCGAAGGTCACCACGAAGACACCATCTTGAAATTCATGCTGGAAATGATGCAGCCTGAATTTGACAATGATACCTGAGCGACGTTCTCCCTCTGGCTTATTGGATTGTTCCATATACCAAATGTGTAATTGCTTGCAACTAACTGGTAGGAATGGGAGGCGCTTCATCGGGTCAATCATCGGCTTGCCAAGTACGAATTTGCGGGCCAATGGCAGGCACGGGATATCATCATCGGTCTTCTTTGCTTTGCCCTTACTGCCTCGGCTGTCCTTGCTACCTCAGCTGTAGGTCGACTGTAAAGGTAGCACTGGTGAAAGTTGTTGCACTGAGAATAGCAACCATGGATTCATCACCGGTGCAGGTAGCGGTGGTGGAGATAGACCTTGTGGAGATGGCACCAGTGCAAGTAACTCTAGTTCGTATTGCCCTTGTGGACCTGCCACCGGTGAAGAAGCCTCCAGGCAAAGGAAGCGGGCGGCGGTGCTGGGATGAAGGGGTGGGGAGGAGGCACGGTTTAGGGCAGCCGAATGGGCCGGAAAAAGAAAGAGGGGCCGGGCCCAAAAGGCTTTAAGGAGTTTTAGAATTTGGCAAATGACTTTCTTGGTTAGTTTTATAAGATGAGTAACTTTAATACTTAATTTTTAATTTTAACAGCAACGTTGATAATTCACATTTTCAAAAATATTTTTATTTAGGATTTGCCAATGGTTTTGAGAATTTGGATTGTGATTTGGAATCTAAATTCTCACTTTTGAAGTTTTTGCACTTCTTTAATTAAAATTTTTGCCGCCGGAAATTCCAAATCAAGAGCTCAAATAAATGAAATTTTGAAACTCACCGCGAATAAGAAAAGATTTTTATTAATTTTGCAAATCACAAATTTGGGATGTGACAACAGACCACAAGATTGACAAATGACAGTAATAGTGACAATGTAGAGCTCAAGCTTGAATATCCAATTTCAGTATTAGACCAGTATCATCATCGAGCTAATATCCAAACCCACATATATCTCTTTGCAATTTCCAATCAGCACAAATCATAGATATCCCTCCTCACGTGCAAAGCCACCACATCTCTCATCTACCAAACTCACCATCATATACCTCCAAAAGAAGTGGGATTTGGGATTCATCCTTAGGAAGGAGAGGCGGTGTCGAGAAGGAGAAGTGGTGTCGAGAGGAGAGGCTGCGGCGGAGAGAGAAGCGGCGTCGGAGGGAGAGGCAGTGTTGGGAGGAGAGGAGGCGTCCAGAGATAGAGTAGATATCAGGAAGGAGAGGTGGCATACTAGATCTAGCAAAACCTAGCAGGGGTGGCGGAGACAGAGTGCACGAGTGTGGAGTGAGGGGGCAAAACTTAGCAGGGTCAATTTATAGAGGCACTATCATAGATAGTTCTATAATGGAACAGTCTGTTATAATAATATCAGAGATGGTTCTCTAATGGAACCGTCTGTGCTAATAATATCAGAGATGGTTCCATTTTAAGACCACCTGTGATATAACACATATCATATATGGTTTCATGCTAGAACCATCTATGATATGTGGAATATCACAGATGGCTCCATGCTAGAACCTTCTATGATATATGGAATATCACAAATGGCTCCATGCTAGAACCGTCGGTGATAGAATTATCGTAGATGATTTGTTCAGCTAAACCGCCTATGGTAGTCCTATTTTTCATAAAAAAAATGCTAGCCATGCCTTATGAAAAAAGGCAAGCATAATCATAAATATAATTATTTCTTAATTACTTAATCAGTTACAATGGCATAGTTCTATAATTACATGTCGAGTTTCTTAATTATGATTACATTACAATAATTTCTAAATAGGTGTACGCCATATGGAATCATTGATTACACTTGGCTATTTTCTTTTAAATAAAGCCCTTCACGATGATCGACACGCATACAGCTTGCTTCATCGACTTATTCTTCCATGAGCCTGATGCCGTCTCTGAATGAAGGCAACTCGTCGAATTAATTATACTCTTCCTCATCCATGATATTATCAACTCTGACAATCCTTTTTTTTCCCTGAAAAACTATGTGTTGCTTCTTATTTGATGGGTTGGTTACATAAAACACTTGAACAACTTGCCTCACGAGTACGAACGGTTCATCTTTGTATCCTACACATTTGAGGTCTACAGTAGTGACGCCATACTTATCGACCTTTACAGCCCATGAGAGTTGGACCCAACAGCACCGAAATAGAAAGATCTTGAAAATTATATAGTCAAGATCCCAAATCTCCTCCACAAGCCCGTAGTACGAGCTTGGGCCAGCGATGCTGAAGTACGCATGAAATGCACTTATACGGACATCACTGTTCTGCACTATGCTCTTTCTATCTTGATCTGTTGTATAAAATATGTACTTATTAATATTGTATCCTTGCCATATCACAATTGTAAATTTTGGCACTTTTGCCAACCATTATAGCGTTTCACTTAGTGACCTCCTAGTCAATCACACCTTTAACTATTTGTTGAACTGACGATTGTGTTGTCTCATGATCTAAACCTTTGACTGACCTGGATTCTTTTGGCGTAGTATGTCCTAGTGCTCTTTAATATACGGGAACACTTTATTCATGTGTTGCAAGACCGTGAAATAAGCTTGAGCATATGTACCTAGATTTGGAGTCATTGCTTTCCTTCCAATGATCCGGCACCCACTAGCCTCCCCTCATGACGAGATAGAGGTACACCTATCGGTTCGATCTGAGCCATGTAATCGATGTAGAAATCAATTACCTCTTCGGTTGCATAATGTTCGATGATGCTACCCTACGGCCTAGATCGATTGTGTACATAGGATTTGAGAATTCCCATATACCTCTCGAATGGGTACATATGACATAGAAATATGGGGCTGCATATCTTTATCTCTTTCACAAGGTGGACAATAAGATGAACCATGATATCAAAAAATGACAGAGGAAATACATCTCAAAATGATATAGAGTCATCACTACCTCGGTCTGCAGAGCATCTAGTCCATCGGGATCGATGACCTTCTAAGCAATTGCGTTAAAGAAATAATATAGCGTCATGATTGTCACTCGAATCTTTTTCGGCAAAATACTTCTAAATGCAGTCATGAGCACATGACAGTCATGAGACTTCATGCCAATTAATTTCAAATCTTCCTAGAAACAAGTTTCTTCATGCTGGCGGAGTGACTAGATGGAACTTTCACACCATGCAAGCACTGGCACAGTTCAATTCTCCTGGACTTAGACAGAGTGTAGCAAGCTAAGGAAGGTATGTCCGGCTTTTATCGGTCTCTATCGATGCTAACTCAGTCCTGATATTCATAATGACCAAGTCATGACATGCGTTGACACCATCCTCTGTTTTATTATGAATATTCAGTAAGAGACCAATCAAGCTATCACATATATTCTTCTCTACATGCATGACATCGATGCAATTGCGAACTTCTAAGTGCTTGCAATAAGGTAAGTCCTAAAATATTGATCTCTTCTTCCACATGTTCTTCTGATGGGTCCTCAACTTACATCCCATTCCAAGCACAACATCAATATTCTTGACCACACCATAGACCTTTTTCCTGCAAAAGGCCTTTTTCTTGACCACATCAAATTGTTTCTTCATTTTGCAGTTGTCGAGACCCGAATATGCAAATTCGGTCTCTCTGTGTAAACTGCACTAGTCCAGGATCACGCTAGTGCACACAGTCAAACATAGATGTCATCACAGTCATACACACGACAATAATAAAGGAAAACGCGAATATCGATAAAATATCAAAGGTACGACCTTATGGCCAAGCTTACAATAACTCTAGCCGGAAGGGCTTAACAAAATAGCAGCGGAAATCCAAAATAAAGCGTAGCGACCAATCGACAAGCCACAGGCTATCGAGTGGAGAATGAAGCCTAATCCGTGAAGTCGTCGTAGTACTCTCCTTCTGGCACCTCCTACTGATAGTACTCCTCTCCCTCAACTGAGCAACATAGGCGTAAAGCCGTGAGTACATTGGTACTCAGCAAGTCGTTTGTAACAAATGAATGCAATATATAATATGCAAGGCTTACCAAAGAAGGGCTGAAAGGTTAATTTGCATAAAGGCATTTCATAATGAAATATAATAAATAACTTGAAAGCGAAAGTTAACTGAAAACAGTAATAATGAATAATCAAAGGAGTAAACATGAACCACTTGTGAACACCAATTCACAAGTTAAACCAACAGTGAACTACCCGTCCACTCTCACCATAAACCACCAAGTTATAAGTGAAACACTAACCCTCGTGTGAAATCCCCGAGCAATGTCCATGACCGAGGACGCGGCTATTCGAATAGTTTTACACTCTGCAGAGGTTGCACAACTGTACCCACACGATGTGATTGGCCTCGATCTTAGGAAATCACAACAAGGCCTTTACAATGCTCTATCTCAACACAATCCTGCCCGCTAGGGTTTCGCATCACACCCCCCCTTGCGCCACATGGAAATCAGCAACCATGTCCATCACAATGGCAGAATTGAGTTGAAATATTACAAATTATTCAGCCAGGTCCATCCCATAATAGATATGTGGTTTGCACGATTAAGCTCAGATCAATGGCGCACAAAGTTAAGTCCTTAACATTACCCGGGCGAGGCTACCACATCCCCGAAGTGCAACTGCACCTCCCCCTTTACTGCACGATCACTCGCCCGAGTGAAAACCAATTTGTATAACCAAGCCAACGTCACACCAATGACGTGGCACAAATTTTAATACACGTGGCACCAACCACAGTTCCATATGTCATTAAGTCAAATTAATAATTTAACATGTGTGATGAGATCAATCGTAAATATAAGCCGGCTAAGCAATCTAATCGTACCAACCCATGTGACAAATAATCTAGCATCACTAATAAATTACCCAACCTATGGTGACAATGGCATCATGGTATTCCAAAGTATCAAGGAGGTATAATTTCAATTGGGACGATAACTACCAGTTACAACGGTTGAATAAAAGTAGCGACGCAATGTAATTTAAAATAAAATAATTAAATAATAGATTGTAAAACTGGGTTCAACATGATCAAAGGACACGACTTGCCTTCGTTATGCTCAGCGGGGTACTCCTGGTCTTCGGGCGCGAAACCTGCTCCTCCGGAATCCGAATCTAACGAGATAGAAAACGACCGAAACAAAGAAACACATAAAATAATAAGCAAATGAACTCCAAAATTCACAAAAATAGAACCAACAGCTAGAGCTTGATTTTAGATGAATTTAGAAAAAAGAACGGGGTCAATCGGAGCTAGGACGGAGGAGAACGGGCTCTCAAAAAATTAATTCTAAAATTAATTCGGGAAATTCAAAAAGTGCACTGTGCTGTGAACCCGGTCCACGGGATTACCGGTCCACCGTGAACCCGGCGCACGGAACAGTACACGCGGAGAGAGGGGCGCTGACGCGGCGGCGGGGCGCTGACGTGGCAGCGGCATATGCTGCCACGTGTCACCCGGCTGACGTGGCAGCCACGTGGCTCGGGGGACGGCTCGAGGCTGACGTGACGCTGACGTGGTAGCGACACGTGGCATGCCACATCAGTTAGGGCTGACGTGGCGCGGCTGACGCGGCACGGGCGCGGACGCGGGCGGCGGCGGCCGGATCCGACGGTCGCGAGGGCGACACGCGGCGAGATCTCGGATCAAGATCCGATCCGGGCGACGGCGAGGATGGAGCGGCGCGCGCGGCAACGGTTGGATCACCGACGCGTGGCAGCTCGCGCGCGGCGCGTCGCGCGCGCGCGCGCGCGCGCGCGGCGGCGGGATTGCGGCGGCGGCGACGCGTGGCAGCGCGGAGGGCGGATCGGCGACGCGTGGCGGCGCGCGCGGCGCGAGGCGACGCGGCGCGGCGAAGCGGCGAGTGCGCGCCGAGGCGAGCAACGCACGGGCTCGCAACGCGGTGACTCGGCGCGAGGACGGCGTGGAGGGCTCATCGGCGGGGTTCGGCGTCGGTGCTACTCCGGCGACCTCGGCGACAGCGAGGCGCGGCACGGCGGCGGCGGCAACTCGGCTACGCGCGCGCGGACGGGCGAGGAGTGGCGGCGGCGGGGCTCGGGTGTCGGCACGCGAACCGAGGATGAACGGCGGGTTTTATCACACGTACCGAGGCGTCCAATCCGGATACGACGACGGTCGCAACGTGGACAGGTTAGACGGCTAGGATGCGGCCACGCGGCAAGATCGGACGGGCGAGCGCGGTTAGGGTTAGGCTTGCGCGCGCGCGGTGAGCAGCGGGGATCGCGCGGCGCGCGATCGGCGGCCGAGGGCACGGCGGGCGTCTTTGAGTGCCGCCAGCGCGTCAGCAGCGGATGCGCGCGACGCGTGGCGAGCAGCGGATCGGCGCGCGCGCGAGCGGAAGCGAGTACTGGCGGCGGGGGAGCGCGGATGGGCGACGTGGCGGGAGAGGAGATCGGGCGGCGGGGTTTATTTTTTTCCTTTTCTTTTTCCAGAAATTCAAATAAACTTCTAAAAGCTCTAGAAAATAGCAAATAAATCCCAAAAATTCACCAAAAATACCAGAAAATTCCTTGAGACCTGAAGAACACAAATAAAATATTTTCAACTTATGTTAATGTTTATTTTAATCATATTAAATCCTTGAAAATTCTGAAAATTCATTTGAAGCTTGAATTAAATTCAGAAAATTCCAGAAAATTCATTTTTAGATTCCAGGATTTAAAAATCGCAGAAAAACAGGATGTTATAGCAGTATGGGTGATACCTTAGAAAAAACTTATGGTGATGTATGTACACAGTTTTGCACGAGTTGTTCAACCACACACTCTCAATATAATTTAACCAGTGCTGACATGCTTTGGCTCTTTTTATACTCAACCCCAACAGTTACCAATGGCAAGAAAATCATTGGTGGTGCAGAACAACCTTGCACACAGAGTGAAGTTCTCTCATCTGTTCGCATCCCATGCCTATACCCCTTCGTTCCACAGTATCACAAGATCTTGCACCAGTGGTGCTAGGTACACATCAATATCGTTTCTAGGTTGCTTCGGTCATTGGATAAGTAGTGACATCAAAATATACTTTTGATTCATAGATAGCCAAGGAGGGAGGAAGGTTGTACATGCATGCAGTCACAAGCCAGGTACTATGTCGGTTGCTCATATTACCGAAAGAATTCATTTCATCTATTCTCAACCCAAACCTTATATTTCTCAGTTCCGCACCAAAATCTACAAACATTCTATCAATGTTCCTCCACTGGGCAGAATCAGCAGTGTGTCTTGTCATTCCATATTTCTTATGCTGCTCTGAGTGCCAACGCAGCAATCTTGCATCCTTTTAGTTTGCAAATAAACGCTTCAAACGAGAAATTATAGACAGATATCATAACATCTCAGTAGGAGGTCCTTACTTCATCTCAATTTCCTCCCCATCATCAGAGTCATTTTAATGCTTGTATTGAGACGCTTTGCACACCGGACAAACTTGTAAGCTTGCATACTCTTTATAGTAGAGGATACAATCATTCAAACATGTATGTATTCTTTCTACTTCTATTCCCAATGGATAAAGAACCTTCTTGGATTGGTAGGTGATTCTCGGCAACACATTTTCCTCTAGAATGATGTTCGCTAGGAGATTTAACAACGCCGTGAAACTCTTGTCGGACCAACCATTGCTTGCCTTCAATTTCATCAGTTCAAGAACAGATGGCAACTTTGTATATTGCGGCTTGCAGCCTAGAAATAAATGTTTCTCTAAGTCCTCCATCAAGCCCTCAAATTTAAGAACAGATGACAACCTTGTATATTGGCTTGCAGCCCGGGAATAAATGTTGCTCTGAGTCCTCCATCAAGCCCTCAAATTTACCAAACTCTCTCTCACTATAGTTCCCTTCTGTATCGCATAGCATCTGATTCAGATTGTCATCATGTAACCTATCCTCATCGAAAGCACAGTCCACAACCGGTATATCGTTGTCTCCCTCGACGAAGTTATAACTACCTTTCTGTATAATCTTCTCTTCACCGTGACTGGTCCAACATATATACCCCTTTTTGAAACCTCTTCAAATCAATTGAGCTTCGATCTACACTGAGTTGGTAAACATCTTCATATTATCGCAATCAATGCATGAACAATACATATATTCTATTCCCATCTTCAATATATCCTGTTCGGTCACATGGTTCGTAATGTACATCCAGTTTTGATCCATCTATGCTACACATGTAACAAATTAGCTAGTACCAAATTAAATTATTAATGCTACTACATCTAACCAACCGAGCTACTTACACACATAATTGTCATTCACCTTATAATAAATTGTCCATATCTAAATTAAGTAGCTAGCCACATATTCATGAAGTATAATATATATATATATATATATATATATATATATATATATATATATCAAGCAAGAATATATTAAAGTAAATTAGGAGTACTGACCCATTCTTAAATTAGAGCAAACTATCATCTCTCTCTAAACCTAGCTAGGAACGTAGCTGGATCTAAAGCCTAGCTATCATCTCTCTCTATTACGTACAAGGCATATAAATTATTAGAAGCAAATACTAATCTCTAATCACCAAGAACAAATCGATCTACAAGCGGTATATTTTCACCAAACCCCCCAAAGCTGGCCACCTCCTTCAATGCAGCGCAATAAAAAATAAATCTGCCGAGACCACGCTAGATATATAATTGTATCTCAGACTGTTTCAACCACCAACCGTATGTAATATGAAAATATCACAGACAATTTGTATAAATAACCGTCTATGATGTCTGCCATTATCACAGACGATTTGTATAAATAATCGTCTGTGAATTATCATAGACGGATATTAATAGGAACTGTCTGTGAAGGTTTACATTATCACAAACAGTTCATATAAATAACTATCTATGAAAATATCACAAACAGTTATTCGTAGCACAAACGGTTTCGTATGAATCGTCTGTGATATAGCCATTCAGTATAGCATGTTTTGTAGTAGTGATGCATGATGCATCTTCTTTCCTCCTCAACTAATTAAAAAAATGCAGCTCGATCACAGTCAATCATCACTGGCCACACTGCACGTTTGACATATTTGTCGATCCATCTGTTAATTTGTTAGTATCCATCCTTGAATTCAGACGAAGGAAGGAACAAGGGACCGGTTTCATCATCAGTTAAGGCTATATTTCCGGTTGCTGCAATCCTTCCTTGAATTCAGTCCACTACTACAGAAAGCCTAATACTAGACGCCAAATCACAGACAGTTTGACAAAACCGTCTGTGACCGACATTAACACAGACGGTTTTAATTTGGACACCGTCTGTGTTGATGGCGTCGGAGAAAATGAGTATCACAGACCGTTCTTACCAATGAACCATCTGTGATATTTTAGTATCACAGATGGTTTTTATTAAAAACCGTCTGTGATAATCTAGAATTATCATAGACGGTTTTTTATTTAAAATTGTCTATGATAAGCTGATTATCACAGACGGTTTGTATTACAAATCGTCTGTGATAATCTTAGAATTATCACAGACGGTTTGTAATACAAAACCGTCTATGATGTTTTCTATCAGAGGTTAATATATAAGTATGTACACATTGCTTCTAATAACTTAACTATAGAACTAGTTAATATATAAGTACACATTGCTTTTAATAACTTACCTACAAAACTACTGAGACAAGAGATCATCAATTAAAGGCAAATTTATTACAAAAGTCGCATGCACAGATAAAGAGATTCCCAGATTCTAATCTTCAGGGCTTCGTATGCTTCTTCTTCAACTTTGGGAGTTGGATCAGCCGCTGAGTTCTCGAACGCCGTTAAGATTGTCCTTGCCCTCAGCACTTCCTCCTCCAGCCTGGGCAAATGATTAGCATAGCCCATAATCTCGTAAAGGATAGCATTATAAGATTCCTCAGAATCTGCCGTTTCTGCTTGATCGGCAATGCTATCTATCAGTCTCTCCAATGCCACAAGAGCTTCATCCACTCTGTGCACATTGTTGAGAAGAACCAGGGTGAGGGCTGTTTCCCTTTGTTGAGCGGCAGCGAGACACCTCCGTCGACGGTGGATGATCAGGTCGAGCTGACGAATGCAAGAAAGTTGGGGAAGGAGAGCAGGGCGTGTGCGGAGAAGCTGCTCCAGATGTAAATTGCTGGCCGCCTGTGTAAGGTTTCGGCCGAACAACTCTTGATGAACAAATGAGAGGAAGGAGATCATAGAAGCCATATTGTACGTTGCGTTGAGGATTAGGCGCGCATATTTAACCTTTAGCAGAGATGGTTTGTATACCAAACAGTAATGAGACGGTTCGTATGCCGATATAGACGCTTCAATAGTCGCTCTCCCGAGTCCCGATCGAACTATCACAGATGGTTTTATTTTGGAGACCGTTTGTGCTGAGTATCACAGACGATTCTTACCAACGACCCGTCTGTGATAGTCAACCATCAAGACAGTTCTTACCAATGAACCGTCTGTGATAATATCACAGACGGATTTTAACGAAAAATCGTCTGTGATATCACAGACGGTTTTTAACTAAAACCATCTGTGATAATGCTACTATGTATTTATTGCACCGCTCAGACCGCATCTGTCTTCATTTCGATCTAGATCTAGCCTGCTGCAGCTGGAGGCAGCAAGACTTTTAGGCCATTTTTTTGGTGGAAGGAGGCTTATTTGGCAGGAGAGCTTTAAAGATTCATTTAGTTCTTGGTTGCCCTAGATGTTAGTAATGAGTAGATATTTATAATTATGCTTTATCTTCCCTATGGTCTATAGGGGTATATTTATAGTGATTACAAAATGACTTCGGGTTGGAGTAGAACTCCATGTTGAAAACGGAAATAAACTGAATAGGATTTGGATCAGAAACTCAACACTCACACATGCATGAAGAAATATGTGATCAATGTGAACTAGCTAGCTAGCTAAGCTTGAAGAGCAAGCAGCTTTTCCTTTCCTTCTCACATCACTACTACAGAAAGCCTAATACTAGACGCAACATCATAGACGTTTTCATAAAATTGTCTATGATGTATATTATCACAAATGGTTTTAATCTACAGATTGTCTGTGTTATTGCTAGTGATAAAAACCATCTGTTAAGATTTAATATCACAGACGATTCATGATAAAAATTGTCTATAAAGTATCACAGACGGTTTTTACCATGAACCGTCTGTGATATTACCAAATATCACAAATTGTTTCTAGTTTGAATCATATGTTAATTATCATAAATAGTTTATAATACAAACCATCTGTGATAATTAAGTCATCACAGACGGTTTGCATTAAAACTATCTGTAATAATTTCACTACATTAATTGCACTTAGAACCGTACGTTGACCCTCTATCTTGAATTCTAGATATATGCTGCTGCTTTGAGCTGGAGACAAGGCTTTCATGCCATTTAGTGAAAGGAGACTATTTGGTAAGAGTGATTGAAGATTCATCAAGTTCTTGACTACCTATGGTTAGTAATGTAATTTATTTCTCATTGCATTAAAATTTAGATCTAACTTTTGGTTACTAGAATTGAAGATGGTTTAGATCTACTTGGCCATGCATGATCAGTTCTCGTCATGTGGGCAGACCAAATTGGTCAAAATTGTTGGTTATAATTAGTTCCCGGAAAAATAGCTTTTGTGTTAAGCTAGCAAACCCTCAATGCATGTGGTATATATCTAGTATACTAATTAGTTAATTTAATATTTAATACTAAATTATTATATATATGTGTAACATAGGATCGAAGGTAGATGTATGCTACGAACAGTGTGAGTGAAGAGTACATTAATGGTGCGTCTGCTTTTACAAGAGCTGCTGAGGAGGATATGTTGAATATGGGAGTAGAATATACATATTGTCCATATATTGACTACAAAAATCTAATGTTGCTTAAGAACTAAGTGTAGATTGAAGCATACTTGATTCAAAGAGATTTCAAAAAGGAGTATGCGCGTTGGACCAGTCATGGTGAAGAGGAGATTACATAGGAAGGTAGTAATAACGACATTGTCGGTGAAGTCAATGATATGCCGCTGTATGATGTTGATTGTGGTTCAGATTCGGATAGGCTACACGATGATAATTTGGATTAGATGCTTCATGATATAGAAGCAAACTATGATGAGAGAGTATGTTAAATTTCGGAGCTTGATGGAGGATTTAGAGAAACCTTTGTTCACATATTGTAAGTCAAAGTACACAAAGTTGTCAACTATATTTGAATTATTAAAATTGAAAGCAAGCAATAGTTGGTCTGACAAGAATTTCACAGTTGTAACACCCCATGATCCACATTACTCTGGGATGCCACTAAACCACTCCACAAACTAGCCAATTTACCAGATAACATAAACTAGCAACCATTTTCTAAAACATAATAAGCTAAGCGGAAGCATACTAAAACAAAGGTAATGGGACACTATTAATAAAAGAACCACCACTACCAATTTTAACCAATTAAAACGAACCACTGTCTAGCATTATTAATTTGAAACAAACATCAATGAGGGAAATAAGTCCATGACTAAGACTCCATAATTATTACAACATTAATCATAAGATAGTGTGCAATTGTGATGTGCCGCTCTACCCATCCCATGCATGCTCAAGGATCACTTGGAAGGGTGAAAAAGCAAGAATGAGATAAAATCTTAGCAAGTAAACTGTTTAACAAGCTAATTAAACTATAATAGTTTAAGCTTCAACATTTAATTACCACATTGACCTCAATTATAGTCTTAACCACCATTACTACCAACAACCACAAAACATTAGCAATTAGGTCTCGATTGCCTACTTCATAAACGCAACCACCACTACTACCAATATCAATAAAGCATTAACATATTTTTCTCAAAAACCTTATTCTTCCCCGCAACCACAACCGCTAACAACAGTTACCACAAGAGAAAATACATCATGCCACAACCACATCCCTTACCATACCACAAGGGGGTGAACCCCCATTCCACAACCACAGCCACATTTCTCATTCCACAAGGGGCTCTCATGAGCCAATACCATATAAAATTAAAAAGTTGCATTTGTTGGCAAATCAATCATATGCAACACTTTGCATAAGTATGCAAATGATATATCTACAATGAAAATGCATATGAATACATATGATCCACTGCACCCTTACCCAACAAGGTAAGAGTGTGCATCGTACTACGGCAATGTATGATGTTGTACCGATACAGTCGCGGCTATAAGCAACGACATCCACAATGCAAATGTCATGACATATTATCAATGATATGATAATCATAATCCACAAGAATTTAGCCTCAAAGAACAACATCTTATTCATCATGAATTTCACCACAAAGGACAACACGATATTCAACATGAATACCACCTCATAATCCACATATAATTCAATAAGGACATTACCACATAATCCATATTTGGTTCACCAAAATCAAAATCAATCTATCCAAAGATAATACTGCCACAAAGGCCACAATTTATTCGTTAATAATACTGCCAACTAGCCCACAATATCATCATTAAGAGTACTACCACCTAAATCTCAATATCCTCATAAGAAACACTACCCCACAACCACTTTCGTTTATTAAGAACTATAACATATAACCACCAACATTTCATCAAGGCATAACCAATTGATTACTAAATTGCTACCACATAGACCACATTAAGGAAGCATGTAACAATGGCATAATATCTCAAATTAAGATAATTAACTAGTATGAATGTAGAATGATTAACGAGTTAAACAGTAGCACATTCGCTACGTTTACTTGTCTCTACCGTTGAAGCGAAGCAATCACACGCGTTCAGGAGCAAAACCACCTATCCAAAAGTACCCCTCAGCACAATACTACAGCAATGGAAACGCAACTTAAGAAGTAAAGATGTCGCTAAACCCCAAAACTCCACAACATCCCTCTCCACGTAACAGTTCTACACTCTGCCCGCTGTAGTAGCGCTGCTTAATTTTTTGTATCTTTAAAACTATTAAACCATTTATAGAGAGAGATATATTTCTGAAATCTACACTTAAATACCTTTATCTTTCAAGTAGATCATATATTTTTATTTTGTTACTAACAAGGTGTAACTTAATGCGTAAAACAGAGGACGTTCTCTGTCCTGGCAATCTGGGCAGCCAGCTTCTAACGCACCCCAACCACAGTATAAATCTCTAAGAATTATGATTTTTATACAGTAGTTAGATTACTAAATTCTCTATATTTTTTACAATTGAGACAAAAAAATATAAAAATCATCTGCTACTCCTAAACCACACCCGAACAGCAATCTGTCTCGGATTCTTCCTCTGCCAGACAGCAGTTTTCCCGACCCTTCTGCGCCTAAACTCTGAGGCGACAAAATCTGAAAAAACTACAGGAGATAGATCTCGACGTCTTCTACAATTTTTCTTTTGGCCAGACTCACAGCAAAAATCGTTTCATAGGTCTAATCTGCGTAAAGAGCGCACTGCACGAATTAAACTACACGCAGACAGTAGGAATTCCCTAATCGGAGAATCAAATTGCTAATCTCTAACAATTCTCGCGCTAAGAACTCTAATTACAAAAAAATCAGAAGGATTTGGGATGGGGGAAAATACCTAGGGGATCCCTTGGGATCTCCCTCCTTCTCTTCTCCTCTTCCTCTTTCTCTTCCTCCCTTCCTTCTCTTCATCTTCTTCTTTGTAACATCCCAAAAATTTTATTCCTCTATTAAAGTGTTTTCTGGGATTTATTGAAGTTTCCTGGATTTTATTTCAAAGCCCTAAATTGAGAAAATTAAAATTTCTATTTTAAAAGGCCAAAATGAATTTGTTGCCTTTCATTAAAGTCAAAATAAATGTATTTTATTTTCCTAAAGTCAAATCTGTAATTACTTTAATTTTCAGGAAATTATAAACATTTAAAACCCTCCCCTTAAAGACAAATTGTTTTTTTGTAAAATTCAATTATCAAAATGGGTTGGAAGTATTTTTATTAAGTCTAAAATAGTTCTAGAAGGTTCTCTGAATTTTTCTGGATTTTTCAAAATTTATTTGGTATTTTTTCGAACTTTCTATAGCTTATTTTCATTTCTGGAAAATCAAAAAGAAAATTTAAAACCCCAAAAACCCTCCCAGCTTGACACTTGTCATCCATCGGATCAATCCTGCCCGCCGGATTTAACCTCAACCGTCCGATCCCACTTACCCCTTCAGCCCGCCTTCCCCTCCCCTCGCGCCGACACCTGTCGCTCATCGAACCGGCCACCCCTTCCGCCCGATTCAATCTCAGTCACCCGCGCCAACTTACCGCTTCGCCCACCTTTCCTCTCTCCCTGGCCGACACGTGGAGTGATCCGTGCTGTCCGCTGTTGCCGGATTCGATCCCACGCGTCCATAGCCACTTGACCCTTCGCCCGAGACCCCAACGGCCCAGATTAAGTCTCATTTGCCGGATGAAATCTTGGCTGCACCTCTTCACTTACCCCTCCGCTTAGCATCCAACGGCTCTGTTCTCGCTAGTGCGCCACGCGTCGCAAATCTCGCCGCTACCCTCGCCCCTTCCGTTTTCTTTCTATCGCTGACCGGTGGAGCTCACCCGTCAGGACCGTCGTCCCCGCCACCTTCCTTCTTCCTCGCGCCATCCCCGCCGCCATTAACGCCAGAAACCGAAGCTTTGAAAGCTTTGGTTTCCATCCATCACTCCCGCCCGTGCCAGTACCCGATTACTCCCCCGCATGCACCGCGTCCGTTTCTGGCTTAATTTCCCACTTTATGCCTCTCCTTGCCGTCGCATTCAATTTCGCCGCCGGAGTGATTTCGGGCGCCCGTTACCTCCCCTCCCCGGCCTATAAAACCCACACCCCGAGCTCCCCCTCAACACACCGCCTCCCCCCTCTACGCAATTCGGCGATCAAGCCCTGGGGACCTCCCTGTGCTCATTTCCCTCTCCGCGGCTTCGATGACTCCGGTGAGCAATCGCCACCGCCTCAAGCCTCCCCAAGCCTCACCGACACCACCCCGACGTTGCTCGTGCCTCGGCGACCCCTGACGACCTCTGCCCTGAGCTTTTGCGCCGCCGTGAACCCCTCCTCCGACCGCCGCCCCTTTCCTCCGTTTCTCCTCTCTGGCCACCCTCGGGATCCGCGCCAGGTGCCGATGCATTCCCCGTGCTCTCCTCTACCTTTTGCACCCCTCGGTCGGCACCGCCACCCGCCGGAGCGCCGGCGGCCATCGGGCCCCGGCACCACCGCCGGCCGCCTTGCCCTGTCAGCCGTCGGGCTGCGATGGCAGCAAACGTGGCCGCCAGTTGGGCGCCACGCCAGTGCCACCCGAGCCCCTCCTTACCACCTCGCGCGTGCCTATCCACGTCGGCATAATGCCGGGACGTGGCACCCACGAGGCAGCCACGTGGTGCCAAGTGGCAGCCACGTGGAGGCCACGTCAGCCCTACCATTTTTTTATAAAATCCGAAAATCCCTGCTGATGTCATATTGTCGCAATAAATCCGAATTTTCAATATAAAAATAAATCGACCAAAATTAAATTCATAAGCTGACATCGTAATATGTTATTTACTTTAGAAAAATAATTCATGCTGACGTCATAAATACTTTTCAGATTAAAAATAATTCCAGAAATTGGGTATTTTCTTTTTTATTGTATTAAAACTTTGGAGAACTATAACTTTTTCATTTTAACTCCAAATTGACCCGTTCAAATTTCTAAATTTTTCTAAAATCATGATCTATTCATTTCTGGCATCCTTTTGAAATTTTGAATTTATTTGAATTTTGTTTTTGAAATTCTTTTGAATTGGCTCTTTACGTTTGAAATTTTGACGATTCCGGAGAGTTCAAGTTCGACGATTCTCCGCAAGACTTCGAGCAAGGCAAGTTACACCTTTAACCATGTTGAACCTAATATTTCAAGTTTATATATGTTGTTTTGCTGTATATGCATGCGTACTTCTATTCAAATTTAATTTAAATTCAGTTTAAACTTTAGTTATGCCCATGATCCTTTGTTTATAGCCCATTTGAATCCCGATTTCATCCACCTTGTCACCTTAGCTGAAAACTAGTTAGTACTATAGTATTGACTAGAAATTTTATATAAATGCTTAGCCTGACTTAGTATAATTTTAGGTGGGATCACTTCTTTCACATGAAATGACAAGCTTTGAAAGTTGATATCTTGACTTCGGTGAGTCAAGGATGGTTTATGAAAATTATTTAAAAATGAAAATAGAAACTTATGTTTTGGACTTAGGCTAATAGTTACGAGGTGGGTGTCGGTATGCCTCGTGTTTGGTGACACCTGGTTGATTGTCGTCCATATGGATATGTGGTTGAGCCTAAATCAACTTAAGGACCGTTTCTGTGAATCATTTTACGAAGTCACTTCGTACTACCACAAGTCTGGTATGGGACGGACCTGGCTAAGTAATTTGTTAAGTTTCAAATATAGTTTCGCTATAGGCTGAATATGAGCGTGGCGTAGGCCGCGAGAAGTCTCACATGGCACCAGAGGGGGCTCCAACTCGTGGATTTGAGTTGTGATGAAACCTTAGTGGTGGCGTGATTATTTTAGCTATGGAACATCGGAACAGCTTTGTCATGAATTCTCTGCCGCACACCTAAGGCAGTGTGTTTATCGCGTGGCTCAAGTGAGAGGGAATGTCTTGTGGGTAAAGTTGTACACCTCTGCAGAGTAAAACCTATCCTGGATAGCCGTGTTCACGGTCATGAACATGCTGAGTAGAGTCTTCACAATTAGACTTGGTTTTTATAAAACATGGTTTTCGGACAAATAACAGTGGTTTTGATAATGTTCCGGGTGGATTCCCGTGGTTAGGTTAGTGTAGGTCGGAGCCTACACTAACAATATTACTTGTTTCAAGTATTATTTCGTATATGGTATTAAATTCAGCTTTCATACTTACATGGTTATATTTAAAATTCAATTACTACTTTTCGCACATATAACTTGTTAAGCCTTCCTTTGTTATCCATATGCATGCATCTACTCTGTTAAACCTCCTGGTGTAATTTGCGTAAACACTTAGTGTGCTTACCTTGGGAGTACTTTATGTGCTCACCTTGCTAAAATCTGTTGCCAGACTTCGACGGCGACTACGACGGTGAGGACTACTTCAGCGAATAGGATGCATCTTACAGTCATTCGCCTGTGGGAGGCTGGATGGGCTGATCTGCTACCTTTAATATTTTTCGCTGCTTTTATTTTTCAGTTGGCCTTGTGCCACATTATTGTAAGACTTGGCCATAAGGCCGTACTTTCGTTTAATAAATTTCTGTGGTGATTTTTGCATGATATACATTACTGTGACCCTTTGTGCACTAGCTTTCCTGAGATAGTACGATTTACACCGAGGGACTTAGAGTTGTTGTTCCGGGTCCCGACATTCTTCTCCTTGCCTTCTCCTTGCACCAATGGATAGCAGCTCTTTGGTGGAGGGTGGAGGCACAAGGGGAGGAGGGAGGTGGCGGCCAGGGGTGGAAAGGGGGAGGGGAGGCCGGCCACAAGGCTTATAAAGGGGGTGGGGGTGGCTTAGGGTTAGGGAGGGTGTGGCCACCCCTTGGGCCCATTGGCCCAAGGTGGCAGGCCCACCCTCTAGGTAGCCCAACAAGAGGTTTTTTATTTATTTATTTATTTCATTTTTTCCTTTTTTACTATTCCACAATTTTATTCTCCCTTCCTGCGATTTACCAAAAATCCGGTGACTCTGTGATTTCTTTAAAAACCGACGTCGAAACGACGTTCAGGGCATTACAACAGCACTGCTAGATCTTTTAGCGGACATATTTGTGGAGGAAAACGAGTTACCTAAAACCACGTATAAAGCTAAGAAGATTCTTTGTCCATTGGGAATAGAAGTAGAAAGAATACATGCATGTCCAAATGACTGTATCCTCTATAGTAAAGAGTATGTAAACATGCATATATATCCGGTGTGCAACGCATCTCGATACAAGCATAAGAATTAATCAGATGACAGCAAGAGAATAAAGGTGAAGAAAGGACTTCCTGCTAAGGTGGCATGATATCTTCCTATAATTCTCCATTTGAAGCAGTTTTTTGAGAATCCAAAGGAGGCAAAATTGCTGTGTTGACACTCGGAAGAGCGCAAGAAAGATGGAATACTAAGACACCTTGCTGATTCTGCTTAGTGGAAAAACATCGATAGGAGGTTTGCAAACTTTAGTGTAGAACTGAGGAATATAAGGTTTGGATTGAGTACAGATGGAATAAATTCTTTTAGTAATAGGAGCAGCCAACATAGCACTTAGCCCGTGACTCTTTGCATCTATAACCTTCCTCCTTGATTGTGTATGAAGCAGAAGTATATTTTACTGTCGATACATATCCAAGGGCCAAAGCAACCTGGGAATGATATTGATGTGTACCTAGCACGTTGGTGGAAGATCTAAAAATACTGTGGAACAAAGGGGTACAGATATGGGATGCATATAAATAAGAGAATTTCACTTTACGCTTCATGTTGTTCTGCACCATGAATGATTATCCTACCCTTACTAACCTGTCGAGCCAGAGTACAAAAGGGTGCCAAAGCTTATACTCACTGCTTTAATGGTACCGAGAGTGTGTGGCTGAAACACTTATGCAAAACCATATACATGCGTCACTGCAAGTTCCTTCGGAGGGCTCACCCATACCACAAGATGAAGAAACAATTTAACGAAGAGAAGGAGGACATTTCAACTCTAAGATATTTAAGCACAAAAGAGGTTTATAATATGGTTAAGGATTTTAATGTTGTCTTCGAAAAGGGACGTAAATTAAGGACCCATGAGAATAACATCTGAAAGAAGAGATCAATATTTTGGAACTTACCTTATTGGGAGTACCTAAAATTCAGCACTGCATTGATGTCATGCACATAGAGAAGAATCGCTATGGCCCTAGGAAACAGGGAGAACCTAGGTCGCATGAAAGGCCTTGGTTTTTATGTTCCTTGGAAACATGGATTCTTAGATGACTCTGAATCGTACCAAAGTAGGAAGACAGCCAAAGTCTAGCGTGAGGCATGGCTATGAGAGAAGATTAAGGCATCCCTTAGAGTGGAGCCGCTGATTATGTCAGAGATAAGATGCAAAGGTATAGAGAAAATCAACAAGAAGCCATTGTTGCTCCTATGCTAGCTAGCCCCCCAACCGTCGGAGTAGCTATGCGTCCAATTCTACCACAGAAAGTGACCATAGATTTCCTGTTGATGATATCCTGGTAATAATCATTATCTCTGGAATACTCGTGTAATGCCCTAAATGTCATTATTATCTCTGGAATATTTAGTGGAATCATGAGGTTTCTTTTTTCTGTGAATCGCGGAGGCGGGAGAGAGCTACGAAATTATCTAAAGTAAGAAAACATAATTTAATTAAATAAAAAATTTGGGCTGCCTAGAGGGGGCCTAGCCACTTTGGGCCAGCCGGTCCAAAGGGCCCAAGCCGCACCCCCCTTTCCCCCCAAACCCTAGCCGCCCCTCCCTAAATCACCCCCCTTTCCTTGGCCACTGCCCCCAGGCCAGGCCGCCCTCCCCTCTACGCCTCCATCTCCAATGAAGGAAGAGGAGGGAGAGAAAGGAGGGAAGAAAAGAGGAAGGAGAAGAAAAGAAATGGGTGATATTGTGCACCTAGGTATGATTTCTCATCATTTTTCCCTCTATTTTAGGTTAATTTGGGGATTTTTTTTCTCATTATTAGAGGTGTTTATAAGGGGTAAACCATCGATTAGCGCTTAATTGTTGTATACGCGTAGGTGTTTGGGCAGATCGTCTGATCGAGTAGTTTAAGAGGTCAAGATGAATTTTTCTAGGAAACCAGGAACTCGAAAGTTGTAGAGGACGTAGAGATCTAGATCTTGTAACTTTTTTAGAATTTTTGGCGTGGGGTTTGGGCGCTACAGAGATTGGAACTCTGCTGTCTAGCAGGGGAGAATTCAGAATTTAGTTTCTGATCATGGGCGGATTCAGAGGACCTAACGATTTTTATGAATTACCTCGTAATAACAAAAGTTGTAGATAAGTATATAATCTAGCTTCTGGGAAAATTTCATAATTTTTAGACTAGTGTACAGTGGTTGGTTAATGGTAGAAGCTTACTGGTCAGAACTCCATTACAGGGTCTGTCCTCTGTTTTCTGTGGAGATTTACAACCCTTTAACAACAGAATAAAATTATGGTGTCTATGTGAAAATTGTAACCTTCGTTCTATAGATTTCAGAAATATTATTGTTTGCTATGGTTTGACTAGTGGATTAAAAGATATGAAAAAGGCAAGCAGTGCTGCTACAGTAGGCTGAGTAGGCTGAGTGTGGGAACGATGGGTTGAGAGGGAATTGTTGGGTTTATGGACAGGTGGCTTCGCTCCTGACCGTGCTTGAGCCCTTCACTCCTTCGGTAGAGGTAAGTAAACATAACAGTTGTTGCTACAGTTTAACGTATTAAGTTACTACCTCCACTTTAATTATTGATTAATTGGCCATTAATTCCTTTTAAATCATGATGTCTTGCTATACTACATGCTCCTTTTTATATATGTGGTCTATGTGGTAATATTATTTATGAATTAATTGTGGTCTATGAGGCAGTATTCTTTATGAATCAATTGTGGTCTATGAGGTAGTATTCTTTATGAATCAAATGTGGTCTATGTAGTAATATTCTTTGTGAATCAAATATGGTCTATATGGTTATATTCTTTATGAATCAATTGTGGTCTATGTGGTTATTTTCTTTATGAATCAATTTTGGTCATATCATGCATATCATAACATGTCATTTACATCGTGGATATCGCCGCACCTAGCCGCGGCCGTACCAGTATAGCATCGTATATTGCCGTAGTACGATGCACACTCTTACCTTGTTGGGTAAGGGTGCAGTGGATCATATGCATACATATGTATTTCCTTATAGATGAATCATTTGCATACATAAGCATTTATTCATGGATGAATTATTTGCATACATATGCAATCTCTTAGATTTTATGTGAAATTGACTCATGAGAGTCACTTGCGGTATGACGTTTGATGATCTTCTGAAATCTTATGTGGAATTGGCTCATAAGAGTCACCTGTAGTATAAGGGTTGTGGTTGTGGTTATGGAGTGGGGTTCACCCTCTTGTGGAATGGTTGTGGTTGCGATTGTAGCATGAGATATTTCTCTTGTGGTATTGTTGATGGCGACTGTAGTTGTGGAAAATATTAAGGCTAATGAGAATGATATGCTAATGCTTTATTGTGGTAGGTAGTAATTACTGTTGTGGATATAAATGTGGCTATCGAGAAATTAATTATTGAGGCTTAATCAACTGTAGTTTAATTAACTTGTTAAACAATTTACTCGCTGAGATTTTATCTCACTCTTGTTTTTCCCCCTTCCAGGTGATCCTTGAGCATGCATGGGAAGGGTATAGCAGCACGACACTATTACACATCACCTCATGAATTTTGCTATAATAATTTAGAGGAGTCTTTACTTGTTTTCTATCTCCTCATTGTTGAGCATTATTATTTAATAATGCTAAACTGAGGTTGGTTTTAATTGTTTATGATCTTAACAGTTATACGTTTTAAATATCTTTTATTACTAGTTGTATTGTTATGCTTCGATATAGTTTTCATTATTTTAGGAAGATGCTACTGGATTTTTCTTGTATCCTAGCTAATCGTGGTGTAGTTTAGTAGCATTGTAGGATAAGGTGATTCCTAGGGTGTTACAACTCGATCCATTAATAGGCCTGTTGGCGTAGCTAATTTTATATCGTTATGTAGATGGCTACGAAGTACAAGCTTCAAGTGAGATATGCCTCTGTTGCCCTGTGCACTACTTGAGGCTAGGCATATCCGTCTGGTCCTAGGGTCTTGGTGCACGGTGTAACTTTAGCACCAGATTTTGAAAAAGTGAATGTGGATAGTGTTTATACCAATTTTGATGTCATCCCGTTATAAAAGCCCCCGAACGATGAGGTCGTGACTCTAAGGCAAGCAATTGGAACATTCATCCAATGGCCCAAAAGAAACATCTGCCTGGAGGCTTCTGCACCGGTGCCAGTCCATAGGGCCTAACACCAGAGCTACCTGCACCAGTGCGAGGTCCATAAAGACTATCCGCACCAGAGCTACCTGCAGGGGTGCTAGGTCCACAGGGGCTATCCGCACCAGAGCTACCTACACTGGTGCCAACACCACGGGTGATATTCCCACCCGAGCAACTTACACTGGTGCTACAACCACGAGGGCTATCCGCGTCGGAGTTACCTTTACAGTCGACTACCGTGAAATCAATCTACAGCCGAGGCGGCAGGGGCAAATCAACCAAGACTGATGATGATATCCCCTACTTGCCATTGGCATAAAAATTCATGCTAGGCGAGCCGATGATCACCTCGAAAGAGCGCCTCCTAATCCTAGGACTTAGTTGCCAGAGATTACTTATATGGTATATAGAACAGGCCAATAAGCCAGAGGGACAACGGCGCTCGAGTCTCACTGTCAAATTCAGGCTGCATCATTTGTAGCACGATGTTCATGACTATGTCTTCACGGTGACCTTTGAGAATTTATTCGATTTCTTCACACTCAGTGCCCTCGACACCTCGCTCGTTCGATGCTAGACACTATAAGTGTGTACAATTACGGTCTACGTTTATGGAATACTGATAAATATCATATATAACACGTTACTTTTGTGTATATATATATATGGTGACTGAAGTTAGATTATCAAAATCACCTATTAGTTTCCTCGACCCACGCTTGGTCGCCATAGATACTATCGAGGATGATGCATTCTTCGTCGAGAATTACATTACAACAGCATTGGTGGCTTACCACAACAAGGAATTTATTATTATGCCCTACAACCAGGGGTAAGTGCTGCACTAGCGGCTATACTTGTTGATTTCTACTTTATAAGCAATATGAGATTAGGTTTAATGACCATGACGATATACCTATGTAGGTTCTACTAGATTTTAATTGTAATTAGGTCAAAATGGAACATGGTAATATATCTTGATTCTCTAAAGAACAACAAAATCAACTTCACATTTGCCAGACGATTAATCGATAGGTAAATATATTTCCTCCATACATAACTGTATTGTAATCTTTCTTTTCTTTCCAATGACTAAGGCTAAAATTTTAAAATCATGTAGGTTGTTTGTCGTGTACGTTGTAGAGGTACGGAAATCAAAGGGAGCGACCAACGCCCTGCGACATGTTCAAAATTTCTCGGTATTCGCTAGTACAAATTAATCCTATATAACACTTCATAGTAATGCCTCTCGAATTAACAAATTTTTGCAGTGCCACCAGTAGTCGTCGGGCAACACATGTGGATTCTATATTTGCCACCATATGCAACTACTCCTCGATTCCTCGAAGATCAATGATCCTCAGGTTTTTCAATTTTGCAATAATTATTTTATACTTATCAAATTATATATGTACGCACGAGATTGATATTCCTATAGATAGGTTGTACCCATCGCCACAACTACGTTGGAACAGGCCGAACTCGTACAAATTCGAGGAGAGTGCATACTTTTTAATATTTAAAGTCATAAAATCAGATGGAGAGTTTCACATTGTAGAATGAATTTGATTGAGATAAGATTGATCTTAATTGTATATGTGTGTATTTATTAATAGATAATTTATTTTATTTCAATTAATTGATTTGTGAAATGGATGTTTTTATTTCTGAAATGATGAATGTGAATTGGATGCATAGTGTGTTGATCTGTATGTTTCAGAGGACATAGCTAGCGATTCCTGAGACTAGCCAATAAATATTTTTAACTACAAACTGTTTGTGATAGTTCAATATCACAGACGGTTTCTAGTTGAAACGGTCTGTGATACTTATTTATTATAGACAGTTTCAACTAAAAACCATCTGTGATAATCAACTATCACAGAAAGTTTGTAGTTAAAATTGTCTATGATAGTTGCATCACAGATGGTTCGAAAGCCGTCTATGATGACCTTATTTTATTATTGATCTATAAATTTAGACAGTTTATAAAATCATCTGTGATGATGCTTTTGAACCATCTATGGTAACGTTTTATGCAGTAGTGTATTATCACAAGGGCAGGAATCGATGAGCAGGTACAGCAGAAGTGAAGACCTCCACGTAAATGAATTCGATCTAGGTGAACAATGTGCTGATAATATGTGAATGCATTCATGCCAGTTAATGGTAGAAAGTACAAGCAAATAGTACGTACAAATTAGTAAGCTGGTAGCAATTATTGTTCGATCGATCGATCGATTGATCGTTCTGTGTCATCTTGAACATTCTGTACGTGCTCGATCGATCGCTAAAAGCGGATGGCGATGCGCATCATTCATCGATGGATGATTCATACATCATCATCAGGCTCGGCAAATATGTGAAGCTAGCTAGGACCCAGCTGCATTGCTGTCTGCTTGATGCATGTATAGCTGGTAGAAACGAACGGGTGGGTTCATGGCAGAATGACAAGTATGCGGGATGAGCTAGCAACCCAGCTGCATGGGCCATCGCCACTATCGCATGTCCGATCGATCGACCGCGATGTAGAACGATCAGACCGAAAGAAACTGCTGCTGTCATTCGCGAGCCAAAAGCTTCATATACATGTTTGCATGAGGTGAGACCTGAGAGTTATCCATAGTACACTACTATAAAAACGTTTATATTAGATGTTTCATCACAGATGATTCATAAAAATCGTCTATGTTAAATGCAACATAGACGGTTCTTGATTATCACAGACGGTTGTGATAGACGGTTCTTAATTAAGAACCGTCTGTGATATTCCGCAATATCATAAACGGTTCTTAATTAAGAACGGCATATCACAGACGGCTCTTAATTAAAAACCGTCTATGATATGTTTTCTGCTTTGCGTATCTCTAAAATTTCATAATTTTCTGCCTAGGTTCGAATAGGATTCCCTCTTCCTCCTCTATAAATACTCACCCGAACCCATTCACCCCCTCCCTTCAAATGCGTCTTAAACTTCCTCCCTCCATTGTTTCTTCTAGTATTTGATTCTGTGAGGTTTAGATCTCCATCGTAGCCTCTATTGTTGCTACTTTGTTAGGTTTAGGTTGCCCAGGAGCTTACAGTGAGGCAGCTGCTAAGAAGACCTACCTGAGCTTGTGATGGTAGATTGTTCTCTGCTATATTGCTTTCATTGTTCTCTTCATCGTAACCTCCATTGTTGGTTTCATTGTTTTCTACTATGTTCTCTGCTATTGTAATGGTGGATTGTAATCTTGTGATATTGTAATGGTGGATTGTAATTTTGTGATTTTGTAATGGTGGATTGTAATAGAAATAAAATGTTCTCTGCTATGTTTGATATCGTATTTGCTTATTTTCGCTTGTTTTTAAAAAGCATAGCTAACATTTCCTGAGACTAACTGAAAAATAGAAAAAAATTTAGGCATAAAATAAACTATTATAGACGGTTTTGTAATATAAACCGTCTGTGACTCATACATCACAGACGATTCTAAGTTTAGAACCGTCTGTGACACATCACAGACGGTTCTAAACTTAAAATCGTCTGTGATATGTGAGTATCATAGACGGTTCTAGTTTAGAACTGTCTGTAATAGTGCTTTTTACAGATGGTTCTAGTTACAAATTGTCTGTATTGTATTTATCACAGACGGCTCACAAACTGTCTGTGATAACCTTCGATTATCACTGATCCATAAATTCAGATGGTTCAAAAAATCGTCTGTGATAATGTTTTTGAACCGTCTGTGATGATAATTTCTATAGTAATAGTAGTTCGAGAAAGCATCCATGGATAGATACGTGTGTTGTGTCCCAAATAAAGATGGATCTATCGGTTCATGCATGTACTACCTTAGATTAGGGTGTAGAGAAAGGAATTTGCTAGCTCTGAAACCAGCTGAAAAGATTGCAGTTGCAGTACGCGTGTGGCGTGATGAAACTGGAGTAGATCACTTTGACAAATGTATGCATCCCAGGTGCCATGCCAAGTGTCGCCAATGCAAGAACAGCAATGATTCGCAGACAGATGCATGCATGGGGTTAGCTAGTTAGTGGATAACACCGCTGTCGTTGGCCAAAAAGTTGGTAAACTTTATGAAGGAATTCATGGCCGCCTGGCTTAGTGGAATCCAGTAGTGCACGATCGAGAGCCCCCGCCCATAGTTCTCAATGCGTTCAATCACGCCTTGTCGACGGAGGATCGCAAGTCAAAGTATGCATATATGCACCATGCAATCGATCCAACTAATCCATCCATCCTTCTTCGACAGATCAGTCTTTCACTTTTTTTTCCTCCTCTCCTTTAATTTTCTCTTCAACAACTACAACAAATTAACGACAAATCGATCAGGGACATCTCAACTGTGTCGTCCTATATACAGATATATACACATTTTTCACGAATGAGATAGGTACAAGTCAACTACATGATGTATGTGTATACTTCATTTGGTTACATGATGTATTTGCATGGCTCCCTACGACGCCGGTGACCACGTCCACCGCCCAGCCATGCAGCCATCCAGGATGACACGGCCGATGTCGGCGCCACTGGCGGCAACCGCTCTGTGAGCCGCCAGTGCGCGGAACTCGCTGGCGCGCATCCGCACGGTGACCCGCTGGCCGGCCGGCAGATCGGCCGGCGGCGTCCATGGGTGCACCGCGATCAGCCCCTTGCTGCTCACCACGTTCTTGGATGCAGAGCTCCCCATCGATCAATATACTAGCTGCGTTTACGCAGCGGCACGCCATGCAAGCTGTTTTGTGTAAAAGATTTTTTTTGTGTGAAGGCAGTTTTAAGTTTTTTTTTTGTTCTACGGTGATTGATATAATTGCTATTTTTGTGTAAAAGATTGAAAACGCAATCAACAAAACATTGATCCACGCAAACTACTACAGGCACTACAGAAGCAAACATGCAAGCAAATATGTACAACAAGGAAGTATATAAACAGTATTGTAGCCTAATCGAAAGAGCACATAGATAGTATCTAAAGCCATGCGTGAATCTAGGCATGGATGATATTTGAGTCCACCTAATTCAAGGAAAGATTTCTATCTTATTCTAAGTTGTAATAAAAGTATGTATGAATTGTGCGTCCAAGTAGCATTTACGAAAACGCAATAAACAGAACATTGATCTACAGAAACTACTACAGGTGCAATAGAAACAAACATGCAAGCAAACATGTACCACATGGAAGTGTCTAAATAATACTGTAGGGAACCTAATATGTAGGTGAGGGGAAAAAAGGTTATACTTGAGAAAACAGCAACAACAATAGCAACATAAGAACAGAAAAATACAAACGGTAAAGATAAAACAAATCACCTTATAAATGGAAGACAGTAAGAGCAAATCAAGTTGAGTACTCTAAGATTAGAATCTAAACAGTTGTGCTTCACAATACAACGCACTGAGCTATCTCAAAGCACCTCTATATAACAAAAAGAAATAGTCTAAACATCATAGCAGGAATCAGAATATCTGGAAAGCGTACCAACAAGAAAAGCACTATAAATATAGAAATTCTCTATTATATTCACATGCGAATTGAAACAGTATATATACATTATCTAAAACCATATGTGAATCTAGAGATAGATAATATTTGAAACCACCTAATTCAAGGGAATATCTTCATTCTATTCTAAATTGGGTAATAAAAATGTGTCTGAAATATGTATATAAGAAACATTTATGAAACGCAATTAATGGAAGCACATAGATAATATCTAAAGCCATATGTGAATCTAAATTCAAGGAAAGAATCAAGACAAACTACGTTCATGACTAACCATAATTTACCACTTTTGCTCTGGGAGAATTGTACCACACATCTGCAGAACCATCCTGACAAGCTGGCAGAATAGACAACCAATGCTCTGCTTCCCCTTGTTGGCAGGAATGCCAATATCAACATAACGCATAGGAGAGTCGGTGTCACAGAAGGCAATAGTAGGAATGTTTCCAAGTGTAGATTCCTTAATGGGCTGTACACAGTTGAATAGGCAGCTTCAGTAATGCCCTCAACTGGCAAATTGAATTACACAAACAATAGAGAGCCATTATTATTGAATCTAATTTCCAGCAAAGAGAACCATGTGAGTATTAATATCTTGAGAAATCAACTCATTGTAAAAAGGTTCACTGATAAGCTGCATCTTATAATGGACTCAAAGGTGATTCCAAATAGAAGGTTTTCATACCTCTTATCAATAGCAGAATCAAATAGCCTTACACGGTTCTGCATGCTTAACTACTCAGAAATGTGGCTAAACTTTTTGCATAGAAAAATGACAAGCAGGAAATGGAAGCAATATGAGCATATGCCAATGATAGAATTATTTGTAGTTGAAGGAAGCAAGATCCAAGATTGGTTCTCCGCATGTTCTTGCCAAACCTATAGCCTGGGCAACTGCAAACAGCTGCAAGCAAGCAAATACTTTAAATTGAAGGTCAGCAAAATTTAAGCATAGCTACAAATTAAATCGTAGTTTAATCACAGCTGGAAATTAAAGTGTTACATGCAGAGGAAGAATTGTTTTTTTCCTGAAAAGGCATTCTAGAATAGAATCAAAGTAGAGGGTGGAAAGGTAGCATTTTCGGGAATATTTGCTGGTAACTTAATAAGCTTAAACATGTCGAATTTCCTTCCACAATTAGACCTAGGTCAGTTTACAAAAGGGGGTGAAATTCAAACTTCCTCACTAAGTTCTGATGGTTGTTCATTATTCAATTTAGCCCACTCGTGGGAAGTGGCATTTGAGTGCAGGAACTTGGGATCTATCCGCAGCCGGTTCTGCCCACCTACAGACTCCAAAAACAATCTTGTCTTATTTTATATTTTTGTAACATGGCATCATTACCAGCTGAATCAGGACAGTTTGGGGGCAGCGAGGAGGTTGTACTATATGTTTGTGCGCATTTTTGTGGAGTGTAAACATTAGAACACACTTGCTGGTCCTGCTCTCAACAAAACTGTCGGTTGGCTTCTCACTGAACTTGTTACATCAGTATAATGAAATTAATCCACCTTGTTGAATGCAAATATCATGAACAAATTTTTGTGTTTACCCCCATCTAAATAGAAATATTCTGGATTTCCTCATGGACCTGAAGCAAATCACCAATTTATAGTTTCAAGCTATTTGATTTATCGTAAAAAGCGGTGTGGAAAATTAGAGCAATTATAAACATGTCTTCAACAGAGGTTGCACATAACCTATCGTGATAGGTTGTCAGTGAGCTCCAAAATTATATTCTTTAAACTCCAACTCCTTCCAATCACCACCTCAGGACAGGAAATTCGTTCAAAAATGAAAGTGTCACAAGTCTATAAAGGTAATGTAACATATAGACCATTCCATATCCACATAGAACATTAAAAAAAACATTTGATTTATAAAGGTACCATATCCATTAATAGGTATAGATACAATGCTAAAAATGGTAACCTTAACACGATACAACCTGCAGTGATTTGCAGAGTACATGAAATAGTTCAATCTTGACAAAAACAATACTACGATAGAACACACTGATAGGTAATAGCAGCGTTGAAAAGGGGGGAAGGTCTAACAGCCAGGCAACACAAAATGCAATGTGTAGCATATAGCTTTCTATGTGCATGCATGTTCATGACATATCAGTGTTAAGATATATATAGTCAGAAAGCACGGGTTTCCTACTCAATTTATGAAACCTGGTTGAGAGAAATGGTATCAAATTACCTCTTCAAATGCTCTCGTGTCACATGAGCAGCCAAAGTTTTTCTCTTTGCAACAAACTGAGACCATTTTTTTAACAAGTACCAAATTAATTTGCTGTAAAACACTGAAGCAGATGTAAAAAGCAGTACAATCACTGTAATAACTACAAAAAAAAGAACACATCTAAGTAATAACAAGTACAATGGCACCTTATAAAGCATGTATAGCTTGCTTAAAACAAAGCTTCTAAGTAATAGGTTGCTGATAAAACTACTTACAATGAAGTACCTAGAAGACAACAGTTGATGTTATGAATCCAAACGTGTATTCACCAATACATGGATGACGAATTATCGCAACTTCCTTAGATGCTGTCGTATTTTGATCTGTCAAACAAAATAATTTTATGAGAAGCTTTCTAGCGCAATATGGCTCATGATGCTTTTGAAACAAACGAAACAAAACAACATAATATAACCCTATTATAAAAAAGCACCACAATGACCAGAATAAAAACTGATTTGTACAGCCTTAAAATGGAGTAAAACATAGAAAAACGATCATGCTTTTAGATGTCTCATACCTTTTGAGGAAAAAGACCACAATGAACCATGTACCTATGTCAATAACTTTGCAAGCATATTTGGAATTCAAGTTATAGCGAAAACAAATACTAATAACTTTCAACCTAAATGAAGAGCTGCTATACAGAATAGAACTAACACATGTATTGCTGATGTCAAGAGGTAATAACCACTTATTGACAATAAATTGTATTAAGGGCAATCTGTACAAAAGGGCAGAAGAATAGTCAAGCTTTCTGAGCATGTATACGGGAATGAAGCACATAACCTGGTGAAATAGCAGTGCTGACTTGCTTTGATGCCGAATATATGTGCCCTACAAATGGCATTTTCTTAATAAACCATTCTCCAATCCAGAAGATGGTTGTAGCCACCCATGAAGAAACAAATATCCCAATCAGAAATATGAATACCAGAGAAGTAAAAAAACCAAGACCGGCAATGTGTCAGTTAAATAATAAGCACTTGCCACAAACATAATATGGATTGACGACAAAGAGAGTTCTTTGAATTCGTTACCAAATATGTTGATTCCAAGTTTTGCATATAGTGGACTGAAAAAACCATCAACAAATTGAATAAACCACTATGCGATGAAGAACGTGACAGCAACAGGAAAAAGAACTACACTGTAAAACATGAAAACAAAAGAAAAGGTATTATGAATAGATAGAAGACAACACATTATTATAGCATTCAGAATTCAAAGTTTATCTGATTCTAATATGCACTGGAAATGATTGAATTGAAACGTATATTCCATCGGATACTCCAACCGAAAACATTAATCATATGCCAGAATAGTCATTAAAGCACATAAATGCATCGAGCAAAAAAAATGTTGAGCCTCCAGAGCTAATGATATGGAAGTTTTTTCTTCATACAATTCTTTCTAAGGGGAAGTATCTAGTGCAAAACCACAGGGGCGCTAAACTGATGTAATTTGAGAATTTGACTAAGGTCTCTACCTGAACTGATGCAATATCTGATATACGGGGGGAGGAGGAATTCCTTACCAAATTAGATCAAAGGTAGGGCTACTGAGGATGAGGCAAGCAGTCACAGCCTCCGATCCCTTGCAGTCGCCGGATCCGACCAGCAAGCGGCATAGCGTCGTGGTGGTGGATAGGGTTAGTTGCTCGGTGAGGAGGGTGAGCCTGGGAGGCGATGGAGGAATTCTTTTTTCTTCCCAAAAGAGGTGGCATATCTGGGTTGGTTTCCTCCACTGCAGACCTGGACGGCAATCGTCGTGGCCTGGTGGTGGCAGTCCCGGCAGGAGGGGGCGAGTGAGAGGGCGCACGCCGGCGGCGGGGAGGAGAAGCAGCTATCGAGCGAAGGAGAAAAGGCGCGAGTATAGAAGCCACCGACTGCGAGGGGGGCCGCCTGTATGGCAGGTCGGCTCGGCGGCGTCTCCTTCTTGCTAGAGGAGGCGTTCATCTCGAACGCCTCATCCTTGGTGGCGACAGCGGCGGTCGAGTGAAGGGGAATGGGAGCGAGGAAGCGGTGGCGGCGCAGGAGGCGTGGGAGAAGCTGGGGATGCGGGCAATAATAGGAGGCGGTGGCGTACGATGTGAGGGGTCAGGAGAGCGAGGTTAGGGCAGGAGGCGCACGTCCTGCGGACGAAGGGCAAGGGAGGAGATAGCAGAGCGAAGGCTGCGGGTGGCGCCACGGAGGCGAAGGCGGGGGAGTTGGTGGAGAGGGAGGAGGAGGTGGTGGAGATGCTGCGGAGGGAAGGGCATGAAGCCATGGCGACGGCGGAGGCGGTGGCAGCGGGGCTAGGGGAGGGGAGGAGGCATGGGGAGATCGAGATCTGGGGGCCTTCTCTGGGAAACTCCGCGCGAGAGGCGGGCGCAGCAGCAAAAGAACACTCACTCCTCTGGAGCCTTCCGCGAGATGCTAACGGAGGCAAAACCGCCGCTCGCTAACTAGCGGGGAAGGACGCGTACACAGCCTGATCGTGATGCACACACGCATCGAGCCAACGGCGGGCGAGGCCGACGTGGACACAGTCGCTGGCCAGGAACTCCCCCAGGTTTAATATACGGATGATGTGAAATCAAGGCACAATATACACACTTGCTAGCTAGCTACTAATCCCTTGTACTACCCTTAATTCTACAGAACGAGAAGTATAATTGTTGTACGAGACATGCACACATGTGTTTGTATATATAGAGATCGAGATGGAGAGAGAAATGCAACTAGCTTCACTACAATAAAAAAAAATTTATACTAGATGTCTCATCATAAATAGTTCATTAAAACCGTTAGTGTTAAATACAATCACAGACGGTTTAGGTTTAGAAATTATCTGTATGGGTGACAGCACTAAAATCAATATGTGAAAAGATAAGTATCACAGATGGTGCTCACCATAAACTGTCTATGATATTACCAAATATCACAAACGATTTTTTATTTAAACTGTCTGGGATACTTTACAGATGGTTTGTATTACAAACATCTGTGATAATAAAGTTATCACAGATAGTTTATATTAAAAAACCATTTGTGATATGTTTTTCATCTTGCAATCCTCTAAAATTTCATAATTTCCTATCTGAATTCAAGTAGAATTCTGTTCCAAGACACCTTTAGTAAAACAGGTATAACTTTTACATATAATATCCATTTTCGACATTTTTGTACTTGTTGAAAAGCTAACGACGAGCTCGATCCAAAAAAATAACCAGCGTAAGCCGGTTGTTCTCTAAGACCCCTAAAATCGGCCATCTTTAGCCTCAAATTTACGTTGTAAGTTTTCAGTTTCTGTTTTTCCAAAATTTTTGATCTTCCCTTCGGAATTTAGGGTTCACCTCAACTGCAAGTTATAGATCTCATTGAAACCTTTCAAACGAGTATATATAAACCATATAGAACTTTGTTATTTCATATTTTTAGATATGTTGTTTATATTGCATCGATATATATATACACATATATATAGTCTTTGATGATTATGTATCATAGATGGTTTGTGATTCAAACCGCCTAGGATAATTATGTTTTATGGACGGTTTGTGATTCAAATTGTCTATGATAATTATATTTTATAGAAATTTTGTGATTCAAACCATCTGTGATAATTTGATCCCTAACCGCTAGGCCCGTCGATTCTCCCTAACCCAATCTTAGCCAATGAAAACCCACCAACCCCCACCCTACGAATCGTAACTCCACTTCTCCATCCCTGCGCAAAACATTTTTCAACTCACGCCTCTTCCTCTACTATAAATACTCACCCGAACCTATCTCCTACCTACTGCATGCACTCAAAATCTCTCCAGCCTCCTCACCGCCCTCCTCCTCGACCTTGACTCTGAGGGCCCTTAAGAAGTAAATGGCACGCAAGTCTACAGGTAGCAAGACACCGCTGAAATAGCTGGTTACCAAGAGGTCGCTCAAGTCAGCGCCTACAACGATGGGCGTCAAAGACATTCAGTTCGTGCGCTGCATTAGGGGCAAGAGAGCCTAGGCATAAAGGCCTCATCGGTGCGGTTGAGCTTCCACTATGTGGTAGGATCTCTGCTTCTTCTATGTTCTTGCTATGTTTAAAGAGTTGGGTTTGTAGGATTAGGAGATGTGTTCTTGCTGTGTTAGATGGGTAAGCTGCTCATTATCTTGTAATGTTGTGATGGTGGATTTTAATCTTAATAAAAATGGAATGTGCTTTTGTATCTGCTTGTTTTCAAATGGCATAGCTAATATTTTCTGAGGCTAGTCGAAAAACAAAAAAAAATTAAGTATAGAATGAAATATCACAGACTGTTTTATGGTATAAACTATCTGTGAAGGATTATCACAGACGACTCAAATCAAAAACCATCTATGATACTGGTACCATCACGAACGGTTTATCTACCAACCATCTATGATGGAAAAATATCATAGACAATTCTATATACCAACCGTCTGTGATACTCACTTATCACAGACGGTTGGTAGTTAGAACCATCTATGATGTTTAGTATCACAGACGGTTTTTGGTTCGAGCCGTCTATGATAGTGTTCTTCACCAACGGTTTTAGTTACAAATTATCTGTGTTGTATTTATCACAGACGGCTCATAAACTGTCTATAATAACATTCGATTATCACTGACTCATAAATTCAGACGGTTCAGAAAACCATTTACGACGACAGTTCTGAATTATCTGTGATAACCCTTTTTGTAGTAGTGTTGCAGAAGAAAGGAAGTAAGCAAAAGCACATGAAGTTGGACAAGCGTCAAGAGATTGGTTAAGAATGGATGGAGACGACAAGAAACATATATATATTCCATACATATGTGCGTTCATGCATGCTCTACAATGCAACTGGTACAAGGCAAGTAATCTATGATATCTAGTCACTCAAGTCTAGATCACTAGATATCGATATGATCTGCCTATTTTTTTCAGCTTCTTAAAACAGTTTTTGGCTTTTGCTATAGAACCTAACTTTTAAACGGAGTATTTTTTTAAGATGGAGTCTACAAGTTAATTATAGTACACGTTAAAAGCCCAACATCTGTACCATCCAAAATCGCAAGCAAGTATCTCTCTCTTCGTAATCTCTGTCACAAACAGCTAAAATTCAAAATTTTCAATCAAAAACCATAAACCGTAGCCAAAAAGAACAGGCCCGATCATAGAAGCTTTTGGACTCTTGCTACTTGCTAATGCTGTTGTTGTTGGCTTATCTAGTAAGGTTGGCTCCTGAAGGCACGGGCCACTCTCAATTGCTCATGCAGTCGTGCATGCCTGCCTACTTGGCTTGAGCATAAGAAACAATAATTTGAAAAGGACGAGACTGTAGGCTTACTGGGCGGCAGCTAAGCTTTCTTTTGATACATGCCTTGGGTGCAGAGCAACCTGTTGTGTGCAAGCAACCTTTCGGCCAGCCTGAGACAGAGATACCCATGGTGACATGTAGAGGTGGGTATTGGGTTATGCCGTGCCAGTATGACATAGATTTATCGTGCTTCAGGCCGTTTCGGGCCATGCTAGCTTGGCCTAGTCATCCCGTTGTATCAGCCCACTCGCCTCCGGTCAGGCCTAAGCACGGCTAAAAGCCCGTTGTACCATGTTTGTGCCGTACCAGTTTAAGCTCAGCCCGAAGTAACTATACACAATAAAGGCGCGGCTACAATGGTGGCGACAGCCACTATTTTCATTCCTCTCATACTCGCCTCATTAAAAACCTAGTTAAAATTTAAAAAAATCTATGTATACATTGTGGAACATAGCATAATCAACAATAAATTGTAGAGGACTCACATCATAATTAGGATCTCATCACTCGAATATTCATAAATTGTATTTTGCACCATTGCTTCAGACAATCCTTGAACATGCTTTTGCAGGATATGAAGAGTTTCCTTTGTACGAGTTGTATCACTGTGTTGAAGAAAAGTTTTTTTAAAAAATAATGAATGATATTTTCTATTTATATGTATGTGAGCAAATCAAATTATGTGATTTTAGTCATCTTCAGAGACATGTAGCTTTAAATAATTAGCTATGTCCAAATAAAAGTATGAGACTCCATGACAAAAATATTTTGTGAGCAGGACAATGAGATGATAGTTAAAATGAGTAATAGAGAAGTAGTTTTTACATGCTCATTCCACTAAAACAGGATAACACTAAAAAAATCGGTAGAATATATTTCATGAGCCACTACATACTTTCGCTACAGAGGAGAATGGACGAATAGATAGGAAGACTCTGGATGTTGCTGGTTTTGCTGGGTCTGATGTGTGATCACCTCACCATGCATGTCTGCGTAAACTATTTGATTAAGGGTAGATCTAGTTGTATTGTATGTACTAGTATACTACTCTTGTTGTTTTCTTTCACATATGGTACAATAATAACGTTAGTACATCTGCGTATATGATCATATATTTCGTTGTACACTCGTGATCATCCCTGTTCTAGAGGGGGCAATATTTCCCGATTACACGTGAATAAAATCCCTAATAAATGTGGATATGTTTCTTATTTATTGCCTGCGGGCACATTCGTGGGAACAAATCTCTGCTCGATGGGCAAACGAGCATAGACACAGGGAGCTTCAGTCATGCCCATTTACCCGCTAATGAGGACTGTCACATGGGCCCATGTCTGAGAAAACCCTAGAAAGAAAATGTACCAATCCAACCCCACATATTTTCCCACCCTCCAGCCTTCAGGCTACCGCCACCAACCCTTCCCCAATCCGTTGTTCATTCTTCCTCTCCCTCTGGAGTCCTTCGCCCTAGCTATTCACAAGATCAAGAGCTACCATCCCTCTTTAGCCCTCGTCCCCTCCGCCCCCCTCCCTCAAATCCCATCACCTGAGCTCCCCTTCCCCTCCCCGTCCCTCAATCCCACCACTCGAGCTCCCCCTCCCCTCTGCCTCCCCCGTCAAAATCGCTACAGCCACGGCTCGCCTTCGCCCCACCCTCAAATCCCCCGTCCCCCCAGCGACCCCTCACCTCCCTCCTTCCCCCACCCCTCGGTGTCTCCTCCTCTTCCCCCTCCAATGACCCCTCCTCCCCGCCCCGCCCCAGCCCCCTACCATCTCCCACGGCCCCCCGGTGATCTCTACTCCCCCAGCCCCTCGCGGTGACCCCTCCTCTCAGCCGCATCTTCACCTAGCGCTGGGTCCCCAGTGGAGGCGCTCCCGTCCTCGGCACCATCGTCGTCGTCCACGACTTCACTGGCGAGTCCAGCTGGATGGCCCGATGCTTAGCAATTGTGAGGCCACCTTCGCCCCCTTTCGCGCTGACTACCCACTACCGTGTAGCGTGCCCGTGCCATGTTTGGGCCATGCTGGGCCTTGGGCTGGCACAGATAAACCCGGTCCAATTCTTAGCTCTAGTGACATGCATGCAGATATTGTGTTGTTGCATTCATATTTATCCATTGGGGCTTTGCTTAATTTGAGAGGTTAACTGCGAATCTGTGTAAGAACACAGATGGATGGGCCCAGGCCAGTCTATCTATAGTGCAAGGTACGGTGATTATCTTCTCCTTTTTTTTTTCCTGTTCGTTTTCTGTTGATCCGCTCTCTTGTCCGGTCATACTAGAGAATATATTCCTCCTACACTATTACAGTTTGACATATGTACAGGCTCGATGAATCACATGAACGACATATAGCGTTGGAATATATATAGTGCGTATGTAGAATATATAAAGCCGTAGGTAGTGTACGTATACCCTTGAGCTGTACAATTTAGTTAATGCTCTGTTTCAGCTAGCTCATATGCGCATGCAGAGCAGAGCGGTAGTACTAGCACTGGTTGGTAGGCAGGCGTAGGAAATTGCTGTGTACGTGTGGACCTGCTGGACTGGTGATGGCATCCTGCTCTTCCTGATCCAGAGCTGATAACTAATAATTTCACGAGAGGATCAACCTCGTAGGAAGTTAACACCGAAACATACACAAAGGCAAAGCAATTCCCGTAGAGTTCCTCCGAAAGAATTCTCCGTGACGGTAGAGAATGACAGCAGAAAATAGGTTGGAACTCTATTCCGTCGAACGACTTGAGATCTGATGCGGCGTCTAACCGCGTCACATCGCACAGACCGGACATCGATCATCGTGTTCATGTGCAAGGGGAGCCCGCTTCGGCTCTGTTGCTGAATCTGCCTGTGCTCACGTTCCGTCCGGACGGCACGACGCAGATGCAGATAGCTACTATTATCAAGTTTACTTACTACCGGTAGTTAGAGAGAGAGAGAGAGGAGGATGCATGCAGTGATGAGAGAGAGGGGCACTGTGCTGCACCTGCAGTACTGCACGGCGCTGAGGGGCACCACTGTACCAGGGGAGGCGTGGGGATCATCGGCACGCGACGCGAACCGAACGCATTATTGAGCAGGCCGTGCCGTCGTGAGGTGGGGTGGGGATAGCGAGCGCGTCGCGTGTCTGGCTCGCCTCGCATCGCCTCTCCTCTGAATAAGATCTCCACCCCCTCACCTGTAGGCTGTAAAGATGCCAACTGCACGAGAGAGAGAAACGAGACACACAGCTGTCGTGATCGAATCTCTCACCCCTTTCCTTCCTTTGCATCCCCATTTCTGGCTGAGTTGTGCCAGGACCACGCATGTATCGGTGGTAGCAGTTTGTTGCGTCAAATCTACAAATCGAGGCGGGCACAAAGGCGCCGGCGGTGCTCTGCTGCTGCCGTCGGATATATTGAGATGACCGATCAGATGGATCGATGGCGCAACCTGTGTAACAACCGAGCCGAGCAGTGGAAGGTCCAAACGTTGTCGCCTGCACCGCGCTGCACTAACAAATATCTGCGCTTCTCACGCATGATCACATGGTCCTTTCGCCTAAGAACTAAATGGATGTACCACTAGAACAGCTCATAACCATGGAACCTGACAGACGTAAGCTTAAACGAACGAATGAAAGAATAACATGTATGATGTGTATCCCGTGTGGTAGATCCAACAGTAAAATTTCACGTGCTCCTGCTATTCTAGTTATTGCCGTATTTCCAACTCAAGCAAGACTGGAATGCTAGTCAGTTACCAAAAGGGGGTTATAAAAAAAACTAGATTTACGAGCAGTTACTATTGTTGACCAAACTCCAAAACTGAGGTGAATAGGTGCCAAAACACCAAGACACAAGCTCTACGTATGCATATGCAATTTTTATCAATCAGATGACATCGTATTGTGCAGGCAATCAACTTTGCAATTTCTCAGGAACTATTAGTAATCTACAATTAATATAATGAGCAAATCGACGGCACATTGTAACAAAATGCCTAAGTTGTTGATGTACAAACTGAAAGTGAATAATATAGAACATCCAGGCACAACAGTACAAACCTGATGAATGGATCATGCCATATGATATCACCGAGAGGATAAGCGTGTCAGTAAGAAAATTACCTTGGGGGCAAATAGCACAGCATAATGGTAAGTGCTCATCATTTTCAAGTAATGAGTTCTCCAAGTTGAGTGGCAAACAAGAGCAAACAACTGAACACAAGACAAAAGTCCAGGAGTTTCGCCTTGTTGCATCAAGGACAAAAGCGTCAGACCCGCTTCCAAGAAGCTCTATGTGCAAAGGTAAACCAGCACCTCCTGTACCATCAGCACCTCCAAGAAGGTCGAGCGAATAACTTAAAGGAAAAGACATATATCTGAATTTCTCTTTCATATATGTCTATCTCTCTCTCTCTATATATATATATAACTAGTGCCATCAGCACCTCCTGTACCTACAACATCTACTGCATCAGTTGGCGAGGTGCACGGGGACGCACGGGAGTCTTTGATGGGCTCACCCTGATATCCGTAAGGCACCTCTATCATTTCCAGAACTAAATAGGTTATGCATATGTTGGCAATATGTTAAAGACCGTGAATTTACCTTATTGGCAAGGAACCTAGTATCACACCACTGCAGTTGAGAGCAGCAGTAGCACTTTCAGCCTGAAAATTAATTAATAAATGAACCTTCAGTTAAGAAAGTGGGAAAACAACCTATTACTACAAAAAAAAAAAGCACCATTTACAGGCATTACTGTTACAGTAAAATTTTGCATCTATGGACTTGACTTTCCAAAAACCCAGCATCAAAAGGCCCCAAAAAAACAAGACAATGTAACAAACACACCGATTATATAGCACATATAGTAGTGACAATTGACAAATATCCCGAACTGCAAACAGTGCTCAGAAATATCATGTTAATGTGTTTAGCATGAAGACAGCAACAGTAGTTCTTGTTAATTGATACTGTAACTTTTCTATCGATGGTACTTAGGACCCCTTCAGGTTCCAAGACATGATCTTAAAAGATCCACCTAGATGGTCATGCAATGCTAGACATCAGAACATCAGATCATAACTCACAGGTACCAACAACCAAACTTTTATCATTCATAAACAAGTGACCATTGTTCAGGAAAGACTAATGGAGTAGAACAGAAGAGAACAGTAGCAAGCACATTTCTTTTAGATACCAAACACATCTTAACTCATTGTTCCACAGTTTTCACTCAAAGAATGACATGTTTCCAACTGTTTTCTAGCTAATTAATCTGTGTGATCAGAGCTGAAACTCAGGCAAAAGACCGGGCCGGTTTCATGCCCCTTTTTGGCTCAATTGATTTGATCAAGGCTAAAATGCTACCTGTCAAGAAACCAAAACTGATGGTACATAATTTCTGCTATGTGAACATTACAAAAAACCCTGCTTCAAGCAAACATATGGTATGCATGTCCATGATATAATTCCCAAATGGAACAGTTTAGTGTAAGTGTGAATGGATTGATGTATTGCAATAGCCCATGGGGCATATATATAATACAAAGAGGACACAAAGACACAAACCTTAGACATATGGGAAAATACCTAAATACCCTTAACACCCCCCTCAAATGCAAAGCGTATGAAATAGCATTGCATTTGGAAGGGTTGACACTAAACTAAAAGACACAAATACCCTTAACAATCAAGCCGAAAGGGAGATAGAAGCATAGTAGCACAGATCAAAGTCCGAGATGGTGGCGACGCTGTGCACAAGAAGCGCAACGGAGGCGCGGTGCAGAAGAAGCGCAACGGAGGCGCGGTGCAGAAGAAGCGCAACGGCCTTAGAAACTCGGGGCGGCGGCTCAAAGAGAAGAGCGGCGGCATCATGAAGACTTCTACGATCTGCAGTGGCTCAAAGAAGAGCGACAGTTGCGACTATGCGAAAAGGAAGGAGAGGACCATGCCATCCAAGAGAATGGACCGCGGCTAGCAAAGCAGTTGGCTGATTGACCAGGGATTTGTGGACTCGTACGGCATTGACAAACTGAAAAAGGTACTACGGACTTGATAGACGCAACGAAAGACTCTAAAACAAATGGACTTGAGGACTAAGGACTCAATGATCTCAAGGCCAGATAGCAAAAGATTTGAAGGTCCAGATCACGCCTCTTGGTCTTTGTGCGGAATCATCCCACGGACTGTGCGTCATGTACTTGTTGCATGTGATACGGGCAGCCTCAAGAGCCTCACTGGATCCAGCTCCAGACCATAGACCTCCTCAGCCTCAGTTTCTCCTCCTCACAGCAGCGAGCGTGCGCGGGCGGTTCGCGGCAGCGATAGCCAGCCGCGGACACCGTCGCGGCTCCCCGGGCCCGAGTGCTACGGACAGAGGCGGCCACGGTCGCCGGGGGTGGGAGGCCTGGGGCGGCGGCGTCCGAAGGCGGCGGTGCAAGCGAGCACGACGGCCGGGGCGGCGGCGGCAAGCGGCGCGCGGGCGGATCTAAGCGCGCGCCGGATCTGGCGAGGACGGCGGATCCGCAGCAGGCCGGATCCGGCGGCAAGACCGCTCTGGCCGGATCCGTGGCGGCGGCGGCATCCGGCGCGGCGCGATCCGGCGCGGCACGCAGCGCTTGGCGCGGTAACCAGGCGAGGCGGTCGGCAGCAGGAGGATCGGGCGCGGATCCGCGCGGCGCGCACGGATCCGGCGAGGAGAGGCCTCGGCCGGCGGGGAGCAGCAGATCGCGCCGAGTGGGGAGTGGCGTGGGCCAGCGGAGGCGCGAAGGAGGCGCGGGTGGGGCTGGACGACACGCTGACGAACGGGGTGCAATGGGCGCAGTGGTTGGCCGCCCCCGGGATTAGTTCCTCCCGGGGGCAGCAATGGAAGCTTTGATCTGGATGTAAGCTAGTTTCCTCAACCTTGCTTTGATACCATGTAAGTGTGAATGGATTGATGTATTGCAATAGCCTATAGGGCATATATATAATACAAAGAGGACACAAGGACACAAACCCCAGACATATGGGAAAATACCTAAATACCCTTAACATTTAGCATTACAGAAATTATTAATAGTATACTGCATTCGCACCCACCAGTAACACTAAAAATACTTAAGGAATGTATATTGCAACGATTTTACACAGATATGAAACAGACAAGGCATCATGCTAACCATCACAAACTCCACAAAGGCAATGCGAGTAGAATGATGGTAGTCACCAAGCAACCTCAGCCGATAGACCTGTAACGGAGATATTGCAATTGCAATTAGCAAATGAACATGTTGTTGCTTGAATTGCATTTCAATTACAGTGGCAACATGCATAGTATAATAGGGAAAGGAAAAGAATGACCAACCTCTCCACATATTGACTCAAAGAACAGTTTCACATCTGCCTGAGAGACCTGTACCAAGTGCATCAAATAAAACAGAAACATAAGTGTAAATAATATATAGATGCAGAGTACAATGGTAGGGTAGCAAACCTTCTTGTCGATGTTTGTGCAGTAAATAGTCCTCGCACACATCTCGCGTTCATCATCAGACTGCACACCACAAAAAAAAGGCCAAATGTTTAGGCATCACATGTACATCCATTAAAGTAAAACTAAACAATGAAACTTAGACAATATGAGAATTCCTGAAATTTGGCTTACCCTAGGCAGAAATGTTGGATTGACTGGTGCAATGGCAGTTTTTGACGGCAGCACCCTAACAGGATAATATCCAAGCACAGTTCCTGAGAGATTTAGTGCAGCACTTGCACTCTCTGCAACATGGCACTTTTTTAACCAATGGACAATTGACCTAAGCATGTTTAATTATCATTCAACCACTTACCCTCATCAGTAAACTCTATAAAAGCAAAACGAAGAACTGAGTTTGGGTCCCCACACATACGACAGTCCACAACCTTCAGGACAAAAATATCAAGATTGTGCAGTGGCCTCAGAAAACAATTGGGGAAATAAATAAATGTACCTGCCCACAGTTGATAAATAGTGCTGCCAGTTGCTCTTCAGTGACCTGAACACCAAGAAAGATATAAGCAACCAACCTACATACAATTACTGGTTTGCAACTAGATGAAAGTAAAAATGACCTGAAGATTGTTTTGACACAATATAACAGCAGATAAACAATGAACAGCAGAGGCTAACATAAATATGAAATTTAACAGGCTCCACAAGTTAGGTTGGGAAGCATTACAGCCACGTGAAAATTAAATTAGTGGTGAATGTCAGATTAGGCAAATCATTACACCTATGAACCAACATAACCTTATGGAACACAGGAAAAAAGATACTCCTTCCATCTAAGTTTATAAGGTGAATTTCCTCTTGGTACATAGAATAAGGAGATGTTGAAATGGCTAGATTACTCCTAATTATTATCTCTAAGCGCTATATTCAATACATATATATAGAGAATAGCAAATAAGCTGCATATTTATTAGAGGTATAAAAGGAATATCACACTAATTTTACATTGGAATATAAAATATGTCCAATATTTATCGACAAGATCATTCAAAAAATACGCCTTATAAACTTGGACGGAGGGAGTAGATGGAAAGTCCTCAGCAGCACTCAACACATAGCAGAACACAGACGGTGGAGGCAGCATCCTTACCGAAAAAGAAAATCAAATTGCCCTTGTTGCAAAATTTCTTCAAGGGAAGTTGGCATTAAACTAAAGCTACAAGGTATATATAAAACAAATGCTGTAAACATACAAAGATACAAATGGAAGACTTTGTCTGCACATCTTAATAAAAGCCTCGACAGATTAACTATCACCGAGAAACTTGTATACAGAGAAGTTAGTGATCAATTGACATCTTACTAGCTGTACTAATGTGTTGTAAACTTAATATGATGTAGACCACATAAGGATTCTGTGTTGTACATACTACAAAGCAAAATCATGTATCTTTGCCATCAAAATAAAACAGGAAACTTTTAGATCGCATTTAAGCTTCATATCAGGAACATTACTATAGATGGAAAGACAAAACTTAAAATTCTAGACAAGGCCTATGAGCCCATAAACAGTGAGAAAGCGTCAGCTTCTTAAATGAGGCCTAACTTTATCTTTTAAAAAAACTTAAAACATTAAAGAATATATGCTCCGGTGAAAAAAAAAGTTTGAATGAACTAGAGCTTGTGCCAACTCCAAGCCCAAGTTGAAACCCCTCTATGAAAAGTATCTATGTAACACCTAGAATGACACATCCATATGTATCAGCTTGCTCCAATACATGTCAACAGAGCTCAAACAAGGCAGAAAGAATACATATGCTAAATGTTTCGCGCGCTCCAGCCAAGAATACATTTGTATAACTACTATCACGAGAATGAACAGCCAATGAACGTGTGCAGTGCATAGCTAATGCATAAACACTACTATTATGAGCTACAAAATAGTAAAATACTATGTAAACACTACAATTACAAGATAGAAAATGTTATGAATATTGTATGTATATTGAAGAGCTCCAATGAGTAATATATATGGGAGTACAAGGGGATATTACAACGGAATATGTCATATATGGACAAAGAAACCATGCATGTATATTGAAAAGGCATAATGGACAATATATATAGGGAATATAATAGGATATTACAGAGAAATATGCCATATACAAATAAGAAAACCAAACCATATAAGAAAAAGAATAATACAATTCCTCTTTTATCTCTAATATCCTTAACACCCCCCTCAAATACAAAGCATATGCAATACATTGCATTTTAAAATGGTCGTCACAAAAATAGTATAACTCCAAAGTCCAAATCTTGAAAATATCGTCGTAGCGTGCAACTCTTAGAAAAAACTGTCAAATCAAGTCGAAGAGAAATATATAGAAGCATAACAATGCAAATCGAAGCCTAAGACGACGACCGCGTAGTGCACAAGGTGTAGAAGCGCGGCGGCCTTAGAAACTTGAGGTGGCGACTAGAAAAGCGACGGCATCAAAATGACTTCTACGATCTACATGCAGCTCAAAGTGAAGAGTGGCGGCTGCTGCTATGCTAAATAAAATTCTTACACTTTTGTAACTGACAATAAATTTGTGGACTCACACAATTTGAACGAACTGAAAAAATAGAGACTACAGATTTGGATGGACGTAATGAATGACTCAATGAAAAAGATTCAAATGACTACGGATACTAGTAGCAGCCCACCCAAACAAAAATAACTCAAACCATCCCCTCAGCACAGTAGTAGTCACACTCCATATCTCCTCTCCTCTCCTCTCCCCTCCCACCCCAACATCCTCCTTTTCACTTCTTCTCTGCTGCCAACGCAATGCAGGCGCCGTGAGCTGGAGAATGAAGAGGCGGCAGGCCAAACCTAGATCCGGGGGAGAAGACGGCGTCGGTCGGAGCTACCCAGGAAGGCGGCGACCGCAAGGGCGGCACCGGCGGCCTGAGAAGGTGGCGACCCGAGAAGGGCGAAGCGTGCGGCAGGAAAAGGCCAGGCGAGGGCGGCTTTGATCGGAGGCGCAAACGCGGCACGACGGCCGGATGGAGAGGTCGTCGTTGCCCGAGGCGGCGGCTACGTCGGTCGAGGCGCGGGGCGTGGACGCGGCATGTGCGGGAACACTAGGGGGGAGATCAACGCTGGGAGGCGAAAAGCCGATGGGGCTGGTGTAGTGCAGATGCAGCCAGAATAGGTGAGCCGCGACGGCTGTCCAAGAGAAGGGGCGGTGACGGCAACTCACTGAAATCCGAGAGGCGGGATCTTACGGCTGCATGGCGGCAAAGAGGGCCGGTGCCGAAAGGATCTCGTCGAATCTAGTCTTGATGACGGTGGATCCAAGCGGGGCGCGATCGGATCTGGAATTGTCTGGGAGCCGGCTGCTGGAAGCTCGAGGCGGGCGCGGGATGGCGACATGCGGCTACACCGCCAACTGGGGACTGCTAGCCCGATCCAGTGCAGGCGAGGACAGCCTGAAAGAGGAGCCGCCGAATCCGACGTAGACGCGGCGCACAGGCTCTGGCGGCACAGTCGGAGCAGGGGAAGCAGAAACAGAGGAGGCGGAGCGCGAGGACAGCGGCGGCGGGCCGTCTCGTCTTCTTCTCCCCCATGAACGAGCGCGATGAGCTGGACGGAGGAGCGCCGGATCTGGTGCGGAGGCGCCTGATCCGGATGGCGCATCGGCCTGCAAAGAAGTGGCTGTCCCCGAGAGCAGAGATCAATGCTCCTGGGGGCAGCAATAGCGGAAGTAGATCGAGATCGAGGTTAGAGTTTTAACCTAAGTTCTGATACCATGTTATGAATAATGTATGTATATTGAAGAGGCTCAATGGACAATATATATAGAGTACATGTGGATAATACAGCTAAGGAAATCAAGACATACAAGGAAAGGAATAATACAATTCATACTCTATCTCTAATACCCTTAACAGAAAATACTATTCCTCAGAAAGAGGTTAGAGTTTTTTTTTTGGTAAAACAGTGACACCAAAGAGAGATAAAGCACCACTTTCTTCCTTCAGAAACCATGCCTGTGTCTTACAAACATGGCACAAAACTGTTCTAGTGAACACTTCACTTCGGGAAAGGTTTCCAAATCCTAGAAAGGATGCACATATCAAATGAAACATTGATCACTATGCACTATAGAAGAAATGTGCTCACTAGTAAACAGAATCAGTCATCTAAAGCCTTTCTAATTGCAATGCCTTGATCTTAGCAAATGTTCATGCACAACCAGGTATGTCTATGCTCCTTTCCAGTATGCAAATATGAGCAATATTGCTCCAAGCTACGACTTGAAGCATAGTCATAGATGTCAATTAGAATAAGTTTCTTTGTTTTTTTTTTTTTGAGAAAACAATTGGAATAAGATACAAACAATACAAGACCAAGCAGGAGAATCAACATAATCTACACACTTATCAATACTGTACATGATCTAATAAGTCAATAACCATACCAAATGCATCCATTAAAAGCATTAACTGCACACCCATTAACAGAAATTCATAAAATCTGGTCCTATAATCTGTGTTCCACCAAATAGGAAATCTTGTGCATTCACTCTCAAATCTAGCATTCTTTGAAAAACAGCAGGAATCCATAGGCCTGAGAAATCTAAAATTTGTAGCTGGCAGTCTACCATAGGGCATGGTTTGAATACTTACTGTTCCTTCCTATGATCACTCCATAAAAGGACCATGAAAGCAGAGCTCATAAATAAGACACTTCCAGGAATACACTGCCTACTAAATAAACTCCTACATTCAGGGTGGATAAGTTGGCACATACTAGATAAAACCAGTAATTACATGTATCCTAATCCATCAAAAAAAATCCAATGACAAATCGACTCGCCTGGTGCATGCACCAAAGCGACCCGACATGCCGCAAACAGAAGCGCATGATATGTGAAGAAGCCAAGAAAATAAAAGCCCCAAATCAGAGAAGAACACAATAAAGGCTCGCCGCACCTCACCCAAGCACACAAAAGGAAAAAAACAGCCCATACGACTTTCCAGATTCCATACGAAATAAATAACCAACAAGTGTTAAACCAAACTATGTTGAAAAGTGGCATCCAAATCTACGAAAGCAACAACAGTATGACCAAAAATAGCAACACGGTAGCGTATAATGCATCCCATCCATCCATTAATTACACTACATCATCTTATCTCATGATCTCTCCTCATCCTGGTATGTTTTTTATCCTCCTCTCAGCAGCACGCGTGCCATGCCAGACATAACCCCAAATCTAACTGAGCATCATCACAGCAAGTACCAAGAACATAGCAAAATGGCATTACAATTCACAGATCAATCAATACGGAAACCTCCAAATCTAACCGATGAGATTAAACGCGTCTAGGACGAACGAACGAGGCATCGCAGACGGAATCAATAGAGGGAAGGAGCAGAAATAATCCGTGGGCTGACCTGGTGATCGATGTCGGAGACGTAGACCGTCCGGCGGATCACCTCGTCGCGCTGCGCCATGCTTGTGCGGTTGTTCATCCGCCGCTTGCCCCCGTGGCCGTGGCCGCCGTACCCTCCTCCAGCCTTCTTCTGCACGTGAGAACGAGCAGATCAAAAACGAACACAGGCGTCAGAAACAGAGGAACGGGACACCACCCCGGGAGAATCGACAAGGTCAAAGCACCCCTTACCCTGCCGCGGCCGCCGAGGCCATCGGCGGCAGGGAAGCCGACGACCTCGCGGTGGCCCGGCGAGGAGACCGGCGCGAAGCCGCCGCCGCCGTTGGGGTAGTAGCCGTAGGCTGCGGCATGGGCGGGCGGCACGGCGAGGGAGGGCGGGACGAACTCCTCGGCCATGGGGTTGAGCTTGGAGAGGAGGTCCTCCAGATCCCGCATCTCGCGCTCGCCGGCGTCCCCCTCTGGGCGGTACGGCTCGGGGGAGGCCGCGGAGGTAGCGGCGTGGTCGGCGGAGGTCTCGACTACGGCCATCCGAATAAAATGAATCGGTCCGGGGTTGGGAGCTCAGTGGGAGGGAGGGTTCTGGAAGGTTCGAGAGGGGATGCGCGGGGGGGGGGGTATATATAGGCGTGCCGCGGTTCGGTGACCGGAGGTGGATCGGAGGGGAAGGGGAAGGAGACAGCCAACCGCGGGGTAGTTCGTCGCAGGCAGCGCACTAGCGCAGGCTAAGAACGCGTCGGATAGAGGCGGACGGGAGGGGACAGCAGAATCAGCAGCGCAGAGCTGACCGGCGCAGAGCAGAGCAGGGGAGGAGGTGTCTCATCCTCTCTCGTTTGTTTTGTGTTGCTTCCTCCGTCTCTCTCTAGGAGGAAAAGGGTAGGAGATGTTTCTTCGTTTCCGCTTTGCCTTTTTTGGGAGAAGGGGGGGAGGGGACTTGGCTGCTCCGGTACGGTGAGCCTCCAGCCACTCCGGCTGCCTGCCTGCCTTTCTTTTCTTCCCTTCACTCTCTCCCCCTCCCCCCTATGGTCCTATTGCCCGTCGGCAGAGCCGTCGAGACGGGCTGCCTGGCACGGCCCAACAAGACACCATGTAGGCACGGCGTGATTGATCCAATTAATTAAACAGATTATATCGTATCGGTTCACGGTCTCAATGTCAGACTCCATGGTCTAAAGAGCTCATGGATCTTGCCATACCGATCTAGACATATGTAGCTAGATAAGCCAAAGATAACTTGTTTAAAACGCAGGCATCTATCATCGTCGCATGTTTCATATGCCTGCGCCACCGCCGATGCCAACATTGGTGAGAGGGAGAGAGTGGAGCCAGGAGTGTGAGCCACAAGAGGGAGCAAGCAGCGCCATAGTGGGGGAGGGAGGAGGTGAGAAGCTAAGGAGGTAGCTAGGCCAGAGAGGGAGAAGAGGAGACGGTGAATGGGCCAGAGAGGAAGGAGAGGAGTTGGTTGTCGGAACCCAACATGTAAATCCAGACCCTTTGTATATATTGCAATAGTCCAAAATCACACTAGTGCACACAATGATAACATAGATGAAATATCTTTACTATTATAAAAGAAGCAATTGGTGGTTGGTCCGTCGTCACTCATCTCTTCTCAGCCATTCGATCTGATTACGAGATTAAATCCGAACCGTCTCTCCTCACCTCCCTCCCTATTCCTACACGCCGCCTCTCCCCACCCCACGCGCCGCCTTCTCCCTCCCCTCCCCTCCGTGCTGCGTGCCTCACCACTCCTCCTCCTCTCCCCCCCGCGCGCGTCGCCTCCGCCTTCCCTCCCACCCCGCGCGCCACCGCCTCCTCCCCCCACCCCTCCGCTCCGCCGCCGCCTTCGCCCCCGACCCCGCGCCGCCGCCCTCCTCCTCCCCCTCCCGCGCGTTGCCACCGCCTCCTCCCCCGCCCTCCGCTCCGATATGGAGAAGAGAAGGAGGAGCGTGGTTTCCGTTTCGTCGCTCGTCTTTGCGCTTGCGCCACCGCCGGCACTCGAGCGCCGCGACGAGGAGACCGGGATGGAGATCACGCGATCTGCCGCCACCGCGGCTGCTCCAAGGAGCACCGGAAGATCTATGCCGATCGGTTCTCCTCGCCGACCTGTAGGTCGTCTCGCTCTCGCTCCCGCATCCGCCCCAAAACCCCAAGCCCTGATGCTTACTTGCTTCTCCGGTGGCCTCGCTGCAGATGGGGACGGCCGCATCATGGGCCCCGACGCCACCAAGTTCTTCGCCATGTCCGGCCTCTCCCGCGCCGACCTCAGCGGTGAGGCACCACCCTGCCACTACCTGAGTCCTCGGGTCCCTCGCCGCACCGCCGCCTCCTCCCCACCCCGCGCCTCCTCCTCCCCAGTCCGCCAGCAAGGAGAGCCGCTCCACCGACACCACCCTCCTCGAGGAGCAGTGCACGGATGCCCATAGCGGTGGGCCGAGCTCAGCGTCGCCTACCCTGCCTCCTCCCTCCAGGCACCTCTCCAAACCCTAACATCTCCTTATGCATAGATTAGTGTTCTCCGCCTTTTGTCGCCGCTGGGAGCTCTCCTTTCGGCCACGGCGTACTCATCATCTCCGTTCTTCTCTGAAGATCCTGCCCCTACAGAGGTTAGCACAAAAAAAAAGAGCCTGGCTTTGATTTCTTTTGATAATGCAAAATGGTAGCACGAGATGATTTCGTTCCCATGTTTTAATGAGGAGTAAGGTTGGATTTTGATAATCAATTTTTTGCCCAAGTATTTGTCCATCGGAAGATTGTGAATTGTAATCAATCTTTCATTTACAAATTATACTGATCTACTATATGTGTGAATTGCCGGGTCCTTGCAACACGGTGTACATGTATTCCGCTAGATGAAAAATCAGGAGAATTACTGTGCTCGTAATGACATTTATGGCATGATGATACGATTACATGCCAGACAAAACCAGTTGATCGAGCACGTGGCACATTATTTGAGATGCAAGAATGGCGGTATGAATGTTATTAACTTATCATGACATAAAATTTCATTTAACTATCTTTTTTTACCAAGAAGTCACAATAGTCCTCAAACTATTTATGTCTATCAATCTATGTACAGATCATCCAACATATATATTCTTGATCGCCTCATTGGTTGCTTTTCTAAATTACTTAATAACTTGTTTTTGTCGTATGAGTTGTATGAGTTTTATTTGTTGACTTTAAAGTTTGTAAAATTTTCCTATTCTTCCGGAACAAAAGCATAATTAATGTTGTTATAATTTCACCTTTCTTCTGTACATTGTTAATATCTTTATTGGAGATTGCCAACTTTGGCATCTTGAATAGTTATCTTGTTATCATAATACACAAGCGGGATATCTCTACTAAAATGTAGTTTCTGGTAGCTACCATTTCTATATTGGTTTGTTTTCGACAAATTAGATAAAAGAGGAGGCCTTTTCTACATTATATGTTCATTCTCTGATTTATTTTGACATAAACGATATTTATAGGTGCAAGCCTGATGTTGATACATACAACTCTCTGATCCATGCTCATGCTCGAACTGGTCAATGGCATTGGGCCATCAACATTATGGAAGATATGCTTCGTGCTGCTGTCAGTATTGTTCTCTGAACCATAGATGTAATAATAATTGTGTTTGAAATGCTTTGTTTTCTTGAATATGATTGAGTAGATGTGCTTTATGTGTTTAAGTTGTACTTTCCAAACTATGGTATTTAGTGTTATTCTCCTTATGATAAGTGGTAGAGGCTTTATATTTGGCTGGTGACCTTTTTTTAGCTACAGAGCAGCAGAAAAAGTTGATATTTATTTTTCAGTTAGAGACCATATTTGATAGTATGCATCACTTTTATTTGGTTTTCCGTTGCAACGCACGGGCACCTTACTAGTCATTCCATACACACGAATAACTAAGAAATAAACAAATACATTTATTATCAGAGCAGCGACCTTAGGGTCAAAGCTTGTAATTAATAGTCTCAATGGCTAAACAACTCAAATAAACTACAGTAGAAGAAAAAATCTTCAAGTGTAGCCCATCCATATGCTCACAGGCAATTGGGGTGGGGTAGCGCGACCTAATTCTTCTCGATCGTTAATGTAATAGTCTTCTTTGAACAGCGAAGTGTAACTAGCACCTTTAGTAACTGAGCAGTATTTTTGTATAGCAAGGATGAGCACATAAAGTACTCAATAAATTGTGCACACAGAATACAATATAGATGCAAGGCTTCATACAAAGGATTGGCTATCATGGTTTGTTTTGCAGAATGCTAATTTGACTTGTAAATATAATAAGTAGATTGAAAGTATAATTTGAGTGAAACAAATATTAATAAATAACAAAGTAACAAGTTTTCATATAGCTCATCAATCAATTTCACATTTCTTGTCCTTTCCAATTTTGTTTATGAAAATCTAACCCTCGTTTGAAAACCCTGAGCATGTCCATGGCCGTGGACACAGTTTTTTGAATATATTGATTTAACACTTTGAAGAAGTTGTACAATGTTTCCATATGATATGACCAACTTATAATGTCCGCGCAACAACAAGCTTCCTTCGATGTGCCGATCAAGAGATTTATAACAAAACATTTCAAAAACTTTACCCTTGTACTGATTCCTCCCAATGATTTTGATCCTCTCCATCCACAACCCCTTAAACCAGCACTGATATGGCGGAAAGAGGAATCACTGTTGGATTGTAAATAGTAAACCTCATCCTTATGATGTAGCTCTCATAAGCAACTACACCCTCCATCCCTAACATGGAGCTTAACCTACCACCTGAGGAATCAATATCAAAACTGGGTAACTTACTGAGCTAGGCTTGTCCTATTCTACGCATGTGGTTATACGATTGTGACTCAATTCAATGGCGCACAAAGTTCTTAACTGACTAGGGCAATGTTACCCCATTAACTAACTATTCCACAATTCTCCAACTTCCCACAAACCACAAGTACATAATTCTTTCAATCACCCTAGTCTAAGCCATTTATCTACCCTTGATATTAAAGCACAACATATGCCACTAATAATAACACATAATACACCAATTTATTCATAAATCAATTCCATGTATCATTAATCAAATTTAATTTAATTTCAAAACAATGTTCCATAATTCCCAGCATGGCTAACCAACACATGTTAGTGCTATATTAATGACCAACTAGTAATAACAATCCTAGGGTAACAATGGATCATGGCATACAATTTACAAGGTGGATAAATAGTAACTGAGATAACAACTATTCCCCAGGTATTATTAATAAATAGCAATGCATAATAATTTAAATACAAAATAATTTTACAAAAATTGGGTTCAACATGATTAAGGTTGCATAGCTTGCCATGCTAAGTAATGTTGTTGTTCTTCACTCTTCGGTTCTTTGTCCTTTGGCTTCTTTTCTCTCCAACTCTTTCGAATGACTACCAAAATGTTGACATATAATGAGAGAGAAAATACAAATAAAAACAAAAATAGAGGAAAAGGAAACTCTAAAAATTAAAGAAAATTCATAATAAATCAGATCTGGATTTTAGATAAATTTAGAGACATGAACTGACTCAATTGGAATTCGTATGAGAGAGAACAAGCTCTTTGAGAGTTGGATCGCTAACAAAAATGGGGAAAAGCGAAAAACTACTATGCTAGGATTTACTATCCTGTGGACCAAGCTCATGGACCGTTGCTAGTCTATGGTGGATGCAATCTATGGAACAGTGCGGCAATGTGATGAGGTGGCTCTCTATGCTGACATAGCGATGACATGGTGGCGATGACATGGACTAGATCGATGGTGATGGCTCATCATCGTTAGCGGTAGAGAATGGTAGTGAACTAGGGATCGTCAAGGACTGCGCCAGCTTCCTCATGTGACGGAGAATCGATCTATTGGCTCAGATTGGATGGAGGGCCTTAATGTGGTGGTCAACAAGAGGTGGGCGGCAGTGCGGCTCATCGGCTATTTGTACTTGTTGTAGGTTGGTCGATAACTCAGACAATCGCAATAGGACTCTTAGTCAAGTAGTCACAGCAAGTCTTACGACTAAGTGCTCGTAACAAAAGGTACGAGTAAGCTATGATAGCAGAACTTATGACTAAGTAGTCATAGTAGAAACTACAACTAGGTAGTTGTAGAAGAGCTTACAGAGTAGTCATAGTGAGATTTAGGACTACTCTACGAATTTTCTCCCTCATCGCTAAGAGGTATATTCGAAAAATATGATGACGTAATAACTAAGAGGATTATTATATCCTCATCATCTAGCTCTCGAACTTCAACTGAAAATTACTTCATTGTGCAAGCAGAGTCGTAAATGATCAAAAGCATTGTAAATGATCGAAAGCATTGCCTTTCTGACCCTTGACTAAGAGTGCACTTGGACAAAAAGATAATTTCACTTGAGTTGAGAAAACAGACTTCAGATGGATTCTTAATTACCCCTTATAAATCTGTCTACCCGTTCATTTCTTGAGAAAGCCACTCAACTTCAAAGGTGGATGACCAGAACTTTCGATAAAAGGGAACTTTTGGATGACCTTTTGGCTTTACCTTCTTCCATCGTTCCCTTTCCTCTTGCGCTTTCTGGCGAACCAGTCATCTCCTTCCTTCAACTCTCCTCCAAATTCAAATCACTTAGTTGGGAAGAATGGCGAAACAAACCTCCAATTGGGCGGTGTCGGAGATGAATGTCCTCAAGCTAAGGGCACTGGAAGTGTCTGAGGTAATCCCACCACAAAAGTTTTGTGAGATGGATTGAGGCCGCTAGACATCATTGGACATCGGGAGAGATCGGACAAATCTCGATGTTCTAGTCTTTCTACGAGTGCGGCCTTCGCCTTCCTACTCATCCCTTCCTCACTGCGGTGCTCGAATTCTTTGGGATTGAGTTGATAAACTTGGTTCCCAACTCGATCATGATGTTGAGCGTTTTTGTATACCTCTGCAAGGCATATCTGGGAATTCCCGTCGATTTGGAGCTCTTCCGCTACTACCATGAGTTGAGCCATCAAACTAGCATCGCTAGGAGTTGCGGATTGAAGTTTCATATCGGCAAGTCAGAGGCTTACATCCCAATGTTCATGAGGTTGTCGTGGCCATTGTGAAAGAAAAAGTGATTCTACTGGGAGACCACAAGCGAAGACAACCTTTCCTTCGTGGGGAAGACTACTGAGAAGAATACTTCTTAGAACTTAGTCCCGAAGGACATTACCAGGATAGCTCCTTACATCTCAGCTATCAAGGAGTTGAGGGACAAGGGGCTTACAAGATGACATGTAGTGAAGGACTACATCACCCGCCACATGAGCCCATTGAAGAGGCGAGAACATCCCATATAGATGTATTATGGTGCTGCTGATGCTACTAGAGACTATGAAAACGGTAAGTGTAGTCGCACTTGTAGAATTTTTTGAGATCAACTTTGGATTTTGTATACTGATTATGGTTTAAATGAAACAGACCTTGACCTGGACGAGATCAACCTCCGAGTCAAGAACATTTGCGAGAAGGCTCCATCTATGGATGTGGAGGCTCCTCGTATCTTGGTGGATGTGTCCACTGAAGAGAGAGAAGAACACCTAAATGTAATTGAAACATTGATGTTACCCTTTAATGTTATATAGTCGTAGAAAAACTTAAGATTAGGTAGTCATATAAAAACTTACGACTAGGTAGTCGTAGAAGGACTTACGAGTAAATGTTATTCTCCCTCTTTTTCTTTTCATAGTGTGGGCGTATGATCGTTAGGACGACCAAGAGGTCGAACTGATGGTTATCAAAAAAGTAGCAGAGGAGAAACAGGCTCTTACTGCAAAAAGGCATCAGCTAACGAGAGCTGCCAAGAAGGAAAAAGCCAGTTCGAGTACCGTTGCCTCCACTACTAAGGTTAACCCAATGAATCAGTTCACCGCAGACTTAAGTACTACGTCTAAGATTGGAGCAGCTGTGCTTGAGCAACCGATCCCTAAGATCATAGTACCCTTCTATTATAGTATTGAAACCCATTTGGTATGCGCTTCTTAAGGTTTTATTAAGAAACTCAATAAGAAATACTAGAGGGATTTCATGTCTTCTGTGAAAAAAATTGCCTCAACGGCAGCTCCCATGATCAAGGAAGGGTCTGCTCTCAAGGTAGTTGAGACTACTCTCGATTACCAGAAGAGTCAAGAGGAGAAAGGCATTGAAAGCCTTGCTCAAGGTTCTCGGTCAGACGTGGTCGAGAGCATCTCCATGCGACCAGAAACGGTCGAGGAGCAGAAACTGAAAAACTAATCTTCGAAAAAGTTTTTTCAACATTCAAAATTAAAGGAACAAAATAATGTATGTATAAGCATGCACATAGCTCTTTTCTTTCATATTGTAATGGAAGACTCTCTTGCTTTCATGATCGTGCAGCTCGGCATCTCCATCGAAGAGGGATGACACTGTGGGTGAGTCTCTTATGACTTTACCCACAGTCAGCAAAGAAATAATAATGGTGGTCGAAGAACCGACCAACCAACCAGTGGAGACCGAGACCTGTGCCACGGTGCCCACGACTATAGAAGAGGTCGTGGAAACAACGGCGCCCATGACCGCAGAGGAGGTTGTGGAAACTACGGTGCCCACGACCGCAGAGGAGATCATGGAAACTGTGGAGCCCACGACCGTAGAGGAGGTTGTAAGTTCAAGCTCCATTATATTGGTTGTGGTGATAATGATAAATACTATTGTGAGACTAATATGCTTATTAGTAATGATATTGTCTAATCTCTTTTGGATATGATAAATGACAAATGATTTGTGAGACTAATGTGTTTGATTGATCATGATATGATTTAGTCTTATTTGGATGAAAAGTTAAAATTAAAGAGGTATGTATTTGACACTTACATTTATTTATATCCTAGTGCATTCCTTAGATCCAAAATATAGATTTAACTCTACCAAAAATTTAAGATGAATATGTGCATATATTTTTATTATATATTCTTGTATGCACATATTTAGGGGAAATTCACTCTATATTTTGTGATTTCATTAGTATTGATTCATATTTTTTTCACATATATTGGGATCTATACTTTGAAATATATTCTTTGAGTATATAAAACTTGTATAGTTCACATGTACTCATATTGACTCATATTGCTTTATACTCAATTATTTGTGTATATGACTAACATGATTATCAAGTGTTTGAAATATTTAGTCCCGAATTTTGCTTGATGACTTGGAGATGCATGCTAAGATTGACAAGAAGATCGACATGGCTCGAGACAAAGGTCATGCATGCATTTGAATTTAAATTCTGAAGCTAACTATGCATTGATAGGAAAATCGGTAGTACCGGTGTTTATCTAGCGGTACTATCGTAGTGCGGCGTGATCGGAATGGTAGTGCGGAACTACCGAAACCCGTAAGTACCGATGTGTAGTTGGCGGAACATTTTTTCCAGAGAGCACCCGTTGAAACACTTAGTCTCTCTTAAAACGGTAGTATCGAAATTTGAATGGCGGAACTACCGCAGAGCGGTATGACTGCACCACCTGAGCGGTACTACCGGAGAGTGGAACTACCAGACTTATAATGGCGGTAGTACCGCACTTTAGGTTTAATAGTTTTATATTTAATTATTTGCAATTGTGGTGGTTATCATCAATTACCAAATGGAAGATTAAAGAATTTAGATACACTATTATGAGTTAATGGTATATTTTGGTAATTAATGATAATCATATTATGGGACTAACATTTTTCATGAGTTGGATGGATAGGTTATGTTCCAAGATGATGAAGACTTTGGATGGTTTCATATGTTGAAGATCATCAAGTAAAGCCTCGGGATGAAAAATGGCTTCATGAGTTGAAGGTCATCAAAAAGAGGATGCATCATGTGTTGATGCATATCATGATCTCGAAAAGAAGATGATCATGAGTTGATTATCAAGTCAAGAGAAGACAATGACCTAGACTTGAAGTGAAGATGTACATCATCAAGCTTCAAGGGGATGCTCAAGACAAAGGTATGACTAGCTAGGGCTAAGAATATATTCCTAGTCTTTTACCAGTCTTGGTGTTTGGTTAGAAGACTGGATTGCTAGTATAGTTTTGCCGTACTATTAAGAGGGGTCTTGTCTAGTAGCTTAAGTCTCATCACATATTGATAGCTCAATCTCACTTATCCTAGCTCTCCATGACATGATACTATTATTTGTGAATGTGTTTTACAAATAGTTGAGGCTCATGCATCTAATCCTTGCAACATGTGACTATATTTTGCAAATGTGTTTTGCAACAAGTTGAAGTCTATGTACCTTTTTCTTGTTACATGATCTAACTTTGCAAATGTATTTTGCAAATCGTTGAAGGTCATACATTATCCCTTGGCATGATCTAAGATTGTGTATTACTATTTTTCTTAGACTTAGACCGTGATAATGACTCATTGGATCTTCTATAATTTCTGTATTGATCTAATGTGTTTAAGATATGCAAATAGATGAGTTGTGTAGCCCTCCAAATAAGCTTTCCACAGAGTCCAAGATCACACAATTCTGATATCGGAGTTAAAAGTTATGACCGTTTTTCCGAGTGTCGTCTGTGGTGAAAAACGAAAATGGTAGTACCGCGATTTTAACTGTGGTAGTTTCAAAAATTGGTAGTTCCGAACATTGATAGTACCGTAAATTACACAGCGGTAGTACCATAAATGGTGAATAATGGCTATTTGTTTAGCCGTTATAGTGGAAAACGGCAGTATCGTATTGTACACAATGGTAGTATCGATTTTCCTAATTTTTTAGGGTTTTGGCTCCAACAGCTAGTTTTTTGTGTGGGGTATAAATACCCTCCTGTGGCCGGTTGGAGAGTAATTTTTGGCATTTCATTTCACTCTCTTGAGCTAGTGTGAGCTTCTCCACTCAAATGTGCATGTGTTGCACCTTGTGAGCAAGGAGAAAGGTCTCTAGTTGCATGTGTTGCATATAGAGGTAAATTTTATATCCACTTGAGGTTGTGCATTCGTTGCACGTGATGAGAGTCAACCAAGTGGATTGACTTATTACTCTTAGAGTTTGCTGACTTTTAGACAGTATTGAGGCATCGTGCGCGGTAATCTTCTCAAAGAAGAGTGTGAGAAGACCCGGTGAAGTTGTAAAGATTGAAGCTCACCTACCCGGAGCGGGAAAGAGCTACCATTAGTAGATTTGAGGGGTTTGGCTTAATTCGTGGAGCTAGTCCAAATTGTTTGGACTTATCTCAACGTAGATTAGATAAGACCAGCAAATCTTCGAACACCACGGTAAAACTTCGTGTGTCAATTGTGGTTTGTTCTCTTGTGCTCAATTTACCTTTTAGCAATTTATATTCATAGAATTAAATTGATTGCTTATGACCTTAGGATTGCAAATCTTTGACATAGACTTAGATTGTTGGTACACATAGGTGAACCTAGTTGATTTAGGTCTTATTTGTTCTAAACCGAATTGATTTACACTTTCGCATTATAAATTTGGTTTTAGCCAAAAAATTTTAAAACTGCCTATTCACTCCCCTTTAGTCGGTCTCCTCTATCCTACAGAGGTCATGGAAACTGAGGAGGGAGAGAACTTCCCAAATAGTGCATTGAGGAGCACGTCGAAGTCATTCCTTCTCAGATTCGGGACGGTAACTTATGGGAAGATAACAAACTTCTGAACATCTTATCTTCTATTTTTAACCCTCCCCTTGTAGCAAGCCACTCGTTCGACCGACCTCAAGCCCACACCCAAATGACCTGTCGAACAAAGGGCAGATTTTCGATGACAACTGTCTCAAGGATGTGTGGTGGAGAAGGGTCGACAAACTCGACCAGCTACACGACTCCACGTGTGTTCTCGAAACTTTTGCTCGTAGAGAGATGAATATAAGTATCAAATACTTAGACATTCACATAAAACCTTTACTGGTGTCTTATTGGCCTCTCGAATATAGAGAGCTTTAGAGAACATGTCAACTGTGGCCGAGTACCACAGGCAACTCACCCTCCTATGAGAAGAGAACGCTAAGTTCTCTAAAGATGCAGGAGCGTGGTAAGCTTTTCTTGCAACCAAATTTTGTTTTGACTACTTGACCAGCTTCCTCATCTTGGATGCCAACCCTTCTTGAATCAGGGGCGACGCAAAGGCTCTGGCGATTGTGCTCGAGGAGGAAAGACTCAAGATGCAAAGACTCAAGAAGAAGATCACCGACCTTAGGATAGGCCTAATAGAGGCCAATTCTAGGGGTAAAGCTTTAGAAGAGAAAATAAATAGTAAGTTCTAAACTTACGACTGCTTACTTTTTTAACTTTCTCCTTACTTTCCTTGATTTCTTTCCTTTGACAGAAAAATAGACCGAAAGGAAGACCTTGAAAGTCTTAATGCACGACTTTCAGGTAAGACTTTCTTCACCAAGACCAGGTAGTCGTAGAAAAACTTACGACTTAATAGTAGTAGAAAAACTTATGACTAGATAGTTGTAGAAGAACTTACGACTAGGTTGTCGTAGAAGAACTTATGACTAGATAGTTTCATGATATGTCATACAACCCAACCGTTGATTTCCCATTTGCAGGAGCAATAAATGAAATGAAATGACTCTATGAAGTCTCGACTCACAGTAAGGAGAAGACGAAGTCGGCGAAGATAGTTCTTCACGACAACATTGATCTCTTCAACGATTTAACCAGCAAGTTTGGTTTTGAGAAAGTAAACCTTTCTGAGGATACCATAACTACTTACGCGGGTGTAATTGGGCTGCAAATAAAGGCTTTAGAGAAATATTTGACTAATCTATAGGGCGATAAAATCAAGTCGATTCAGGATGTTGTTAGAAGTGCAGTAAGCTACACTTTGGAGAAACTCAAAGTGAGCAGCCCGAGTCAATCGTTCAAAGCAATTGAGCATGACTTCGACTACTCAGACACACAAGCGGGTCAATGGATTGAAGAAGCCGAACCTTATGGGCGAAAGGTGTTGGAAGAAATGCAACTCGACTCGTCCTAGTCATGTAATTCTAGCAAATTTTGTAAAGACTTATCATTGATGAATAAGAGGTCTCTTCCTTTTCCTTCGATAAACGAAAAGCTTTTCCCTACAATGCATCTTTCTTTTGTACTCGTAAAATAAAAGTTGCAAGAAAAATTTAGAGCTAAGAAATGAAGTTATACATATAACCTTATCCTAGCCCCCGACTATTGACTTAGTTTGTGCGGATAAACTAAGCGAATAGTAATGAGTAAAACATATCTTATAACTACCATTGTCAAAATTGATTGTCATACCCTGGAAGCAAAAGTTTGGAATGAGTTGACGCTAGCGAGTTCCTTCTAGTGGGCAGGACCACATGCAGAAAGAAAAGTCTCCGACTAGGTAGTCGTTACCATACTTTGACTAGGTCAATCGAATCGAAGACATAAATGGTAGCGAGATGATTGTTTAAGTTACTTCGTTCATATCTGACCAACATGTTCGTAGATGACCCAATTGTTATGTTCTAGCATCAAGAGTTTATGTGCAGCATATCACTAGGAAGCTTCTTCTAGTGGGCAGGACCACGTGTAAAGAGGAGAGACTTCGACTAGTATTGTGCCCTTCTCTAACTAGATAAAATTAATTAGAGTTACTAGGAACAGTCGAGTAGACATAAAAGAATTCTTACTAAACAAATATAAAAAGATCGGATCAAGGCTTGGTTCCTTCTTTCTTCGAGCAGGTTGATGTCATCTGCTCGAAGTTTCTCTTGGTTGGAGTCATTAAAATTTTCAACCCTTGCTGACCGTATTTTTAGTTCTGGAGGAAGCATGGCTTCTGCCCCAAAGACTAAAAAGAAAGGAGTTTCTCCGGTTGCTCGACTAGGAGTTGTGCGAATAGCCCATAATACTGAAGGGAGTTCTTGTATCCAAGCCCTTGAGCGTTATACCAACTGATCGAAGACTCAAATTTTTATCCTTTGTATTATCTGCCCATTCGCATGCTCTACCGCACTATTGCTTTGAGGGTGAGCCATGGAGACATAGCAAAGCTTGGTACCGAGCTGATCGAAAAACTCTTGGAATTTAGTACTAGAGAATTGCTTACCATTGTCTGTAATTATACAACTTGGGACTCCAAATCGAGTAATTACACTTCTCATCACGAACTTCTTTGTGCCTTCTGTTATTATTCAAATCACTGGTTCGGCCTCTATTTATTTTGTGAACGTATCAATAGCCACAAAAAAGGAACTCGAAGCCCCCGGTGCTCACGGAAATGGTCTGAGGATGTCTAACCCCCCAGGGCACAAATGGCCATGAAAGAGGAATCATTTGTACTGCCTGAGCCAATTGGTGTATTTGCCAGCTATAAAACTAGCATTGTACACATTTCTTAACCAACTCTTTGGCGTTATTGAGGGTCATTGGCCATTAAAAACTTTGTTGCAAAGCCTTACCGACCAACGTTCTGTAGGATGCATGTGCTCCACAGATGCCTCCATGTATATCATTGAGGAGTTGCAACCCCTCTCTCTGCGATATGCAGCGCATGAGAATGCCTTAAGTACTTCGCTTGTAGAGTACCCCTTCGACCAAAGTATACATCTTGGCTTTGCGGGACAAACGATCTGCTTCCAGATCGTCCTTGGGTATGGAACCCTTTTGAAGATACTCGTAGATGGCGGACATTCAGGTATCTTCGTTCTCAATAGACACCACCTCATTATGAGTTCTCTTTAGTCCTTCGACTAAAGACAACTTCTAGAGTTGCTCTAGGAAGACTTCTGATGGAACTGGAAATCGGGAAGAAGCTAGTTGAGCTAACTGGTCTGCGAGAAAGTTATCCTTCTGAGGGATATACTACAACTTAAAACAAAAAAAATGCTTTTCTAGCTTGTGAACTTTCGACAAATATTGTGACATGGTCAAGCTCAAGCATTGATACTCTTTGCCGGCCTGATTTACGACTAGTTGAGAGTCTCTTCTTATGAATAGTAGACGAATCCTGAGCGCTTTAGCGGCCCGTATGCCAGCCAACAAACCTTCATACTTAGGCACATTATTTGTAGCTAGAAAGAGTAATTGGATGGCATAATTTAAGGTCTCTCCCGTAGGAGATTTCAGGACCATCTCAGCCCCTGAGCCACTTAATATGAGTAACCATTGAAGTACATCATCTACATGTCATGGGAATCACACTGTTGGTGATCTTGAACAGGTTCAGGATTTGTTTATTTGACGATAAAGTCTGCCAAGATCTAGGATTTCATGGCCATTTGGGATACGAAATGGAGGTCAAACTCTCCAAGTTCCACTGACCATTTTGCCATGTGTCCCGCTGTTTCCCTACCTTAGACGACCACTCCTAAGGAAAACTCAAACGGCACAGAAATTTTGTACACTTGAAAATAATGCCTTAGTTTCTTTGAAAACATGAGGAGGGCAAATAATAGCTTTTGAACCTGTAGGTAGCGCTCCTTAGACCCATGTAAGACTTCACTTACATAATATACAAGTCGCTAAACATTGTCATGTTCTTCAACGAGTACAGCATTTACTGCCTGTGGCGTGGCGGAAAGATATACGATTAGTGTTTCACCTAGTTTTGAAGAAACCAGTATAGGAGCACTCATGAGATATCTTTTGATATCCTCGAAGGTATCATTAGCTTTCTTCGGCCACTCGAAACCTTCATGTTTCCTGAGAAGCTGAAAGAAAGGAAATCCCTTCTCACCTAGGCATGCGCTGAAATGACTTAAAGCCGCCATACAGCTAGTGAGTTTTTGAACTTCTTTCTTCGTTGTCGGATGACGTATTTGCTCGATGGTCTTGATCTTCTCAGGATTTGCTTCGATACCTCTCGCCAAAACGAGGAATCCAAGCAACTTTCCTGAAGAAACTCCGAATACATATTTCTCATGATTAAGTTTCAAGTAGTGTTTTCTAAGGTTATCAAAAGTCTCCTACAGGTCTATAATGTGATTAAGTCATTTGATGCTTTGATAACTATATCATCAACATAGGCCTCTAGATTGCGACCCATATGATCTATAAAAGTCAATTGCATTAAACGCTGAAAAGTTGGACCAGTATTTTTAGACCGAATGGTATTTTGCAATAACAAATATCCCAAACGGTGTGATAAATGCAGTCTTCTCTTCATCTTCTGGTAACATACTAATCTGGTGATAACCAGAGAATGCATCGAGAAAACTTAACATTTCAGAGCCATCAGTAGAATCAACTAATTGATCGATATGAGGAAGAGGAAAATTATCCTTTGAACAATCTTTATTCAAATCGATATAGTTTATACATATACTCCACATACCATTAGACTTTTAACCATTACAGGATTAGCCAACCACTTGGAGTGATCAACTTCTCTTATAAAGCCTGCTTTTAATAGCTCATCCAATTAAAATTTGATAGCTTCTAGCTGATCTGGTGCAAATCTCCGTAATTTTTATCTTACAGGCTTCTTATCAGGCTGTAGAGCTAGCCTATGCTCAATCACCTCCTTGGGTACTCTAGGCATGTCGGATGGCTGCCACACGAACACATCTGCATTTGCTCAGAGAAAGGTGACGAGGGCGTCTTCCTATGCAGGGTCAAAAATAACTCCGGTACGAAGAGTCTTTGAAGGTTCTGCTAGATCCAGGGGAGCCTCCTTAACTCCCTCATTCGGCTTTGGCGTGGCTTTCGACTTTAAGTACTTGCTCGAAGGCTGCGTCATATTGACTTCTCGAGTAGGTGGTTGATCGACCATCTCGAGGGACTTACGATCACATGTTAGTACCATTTTCTTGTCACAGCGCACTATGATTACTCCTTTGGGACCTGGCAACTTGAGACATTGATACGCATAATGAACTGCCATCAGAAAACGTGCCAGAGTTGGCCGACCAAGTATTGCATTATAAGTCGTATCGAAATTGACCACATCAAAGGAAATTTTCTCTGTCCTAAAGTTGTTCAGTGTACCGAACGTTACAGGCAAAGAGACTTGGCCAATGGATTTAGCCAAAGATCCCGGCATGATTTCATGAAAGGAATACTGTACCAGCTTTATTCTGCTTCAAGAAACCTGCATCTCGTCTAGTGCGCTAACGAATAATATATTTAAAGAACTACCACCATCAATCAACACACGATTAACTCGATAATTGTTAATGGTGAGTTCGACCACAATCGAAAACCGACCGAGCCTAGTTAAAGGGATCGAACAGTCACCCTTCTCAAAGGAGACAGTAATGTCCGACCATTTAGGAAAGATATTGACATGGGAGGAATCAACAGAGTTTACCTCATATTCGATAACCTTATACTACCGCTTTGACTCGTACATAGACGAACCCCCCTAAATGTGCTCGACTGTATGCTTCAGGCTCTAGAAGGGCATATCTTCATCCTCATCCGAGTGCTTCTGACTGTTCGACTGCCCCACTTCCTCGAGTGTGGGAAACGGTCCTCTCCCCGAATAGTAATCCTTGGGTTTTCTTTGGAAAACCCGACAACTGTGGAGGTCGTGACCCTCCTTCTTATGAAGTGGGCACCACCTTGGCTTGTTGTCCCTCCGAGCAAATGCCTTGCCTTTGTCTTTGTTGGGATTATGAGGCTTCTCATTACCTACGATCAAGACCTCATTTGAAGGATCAACCCGAGGCTTCTTACTTTTAGCCTGTTCTTGGACATTTTGGATTTCTCCTTCTTCTTACTACCTTTGCCTTCCCTTCTATCACTCCGATCGGCTTAATCAAGAGCTTTAGTCCATTCAACTGCCTCAGAAGTATTCGCATAGCGATCATCCATCTCGAAGTGCTCGGCAACGGTGGTCGAGGGGTGCAAGGCGATGTCTTTGGTAATTCTCTTATTTCTAACTCCGTGCTTGAATGCTCTAATCACAGAGACATCAGAGACTTCTGGAATTGAGTTATGAACCTAGCTAAAGTGCCGAACAAACTATCGCAGGGTCTCACCTCGGTCCTGCCGTATTCGATGCAAATCATCCTCTTTCCTTGGGTGGATGTACGTCCCTTAGAAATTGGCTAATAGCAGGTCGTAGAGATGCTGCCAGGAATAGATTGAATCGAATGGTTGGTTAAGCAACCAAGACCGAGCAGACCCCTCGAGCACCATCGGAAGATAATTTGCCATAACGTGCTCATCGCCTCTTGCTGCTCGCACCACAGTCATGTAAATTGGAGGAACTCGATGGGATTTTGAGTCCCATTGAACCTCTCCATGTTCACAGAACGAAAGCGTGGCGGCCAGTGCACTGCTCAGAGCTCGGGTATGAATGTCCGACATCCAGGATTTATGACTAGACGATCATTATAGATCGCCACTATGTCAAACCCTGTGTGGAGAGTTCTGTGAACGGTTCAAAGCGGTCATATACGTTCGACTCTTAGGGTTGTGTCGGCGAGACTGCTCGAGTCTATCCATCATCTTGCATAGTCTTCGCGCAACCCCTTCGGCGGAGTGGTTGTAACCGGGTGTCCAGGCAAGATTTGGAGTTGGATTTTCGAGAAGATCACTGATATCTTGAAGTTCTCATACCTCTTCAGACTAATACTGGATGTGCTTGGCAAAGTCTTTTGGGTGCATCAGAGGGCTGAGAATTCATCGACGAGGATTTCACCAGAGCCTTGGAAGAAACCTTCCCTACGGACGACGCCAACTGTCGATGTTCTAATATCGATGTTACGTATGATTTCTTGGATACGTAAGATCTTATGTATCGATCTTACGCCCAACTGTCGGCGAGAGAGAGAAGGAAAGAGAGGAGGGCGGGCGAGCTGGGCTAAGGCGAAGCAAGCTGAGGAGAGAGAAAAGAAAGGGAAGAGGTTGGGCGAAAAAGGGAAAGAGACTAGGCCAGTTGAGATTCAGCCCGAAACTTTATTCAAAATTTTAAATATCTTTTCTTTTTAGAAAAAACAGAGAATTCAAATAAGCCAAAAAAACAAATGAACTTAGAAAATTACAAGAAAATTCAGATAAATACTTTGGAACCTTAGGAACTTAAATAGTTGACATTTGGATTAACCACATTTAATCATTTTAATTACTAAAAATTTAATTTAAGCTTTAATTCACTTTAAGAAAAATCATGAAAAATTTATAAAATCTTATTTAAAATACAAGATTTTGAAAAGCTCAAAAATTGGGATGTTACATCGACGATCAGGCCGGGGAGAGAGTGGAGATAAATAAAGAGATAGTAAAAAGGCAATTAATTGAGATTAATAAATAAATAATGGAGATATATAAATAATTGAGATAAAAAATATAGAGAGAAAAATAGAATTATAACTAATTTGATGATGCAATAAAGTGCTTTATTTATGTTTATATAGCTGCCTCATCAAAACTTTGCCAAGTAAAAACTATAGTTGAGAAAACCTTAGCTAAGAAAAAGAAGTACAACATATAGATCTACATATGTGTTCTAAGTATCATTGTCCAGATAAAGATTGTAGAATGATTATGCCAACTTCATATTTTTGATGGAATGCTGTTGTCATGCATCGACCTGTTCCTACTCTCTAACCATAAGAAGTATTTCCACCATCTCTCTTGTGAGACTTGCTCTTCTCTCCTCCAGTATTCTTCGAGAAAGGCTGAAGGTAGAATTGAAAGAAACTACTGAGACTAGAACAGTTAACACATCCTATGCTAGTGCGGATAGCACTGGATATGTCATCCTATGCTCCTACCACCACTTCAAAATATAAATATCCTCCTGGCACGGTACCTTATCGCTGTCTAAATAGGTGGATAGCTCCCCAAAGCTATGCTCGCTTTGTCTTCCTTTGGTACTTGACATCGTAAAAGAACCTAAATGATGAGGGAGGCCCGATCTTTCGATAAGAAGGATAACTTCGATTGATTGATATGACATTGACGATGAGGCTACTTGACCGAGATGACCAAGTCTGTCCTACAATCGCTACATCGCACCCTAATCGATATCAACCGTGCCAACAACGCGGTTGACCTGAACACGAGTTTCAATTCCTGCAAACAATTGAAGAACAAGCAAGAACAAGATAAAGAGCAAATCCATTGGAAAGTAGATGAGATCTTCTTTTTATGCTGTACTTGCACACCTCAAATGGAGTTCGTATGCAAAAGTTATGCATATTTGAAGTCGGACTTATCATACTGACTCCAAATTGATCTGGAGGCTGAATTGGATTTCAAAATATATCCCACTTGAAATCTTGCTTGAATGGATCCAAAAGTGACGTGGTGACCTTGAGCAAGAAATGGGGAAGGCGTTGACTTAGTCTTGATATATGGATCGGCTTCCCTTTAGGTGGACCCCAACCACGAGCGTGTAGCATTGATGCAATCCTCCTTATATAACTAGACAAATATACATTTTCATCTTTAGATAGCATCATATTCTTATTTAAAATAAATTGAAACCGAAGAAATGAATTCACCTTTTGTTTATTCTTGGAAACTTTGGTCATATACGTATGTGGCGTGATCACATCATCCTCCCCTTCTTGATAGAAAACCGTCATCAGTTTTAATAGATGTGTGGTCTCATGTATTGCATGATTTTGATCATAAAAACTCGGTACATGACAAAGAACACAAGAAACTCATATTATGTAATATCATAAGTTCTTTATCAAACAAAGTAAAACCTCTTTGAAATGATCGTACCCGATTGGTAGTATTCTCACTGTATGGTGTTAAAACTTTATATGTATGTGTCTCGTCGGCTCCCCTTCTTTAGAAAATAGGTTATTGGGTTGTGACCTAATATTGCTGATCTCAATGATATGTAATTTCATTTTTATTGCCAATGGAACAATGTTTGTAGTGTATAGAAGCAGCCCACAACGCTCTCCTTCTTGACAACTTTCCTGTAGCTTACAAATAACACTAGAGAAACTAGAAATAATAAGATTAGTGCCATTAGTTATTTCCTCTATGTGATAGAGTTTCTTCTCAAAAGTTAAACTTTCCAATTAAGAAGTTATGTAAATTCTATGAACCATGTAATTTTCCTTTTCATCATACTCGCATTTTAGATAAAATTTATAACGAAACAATAAAAACAAATTGGGAATCTCAAATAATTTATTCTCTAAACAACTCAAATCACAAGGATGATCAATCTCAATATAACCTAAATTATTCAAAGAATAAATTTCATTCGGCTCATCTCTAGAAAGTATCAATTACACATAGATAGAATCAAATGCATTTATTTCAGCACATAGATTTGGAATTAAAACAAAAGAATCAGGTTTATCTTTTGGTTGTGCCAAAGATTTATGCAAGGAATTAGCACACAACTCATTCTGAATACTTAAATCAATGTAGTCCGAATTCTCTACTTGAAATATGTGCATATCAGAATTGTTTTCCACTAATTATTGCTCTAAAGTAGCATGAACATTGGACAATTGTAGTTCTTCATAGGCATACTCACCTTGAGTGATGATAGCACTATTATCTTTACCTTTTTGGCTCTCCTCACATGATGTATGGGCATTTGTCACCTCATCTTTCTTCTCAAATAATAGAGTCGGTAGCTCAATTAGCTCATTCTTCTCTTCAGTATGGTTCTCAACTTCCCACTCGACTCGCAGCCACCTCTCCAGTGCTTTGCCCGCCCCACCTCATCTGCGTGCTCCACCCACATCTTTGCGCTCAACCCGACCCACCTCTCCGGCGTGCCGCATCTTGCCAGTCCCCCACTCCCTTCGCCGCCCACTTCCTCACTACCTCCATCATCACCACCTACTAGATCCACCAAATCATCGATAGCTCGGCTTCCACACCATCAAGCCTAATGGGCCATGCCATGCTTGCTCATGCCTAGGCTATACCTAGAATAGCGTGCATGTTGTGTCAGACCTGCCCATTGGGCTGAGATTGCGACTCAAGCGTGGCACACCATGTCGGGCCAAGTCGGCTATTTAGTTCTGGGGTGTCCTACATCTGGGTAGAGCTATAGTACCATACTTATGTTTGACCACCTCTACCCGTCGGGCTGCTATTTTTTCGAGAAGCCCCTCGTAATGCTCCAAATTTTGGTGGACATTTTAACATTCAGGATGTGTGCATGGTTATTCGTTGGGCTGTGTTATAAGTACCGAGGATAGTAGTAACACATGGCTTTGTGATACTAGTTGTGAAATAGACATAGCGGCTAGAGGTTGTGTGTGTATGGTTGTATACTTAAGGCACCGTTGATTTCTAGTAAATATCATCCGAGGCAACCATATCGATGCGTGGGAGGATTACTGAATATATCACATACTCCGTAAATCAAAGAGGGGGGATTCCTCGTCGCTCGCCCCTGCCACGTCGCGCCTGTGCGCTGCTAGTTTGACGCGTGTGTGTGGGTGGGTTTGCCCGTTTGAGTGCTGCTGTGTGCTTGGGCTGTTCGAGCGCTTTCGTGCGCTGGTTAGCAGGCCGCGGCCTATGCGCATTGATGGTGCTGCCGAAAGCTTCGAGAAAAAGGGTGACGTGTCCTACACCGGTTCTCATGTGCTGTGCGGACTTCTCTGCAGGATGGATTTGCTTTTTTGTTGGCGCACCACGTCTGTTCGCTTCTTTTCTCGGTTCTTCCATTCATTGCTTCTTCTCGGTTCTTCTTGGGGTGTTGTCTTACGCGTTACTTGGTTTGCTTGATTCCTCTATAATGCACGCTTTCCCTGCGGTGCTTGCAGTCTGTTCGTGGTTTCGGTTCTTTGTTCTGCGTCCTTATGCAAGGTATTGTTTGCTTCTTGTTGTTCTTCCGATTTGTGGAATAGTGTGTGCTTGGGCCGCTCGAAGGCCGTTAGCGTGCCGCGCTGTGTGCGTTCTGATCTTTGCCAAAGCTCCGAAAAAGGATGACGCGTCCTCGCCGCCGCCAGTCTTTGTGCGGACTTTTCCGCGGGATGGATTTGCTTTTTTGTTGGCGCACCATGTCCATTCGCTTCTTCTTCTCAGTTCTTTGGTTCGCTGCTTCTTCTCGGTTCTTCTTGGCGTGCTGTCTTATGCGTTACTTGGTTTGCTTGATTCCTCTGTAATGCGCGCTTTCCCTATGGTGCTTGCAGTCTATTTGTGGTTCCTGTTCTTTGTTCTGCATCTTTGTGCAAGGTATTGTTTGCTTCTTATTGTTCTTCCGATTTGTGGAATAGTGGGTGCTCGGGTCGTTCGAGCGCTTTCGTGCGCTGGTTAGCAGCCCACGGCCTATGCGTGTTTAGTCCGTTTGCTCCTGCTTGTGCCGTCAAAGATTTCGGCAAGAAGGGCGCGGCGCAGTAGTGCGGCTTGGGGACCGAGGAGCGGACGCACCCGGCGCGTTGGCTTGCGGCCCGAGGAGGCGAGGCGGGCGGTGTGGCGAGGCGGTTCGGGCGAGGGGGTTCGGCGGTGACAGAGGGAAGCGGGAGACGGCGGTGGGGCTCACCGATAGTGACGGCGAAATTCGCCGACGGTGAAAACGTGTGGCGGATGGTCCTCGGAAACGGCGGAAAGGGTTCATCGGCAGAGCGAAGACAGCGGCGGTGCGGGTCCTCCGAAGGCGGAGGGGTGCGATGGCGCGTCGGACGGCTGTGGTGCACGACAAAGCTCGGGGAGGGCAGCGGCGAGCACGGGTGGGAGAAGGCGGCGGTAGCGCGGGGTTATAAGCACACGGATCGAGGCTGAGTTCGGAACAAACATGGTGCAGCAGCGAGACCGCATCAGAGATGATGCACGGGAGCAGCGAGACCGCATCAGAGATGATGCACGGGCGAGTGACGCGTGGCGCAAGGGAGCAATCGAATGGCTGAGAGGCGCGAGCGAGCGGGCGTGGAGCGAACGCGAGCGCGGACCGCGGGATGGATGCCACGTGGCGTGGGCGGACAATCGGGCAGGCGAGGACAAAGGGGGGCGCGGCCGGTTGGGCGAAGGGACGCGTGGCCTACGGGGGCGGGTTGAGGAGGCAGATGGGCTGGGCCCGATACTGTGCAAAAAAGGTTTTCCCTGATTTTTCTTTTTCAGATAATCCAAATATGCTCAAAAAGCTCCAGAAAAATAGCGAATAGATCCCAAAAATTCACCAAAAATGCCAGAAAATTTCTTGAGACTTGAGGAACTCAAATAAAATATTTTCATCTTTGTTAAGGTTTATTTTAATCATTTTAAATTATTTTAATTTCTAAAAATTCAAATTAAGCTTTATTAATTCTAGAATAATTCCAAAAATTCATTTATATAAATAGGGCTTTAAATTATTCAAAAAAACAGGATGTTACATTATTGCACTTTCATACATGGCACGTGTGGTCCGACTGACCATTGTTGGCCGTCCAACCAAAATTGAGTTGGGTGGTGTGAATATTGAAGATGCGGTCACAATGGCTGGCCAATTAGACTAGTAAATGGTTAGCAGTCTGACCGGGGCGGTCCAACCACCATAGAGAGAGCAGTTAGACTGGTGCCTCGAGGGCAGATATGTTTAGGGATACCCTAGACATGTTTAGGGTGTCTAGAGAGGTTCTGGAGAGGCTAGAGATATCTGGGGTACCAAAAAAAGTCTGGGGTGTTGATGAAAATGGAAGTTAAGTTGGTTTGAGTGTGGGTACGACATGGGTGCCGTTGATTGGTTATGTTTTGTTATATGATGCATTGTTTTGACGAACGGGAGTCAAGTGTATAGAACTTGTACTTGAGATAGGTGCTTGATCTTTGGATGTGTAGATGGCTTAGAGAACACACTACAACAAAATAGTCTCATAAGGACGTTTTTCTTTAGACGCTTTTTAGTGTCTTTACATTGAGAACCATGTTGCACATAAAGGCGTTTCCTGAGATGTTTTAGAAGTTGTCACAAAATTAGAATTTTAATTAAACTTTACAAATATTAAAAAAACTCTGCACCGCATGAACCCCCCAACTCCCTCGGTCAATCCCTAATCCCCACCACCCCCACTCCCTCGGTCCCTCCTCTCGCAAGACCGCCTCCGCCAGTCCGCCCCTCCTCTCCTCGACTCCTCCCAGCTGCCGCTCGCCTTCGACTTCGGCCTTCCTCTCCTCCCACCCGCCGGCTGCCTCCGCCCCTATCTCCTCCCACCCGCTGCCTGCCTCCGGCCCTCCTCCCACCCACCAGCCGCCTCCGCCCCTCCTTTCCTCCCACCCGCCGCCCGCCTCCGGCCCTCCTCTCCTCCCACCCGCCGGCCACCTCCGCCCTGATCCGCCGCACGTGCCCCATCCTTGCCCCCCCTCCGGCGCTGGCCGCCTCCGCCCTGATCCGCCGCTCGCGGCCCCTCCTCTCTCCGAGTCGCTACCCCTCCCCCCGCCGTCACCCCGTCGTCGCCCCTCCTCGCCCCCCTCTTTATTGCTAGGAACTTGTTCCGTTGTTGCCAACCGGTGGTTTCAGATATCAGTACTGAGGGGAAACTATCACTCTTCCAGACAAGTACCTTCAGGCGCCCCTGCTACAGAGATGACATCGGGATGGCAGCATTTTGTGGACTACTTGCTTCCAGCAGCATTGGTTACTAATTCTCTTTACTCATTGGCAGAGAATTGGGGAAGTGATTTCTCTTCTGTAGGTTCTGTCAAGAGTCTCGCGTCACTATTGATCGAGATGATCTCTATTCAGTAGGGAAGTGTAGATAAGTTAAATTTCAGGTACAAACCAGTGAAGTGTTTTGAGTAAAATCTTAGTACGACGGATGGAAGAGGAATGCTGGCTTTCTTAAGATGTTTCTGATTGGAGAATTAAAGGAAGTTTAGTTTGTTTATGGATATGGCATGGTTTTTAACGGAAAGTTTGGACAATTTCTTTTGTGGAAGATGAAGCTGGTGGCTGCTGGAGGTAGGCTTCCTTACAATCTAACATCTTTAGGAAATTTTCAGATATATAACAACATACACGGTAGGTATAAGCTAGCAAGTCAAAACCTTATCATGAAACAATCACTTATCGTTTTTCATTTCCTGGCATTTGGTGCTATTACATGTTCCTCTTGCCAGATAATAGAGGGTCAGCAGGGTGTTAAATTTCATGCAGATGGATCACTGTGTACTAATTGCTTGGGAATTCTTCTTTTGATGGATACTTGTTGTGTAATTTCTTTTTCACAGCGCACTATCCAGATAGTTTGTGCTAGCTGTGACTGTTTGGTGATCAATCCATGGGGATTTTGTTGATTGGAGCTGTTTGGCGTTGCTTTGGTCTTGTGTTGATATGCCTGGTCTTCGGCAGTATATAGCAATCCAGAACTGCATGCTGGTTTCCTCCTTTTTTAGGACCTGTGACTGCATTCTGTATTGAGAACCATCCTGCTAAATGCATATTACCTGTAGGTATTTGTGTTGTGTCTGCAACATGATAGCTTTAGTGGTACAAAACAGTCAAGCTGCCTCTTGTCCATTATAATTTTATGCACAGTTATTGCACATCTGTAATTCTGACCAAAATATGTCATGAGTTATTTATTATCCTTATTTTGAAACAATAACTTCATTTACTACCTGTTATGTGCTAATACAAGGAAGCAATACATTGATGCGAGCTGTTTGTTGGCAGCTGTAATAACCTGTGATATGTCAACACCATTCATATAAGCTTGACTGTTCATATGGTTAACTCTTTCTCTATTGCATGGTGCATTTTTGGATGCAAGTCTCTACCTTTTCTATTTTAGTTTATATTGCATAGAAGGGTCTTTCATAAACAATTTTCATGTTCTATTTTACACATGCCCATTTTTGTTTTGGAACTAATTTAAAAAATGTAGAAAACTAATACAATCTGCATTGACAGAACTCAATTAAAATTGATATGATGAAGCAGCATGAACTTCCACACCATGAAGTGCAGCAAGTAAGTTTTGTCACCATAGGCCTACTACTAATTTGTAATGTCAATTACTTTTACAGTTCTACTGAGTTGATTGTTTATTTGTAATCAGGTTATATGCTCATTGTGTGACAGTGAACAAGAGGTACTTGACTGAACTATTGCTGTTGCTTCATAACACACAAATATTTTTCATCTAGTGTCATCATGGTGCCTTTTACTTATCTGCTACCAGGTACGGCACGGATGCATGCGGATCAATTGTGGTGTATGCATGAAAGAATGTAAAGAAAATCTACAGATGTAGTGAAGATGAGAAAACTGATGAACTAGTAACTGCATATAGAAATCTTATAGATACCAACAATTTTAGGGGAAAATTGGGAAATTTTTTTCATGTGTGTTTGTACTTGTTTATATTCATGTATGATTTGGTTGTAAACTCCACTTGCTATTAAATAATATAATTACTTTTTTCTACATTTCAGTGTATTACTCTATTGTTGTGTGGTTTGTGATAGCGACAATGTGATTTTGCATACGAATCGGTTTGATTACAACGATGTGCAAAAATATTATTTTTACATAACAAAAAAGAACAAAGAGAAGACGTCTTTATTTTTGTCAAAATGTAAGCATACAATTTACCGTCTCTATAGTAATCAAGACAATGTGTAAGCATATCTATCAAAATGTCTCTACAAGTGTAAGCATGCAATTTACCGTCTCTATATAGCGTGTCAAATATTATATACATACTTACCAATACGTCTCTACAGTTTTTGACACGGTCCATGGGGAGACGTTTCTAGGACGCTTTACAAAAATGACTTAACAACCCTCTAGTGATGACTTAAAATGTCTTTAACTTATAAATAAGATGTCTCTACAAGGCATTTCTGTTGTAGTGACATTAGCGATCAATGGCAAGAGACCAGGATTACCCAAGAGAGCTAAGGTCCGTGCTATCGGAAAAGTCCGTGTTAGGCTACGTGGCTCAAGCAGGAAGCATATGAAAAACAAGGATCATGAAGAAGTGAGTTGGTGTATGTGGTATACCAAGTGATAAGGCCGATGCATATAGAGACTATTCAGGGAGTCCAAATGTGTGAAGACGTAATGACTAATCATTGGGCACTATAGGCTACGTGTCAAAGCATACAAAGATACTTTGATGTGAAGGTAAGAGTTCTTGGCTCATCAATTCTGTTAATTAATGATTTCATATATTGTGCGGTGCTACATGACTGTTTGCTTGTTGGTGTTGATTATAGGATTTTCGGAGCTATGTCATTATAAGGTGGATGGGACCAGGACTAAACTATGAGTGATTAGGTCCAAAGAGGTCAAAGGATCGAGACTAAGTTAGGAGAGCTGAGGTCCAGATTGATTAAGGTGCCACCAAAAGATGACTAAGACTAGCGGAGTGATGACAAACCTAGAAGACAAGAAACCAGAGCAAGAGCTACTGGTGGTGGACATGACGAGTAATGGCTAGGTGGATTGGGACTAAGCTCAGGGAAGAGTTGAGGTCTATAACGGTTAGGGAAGCTAGGTGCTATCATGGTGCATAGAGAGGCATGTGATGTGCCATTTGACTTTGGCTCATTTGTAAGCCATGATAGATCGATGGAATTTAGACATATGCGAGGTTTGGCAGCAAGTCATTTGGGTCACATGGAGTTGAATATGAAGCACGGGGTTGCTTCAAGGTGTTGGAAGTGCAAGGCTTTGTAGAAGGATGGTAGAGGGGTATTTTAGTAAATTATCTAATACCAAAAAGTGGTAGTGCACGAAACAACAGCAGTGACCTAAGTGGATTAGGTCAAGAAGTCTTCACGGAGGATATGGAATGATGAATTTAGGCTTTTGGAGTCAAGTGCAAGTCAAGCTTCGAGAAGTGTGTGTGTGTGTGTGTAAAACTTGGTATAGTGTTGGGTTAATCGGTTAGCCCATGTAAGAGAGGATGAAACCCAACTAGAGGTACTGATTAGAGTTTTTTTATAATCCTCCACTATATAAGAAGGGTTAGTTGAAAGAGTTAGGGTTAACACTCTAGGAAGCCAAGTGGATGAGAGTTAGGATTCTTGGAGTGTACTCTTGAGAGATGAGTTGTGGTTCTTATGCTTAAACTTTTTTGTGATCCTTATGCTTTGTGAGTGGCTAAGGAGTGGCTAATCCTTTGCTTTATGAATAGCTAGGGAATGGTTGTAAATATTCATTTTCATGTACCAATAGATATCCTAAATTCGTCTAAGTCTGTCTTCTTTGCTCAAGTATTGAAATGTTGATTTTGTTTGGTTTTTGGTATTTCCTTCTCCCCTCTCGATCTTGCTATGATTCATGATGAGTAAGAGGTCAAAATGTTTCTAGTTGATCAATCTCCCCCCATCTAGATTACTCATAAAACAAGATTCGTGATCAAACCTGGTTTTACTTGTTCTTGGCTCAATATGAGTTTGCGTGATCTAGATAGTTTTAGCCCTAATCCATAACTAGATTAGCTTGCTATGATATGTAAGAGCAGATCTAAATCATCCTCTTGATTAGAGACTCCTCAGGTAAGAACTAGCTTGGATTTTGAGTATTCTTGAGACTTATATTTGATTTTTTTAGTGTGTCTGATCCCAAGAACTTTGTGATTTTTTGTTGGTTTTGATTCCTAATGCCTCAAATAAGTCTTATTCAAAATTTAAGGATGTTTGGATGAGATTTGAGTAAGTTCTTGATATTTGAGTTTTGATCTGAGAGGTCTTTTTAGTATGGGAATAAGGGACTGGTCAAACTAGCTCTAGACATGTGATCAGACCAGGGTGATCAGTCAAGCTGGCCATAGACCAGCAGTTAGACTGCCCAGACCTGGTTAGACTAGTCTTAAGCTTGTTGTTAGACTGGCCTAGTGATGACTTGGATCGTTTTGTACTTTAGTTATTCCCTTGGCTATTTAGCTTCTGTGTGATGGTTGTTTCCCTATAACTATTGAAGTAAAGAAGTTTTTATATTCAAAGGGGGTTGATTTTGTTGAAGTTGAAAAGAGTCAAAGATTGTTAACCCCATCTGATCTCCACCTTCGGTCCTACATGTTGGCGTTCATCTCATGTTGTGATGACTCACAACAGTGGTTTTAATGCACGCCAAAGTTTAATAAGCTTTTTAGTGATACATTCCATTTGATTTGATTTTGACCCTGCTATTTTGAGCTTCTGGTTTCTCCAAAAGTTGAAACAAATGGGGCTATTTCTTGAAGTGAATTCTCCAAATAGTTTCTAGAGGCTAAAACCATATGCATTGTCTATGTCGGCGTCTTCGTCGTCTGTTACCATATCAAAAAGTTCAACTAAAAGATATCAGCCACAACCAAAAGGCATGTCTAGCTACATATTTAACTCAAGCAATTTATTGCTTTGCCCCAAAAGTGAGCTATTTACTAACTATCGAATTGACACGTGTAAGAAAGGATTTTGATACATGCAATCGTAGAGCGTTATCTTGCATGAGAAGACGAGTGTTAAAGTTTGTCACCTATCATTCAAAGTCGGAGCTTAATCTCTGGTTGGGTTGAATTAAGTGTTTCAGTTATATGTTTCCGAGGTTTTTCTTGATATAGCGCTTAATTAAAATCAATGAGAGAGATGTTTCCAAATTTCTTTCTCCATCTTACTTGTAAGTCGTTGGCATGGAGGGGTGACGTTACCCGAGGCCGTGGCGTGGGGACGCTTGGTTGGGTTGGGCTGGAATCCGATGTTCCGCCACACACCGAACATGGCCATCGTCGCCACCCATCTGCTCTTCTCTGGTCTAGCTCGCTCTCTCCGACAGGCCACGTGAAGGTTTGAATAAGTGGGTGAGGAATAATTGATTTTTTTAGTTGGGCAAGATTTAAATTTATATGTCTTTATGAGCTAGCAGTGTAGCATATATAGTTAAAAATTATGTAAAATAAATTTCACTTCTTACTTGTGAATCTTGGTTCATTAGAAAATTGCTTCTTATGATCATCCCCAAAGAGATCGCTAGGGATGAAAACGGATCGAATACGAATCGAATAGTCTCTAATACAAAAACGAATATTCTCGAATATGAATACAAATACAAATATACTCAAATATAGATATGAACATTCTTGAATACGAATATGAATATTCTCGAATACGGATTTTGTTTACCACATTCATGTTTCCTCGGATACAAATATCAGATAAAACGGATTATCTTTTACCATTTCCTATGCCTATAAATGGCATAGGTACTATATCATGGTGGTTACTGTAGCAAACCGACTTAGGTACTCTAGCATGTTGGTTACTATATACCACCGACCTAAATGCCAATGGTCCCATTCTTTTTAACTTATAGCTTATGGTTTACTCTAAACAAACAAATAAGATGGTTTCTTCGTCGCCTTTTAGAAATATTTTATCGAGATAGCCTTTCTAAAAATGGCTTATCGGTATTTGATTCGTTCGCATAAGCACTTGTGCTAGGGCTGTAAGCCATTAGCTGCAGCAAAAAAACCCCACCCTATATAAGGAGGGGTACTCTCTGTGTAGTGATGGGGATGGTATTTTGAGTTTAAGAAAAGCTCTAGAGGTTCTTGAGGTGTTTTGGAGCATATAAAAATTTAAGAGTTTCTACTTTTTTGTGTTCTTATGAGTTGTGTTAATTTGTAAGAATTGATCAGTTGAGATAAACCTCTTCATGCACTTGCTATTAAGTTAGTTGTGTGGATTAGCACTTTGTGAGGTTGGTGAGGTGATTGTGGTGGCAGTGTTCTTGCGCTTAATACAAGCTTTCTTCCTTGATCAAATCACGTTGTTTCTTTGAGTTACCTTCATCGTTACCATTGTTGACCATATGACCATTGTCAACATAAATCAGGCTAACCCTACAGGTTCGACCTAGTAAGGTCGACCTATATCATTTGAATTTTATTTCGAGAGGTCTAAAAATAGAGGATCGGCCAGACCGGCCCTAGACTTGTGGTCAGATTGGCCTCAATGGTTAGGCTGTCATTGCACTTGCGGTTAGACCAGGGTCATTGGTCAGACTGGCCAATTTATAGTGGCCTGATCGGTCTTCTGCTGTTGGTAACTAATTTTAATGCTTTATATCTCTATCCTTGTTTGGGAAAAAGTTTCACTAATCAGTACTGCTCTTCTGTGCAGTGTTACCACTGCTGGCAAGATGAGAGAGAGAGATGTTTCCTTTCCTTCCAGAAGAGAAGAGTGTACGCCTGTATGCAGTGGTGGAGCCAGGATTTATCGGAGCCTCAGGCCCAAAACTAAGGAGGACATAAGTCTATAACTAATATCAAATACTATCAGTACTGAGGTATAACAAAAGTACAATATAAATACATAATCAAAATAAAATTTGAATTCCATGTTGAACGATACGACAAAATAGATAAAACATAGCAAAAAGATGAATGTAACATACCACTAGCATGAGGTAATTTTTGCGTAATTAACAAAGATTTGGTTCATTTGAGCCTGTCATATCTTCATCAACAATAGTACGAAACCTAAACCTGCAAAGATAAAATTGCATATGTAAATCAGGGAAACAAGACCATAACATTATTTTTAATGCAAATTATGGAGTTTGATTGGAATTGGATTGCGATAGAAAATAAGATACCAATGTCTTGGTCCTCTTCATCATGTATTTCTAATTCTAGTATCGTAAAAATTTAAATAGCAAGTTAATTGATTGCTAGTAAGTATGATAAATATACCACACTAATAACACCGTATAACACTATCATGTATCATAGACTTCAAATCACACTATCACTCAAAGTCTCAATTAGACAGTCATACAAGTCGATCATAATTCACAGAAGCTCACCGGGAGATGGGAGAGCCAGCACCGGCGGACGGCGGTGAGCAGTGGGGCCATCGTCGCGGCGGACTGGCAGAAAGGAGGCGCCAGCGGCCCGGTGGAGTCGCGGAGAGCAGGCACTGAGGCGGGGGTTGGGGGGTGCCGCGCCGCCGCTGGCCGAGGCGGAGAGGAGGCGGGGAGCTCGACGAAGAGGAGGTGGGGGGCGGGAGGTGGCAAGCCGGCGACGCGGCATCACGAGCTCACGGGGGACGGGGGGCTCAACGGAGAGGAGGCGGGGGGCCGGGGGGCCGCTGGCCAAGGCGAAGAGGAGGCGGGGGGGGGGCTCGCGGAGAGGAGGCGGGGGGACGGGGGGCGGCACGTCGCTCGCGGAAGCGGAGAAGGCGAGAAGCGGTTGGAGGCGGCTGAAGGGTATGCCTCGGGCGGTCGAGCCGTTGCCCAACTGAAAATGCACTGTTAAAGGCCATTTTGATTTCTGATCCTCTGTTGCATAGGCACAGCGATTAGTGGTGTATGTTGCCATCGTACCATAGCATGGTAGATATGTATAGGATTGGATATAGTAAGTAATCAGAGGGATTCGTACTTGCGATAGTACTATGGTTACCATGCCAATACTACCACCAGCACTAGGCTAGTACTAACGCCAATCCTAGGATGGTAATATCATCTAAAATTGGATAGTAAGAATGAAAATTTGTAAACTTTCACAAACTCAAATATTAATTTAACATGATTGCCAATTATTCAACACATATGAACTAAATATATTCTCAATAGTTCTTCATTCTCTCCTTTGATAAACACATTGGTGATACCTCAAAAATGCAAATGAGAGTACAATCTAGTTGATATTTGAAAAGCAAGAAAAATTTATGAAAGAGAGCTTCACTTGGTCAATAAAATGCAAACAAGACTGAAAATGACCAAATGAGCAAGAAATGAGTGAAGCAACTAGATAGAGCAAATTTTCCACAAAAAGGTTCAACTTGACCAAGAATTGAAAAATATCACTCTAGATCCATACGAAAGAATAATTATCTACTTGATCTTGGTAATGGTGAGAAGAGAACTAACAATGATGATCATGTGTATGAGGAGGCATTTGCCATCGGCGGTGAGCATCCTGGGCCTGCTGTATAGCTTGGCGTCGATGCGCATCTGGATGTAGGAGCAGGTCGGTGGTGGTGCAAGGTGGAGGGCAATGCGGGCATCACAACCATTGGTCGTTGTGGAGGCGGCGAGCCCGGTGGAGCTGCTTGTTAGTGATGTGCCCAAGAAGCAATCATAAACAATTCGGAATTAAGGCTAAAAGGGATATTGATCCATATGGGATTAGGGTTCTAATGGGCCTACAACGTGAAAGCCCATTAGCATGCTCTATAAATATGTGGAGGTGGGGCTGCAGGAGACACACGACTATCCTGAAAACCCTAGCCGCCACCTCCCCTCGGCCGTATCCCGAAACCCTAGCCGGGCGCGCGGTGCTAGCACACCATCGCACGGCATTCCATCCCGAACGTGTGGACTCCGTGGAGGCACCGCTGCGGTTGCTGCTGTGCTGATCGGCGAGAGGCACAAGGCTATTGCTAGGACGTGAGGAGGAGACGTTCAGTTCGTGAAACGATCGACCGCTTCTTCTTCATCGACGCGCATCTACGTTGGACCGGGCTGCTCCAACTCTTCTTCCGTTGCGAAGCGCATATAGTGGTAACTATCCATGACTCCCTTACGCGCTTATTTTCTGGTTGAACGCGGTAGAAAATGAAATGTTGTAGCTAGCGTAGCCTACCCATTCTCCTACAGTGGTATCAGAGCAAAATTGCGTAGTATGTGGTCTGGATCATGCGCTTGTAGATGCACGGATTGATTAGATCAATCGGTCATAAGGGGTTGAAATAGGTATGAGTTGATAGCATCATGTGGCCAAAAAGATTAGTTTGTGCTCCTTCTTTGATGTACGCGTGACTTGCCCCTACCGGCTGGAATCACCATCGGGGCTAACTGCGCACATCATGTGGCCAAAAAGATTTGGGTTGATTTGATCAGCCTGATGAGATTTTCATAGCGATTTCATAGATGCGATCTATATAATTCCGTGAGGTTTTCCAACCGCTTCCTGCACCAGATCATGCATGGTAGGTGGTATCCCTCGACCTCATTAAAGGCTTGCCAAAATCAATGGGATTCAATGGCATCATAGTTGTTGTTGAAAAATTCTCACAATATGCCCATTTTATTGCATTACTCATCCTTTCACTGCCTTCCAAGTTGCTCAAGCTTATCTCCACAATGTTTTCAAAATGCATGGGTTGCCTCAATCTATTGTGTCTGGCCGAGATTGGATTTTTCAAAAGTGCACTTTGGAGAGAGCTATTCCTTCTGGTGTAGACTCAATTGAGGATGAGCTCGTCCTACCATCCATAGACGAATGAACAAACTGAGAGGGTCAACCAAAGTTTGGAGGAATACCTTCGTTGTTTTGTACATGCCTATCCTAGAAAGTGGTATGAATGGTTGTCCTTGGTAGAGTTTTGGTATAATACCTCTTCTCATTATACTCTCGGCAAATCACCTTTTGAAGTACTCTATAGATATGGTCCCCGTCACTTGTGGACAGTTCAGTCTGTGGTATACTGGACTTAGCAACATGGCTCATAGAACATGAATTGATGACAAATCTATTGCAGTAACATTTGAATAGAGATAGCCAATGCATGAAAACTCAGGCGGATGCTAAGGGGTTTGAATGGGTGTTTGTGGTTGGCGATTGGCTGTACCTGAAGTTTCAAATGTATGTCCAATATTCTATGGTGACTTGACCTAATCACAAACTTGCTTTTTGAAACTTTGGTCTGTTTTAGGTGGAGAAGAAGATAGGAGCTATGGCATACAAGCTCAAGCTCCCTCCGACATGCTAGATGTAGAGACCTAAATATGCAAATCCGAACTCTCTATGTATTTTGCACTAGTCCATGATCATGCTAGTGCATACAGTAAAAACATAGATGAAATTTCGACTACATCATGATTAACTAAGAAACAGACTCAATATTATTAATTATCACAGTAGCGACCTTATAGCTAATCTTACAAATAATAGCCAGAAAGGCTTTAGCAAAAGCTAGCAACAGAAAATGGAAATAAGCATAGTAGTCATTCGACATACCCACAAGCAATTGACTGGGGAACGAAGTCCTAATCCGCGAAGTCGTTGAAGAGACCACCTTCAAATTCCTCTATCTGAATGGCCCTTCTTCATCAAGTGAGCAAATATGGATATATCTATGAGTACATAGAGTACTCAACTAGTCGTTTGTAACAAGATGCAATATAATTATGTAAGGTTTACCAAATGATGGTTGAGTGGTTATTTTATAGAAAAACAACAGTTTAGGATAAATACTGCAAATAGATTGAAAGTGAACTTTGAAAATGATTAATGTTAGTGATGTGCCCAAGAGGCAATCATAAACAATTCAGAATTAAGACTAAAAGGGATATTGATCTATATGAGATTAGGGTTCTAATGGGCCTACAACGTGGAAGCCCATTAGCATGCGCTATAAATATGTGGAGGTGGGGCTGCAGGGGACACACGACTATCCTGAAAACCCTAGCCGCTATCTCCCCTCGGCCGTATCCCGAAACCCTAGCCGGGCGCGCGGTGCTAGCACACCAGTGCACGGCATTTCATCCCGAACGTGTGGACTCCGTGGAGGCGCCGCTGCGGTTGCTGCTGTGCTGATCGGCGAGAGGCGCAAGGCTATTGCTAGGACGCGAGGAGGAGACGTTCAATTCGTGAAACGATCGACCGCTTCTTCTTCATCGACGCGCATCTACGTTGGACTGGACTGCTCCAACTCTTCTTCCATTGCGAAGCGCATATAGTGGTAACTATCCATGAATCTCTTACGCGCATATTTTCTGGTTGAACGCGGTAGAAAATGAAATGTTGTAGCTAGCGTAGCCTACCCGTTCTCCTACAGTGGTATCAGAGCAAAACTGCGTAGTATGTGGTCTAGATCATGCGCTTGTAGATGCACGAATTGATTAGATCAATCGGTCATAAGGGGTTGAATAGGTATGAGTTGATAGCATCATGTGGCCGAAAAGATTAGTTCGAGCTCCTTCTTTAATATATGCGCGACTTGCCCCTACCGGCTGGAATCACCATCGGGGCTAATTGCGCGCACAATCAGTAGATCAAGCCAACAGATCGAGGCCTTGTGTTGCGGTCTTCTCAAGTATACCGATCGCGATGATCAATATGATTGTGCGGGACCGCCGTTGCGTACACGCATAGATTGTTATACAAAATACATTCATGTCAGGGCGGTAGAATACGTTCTGCGCTTAACTTGTTTTTGCAGGGAATGATGTGAATGGTATGGCATAGATGTATATGTGATGCATGTGTGTTTTAGCGGCCTGTGTGTCGTATTAATCACAGCTGGGTTAAGGCTGTTCTTTAATTGTATAACGACCTGCGTGTCGACTTGTGATGCTTGAGCTCCTCATGTAATTCATTTGCTAGCTATTAATTGTAATAGTTTAGTTCTTTACCATGGAGACTTCAAGCATGATGACAAAGAGAACAGGAAATATGGCGAAAGAGATCACCGTGGAACCATGACGATGGCGACCACTACGATTCAGAAGGCCATACCATTCACAGTATAATGTGATTATATGCATGTGATGTTTATTTTCTGTCATACTATTCTTTCATGCCATACCTATAGAGGATGTATTTTTATGACAGAATAGCTTCCCTCAGAAAAATTAAGAATTTAATTGATGCCCTTCCAATTGCTGCGCCTATAAGAATTACGATCATTGTTTGGTAGGTCTGCCAAAGCAGAGTACCATCAACTATCTTGATCTAATAGGGTGGATGTCGGACATCCACATGCATAGTGTTGGTTTACTTGACAAGGCTATCAAATTGGATTTGGGTCTTGGGGCATGATGTTGGGAGCCGGGGCATTGGATGCCACCCAACAAACAAGAGTCACATAAGATGTGATTAGCAAGCATTGCTTACCTACGTCACTAGGTTTCTAGCGGTGATGCCAAAGCTCACTAGAACATAGATGAATATGGATCTTAACCACTATATGTCGTTAGAGGGAAGACGATTACAAAACATATAGTGGGAGTGTCTTTTGTTAAATTGTTTAATGGAAGATCAAACATGAACATAGTGCTGAACTTTGCTTGTTTATTTTCTGTTGTAGATCATGGCTGCTTCTAGTAACAATTTTGGTTTTAACTTGCGATCTGTTCTTGAGAAAGAAAAACTCAATGGAACAAATTTTATTGATTGGTACCGTAACCTGAGAATTGTTCTCAGACAAGTAAAAAAGGAATACATTCTTGAGCAACCCTACCCCGATGAACTCCCTGAGGGTGCTAATGTTGCCACCCGCAAAGCTTATGAGAAGCACTGAAATGATTCACTCGACGTTAGCTGTCTCATGCTTGCTACCATGTCCTCTGAGCTTCAAAAGTATTATAAGAATGCAGATGCTCACAGTATGATTGAAGGACTGCGTGACTTGTTTGAGAACCAAGTTAGGATCGAGAGGTTTAATATTTCAAAGTCCTTGTTTGCGTGCAAGCTGGCGGAAGGTAGTCCAGTCGGTCCCCATGTGATCAAGATGATTGGTTACATTGAGAGCTTGGAGAAGCTTGGTTCTCCCCTTAATTCTGATCTGGCTACAGATGTTGTTCTCCAATCTCTCCCTTCGAGCTATGAGCAGTTCATTATGAATTTTCATATGCATAGCATGGATAAATCATTGACTGAATTGCATGGGATGCTTAAGACAGCAGAGGAAAGCATTAAGAAAAACAACAATCATGTGATGATGGTTCAGAGGGAGAATAAAAAGAGGAAGCGTTGGACACCCAAAGGCAAAGGCAAAGGAAATGTTCCTAATGAGCCCCCGAGCTATAAGTCAAAGCCAAATGGTAAGGTCAAATCTGGCCCTTCTCCTGATGATGAATGCTACCACTGCCATGTCAAGGGGCATTGGTCTAGGAATTGTAAGAAATACTTAGAGGATCTGAAAAAGAAGAAGGGAAGCGAGGCTTCTGCTTCAGGTATAAATGTTATAGAAATTAATCTTGCAATTTCTTCTATTGAATCTTGGGTATTTGATACCGGATCGATGATTCATACTTGCAAATCGTTGCAGGGTCTAAGAAGGACTAGAAGTTTTGCGAGAGGCGAGTTGGACGTGCGTGTCAGCAATGGAGCAAAGGTTGCTGTACTGGGTGTCGGCACTTATCACTTGTCATTACCTTCAGGATTAGTTTTGGAATTAAATAATTGTTATTACATTCTAGCATTGAGTAAGAACATTATCTCTTCTTCATGTTTGGAGGAAGATGATGGTTATGAGTTTGTAATAAAGAACAAATGTTGTTCTATTTATTTGAATGATATACTCTATGCACATTGTCCATTAATGAATGGGTTATATGTTCTTGATCTTGAGGATAAGCATGTCTATAATATTAATGCAAAGAGGCTGCGGCCTAATGATTTGAATCCCACTTTTATTTGGCATTGTCGCTTAGGTCATATAAATGAGAAACGCATAGAGAAGCTCCATAAAGATGGACTACTCAACTCATTTGATTTTGAATCATTTGAGACATGTGAGTCTTGTTTACTTGGCAAGATGACAAAGGCGTCTTTCACCGGTCATAGTGAGAGGGCAAGTGACTTGTTGGGACTTGTACATACCGATGTATGTGGACCAATGAGCTCAGTAGCCAGAGGTGGTTTTCAGTATTTCATTACTTTTACCGATAACTTTAGTAGATATGGATACATCTACTTAATGAGGCACAAGTCTGAATCGTTTGAAAAGTTCAAAGAATTTCAGAATGAAGTACAAAATCAAGTAGGCAAGACAATTAAAATTTTGCGATCTGATCGTGGAGGTGAATATTTGAGCCATGAATTTGGTGAATATCTAAAACAGTGTGGAATTGTTCCATAGCTGACTCCGCCTGGCATGCCTCAATGGAACGGGGTATTTGAATGGAGGAACCAGACCTTATTAGACATGGTTCGGTCTATGATGAACCAATCTGATCTTCTATTGTCCTTCTGGGGATATGCTCTAGAAACTGCTGCGTTTACACTAAACAGAGTTCCATCTAAATCTGTGGAAAAGACACCATACGAGAAATGGGCCAGGAAACATCCTGGATTGTCTTTTCTTAAGATATGGGGTTGTGAGACTTATGTGAAACGTTTGACGTCTGATAAGCTCCATCCTAAATCTTATAAATGCTTCTTTGTTGGGTATTCTAGAGAAACCAAAGGATATTATTTTTACAATCGAGAAGAAGGCAAAGTGTTTGTCGCTCGGAACGGTGTCTTTTTGGAAAAAGAGTTTCTTTCAAAGGGTGTTAGTGGGAGCAAGGTGCAGCTTGAAGAAATTCAAGAAACACCTGAAAATGTTTCAGCTCCTATTGAATCTCAACAGGATGTACAAGATGTTGTACAACCGGTTATTGAGACACCGCCCCTATGTAGGTCTACAAGGGCACGTCGCGCAACTGAAAAGTTCACGCTCCTAACCACGGGACAACGCGACATATTGTTGTTGGACAATGATGAGCCCAAGAGCTACGCGGAAGCAATGATGGGATCAGACTCTGAAAAATGGCTTGGAGCCATGAGGTCCGAAATAGAATCCATGCATAATAATCAAGTTTGGAACTTGGTGGATCCACCTGATGGTGTAAAAACTATTGAGTGTAAATGGGTTTTTAAGAAAAAGATAGACATGGATGGAAATGTTCACATCTATAAGGCACGATTGATGGCGAAAGTTTTCAAGCAAATTCAAGGTGTTGATTATGAGGAAACGTTTTCGCCCGTCGCTATGCTAAAGTCTATTCGGATCCTCCTAGCGATTGCTGCCTATTTCGACTACGAGATTTAGCAAATGGATGTCAAAACGGCTTTCCTAAATGGAAATCTAAGGGAGGATGTGTACATGACACAGCCTGAGGGTTTTGTTGATCCAAAAAATGCTGGGAGAATATGCAAGCTTAAGAAGTCCATTTATGGATTGAAGCAAGTATCTCGGAATTGGAATCTTCGTTTTGATGAAGTAATTAAAGGGTTTGACTTCATCAAGAATGAAGAAGAGCCTTGTGTTTACAAGAAGGTTAGTGGGAGCGCACTTATTTTTCTGGTCTTGTATGTAGATGACATATTATTGATCGGAAATGATATTCCAATGCTAGAAGCTGTGAAGTCTTCTTTGGGAAAAAGTTTCTCAATGAAAGATCTCGGAGAGGCAGCTTACATTTTGGGCATAAAGATCTATAGAGATAGATCGAAGAGGCTAATTGGATTAAGCCAAAGTACATACATTGACAAGGTATTAAAATGGTTCAATATGCAAGATTCCAAGAAAGGTTTCTTGCCTATGTCACATGGCATTAGTCTTAGCAAGACTCAGTGCGCTTCAACACTTGATGAGCAAGAGAAGATGAGTGCGATTCCGTATGCCTCAGCTATCGAATCCATCATGCATGCTATGCTTTGTACACGCCCAGATGTTTCATATGCTCTAAGTGTTACGAGTAGGTATCAATCTAGCCCTGGTCTAACTCACTGGGTGGCTGTAAAGAATATTCTTAAGTATTTTAGAAGGACTAAGGATATGTTCCTTATTTTTTTAGGTGAAGAAGAGCTCGTTGCAAAAGGTTACACCGATGCTAGCTTTCAAACTGACAAAGATGATAGCAGATCACAGTCTGGTTTTGTGTTCTGCCTCAATGGAGGGGCAGTGAGCTGGAAAAGTTCCAAGTAAGAGACGGTAGCTGATTCGACAACTGAGGCCGAGTATATTGCAGCTTCTGAAGCTGCAAAGGAAGCTGTTTGGATCAAAAAATTTGTTTTTGAGTTGGGTGTGATCCCTAGTATGTTCAGTCCAGTGGATCTCTATTGTGACAATAGTGGAGCCATTGCGCAAGCAAAGGAGCCTAAGTCACACCAAAAGTCCAAACATATACTTCGGCGCTATCACCTTATCCGTGAGATCATTGATAGAGGTGAAGTAAAGATTTGCAAGGTGCATACGGATTTGAATGTTGCTGATCCATTGACGAAGCCTCTCCCACAACCAAAGCATGAGGCACACACGAGTGCAATGGGTATTAGATACTTATATGATTGACTCTAGTGTGAGTGGGAGATGATTGTATGAAGTCTATGTTTATGAAATTTTGAATAAGGTGTTATTTGGTTCCTTGAATAATGATTGTATGCATTGATTGGTAAGTATGCGACTTGTTCGTGAAACTCTTTATTTTATTTAATTTTATTCTAAAAATCCCTAATCTTATGTTATTACGTGAGACAACAATGATTTATGGACTAGCATATGTATTGATTGATGATCATATTTCACGGATCATGGATATAGGAATATCAAATCAATAATGTGGATACATGTTAGAGAATATGGTGTTGGATTGACCCACTCCGAGACGTTGCTGGGATTGTTATGTTAATATGTGCTATCAAGCGATCTCGAGTGGTATACCTACTGGATCCTTCGACCTGAAATCGCCATTGTTTCTCACTATGTGTAGTGGTGCGCTTTGGGGCTGCCAAACACTACTCCGTAACTGGGTAGCTATAAAAGTGGTCTTTAGGTGTATCATGAAACATGGAATGGGATGTGAGCGGATTAAGATGGAATTTGCCCCTCCTACATAACAGGAGAGATATCTCTTGGCCCCTCGATGTGGTTGGATTAGAGAAGTGCATAGCCATGCCAAGGTGATTAAAGATTTAATCACAATGTGACTAAAGAGTTAGTCATGAGTTGTAATCCACCACAAGATCGAATGAATGGTTGAGCTATCACAAGGGTGGCACGAATCTCGCCTTAAGTTCGACTAGTATCGTGTGGCAAAGGGATCCAAGTGTGTGTATATCAAGATTTAGCCGATATGATCTTTATGTGTATTCAGGAGTCAATATGCCCTGCTAGGTGCCACTATTGACTTTTGGCTTGAAAAGGGTTTTGGGTCATGATCACATACACATGAACCTAACGGGTCACACACTTAAGGGGTTGGAATTGGAAAGCTTGCCTATATGATTGTCTCTAGTGCAAGTGGGAGATTGTTAGTGATGTGCCCAAGAGGCAATCATAAACAATTCAGAATTAAGGCTAAAAGGGATATTGATCCATATGGGATTAGGGTTCTAATGGGCCTACAACGTGGAAGCCTATTAACATGCTCTATAAATATGTGGAGGTGAGGCTGTAGGGGACACACGACTATCCTGAAAACCCTAGCTACCACCTCCTCTCGGCCGTATCCTGAAACCCTAGCCGGGTGCGCGGTGCTAGCACGCCAGCGCACAGCATTCCATCCCGAACATGTGGACTCCGTGGAGGCGCCGCTGCGGTTGCTGCTGTGCTGATCAACGAGAGGCGCAAGGCTATTGCTAGGACGCGAGGAGGAGACGTTCAGTTCGTGAAACGATCGACCGCTTCTTCTTCATCGACGCGCATCTACGTTGGACTGAGCTGCTCCAACTCTTCTTCCGCTGCAAAGCACATATAGTGATAATTATCCATGACTCCCTTACGTGTATATTTTCTGGTTGAACGCGGTAGAAAATGAAATGTTGTAGCTAGCGTAGCCTACCCGTTCTCCTACACTGCTCGTGTCCTATCCCATGAGAGGACGCTGGGTCGCAGACTATTGGCGGCGGCGAGATGGACCGAGGACGATGGCAGGGCTGCGATACGGCGATGGCAGTTGCGGCCATGCTGGAAATTTGAGACCAACGATGGGCTCTGGTGGTTCTTGGTCCTGGTACAGAGGAACCACCAAAGTTTATGGTGGATGATGGCCTGAAGGTGTGCTCGGCAACGTGAGTGTATGTTTTGGGTTTATTATAGGTGGAAACGAGTGAACACGTGTTGTATATGAGTCATAATTGGACAGCCTACAAGTAGCATCAGATTCGGAGTTAGAATTTGTGTCGGATATGTTTCGAATCATCTGTTGTTCGGTTAGTGAGGAGACGAACCTATTCAAGTGTGTCATTCAGTCACTGTATTTTTAAAAATACATGTCTAGGTCAATGGTATGACATATGTGAGTCATTAGCTCATCTTAGTTGCCCATGCAAACAAATTTCATACATTTGGCATGCGATGTCAGTACACTTTAGGGTGGATGCGCACATTTTAAGGAAACCCCTGTGCAATGTTTTTTTTTCTCCTTTGACTGTGTCACTGTGTGTAGCATCCCAAAAATTTGGATGTTCAAAAATGTGAAATTTTTAAAACTTTTCATTTGCATTTGGTTGACATTCAAATTTCTCATGGAATTTTATTTGGATTTTTTAAATTTCGTGCTACGCAAATTAATGATAGGGAATAATTCCCAAATGCAAAGTGACAATAATAATAATAAAAGGAAGAAAAATCTGAAACAATTAACTGCAAAGTTAAAAATCTGAGAGCTTAACATTTGTAGGCTAAAGCTAGAATTTTAATTTGTGACATGAAAATTTAATCTGAGAATAAAATGTTGAACTCAACAAACTGTTGGCAACTGAAATCTAAATTAAAAAAATTTAATTGCAAAACCCTATCCAAATACTATTTAAAAACAAAACAGAAATTTTGGACCGAAAGTTTAGTTTGAAAATTTAATTAAAAATACCATGTTCCTCAAATGATTAGCAAGAGAAAATTTAAATGATGTTATGTGAGGTCCAAAAACCTGAGAACCTAAACTCAAAATTAATTCGGTAGCGCAAAACCTAAATGCAAACTTAACTCGTTAACGCAAGACCTAAGTTATCTGACAAGCGAATGTAAAGTTCAAAGCCGTAAACAAAAAGTTGAAAGTGAATTGTTGAATCAGGCAACCCACTTCTCATTTCTTTTCTCTTGGGCCCACTGTTCAGCCACTACCATTTTTCTTCCCTTCTTCTTTTACCCCCTCTCCCATTGTCTGTTGCTTGGCCAGTCGGTTGCACCGCCTGCCACACCCTAGCCCTTCACGCTTGCTTTGCCCTCCCCCCAACGCCGAGCTGCATCCAATGTCCTGTGCGAGCGCCGCCTGCACTCAGCGTGCCATGCCAATCCGCGCCCCGGCTCGGCCTCACGCCGTGCCCCTGCACGCACGACCATGCCACGACCGCTGTGCGCCCACAAACCAACAACCCGTTGCAATCCTTGACTGCCAAGCCTGCAGCCGCAATTCTCGACCATACCCTGTCCTTAGCGGCCTCGATGCCCGGGCAGTGACCGGAGACTACGCTACGACCACGCCATCGCCCATGCCCTGCTCTGCCTCCGGCCTAGGCACACCTACATGAGCCGTCGAAGATCACGTCACGCCAATTCCGCTGCGAAATTTGGATATTACTAGTACTGCATGGCGATGAAATTCTAAAAATAACATCCTACGTGAAACAATTTCACTTCTAACCTCCGTTCCGACCACACGACCTCCGGACGGCCGACACGTACGTAGTCGTGCGGTCCGACACCGCACGACCGAGCTACAGTCGAGACGTGCGGTCCCGGACCGCACGACTGCACTATAGCACGCGGTGTGCGGTGCTGGACCGCATGACTGCACTGTGCTGCGCTGTTGTGCGATGCTCACGAGCGCATGTCTGCTCTGCCGACCGCACGTCCATCCCACCGAAAGCAGCGACCGCGCGCTGGCCCGCTCGCACACGCGTTGCATCTGCAGCACATTTGCATGACCCCCTCTCCGTTTCAGCACACACACTTAAAAGCTCAAACAATAGCGCGAGGGAGGGAGAAGAAGCTCATTTGCTCATTTGCAGTTGGAGTTCAGCCAGAGCGAGGGAGGCAGTGAAGGGAAGTGAGTGAAAACACGTAGTTTCGACTTGTTTTCGTTTAGATTCAGGGGATTTGGCAAGTACAAAAGTTGTAGATCGCCTCATGAGCTTCAAAAAAAAAGGTAAGTCTTCTGCACGTGCAACTAAATTTTTATGTATGTCGTTAGTCCATAATTAAGCGAACCGTATTTTGTTAATGTTATTTTATGTCAATCTTTGATACGCTATATATTTGTAGCAAATCTTTCATATGTTACGCATAATGTATTGTAGTGTATGTAATGTTGTGCTTTGTTTTTTGTGAACATATGTATTGTAATGTAGTTTCATTTTGTGGAAAAATATGAACTTGTGTATTTATGTTAGAGTATTTGTAGGTGATAACAATAGTAGCAGAATTAGAAACATACAATTAGTACGCTTACGGAAGCACTAGATATAGTACGGTAGGTGGTACAAATAAATTGGAAATAAATTTGGTACATTAGAATTAAAATACAATAACAGTAATACAATGTATAGTGTAATTAAATAAAGCATGTATTAGTAATTGGTTTTTTGCATTAATTGAGAAAAACATGCAATACAAAGTAGTAGTGAAAATAAAAACTAAAATATAGATTGAGAACTAAAAATATTACTAATTGATATTGCAGGTCATAGGAAGAGGTACAAAATTAGCATAAAAATCTTAAAGTGCGGATTTGGCAAGTACAAAAATTGTAGATCGCCTTGTGAGCTTCAAGAAGAGGTAAGTCTTGTGCCCATCCAACTATATTTTTATGTATGTCATTACTCCATAATTAAGCAAACCGTCTTTTGTTAATGTTATTTTATGTTAATCTTTGATACGCTATGTATTTATAGCAAATCTTCCACATGTTAGGCATGATGTATTGTAGTGTATGTAATGTTGTACTTTATTTTTAGTGAACATATGTATTGAGTCCTCATGTTTTTTGTGAACAAACGTTATGTTAGGCACGATGTATTTTTTCATATGTAATGTTGTTTCCTTTTGTGAGAAAATATGAAATTGTAGATGTGTAGACGTTGAGAAAGTACATATTTATGTTAGAGCATTTGTAGGTGATAACAATAGTAGCAGGATTAGAAATATACAATTAGTACGCTTAGGGAAGCACTAGATACAATGCGGTAGGTGGTAAAAATAAATTAGAAATAAATTTGGTACATTACAATTAAAATACAATAACAGTAATACAATGTATAGTACAATTAAATAAAGCATGTATTAAGTAAAAGTTAGAAAAGAAATATACAAAAATTAGTAATTGTTTTTTTTGCATTAATTGGGAAAAACATGCAATATAAAGTAGTGAAAATAAAAACTAAAATATAGATTGAGAGCTAAAAATATTACTAATCGATATTGTAGGTTATAGGAAGAGGTACAAAATTAACATGTAAATCTTAAAGTGCGGTAGTGGGTGTTTGATGGTACGATTATTGCATGTTATGTACTAAGATGGTTGATTATGCCCTTATGTTAGGTACAGCATAGCTGATATTCAAGACTTGTTCGTATTCTACGGGAGTGGTCTCGTACGTGACGGGCCGTATGGGGCGGACCTGTCAAATTTGTGACCGGAGAGTGATCCGGGCACCCGGTCTGAACACCATGAGCTTGTCTGAGCTACGGAGGTGTGTCTGTTCGATGTTCAATCGGTACACCGCAAGAAAGAAGTTACGGATCGAGGCAGTCTATGCCTCAATGGTGGGTGATGCAGTGGAGAGCATGTGGCAACTTCTGAAGGTGACCAATGATGCATCATGAGCCAATGATGCATCATGGGCCAACTTCTGAAGGTCGTGTGCAACCCTGATGCTACGATATATGCCAAGCCAATGGTGTATGTCAAGTTCATGGAGAGGACAGAATCATCTGGCATGGTTGGTTCTGATGCCGCTGGTAGAGATGTAGTGCCTGGGTTCTTCTCCGGCGGTCATGAAGATGCTTCTGCGGGAGAACATGTGGGCGAGGAAGTGGGTGATGAAGACCTCAGGAGGCGTGAGGACAATTTCCAGGCCAACGAAGGTATGGGGGAGAGGTGGTGGGCCGCCCGTATTGACTATCATGAGTACCTTGCGGACCACGTGAAAGAAGTGGGGAGCGAGGAGGACGAGAATGTGGAAACAGGTAGTTCTAGAGAGGACGACGATGGCGAAGGCGAAGCTACAATTGGAGGGGTGGTAGGTGGTGTTGTGACCACCGACGTTGCGTATATGTCATCCAGACTAGACAAAAACACAGCGGCATCCCTAGTTCTGCCACAGGCGGAGGAGGCAGAATGGGGGTTCAGCGAGGCCACACTCATTTTGTTGCAGTGGTTCCGTAATAAGAGTGCTGCCCAACAGACTATTGCTAGATACGCCGTGAACATTAGCCGAACGTATCGGGTGAACAGATCAAACCCGGACACGTATATTGTGAAGTGTGTCGATGGGTCCTGTCTTGGCAAAGTTCGTGCACAGCGGTTCAAGGGCGCTGGCACGAGTTCCGGATAATAGTGCTGCATGATCACAGTTGCGAGCTTACGGGGCCAATACATAGGCACCGCAACATGACATCATCGTATGTTGTGGAGCTGGTGAGCCACCTCATCGTGGCAGTTGTGTCCATTTCTCTGAAGGTTCTAATAGCAGAGGTAGCAAATATGGTGGGGTTTGAAGTCAGCTACAAGAAGTATGATGGACGAAACGAAAGGTGCTGCACCGTATGTTTGGGACTTACGAGGAGGCATACGACCTAGTCCCAAGAATGCTGCAGCAAATTGCAGAATCAAACCCAAACACGTACATTAACAGGTAGGAGAGGGTTCATCCTACGGAGGGCCCGAATTATTTTATTCTTGATAGAGTGTTCTGGGCCTTCCATCAGGCGATCCAAGGGTTCAGGTGGTGCCGTTTAGTGCTAACGATGGACGGAACGTTCCTATCTGGCAAGTACAAGGGTACTATCTTCACCGTAGTTGCAGCTGACGCAAATGACCAGTTACTCCTAATGGCATTTGCAATTGTGGAGAATGAGAATACAGAGAGTTGGCTTTAGTTCTTTGGCAATGTGAGTCTGGCCATAGTGCAAGATCGCCCCGAAGTGTGTGTCATCTCAGACCACAATGCAGGCTTGCTGTCTGCATTGCGAACGATGCAGAATGGGACGCAGCCCCCTTCTAGTGGAATGATCTGAAGAACCGTTGGTGCATGAGGCATCTTGCAGCGAACTTTCACAGAAGGTTCCATAGCAAGGACCTAATGAAGATGTTCAAGAAGCTATGTATGCAGAACCAGAAGCGGAAGTTTGAGACCTTGTGGAGGCAGCTCGATTAGGAAGCTAGCAAGCATGTCCAGACAGAAGTTAGGTCCGTGGAGGGAGGCTCCACAAGAGTTGAGGTGTTCACAATGGGTTCAATCCAATGCACCTGACTTGGAGATGGTGTCTTTGTTACATGACACCAGTGGGGCAAGGTATGGAATCATGACAACCAACATGTCCAAGGTTTACAACGGTGTCTTGAAGGGCGTCAGATCCCTACCGATCATGACAATCGTGGATGAGAGTTGGAACCGTACTGTCGGGTACTTTTTGAATAGAGCCATGATGGCGAAGAAGCACTTGGACGAAAACAAACAATACTCTGAGGTAATGTAAGCCTACATGGACAAGAAGATGGAAAATGGTCGTTCTCACATTGCTCAAACCATGGATGGCTTAAGGAAAAAGCTCGAGATCCGCCTCAGGTAGAAGTATGTCATGGGTCACATTAGAGGGGATCGCAAGCAGGTATGCACGATAGATAAGAAAGCATCTTGCACCTGCAACAAGCTTTAGCTTCTGCACAAGCCATGCTCGCATGTGTACGAGGCCTGCGTGGTATGGCAGCAGGCGTCGACGCAGTATATCTCAAAGTACTACGACATGCATCACTTGTATGCAACCTGGAGTGCAGAGTTCCATTCCTATAGGGTAGACATGCACTACAAGGAATTATGGCCAGGGGAGGTAAAGTGGGTGCCCAATGATGCCATGGCATCCGCAATGACATGGATGACAGCCAGCGTGGGGATCTGTCGGGACCCGGAACAACATTCCTAGTCCCTCTGTGTAAATCGCACTATCCCATGAAAAACTACTGCACACAGGGTAAACAGTGACGTGTATCACGCAAAATCACCACAATTATATTAAGCAAACTTACGGCCTTATGGCCAAGACTTACAATAAAATGGCTCGAGGCCAACTGAAAATAAAAGCTGCGGAAAAAATAGTAAAGGTAGCAGTGCATCCCATCCAGCCTCCCACAGACGAATGGCTGTAAGACGCGTCCTATTCGCTGAAGTAGTCCTCACCGTCGTAGTCGTCGTCGAAGTCTGGCAATAGATTTTAGCAAGGTGAGTACTTTAAAGTACTCCATAAGTCACACCGGGAATTATAATAGAGGGATGCATGCATAATGGATTTCAAAAGAGAGTTTAATAGGGTAAATGTGCGGAAAAGCAATACTAAATTTTAAATACAATAACGTAAGTACAAAAGCCGAATTTTAATACCTCATAAGAAACAATATTTAACAAAGTAATATCGTTAGTGTAGGCTCCAACCTACGCTAACCTAACCTCGGGTATCCCACCCGGACCATTTTCCAAAACACTATTATTTGTCAAGCCAAGTTTTATAAAATCAAGTCTAATCTATGAATATTCTACTCAGCATGTCCATAACCGTGGACACGGCTATCCAGGATAGGTTAAAACTCTGCAGAAGTGTACAACTTTACCCACAAATCGTGTCCTCCCGCTTAAGCCACGCGATGTACACACTGCCTTTGGTGTGCGACGGGGAGTTCACGACAAGGCTGTTCCAATGATCCATAGCCAAAACAGTCACGCCACTACTAAGGTTTCACCACAACTCGAATCCATGAATTGGAGCCCCCTCTGGTGCCATGTGAGACTTCTCGCGGCCTACGCCACACTCACATTCAGCCAATAGCGAAACTATATTTGGAATTTCACAAATTACTTAGCGAGGTCCGTCCCATATCGGACTTGTGGTAGTACGAAGTGACTTCGTAAAAATGGTTCACAGAAACGGTCCTTAATCGACTTAAGCTTAATCCACATACCCACATGCACGACAATCAACTACGTGTCACCGAACACGAAGCATGCCGGTACCCCACCACCTAACCAATAGCCTGAGTCCAAATCATAATTTTCTATTTTCAGTTTTGAAACATTACATAGACTATCCTCGACTCTCCGAAGTCACGAACTCATTTAAAAGAACCGTCATTTCATGTGAAATATCTGATCCTACTTAAAATCATACTAAGCCAGGCTAAGCAATTCTATAAAGTTTTCTAGTCAATACTACAGTACCAACTAGTTTTCAACTAGGGTGACAAGGTGTATGAATTCAAGATTCAAATTGGCTATAATCAAAGGATCATTGGGATAACTAAAATTTGAATCAATTTTAAATTACGTTTGAATAAAGTACGCATGCATATACAGTAAAACAATATAAATAAATTTAAAATAATAGGGTCAACATAGTCAAAGGTGTGACTTGCCTTGCTCGAAGTGCTGCTATGAATCGTCGTCGAAATCGAACTCTCCGGACTCGTCAAAATCTAACACGAAGATTCAAATTCAAATTCAAAATTCAAATAAAATTCAAAAATTCAAAAGAGTTACGGAAATGAAAAGTTCAGGATTTTAGAAAAAATTAGAAATTTGAATGGGTCAATTTGGAGCTAAAATGAAGAAGTTATGGCTTTCCAAAGTTTTAATACAAATTAAAAGAAAAATATCCATTTTCTGAAATTATTTTTAAACCGAAAATGAATTATGACATCAGCCGAGAATCATTTTTGCGAAGAAAATCCTGAATTATGATGTCAGCAAGCCATTTAATCGGATTAATTAAAAACAAAGGGCTGACTTGGCGCAAATGGGTGACGTCAGCAAGCCATTTAATCGGATTAATTGTGCATTGGCACGTGAGAGAAAATCAGAAGAAACCGAAGCTTTTAAAAACCTCGGTTAGCGGCGTTAAAGGCGGGAGGGCTGGCTCGGGGAGGAAGAAGATGGCGGGGACGACAGCCTGACAAGTGGGCCCCGCTTATCGGCGAGACAGGAAAAGGGAGAAGGGAGAGGGCGACGGCTTGGATTGAAACATGTGGCACTTGGGAAGAATAGGGGCCGACGGATTGAAAGTGAAGGGGTAAGTGAATGGGAACGGTCAGGATCCGATCGGACAATAGGGGTTAAATCTGAGCCGATCGAGTGCAATAAGTGGTAGGGGCGGTTGGGATTTAATCCGGCAATGGTGGAAGGTCCAGATCACACTGCGTGTCAGCCAGAGAGAAGGGGGGTGGCCGAAGAGGTAAGTTGGCATGGGCGTCGAGGATTAGATCCGGCGGGGGTGGAGTGGCTCGGATTGCGACACATGTAGCCCAGAGAGAGGGGAAAGGTGGGGGAGAGGGGTTAAGTGAGGACGGATGGTGGAGATCTGATCCGGTGGCAGGGACTTGATCTGGTGGCGCCACGTGTCAGCTCAAAAGGGTTTTCCGATTTTAAATCTTCTTTTTGGTTTTACAGAAATGCAAAAAGGCTTTAGAAAGCTCGAAAAAATACCAAACAAATTTTGAAAATTCCAAAAAAAAATTCAGAGAACCTTCTGGAACTAATTTAGATTTAATAAAAATATTTTCAACCTAGTTTGATAATTAGATTTTGCAAAAACACAATTTAATATTAGGAGGAGAGTTTAAATCTTTATAAATTCTTGAAAAATCATTATAAATACATACTTGTCTTTGGAAAATATAATGCACTTATTTTGACTTTGCCAAAATGAAATAAATTTATTTTGGCGTTTATAAAAAATGAAAATTTTAACTTCTTTCATTTCAAGACTTGAAATAAAAACCAGAAAAAGCAATTAAATTCCAGAACATAACTTAAATAAGAGAAATAAATTTTTGGGATGTTACAAATCTACCCCCCTTAAAAGAAATCTCACCCTCGAGATTTGCTCTGGCTAGCAAAAGAGATGGCGATGGCTGGCCTTCAGATTCTCTTCTCGCTCCCAGGTGGTTTCGTCTTCGGTGTGGTTGCTCCACTGAACCTTGCAGAATCTAATGGTCTTCCTTCTTGTCTGACGCTCTGCTATCTCGAGGATCTTAATCGGCTGCTCCTGATAGGTGAGATCGTCTTGAAGGTCCAAGGTTTCCAATGCAGCTTGCTCTGTGGTGACTCGGAGGCACTTTTTCAGCTAAGAGACATGAAAGACATTGTGCACTCCTAACATACTTGGCGGTAACTCCAACTGATAAGCAACTTCGCCTCTTCAGTTTAGAATTTTGAAGGGTCCCACATATCTTGGTGCGAGTTTTCCCCTGACCTGAAATCTCTTGACTCCTCTCAATGGGGATACTCTGAGATAGACGTAATGCCCGACCTCAAAGGTCAAGTCTCGTTGACGGTTGTCCGCATAACTCTTTTGTCGAGATTGGGCTATCTTCAGTCTGTCCTTGATCTTTTGCACTTTATCTTTGGTATCCTGAAGTAGGTTTGGACCGGCTTGTTGAGATTCTCCTTGCTGTTCCCAAAGCAAGGGTGTCCTGCACTTCCTGCCATACAAGGTTTCGAAGGGTGCCATCTGCAGACTGGCTTGGTAGCTATTATTGTACAAAAACTCTGCATAGGGCAATGAACGGTCCCAACTGTTTCTGAAGTCCAGGGTACAAGCTCTTAACATATCCTCGGGTACTTGGTTTACCCTTTCTGTTTGACCATCGTCTGGGAATGGTAAGCTGTACTGAAACTGAGCTTACTCCCCAACTCTTCATGCAGTTTCTGCCAAAATCTAGAAGTGAATTGGCTGCCTCGATCTGATACTATTTTCTTGGGAACCCGTGTAAACTCATAATCCGAGACATGTACAACTCAGCTAACTTACTCCTAGAGTAAGTAGTCTTGACGGGTATAAAGTGAGCTACCTTTGTCAATCGATCGATGATTACCCAAATCGAATCATAACCCGATTGGGTCCTCGGAAGTCCGGTTATGAAATCCATACCGATTTCTTTCCACTTCCAATCTGGTATTGGCAAAGGTTGCAAAAGCCCAGTGGGTCTCTGATGTTCTGCCTTGACTCTTTGATAGGTGTCACATGCTTCAATAAATTCTGCTATCTCCTTCATACTGACCCACAAGTATCTTTCCCTCAGGTCCCAGTACATCTTGGTACGACCTGGGTGAATGGAGTATAGGGTGTCATGAGCTTTTTTGAGAATTAGGGTTTTGATTTCTTGATTATTCGGCATGCAGATAAGGTTTTTGAACCAAACAGTGCCATGTTCATCCTCACTGAATCCTGGTGCTTTGCCTCTTCTCATATTCTTTCTTATTTCCTGAATGTCCTTGTCAACCTTCTGAGCCTCTTTGATCAGGTTGGATTTCCAAAGTGGCGAGAATGCTCGGATTCACCAGATTCAGACTTAGACGGGCGACTCCCTCCTGAAGTCAGGTCTAGTCTTCCGCCGATAACACCACATTCGCATAAGATTTCCTGCTCAAGGCATCGGCCACCACATTCGCTTTTCTGTAACATCCCAAAAATTTTATTCCTTTTATTAAAATGTTTATTGGATTTTCCCTGGATTTTATTCCAAGTCCTGATTTGAGAAAATTAAAAACTTTAATTTATAGAAGCCAAATTGAACTTGTTGCATTTCATGAAGGTCAAATAAATATATTTCATTTTCCTAAACTCAATTCTATAATTACTTAAATTTCAGAAATTTATAAAGAATTAAAAACATCCTCTTTTAAGTCAAATTGTGCGTTTGCAAAATATAAATTTCCAAATGGGTTGAAATTATTTTATTAAATCTCAAATAGTCCCAGAAGGTTCTCTGAATTTTTCTGGATTTTTTCAAAATTTATTTGATATTTTGCTGAGTATTTTAAAGCCTTCAACTCATTGCTGAAAATCAAAAGAATTAAAAACCCAAAACCTCTTCCGGGGCCGACACTTGTCGCCCATCGGGCCGAACCCGCGCTGCCGGATCCTTTCCCCGCCGTCCGATTCAACTTACCGTTTCATCCCGCCTTCCCCTTCGCTCCTGCCGACACGTGGCGAGATTGGGACCATTCACCCTTGTCGGATTTCATCCCGCCCGTCCGCAGCCACTTACCCCTCCACCCGAAACCCCAACGGCTCAGATCAAATCTCTTTTGTCGGATGAGATCTTGGCCGCCCCTCCTCACTTACCCCTTCACTTAACATCAGCGGCTCAGGTCCCTCCCGTGCGCCACGCGTCGCGAATCCTGCCACTGCCCTCGCTCCTTCTCTTTTCTTTCTCTCGCTGACCAGTGGGCCCTCCTTGTCAGCTCCGTCTTCCCCGCCCCCCTTCCTTTCTTCCCTGCGCAATCGCCGCCCGTTGCCGCCATTGAAGCCGAAACCGAAGCTTTAACCCTCCACTGCGTCCGTTGCAGGCATAATTCTCCCCAATTACACCCTCCTTCACCGTCGCATTGAGCTTTCCGTCCGTTCCCACTCCGGCGAGATGTGCGCGACCGTTACTCCCCTCCCCAGCCTATAAAAGGGACACCCCGAGGTCCCTTGTAACATCTTGATTTTCTGCAGTTTTTAAAGCCAGGATCTCAAAAATAAATTTTCTGGAATTTTTGAAAATTAATTCAAGCTTCAAATGATTTTTAGAATTTTAAATGATTTTAGATGATTAAAATAAAACATTACCCTAAGTTGAAAATATTTTATTTGAGTTCTCCTGGTCTCAAGGAATTTTCTGGTATTTTTGGTGAATTTTTGGGATTTATTTGCTATTTTCCAGAGCTTGTTGAAGTTATTTGAATTATCTGGAATAAAGAAAATCGGGGAAATTTACTCAGCCGTCGGATCTCCTCTCCCTCCGCGTGGCGCCCGATCCCGCGCCTTCCCCCTTTCGGCCCGCTCACCCCGCGCCACGCGTCGCCACGCGCGCGCTCCCGCTGCCGCCTCCCCGCAGCCGCACTCGCGGCCGCCCGATCAGCCGCCCACCGCCACGTGGAGCCTGATCCCGCGCCCCTCGCCGCACACCCGCTCCCGCCCGCGCTCGGCCGCCCGATCGACTCGCTCGCCATGCGGCAGCACCAGCTGATCGCGCCCGCGTCCTCGCTTGGCCGTCCGATTGCCCGTCCCGCGCTGTGGCTCCATCTCCACCGTCCATTCCTTGCGCTCGCCCAAACCCTAACCCTAATCGCTCCGAGTGGGCGGGGTGATAGGGCGCTGTGCGACTTCGGCTGCGTCGACCTCATCTTGCGTGCGGGCTGTGAGAAGATTTTTCCTGCGGAGTCGGGCCAGGCAGAGTGGGAGCCCGGTTGGACGAGGTGGTGGTTCTACCATCCCGTGGCGAGTGGTAGCGGCCTTGAGTGTTCGGGGCGGCCAGTTGTGGTCAACCCCGCGCCCGACACCCCGCTAGGTGCTAAAGACGAGCGGATAGTACGGAGGCTTGTGGGGATCACCGCCCGCTTCAATGTGCGCGACCTCATGGAGCAGCTTGTCATGTATGGCGCGGCACCCCTTGCTGACGGGTGGCGCCTTGCTCCTGGGAAGCTTCGACGTGACAATGTACGCCCGGGTGTGTGCACACTGCCGAGACCACCGACCGCTGTAAGTGTCGGGGCTCGGCTTTTTATGCGAGGTACTGAGCATGTTGTGTTAACTTCCCCTTGGCCACTCGCAGGGGTGTCTCTGGAGGACGCGGAGCGCACGGTGGGCGCAGTTCTCGGGCCTTATACGGCGGGGAACACGCCTTGCGTGTGTGCTGCGACCGCGGAGACAGGGCTTGGGCGGTTGAACCGCGTATGCGAAGCTCTGGGCGTGAAGGTGCCCGAGCGCCCTGTCCGGGTCCCGAGCCTGCCCCCTTGCGGTCCCATGGGGGAGGGAGGGCCCGCCAGCGCGGGCCCCAACTTGGTGGAGCACGCCGCCTCGGAGGCGTGCACGGACACTGCTTTGCGGGCCGCCGCCGTCGAGACAGAATTGTCGCCCACGAAGGATGTGGGGGCGGGGCGTGCTTCCGTTGTGGTGAGGCCTCCTGCGAGCTCTTGTGATGCGGAGCTGGCCTGCTGTTCCCCACAAGTGAAGAGGCCCCGCGTACAATCGCCTCTCCGGGGCTTCGCTGTTGCGGGCAAAATCGGAGCCCTGTGGGACCCCGACGTGGACGCAGAATGTCTGGAGATCCCCGCGAGCGTGGTCGGATACCACGGCTCGCTGAGGGCGCTTGGTGGAACGAGCTCGGCACGAGAGGTTCTTTGTGCCGCGAAGAGGTGGAGGATGCGGGGATCCCGCGGACTTGGCGGCGAAGGTAACGTACATTGGCGGTGCCACGCATCGTTGAGAGGGTGATCGCCATGACCCCTTGCGGCAACGCTTTGTCTCCGCGCGTGGCGTCCCGCGGCGTCGGGGCGTCTACTTGGGAAGGACGTCTGATGACGGGGATGCCGTCGCTACCGGCGCCGCACAGAGTTTGGCGGATTTTGTCCCCAGACCCGGGGTGCTAGCGGCCTGGCGAGCGGCCGCGGATAGTGCCGTCGCCGACTTGGACCAACAGGCGCTGCAGGCGTGCGGGGCGGCAGGGCTACTAGACAGAGTATTGGAGGTCTCTGAAATGAGGGTAAGCCTGCGTCCTATGGTAGCGCGAAACTCTTGGATCTTTGTCAGATTATTGTGTTGCGCGCGACCTTCGCCCTTAGCCGAGACGCTGCGGCGCGTATCTGAGAACGGGAGGCCTTAGAAGGCTGGGTACGCGCCGCGGAGAAGGCTCTGCTTGCGTCGGAGGAGGCACATGCGGCTAAGGACGCCCGCCTACGGGACTTGGAAGCGTCTCGCGGGGTTGTGGTTATGCAGCGGAGCTTGCGGCCCGAGCTCAGCGAGGCGTCGGAGGCGGGATGGCTGCTCAAGCGAGTTGCCGTCTTTGGAAGAAGAGAAGGGCCGTCTTTGTGCATCTCTGCGAGAACGAGACCAGGCGCTGGGGGAGGCCTCGGCGACGGCATGGGAAGCCATGCTGGCCATCGAAGGCACAGTTGAGAATCTCGCGGCGAGTGCCGCCCGCTCCTTCGGGCCGGAGGAGCTTCCGCGGACCCTTCAACGGATCGGGGAAGCAGCCGACCTCGCCCAGGCCGCCGCCACGTCGTTTGGCAATCATTGCTCGTACGTGACCGCCTGCCTGGCGTGCGCTCTTCTCCATCATCGAGGCTGCGGTCACGTCACTGAACTGGGAGACCTGCAGCTGGAGATGCCTGCTAGGGCCGGAGTGATGTCTGGTGCTGTGCGAGCCGTGTGGCCCGCCGTTCGAGTTTTCCACGAACGGATCTGGGAGTACATCGGAGAGGCCGCGGCAAAGGTAGAGCTGCGGCGGAATATGTACGGCGGGGGAAGCCTTGGCGAGTGGCTGGACGGAGTCGCTCGGTGTGATGACGACGGCGCCGGCGGCTTGAGGCAGGTGTGACCTCGGGGTTCTTGTACTTCAACGTGTGTTGTGACTTATGTACCCCCATGTTACAAGTGAATAAAGTCAAAAATTACCTCGTTTTCCTAACCGCGCGCGCCATTTCATTCACAGTGGCTGAGCGATGAGGGCCGGCTGCTGGTTTCTGATACCGTAGCTCATCGACGTTTACGGCGCTGGTGGCAGGCCGAGGAGGCGCGGAGCTTCTGGGCGAACCGATGCTCAACGGGTGAGGGTTCGGCGCGGAGGATCGGCCGGACGGAGTCGAATGAGTAGCTCTCGCTTTGTGGGCTTGACTTTGTATGTATCGGTGTGTTATATAACCATGATCATCGTCCGTTCCCGCCATGTCGATGTGCTCCTACCCTCCGAAGTGGTGGCGGCGAGCCGGCGCCTGGTCGCGATGAGACGCGCGCGCTCGTCCCCTACCCTCCGAAGTGGTGGCGGTGGGTGGCGCCTGGTCGCGATGAGCGCGCGCGCTCGTCCCCTACCCTCGAAGTGGTGGCGGCGAGCCGGCGCCTGGTCGCGATGAGCGCGCGCGCTCCGTCCCCTACCCTCCGGAAGTGGTGGCGGCGAGCCGGCGCCTGGTCGCAATGACAGCGCGCGCTTCATCCCCTACCCTCCGAGTGGTGGCGGCGGTGGCGCCTGGTTGCGATGAGCGCGCGCGTCCGTCCCCTACCCTCGGGTGGTGGCGGCGGAGTTGGCGCCTAGTTGCGATGAGCGCGCGCGTCTCCGCCCCTACCCTCCGAAGTGGTGGCGGCGAGCTGGCGCCTGCGTCGGCTGTATCTGTGTGAAGCTCCCGTCCCCTACCCTCGAAGTGGTGGCGGCGGGCTGGCGCCTGGTCGCGATGAGCGCGCGGCGACTTTGTGCTGCGGGTGGGGTGAGGGTAATGTAGGATGATGGAATGTCGAGGCGTAGCTCCGTAGGCCCCGTCGGTAACGCAAGTGGGGGCTTCACGGGCGCCATCGCTGCTGTTGTGTTTGCAAGCGCCGATTGGACCAAGTCGGCGGGATCGCGGTGGGCATGCGCGTGGTGTGGTGCGGCTGCGGGAGGTGTCCTTTGGCCGTCGCCTGACTTTAGACCGCACGGAGTAGGGTTGGGTGCAGCGCGACGCGTGGTGCGTGAGCCACGTGAGTGGGGTGGGGGCACAATTGTCGCACCACGTGCCCACAGGGTGGTGACGGGACTCTTGAGCGTAAGACCGGGTCTTGCCTCGGAGCTCTTTAAAAGGGGCGGGTGGGCGGCGAAACGGCACTCGCTTTCCCGGACCCGCACCCCACACGGCTTGTTCGCACTTGAGCGATGGCGTGGAGGAGCTCCGCGACGCGGCCGACACCGCCTAGGCAACCGCGGGGTTGAGCATCCCGTCCTGGTGGGGGATGCGAAGCCGCGGTGTGCTTCGTCCACGGCCGCCCGTCGAAGAGCGCGGTTGGCGCGGTAATGGGCAATTCACTTGTACTTCATCCGGGTTGCTTGTCGCCCGATAATAGGCTCATTATAGCGCACCAGGGCAAGCGGCGTTCCACCCTGCTGCCCCATGCCAGCACCTGTTGGCTCCCCCCGTCTCCTTCTCTTGCTACCAGGCGCCTGAGATGGGGGGTCGCGGGCTCGCGGCGCTGGCGGTGTTGCCGGGAGCCACGCTGCCAGCGGCGAGCTCGCTCCTTCGGCTCGGCGCGCAGGCCCGAGGGAGTCTGGCGCTCTCCGCCTTGTAGCACCTTTTTGGGATGACGCCACATCCTGGGGTCGGACGTCGATGGCGCCAGTCGTCCACTCCGTGCTGGAGGTCGGCAGCGGCATGAGCACTTCCGCCGAGGGTGTCTGCCTTCCTGGGTCGCCTGCAGAGGCGCTAGCCACTGAGCTCCTGCGCCGCCTGCTTGATCGGCATGCAGGAGTCGTGCTCGCCCCTGTACTCCCGGCCGGCTGTCCATGCCCGTGCGGCACGCGTGGTTTGCCGGGCCTTCGTGAAGCCTCTGGAGCCCCCCGCGCCGTTACGTGTGGCCTCCGTCGAGTGCGTGGGATCAGCATCCACGTCGTGTTTATACTCCAGAGAGTACGCGTGGTGTTAACACCAGCGCGTGCGCGGGACTTTCGCGTCTTGTTTAGACTCAGTAGAGTGCGCAGGGAAAACATCCGCGTCTTTGTTTGTACTCCGGAGGGGGCGTGGTTCTACAAACACGGCTTATCGGTCACTCGCGGAGGGTACGCCATCGCGTGCGCGGGACATCCGCGTCTTGTTTATACTCAAGTAGAGTGCGTAGGGAAAACATCCGCGTCTAATTTGTTCTCCGGAGTATGCGTGGGACTATCAACCACGGCTTAGCTATGCTCCGGAGGGTACACCAACGCGCGCGCGGGACATCCGCGTCTTGTTTATACTCAGTAGAGTGCGTGCGGAGGCAGACCTCGACGCTACGTCTTATTTATACTCCGTAGAGTGCGTGCGGAGGCAAGCCTCATCGCTACGTCTTATTTATACTCCGTAGAGTGCGTGCGGAGGCAAGCCTCATCGCTACGTCTTATTTATACTCCGTAGAGTGCGTGCGGAGGCAAGCCTCATCGCTACGTCTTATTTATACTCCGTAGAGTGCGTGCGGGGGCGTCTCCCCGCGACGTCTTATTTATACTCCGTAGAGTGCGCACATGAACCCGGTAGGCGGAGACCGTGCGTCTTATTCTAGTTTAGACTCCGCAGAGTGCGCACATGAACCCGGTAGGCGGAGACCGTGCATCTTATTCTAGTTTAGACTCCGCAGAGTACGCACGTGAACCCGGTAGGCGGAGACCGTGCGTCTTATTCTAGTTTAGACTCCGCAAAATGCGCACGTGAACCCGGTAGGCGGAGACTGTGCGTCTTATTCGTACGCGGGAGAGTGCGCGCGGGGACTCGCCCCCGCGCAGCTTTGCAGAAGAAACAAACAACTTCGCAAATGGCGAACTTTATTAAAGCCCTGTTTGCGTGGGTAGGCATTTACAAAAGGCGAGGAACTAACCGTTTGACCAGACGTCGCGATGGTGAGGTATGGGGCCTCTGGCTCTTGGAGGGGCACGCCGAACCTAGGAACCGCGCCGGGCTTCCTGATGCGAGCCTCTGGTGCCATGCTCGATGTTGCGGGCCATATGTTGGTCACCGGGGACAGTGATGATGTCCCGCGGGCCTGGCAGCTTGACGCATAGGAAGCCGTGATGCGGGACTGCCCCCAAGGAGTTGAGGGTTGGTCTTCCCAGTATGGCGTTGTAGGGGTACTGAATGTCAACAACGTCGAATGTAGAGTCCGCATCCGCCACGTTGTCGCCCCGTCCGAAGGAGACCTGCAGACATATTTGACCGAGCGCTAGTAAGGGCTCACCTCCGAAACCTTGAAGCGGGATCTTTGAGGGCCTAAGCGGCTGCGAGGAATCGCCATCATGGTGAAGGTCTGCTGCGAACAAGGCGTTCGCGAACTTCCTCCATCAACTAGGACTCGCTTTGACATCGCACCGGCGATCGTGGCTGAGACAACGGGGGGTCTTGATGAGGAACTCCGTCCACGGCATCGGTGGGGTGAAGGTAATCGTGTCTTGGGCCCGGGCGGTGGTGCGCGGCGGGTAGGCCGCCACGTGGTGTAATCGCCGCGCGTATGCCTTGCGTTGTCGCTCAAGAGAACTCCAAGGATGAGCCTCGGAGATTACGTGTATGATTCTAGTCGAGCGCCTTCTAGGGCGTGGGCGCGCGATGGGCTCTCCGAGGCTCATGCCTTGGGCGGCAGCCGTCGGAGACCTTAAGCTGCGGCTCCCGGTCTCGGATCCGCGGGGTCGTCCAGGGTTCTTTGGGCGTGTGCCACGACGGATGGCGCGCCTCGGCGCGCTTATCACGGCGGCGCTTTGCGGGCGCGCGATAGTGGTGCGAGGCGGGTGTCGTGATTGTCTTGGCGTGCACCTCGCACCATCTGCGAGCGTGCGATCGCCGTGCTCGGCGGCCCACCGTCGTGGCCTCTACCCCGGCCCCGGCCGCGACCTCGGCGAGCCCTACTCCCGCGGCCGGTGGGGGCATTGTCTTCCGAACCACCTTCAACGTCAAAGATATGGCGGGCTCAGCGGGACGCCTGGCGACCACGCTGAGGCTTATCGGTTGATGTGCTCGTGTGGTGGGAGGCGTCCTTAGGCAGCTCCTGCCGACGCTTGCTTCGCAGAGAGTTTGCCTTCGCCTGGTCGGCGCTTGTCGCCGCATCGTCCGCTGCGTTAGCGCCGGCGTCGCTACCTCGGCGCCGCTTCGCGTCGTCTTCCGCCAGAGCATATTCCTCCATCTTGTCGAAGAGCTTTGCCACTGTCTTGATCGGCTTTCGTGCGTTGTACTCGGCGAGAGGCCCCGGGCGGAGACCTTGTAGTGCCGCATTAATGATCGTGGTCTCGTTAACGTCTTGGACCTGGCAACGGACCTTCGCAAAACGTCGGAAGTACTCACAGAGCCCTTTCAACGATTGCTGCTTGATTGCGAAGAGCTGATCCGCGTGGACACGCTCGACATAGTTCCCCTGAAAGTTGTTGTAGAGGCAGTCGCGGATCTGCTCCCATGCGTAGATTGAGCTTGGCTCCATGGTGAAGAACCAAGAGTGCGCCACCCCCTGTAGGGCGAGCGGGAGCCCCTTGGCCTTGGTGGTGTCTAAAGGAATACGCGTAGGCTACGGAAGCAGAAAACAAAACTTTTCTACCGCGCACCCAAGAACATCATGCTAAGGAAGGATCATGGATCGTTACCACTTAGGCAGCGTGCGCGCGGAAGAAGAATTGGAAACCGATCCAATCACGCGTCGAGGTAGTAGTGGAAGTAGCCGATCGTCCCGAACAGATCGTCTCCTCCACGCACGCCGATCGACATCGCAACGAGCGCGCCTCCACCGGTATCCACACGTCCGGGGCTGGGCGCCGATCGCGAGTGTACTAGCACTCGTGAGCGCTAGGGTTTGGCTCGGGAGGTGGCGGCTAGGGTTTTGCTAGATGTTAACAGGCACACCTCCCCTCGCCCCTCGCCTCCATATATATAGACCTCCTCACGTGGGCCTCGTGGACCGAGGCCCAATAGGAGTCTATTCGGATCTCTATCCGAATTGAGCCCATATCCGAATCATATTCGAATTAGTGTTCCAACCCGTTAAGCGTGCGACCCCTGTAGGTTCACGTATACTTGGTCGTGACCGGAAACGCCTTTCCGGTTACCATGTTAATAGCGGTCTCTAGTAAGACATATTAACCCCAAAGTATATGTAAAGATCATATCAATGAACTCGTAATGTCCTCTCATGTACGAATCCCTTTGCCTCACGATATAGATTGAGCTCAAGGCGAGACTGTGTCATCCTCTTAATAGCTCAATCACTCTCTCGATTCCGTGATGGATTATAAACTCGTGATTGACTCCTCAATCACCTTGGCATGGCCATGCACTTTCATAATCCATTACATCGAGGGCCAGAGATATCTCTCCCATAAGGAGGGCAAATTCTATCTTGATCATTCACATCCCACTACATGTTTCATGGCAAACCCGAAGACTACTTTTATGACTACCCGATTCACGGAGTAGTGATTAGTAGTCCCAAAATAAGCTACTACTCATGTTGGGAACCATGATGACCTCAAGTCTAAGGACTCTACATAAACACTACTTGAGACCAGCGATGACACATGGAATCTCTGCGATGTCTCATGGCGAGTCTATCCAACATATGTTCACTAACACATGTCCATATTATTGATTTGGTATCACCATACCATGATCCATGAGACATGATCATCAATCAATACATATCTTGATCTTTGTCTTTGAATCATATTTGTTCCTCATATGATATACGATCGGGGATCATTTAGAAATAGCAACATCTTAGTATTTAAGAGTCTCATGAATAAGTCACATACTCATTGATCAATAATGATGATGTCTATTCCAAGGAACAAAGTAATGTATCATAAACATAGTATGTGATATATACAACATCTCCATGTTGCCTCTAGGGCATATCACTATGATCTCCCACTTGCACTAGAGTCAACCATGTAGGTATCTAATACCCATTGCCCTAGTGTGAGCCTCATGCTTTGGTGGGAAGCGGCTTTGTCAGCGGATCTGCAATGTTCAAATCCGTTTGTACTTTGCATATCTTAACATCGCCTCTCTCCACTATCTCGTGGATGAGATGAAATCGCCGTAAAATGTGCTTGGACTTAGTGCGATCTAGGCTCCTTGGCTTGTGCAATGGCCCCACTATTGTCACAATGAGGTCCATTGGGCTGGAGGCACTAGCCATCACACCAAGCTCGAAATAAATTTCTTGATCCAAACGACCTCTTTGGCGGCTTGAGAAGCTGCTATGTACTCGGCCATTTGTAGAATCGGCAACCGTCTGCGCTTGGAACTCTTCCGACTTACCGCACCGCCATTCGAGCGAACACAAATCCAGTTGCGATCTAAAATCATCTTTGTCGGTTTGGAAGCTAGCATCGGTGTAACCATTTACAACGAGCTCTTCCTCACCTCCATAGACAAGGAACACATCTTTAGTTCTTCTCAAGTACTTCAAGATGTTCTTTACGACAATCGGTGACTTTCACTGGATCGATCGTATCTACTCGTAGCACTTAAAGCATCTGAAACATGCGGGCGTGTACAAAGCATGGCATACATAATGGACCCAATAGCGAAGCATATGGAATCGCATTCATTTTATCCCGCTCATCGGTGTACTAGGACACTGATTCTTGCTAAGATTTATACCATGTGACATAGGTAGAAAACCTTTCTTGGAATCATGCATGTTGAACCTTTTCAACACCTTGTCAATGTACATATCTTGGCTTAATCCAATTAGCCTTTTGATCTATCTCTATAGATCTTGATGCCCAGAATATATCTTGCCTCTCCTAAGTCTTTCATAGAGAAACTATTTTTAATGAAGACTTATGATTCGAGCAAAGGAATGTCATTTCCGATCGGTAATATGTCATCCACATATAAGACCGAAATACGAGTGCGCTCCCACTAGCCTTTTGTAAACACAAGGCTCTTCTTCGTTCTTGATGAAACCAAACCCTTTGATTACTTCATCAAAGCAGATGTTCCAACTCCGAGATGCTGCTTTAATCCATAAATGGATCTTTGGAGCTTGCATATCTTTCCAACGGATTGCGGATCGACAAAACACGTGGGCTGTGTCATGTACACATCCTCACTCAGATTTCCATTAAGGAAAGCTGTTTTGACATCCATTTGCCATATTTCATAGTCGAAATATGCAGCAATCGCTAGAATGATCCGAATAGACTTTAGCATTGCGACGGCGAAAAAGTTTCATCATAATCAATACCTTGAATTTGTTTGAAACCTTTGGCTACTGTCGCGCTTTATAGATGTGAACATTTCCATCTATGTCTATCTTTTCTTGAAAACCCATTTGCATTCAATGGTTTTAACACCATCAGTGGATCAACCAAGTTCCAAACTTGATTACTATGCATGGATTCAATTTGGATCTCATGGCTTCAAGCCATTTCTCAGTCTGGTCCCACCATTGCTTCTTCATAGGTCTTAGGCTCATCGTTGTCTAACAACAATATGTCCCGTTGTTGAGTAGTCAAGAACATGTACCTCTCGGTGCACGCGTGAACTTCGACCTACGTGGTGCTGGTGTGTCCACAACGAGTTCTTCAACGGTTTGTTCATCTGTTGTGGTTACGTAGGAGCTGAAACGTTATCGGTGTTTCTTGAATTTCTTCAAGTTGCACTGTGCTCCACTATCCCTTCTTGAGAGAAACTCTTTCTCTAAGAAGACACCATGCTTAGGCGACAAACACTTTGCCTTCTCCTCGATTATAAAAGTAATATCCTTTTGTTTCCTTAGGATACCCGATAAAGAAGCATTTATCAGATTTAGGAGTGAGCTTATCAGATTGTAAACGTTTTACATAAGCCTCACATCCCCAAATCTTAAGAAAAGACAAGCTAGGGCGTTGTCTGTCCACATCTCATATGGTGTCTTTTCTCACGATTTTGATGGAACCTGTTTTAGTGTGAGCGCGGTGTTTCAGAGCGTACCCCAAAAAGACAACGGAAGATCACTTTGGCTCATCATGGGCGCACCATATCTAATAAGGTGCGATTTCTCCGTTCGAGATACCCCATTCCATTGAGGTGTTCTGGTGGAGTCAATTGTGGAACAATTCCACAATCCTTTAGATGATTGCCAAACTCATGGCTCAAATACTCGCCTCCACGATCGGATCGTAGAAACTTGATTGTCTTGCCTAAATGATTTTGCACTTCATTTTGGAATTCTTTGAACTTTTCAAAGGATTCGGACTTATGCTTCATCGGTAGATATACCCATATCTACTAAAGTCATCGATAAAAGTTATGAAATCACGAAAACCACCTCTGTTTATTAAGCTCATTGGTCCACATACATCGGTATGTACAGTGCCAATAAGTCATTTGCCCGTTCACCTTGACCGGTGAAAGGTGCCTTTGTCATCTTGCCAAGTAAACAAGATTCGCATGTCTCTAATGATTCAAAATCAAATGAGTGCGAATACCATCTCTATGGAGCTTACGCATGCGTTTCTCATTTATGTGACCTAGCGGCGATGCCAAATAAGCGTGGGATTCAAATCATTCGGACGTTGCCTCTTTGCATTAATGTTATAGACCGGTGACCCTTCAAGAGTAAGAACGTATAACCCATTCACCAATGGAGTATGACAATAGAACATATCTTTGAAATAAAGAGAACAACCATTGTCCATAGATTTAAAGTCATAACCTTCGCTTGCAAACATGAAGCGAAATAATGTTCTTTGAAAGAGATGGAACACAATAACAATTATTCAATTCCAAAACTAATCACGAAGGTAAAGACAATGGCATGGTGCCAACAGCTACGCGAGAACTTTTGCTCCATTGCCAGCGAAGATCCACTTCGCTCCTCCTCAAACTTCTACTTCTTATTAGCCCACGCAGCGATTTGCAAATGTGAGCAACCGATCCGGTATCAAATACCCAAGAATTAGTGGAAGAAGTAGCAAGATTGATTTCTATAACATTTATACAGGTGGAAGTCATACTTCCTTCTTCTTCTCAAGATCCTCCAAGTACTTTGGGCGGTTCCTTTTCCAATGTCACGATTGCTTACAGAGTAACAATCTGCATCAGGATGAGCATCGCCTTTCTTGTCTTTCTTGGCCTTAGAACTGCTCGCGATCGCATCAGGAGCTTTCTTTCTTTTGACCGCGATTCTCTTGACATAGGGCTTGCCCTTGCCTTTCTGCATCATCATCACATGATTGCTGCTTTTCTTAATGCTTTCCTCGGCAGATTTTAGCATCCCATGCAACTCAGCCAGGGTCTTGTCAAGATTGTTCATGTGAAAGTTCATTATGAATGGCTCAAAGCTCGGGGAGCGGCGGAGAATCACATCGATAGCCAACTCTTGGCTAAGGGAAAACCAAGCTTTTCGGACTCTCAATGTAACCAATCATCTTAATCACATGAGGGTGTGGGATTCCTTCGCAAGCTTTGCACGCAAATAAGGACTTTGAAGTATTGAACCTCTCACCCTTGCTTGGTTCTCAAACATACCACGTAGCCCCACAATGATATTGTAGGCATCTGTGTTCTCATATTGCTACAAGCTCGAGAGGACATTGTGGCAAGCATGAGACAGCTCACATCAAGGCAATCATTCGTGTGCTTCTCATAAGCTCTCCGTGCAACCACAGTAGCATTATCGAGGCAAGTCTTCGGGTAAGGAGACTCAAGGACATACTCCTTGCGCTCTTGCTTGAGAACAATTCTCAAGTTGCGATACCAATCCAAAAGTTTGTTCCATTGAGTTTTCTTTCTCAAGAACAGATCGCAAATTAAAAATCTTGGATGCGGCGTTAGTGACATGATCTACAACACAAGAATATGCAAAGTTTAGCACTATGTTTATGTTCATCTTTTATTAAACTATTTAGCAAAAGACTCCCACTATGAGTTTTGCAACAAAAACTCCTCTAAGTTACATAGTGGGTAAAGATCCTCATTTCACTAATTCCTAGTGAGCTTTGGCATCACGGCTAGAAAACTAGTGACATGGGTAAGCAACACTTTGCTAATCACATCCCTATGTGACTCTACTTTGGGTGACATTAGTATGCCTCGGCCCCAATCTATGCCCCAAGGTCCAAAACTATTTTGATAACCTTGTTAAGTAAACCAAATGCTTCCGCATGTAGATGTCCGACATCTACCCCAAATGATGATGATAACCGATGGCACTCTACTTTGGTAGACCTACCATGCGGTGATCATTATCTTTAGTGCAACATATGGAAGGGCATTAACACCTAATTTTAAGAGGATTCTATCCTACCAAAGCAACATATCACATATATCATTGCATAAGAATAAGATAGATAACATCATAGATAAACACATTTAAGCGTGAAGTAGTATGGCCCAAAATTGGTGATATCCATCTCCAAGTAGGTGTAGACGATCTCCATCCTCCACATCACTACTTTAGGCCACCATGCTTAAAAGCTTGTAACCTCAAAACTAGGCTACTACCTATAATAGCTAGAAATTGAAGATTACAAAGATAGATTCAAGCATTAAGGTCGACACGCAGTCGTTAAATACAATATATACAGCTAACAATAGCTGAAATAATCATGACACGCAGGCCATGAGCAGAATGTTACATGCATCACATACATCTCATACATTCAAATAAGCTATAGGGCCATACTATTCACATCATTCTCTGCAAAAACAAGTTAGGCGTAGAATCGCATTCTACCTAACGATGTGAACCCAAGGCGCTATACAAGGGGATACACGGCGGTCCGCATTCTACCTCACGAATTACATAGATCGCATCTATGAAATCGCTATGAAAATCTTATCGAGCCGATCAAATCAACCCAAATTCGAGCCATTCAAAATGTCTCAATTTTCATTAGATCAATCATATTGATCATCGCGATCGGTATACTTGAGGAGACCACAACACAAGACCTCGATCTGTTGGCTCGATCTCGATTGTGCGCGATTAGCCCCGATGGTGATTCCAGCGGTAGGGGCAAGTCGCGCGTACATCAAAGAAGGAGCACGAACTAATCTTTTTGGCCTTATGATGCTATCAACTCATACCTATTTCAACCCCTTATGACCGATTGATCTCATCAACCCGTGCTACCTGATTTAGGCGTAATAGATCCAATCTACTACTATCGCATATCAACATATGCGCGATCCAGATGCAAACTAAGCAAGATGGCTCGATACCACTAAAGGAATACGCGTAGGCTACGGAGCGAAAAACAAAACTTTTCTACCGCGCACCCAAGAACATCATGCTAAGGAAGGATCATGGATCGTTACCACTTAGACGCGCAGCGCAATGAAGAAGAATTGAAACCGATCAATCACGCGCGTCGAGGTAGTAGTGGAAGTAGCCGATCGTCCCGAACAGATCGTCTCCTCCACGCACGCCGATCGATCGCACGCAGCGAGCAGCGCCTCCACCGGTATCCACACGTCCGGGGCCGGGCGCCGATCGCGAGTGTACTAGCACTCGTGAGCGGCTAGGGTTTGGCTCGGGAGGTGGCGGCTAGGGTTTTGCTAGATGTTAACAGCACACCTCCCTCCGCCCCTCGCCTCCATATATATAGACCTCCTCACGTGGGCCTCGTGGACCGAGGCCCAATAGGAGTCTATTCGGATCTCTATCCGAATTGAGCCCATATCCGAATCATATTCGAATTAGTGTTCCAACCCGTTAAGCGTGCGACCACAGCAGGTTCACGTATACTTGGTCGTGACCGGAAACGCCTTTCGGTTACCATGTTAATAGCGGTCTCTAGTAAGACATATTAACCCCAAAGTATATGTAAAGATCATATCGGTGAACTGTAATGTCTCTCATGTACGAATCCCTTTGCCTCACGATATAGATTGAGCTCAAGGCGAGACTGTGTCATCCTCTTAATAGCTCAATCACTCTCTCGATTCCGTGATGGATTATAAACTCGTGATTGACTCCTCAATCACCTTGGCATGGCCATGCACTTTCATAATCCATTACATCGAGGGCCAGATATCTCTCCCATAAGGAGGGGCAAATTCTATCTTGATCATTCACATCCCACTACATGTTTCATGGCAAACCCGAAGACTACTTTTATGACTACCCGATTCACGGAGTAGTGATTAGTAGTCCCAAAATAAGCTACTACTCATGTTGGGAACCATGATGACCTCAAGTCTAAGGACTCTACATAAACACTACTTGAGACCAGCGATGACACATGGAATCTCTGCGAGTGTCTCATGGCAGTCTATCAACATATGTTCACTAACACATGTCCATATTATTGATTTGGTATCACCATACCATGATCCATGAGACATGATCATCAATCAATACATATGCTGATCTTTGTCTTTGAATCATATTTGTTCCTCATATGATATACGACCAGGGATCATTTAGAAATAGCAACATCTTAGTATTTAAGAGTCTCATGAATAAGTCACATACTCATTGATCAATAATGATGATGTCTATTCCAAGGAACAAAGTAATGTATCATAAACATAGTATGTGATATATACAACATCTCCATGTTGCCTCTAGGGCATATCACTAACAGTGTCGTCACCGCCTACCGCCTCGATGGCGGTCTCGTACACGCGCACGAACTCTTGGGGGTCCGTGTCGCCTTTATACGACGTGACAGAGCTGGGAAATTTGAAGTCCTCGGGCCATGGCGCCTGCTACAGGCCCGCAGACAGCGGGGACTCCGGATCCACGCGACGTAGCGGGGCACGGCTGGATGTGGGAACGTCACGGATGTCCGCCCTTTCGGGCGTGTTGCCCCGCGGCCGCATCGGCGGGCCTCGCAAACTCGAGCCTCTTGCATGCCTCGCACTGCACCCCGGAGGTCCGCTAGCTCCTGTTGGAGCGTGCCAAGGACCGCTAGCAGGGTGTGCTCTACGCCTGGCGTGGATGTGGCCATAGGTGCGGCCGGTCATGTTGCCGGTGTAGTCAGGACCACTGCGCCTGGTACAGGGACGGTGGTCGCGGCCCGGTGGGCACCGATGCCACCGTCTTTGAGCACCGGAGCGGCACTGCTGGGATCGGCGGTCGCGCCATGCACGGGATGGAGCGCCGCGCGGAGGGTGGGCTCAACCGTCACGCCGGTGGTGGTGAGGCCAATGGTCGCGTCACCAGCGGTAGGATCGATCACTGCGTCGGTGGCGGCGGGGTCGGCCGCTGCGCCGGTGGTGTCGGGGTCGGTCGCTGCGTCGGTGATGGCGGGGTCGGTCGCTGCGCCGGTGGTGGCGGGGTCGGTCGCTGCGCCGGTGGTGTCGGGGTCGGTCGCTGCGTCGGTGGTGGCGGGGTCGGCCGCTGCGTCGATGGTGGCGGGGTCGGCCATCACGCGATGAGCGTCGTCGTTTTCGGCCCCGACCGCCGATGCCGAAGCTCTGGTGTTGATGCAGGGCCTTGCCGCGACTGCCTCCTTCTTCTTCGCCGTCGATGACGAAGCTTTCTTCGGTGCCATCCTTTCTCTCGCGGTTTCGAGGCTCTTTCGTCGTCCCCACGGACGGCGCCAGCTGTTGTGGCTACAGACCAAACAGAGAAAGAGGTAGTGGGGAGCTAGGTATCGAATGACCTCTCTCCCCCTCGAGGCTTCGTCATGCTCATACATATATCCCCGAGGAGTGTCTTTACAAATGCCCCTTACACTCGAGCTCCTTTCCGAGGCTATCATGTCATTGTACACGGGTTCATAACTCGGTAACAGGCTAGCTGGGTTTAGGTGGGGGCCACCTCTACGACAACATCTATGTTTGACTATGTGCACTAGCGTGATCCTGGACTAGTGCAGTTTACACAGAGAGTCCGAATTTGCATATTCAGGTCTCGACATCCCTCTACTCACACCGCCTCTCTCTCGCCTCTCAATCGGAGCATCCAAGCACCAGAACCCCCCCAGCCCCATTTTCCACCGCCGGCCTTCAGCAACTCCGGCGAGCAATCGCCGCCAGCACCGCTCCGACGTTGCTCGTCCCAGGCGATCCCCGGCGACCACTCCCCCGAGCTTCTGCGCCACCGGAGCTCCTCCGCCGCCGTGAAGCCCTCTCTGACCGCCGCCCCTCCCCACCGATCTTCCTCTCCGGCGTCCCCGTGCGCCGCGCAAGGTACCGGTGAACTCCGTACTCCCCTCTGCGTTTTGCACCCATCGGCCAGCGTCGCCGCCCGCCGGAGCGCCAGCGACCCTCGATTCCCGTGCTCCATCGCCGGCCTCCATGCCCCGTCAGCCGAGGTGGCAGCAGACGTGGCCGCCAGTTGGGCGCCACGCCAGCGCCACCCCACCACCCAACGAGTGTGCAGCCACGTCGGCAAAAAGCCGTGACGTGGCAGCCACGTGGCAACCACGCGGCAGCCACGTGGGGCGACGTGGAAGCCACACCAGTGCCACCTCGCTCCCCGCGCGCCCGCGTGCCACCTCAGCATCACTCGGTCCATGGACTAGATGCACCGTAGACCGACCCCACCTGTCAGCCTCTGTTAATTCCAGGGCTGACGTCATGCTGACGCAAGAAACCAAGTTTTCCGTATAAAAATAATTCGGCCGAAAACTAATTGCCTTGCTGACGTCATAACCCTTTAATTTCCTTTAGAAAAATAATTCATGCTGACGTCATAAATGCTTTTTCGGTTTAAAAATATTTTTAGAAATTGGGTATTTTCTTTTTAAATGTATTTAAACTTTGGAAGGCTATAACTTTTTCATTTTAACTCCAAATTGACCCGTTCAAATTTCTACATTTTTCTAAAATCATGACCTATCCATTTCTGGCATCATTTTGAAATTTTGAATTTATTTGAATTTTGTTTTTGAATTTTTTTTTGAATTGGCTCTTTACGTTAGATTTTGACGATTCCGGAGAATTCAAGTTCGACGATTCCCAGCAGGACTTCGATCAAGGCAACTTACACCTTTGACCATGTTGAACCTAATATTTTAAATTTATTTATGATGTTTTACTGTATATGCATGCGTACTTTTATGCAAACATTATTTAAATTCAGTTTAAATGTTAGATATTCCCATAATCCTTTGATTATAGCCCAATTTGAATCTCGAATCCATATACCTTGTCACCCTAGCTAAAAACTAGTTGGTACTGTAGTATTGACTACAAATTTTTATAGCAATGCTTAGCCTGGATTAGTATAACTTTAGGTGGGATCAATCTTTCACATAAAATGACAGTTCCTTTTAAATCTTGACTTCGGTGAGTCAAGTATGGTTGATGAAAATGGTTTAAAAATAAAAATGGAACTCATGATTTGGACTTAGGCTATTGGTTAGGTGGTGGGTGCCGGCATGCCTCGTGTTGGGTGACACCTGGTTGATTGTCGTGCACGTGGGCATGTGGTCGAGCCTAAGTCAGATTAAGGACCGTTTCTGTGATTCATTTTACGAAGTCACTTCGTACTACCACAAGTCCGGTATGGGACGGACCTAACTAAGTAATTTATGAAGTCCCAAATATAGTCTCGCTATAGGCTGAATGTGAGCGTGGCATAGGCTGCGGGAAGTCTCACATAGCACCAGAGGGGGCTCCAACTCGTGGATTCGAGTTGTGGTGAAACCTTAGTGGTGGCATGATTATTTTGACTATGGATCATTAGAACAGCCTTATCATGAACTCTCCGCCGCACACCTAAGGTAGTGTGTTTATCACGTGGCTTAAGTGAGAGGGAATGTCTTGTGGGTAAAGTTGTACACCTCTGCAGAGTAACAAACTATCTGGATAGCCATGTCCACAGTCATGGACATGCTAAGTAGAATCTTCACAGATTAGACTTGTTTTCAGAAAACTTGTTTTCAGCAAACAACAGTGGTTTTAATAATGGTCCGAGTGGATTTCCATGGTTAGGTTAGTGTAGGTTGGAGCCTACACTAACGATATTAATTGTTTCAAACATTGTTTCATATATCGTATTAAAAATTCAGCTTTCATACTTACGTATTACATTTAAATTCAAGTATCGCTTTTTCGCATGACTTACTATTATCGCTTTTTCGCACGACTTACTATTAAGCTTTCCTTTGTTATTCCTATGCATGCATCCACTCTGTTATAATCCCCGGTGTAACTTGTGTAAGCATTTATATGCTTACCATGGGAGTACTCTTTGTACTCACCTTGCTAAATCTGTTGCCAGACTTCGAGGACGACTACGACGGTGAGGACTACATCAGCGAGTAGGACGCGTCTTACAGTCATTCGCCTGTGGGAGGCTGGATGGGCTGTTCTGCTACCTTTGCTGCTTTCCGCTATTTTATCTCTTTTGTTGGCCTTGTGCCCTTATTGTAAGACTTGGCCTTAAGGCCGTATTTTCGTTTAATAATATTTTGTGGTGATTTTTGCATGATATACATTGCTGTTAACCCTGTGTGCACTAGCTTTTCCTGGGATAGTGCGATTTACACAAAGGGACTCGGAGTTGTTGTTCCGGGTTCCGACAGAAATGGTATCAGAGCAATAATGACCCTAAGACGTGACCTTAGCTAGAGACCAACCTTAAGGATATATCTTGATAAGAAATACCTCTTTTAAAATCATCTCTTCCTTTGCTCAATCTCTTACCAAAACTGATTACTAACTTCTCTCCTCTTCCAAAATTTTAGATGGAGCAACCTACCCGCGTCTCCCACGGAACCCTTGCCGGACTCTTCGCGGACGACCTGTACGGCCTCATGCAGGAGCTCAACTTCCGACCGTACCCCCTCTACCAAGGGTACGTAGGCATATATGGAGATGAGGAACGCTGGAGGGTGGACGTGAAGATCTTCAAGGATTTTTCAGCCAACGCGGCCATTCACATCTTCGACGCCCCCCTTCCTCGAGCTACCTTCTTCGACGGTGTACAAGATGCAGCCCGGGAGGGCATTCACGAGTTAAGGAACATCTACGCTCGAGACCTGCAGCGTACGGACTTCCAATACTTCCCCATGAAGACTCCTCTTGGTGCTGCCAGCGATTTCTCATCTACGGAGTACGAGAGCAACCCCCGTCTCATACGACAAGTGGAATTCACCAAGTCCATGGATCACATGTACCAGACCACTCTAGACGAGCTGCACACCGCGTAGCAGAAGCTCCGCGCAGTGGAAGAAGAACTAGCCGAGCTCCATGCCGAGGATGTAGACTCCACGACTTTCGAGCCATTTCCGAGGAGGCTCGAGCGCAGCACTAGTGTCTAGACAACCCTGAGTCTTAGCTTTAAAACGTTATCCGCGAGCTGTAGTCCTTTGTTAACAGCCGCGAGACTATTATAATAAAATAAAAAGTTTTATTTGGCTCTTATTGGTGTTTTCCTTGCTCTTGTGTGTTTTGTTGGTGGGATTGTTACAAAAACCTCTCCTTTAGTTTTCCCTCTCCTCTAAGTCTGGAAGCCTCGACAGATGGTGAACACGAGGAGGAACTCCAGCAACAATGCCAACCCCGGAGCTCAAGGGAGCGATCGGCCCCATTCCACGCCTCCACCAAAGAAGAAGACCAGTTAGCGTAGTTGATGGCCAATCGTAACCGATTGATCCAATCATAGCTCGAACCATCAACAATCCTCAAGCTCATCATCAACCGGCCCAAGCACCTCCCAATCGGCTTTCGGAGTTTCTAAGAATCAAGCCACCAACCTTCGCTGGCAGTGCTGAACCAATGGACGTCGACGACTAGCTCAGGTCGATTGGCAAGAAACTGGATATTTTGCAGTGCACTGATCGAGAGCGAGTCCTGTTCGCCTCTCACTAGCTAAATGGACCAGCATCTCAATGGTGGGACACTTTCACCGCCTCGCATGCCAACCCGCAGACTGTGACGTGGAACGAGTTCGAGCAGAGATTTTGCAAGGCTCACATCCCCTCGGGCACCATGGCTTTGAAGATGAAAGAGTTCAGAGCCCTGCGCCAAGGAAGCCGTACCGTCAATGAGTACGTGCAGAAGTTTAACCAACTGGCCCGCTATGCACCAGAGGATGTGGCCTCCGATGAAGCCAAACAGGAAAGATTCATGGAGGGCCTGAATGATAACATATCAAGATAGTGATGTCGGGTGACTACACCGACTTCCACCAAATAGTCGATGGGCCATCCGTCAGGAGGGCAAGCACAAGGAGATGGAAACCCGGAAGAGAAGGATAGCGGATCAGAGGAACAACTCTGGAGGTTCTCACAAGGTTCACAGCACTCCTCCGCACATGAACAAGTTCAGACCTCAGGGCAGCAACTTCAAGACGTAGTCGGGCAAGTTTAAGTCCTCAACCAGCCACCCGCCGTTCTAGGCCAGCCGCCAGCAATTCCAGACCAACCGCACCCCAACGACCGGTGGCCAGGTGTAGAAGAGCAGTCCGCCATCAAATGGAGTGACCTGCTTCTACTGCAAAGAACTAGAGCACTATGCCAAGGCGTGCCCCAAGAAGATACAAGCGATAGTGACCCCAGGAGCCTCCGAAAGTCAGAACCAGGGGCAGCAGAAGCCGCAAACTTCATCAAGGGGAGAGTGAACCATGTGACAAATGAAGAAGCTCGAGTGCACGGATGTCGTCTTTGGGTATGTTTCGTCAACTCATCAAAGATCGATTCTTTTCGATTCCGGAGCATCACATTCTTTTGTATCAAAAACTTTTGTGGATAAGCATGGGTTGGGCATGGTGACTCTTAGCAACCCTATGATAGTTCACTCCTCTGGAGCTGAAATGAGATCAGGGACCTTGTGCCCAAAAGTAGAATTGCTCATAGATGGAACCCGATTCCTAGCTGACCTTTTGGTTCTAGAATCGCAAGGGTTAGATGTTATTCTTGGGATGAACTGGTTAGCCAAGAATTAAGGTCAGATCAATTGCGCTACCAGATCCATCACCCTCACCAATGACCAAGGCATAGAAGTGATTTTCTCTCCTCAAATTCCGGAAACAGAAGAATGTGCCCTCTTTCATCTGCGAGTCTTGGAAGAAGTGCCAATAGTGCGGGAATACCCAGATGTTTTTCCCGAGGAATTACCAGGGATGCCACCGGATAGGGAAATCGAGTTTGTGATTGACCTAGCCCCAGGCACCGCCCTAATCTCCAAGCGACTATATCGGCTGCCTGCTAACGAGTTAGCAGAACTGAAGAAGCAGCTTAAGAAATTGGAAGACAAAGGATACATCCGACCTAGTTCGTCGCCTTGGAGAGCGCCCATCCTGTTTGTCAAGAAAAAGGATGAAAGTTTGAGACTATGTGTGGATTACAGAGCACTCAATGAGGTTACCATCAAGAACAAATATTCTCTGCCCAGGATCGACAACCTGTTCGATCAGTTGAAAGGAGCCGGTGTCTTCTCCAAGATTGACCTGCGATCAGGATATCACCAGTTAAAAATCTGTGAAGAGGATATCCCCAAGACTGCATTCTCCACCCGATACGGACATTATGAGTTCACGGTCATGTCGTTTGGACTGACCAATGCACCGGCCTATTTCATGAGCATGATGAATAATGTATTCATGAAATACTTGGACAAGTTTGTGGTAATCTTCATCGATGACATTCTCATCTACTCCAAGAATGAAGAAGAACATGAGCAGCATCTCAGGATCACCTTGGAAAAACTTCGAGAGCATCAACTTTTTGCCAAATTCAGTAAATGTGAATTTTGGCTAAAAGAGGTTGCCTTCCTTGGACATATAGTAACAGCCGAAAGAATTGCTTAGATCCTTCTAAGATAGAAGCAGTAATGGAGTGGAAGCAACCAAAGTCCGTGACAGAAGTCAAGAGCTTCCTTGGACTTGCGGGTTATTACCGTCGGTTCATAGCAGGATTCTCCGAGCTAGCCAAGCCGATAACCCAGTTGCTAAAAAAGAAAAAGAAGTTCGAATGGACGAAGGCCTGTGAGCAGAGTTTTCAGACCCTAAAGAAAAGGCTAGTCTCAGCACCCGTGCTTGTTTTGCCAGACGTGCATAAAAGCTTCGAGGTTTTCTGTGATGCCTCTCGCCTAGGCTTAGGCTTTGTTTTGATGCAAGAAGGCAAAGTGGTTGCCTACGCATCACACCAACTCAAGCCTCATGAGTGCAATTATCCTACTCATGACTTAGAGTTAGCAGTAGTAGTGTACGCTTTAAAAATCTGGCATCACTATCTTATCAGTAACCGTTGTGAAGTATACACGGACCATAAGAGCTTGAAATATATCTTCACCCAGGCAGAACTCAACCTGAGGCAGCGCAAGTGGTTAGAATTGATAAAGAACTATGACATCGGTATACATTATCATCCCGAAAAAGCAAATGTTGTAGCCAATGCCTTAAGCAGGAAGTCTTATACAAATGTGGTTTTATCGGAAGAAGACCAGACCCGACTTCAGGAGGAAGTCGCCCGTCTAAGTCTAGATCCGATGGGACCAAGCATTCTCACCACCCTGGAAATACAACATGGCTTGCCTGATCAGATTAAGGAAGCTCAGAAGATTGACGAGGATATTCAGGAAATCAAAAAGAGCATGAGAAGGGGAAAGGCCCCAGGATTCAGTGAAGATGAGCATGGCACGGTTTGGTTCGAGAACCGCATCTGTGTGCCAAATAATCAGGAGATCAAAACCATGATTCTGAAAGAAGCCCATGGCACCCCGTATTCTATTCACCCAGGTCGTACTAAGATGTACCAGGACCTGAGGGAAATGTATTGGTGGGTTAGTATGAAGAGAGAAATAGCAGAGTTTATTGAAGCATGTGACACCTGTCAGCGGGTTAAAGCAGAACATCAGAGACCAGCTGGACTTTTGCAACCACTGCCAATTCCAGAATGGAAGTGGGAAGAAATCGGTATGGATTTCATAACCGGACTTCCGAGGACGCAATCGGGATACGATTCGATCTGGGTAATCGTAGACCGATTAACTAAAGTGGCTCACTTTATACCGGTCAAAACCACTTATTCTGGAAGTAAGTTAGCTGAACTGTACTTGTCCTGGATTGTGTGCCTGTATGGCGTTCCCAAGAAGATAGTGTCAGATCGAGGTAGTCAGTTCACTTCTCGATTCTGGCAGAAGCTGCATGAAGAGTTAGGGAGTAAGCTTAGTTTCAGCATTGCTTACCATCCTCAGACAGATGGTCAAACAGAAAGAGTTAACCAGATACTCGAGGATATGCTAAGAGCATGTACTCTGGATTTTGGGAACAGCTGGGACCGTTCGTTACACTATGCAGAGTTCTCATACAATAATAGCTACCAAGCCAGCCTACAGATGGCACCTTTCCAAGCCTTGTACAGTCGAAAGTGCAGAACATCCTTGCTTTGGGATCAGCAAGGAGAACCTCAAGAAGCTGGACCAAATCTACTTCAAGACGCCGAAGACAAAGTTAAGAAGATCAGAGACAGACTGAAGATAGCCCAATCTCGACAGAAGAGTTATGCGGACAACCGTCGTCGAGACTTGACCTTTGAAGTCGGGGACTACGTCTATCTCAGAGTGTCCCCACTCAGAGGAGTCAAAAGGTTTCAGGTCAGAGGGAAGCTAGCACCAAGATATGTGGGACCTTTCAAGATTCTGAACCGAAGAGGTGAAGTCGCTTATCAGTTAGACTTACCACCAAGCATGTCAGGAGTGCACGATGTCTTCCATGTCTTTCAGTTGAAGAAGTGCCTTTGGGTACCCGCAGAGCAAGCCGCATTGGAAACCTTGGATCTTCAAGATGATCTCACCTATCAGGAGCAGCCAATCAAGATCCTCGAGACCGCAGAACGTCATACCAGAAGGAAGACCATCAGATTCTGTAAAGTTCAGTGGAGCAACCACACCAAAGACGAAGTCACCTGGGAGCGAGAAGAGGATTTGAAGGCCAGCCACCCCCATCTCTTTTGCTAGCCGGTGCAAATCTCGAGGGTGAGATTTCTTTTAAGGGGGGTAGGTTTGTAACATCCCAAAAAATTTATTCCTTTTATTAAAATGTTTATTGGATTTTCCCTGGATTTTATTCCAAGTCCTGATTTGAGAAAATTAAAAACTTTATTTTATAAAAGCCAAATTGAACTTGTTGCATTTCATGAAGGTCAAATAAATGTATTTCATTTTTCTAAACTCAATTATGTAATTACTTAAATTTCAGGAATTTATAAAGAATTAAAAACATCCTCTTTTAAGTCAAATTGTGCATTTGCAAAATATAAATTTCCAAATGGGTTGAAATTATTTTATTAAGTCTCAAAAAGTCCCAGAAGGTTCTCTGAATTTTTCTGGATTTTTTCAAAATTTATTTGATATTTTTCTGAGTATTTTAAAGCATTCAACTCATTTCTGAAAATCAAAAGAATGTAAAACCCAAAACCTCTTCCGGGGTCGACACTTGTCACCCATCAGGCCGAACCCGCGCTGCCGGATCCTTTCCCCGCCATCCAATTCAACTTACCATTTCATCCCGCCTTCCCCTTCGCTCCTGCCGACACGTGGTGAGATCGGGACCATTCACCCTTGTCGGATTTCATCCCGCCCGTCCGCAGCCACTTACCCCTCCACCCGAAACCCCAACGGCTCAGATCAAATCTCTTTTGTCAGATGAGATCTTGGCCGCCCCTCCTCACTTACCCCTTCACTTAACATCAGCGGCTCAGGTCCCTCCCGTGCGCCACGCGTCGCGAATCCTGCTACTACCCTCGCTCCTTCCCTTTTCTTTCTCTTGCTGACCGGTGGGCCCTCCTTGTCAGCTCCGTCTTCCCCTCCCCCCTTCCTTTCTTCCCCGCGCAATCGCCGCCCGTTGCCGCCATTGGAGCCGAAACCGAAGCTTTAATTGCTTCGATTTCCTTCCCAATTGATGCCCCGCGCTGACTGCAAATAGCAATTAACCCTCCACCGCGTCCGTTGCAGGTATAATTCTCCCCAATTACACCCTCCTTCACCGTCGCATTGAGCTTTCCGTCCGTTCCCACTCCGGCGAGATGTGCGCGACCGTTACTCCCCTCCCCAGCCTATAAAAGGGATACCCCGAGGTCCCTCTACTCACACCGCCTCTCCCTCGCCTCTCAATCGGAGCATCCAAGCACCAAAACCCCCCCGAGCCCCATTTTTCACCGCCGGCCTTCAGCAACTTCGGCGAGCAATCGCCGCCGCCTCAGGCCTCCCCGTGCCTCGCTAGCACCGCTCCGACGTTGCTCGTGCCCAGGCGATCCCCGGCGACCACTCCCCCGAGCTTCTGCGCCACCGGACCTCCTCCGCCGCCGTGAAGCCCTCTCCGACCGCCGCCCCTCCCCACCGATCTTCCGCTCCGGCCGTCCCCGTGCGCCGCGCAAGGTACCGGTGAACTCCCCATACTCCCCTCTACATTTTGCACCCATCGGCCAGCGCCGCCGCCCACCAGAGCAACGGCGACCCTCAGTTCCCGTGCTCCACCGCCGGCCGCCATACCCCGTCAGCCGCCAGGGCGAGGTGGCAGCAGACATGGCCGCCAGTTGGGCGCCACGCCAGTGCCTCCCCGCCACCCAGCACGTGCGCAGCCACGTCGGCAAAAAGCCGTGACGTGGTAGCCACGCGGCAACCACGCGACAGCCACGTGGGGCCACGTGGAAGCCACACCAGCGCCACCTCGCTCCCCGAGTGCCCGCGTGCCACCTCAGCATCGCTCGGTCCATGGACCAGATCCACCGTAGACCGGCCCCACCTGTCAGCCTCTGTTAATTTCAGGACTGACGTCATGCTGACGCAATAAACAGAGTTTCCCGTATAAAAAAAATTCGGCCGAAAACTAATTGCCTTACTGACGTCATAACCCTTTAATTTCCTTTAGAAAAATAATTCATGCTGACATCATAAATGCTTTTTCGGTTTAAAAATAATTCTAGAAATTGGGTATTTTCTTTTTAATTGTATTTAAACTTTGGAAGGCTATAATTTTTTCATTTTAACTCCAAATTGCCCCGTTCAAATTTCTAAATTTTTCTAAAATCATGACCTATCCATTTCTGGCATCATTTTGAAAATTTTAATTTATTTGAATTTTGTTTTTGAATTTTCTTTGAATTGACTCTTTACGTTAGATTTTGACGATTCCGGAGAATTCGAGTTCGACGATTCCCAGCAGGACTTTAACCAAGGCAAGTTACACCTTTGTCCATGTTGAATCTAATATTTTAAATTTATTTATGATGTTTTACTGTATACGCATGCGTACTTTTATGCAAACATAATTTAAATTCAGTTTAAATGTTAGATATTCCCATAATCCTTTGATTATAACCCAATTTGAATCTCGAATCCATATACCTTGTCACCTTAGCTAAAAACTAGTTCGTACTACCACAAGTCCGGTATGGGACGGACTTGACTAAGTAATTTGTGAAGTTCCAAATATAATCTCGCTATAGGCTGAATGTGAGCGCGGCGTAGGCTGCGGGAAGTCTCACATGGCACCAGAGGGGGCTCCAACTCGTGGATTCGAGTTGTGGTGAAACCTTAGTAGCGGCATGATTATTTTGGCTATGGATCATTAGAACAGCCTTGTCATGAACTCTCCGCCGCACACCTAAGGTAGTGTGTTTATCGCGTGGCTCAAGTGAGAGGGAATGTCTTGTGGGTAAAGTTGTACACCTCTGCAGAGTAACAAACTATCTGGATAGCCGTGTCCACGGTCATGGACATGCTAAGTAGAATCTTCACAGATTAGACTTGTTTTCAGAAAACTTGTTTTCAGCAAACAACAGTGGTTTTAATAATGGTCCAGGTGGATTCCCGTGGTTAGGTTAGTGTAGGTCGGAGCCTACACTAACGATATTAATTGTTTCAAACATTGTTTCATATATCGTATTAAAAATTCAGCTTTCGTACTTACGTATTACATTTAAATTCAAGTATCGCTTTTTCGCACGACTTACTGTTAAGCTTTCCTTTGTTATTCCTATGCATGCATCCACTCTGTTATAATCCCCGGTGTAACTTGCGTAAGCATTTATATGCTTACCTTGGGAGTACTCTTTGTACTCACCTTGCTAAATCTGTTGCCAGACTTCGAGGACGACTACGACGGTGAGGAGTACTTCAGCGAGTAGGACGCGTCTTATAGTCATTCGCCTGTGGGAGGTTAGATGGGCTGTTCTGCTACCTTTACTGCTTTCCGCTGTTTTATCTCTTTTGTTGGCCTTGTGCCCTTATTGTAAGACTTGGCCTTAAGGCCGTATTTTCATTTAATAATATTCTGTGGTGATTTTTGCATGATATACATTGCTGTTAACCCTGTGTGCACTAGCTTTTCCTGGGATAGTGCGATTTACACAGAGGGACTCGGAGTTGTTGTTCCGGGTTCTGACATTTTCCGGGGTGGTAATGTGTACCAATATCATAGTCTTTTATCAACTCTAACCACCTTCGCTGCCTTAGGTTGAATTCTACTTGCGTGAAGATATACTTCAGGCTCTTATGATCCGTGTATACTTCACAATGGTTACAAATAAGATAGTGACTCCAGATCTTCAAAGATTACACTACTGCTGCTAATTCCAAGTCATGAGTAGGATAGTTGCACTCATGAGGCCTTAGTTGGCACGATGCATAGGCTACTACTTTGCCTTCTTGCATCAAGACACAGCCTAAGCCAAGACGAGAGGCATCACAGAAAACCTCAAAGTCCTTATGCACGTCCAGCAAAACAAGCATGGGTGCGGAGACTAGCCTTTTCTTGAGGGTTTGAAAACTCTGCTTGTAAGCTTTCGTCCATTTGAACTTCTTTTCGTTCTTCAGCAATTGGGTCATTAGCTTGGCTAGCTCAGAGAATCCTGCTATGAACCGACGGTAATAACCCACAAGTCCAAGGAAACTCCTTACTTCTATCACAGACTTTGGTTGCTTCGATTCCATTACTGCTTCTATCTTGGAAGGATCCACAGCTATCCCTTCAGCTGTCACAATATGTCCAAGGAAGGCAATCTCCTTTAGCCAAAATTCATATTTACTGAATTTGGTGAAAACCTGATGTTCTCGAAGCTTTTCTAGGGTTATCCAGAGATGCTGCTTATGCTCTTCTTTATTTTTGGAGTAGATGAGGATGTCGTCGATGAAGATCACCACAAACTTATCCAGATACTTCATGAATACACTGTTCATCATGCTCATGAAATAAGCAGGTGCATTGGTCAGTCCAAACGACATGACATTGAACTCATAATGTCCATATCGGGTGGAGAATGCAGTCTTGGGGATGTCCTCTTCACGGATCTTTAACTGGTGATATCCTGACCGCAAATCTATCTTGGAGAAGATACCAGCTCCTTTCAACTAGTCAAACAGGTCGTCGATCTTGGGCAGAGGGTACTTGTTCTTGATTGTGACATCGGTGAGGGCTCGGTAATCCACATATAGCCTCAAACTTTCATCCTTTTTCTTGACGAACAGCACAGGTGCTCCCCAAGGTGACGAGCTTGGATGGATGTATCCCTTATCTTCCAATTCTTGAAGCTGCTTCTTCAGTTCTACTAACTCGTTAGTAGGCATCCGATAAGGTCACAAACTCGATTTCTCTATCCAGTGGCATTCCGGGTAATTCCTTGGGAAATACATCTGGGTATTCCCGCACCACAGGCACTTATTTCAATGCTTGGAGATGATAGAGGGCACATTCCTCTTCTACAGGGATTTCCGGGGAAAAGACAACTTCTAATCTTTGGTCATTGGTGAGGGTGATGGATCGGGTAGCACAATTGATTTGGCCCTTATTCTTGGCTAACCAGTTCATTCCAAGGATCATATCCAACCCTTGCGATTCCAAGACCAGAAGGTCTGCTAAGAACAGAATCCCATTTATGAGCAATTCTACTTTTGGGCACAAAGTCCTTGCTCTTATTTCTGCTCCAGGGGAGTGAACTATCATAGGGTTGCTAAGGGTCACCATGCCCAACCCATACTTATCCACAAAAGCTTTTGACACAAAAGAATGCGAAGCTCCGGAATAAAAAAGAACTGATGCTGATACTGAGTTAACAAGGAACATACTCAGCACGACGTCCGGTGTGGCCTGAGCTTCTTCCACCATCACATGGTTCACTCTCCCCTTGATGAAGGTCTGCGGCTTCTGCTACCCCTGGTTCTGGCTTCCCGATGCTCCTGGATTGGCTGCAGCTTGCATCTTCTTGGGGCATGCCTTGGCATAGTGCCCTATTTCCTTGCAATAGAAACAGGTCACTCCATTTGAAGGGGGACTGCTCTTCTGGACTTGACCACCGGCAACCGGGGTGCGGTTGGCCTGGAGCTGCGAGCGGTTGGCTTGGAACGGTGGGCGGTTGGCTGATGGCTTGGACTTGCTTGACGAAGTCTTGAAGCTGCTGCCCTATGGCCTGAACTTGTTCATGGGAGGGGTGCTGTGAGCCTTATGAGAACCTCCAGAGTTACTTCTCTGATCAGCCATTCTTCTCTTCCGGTTCTCCATCTCCACATGTTTGCCTTCTTGGCGGATGGCCTTGCTGACTAGCTGGTGGAAGTCAGCATAGTCGCCTGATATCAATTGAATAGATATGTTGTCATTCAGGCCTTCCATGAACCTTTCTTGTTTAGCTTCATCTGAGGTCACATCTTCTGGGGTGTAGCGGGCTAGTTGGTTGAATTTTTGCACGTACTCGTTGACTGTATGGCTTCCTTGGCGAAGGGCTCGGAATTCCTTCTTCTTTAGGGTCATGGTACCGGTGGGTATCTGAGCTTTGTGGAAGCTTTGCACGAACTCGTTCTATATCACGGCCTGAGGGTTGGCATGAGTGGCGGTGAAGGTATCCCACCATTCTGAAGCAGGTCCATTCAATTTGTGGGTGGCGAATAAAACTCACTCCCGATTAGAACACTGAAGTATGTCTAACTTCTTGCTGATTGACCTTAACCAGTCATCGGCGTCTATGGGTTCGGCACTGCCAGCAAAAGTTGGTGGCTTGATCCTTAGGAACTCTGAAAGCCTATTGGGAGGAGCTTGGGCAGACTGGTGATGAGCTTGATGTGTGGGGTTGTTGATAGTCTGAGCTAACAACTGGATCAACTGGTTCTGGTTAGCCATCAATTGAGCCCAATCCGGTCCTGCTGCTGGCGGGGGCGGCAAAATGGGGGCAGACTGGTTTCCTTGAGCTCTGGGGTTGGCATTATCGTTGAGGTTCCTCCTCGTGTTCACCATCTGCTGAGGTTATCAAGATTTAGATAAAAGAGAACTAGAAAAGAGGGGTTTTACGGTAACAATCCCACCACCAAGCACACAAAACAGCGAAAAGCAAGGAAAGCAACGAAATTACAAATAAAACCAAGCAAAATATTCCTTTATTTTATTATAATAGTAATCTTGAGGCTGCTAACAAGGGACTGCAGCTCACAAGTAGCGTTTCAGACTCAGGGCTCCCTAAACACTAGTGCTACGCTTGAGTCTTTTCGGGGGTAGCTCTGAAGTAGCGGAGTCCTCATCGTCGGCACAGAAATTGGCCAGTTCTTCCTCCGCTGCATGGAGCCTTTGTGTAGTACAGTGTAGCTCGTCTAGGGCGGCCTGGTACATAGAGTCCATGACCTTGGTGAATTCCACCTGGTGAATTCACTGGCAAAGTAGACTGGAACTCTGATGGGGTAGTAGCGGAAGTTGGTACGCTGCAGCTCCAGTGCGTATAGGTTCCTTAGCTGACGGATGGCTTTGCGGGCCGCGTCCTGAACACCAGCGAGGAAGGTCTCCCGGGGGTAGGGGGCGTCGAAGGTGTGGATGGATGCGTGGTCTCTAAAGTTGGCGAAGATCCTTACTTCGACCCTCCAGCGCAGTTGATCTCCATACAGATCCAAGTATCCCTGGTAGAGGGGACGGGGTTGGAAGCCCAACTCTCGCATGACGCTGTAGAGGCCGTCCGCGAGGTCTCCGGCGAGGGCTCTGTTGGTGATGCAGTTGGGTTGCTCCATCTACAATTTTGAAGAGGGGAAGGAGTTAGTGAACAGTTTTGACAAGAGACTGAGCAAAGGAGGAAATGGTTTGAAAATATTTTCTTTATGAAGATATATCCAGTCATGATTTTGGAAGAAGCAGAGCGCTGCACAAGAAACAAGACTATCAAATTTTGCAAAGTGCAATGGAGCAACCATTCAGAGTCGGAAGCAACTTGGGAGCGAGAAGAGGATCTCAGAACAGAGTTTCCTAATCTTTTTCCCAGTTCTTCCGAATCTCGGGGTCGAGATTCTTTCTAAGGGGGGTAGGTTTGTAACATCCCAAAATTTGAATTTCTTTGGAAAGAAAAATTTTAAATTAATTAATTCAAATTATTTGGATTTATCTGGATTTTATTTAAACATTTAAAGAAAGAAAATGTATTTTAAATATTTTATTAAAGCTAAAAAGAGTTTATTTTATTTTTCCTAGCCTTCCCTAAATTATTAATTAATTTTTGAGAATTTTCAAGAATTAAAAATCAATTTTTAAAGTTAAAAAGTATTTTATAAAATTATTAAATACAAATCTGAAATTAAAAATATTTTTCCTAAGTCTAAAATGCTTCCAGGAATATTTTATGATTTGTCTGGAATTTTTAGACTATATTAGCTATTTTCTAAGTATTTATAAAGTTCTAGTATTTTCTGACATTTTATTCCGAAAATAAAAATCAAATTAATCCTAGGCTGCCACGTGTCGCTCTCAGATTAAATCAATCTCTCTCCACGTTTTAATCCTAACCACTCATGATCACTTACCCCCTTCATAATATCCAAAGGCCCCCATCTACTCACTTGCCACGTGTCGCGAATCTGACGGCCCGTACCCCTTCACTCCCTCCCTCTCTCTATTACACATGGACCCCACATGTCATATGTTTCTTCAACCTTTTCTTCTTCCTCCTCCCCCTCTCTCTCTCCTCCACCATGGATGACAATTAAAGCTCTTGAAACTCCGCTGTTTCTCCCTCTTAACTCCCGATTAAAACATGGAAACGGACGCTCTAATCACCCTTATCAATCTTCCGGCCGTTCCCCAACCTTTAACCTTCTCAAAACTGAAATCTCTTCCCCTCCCTTATCTTTCTATAAATTGGCCTTCCCTCATCATTCTCTTCCTTTTCCTCCTCATTTTCGGCCGGCTCCCGCCTCCCACCTCTCCCGCCGCCTGCCACCTTCCTCCGCCGCCCCATTCCCAACCGCCGCCACCACCGCCTCCCGCGCCGCCGCCCGGCCATCCCCGCCGCCGGTGAGTAGCGCCGCCACCCCGGCTACCCCGCCGCCCTACGCCGCCCAGCCGCCGGTCGCCGGTGAGCCACCTCCCGTGCGCGCCCCCATGTCTCCCTCCATGATTCCTTCTTCAACCATATTCAATCTTGTTTATTTGATTTGTTGTTGCTCCTTTGCCAAGAAAGACTAAATGCCCATTTGGCTAGGGGAGACATGTTAGTGCATGCATGCATGAGGTTTTGTTTTCAAGTCCAGTGCAAAGCAATTTTTGGTTTCGCTTTATCCAAATTTTTGTTCACCTCTATTCAATGACAACTGGGCCCCACGTGTCATACACTCCACAATACCCCAAAAATCAGCCAAAATAAGATTCCAGAGAATATTCTCTCGTTTTGCATTTTCTGGAATTTCCAAACCGATCAAACTTCCAATCGCCCGTTTTCTCTCGTCTGACCTCCGAATCCAGTGATTAAAATTTCTAAATTTGTCTAAAATCATAATCTAAGTTGCAGTATATATTTTATATTTTTGTGATTTTATTTGCATTTATTTATTTGTTTGTTTTGTTGTCTCGCGCGTAGAAACCGACGTCGCCGAAAAGTTCATCGAACCGCAGCAGGAAGGGTCAACTAACGCGCAAGAAGGCAAGTCTCCTTGACCATTTTGATCCCAAATTCTGTAAATGATTTCATGAATATTTTAAATTAATTGCATGGCTATGTTGTATAAAGTGATAATTTAATTTTAGAAAATTTAGATAAATGCCAAACTTGTTATATCCTCCTTTGGAAATTGCTTACCATGTACCTTTGTCAACATAGGATAACCTTTGGCTCAATAATGAGTTAGAATTACTTTGGTTGAATCTAGAATGCTAGTAAATGCTTAGTCTAGTTGTTCATTTAAATTATCTCTGCAAGAAAAATATATTGATGTATGTTTTGATGTTTTGTGTTTATTAAATTAGTGGCAATGGAGGTTGTCACAGATATTTCAAAATAAAAGGAATTATAAAGTAAAATTTGATGAGGGTGGACGGAATGTTTGGCTGGTGCGGTTTTAGCACAAGAAATGGGATTGTGAATGATCCACCCTAGTCGTTTAAGGACCAACGCTTGTGTTTGTCCAAACTGAGCAATCCCATACAACCACAAGTTAAAATGGGTATAACCTAGCTAATTAACCTACAATGGTCTAGTCTAGATACCATCAATGGTTAATGAGTACCAGGGATTTACTGGTTTACTCAAAGTGAGGGACAGGGATTTACTGTACTCACATGGTGCAAGAGGGGGCTTCTGTCTGTGGTGGATTTAACCCTTCAGCGGTGAAACCTCAGCGGGTGGTATCTAACTATACTAGAGTAGGTGAAAAGCTTCGTGATATTTTATCTGGGTCTCATGCCAACGGAAGCATGTTGACTATTAGGATAATTTATCTCTTGTGGGTAAAGTTGTACATCCTCTACAGAGTAATAAACTATTCGAATAGCCGTACCCACGGTCAAGGGCGGGCAAGGAATGCATTCACATGGTAGACATTTGATTTTGAATTTAAAAAAATAAAATGTTTTGGAAAACTCGGGAGTGGATGGAACTCTCGTGATTTTGGTCTGGTGGACGGAACCAGTTCAGATGGATTTAACCTTCATTTTGAAACTTGGCGAATATAGCCTATGTGGTTAGTGTTGGTGGATGAAACCTTCACTAAATTATTTATCTAGTTTCAATTATTGAAAATAAATTGTTTAACAAATTGCTTTTGAAATAAGTATGTAAATTTCAAATAAAATACTAATTTATGCAAAAGAACCATATAACCTTCCTTTGAGAAACCCTACATCTAATGCATCTTTCCCAAGACTTGCGGAGTACATTTTTGTACTCACCTGTTGCTTTACAAATCAAATAGCAGAAGAATATGAGACTCAAGAGGAGGATTACCGCTACTTCGAGGAAGCCGGTGACAAAGGTTTTGCCGAGGACTAGGCTTCGTTTCCCCAGTCAATTGCCTGTGGCAGATTGTTGGGCCGTCTTTTTGAGATATTTTGCTTCCGCTGTTATTTTTACTTTTGTGTAAGAGGTTCTGTGAACCATGGTTGTAAGGCCTTGGGCCAAGAAGTGTGAACTTCAGTTATTATTGCAATAAAGCGTGTTTGGCAACGTATCATTTTCTGGTTAACTGTGTGTACTAGCGTTGATCTGGGACTAGTACTGTATTACACAAGGGATCTAGGAGTTTCTACTCCGGGGTCTCACAGAAGTGGTATAAGAGCCAACTTGACTGTAGGACGAGCCCTAGGTTTTGGCAAGCCTTAAGGATTTATGTTTAATAAAAATTTATATACAAAAACATAAGTTCCTTTGCTTCTACTCTTCTCTTACTTAGTATCTTGTTCTTGTCTTTCTTTTCACTCTTTAAAAGTCTTTACTGATCTCCCCTTTTTAAAAATTGTAGATGGCAGGTTCGTCGTCATCAGCTTCTTGGGACCACCTTTCTCACGGTGAGAGCGAGGGAGCATTTGTGAGTCTTCTACGGTAGCTGATGCAGTTCTTGAAGTATACTCAGCAGCCCATTTTCAGAGGGCGGAATACCAGAATTATGAATATGGATTCGTGGACCATGGAGGTGTTCATCTACGCTCAGGAGGGGAAATATGACTCCATTGAATGCAAGATTGAGCATCCCCAGACCCATTGCTCGGATGCTATTCAAGATACAGCCCAGTTGGCCATCGCGGACTTGTGCAAGAAGCATAAGGACATACTACGGCTGTCACCCTTCAGTTTCTTCCCGACTACGAGAGCAGGACAGACTCATCCGGAGCCTTTTCAGATCGTGGTGGACGACCCTCGCCTGTCTCATCAGGTTCAGCTCACACAGGCGACATCAGCGAACTACGCCAGAGCACTCCAGGAGATAGGACTTCTTCGGATGCTTCTCACTTCAAGCTACGAGCACTCCGACACTCTTCGTGCGCAGCTTCTACAGAGTGAGTCTGCTCACGCCGACGCAGTTCAGGCGAGGATTGATGCCGAGGCAGAGGTGGAGTGTCTCCGAGCTTCTACGACTACTCCGACACTGCCAGCTTCTACTGCTGCACCAATCAGATTCTCAGGACCTTGCACCAGGCTTACTGCGAGGAAGAGTGTGCGACGTCTCAGTCCGCTACCCGACGTCGACATTGGAGGATCTAGCAGAGGACGCCAGTGCTCTCGTTCCAGTTCGCCTGACTTCAGCCAGAGTCGATCGCGGTCTTGTTCGCCGAACAACTGCATCGGTTGCGGACAGAGTCATCCAGATGATTCGGAGGAGGACCCAGAGGAGGATCCAGAGGAGCGCATCATCATGGAGGATGATTAGATGCTAGGCAGTAGTACCCCTTTTTGAGTTGTTTTCGTCATAGAACGCTTTATAATATTGTGATGTAATAAAATGGACTGTACCGAGCCTTGTGCACTTGTGGTACAGCCATTCTTAAAACTAATTTGAATTTCAAAGATTGTGTTTTCTAGCTGTTGCCTTGTTCTGGTGTGTTCTTTTGGGATGTTGTTAGCTACCCCTGTCCTCTTATCTATGCTTTTCTTGGTGGAGCTTCAGATGGTGAATACAAGGAGCAATGTCAGCAATAGTCAAGGGCCTAATGACAACAATGCCCCAATTCCGCCTCCGCCAGCTCAAGCCCCGAACTTGGAGCAGATGATGGTTATGCAATTGCAGTTTCTTCAAGCCTTAGCCCAGAATCAAGTTAATCAGGCTCATCTAGCACCTGTTCAACCACCTCAATCCAAGCTTGGTGAATTCATGAGGACTCGACCTCCAATTTTCGCAGGATCTGCTGATCCGTTGGAAGCAGATGATTGGATTAAGGAAGTGGAAAGGAAGTTAAATTTAGCTCAATGTAATGAGGATGAAAAAGTCTTGTATGCTGCCCATCAACTCAAGGGAGTTGCAGCAAATTGGTGGGAAAACTTTTGTGCTGCACACCAAGATGCTCAGAATATTGTTTGGGCAGACTTTGTGCGACCTTTTCGAGCCACTCACATACCTATGAGCATCATGGAAATGAAAAGGAAGGAATTTCACCAACTGCAGTAGGGAAACCTTAGCGTTTCCGCATATTTGAGTAAGTTCATTCAACTATCAAGGTATGCACCAGAGGATGTAGCAAATGATGCTGCAAAGATTTGAAGGTTTATGGGAGGTTTGGATCCTAATCTCAAGGTGCAGTTAGTATCCAATGATTACCCTACTTTTCAACACCTGGTGAATAAAGCACTTGTTCAAGAGGATGCCCAGCGCCAGCTTTATGAATCTAGGAAGAGGAAGTTTCAAGCTCAACAGAATGCAAGTAGCTCTCGTCATCGTTTCGCTTCGCAGTAGTTCAGCCGTCCTCCATTGCCTAGTCATCCGAGGACACCGATTTCTGCACCTCGCCCTATTCCTCAAGCTTCTCGAGTTGGGAATGCAGTTCAACCCCAGCAGAATAGGACTGCGGCTGCAGGAGTGCAATGCTTCAATTGCAAGAACATGGGGCATTATGCAAATAATTGTCCCCAGAAGCGTCAAGCGGTAACCCCGGTTCGCTTCAATCTTGATCCTATGCCGGCAAGAGCTCCAACCACTGGTCAGGGACGTGGAAGCCCTCAAACTCCCAAGACTCCGCAGATGTTCAGTAAGGGGCGTATCAATCATATCATTGCAGAGGCAGTACAAGATGCACCGGACGTGGTTCTGGGTAAGTTTCTTGTTAATTCAGTTCCCGCAATTACATTATTTGATTCTGGAGCTTCACATTCCTTCGTAACAAAAGCTTTTGTGGAAAGAAATAATTGGAGTGTTTGTTTGCTAAAGAACCTCATGTTAGTTCAATCACCTGGAAAAGAATTGAGGACTAATTTGGTTTGCCCTAGAGTAACCATAGATATAAATGGAGTAAAGTTCCTAGCGAACCTTATTATAATAGACTCCGAAGGCATAAATATAATACTTGGTATGGATTGGTTGACCAAGTATAAAGGGCAAATAGATTGTGCCAATCGTGCCATTATCCTCACCAACTCTGATGGAATTCAGATAATGTATGAGTCCAGTATGCCCTCAAAGAAGGAAAGTGTGTTAACCAGTTTAAAAGGAAGAAGTTTGGAGGATGTGTCTGTAGTAAGTGAATACCCAGATGTATTTCTTGAGGATTTGCCAGGAATACCACCAGATCGAGAGATTGAATTTGTTATAAATCTGGTACCTGGTACAGCTCCAATTTCTAAGAGACCCTATCGGATGTCGGCCAATGATTTAGTAGAAGTTAAGAGGTAAATTCAAGAATTGCAGGAGAAAGGTTTCATTAGACCAAGTTCTTCACCTTGGGGAGCCCCAGTGCTTCTAGTAAACAAGAAGGATGGTAGCCAGCGTATGTGTGTGGATTATAGAGCTCTGAATGAGGTAACAATCAAGAATAAGTATCCTCTACCCCGGATTGATGATCTGTTTGATCAGCTAAAAGGATCAAGTGTCTTCTCTAAGATTGATCTCCGGTCAGAATACCATCAATTGAAAATTAGACCAGAAGATATACCTAAAACAGCCTTCTCTACTCGATATGGATTATATGAGTGTACAGTGAAGTCTTTCGGTCTAACAAATGCACCAGCATACTTTATGAATTTGATGAATAAAGTATTCATGGACTATTTAGACAAGTTTGTTGTTGTCTTCATAGATGACATTCTTATCTATTCCAAGAATGAGAAAGAACACGAAGAGCATCTAAGGATAGTTTTGTAAAGGCTCAGAGAACATCGGTTGTACGCCAAGTTCAGCAAATGTGCATTTTGGTTGAAAAAAGTTGAATTCTTGGGACATATAATTTCTGCAGGAGGAGTATCTGTGGATCCAGGAAAAGTTAAGGATGTGCTTAATTGGACTCAACCCAAGACAGTAACAGAAATCCGGAGTTTCCTGGGATTAGCAGGTTACTATCGTCGTTTCATTGAAGGATTTTCCAAGATTGCCAGACCTCTCACCCAGTTATTAAAAAAGGAAAAGAAATTTGAATGGAGTAAATCTTGTGAGGATAGTTTTCAACAGTTAAAGAAGAGGTTAACTTCAGTACCTGTTCTGCGGTTACCTGATATTAGAAAGGATTTTGAAGTTTATTGTGATGCGTCGAGACAAGGTCTTGGTTGTGTACTAATGCAAGAAGGAAAGGTGGTAGTTTATGCATCAAGGCAGTTAAGACCGCATGAGGAAAATTATCCGACTCATGATTTAGAGCTAGCTGCTGTTGTGCATGCTCTAAAGTTGTGGAGGCATTATTTGATCAACAACCGTTGTGAAATATATACGGATCATAAAAGTTTAAAATATATATTTACCCAACCTAATCTTAACCTGAGACAAAGAAGATGGCTTGAGTTGATAAAGGATTATGATGTGGGAATACATTATCATCCAGGAAAGGCTAATGTAGTGGCCGATGCTTTAAGTCGGAAGATCCATGCTAACAATCTATTGATTCAAGATAGTCATTCAGTTCTTCGTGAGGATTTTCAGCGACTTAACCTGGAAATGGTAAATGGAGGAGTTCTTTCTGCGTTGAAGGTTCACCCTACTTTAGAAGATCAGATCAAGACAGCCCAACAAGAGGATAAATATGTTAAAGAAATTAAAGAGAATATGAAGAAAGGCAAAGCACCTGGATTTTCAGAAGATGAAGAAGGAATTCTTTGGTTTGGAAAGAGAATTCTCGTACCCGAGAAAAAGGAAATAAAAGATTTGATACTAAAGGAAGCCCATGAAGCAGGGTACTCTATTCATCCAGGAAGCACAAAAAATGTACCAGGATCTCAAGGAAAGTTATTGGTGGTCTAGTATGAAAAGAGAAATTGCAGAGTATGTAACTTTGTGTGATGTATGCTAGAGAGTTAAAGCAGAGAATCAAAGACCTGCTGGACTTTTGCAACCTCTGCAGATACCTGAATGGAAATAGGAGGAAATCGGAATGGATTTTATAACCGGATTGCCAAGGACCAAGTCAGGTTATGATTCAATATGGGTTATAGTGGATCGCTTAACAAAGGTTGCACATTTTATACCAGTAAAGACTACTTATTCAGGAGATAGATTGGCAGAGCATTACATGTCAAGAATTGTGTGTTTACATGGAGTTCCAAAGAAGATCGTATCGGATAGAGGGTCTCAATTTGTTAGTGATATGCCCTAGAGGCAACATGGAGATGTTGTATATATCACATACTATGTTTATGATACATTACTTTGTTCCTTGGAATAGACATCATCATTATTGATCAATGAGTATGTGACTTATTCATGAGACTCTTAAATACTAAGATGTTGCTATTTCTAAATGATCCCTGATCGTATATCATATGAGGAACAAATATGATTCAAAGACAAAGATCAGCATATGTATTGATTGATGATCATGTCTCATGGATCATGGTATGGTGATACCAAATCAATAATATGGACATGTGTTAGTGAACATATATTGGATAGACTCGCCATGAGACATCGCAGAGATTCCATGTGTCATCGCTGGTCTCAAGTAGTGTTTATGTAGAGTCCTTAGACTTGAGATCATCATGGTTCCCAACATGAGTAGTAGCTTATTTTGGGACTACTAAACACTACTCCGTGAATCGGGTAGTCGAAAAAGTAGTCTTCGGGTTTGCCATGAAACATGTAGTGGGATGTGAATGATCAAGATAGAATTTGCCCTCCTTATGGGAGAGATATCTCGGCCCTCGATGTAATGGATTATGAAAGTGCATGGCCATGCCAAGGTGATTGAGGAGTCAATCACGAGTTTATAATCCATCACGGAATCGAGAGAGTGATTGAGCTATTAAGAGGATGACACAGTCTCGCCTTGAGCTTAATCTATATCGTGAGGCAAAGGGATTCGTACATGAGAGAACATTACAGTTCAAATTGATACGATCTTTACATATACTTTGGGGTTAATATGTCTTACTAGAGGCCGCTATTAACATGGTAATCGGAAAGGCGTTTCGGGTCACGACCAAGTATACGTGAACCTGCTGTGGTCGCACGCTTAACGGGTTGGAACACTAATTCGAATATGATTCGGATATGGGCTCAATTCGGATAGAGATCCGAATAGACTCCTATTGGGCCTCGGTCCACGAGGCCCACGTGAGGAGGTCTATATATGGAGGCGAGGGGCGGAGGATTCGTCCCGCTAACATCTAGCAAAACCTCAGCCGCCACCTCCCGAGCCAAACCCTAGTCGCTCACGAGTGCTAGTACACTCGCGATCGGCGTTCACACCCGGGACGTGTGGATACCGGTGGAGGCGCTGCTCGTTGCGATCTTGATCGGCGTGCGTGGAGAGACGATCCGTTTGGGACGATCGGCTACTTCCACTACTACCTCGACGCGAGATTGGATCGGTTTCAATTCTTCTTCACGCACGCTGCGCGTCTAAGTGGTAACGATCCATGATCCTTCCTTAGCATGATGTTCTTGGGTGCGCGGTAGAAAAGTTTTGTTTTCTGCTTCCGTAGCCTACGCGTATTCCAATACAATTTACCTCAAGGTTCTGGCGGAAGCTTCATGAGGTTCTGGGCACTAATTTAAACTTCAGTACTGCTTATCATCCTCAAACAGATGGTCAGACAGAGAGAGTAAATCAAATATTGGAAGATATGTTAAGAGCATGTGCATTAGCTAATAAAGCCAGTTGGGACCAAAGTTTGCCATACGCAGAATTCTTCTACAATAACAGTTATCAATCTAGTCTGCAGATGTCCCCATTTGAAGCTCTATATGGCAGAAAGTGCAGGACACCTTTATATTGGTCAGAGACAGGAGAAAGTGCATTTTATTTGAATTTCTGGAAATAAAAAAAATGGGAAAAAGCCTCAGCCGTCCGATCCTCCCCCGCGCCACGCGTCAGCATCACGTCAGCCCAGCCCGCCGCTAAGCCGCCCCCGCCTACCTCGCCTCCGCGCCGCCCGATCGCTGTGCCCGCCACGCGTCGCATCCCCGTAGCCGCCGTACCCTTTCCCGCCCACGCTTCCCCGCCGGCCGATCGGCCCCGCGCCACGCTGCCGCGCCGCGCCCGCGCCTGTTCCCGCAAACCCTAACCCTAATCCCGCCGCCCACGCACCCGCATCCACGCCGTTGGTCAAGCCACGTGGCGGCACCAGCAGAACCCCGCCCTCGCCCGCTCGATGCCGTCGGATGCGTCCACGCGTCTCGATCTTGGCCGTTCGAACCCCGCCCGTCTCGCGCCCGCGTCGTCCCCGATCCAGACGCCTCGGTTCGTGTGATAAAACCCGTCGACGCTCCTCGGTTCGCGAGCCCGTCGTTCGAACTCGCCGCCGCCGCTCCTCGCCCGTTCGCGCCAAGCCATCACGCCGAGCCACTCCGCCACCGTCCGTCCCAGCCGCGCTGCTCGCAACGTCGCGAGCCGCCCCGTCACCGAGCTCAGAATATCCTCGCTTTTTCCGAGATTTTTAAAGCCTGATTTTAAAAATGAATTTTCTGGAATTTTCTGAAATTAATTGAAGCTTCAAATGAATTTTTAAAGTTTTAAATGATTTAATATGATTAAAATAAACATTAACATAAGTGGAAAATATTTTATTTGTGTTCCTCGTGTCTCAAGGAATTTTCTGAATTTTTGGTGAATTTTTGGGATTTATTTGCTATTTTCTAGAGCTTTTAGAAGTTTATTTGGATTTCTGGAAAAGAAAAGAAAAGAATTAACATCACCGCCCGATCACCCTCTCTCCTCCACGCTGCCGCTCGATCCGCGCCGCGCGCGCGTAGATTTTTCCCCGCGCGCCGCTTCCCACCGCCCGATCTCGCTGCGCGCGCGCTGCGCGCATCGCTGGCTGACGCGCTGGCGCACTTCCAACGCTTGCCGCCGCCGCGCCCCATCAAGCCCTCGTCGCCGTCGCGCGCGCGCGCGCGATCACAGCCATCCGCTCCGCGCTTCGCGCGAACCTAACCTCGCCGCCGCGCGCCGCCGTCCGATCTTGCCGCGTGGCGCATCCTAGCCGTTTAACCCGTCCGCGCCGCGCTGCCGCCAGAATCGGATCGAATCCTCGGTTCGCGTGATAAAACACGCGTTCATCCTCGGTTCGCGTGCACGCTCCACCGAAACCCGCGCCGCCTCGCTGCCCTCGCGCCGCGCGCTGCCGCCGAGCTGCTCGCCGCCGCCGTCTTTGCGCCTCGCCGCTGCCGCCGAGGTCGCCGGAGCAAAGCAGCCGCCGCCGCCGCCGCCGGTGAGCTCCCGCGCTGCTTCGCCGCGTCGCCTCGCCGCCGCCGCCGCCGCCGCCGCGCCTGCTCGCACTCGGCGGCCACACCAGCGACGCCGACGGGCGCGAGCCGCCACGCTGCCGCCGATCCACCCTCCGCGCCCGCCCACGCGTCGCCTGCGCCGCGATCTCGCCGCTCGCCGCGCACCGCGTGATCCCTTTATTATTGTCGTGTATGACCGTGATGACATCTATGTTTGATCGTGTGCACTAGCGTGATCCTCGACTAGTGCGCATACAGAGAGACCGAGTTTGCATATTCGGTCGCGACAGAGATGGTATCGAGCCAGTTGGATCAGAGGACTAAGCCCTAGTTAAATTGGTCGTAACCCAAAAATTTATTTTCTAAATCAAACCAACTAAACTTGATATTTAGTAATATCTCTATCTTCTTACCTCATTCTTAAGGATTCTTGTCTCTCGCCCCAACTCTTGCAAAATTTGTTTTCCTAAAGTTATAAACTGATCTTTCCTTTATAAATGCATTAGATGTCCCAAACTTCCTACACCGACAGAGGATGGAGGTCACTTCTCGCGCTCGCTATGGAGCCTCGGATTTAAGAGATCGCCTGCCTACCTCACCAAGGATGAGAAGCAAAAGGTCAACGATCGGAGCATCTCCAGCTATACTTCACCACCCGAGTCGGCAAGGTGTGCTACATCACGCTTCTAACACCGTGCGGTGGGGGAGATGTCGGACAAGGAGTTGCGCACAAAGCCATCCGTCGACTTTGCAAGCTATACAAGATCAACATGGCCAGACTCGTCCGGAAGTTCAAGGAGCAGTACGGAGCCACCCCGAGACTACCAGAGCGATGCTGGAGGAGCCCGACCACGCCGCCAAGACTCTACCGCCGCCTACACCGCCGAGCCCGGAGGAGAGACGTCAGATCACCGGAGATTGTCGCGCTTACCTCGCCGGTTCACTCTAGCCCCGGGCCGAGAGCGATGCGCGCGATCCGCAACTCGTGGGTTGTCTACAATGATTCCGAGGACGATAGCGATGTACCCTATTTGTCGACCCGAGTGGGAGCCTTCAAAGTAGATAGTGCGAGTAGACACGTTGGATTTTATTTGCGCTGAGTGTGATGTGAGCTGCAAATATTGCCTTAAAAGCATTATATTGCGATCATGTCAATCTTTTAATGGAGTTTATTTTGTTCGCTTTCTTAGTTAGCCTTCTTGGCTAAGTGTTTGTTTAGGTTAGGTCTCCATTAAGCAAAACCCCCTTAGACGCATTCACCTCTTATCTATGCTTTTCCTCTCGCCTTTTACCTTTGGTCACATCCAGCTTGTTTTTTTTTGAGCAAGATGGTTGATACCAGAACTCCTCCACCGCAATCGGGAACCAGACCAGAGAACAGTCTTCGCGCAGCCTGCCACCTACCTTGATCCCGCCTCGCCGGTTCTGATGGCCTGACTCGATGATGCGACCATGATGCAGGTATGCAGACTATGATGCAATGACAAAGACCAGAGCCGCACCACCACCAAAGACTCGTCGGCAGACTGGCTATGCAGAGTTTATGAGGACGAGACCGCTGTTTTCTCCAGTTCGTCCGAGCCTTTGAGGTCGACGATTGGGTCCGTTTCAGCTTGAGAAGAAACTGAACTTGGCTCTGCACCGACAGGAGAAGGTTTTGTATGCAAGACATCGCCTTGAGGGACCAAAGCAGCAGAGTGGTGGAGAACCATCGTGTCGCCCATGAGGACCAAAGACAACATCACTTGGAAGGAATTCGCTAAGGCTTTCCATACCGCTCATGTCATGGATGGAGTGGTTGAGATGAAGAAGGATGAGTTTCGGTAGTTCCAAAGAGAGGAACTCGCGGTGAGTGAATATCTCAATAAATTCACTCAGCTTGGCTCGCTACGCGCCCGCAGGACGTAGCGACGGATGCAGCTCGCGTAAGAGGTTCAAGAAAGGCTTGAACCCAGCTTTGAAGGTGCAAGTCGAGGCAACGACTATGCGATTTCAGCAGCTGGGTGGATAAGGCCATTCTCATCGAGGAGAGTCGCCGCGAGCTCGAGGAGTCTCGCAAGAGGAGGTTGATCCAGCAGGATCACAGCCACACCAGCCTCGTGAGGCCTCGCTTTGGTTCCTACCACCGCACGAGCGCCACAAGAGCAAAGAGCAGCAGCAGCAGCAGCCTTTCGTGATTTCGGACCCCTCTGCACACGCGCGCGGTTTGATCGGGCCAGATGGCCCTCGTGGTTCCAAAGGACAGCAGAATGTAAGAGCAATAATTCAAGAAGATCCGTCACTTGCTTCAAGTGTCATGAGGTGGGACACTATGCTAGCAAGTGCCCTCGAGGCAAGCCCCGACGCCGCGATGGACTTGGGAGCCACACCGATCGCACTTCTACCCCGAGCAGGGCGAGGAGCACCCCGCCTCGTGGCGAGCCAGCAGGGCGCCGTGGTGAGAGGTCGTGAACCACGCCACCGCAGAGGATGCCCAGCAGCACCAGACGTTGTGATCGATGACGCTTCGCATATCGGGCCTCGCCACCGCTTTATTTGATTCGAGCTTCGCATTCGCTTATTTCTGGAGTTTTGCTTTAAAGCAACAATTGAAAATCGTGCTCTTGGATCTGTTCTTTTAATCCAATCCCGGATCCGAGTAGAGATCCAACCTAGGTTGTCCAGAGTTAGGATAACCATTCAGGGAGTTGAGTTCAGTGGCGACTGATTTTGTTGGATATGCATCCCTAGATGTAATCTTGGGAATGGATTGGCTTCAGTAGCGGCAGCGTGTTAGACTGTGGGAGCAAAGCAGTGACCTTAACCAATTCAGACGTAGTTAAGGTGCGATTCGCAGCCGGAGTGTCGGCAGAGCTACCATGATTTGCCGTGAGCAAGGTAATCCAGTTGGAGGGTGTACCAGTTGTCAGAGAGTACCCTGACGTGTTTCCAGATGATCTTCCAGGTATGCCACCAGAGAGGGAGGTTGAGTTTCTGATTGAGCTTGTGCCAGGTACCGCTCCGATTTCCAAGAGACCCTACCGGATGCCAGCCAATGATTTAGCAGAGTTGAAGAAGCAAATTCAGGAGCTTTTGGATAAGGGTTACATCAGACCGAGTTCATCCTCGTGGGGAGCGCCAGTGTTGTTCGTCAAGAAAAAGGATGGTAGTCAGCGCATGTGTGTGGACTACAGAGCACTTAATGAGGTCACCGTCAAAAATAAGTACCCTCTGCCCAGGATCGATGACCTGTTTGACCAGCTTAAGGGAGCAGGAGTGTTCTCCAAGATTGACTTGAGATCAGGATATCATCAGATGAGGATACGTAAGGAGGACATACCCAAGACAGCCTTCTCGACTCGTTATGGTCTATACGAGTTCACAGTGATGTCATTTGGTTTGACTAATGCTCCAAAGATATTTCATGTATTTGATGAATAAGGTGTTTATGGAATATTTGGACAAGTTTGTTGTTGTGTTTATTGACGACATTTTGATATATTCCAAGACCGAGGAGGAGCATCAGAACACTTGAGATTAGCATTGCGTAAATTGAGAGATAATCATTGTATGCAAAGTTCAGCAAATGTGAGTTTTGATGAAGAAAGTCGCTTTCTAGGGCATGTGTTGACAGCAGAAGGAGTCGCAGCTTGACCCGGGAAAGTAAGTGATGTTTTGGATTGGCAAATACCCACTTCCGCTACCCAGTCGAGTTTTCTGGTATGGCAGATACTACCGCCGCTTTATTGAGGGATTTTCCAAAGGTGGCTGACTTCACGCAGCTTGCTCAAAAAGGAAAAGAAATTCACTTGGACGCCAGAGTGCGAGAAGAGTTTTCTAAACTTAAGGAGAGTTTGACCACAGCCCAAAGGCTTGTGTTGCCCGATATTAACAAGGATTTTGAGATATTTTATATGCCTCGCGCAAAGGCTTGGGTTGTGTCTTGATGTAAGACAAGAGAGTGGTAGCCTATGCCTCACGCCGCTTGAGATCGCATGAGGAGAACTACCCTACCCATGATTTAGAGTTGGCACCGTAGTGCATGCTTTAAAGATTTGGCATCATTATCCGATGGGTAACAGATGTGAGGTTTACACGGATCATAAGAGTCCAAATACATCTTTACCCAGTCCGAGCTTAACCTCGTGCAGAGGAGGTGGTTAGAGCTGATAAAGGATTATAATGTGGGCATACATTATCATCCCGAAAAGCTAATGTTGTTGCAGATGCCTTGAGCAGTAAAGGTATACCGCAATTCAAAGATGGTTCGAGAGAGTCACCACTTTGCATGCGAATTTGAAGCTTAGCCTTGAGTTGGTTGAGCTGTGATTTTTGGCACTATGGAGATGCAAACCTACTTTGATGGTTAGATTCGCGAGTGCTCACGGAGGATGAGGCATTTCAAATGGATCAAAACGAACTTAAGTGAAGGTAAAGAGTCGATTTTCAAAGGATGACCAGGAACATTGTGGTTCAAGCAGCGTTTGTGTGTGCCCAACAAGCAAGAACTAAAGGATGTGTTGTTAAAAGAGGCTCATGAGTCACTGTATTCGATTCATCCAGGCAGTACCAAGATGTACCAAGACATTAAGGATAAATATTGGTGGCCAAGCATGAAGCGTGAGATCGCTGAGTATGTAGCCCTTTGTGATGTTTGTCAGAGAGTAAAAACAGAGCACCAGAGACCTGCAGGTTTGCTACAGCCATTGAAAGTTCCCGAGTGGAAGTGGGAAGAAATTGGTATGGACTTTATAGTCAGTTTGCCTAAGACCAAAGAGGGCTATGATTCAATTTGGGTCATTGTGGATCGATTGACCAAGGTTGCTCATTTCATTCCAGTTAAGACGACTTACAGTGGTGACAGATTGGCAGAGCTATATATGTCCAGGGTTGTCAGTTTGCATGGTGTGCCCAAAAAGATTGTGTCAGATCGTGGATCGCAGTTCACCTCTCGGTTTTGGGGTAGTTTCCATAAAGCTATGGGAACTCACCTGAATTTCAAGATAAAGATATCACCCCGCATGCATGGTCGACAGAGCGAGTCAATCAGACTCGAGGACATGTTGAGAGCCCGTGTGCTCGATCATGGGTCTAAGTGGGACAGATTGTTTACCTTTGCGAGTTCTCATACAACAACGCTTATCGCCGCTTTGCGATGTCACCGCTTGAGGCATTGTATGGCAGAAAGCGTGACCCTCTCAATTGGAAAGAGATGGGGAAGGTCGTTTTTGGCCCGCACTATTTGAAAGAAGTCGAGGATAAGGTCCGCTTGATACAGAAAGGTTGAAAGCCGCCTGTGCCGCATGAAAAAGCTATGCGTATACCGCACACCGAGCCGAGTTTTGAGCCGATGACTTTGTGTATCTTAGGATCACACCATTCAAGGGTGTGAAGAGATTTCAGCTAAAAGGGAAGCTTGCACCGAGATATGTTGGTCCGCTCAGATTCTCAAACGCAGGGAGAGGTTGCTTATCGCTTGAGCTACTGCGCCCTTCGATGGGGTACATGACGCCTTTCATGTGTCCCACCAAGAAGTGCTGCGCGCACTGCAGGAGGTTGTGCCGCTTGAGGCCGTTGATCTGCAGGAGGATCTGCTGCATAAAGAGCACCTACCAAAATCTTGGAAGTGTCGAGCGAGTCACCCTAATAAAGTGGTCCGTTTTGCAAAGTTCAGTGGAGCAACCATTCCGAGGAGGAAGCCACCGGGAGCGCGAGGAGGATCTCGAGCGGAGTTCCCAACCTATTCTCTTAGTTGGCCCAGATCTCGGGTCGAGATCTCGCTTAAGGGGTAAGGTTTGTAACATCCTGTTTTTCCGAGATTTTTAAAGCCGGATTTTAAAAATAAATTTTCTGAATTTTCTGAAATTAATTGAAGCTTCAAATGAATTTTTAAAGTTTTAAATGATTTAATATGATTAAAATAAACATTAACATAAGTGGAAAATATTTTATTTGTGTTCCTCGTGTCTCAAGGAATTTTCTGGTATTTTTGGTGAATTTTTGGGATTTATTTGCTATTTTCTAGAGCTTTTAGAAGTTTATTTGGATTTCTGAAAAAGAAAAGAAAAGAATTAACCTCACCGCCCGATCACCCTCTCTCCTCCACGCTGCCGCTCGATCCCGCGCGCGCCGCCGCAGCCCTTTCCGCGCGCCGCTCGCCCGCCGCTCGATCTCGCCTGCGCGACGCCTAACCTCGCGCCCGCGCGCGCGCCCGTCCGATCTTGCCGCGTGGCGCATCCTAGCCGTCTAACCCGTCCCGCGCGCGCGCGCTCCGCCAGAATCGGATCGAATCCTCGGTTCGCGTGATAAAACGCGCGTTCATCCTCGGTTCGCGTGCACGCCCGCCGAAACCCTCGCCGCGCCTCGCTCGCCGCTCGCGCGCCGCCGCCGCCGAGCCGCTCGCCGCGCCGTGCCGCGCTGCTCCGCTGCCGCCGCGAGGTCGCCGGAGCAGCAGCCGCCGCCGCCGCCGCCGTGAGCTCCCGCGCCGCTTCGCCGCGTCGCCGCCCGCCCTCGCCGCCGCCTCGCCTCGCCTCGGCGCTCGCACCAGCGCGCGCGACCTCGACGCCTCGCGTGGCGAGCCGCCACGCACGCCGATCCGCCCTCGCGCGCCACCACGCGTCGCCGCGCGCGATCCCGCCGCCCGCGTGTCACCAATCCTCCGCCGCCGCGCCGCGCTCGCGCACTCGCCGCCGCCGCTTCGATCGAGCCGAGGCTCGATCTCGCCGCTGCGGTCCGCGCCCGCCGTCGGATCCCACCGACGCCGCCCGCGTCAGCCTAGCCACGTGGCAGCACCAGCGCGTGCCACGTCAGCCCTAGGCCACGTGGCATGACACGTGGCATGCCACGTCAGCGCCACGTCAGCCCGAGCCGCCCCCCCGAGCCACGTGGCAGCCACGCCACCGCCACGCCGCGATGTGCCACGTGGTAGCATATGCTGCTGCCACGTCAGCGCGCCCCCGCCGCGTCAGCCCGCCGCCCCCCGTGCACTGTTACGTGGACCGCGTCCACGGTGGACTTGGAATTTCGTGGACCGGGTTTACAGCACAGTAACTTTTCCGATTTTCCCGAATTAATTTAGAATTAATTTTCCGGGAGCTCGTTCTCCTCCGTCCTAGCTCCGATTGACCCCGTTCTTTTTTCTAAATTCATCTAAAATCGAGCTCTAGCTGTTGGTTCTGGTTTTGTGAATTTTGGAGTTCTTTTTCTTGTCATTTTATGTGTTTCTTTGTTTTCGGTCGTTTTCTCTCTCGTTAGATTCGGATTCCGAGGAGCAGTTTCGCGCTGTAAGACCGAGTACCCCACGAGCATAACGAAGGCAAGTTGTGTCCCTTGATCATGTTGAACCCAATTTTGCAAACTATTATTTAATTATTTTGCTTTAAATTACATTGCATTGCTATTTTTATTCAAACCTTTGCACAGGTAGCTAGTGTCCCAATTGCAATTATACCTCCTTGACACTTTGAAATACCATGATGCCTTTGTCACCATAGGTTGGGAAATTTATTAGTGATGCTAGTTTATTTATCACACGGGTTGGTACGATTAGATTGCTTAGCCAGTTTATATTTACGATTGGTCTCATTGCACCTGTTAAATTATTAATTTGACTTAATGACATATGGAACTGTGGTTGGTGCCACGTATATTAAAATTTGTGTCACGTCATTGGTGTGACGTTGGCTTGGTTATACAAATTGGTTTTGCACTCGGACGAGTGATCGTGCAGTAAAGGGGGAAGTACAGTTGTACTTTGGGGGATGTGGTAGTCTCGCCCAGGTAATGTTAAGGACTTAACTTTGTGCGCCATTGATCTGAGCTTCATCGTGCAAACCACATGTCTATTATGGGATGGACTCGCTGATTAATTTGTAATATTTCAATTCGATTCGCCATTGTGATGGACATGGTTGCTGATTTCCATGTGGCGCAAGGGGGTGTGATGAAACCCTAGCGGCGTGATTGCATTGAGGTAGAGCATTGTAAAGGCCTTGTTGTGATTTCCTTAGGCCTAGGCTAATCACATCGTGTGGGTACAGTTGTGCAACCTCTGCAGAGTGTAAAACTATTCGAATAGCCACGCCCTCGGTCATGGATGGTGCTCGGGATTTCACACGAGGGTTAGTGTTTCATTTATAACTTGGTGGTTTATGTTGGGAGTGGACAGGTAGTTCACTGTTGGTCTAAACTTGTGAATTGGTGTTCACAAGTGGTTCTTGTTTATTCCTTTGATTATCTATTGTTACTTGTTTTGCTAACTTTCGCTTTCAAGTTATTTAATATATTTCATCAATAAATGCCTTTATGCAAATTAACCTTTCAGCCTTCCTTTGGTAAGCCTTGCATATTATATTGCATTTATTGTTACAAACGACTTGCTGAGTACCAATGTACTCACGGCTTTACGCCTATGTTGCTCGGGCTTGAGGAGAGGAGTACTATCGGCAGGAGGTTCCGTAGGAGAGTTCTACGACGACTTCACGGATTAGGCTTCGCTTCTCCACTCGATAGCCTGTGGTTTGTCGATTGGTCGCTACGCTTTATTTTGGATTTCACGCTATTTTGTTAAGCCCTTCGGCTAGAGATATTGTAAGCTTGGCCATAAGGTCGCACCTTTGATATTTTATCGATATTCGAGTTTCCTTTATTATTGTCGTGTGTATGATCGTGATGACATCTATGTTTGATCGTGTGCACTAGCGTGATCTCGACTAGTGCAGTTTACAGAGAGACCGAGTTTGCATATTCGGTCTCGACAAGCCCCGCTCGCCGCCGCCCCCGCCGCCGTGAGCCTCGCTCACCGCGCCGCCGCTTCCTCGCTTTGACGCGCGCGGCAGCACGCCTCGCCGCTGCGCCACCCACCCCGCGCACCCTCGCGCGCCCGCGTCCGCGCGACGCCTCGCGGAGAGCGCCGCCCACGCGTCGCCGATCCGCTCCCCGTGCCGCGCATCCCCGCCGTCCAACCCACGCACCCCCGCGCGCGACGCTTCGCGCGGCGTGTCCGAGCCACGCGTCGCCCATCGCCGCATCCCCGCCTCCGTGCCCCGCGTCCTTGCCGTCCGTCTCAGATCGGAGCCGCGAGGCACCAGCCTACCCGCCGCCGCCCGCGCCCGAGCCGCGCCGCGTCAGCCTACCCACGTGGCATGCCACGTTAGCCCAAATGCCACGTGGCATACCACGTGTCCTGCCACGTCAGCAGAATCCGGCCCCCAGGTGCCACGTCAGCTGGGTGACACGTGGCAGCACCAGAAGCTGCCACGTCAGCCCTAGCCGCCGCGTCAGCACCGCCGCCCCCCGTGTGTACTGTTACGTGGACCGAGTTCACCGTGGGTTTGGTCTACCATGGACCGGGTTCACAGCACAGTGCGATTTCTGAATTTCCCGAATTATCTTTAGTGTTAATTTTCTGAGAGCCCGTTCTCCTCCGTCCTAGCTCCGATTGACCCCCTTTTTTTCTAAATTCATCTAAAATCGAGCTCTAGCTGTTGGTTCTGGTTTTGTGAATTTTGGAGTTCTTTTGCTTAGCATTTTATGTGTTTTCTTTGTTTCGATCGTTTTCTCTCTCGTTAGATTCGGATTCCGGAGGAGCAGGTTCTACACCCGAAGACTAGGAGTACCTCACTGAGCATAACCAAGGCAAGTCGTGTTCTTTGATCATGTTGAACCCAGACTTTCAATCTATTATTTAATTATTTTGCTTTACGTTATATTGCATCGCTACTTTTATTCAAACTTTGCAACTGGTAGTTATTGTCCTATACTGGTTATCCCTCCTTGATAATTTGGAATACCATAATACCTTTGTCACGTTAGGTTGGGAAACATGCTAGTGATGATAGATTATTTGTCACATGGGTTGCTACGATTAGATGCTTAGTCTTGCTTTATTTACGACTGGTTTCATCATCACCTGTAAACTATTAATCTGACTTAATGGCATATGGAACTATGGTTGGTGCCACGTTAATTAAAATTTATGCTATGACATTGGTGTGTCATTGGCTGGGTTTATAAACTTGGTTTTGCATTCGGGCGAGTGATCGTGCAGTAAAGGGGGAAGTGCAGGTGCACTTCGGGGGATGTGGTAGCCTCGCCCGGGTAATGCTAAGGACATAACTTTGTGTGCCATTGATCTGAGCTTAATCGTGCAAACCACATGTCTAGTATGGGATGGACCTAGCTGATTAATTTGTAATATTTCAATTCAAATCTGCCACTGTGATGAACATAGTTGTTGATTTCCATGTGGCGCAAGGGGGGCTGTGATGCGAAACCCTAGCGGGCAGAGTTGGGTTGAGATAGAGCTTTGTAAAGGCCTTATTGTGATTTCCTGAGATCGAGGTTAACACATCGTGTGGGTACAGTTGTACAACCTCTGCAGAGTGTAAAACTATTCGAATAACCGCGTCCTCGGTCATGGACATTGATCGGTGATTTCACACGAGAGGTAGTGTTATATTTTAAACTTGGTGGTTTATGTTGGAGGTGGATAGGTAGTTCACTGTTGGTTAGCTTGTGAATAGGTGTTCACAAGTGGGTTATGTTTAATTCCTTTGATTAACTATCATTACTGTTTTCATTTAAATTTCGCTTTTAATCTATTATTCATATTTACCATGAAATGTCTTTATGCAAATTAACCTTTCAGCCTTCCTTTGGTAAGCCTTGCATATTATATTGCATTCATTTTTTACAAACGACTTGCTGAGTACCAATGTACTCACGACTTTACGCCTATGTTGCTCAGTGGAGGGCGAGGAGTATTATCAGCAGGAGGTTCCAGAAGGAGAGTACTACAACGACTTCACGGATTAGGCTTCGTTCTCCACTCGATAGCCTGTGGGCTTGTCGATTGGCCGCTACGCTTTATTTTGGATTTCCGCTGCTATTTTGTTAAGCCCTTCTGGCTAGAGATATTATAAGCTTGGCCATAAGGTCGTACCTTTGAGATTTTATTGATATTTGAGTTTTACTTTATTATTATCGTGTGTATGACTGTGATTACATCTATATTTGATTGTGTGCACTAGCGTGATCCTGGACTAGTGCAGTTTACACAGAGAGTCCGAATTTGCATATTCGGGTCTCGACAGTGAACAGCCAAAGAAGAAAGCTGTTAACGTGATCATAGGCGAGGCCTCAACTTCAGGAGGGTATGGTAATCCACCTGTTGTTTTTTCAGCATGTCAATCCACTAATTGGTGGGTAGATACTGGTGCTAATGTTCACGTATGTTTTGATATTTCTTTGTTTTCTTCTTACCAGGTAGCAGGGGCTTCCTCCATTCTAATGGGAAACGGCTCGCATGCTTCTGTTCTTGGTGTTGGTACGGTGGATCTGAAGCTTACTTCAGGGAAGATTGTCCACTTAAAGAACGTGCAGCATGCTCCTACAATAAACAAGAACCTCATTAGTGGTTCTCTTCTATGTAGGGATGGTTATAAGCTAGTTTTTGAGTCGAATAAAATTGTATTGTCTAAGTTCGGAAACTTTGTTGGTAAAGGCTATGAGAGCGGAGGCTTGTTCCGCCTAAGTACTTTAGAGTATTGTTATAATCTGAATGTTGCAACAAATATAAATAAATGTGAGGCAAATGTTTGGCATTCCCGTTTCTGTCATATTGGTTTTGATAGTATTGTGAGATTGTCCAAATTAGATATAATTCCAAAATGTGAAATTGTCAAAGGATCAAAGTGCCAGTCATGTGTGCAAGCAAAACAGCCTCGAAAACCTTTTAAAGGATTAGAGAATGAAAAGAACTTGGCACCATTAGATCTTATTCATTCAGATTTGCGTGAAATGAATGGACTATTGACAAAAGGAGGCAAAAGATATTTTCTAACTTTTATTGATGATGCAACACGGTACTGTTACGTGTATTTACTTAAAACTAAGGATGAAGCTTTAAACTACTTTAAAATTTATAAGGCCGAGGTTGAGAACCAACTAGAAAAGAAAATAAAAAGAATGAGATCTGATCGTGGAGGAGAGTATGTCTCTCATGAGTTCTCCCAATTCTGTTCTGAGCATGGAATAATCCATGAGTTCACACCACCATATTCACCCCAATCAAATGGGATAGCTGAGAGGAAAAATCGGACATTAACGGACTTGGTCAATGCCATGTTAGAGAGTTCCGGTATGCCTAAGGCATGGTAGGGGGAAGCTATATTGACAGCAACTTTCGTCCTAAATAAAGTAATCACTAAAAAGAGTGAAATTACTCCATATGAGGGATGGAATGGGAGAAAACCTAATGTTAATTTTCTGCGAACTTGGGGGTGTTTGGCAAAAGTCAATATACCATTGCAGAAAAAGAGAAAAATTGGACCAAAAACAGTTGATTGTATTTTTCTAGGATATGCTCAAAATAGCACGGCCTATAGATTTTTAGTAGTTAAATCAGAAACTTCTGAGATTATTGCTAACACAATAATGGAGTCTAGAGATGCTTCATTTTTGAGAATATCTTTCCTATGAGAACAGTAGGCAATACTTCAACACGAACTGAGAATGTTCAAATCGATAATATCGAAAATGAGAATAATCAAACTTCTGAACTTTCCACCATTTCTGAACCATTTTATGATATCCCTGAGGAGGACAATAATTTAGTCACAGAAGCTCCTCGAAGGAGTAAGAGATAAAAGGTTGAGAAAACCTTTGGTGATGACTTTATTGTATACCTCGTGGATGATGTACCAAAGACTCTTTCGGAAGCTTATGCATCTTCTGATGCTGAGTATTGGAAAGAGGCAGTCCGTAGCGAGATAGACTCAATCATGGCTAATGAGACTTGGGAGATCACCGATCTTCCTATTGGGTGCAAACCTGTTGGATGTAAGTGGATTTTTAAAAAGAAACTGAGGCCCGATGGTACTATTGAGAAGTACAAAGCAAGACTTGTAGCTAAGGGTTACACCCAGAAAGAGGGAGAAGATTTCTTCGATACCTATTCTCCTGTCACTAGATTAACCACCATCAGAGTACTCCTTGCATTAGCATCTTCCTATGGTCTGTATGTTCATCAAATGGACGTAAAGACAGCTTTCCTTAATGGAGAGTTGGAGGAAGAAATTTATATAGATCAACCCGATGGTTTTGTGATTTCTGGACAGGAAAATAAGGTATGCAAATTATTAAAATCCTTGTATGGTTTAAAGCAAGCACCTAAACAATGGCATGAAATGTTTGATAAGACTTTAACAACCACTGGCTTTATTGTGAATGAAGCTGATAAATGTGTATATTACCGTTATGGTGGGGGTCAAGGAGTGATCTTGTGTTTATATGTGGATGACATACTTATATTTGGAACAAACACTGCCGTAATTGATGAGGTCAAAACATTTCTATCCCACTGCTTTGATATGAAAGATTTAGGAGAGGCAGATGTTATATTGAATATTAAATTGATCAAGAATGAGAATGGGATTACTTTGAACCAATCTCATTATGCAGAGAAAATATTGAGCCGTTTCGACTTTGAAAATTCTAAAGTTTCTCCAACACCCTATGATGCGAGCATTAAGCTTCGAAAGAATCAAGGGTTAGGAAAAGATCAATTGAAATATTCATAAATTATTGGGTCACTTATGTATTTAGCTGGTGCCACAAGACCTGACATTTCATTTGCTGTGAGCAAATTAAGTCAGTTTACTTCTAACCCAGGAGATGATCACTGGGAGGCACTTGAAAGAGTGTTGCGCTACTTGAGGGGCACAACATCTTATGGAATTCATTATACTGGATACCCTTCTGTATTAGAAGGGTACAGTGACTCCAATTGGATCTCGGATGCTGATGAGATCAAAGCTACAAGTGGTTATGTGTTTACTTTAGCTGGTGCTGCAGTTTCATGGAGGTCTTGTAAACAGACTATATTGACGAAATCAACCATGGAAGCGGAACTTGTAACACTTGACACAGCCACTGTTGAGGCTGAATGGCTAAGAGAGCTTCTGATGGACTTGCCGTTGGTTGAGAAACCAATACCGGCAATCCTGATGTAATGTGATAATCAAACCGTGTTGACCAAAGTCATCGCGACAAAGGATAATATGAAGTCCTCTAGACATGTGAAGCGGAGGCTTAAATCACGAGAAAATTGAGAAACTCCGAGTGATAGCCGTGAACTATATTAACACCGAGAAAATCGCGCACTTTTACAAAGGGATTAGCACGGAAAGCAATTTCTGTTGCTTCTATGGACATGGGAATGAGGCCCCTTTAAGTTACATCACAATGGTAACCCATGCTTTCTTGATCGGAGATCCCGTGACGTAGATATGGGAAAAACAAGTTGATGTTGTAACAAGAGAGTACATATTAATTGTACCTATGTCCTAATAAATAAAATACTCTCAACTGTATGGAAGGTTGGCATAAAGTCTTAATGTATTCTGTTGTCCAAATGAGGAAAAGGTATTAGCCTGCAGGATACCTAGAAAGAATACACCTACTTGAGCTTAACTGTTTGGTCGCAGTTCACGAGAACAGGGTATTCTCTAGAAAGCTCATGAGCAGATATGGGAGCATGACCATATAACGCTCCGTTTAGGCGTTGTTCATTGGCAGCGTAGTACTAGTTAAGATTTCAAGTGAAATCTAATTACAAAAAGCTGTGAATTCAAGGCATAGTCCATTCATTAGCTGTGAGAAGATGAATCTTGTTATTCTAGGTGTAAGTTCAACCCGTACGGGACTTACACTAAAAGACTGGTATATTAACAGTACTTCAGCAAAATATCTTTGATATCCTTTTGCTTCCTGCTTTGGAATTGGTGGGGGATTGTTAGAAATAGGCCCAAAATTTGAGGCCCATTTTTATTAATTCCAAAACATACAACGTTTAGTACCATATTGCTAAGGCAAGGTGGGGAGAACCGATTTATAAGGTGGAGTCCATTCCACTCCTTGAATTATGGAAGTGAATGGCATGAGGATGGCTTTGGCTAAACACACACACGCGCACGTACGCGCGCGCGTATTCGCGTATTTTCGCGTGAAAATCGCGTGACTTGTGACTTGCGACGCGCGGCCACGCCGTGACATGACGTGTCACTTAGCAGACCATGTCCACCTTATTTTTGCTGAACGTTGTACCATCTCTATCCTTTTTACTGGTCACGAGACTGCTTAATTACCATTATTGTGGTTTTAAATTTTAGCAGTTACCAGTGAATAATGGAGTCGGTTACTTCTTTTGACTAGTAATGAGACTGCGTAACTATTTGGTTTGAATATCAGCAGTTACCAGTGAATAATGGAGTCAGTTACTTGAGCATTATTTCAGTCTAATGGTGTCAGTTACTAGAGAGTAATTAGCACATCTATAAAAGGCCTGGAGACGTCCAGGTTTGTGACTGAATTTCTCCATTCTTCTCTCCCATTGTTTTCTTCCTCTCTAGTGATATTGTGCGATAGTACTGTGCTGTCTGAACTTCGCCGACCTTTCTTCCCGACGCTCACCGGAAGGAAGGTGAGCGTATCTCCAACCATTGCCGCCGTGAAGACCGCATGGGCGGCAATAAGGTTTCGGTAGCGTACATCCGCGCGACCGCTCCTGCTCGCTTCATCTACGCCCTACATCGCATCAAGCCTACATCGCATCGAGCTCGCGCGCTTCTCGCCCTTCATCAAGCCCAACAGTAAGTCATTCGTGTGTTCGTACGACTTTAAAATTATATTTCTCTTGCGTATATTTTGAAGTATGATGAGTATCCTACTGTTAGTAGTTAGCTTTGCATCACTAGTATATTGTTTTTGTCTCCTACTAAATCTTGGAATTAAAATATTGCCTATATTTCCAACAGAAGACACCGTCATCGAAGTGACTGAGGTCGAAGATGTCGTGATCGAGAAGTGGCCATGATCGAAGTGATCATGATCAAAAACACTTACTCAAAGTGATCGAAGCTCACGACCACGTGAGGCAAATCCAATAATAATATTATTAACAAAGTAATCAGTACATGGTCTTGAAAGATGCAACCGCCAGCTTGAGGTTGTGCGCAATGTTTGGACCGAGCCAACACCTACAGCGATGGAGATAAGCAGGCAGCAGAAGCTCAACACCTGCAGAAGCCACCACTGTAGCTCGCGGCACCGTATCTTGAGCTGCGCGATGTGCATGCTGACATGGAAGTAGACGGAGAGCGACTAGAAGCCCAGCGCATCAATGAGCCCCAGCACGGTGTTGAAGAAGGGCAGCAGCATCACTACGAGTGTCGTCGACACTATGACCCATGTCTACATCATCAGCTTCATCGGTGCCATCATCACCATGGAGGACAGTAGCCTGGCTCACCACAGCAGCACTAGCACATCATAATTGGCATTGATGAACATCATGAACTTGGCTTCCAGCCACCGGCTCACCACGCTGCTCTACAACCTTGCAAGGTGGGCTGAGCAAACGCCTGGTAGGTGCCAATGAGGTTCATGAAGATGCAGACGTTGGCGACGTCGACGAGCCAGTAGGGCTTATGGAAGGTGAACCTGGTGAGGATGTTTCCAGACGCGTCATTACCGAAGGCAGCATAGCCGACGAAGCCGAGCATTGGAAATTAATATTGACTAGCATCTTAGTTAAATCATGCATTATTTGAGTCATGCATCAATTTGAGTCATGTGCATCAGAGTTGCCCGTGAGGCCCGGTCCATCTGGTTCTATGAGCCGCTAGTTGAGTCCTGTTATGTTTTGCATGTGTACGTTGAAGCTACGTTGACGCTACTAGTAGGGCATGAGAATAAGTCAATAGCATGCACATGAGAGTGTTAGTTTGATAACTATCTCTAATTTTTGCTAAGTTTGGATCATGGACTGATTTTAGTAGTTTGTTAGGCAAGTGCTAATTTATTTCCCTGTTAGTTGGTGTGCTTCCATTTATTTAGTTATATAAGGATGTAACATATGAGAGAATGAATAAGAGAACGAGAGCCAGAAAAAAGAAAAGTAACGCAAGTTGAGTCGAGTTCACATTGGCAAAAATTCTCTCTGTGTCCTTGTGTTTGTTTGTCTTCCCCGTGTAGTGTGCATCCATGCATAAATATGCTTATAGGATCCTAGTGGTGTGATTCTACATTTTTGTATCAGAGCCCAAGCGCCTAATATCTCCTTGGACTTTGTGGTTGTGGAAGGGCACAGCCAACATGTGAGGGTGGATTGTTAGAAATAATCCTACATTGGTTGTGGAAAGAAAAATAACATAATTTATAGGTGTGAGAGAGACCTCACCCATGGGACTAGTCTTTTGTGAGGAGAAGGCACAATACCACTTACAAAGCTATTGCTTTAGGGCTTGTTTGCTATAGCCCGTGGGCTTAGTTGTGCTCAATCTGTTTTGACCTGGAGTCTAGAAAGTAAATTAGGATGGACCTAGGTATGCAACCAGTGTCCGATCTTACATTTGGCATCAGAGCTTGGTGTGTGAGTGATCACCAGGGTAGCGGAGGCAATGCAGTGAACATCGACGCGATGATGTCAAGAGCACCGATGAAGGAGAGTTTCATGGAGTAGATGCATTATCCCATGCTCACCCATACGCAAGTTTATGACTCGTGTGTCGAGGCCCGAGTCTCCATCACCGTCAAGCTGTGTCACGGGCGGAGGAAAAGTGGTGAGTCACTAATAAGTTGCATCACCGGTGGTGAAGATGTGGCAGCGAGAGGATGTTGTGATGGCACAGTCATGGTGAATGCCATGAACCACGGTGTGAGGCCATGTTCTTGGAGGTGGCGCTGTTATGCTGCTGCGAGGAAGCATCAGTGTGATGCCGACAATGAAGGCTGGAGGTGAGAGACCTCTACGACAATGGTAGCATGTGAGGCCACAACATGGCCATGCTAGTGCGATGCCATGTAATAAACAAATCGACAGGACAAGATGGCATTGGTGGCTATCTCTGTGTCTCGCTAAGGAGAAGATTGACAAAGATGTGTGGACTCCATTTAAATCCACGTACATGTAGTCGATCCCATTCCAAGAAGAGGAAGGCAGAACTTCTTGAAGATGCGTTAGAAGATCGACCTTTTAGATGCAGAGTAAGTCAAGTCAAGATTAGAGAGAGATTGTTGAAAATTAATCTTGACTAATATCTTAGTTAAGTCATGTATTAGTTGAGGCATGCATCAATTCAAGTCGTGTGCGTCAAAGTTGGCCATGAGGCCTGGTCCATCTAGTTCTATGAGCTGCTAGTTGAGTCACATTATGCGTTGCATGTATACGTTGAGGCCGCTAGTAGTGCATGAGAACAAGTCAATAGAATGCATACAAGAAAAGGGGGGCGGCTAGGGTTTGTGGGGGTGGGAGGGGGTGCGGCTAGCCCTTCGGGCTAGCTGGCCCAAAGTAGCTAGGCCCACCCCTCTAGGCAGCCCACCCCTCTAATTTATTTAATTAATTTAATTTTTCACTTTAGATAAAACCGTAAACTTTTTCCCCGCCTCCCGCGATTCACCGAAAAACAAGAAACTTCGTTATTCTGCTAAATAATTCTAGGGACACTGGAAGGACGTTCAGGGTATTACATTCTCCCCTCCTAAAAAGATTTGTCCTCGAATCTAACTCCTAAACCCACAAGACAAAAGAACAACAAAGGAAAGAGCAACCAAAGGGAACAGCAACTACGAGTACTCACTAGCTTCGAAGAGCTCAGAGTACTTCTTTCACATCTAATCCACAAGCTCCCACATTGCCTCCCTCTCAGACTGATTCGTCCAGAGGACCTTCACATATATGATGGTCTTCCTCCTCAAGACCCGCTCCGATATGTATAAGATATGCACTGGTCAACTCTCCACAGCGAGGTCCTAATCCATCGTGACCTGCTCTAGGTCAATCTTGTGCTCAGGGTCCCACAGATACTTCCTTAGTATAGACACATGAAAGACATTATGCACTCCACTTAATGAGCGCAGCAACTCAAATCGATAAGCCAGGCTACCCATGCATGCAACCACTAGAAACGGGCTGATGTACCGTGGGTTAAGCTTCCCGGTGGTACCAAATCGAACGATGCCCTTGGTCGGCGACACCCTGAGGAGCACAAGATCACAAACTGCAAACTCCAACTCTCGATGCTGAACATCTGCATAACTTTTCTGTCGGCTCTGAACGGCCAACAGGTTCTAATGAACCTCCTACACCTTCTCTGCAGTCTGCTGAACAAAGTCTGGGCCAAGCAAAGACCTCTCACCCACCGCATCCCAACAAAGAGGGGAAACACACCCCCGACCATACAAAGCCTCAAAAGGAGCCATCTTGATACTCGCCTGATAACTATTGTTATATGCGAATTCTGCCAAAGCCAGATGCTCCCCCCAACTGTCCTTCCAGGATAGAACACAAGCACGAAGTATATCCTCCAAAGTCTAAATGGTCCGCTCTGACTGACCATCCGTCTGAGGGTGAAAAGCCATACTAAGGAAAACTGTCGTGGCCAACGCAACCTGAAGACTTTACTAGAACTTGGAGACGAACTTGGCGTAGCAGTTGGAAACAATCGACTTAGGCACACCAAGCAATCTCACCACCTCTAGGATATACAACAGGGCCAGATCCTACGCTGTGTTGGTCGACTTCATCAGAATGAAGTGTGCGAACTTGGTAAGCCTGTCCACAACAACCCAAACTGCAACCCGCCCTCGAGGCGAGCGCGGCAAACCAACTATGAAGTTCATAGTGATAAGCTCCCACTTCCACTCAAGAACCTCCAAAGGCTGCAACAGACCAGCAGGCCGCTTATGCTCGGCCTTCACCTGCTGACATACACCACAAGACATGACATATTTAGTAATGTCCACCCTCGTCCGTTTCCACCAGAAGAGCTGCTTCAAGTCACGGTAAATCTTGGTCTCACCCGGATGTACAAAATACGGAGTTCGGTGTGCCTCATGAAGAATACCATTCTTCACCTCTGGTTTCTGTGGTACACAAAGCTGGCCTTTGAAATGAACCACACCGCTCTCATCCACACTAAACTCTCAGGAACGACCCTCTGATATTCTCTTCCGCACCTCCAAAAGAAGTCGATCGTGCTGCAGAGCCTCACGAACACGCTCGGGAATGGCAGATTGAATGATCATCTGCGTCTCTGCTTGTGCAACTCCAATGAAATAGAAGGAGATACCCATCCTTTCAAACTTTGAGATCAAGGACATCACTGTCTGAGGAACTCCTATCCTACTCAAAGCATCAGCCATCACATTAGCCTCGTCAGGATGATACTGGATCGTCAGATCATAATCTTTGATCAACTCTCACTGAGTGAATATGTACTTAAGGCTCTTATGATCGATAAAGATATCACAATGTTCCCCATACAGATAATGCCTCCATGACTTCAAAGCAAAGACAACCGCTGCCAACTCGAGATCATGAGTAGGATAGTTCTGCTCATGAGTCTTCAACTGTCTAGAAGCATAAGCAATAACTCAGCCCTCTTGCATCAGCACACAACCAAGACCAATCCACGAAGCATCTATGTATACTGTGAAACGCTTGCCACTCTCTGGCAAGGATAAGATGGGTGCGTTAACTAATTTATTCTTCAGAGTCGGAAAGCCAGTCTCACATTCATCCGTCCACACAAAAGGAACCCCCTTCTGCATGAGTCTGGTCATCGGCTTGGTAATGATGGAGAAATCCTGCACAAAGCGCCGATAATAATCGGCAAGACCAAGGAAACTCCGGATCTCTGTCACATTGGTTGGCCTCTGTCATTGCACCACTGCAGCCACATTCTTTGGATCCATTGTGATACCATGCTGACTGATGGTATGATCAACAAATCTCACCTCGGACAGCCATAAAGCACTCTCTCATCCTGGAAAATGAGAGGAAAATCCTAGAAGCCAGCAGGAAGAGGAAGTGGACAGCCCAAAGGCCTCAGGGCAGTTTTCAGCCCGAGCCCGTGTACCAAGGCAGCCCCTCCTTCCGTCAAGTGGCAACGCCAGCACCCAAAGCTCCATTCCAAGCACCCCATTCCGGCAACAGTGGGATTCAAGTGCCCCGCCCCATAGGGCAGTCATCCACGACCAACCCTGCTGCAAACCTTCACTGTTTCAACTGTGGAGCGAAGGGGCATTTCGCCAACAAATGCCCGGATCGCCAGGCTACCCCAGGGAAGTTGAATCCTGGAGTCACCTCATCCCGAGTTCAATCTTCAACACCAAACAAGGTCTATCAGACACCTCAAGCGTCACAGACGGCATCAACTCCCAACCATGGCCGTGTCAACCATGTCACTGTAGAAGACGCCCGAGATGCCTCCAGAGTGCTTATGGGTACGTTCTCTATTAAGTCGATACCCGCACAAGTTCTATTTGATTCTGGTGCTTCGCATTCTTTTATTTTTGGGAAGTTTGTTGAAAAGGTTAAGTTGCCAACCTTTAGACTAAGGAGACATGTGGTACTTAGTCCCCCGGGAGGACCCCTAACTGCTACTCTAGTTAGCCCTAGGGTAAAGGTCACCATGGAAGGCTTTGACTTCCCAGCCGACCTCTTGGTATTGCCGTCTCAGACTTTGGACGTCATTCTAGGGATGGATTGGCTAGCCAAATACCAGGGAATGATAGACTGTGCTAATAGGAAGGTAGTCCTCACCAAAGACTCGGGAAGAGAAATAAAGGTTGGTGTGGATCGCCCCACCTCGGGTCACGTAATCCATCACCTTGAGGCAATAACATTAAAGGATACGCCGGTAGTTCGAGATTACCCAGAAGTCTTTCCAGAGGAACTACCAGGCATGCCACTAGATAGAGAGGTAGAATTCATAATTAACCTAAAGCCAGGGACCACCCCAATTGCTAAAAGACCATACCGAATGGCGGTAATTGAACTGGAGGAACTAAAGACTCAAATTGAAGAGCTCCACTCCAAAGGATTCATCAAGCCCAGCTCATCCCCGTGGGGTTCCCCCGTAATCTTTGTCAAAAAGAAGGATGGCACCGCCAGATTATGTGTAGACTACAGGGCCCTCAATAAAGTAACCATCAAGAACAAATACCCCTTGCCTCGAATAGATGACCTGTTCGACCAACTATCTGGGGCTACTGTTTTCTCTAAAATAGACCTAAGGTCAGGGTACCATCAACTCAAGATCAGAGCAGAGGATATTCCTAAGACAGCATTTACCACACGATATGGCCTATTTGAGTATACAGTCATGTCGTTTGGATTGACCAATGCCCCAGCCTACTTCATGAATCTAATGAACAAAGTCTTTATGGAATGCTTGGACAAATTTGTAGTCGTGTTCATAGACGACATCCTGATCTACTCTAAGGATGCCGAAGAACATGAGGAGCACCTAAGGGTAGTCCTCGAGATACATAAGAGACATCAATTGTACGCCAAGTACAGTAAGTGTGAATTCTGGTTGCATGAGATTAGCTTCCTTGGGCACATCATATCCACTGGAGGAGTAGCAGTCGACCCCTCCAAAGTAGAGGTAGTCCTAGGGTGGAAGCAACCCACCTCAGTCACAGAAGTGCGTAGTTTTCTGGGTCTAGCCGGATACTACAGACGCTTCATAGGAGGCTTTTCCAAGATATCCAAGCCAATGACAAACCTACTCAAGAAAGAAAAGAAGTATGAGCGGACGGAAGCATGTGAAAAGAGTTTTCAAGAATTAAAGAAAAGATTGACCACAGCCCCTGTGCTAGTTCTGCCAGATATACACAAGGAGTTTGAAGTATATTGTGACGCGTCGCGTCAAGGCCTGGGCTGTGTGCTCATGCAAGAAGGAAAAGTAGTAGCTTATGCGTCCAGACAGCTCCGCCCCCATGAGGACAATTACCCAACTCACGACTTGGAGCTAGCCTCGGTAATACACGCTCTAAAAATTTGGCGACACTACTTGATTGGGAATCACTGTGATATTTATACAGACCATAAGAGTCTCAGGTACATCTCCACCCAAGCTGACCTCAACCTGAGACATAGAAGATGGTTAGAGCTAATCAAAGATTATGATCTGGACGTCCACTACCACCCCCGGAAGGCTAATGTAGTAGCCGATGCCCTAAGTCGCAAACTCCACTGCAATAACCTTATGGTGGGAGGATTGCAACCTGGGCTTTACAGAGAGTTTGAAGCCCTTAACCTGGAAATAGTAGAGTATGGTACTCTAGCTACCATGGAAGTACACCCAACTCTTGAGGAGCAAATTAAAGCAGCCTAGAAAGGACACCCTGGAGTCTAGAAGTTCAAGCGCCTCATGGCCCAGAGGAAGGCCCCTAAAATGGTAGAAGATGAATATGGAGTTGTATGGTATGGGAAACGTCTCTTTGTTCCCCACCAGAAGGACCTCAAAGACCTGATACTCAAAGAAGCCCATAGCTCTGCTTATACTCTACACCCGGGTAGCAATAAAATGTATCAAGAAATGAAAACCCTATATTGGTGGTCTCGTATGAAGAGAGACATCGCCAAGTATGTAGCCTGCTGTGATGTATGCCAGAAGGTCAAGGCAGAACATCAAAAACCTGTCGGACTTCTGCAACCCCTACAGATCCCTCAGTGGAAATGGGAAGAAGTAGGAATGGATTTCATAACTGGTTTACCCCGCACCAAGTCAGGATATGACTCCATCTGGGTAATAGTTGATAGGTTAACGAAAGTGGCCCATTTCATCCCTGTAAAGACCACCTACAAAAGGGACCAACTAGCTGAGTTGTATATGGCCCGCATCGTGTGTCTGCATGGTGTGCCTAAGAGGATAGTCTCGGATCGAGGTTCCCAGTTTACCTCGCATTTTTGGGCCAATCTACACAATGCCCTTGGGACCCATCTTGCGTTCAGTACTGCGTATCACCCCCAAACAGATGGACAGACCGAAAGAATAAATCAAGTCTTGGAAGATATGCTACGAGCATGTGCTCTGGAGTTCACTTCGGGTTGGGAGAAATGTTTGCCCTATGCAGAATTTGCCTACAACAATAGCTATCAATCAAGCCTCCAGATGTCTCCTTTTGAAGCTCTTTATGGACGAAAATGCAGAACCCCTCTGCATTGGTCAGAAACAGGGGAAGGGTACATCTTTGGACCCGACACTCTGAAGCAGGCAGAAGAAAAGGTTCGCTTGATTAGGGATCGCTTACAAGCTACTCAGTCTAGACAAAAGAACTATGCCGACAACCGCCAAAGAGGACTAACATTCCAAGTTGGAGACCATGTGTACCTCAAGGTGTCACCCCTCCGAGGGATCCGCAGGTTCAAGGTGAAAGGCAAGCTCGCTCCGAGGTACATAGGGCCATTCCCTATCATTGACAAGTGTGGAGAAGTTGCTTATCGATTGGAGCTAGCAGCAAATTTGTCAGATGTGCACAACATGTTTCACGTGTCCCAACTCAAAAAGTGTCTCAGAGTTCCCGAGGAGAAGACCCCAGTGGAAACCATCGAGCTCCACAAAGATTTGACCTACCCAGAGCGTCCGATCAAGATTCTCGATACTATGGAAAAGAAGACCAGACGCCAGATCATTCGCCTCTGCAAGGTCCAATGGAGCAACCACTCCGAGCGGAGGCAACCTGGGAGCGCGAGGATCAACTTAGAGCTGACTTTCCCTTTCTTTTCCTAGCCTAGTCGAATCTCGACGTCGAGATTCATTTTAAGGAGGGTGGGATCTGTAACACCCCATTTTCGCTTCTTAGCGCGTATGTAAATTTTCAAGCTTATGTTATTGTAAAATGCTTTACTCCCGGTTTATTTGTTCTTGGTGCTTTCCAAAAAGAAAAATTTCAAGGAATGCAAAAGTAAATTAAAACAAAGACCTTATTTCATCTCCAATCAAGCATTTCAAAGTCCCCTTTTAAAAATCTAGAATTTAGAATGTTACTTCAAAAATTAGAAGAAAGTTTGTGTTTAATCTTTAAAAGAGGAAAGGGAGGAGAGCCATGTGCTAATGAATTGAAAACCCTCCCCAGTCATCACGGCCGCCCATCCCCTTCTCCCTTCAATCCCAGCGGCCATCTTTCCTTTCCCCAACCCTTCTTCTCCCTGGTTGCAGCGCCCCTCCCCTCCTGCCCAGGCGTGCCAACGCTGGCCCCCTCCGCCCCCAATCCACGCCGGGAGCAGCTGCGACTCCGACGCTCTCGCCTTCAGCGCCGCCCTCGCCTTCAGCACCCCCCTCGCCTTCAGCACCCGACAGCGGTAGACTCTGGACACGCCTCCCCGCCTTCTCTTTTCCAGCACCGTCCGGTGGCTCTCGCCGCTCACCGTCCCCCACCCTGAGCTGCGCCGCCGTAGCCGCCGTAGTCCTTCGCGGGCCCTGTCGGTCCCGTCGGCCGTACCTCCACCTTGCCTTCCGCGCCGCACCCGCACTGTGGCCGCACGGCGCTGACTTCCCGTGCGCACGGCGCCATGCCGCCTTGTCCCCCCTTCTGCACCTCACTCCTCCCCCGGCCTCTATAAAGAGCGTTAGAGCTCCTTTGCCAATCCCCCACCGAAACTAGCTCGCCACCTCCTCTGCCGCAGGTACCCCACCAGGCTCCCTCCGCCGCCAGCACAAACCGGTGGACGACAGGGCCTTCTAGACCGACCAGTGAGCTCACCTTTATCGTTTCCCCCTCCTGGCCGGGCTAATTGCTCTCTCTTGTCCCACAGGCCGCCGACGACGCCCCCTTCCTCAACTCCGGCGTCAGGATCTCCCCGGAGCACCGTAGCGCCCCAGGGTGATTCACTGCACCAGGAGCACCCCGAGGACCTCGCGAGCACTCTTCCCACCTCACCGGGCTCTGCCATCCTCCCCAGCAAGCCACCGCCGTCTCCACCTTCGCCACCGAGCGTGCTCCCGCCACCGGCCCGCCCTGCTCCACTTCGGCTACGATTGCCGCCACAGGTGAGCTCAAGGAAGCCCAGGAAGCTCCCCCGTCGGGGAATCGCGCCCGAACCACTCGAGCCGTCGGCGCCATTGTTCCCACACCGGCCGCCGCTCGGCTCGCCGCACCCCCGCGCCGGCTGCTCGGTGACCTCCCCCTCCCCGAGGAGCCCGCCGGCCGGCGCAGCCCCTCCTAGTCGGCGCAGGCGCGCCGCTGTGCCCTCTCCGCAGCCGGCCAGTTCCACCTCCCTCACGGCTGGGATGACCAACTGTGCATTACTTCACTGCCTAAACCAACCGGCTATTTGTTATGTCCTTAAGCCGACCACTTAAAGGAGGCAACGGTGGTTTATTCCCTCGCGGGCCCCACCTGTCAACGACTCACTCTCTCTCTCTCTTTTATTTACTCCCTGGATTTTTAGGATGTTAAAATTTTGAAAAGCTATAACTACATAACCATAACTCCAAATTTAATGAAACCAGTTTCTAAATTTTTATAAAATCAAGATTTATCCAACGGTTCTATTTTGGTTCAGTTTAGAGCTTATTTGAATTTGTTTATTTTATTTGATGTTTATTCCGTGCTCGCTCTTTTGTTGTTTTTCCGGTCCGTCGTTCGAGTAGAATTCGAGGACGTGCACGAGCCCTAGGTCGAAGCTGCACCATACCCCCAAGCTCTTGATCCAGGCGAGTCAACACTTTGACCATGTTGAATTCCTATGTTTTAAATCAATTATGTTGTTTTAAGTTAATCAAATTGCATGCGTTATTTTATGTACAATAGTTTACCGTTTTTCCTTAGTTAATTAACCAACCTGCTTTATTAGCGCTATGTAGCTAAACCACTCCTTGAAACTATTGATACCCTTACCATTGTCGCCTTAGGTAATACTAATAAAGGAAAGTTCACTATAAGCTACTTTATTAATTGCCAAGCAAGCCCGGTAGGTTCTCAGGACATTAGCACGCCCTGATCATACCTTCTCAACAAATAAATTCATTTTGGGCAATCATGGGATGTACATGATTGGTAGTTTGGTTAAAAGCTTGTCTTATGCTTCTCAAAACTCTAAAAATTTGCTTACCTGTCCGGGCGGATGGTAAGAGTGGCTGGTGGATGTAGCAATCGGGTCGCGGTAGCCCATCTGGACAAATTTAAGGACTTAATCTTGTGTCGACCTATCCATGTAAAATAGTACAAACCACAAGCCAGCAAAGTGTAGGCATGACTAAATAATTTGCACTCGCCAGTAAAGAGGAGCACTTCGGAGGAAACTCATGACTTTCATCGCTGGACGCAAAACCGTCTTGGATGGGTCGTGTCGCCGGATAGAGGCGGGCGCAAGAGGGGGTCTAACTGGGGCCCAAAAGGGGCTTCCCTGTAGACGAAACCTTAGCGAGTGCTAGTCTTTACTAGATACATTGTAAAGGTCATGTGATCATCCGGTTGATCCGCATGTCTAAGGAAACATGCGAAATATAACAATTGGGTTATCTCTTGTGGGTAAAGATGTACCACTCTGCAGAGTCTAAAACTATTCGAATAGCCGCGCTCACGGACAAGAGCAGACATGGAAACTTCCTTGAGTTAGTTCTATTTACAAAAATCTTTTGAGGTGGGAACCAAAAACTAAGTGGAGGGAAGTACTCTACTTTGTTGGATTTTTCCTGGAGGGACGTACTCCAGCGTCAGTAATTAGGGTGGATGTAGCCTAGTAGCCAAAAACTAGCATTGGTAGATGGAACCATGAAATCGGTGGATGGAACCGTCTACAATATACTTATTGCACATTTTCAAACGTTCTCTTTGCAATATCACAAATCTGCTAAGTCATAGGGTTTTAATTATGTACTTGCCAAATCTCGCTTGGTGCAACTAAAATAAACCCCAGCCATATATTGTCAAGCAATGCATTTTATACTATTGCATCCTGTGTGTTGGCTCGCGGAGCATGTTGAATTGTGCTCACCCTCGCTCTTAAATCCCTATTCAGAAGTTGCAAACCAAGAGCACTATGCCTACTACGAGGACCAGGGTGCCGAAGGAAATGAAGATGGTGGATATTAGATTAGGCACCGGTAGCTTTTAAAGGAAAGCACGTAGGCTACGAAAGCAGAAAACAAAACTTTTCTACCGCGCACACCAGGACATCATGCTAAGGAAGGATCATGGATCGTTACCACTAGACGCGCAGCGCAGCGGAAGAAGAGTTGGAAACCGATGCAACCACGCGCGTCGAGGTAGTAGTGGAAGTAGCCGATCGTCCCAATGCATCGCTCTCCACGCGATCAACCACACCACGAGCGGATCCAATCTGTAGGTTGTTGACGCCGATCAACACCGCAACAAGCAGCGCCTCCACCGGTATCCACACGTCCGGGGCTGGAATGCCGATCGCGAGTGTACTAGCACTCGTGAGCGGCTAGGGTTTGGCTCGGAAGGTGGCGGCTAGGGTTTGGCTCGGGAGGTGGCGGCTAGGGTTTTTAGGAGTGTGTCCCCTCAGCCCCTCGCCTCCATATATATAGACATCCTCACTTGGGCCTTGCGAACCGAGGCCCAATAGAAGTCTATTCGGATCTCTATCCGAATTGAGCCCATATTCGAATCATATTCGAATTAGTGTTCCAACCCGTTAAGCGTGCGACCCTGTAGGTTCACGTATACTTGGTCATGACCCGAAAACGCCTTTCCGATCACCCTGTTAATAGCGGCCTCTAGTAAGACATATTAACCCCAAAGTATACGTAAAGATCATATCGGTTGAACCTGTAATGTTCTCATGTACAAATCCCTTTGCCTCACGATATAGATTGAGCTCAAGGCGAGACCTGTGTCATCCTCTTAATAGCTCAATCACTCTCTCGATTCCGTGATAGATTATATACTTGTGATTGACTCCTCAATCACCTTGGCATAGCCATGCACTTTCATAATACATTACATCGAGGGGCCCAGAGATATCTCTCCCATAAGGAGGGGCAAATTCTATCTTGATCATTCACATCCCACTACATGTTTCATGGCAAACCCGAAGACTACTTTTATGACTACCCAGTTACGGAGTAGTGTTTAGTAGTCCCAAAATAAGCTACTACGCATGTTGGGAACCATGATGATCTCAAGTCTAAGGATTCTACATAAACACTACTTGAGACCAACTGATGACACATGAAATCTCTGCAGTGTCTCATGGCAGGTCTATCCAACATATGTTCACTAACACATGTCCATATTATTGATTTGGTATCACCATACCATGATCCATGAAACATAATCATCAATCAATACATATGCTGATCTTTGTCTTTGAATCATATTTGTTCCTCATATGATATATGATCAGGGATCATTTAGAAATAGCAACATTTTAACATTAAGAGTCTCATGAATAAGTCACATACTCATTGATCAATAATGATAATGTCTATTTCAAGGAACAAAGTAATATATCATAAATATAGTATGTGATATATACAACATCTCCATGTTACCTCTAGGGCATATCACTAACAGCTTTGCCTCTCGCTTCAGTCCGATTGACCAGACTAGCTTTGGTGGGTGCCTTCGTTATTAATCAGGTCCCTGGTTAATAGCGGTAGTACCCAAGCGGTCCCAGTCGCTTGCCTGTGGCGAGTTATGCCCCTACGCTTATGTACGTTTCCGCTCCCGCTCTTTGTGTACTGTAAGACATTTGGCTTGACGGCCCTACTGTAACATCGGCCCGACGTGGTCTACTTTAAACTCTGGTATTGTAATGCATGGTTTGGCCGTGTATGAAATGATGCAGCATTGTATCTGTGAGCACTATCTACTGGTCCAGGGAATAGTGCAGTATTTCACAAAGGGTTCCAGGTTAGTAAACTTGGGGTCCGACAAAGAACCTCCCACGCCTGGGTAAGCCAATGCAGCAGTCCACTGAGGTGCAGGTGTCAAGGGAGTAGTTGGCTGCTAAACCTAGTATCCTCTAGCTGGAGGCACTGGAACAGTCGACGAATGTGCTGAAGGCGCCGGCAGGTAGTGCGGTGTAGGAACTGCAGGTAAGTACTGTGGGATTGGAGCCACAGCCATCATCTGCACGGTGCCGTCAGGGCGAGTAGATCCTGCTGAAAGTGTAGGCGCTAACTCCCATTGCAGTTTCCCCTTGGGATTCTGCCTGCACACCACATCCTTATGGTTCTGACCACAGATAGTAAACTGCCCCTTCCAAGGGTAGTCACTCCGCTTATGAGGATCACCACAACAAAAACATACCAAGCCCATCCCGGGCTTCACCGTGTCACGGTACTGCTGAGAACTCCCTCCGGAAGAGCTGGACTGCCCTGAACTACCACGGTAGGGCTGGTGATGGCGACTCTTTACTTTTTTGTGTGCAGGGCCACCAGAAAGACCCTTCCTCTCACTTTGGCCTTGAGGCTGATCTCCTCTAGAGGCCCTACGGATGTCCTCTGTGTAAGCCTGTTGCATCTCGATCCCTAAGGCCTGCTCCACCAGGGTATGAAAATCCGTGATCGGAAAAGCACCCAGCAAGTGGCGGATTGAAGCCTTAATCCCCCTGACAAAACTGTCTGGACTTCTCCACATCATCACGACCACGTGAGGGACAAAGCAGACTATTTGGTTGAAGCCTACCTCATACTCTGTCATAGACTACTTGTCCTGAGCATACTTACTCAGGTCGATCTTCATCTTGTCCAGAAAGGTCTCTAGGTAGAACCTCCTCTCAAACTATCGAACGAACTCCGCCCACAACAGTAGTCCATGTGCAGCCATGCAAGCAAACTACACTCCCTTCCACCAGATCTGAGCCTCACCCTTCAAACGTTGGGCCAAGTATCGCACACGATCAGAGACAGCCACCTCAAACGCCTCCATCTTATCCTCCACATAGGATAGCCAGTCAGCGGCCTGAACGGGAGTGTCCGCACCGTCAAAGCTGTCCAACCTCAACCCCACCCACTCTCGAAGCGAGATGCCGCTAACCGCTCCAGCTGCCACGGCCTCAGGCACCGGAGCAGCACCAACACCAGGGCAAACTGTCCCTACTTCAACGTCCTCAGCTCTTGCTGCATGGCCCTCACAACGGCCAACAGCTTCTCCTGACTACCACCCTCTTGCTGGGTAAACTCACCCTCCTCGGCCGCTGACTGCACCACCAGCTCAGCTGCACGGCCATGCCCACTAGACTTAGGCGGCATTCCTGTAGCCACCACAGTCCACAATCAAGCAAAACATCAACTTCAAGCAATTAAGGTACAAGCACAGATACAATGAATCATACAAGGTATATGCAAGATATACAAAGCCCTCCCATCCTACATGTGTAAGTGTGTCAAATTTTCTTATTTATCCTAGAATCTAAAGTCTAAACTCTGATACCAACTATGTAAAATCCTATTTTTATGGAGTTTTTAAAACCTTGTTATTAAAAATAAATTATTGGAATTTTCTGGAATTTAATTGAGCTTAAAATGAATTTTTAGAAATTAAAATAATTTAATATGATTACATAAACCTTAAAATAAGCTTAAAATATTTTATTTGAGTTCCTTGTGTCTCAAGGAATTTTTTTGGTATTTTTGGTGAATTTTTGGGATTTATTTGCTATTTTTGAGAGCTAGTTTGATTTTGTTCGGATTTATTAAAAAGAAAAAGGGGGAAATCCTCAAAAAGCCCGTGGGCCGAATTCTCTCTAGCCCATTTCCCTTCGGCCCGCCTTCTCCGTGCCACACGTCGGCCGTTCCACGCCCGCGCGTTCGCACCGGCCCGACCCAGCTCCCCTGCCGCTCGGCCCACTCGCGCGTACGATTGCCCAAGCGCCGCCACCGCGCAGCTGCCCGATCGGCCACACGGCAACATCCCGTGCATTCATGCCGTGCCCCACCTGGATTCTGCCGCAGCCTTCCGATGCATCCCCCCATGCCACGTGTCACCCGCTCCTGCCTCCGTCCCCGATCAGAACCGTCGCACCGCCGTCTCCAAACCCGCCTCGGTTCGCACACTATAAAAGTCACCACCACCTTGGTTTGCGTGCATCCGAATGCCGCCTCCCTCGCCTCTGTCCTCACCCCATCCGGCCATCGTCTCCCTCCCGTCGCCGAACTCCCCGCCACCGCAGTGCCCTACCGTCCTCGGTTCCCGCGATCGCCGCCGCCGGTAAGCCGCCCTGCCATCCCCTTCTTCCCTGGCGCTGGACATCGCATCGCACCACCACCGCCGCCGAACCCCGCTCGCTCCCGCGGAGCGCCGCCCCTCGGGCCACATGCCCGCGACCCCGCACCAACACGCGCCCGCGCCCTGCCTCGGTCGTCACGCTCGCGCCCGCGCCTCGCGTCCGCATCGTGACACCTCGTGCACCGTGCCGCCACGTGTCACCCATCGGATGACTCAGCCGCTCGATCCCAACCGTCAAACTCGATCTGGATACACGGCCATGATCGTGCCACGCGTCACATCCTCACCCGTCCGATCTCGCCGCCGTTGTGCCCCAGAGCCTAGCCACGTCAGCCCTAGCCACATCAGCCCTACTGCCACGTGTCCTACCACATCAGCGCCATGTCAACCAAACTGAGCCCCGGTGCCACATGTCACGCCATGTCAGCATGCCATATCAGCGTGCCACGTGTCAGCACCAAGGTGTGCCACGCTAGACACGTCGGCGTGACACTGTTCCATGGAATCGGTCCACCGTGCACCCTCTCTCCCGTGAATCTAGTCCACAGCACAGTGCAATTTCTGAATTTTGGTATTTTTCTTTAGGGTTGATTTTCTGAGAGCCCTTTCTCCTCCGTCCTAACTCCGATTGACCCCGTTCTTTTTTCTAAATTCATCTAAAATCGAGCTTTAGCTTTTGGTTTTGGTTTCAAGGTTTTTGAAGTTTATTTGCTTATCATTTTATGTGTTTTTATTGTTTTGATCGTTTTCTCTCTCGTTAGATTACGATTCTGGAGGAGCAGGAGCGACGCCCGAAGACCTTGAGTACCTCGCTGAGCATAACCAAGGAAAGTTGTGTCCTTTGATTATGTTGAACTCAGTTTGCAATCTATTATTTAGTTATTTTGATTTAAATTATATTGCATCGCTATTCAATTACAAATTTTGTATGTGGTAGTTATCGTCCCAAATTGAATTACCCCACCTTGATAATTTGAATGCTATGATGACATTGTCACCATAGGTTGAAAAATTTACTAGTGATGCTATGCATAATATCACACGGGTTGTACGATTAGAATGCTTAGCCTTACTTATTTTTACGATCGGGTCTATCATCGCATGTAATTAATTAATTCAACTTAATGAGATATAAAACCGTGGTTGGTGCCACGATTATTAAAATTTGTGCCTTGACATTGGTGTGTCATAGGCATGGTTATACAAACTTGGTTTATTCACTCCGGCAATTGATCGTGCAGTAAAGGAGGAAGTGCAGATTCACTTCGTGGGATGTAGTAGTTTCGCTGGGTAAACTTAAGGACTTAACTTTGTGCACCATTGATCTGAGTCTTATCATGCAAACCACATGTCTAGTATGGGATAGACCCAGCTAATTAATTTGGGATGTTTCAACTTTAATCTCGCCATTGTGATGAATATGGTTGCTGATTTCCACGTAGTGCAAGGGGGGTGTGATGCGAAACCCTAGCGGGCGGGATTGAGTTGGAATTGAACTTTGTAAATATCTTGTTGTGATTTCCTTAAGCCGGGGCTAATCACATCATGTGGGTACAGTTGTGCAACCTCTGCAGAGTGTAAAACTATTCGAATAGCCGCGTGCTCGGTAATGGACAATGCTCGGTGATTTCACGCGAGGGGTAGTATTTTCATTTAAACTTGGTGGTTTATGTTGGAAGTGAACAGGTAGTTCACTGTTGGTTTAGCTTGTGGATAGGATGTCCACAAGTGGTTTACTTCAATTCCATTGATTATTTATTATTAATGTTTCCGCTTAAAGTTCGCTTTCAATCTATCTATTATATTTACCGTGAAATATCTTTTATGCAAATTAACCTTTTAGCCTCCATTGGTAAGCCTTGTGTACTATATTGTATTCTTTTGTTACAAACGACTTGCTGAGTACCAATGTACTCATGGTTTTATGCCTATGTTGCTCAGTTGAGGAGGAGTATTATCAGCAGGAGGTTCCAGAAGGAGAGTACTTCGACGACTTCACGGATTAGGACTTCGTTCTCCACTCGATAGTCTGTGGGCTTGTCGATTGGCCGCTACGCTTTATTTTGGATTTCCGCTGCTAGATTTAAAGCCCTTCTGGCTAGAGATATTGTAAGCTTAGCCATATGGTCATACCCTTTGAGATTTATCGATATTTGAGTTTTTCCTTTATTTTAGCATGTGTATGGTTATGATTACATCTATATTTGACTGTGTGCACTAGCGTGATCCTGGACTAGTGCAGTTTACACAAATAGTCCGAATTTGCATATTCGGGTCCTGACAAACTGTAACACCCCAAGACCCATATTACCTTGGGATGCCACTAAACTACTCCACAACTAGACAGAATACAAGGAAAAATAAACCGGCAACAACCTCCAAGACATGAAGCAACTACGTGGAAGCAAATCAATACATTAATTAATGGAAGATATTAGATAAGGAACAACTGCCGAAAAAAAATTTAACAAATAAAGCCAACCATAGTCTAGCATTATTGATTAATAGTGCCCACAATGAGGTGATAGGAAAACGACTAACTCCTCATAGTTATTATAGCATAAATCATGAAATGATGTGTAAAAGTGTTGTGTCGCTCTACCGTTCCCATGTATGCTCAAGAATCACCTGGAAGGGGAAAAAATAAGAGTGAGATAAAATCTCAGCAAGCAAACTATTTAACAAGTTAAGTAAACTATAATAGTTTAAATATTAACAATTATTTTCCACAATTACCACATTTAAAGCCTTAACCACAATCCTCATACCACATATGACTCCCACAAGTCAAATCCACGTAAGATTTAAGAAAATAGTATATGTATGCAATTATTCCATCCACAAGTAAATACATATGTATGCATATGATCCACTGCACCCTTACCCAACAAGGTAAGAGTGTGCATCGTACTACGGCAATGTACGATGCCATACAGTACGGTCACGGCTAGGTGCGACGACATCTACGATGCAAATGACATGTTATGATATACATGATATGACATAAATGATTCATAAGTATTTAACTACATAGACCACAATTGATTCAAAAAGAATACTACCATACAGACCACAATAAGGAGCATGTAGCACAGCAAAGCATCTTGATTTAAAAGGAATTATTTAAAGTGGAGGTAGTAAAATTAACAACAACCACTACGTTTACTTGCCTCTACCGAAGGAGCGAAGAGCTCAAGCACGGTTAGGAGCGACGGCACCTGTCCAAAAACTGCTACTCGGCACAATACTACATGGCATCCACAACTAAAGAAAATAAAGTATCGCTAAGCCCAAAACCCGACAATTCCCTCTCAGCTCGTCATTCCCACACCCAGCCCACTGCAGCAACGCTACTAGTTTTTTCGTATCTTTTAATCCACTATGCAAAACACAGTAAACAATAATATTTCTGAAAACTATAGAACAAAGACTACAACTTTCAATAAGACACCATATTTTTATTCTATTGTTAGAGGGGTGTAAAACACCACGAAAAATAGAGGACAAACTCTGCATCGGTGTTCTGGCCAGGAGGCTTCTACCGATCACCACCTACTGTACACTAGTCTAAAAATCATGAAATTTTCACAAAAGCTAGTTTACAAAATTGTCCACAATTTTTGTTATTATAGACAAATTCAAAAAATTCGTTAGACCCTCTGAATCTACACCTGATCAGAATCTAGACTCTAAATTCTCCTCTGCTACACAGCAGAGTTCCAGCCTCTATTGCACCCAAATCCCACAGCCAAAAATTCTACAAAAATTAAAGTAGCTATATTTCCACATTCTCTACAACTTTCATGTTAATTGCTTCTATAGGAAAAATCATCTTGACATCCTAAACTAGACGAACATACGATCTGCCCAAAAACAGCCTACGCGCAGACAACGATTAATCGCTAAATAGTTGATTACCCCATAAGAACACCTCTAAACATGAGCCAAAAACTCTAAATTAATCTAAAATAGAGGGGATTGAGGTGAGAAAATATACCTAGGTGATCCCACAAGATCACCCCTCTCTTCTCTTCTTCTTCCTCTTTCCTTCCCTCCTTCTCCCCTCTCTTTCTTCCCTTCTTCCCTTCTCTTCTCTGATCTCTTCCTTTGCAGCAAGGTAGCAGGAAGGAGGCAATGGGGGTGGAGGTGTAGAGCACGGGGGGGTGGCGGCCAAAGGGGGAGAGGGGGGTGCGGCCAAGGGGGGAAGAAAAGGGGGGTGGCTATAGTTTGTGGGGGTGGGAGGGGGTGCGACTGGCCCTTTGGGCTGTTTGGCCTACAGTGGCTAGACTTACCCCTCTAGGCAGCCTAACCTTCTAATTTATTTAATTAATTTAATTTTTTTTACTTTAGATAAAACCGCAAACTTTTCCCCGCCACCCGTGATTTACCAAAAAACAAAAAACTTCACGATTCTGCTAAATAATCCCAGGGACACCGGAATAACGTTCAGGGCATTACAGCCTTCAACGCCGTCTATGAGTCAACAAACTCTAAGAGTAATAAGTCAAGCCCCTCGCTTGACTCTCACCATGTGCAATGAATGCACAAGATCAAGTGGACACTCAATTCACCTCTAGATGCAACACATGCAATCTAGAGCCTTCCTTCTTCCTCACAAGGTGCAACACATATACAATTGAGATAAGGACCTCACACTAGCTCAAAGAAGTGCCAATGGGTGCAGCAACTCTTGCTCTAACCGACCATAAGGGAGTATATATACCCATACCATAAAAACTAGCTGTTGGAAGCAAAACCCTTGAAAAATCAGGATTTTCGATAGTTCCGTCATTATAAAATTGGAACTATCGCTCCCCTCACAACGATCAAAAAACTAGCAGTTATCAACGAAATTAGTAGTTCCGCCATTCATTTTCTAGTACTTTTGATCGCCATACATGTAGAACTACCACTCTCGCGGGGAGAAGACCACCACATAGATGTCTCTTTGAAAAAATATACCGTAGGATTTTCGGAAAACTTTCGAATTCTGATAGTACCACTCACACAGAGTTGGTACTTCCAACTTTTGGTAGTACTATGCACACAAGCAAGTAGTACCAGTAGTACCACGCAACACATACTGGTGGTACTGTAAGCCAATAGGACCGCTCGCACAAAGCTGAAACTTTCAACAATTGGTAGTAACATGCAACACATGGCGGTACTTCTGATCTTCGGTAATTCCACGAAATACATGTTGTAAATTTGATTTTTTTTGACAAATGCAGATACTTCAACAAATTTTATAAAATACATTTGCAAACTATAATATCATGCACACAAGGATCATACATGATTTTCAACAAGTTGCAAAATACATTTGCACACCTTTGAAATCATAACACAAGGAATTTGTATATGGACTTAATATATTTGCAAAATACATTCGCAAACCTATATCACATGCTACAAGGATTGTGTATGGGTTTTAACCATTTGCAAATATAAGGCTCATACCACAAAGAATAGGAAACATGGACTTCAAACACTTGCAAAACACATTCGCAATGTATAGTCTCATATTACAAAGATTCAACATATGAATTTCAACTATTTACAAAATATATTCGTAAATATAAGTATCATGCCATAGAGAGTTAGAGTAAGTGAGGTTGAGCTATCAACACATGATGAGACTCAAACTACTAAACATAACCCCTCTTAATAATACGGCAACCTATATTAGCAATTCGGTCGTTCAACCAAACTCTAAGATCGGTAAAAGATTAAGTAAGTATCCTTAACCCTAACTAGTCATACATTTGCCTTGTATATTTTCTTGAAGCTTGATGACACACATCATCACTTCAAGTCTGGGTCCTTGTCTTGATGTGCATCAACCAATGATGCATCCTTCACTTGACCTTCATTAACACATGATGGATCTTGTCTTCACTCAATGATCAACTCATATTCATCTCTTCTCCTTGATAGTTTTCAACACATAAAGCCATCTTTTATCATTTTGACTTGATGATCTTCAACATATGATGTCATCCTCAATTGTGGAACATAACATATTCATCCAACTCATGAAAAATGTTAGTCCACAAACTAATTGTCATCAATTACCAAAACTTTACCATTACCACATAATAGGGGGATTAGATTCCACAATCTTCCTTTTTTGGTAATTCATGATAATCTCAATAAATAATAAGATATAAAATAAATTGCTAGTATACACTATGTATACAACCAATTGTATACTCTAGAATAAACTTTCTTAAGCAATTAACTTATTTGAATGTGAGTGTTTATTTTTAAGATTAATTGCTAGCAAAGCTTACTCATTCGGTTGTCATTAATCATCCAACCATTAACACATCATGAAGGAACTAGATGACAACCCGATTATGAGTATATATGAACTACATAAGCTATATATACTCAAAAGATACGTTTCAAAGTAAAGAACCTTAATATATGAAAAGAGAAACATTGATCAATACTAATGAAACCACAAAGCATAGATTGAACTCCCCTAAATATGTGCATACAAAAATTTATAGTAGAAAATATATACACATATTCATCTTGGACTTTTGGTGGAGTTTAATCTATATTTTAGATCCAAGGAATACACTATGATATAAATGAATGTGAGTGTCGAATGTATACCTCTATGATTTCACCTTTTCATCCAAATGAGACTAAGTCATATCTTAATCATTCAATCATATTAGTCTCACAATTGCATTTATCATTCATTACATCCAAATAAGACTAGAAAATATCATAACTAATAAGCATATTAGTCTCACAATTGTATTTGTCATTATCACCAAAACCAACTTAATAGAGCTTGAACTTACAGTGGTGCATCCTTCGGTTAAAGCAACGCCACACGGAGAGATAGTCAGTTACAGTAACCGTATCCGAGGCGAACTCAAGCTCCCAGCATTGCAAATAAAAGCAAGGTAGAAGCACAAAGGAGAAACGCTAGTCTTTCATCCTTCTGCAGGGCATCAGTGAAATCGGTGAGCACGAGGCGAAGCACAATAACACCAGTTTTCTTCAGTCTGAGCCTTCAGTTATAAATAGAAACCAAACCATCTAGTAGGCAACAGCGAAACACAGTGTTTTGCTTCAATCCCTCGGTTCAAGTAGAAAAGAAAAGCCCAGTGCTCATTAGCTATCTACCCAAAAACTGAAGATAAGATTTCGTCCTTCAGTCCATAATAGAAGTTTTGCAAGCCTTAGTTCTTGATCTATGCCTAAGATCATATTGCATTCTCCGGGAAGTGATGTCATTGGTGATGAGGCATCATCTAGTGTGATGGTGAAGAAGAGTTCCATTGTCTTATTACATTATCTAATACTCATGATGAGCAAGATGAAGGTGTACATGAAGACTCAAGGAGTGTGGGATGCGATCGAGAATGACAACATCGATAAGCGCAAGGATCAGATGGCGTTGGCGGCCATCTATCAGGGCATTCCAGAGGAAACACTCTTCCTACTAGCTGAAAAGGAGATGGTCAAAGATGCGTGAGAGACGCTGAAGATGATGCATATTGGCGCCAATCGTGCAAAGGACGTGAAGGTACAAGCTCTTAAAATTGAGTTCGAGGTACTACGTATGAAGGAAATAGAGCTAATCAATGACTTCACCGTCCAATTGACGATCATCGTCAACAAGATTCGGGCACTTGGCGAGAAGGTGGAAGAGTTGTATATGGTGAAGAAATTTCTTCATATTGTTCCTGTTGTGGCTACAAACCAAACAGAGAGAGTACGGTGGTGGAGAGTTAGGTAAACAAATGACCTCTTGGGTCTTTCCCAAGACTCGATATCATATATATACATGTACCCTCGTAGGGAGTGTCTTTTCCACCATGGCTTCGCACCGAAGCCTTCCTTATTACATAGTTCTCAACAGGCTAGCTGGGTTTAGGTGGGGGCCACCCGTACAACAGGAGCCTCTCATGGTGAAGGGCTTCACAGGCCGAAACCATGCCGCTGAGCCCTTTGGCCACCTCCGTCCCTGCGGCCTATGACTTGTATGATATTGGGTGCAGGTGACTTCGCATGTGGCGCGCATTGTGGCTCCGCGAGGGCACGGGTGGATGCCAGTAGTCGTGCGGGGTCGAAAACCTTGCCGAGGGCGGAGCTGAGCCGCTCTGAGGGTGCGAAGACCTCGCCGAAGGCGGGGCTGAGCTGCTTCACGAAGGCGAGGATCTTGTCGTTGCGGGAGGGATATGCGGGGGTGGCAAGTTGAAACGGCGAGCGCCCGCGCGAGCGATTGCGCAGGTTCGACTCCTGTCGGTTGCTCTTCCCAATGGGAAAGCTGGTGTATATATATGGCCGTGGTGAAGCACTGTGCTTCCCAGACCTGCGCGTCGTGCTTCCATGCTCTGCGATGGTCTTGTTCTCATAAATAGGGCTTTGTCGATTCCGGCGCCTATTTATGAGAACAAGATCGCCTCCGAGCTTGGAGCAATATCTTTGTGGGGGCGTGGTACCGGTGCATGTTGGGGCGGTCGTGCTTCTTCAGCCCACGAACGTGCGGTGGCAGCACGGGGGGTCGACTCTGACGTGTCCTGTGTTGTCCCGCATCCTAGTGAGTGCGCCGCGTGCGTATTTTTCCCGTGTCGCCTCGTCAGCCGCCAGTTGGCCATGCCGTGACCGGCGCGTGCTTCAACCAAGTGACTTGCCGCGTCGGTGCTCTTTGCAACCTGGCGTCCGTGGAAAGGCATGGGACACATTAGAATAGCGAAACGGTTGTAGTAAGATCGAAGAGGTATAGTGTGCAGGAAGCTCCGGGATTGTCCCGAGCCATTGGAGCAGAAGGGGCGCCCTTGTGGTGCGGCTTGTGGAGGCGTGGCTGCGCCGTGGCGACGAAAATGGCGTCGAGGGCGGAGTCGGAGTCGTTCCGCTGAGACGAAGGCTTCACGAAAGGCGGGTTGGCGGGCCATTGGCGGTGTCGCATGTGGCCTGCGCGGGTGGAGACCTGGCCGGCGCAGCCATGCGCGCACGTGCAGCCCCGTGGGGGTGCCGTACGCATGTGAGCGGCCGGGCTACGTCGGCTTCCTCCGGGTGCGCCTCCGGACGCGTGGGCGACGCGCCGACCTCTGGCGATTGCGCTTCTGGACATGTGGGAGGTCTTGCGCGGGTGCGTGTCGGTGCCGGGGCAGAGCCGAGACCGCACCGCGAAGGCAAAGATGCCACCGGTTATACTGCCTAAACTGCCGAGCAGACACGCGTTGAGGCGCGATTGGCGCGCCGTGCCCTGCCGGGGCCCTTGGTGTGACCGCCGCTTGACTGGGCTCCGTGCACACAGGTGGGTGTGCTGGTACGGCAGTGATCGTGGGGATGTGGGCGGTTCGCCTCCCAGCAGTTATGCTTATCAATGGTGTGGGGGGCAGAGGGGTATTAAGTACCCCTTGCATTAGGCCACTTGCCTTTTCATCGCCTTGTCCTCTATCTCCCAACCACGCGTCCCCATCTCTTATCTCTTGACGTCCTTGCTTCCTTCTTCATCCCGGAATTCCAGAAGAATGGCGGCACACCGCAGGGCGCGCACACGGGCGGCTGATGACGGCGCCGTCTTCCAGCGGGCATCGCCGCTCGAGGTGAGGTACACCATCGAGGGGCGCTGCTCTGCGGCGGTGAGCGAGTGGTGGACGGCGCCGGAGAGAGGAGGGAGGCGGCACTCCCACGTCCTGGGCTCGACGCTGGTGACGGAAGAGACGATCCGCGGCCTTCTTCGGGAGGGGAAGTTGTCGGACCGCCGGGATGTGCGGCTGCCCGCGGGCGACGAGATCGAACCGCACCCCGGCATTTCGGAGGCGATCATGTTCGTCGCCTACCTGGAGGCTGGGTTGCGCATCCCGGCCACCAGGCTTGTCGGGGACGTCCTGCGGGCCTTTAGACTTGAGCTGGCGCAGGTAACACCGAATGTAATTGCCCGGCTTGCCGTGTATAGTTGGGCTGCGCGTACAGAGGCGTGCTGGCCGACCGCGTCACTGCTCGCGTTTCTTCATGATGTCCAATGCGCGGCGGAGGATCAGGGGGACGGGGCGCTGCCCGCCTTCGGCAACGTCGATCGCGCGCTGCGCCCGCAGTGCCAGAAAATATTTCCCGCATAGTCGAGTCGGGCCGAGTGGGGGTCAGATTGGACACAGCGGTGGTTTTATCACCGCATGGCGAGCGGTAGCGGCCTTGAGTGCTCGGGGCGACCGGTGGCAGTTAGCGCCATGCCCAGTAGGCCCCTGGATGCTAATGATGAGTGGGTAGCGCGGAGACTTGTTGGAATCACCGCCTGCTTCAACATGCACGACCTCGCTGAGGAGTACGTCATGTATGGCATAGCGCCGCTTGCTGCGGAGTGGCGCCTGGCTCCTTGGGGGCTTCGACGTGACAACATCCGTCCCTCCGTGTCTTCGCTGCCGGGGCCCTCCGGTCCGCGTAAGTTGTGTTGAAGCTTGTTTTCGTGCGGTGCTCATCGAGGCTGTTGTTTTTACAATGTGCCCCGGTGCCTTTCGCAGGTATGTCGCTGGGGGACGCGGAGCATGCGGTGAGTGCGTTCCTTGGGCCGTACACGGCCAGGGAGCACGCACTGCGCGTGGCCGCGACCACGGAGGCGGGTCTGGGGCGGTTGAACTGCATGTGCGAGGCCTTGGGTATTAGGGTGCCAGCGCGCGTTGTTCTAGTCCCCAGCCCACCTCGACGGAATGCCGCGGGGGAGGGGGTTGTAGTGGAGGTGGGTTCCCGTTCGGTGGACCATGCAGAATTGGAGGTAAGAGTGAGTGCCGCGTCGCCACCAGCCAGTGTTGGGACAGAACCATTACTCCCGGAGGATGTTGGGGCAGAGCCATTGCTCGTGGAGGATGTTGGGGCGGAGCCATTGCTCGCGGCCGTGGGACCTCCTTCTACGGCGGTTTCCGATGCGGGACCGCCTTCCTGCTCTCCGAAGGCGAAGCAACCCCGCACACGGTCGCTGCTTCGGTCGGGTGGGGGTTTTGTTGTAGCGAGCCGGGTTGGAGCCCTATGGGACTCTGACTCTGAGACCGAGTGCGTCGGTGCCCTCGCGGCCCCGATCGAGTCTGCGGCTGCCAGCGGCGAGGGCTTGATGGAGCTGAGCTCCAACACCGAAATTCCCCCAGCTGGCGAGGTGGGCGAGGACGCGAAGGTCCTCATGGATTCGGGCGGGGCTGAAGGTAGACCTTCCTTAACTGTGACCTGCTAGATATTAATAGAGCTCACCCTGATGTGCCTTGACAAAGAACGTTGTTTCCGAGCACGCGGCACCGCGAGCCCGAAGGTGGCTTGTTGGGAGGGGCGTCTGGCGCCAGCGAGGCCGTTGCTGTGGAAGCCGCGCGATGTCTAGCAGACTTCGTTCCTCGAGCAGGGGTGTTGGCGGCATGGCGGGGGGCCGTCGAGGATGCGGCCACGAGCTTAGATCGCGACGCTTTGCAGATCGGCGGGCCTGACTTGCTTGAATGGGTGCTCGAGGTCTCTCAACTGAGGGTAAGCGCCTGACCCCGAGCAGCCCATGGCCTTCTTGGAGGTGTACTGATTGCTTCCTTGTGTAGACCTTCGCCCTCAGCCGGGCGCTACAGGCGGCCCATACACGGGAACGGGAGGCCTTGGAAGGCCGGCTGCGTGCTACCGAAGGGGCCCTTCGTGCATCTGAGGAGGCACACTCCGCTAAGGATGACCGCGTGCGGCTGCTGGAAGCGGAATGCGCGGCGGCTGTCTCATATGCCGCGGAGCGTATGGCATCGACGCGGCAGGCGGCGGTGGTGGAGCATGACGGGCTGCTCCAGCAGGTTGCCTCCCTGGAGGAGGAGAATGGCCGCCTCGCTGCAGCCCTGAGGGAGCGGGATGAGGCGCTGGGTGCTGCTTCGGCAACGGCATGGGAGGCTATGCTGGCCCTGGAGGGTGCCCTTGAGAATCTTGTTGCCGAGGTGCCGCCCCGCTCCTTCGGACCCGAAAAGCTTCCCCGAACTCTCCGACGGATTACGGAAGCGGCCGATCTCGCTCAGCCGGCTGTGACGTCCTTTGGCAACCACTGCTCCTACGTGACTGCCTGCCTGGTATGCACTCTTCTCCAGCACCGGGGCTGCCGCTATGTGGATGAATTGGACGACCCACAGCTGGAGATGCCCGCTAGAGCCAGGGTAATGTCTGGCGCCGTGCGTGCCGTTAGGCCCGCCGTTCGGTTTTTTCACGAGCGGATCTGGAAGTATATCGGGGAGGCCGCAGCGAAGGTGGAGCTGCAGCGGAACATGTATGGCGAGGGGAACCTGGGTGAGTGGCTTAATGAAGTTGCGCGGTGCGACGATGGCGGGACCGACGGCCCAAAGCAGGTGTGACTCTGGGCTCTTGTACGCTTGGTGTGTGTTGTAACCTTACGTACGCCATGCCGCGAATGAATTGCAAACCGCTTTGCTTTGTTGATCGATCTTGCCACTTTGCTGCGAGCAGCTGCTTGATGGGGACCTGCTGCTGGTTTCTGACGTTGTAACTCGGCGCCACGTCGTCGGTGGAGGGTCAAGACTCCTTGACTGGCGAATCGACCCTCGGCGAAAACTTGCGCGGCGGGTCGCCCCGCGGCTGACGAGTAGTGCCGGCCCGGCGAGTTTTGTAAAAACATAGCAGCGTTGTGGTGGACGAGTCGAGAAATGCATCCTTCTGCTGTTTATGGACGCGTCTGCTTTGCTTCTTCGTGGTGGAGTTTGCTGGTTGGGGCAGACGCCTAGGGTAGAGGTGGAGGTGGGGCATAGCTGCTGTTACGTGCGAGCGCTCCGTCCCCTACCCTCCGAAGTGGTGGCAGCGGAGCTGGCGCCATAGTCGTTGTAGACGCGCGAGCGCTCCGTCCCCTTCCCTCCGAAGTGGTGGCGGCGGAGCTGGCGCCATAGTCGTTGTAGACGCGCGAGCGCCCGCCCCTTCCTCCGGCGGTGGCGCGGCTGGTGTCTTAGTCGCTGTAGACGCGCGAGCGCCCGCCCCTACCCTCCGGTGGTGGCGCGGCCGGGCGCCTCGCCGATGTAGTGGCGCGAGCGCCCGCCCCTACCCCGAAGTGGTGGCAGCGGAGCCGGCGCTTAGTCGATGTAGTGGCGCGAGCGCCCGCCCCTACCCTCCGGTGGTGGCGGCGGAGCTAGCGCTTTAGTCGATGTAGACGTGCGAGCTCTCCGCCCCTACCCTCCGGTGGTGGCGGTGGGCTGGCGCTTAGTCGATGTAGCGGCGCGAGCGCCCGCCCCTACCCTCGGCGCCGGCGCGAGCCGGGCGCCTCGCCGATGTAGACGCGCGAGCGCCCGTCCTCTACCCTCCGAAGTGATGGTGGTGGAGCTGGCGCCTTAGTCGATGTAGTGGCGCGAGCGCCCGCCCCTACCCTCCGGTGGTGGCGCGAGCTGGCGCTCGGTCGATGTAGACGCGCGAGCGCCCGCCCCTACCCTCCGAAGTGGTGGCGGCGGGCTGGCGCCTCGGTCGATGTAGACGCGCGAGCGCCCGCCCCTACCCTCGGTGGTGGCGGCGGGCTGGCGCCTTAGTGGATATAGTGGCGCGAGCGCCCGCCCCTACCTCCAAAGTGGTGGCAGCGGGCTGGCGCTCGGCCGATGTAGACGCGCGGCGCCCGCCCCTACCCTCCGGGTGGTGGCGGCGAGCCGGGCGCTTAGTCGATGTAGTGGTGCGAGCGCCCGCCCCTACCCTCCGGTGGTGGCGCGAGCTGGCGCCTTAGTCGATGTAGTGGCACGAGCGCTCCGTCCCCTACCCTCCGAAGTGGTGGCAGCGGAGCTGGCGCCTTAGTCGATGTAGACACACGAGCGCTCCGTCCCCTACCCTCCGAAGTGGTGGCAGCGGAGCTGGCGCCTCAGTCGATGTAGACGCGCGAGCGCTCCATCCCCTACCCTCTGAAGTGGTGGCGGCGGAGCTGGCGCCTCGTAGGTCCTGTCCCTGGTGGTCAATGGAAGACCTCACGGGTGGCGCTGTTTCGCTATATTTTCGAGCGCCGATGGGACAGGTGAGGCAGGATCGACTGAGGTCCGCACATGGTGCGGTACAGCTGCAATGGAGGTGTCTCTTGGCCGTCGTACCTCGCTCCGGGCCCCGCAAGATGGGGGATGCGTGGAATGGGATAGCCTTGCCGCACCACGTGCCCCTGGGGCGTCGATGGGACTCTTCGGTGTACTACCCGTGGTCTTACCCCTGTGGCTCTTTAAAAGGGGCGGGTGGCCAAATGGAGCGGCACTCGCCTTCCATACGCCGCACCCCATACTCATTTTGTTCCAATTTTGCTCAATAGCGTAGGGGGCTCCAGAAGGCGGCTGATGCCGCCTAGGCGGTCGCGGGGTCGGGTGTCCCACCTCTGCTGGGGGATGCGCCGCCACAATATGTTTTCCCCCCACCCGCACGCCGAAGAGCCGCGGGTGGTGCGGGGTAGTGGGCAATTCACATCTACTTCATCCGGGCCGCTCCTAATTTCAGGAGTAGATTGTTATGGCGCGTCGGCGAGGTTTCGTCCCATCCTGCTGTCCCGTACAGGCGTCTGTTCTCTCCCCCGTCTCCTCCCCTAGCTAGTGGACGCTTGGGGTGAGGAAAGGAGGGGAGGGGGCCAGCTTGTGGTGCTGCAGGGAGCCACGCGTCTTGTTTAGACTCAGTAGAGTGCGCAGGGAAAACATCCGTGTCTTTGTTTGTACTCCAGAGAATGCGTGGGACTATCAACCACGGCTTAAATTCCGGAGGGTACGCCCTCGCGTGCGCGGAACTTCCGCGTCTTGTTTAGACTCAGTAGAGTACGCAGGGAAAACATCCGCGTCTTTGTTTGTACTCCGGAGAATGCGTGGGACTGTCAACCATGGCTTACTTAAATTCCGGAGGGTACGCCCTCGCGCGCGCGGAACATTCGCATCTTGTTTATACTCAGTAGAGTGCGCAGGGAGAACATCCGCGTCTTATTTATACTCCGTAGAGTGCGCGCGGGGGTGTCCCCCCGCTGCGTCTTATTTATACTCCGTAGAGTGCGTGCGGAGGCAGACCTCATCGCTACGTCTTATTTATACTCCGTAGAGTGCGTGCGGAGGCGGACCTCGACGCTACGGCTTATTTATACTCCGTAGAGTGCGTGCGGAGGCGGACCTCATCGATACGTCTTATTTATACTCCGTAGAGTGCGTGCGGAGGCGGACCTCATCTCTACGTCTTATTTATACTCCGTAGAGTGCGTGCGGAGGCGGACCTCGACGCTACATCTTATTTATACTCCGTAGAGTGCGTGCGGAGGCGGACCTCCGTGGAGTGCGTGTGCGGAGGTCAGTCTCCATGTGGTGCTCGTGCGGAGGTGGGTTTCCATGCCTACGTGTGCGGAGGTGAGTCTCCATATGGTGCTCGTGCGGAGGTGGGTCTCCGTGCGGTGCGTGGGAACATCGACCATGTCTTTATACTCCGGGGAGTATGCGTGGTGACAACACCAGCGCGTGCGAGGAATCCCGCGTCTTGTTTATACTCAGTAGAGTGCACAGGGAAAACATCCGCGTCTTATTTATACTCCGTGGAGTGCGTGCGGGGACGAGCCTCCGCACATTTGTGGCGGTGGGGGGTGGGGCCACGAATAGCCTCGCAAACGGTGAAATTTATTAAATTCCCGTTTGCGCGGGTGAGCGAGAACAAAAGGGATATGAACTAACTACCGGACTCGTTGCCATGGCGATGAAATGCGAAGCCTCTTGTGCTTGGGCTGCCGCAGGGTGTGTACGGGCGCGTCTGACCTAAGGATCGCGGTGGGTTCCCAGGCTTGGGCTTCGGGTTCCATGCTCCAGGTGCCGGGCCACGTGCTGATCGTCGAAAATGGTGATGACACCTCGCGGGCCCGGAAGCTTTACACATAGGAAGCCATGGTGCGGTACTGCCCCAAAGGAGTTAAGAGTCGGTCGCCCCAGGATGGTGTTGTAGGGGTACTGGATGTCGACGATATCAAAGGTGACGTCTCCAGTCGCCACGTTGTCATCCTGGCCGAAGGAGACCTGTAAACATATTTGACCCAACGCCAATAGGGCTGGCCTCCGAAGCCACAACGGGATTCGTGAGGGGCCTAGGCGACTCGAGGATCGCCATCCGGTCGAAGGCCCGTGCGCGAACAGACGCTCGCGAGCTGCCCCGCCGACCAAGATGCGCGGACATCGCACCCAGCCACCACGCACCGGATGACTAGGGGATCTCGATGGGGAACCCACACCTTCGGCCGGCCGGCGTGAAGGTGATTGTGTGCCGCGCCCACTCGCAATGGTGGGCTGGGTATGCCGCCACGTGGTTTAGCTTCGCACGTATGCTTTGCGCTGCCGCTCGAGGCAAACTCAAGGAGGAACCGCGGGAGATGACGTTGATGACCTGCGCTGGGCGCCCGATAGATATGGATCCGCAGGGACTTTGCCGGGCCATCAGACTGGCTTGCGTCGCCGGGGCCCTCCCGAGGTCGCGGTTCTGGTCGCAAATCCTCGAGGGGCCGACCGGTGGCTACCGAACGCGGCGCGACGACGGGTGATCGCGTCTCGAGATCCCTCGTCCTGGCGGCGCTTTGGCGGCGTCGCAATGGTGGTGCGAAGCGGGTATCATGGTTGCCTTGACCATGCACTCGCACCACCGCGGGCGCCGTTGGTCGCCGTATTCGCCGAGCTCAACCGCCGCGCCACGTCCCGGCCTCGCCCCAACCTCGTCGGGCCCCAGCCCCGCGGCTGGCGTGGGCGTTGTCCTCGAGCCGCCTCAATGTCAAAGACGTGCGGTTGGCCGGGGCGCCCGACGGCCGCTACCAGGCCTTGTCACCGTCGTGTCCTTGTGCCGAGGTGTCCTTCGACATCTCCTCGCTTGGCGCTGCCCCGCGAGGAACTTGCTTGCGATGGGTCGCGCTCTTCGCGACGCTTCGCTGGGTTGACGCTGCCGTTGTCCGGCGCCGCTTCGCGTCTTCTTCCGCCCGAGCATATTCCTCCATCTTGTCGAAGAGTTTTGCCATCGCCTTGATCGGCTTGCGCGCGTGCTATGCGCGCCGCGGCCCCGGCGAAGACCCCGCACCGCGCGTTGATTATTGTTGTCTCGTTGACGTCTTTGACCGGGCAATGACCTTCGTGAAGCATTTGAAATACTCACGAGCCTTCCGGCGGATGTTGCTTGATGGCGAAGAGTTGATCCGCCGACGCGCCAATGTAGTTCCCCGACGTTGTTATAGAGGCGGTCGCGCACTGCTTCCATGCATATATGGAGTTCGCTCTATGGTAAAGAACCATGAAAGCGCCACTTTTGTAACGCGAGCGGAGCCCTTCGCCTTGGTGGTGTCGTCCCGCCGCCGCCTCGATGGCGGTTTCAGACACGCCGCACGAACTCCCGGGGTCCGTGTCGCCTTTGTACGATGTAACGGAGCTGGAAATTTGAAATCCTCCGGCCACGGTACTTGTTGTAGGCCCGACGATAATGGGGATTTCGGGTCCACGCGCCGTGATGGCGCTGGCCGAAGTTGGGGCGTCGTGGCTGTCCGCCCTCTCGCACAGCTCCGCGCGACCACCGGCGGGGCGGCGGAGCCCGAGCCTCTTGCATGCTCCTCACGCCCCGAGATCCGCCACCTCCGCCGAGCGTGCCAAGGGCCGCCAGCAGGGCATTCTCCGTGGCGGGCATAGATGGGGCGGCGGGCGCATCTGGCAGTGCGGTCGATGTCGTCGCGACCGCTGCTTGCGCTCCTAGGTTGCTCCTCGCGTCTGTGCTGTGGAGTTCGGTGCCGACGGTGGGGCCGCTTGGCACTTCCGCACCAGGTGCAGAGGCGGTGGTCGCGCCTTTACGACCGTCGAGGCTACCGCTCCCTAACGCCCGGCCGGTGTCGTCAAGGTGACTCGTCGCGCCAATGGCGGGTTGGGGTGCAACGGGTGGGTTGGGGCCGATCGTCACGTCAATGGTGGCGGGGTGGATGACGTCGGTGGTGGCGGGGTCGATAGCGTCGATGGTGGCGGGGTCGATTAAAGGAATACGCGTAGGCTACGGAAGCAGAAAACAAAATTTTTCTACCGCGCACCCAAGAACATCATGCTAAGAAGGATCATGGATCGTTACCACTTAGACGCCAGCCGCAATGAAGATGAATTGGAAACCGATCCAATCACGCGCGCCGAGGTAGTAGTGGAAGTAGCCGATCGTCCCGAACAGATCGTCTCTCCACGCACGCCGATCAAGATCGCAACGGCAGCGCCTCCACCGTATCCACACGCCCGGGTGAACGCCGATCGCGAGTGTACTAGCACTCGTGGCAGCTAGGGTTTGGCTCGGAGGTGGCGGCTAGGGTTTTGCTAGATGTTAACAGGGCGAAAACCTCACCCCTCGCTCCATATATATAGACCTCCTCACGTGGGCCTTGCGGACCAAGGCCCATTAGGAGTCTATTCGGATCTTTATCCGACTTGAGCCCATATCCGAATCATATTCGAATCGTGTTCCAACCCGTTAAGCGTGCGACCAGAGGTTCACGTATACTTGGTCGTGACCCGAAACGCCTTTCCGGTCACTCATTAATAGCGGCCTCTAGTAAGACATATTAACCCCAAAGTATATGTAAAGATCATATCGGCAACTCGTAATGTTCTCTCATGTACGAATCCCTTTGCCTCACGATATAGATTGAGCTCAAGGCGAGACTCGTGTCATCCTCTTAATAGCTCAATCACTCTCTCGATTCCGTGATGGATTATAAACTCGTGATTGACTCCTCAATCACCTTGGCATGGCCATGCACTTTCATAATCCATTACATCGAGGGCCAGAGATATCTCTCCTATAAGGAGGGGCAAATTCTATCTTGATCATTCACATCCCACTACATGTTTCATGGCAAACCCGAAGACTACTTTTATGACTACCCAGCACGGAGTAGTGTTTAGTAGTCCCAAAATAAGCTACTACTCATGTTGGGAACCATGATGATCTCAAGTCTAAGGACTCTACATAAACACTACTTGAGACCAACTGATGACACATGGAATCTCTGCAGTTGTCTCATGGCAGAGTCTATCCAACATATGTTCACTAACACATGTCCATATTATTGATTTGGTATCACCATACCATGATCCATGAGACATGATCATCAATCAATACATATGCTGATCTTTGTCTTTGAATCATATTTGTTCCTCATATGATATACGATCGTGGATCATTTAGAAATAGCAACATCTTAGTATTTAAGAGTCTCATGAATAAGTCACATACTCATTGATCAATAATGATGATGTCTATTCCAAGGAACAAAGTAATGTATCATAAACATAGTATGTGATATATACAACATCTCCATGTTGCCTCTAGGGCATATCACTAACAGTCTCCCACTTGCACTAGAGTCAACCATGTAGGTATCTAATACCCATTGCCCTAGTGTGAGCCTCATGCTTTGGTCGGGAAGCGGCTTTGTCAACGGATCTGCAATGTTCAAATCCGCTTGTACTTTGCATATCTTCACATCGCTCTCTCCACTATCTCGCGAATGAGATGAAATCGCCGAAATGTGCTTGGACTTCAGTGCGATCTAGGCTCCTTGGCTTGTGCAATGGCCCCACTATTGTCACAATGAGGTCCATTGGGCCGAGGCACTAGCCATCACACCAAGCTCGTAAATAAATTTCTTGATCCAAACAGCCTCTTTGGCGGCTTGGAAGCGCTATGTACTCGGCTTCGTTGTAGAATCAGAACCGTCACGCTTGGAACTCTTCCAGACTTACCGCACCGCCATTCAGCAGTAACACAAATCCAGATTGCGATCTAAAATCATCTTTGTCGGTTTGGAAGCTAGCATCGGTGTAACCATTTACAACGAGCTCTTCCTCACCTCCATAGACAAGGAACACATCTTTAGTTCTTCTCAAGTACTTCAAGATGTTCTTTACGGCAATCCAGTGACTTTCACCGATCTCGATCGTATCTACTCGTAGCACTTAAAGCATACGAAACATCCGGGCGTGTACAAAGCATGGCATACATAATGGACCCAATAGCCAAGCATATGGAATCGCATTCATTTTATCCCGCTCATCGTGTGTACTAGGACACCGATTCTTGCTAAGATTTATACCATGTGACATAGGTAGAAAACCTTTCTTGGAATCATGCATATTGAACCTTTTCAACACCTTGTCAATGTACGATCTTGGCTTAATCCAATTAGCCTTTTGATCTATCTCTATAGATCTTGATGCCTGTAATATATGCTGCCTCTCCTAAGTCTTTCATAGAGAAACTATTTTTAATGAAGACTTAATGATTCGAGCAAAGGAATGTCATTTCCGATCGGTAATATGTCATCCACATATAAGACCGTAAATACGAGTGCGCTCCCACTAGCCTTTTGTAAACACAAGGCTCTTCTTCGCTCTTGATGAAACCAAACCCTTTGATTACTTCATCAAAACGAATGTTCCAACTCCGAGATGCTCGCTTTAATCCATAAATGGATCTTTGGAGCTTGCATATCTTTCCAATCGATTGCGGATCGACAAAACCTCGTGGGCTGTGTCATGTACACATCCTCACTCAGATTTCCATTAAGGAAAGCTGTTTTGACATCCATTTGCCATATTTCATAGTCGAAATATGCAGCAATCGCTAGAATGATCCGAATAGACTTTAGCATTGCGACGGCGAAAAGTTTCATCATAATCAATACCTTGAATTTGTTTGAAACCTTTGGCCACTAATCGCGCTTTATAGATGTGAACATTTCCATCTATGTCTATCTTTTCTTGAAAACCCATTTGCATTCAATGGTTTTAACACCATCAGTGGATCAACCAAGTTCCAAACTTGATTATCGTGCATGGATTCAATTTGGATCTCATGGCTTCAAGCCATTTCTCGTAGTCCGGTCCCACCATTGCTTCTTCATAGGTCTTAGGCTCATCGTTGTCTAACAACAATATGTCCCGTTGTTGAGTAGTCAAGAACATGTACCTCTCGTGTGCACGACGTGACCTTTCGACCTACGTGGTGCTAGTGTGTCCACAACAGTTCTTCAACAGCTTGTTCATCCCGTTGTGGTTCTCAGAGGAGCTGAAACGTTATCGTGTGTTTCTTGAATTTCTTCAAGTTGCACTGTGCTCCCACTATCCCTTCTTGAGAGAAACTCTTTCTCTAAGAAGACACCATGCCGCGCGACAAACACTTTGCCTTCTCCTTGATTATAAAAGTAATATCCTTTTGTTTCCTTAGGATACCCGATAAAGAAGCATTTATCGATTTAGGAGTGAGCTTATCAGATTGTAAACGTTTTACATAAGCCTCACATCCCCAAATCTTAAGAAAAGACAAGCTAGACGTTGTCCCGTCCACATCTCATATGGTGTCTTTTCTACCGATTTTGATGGAACCTCGCTTAGTGTGAACGCGTCGTTTCAAGAGCGTACTTCAAAAAGACAACGGAAGATCACTTTGGCTCATCATGGAGCGCACCATATCTAATAAGGTGCGATTTCTCCGTCGATACCCCATTCCATTGAGGTGTTCTGGCGGAGTCAATTGTGGAACAATTCCACAATCCTTTAGATGATTGCCAAACTCATGGCTCAAATACTCGCCTCCACGATCGATCGTAGAAACTTGATTGTCTTGCCTAAATGATTTTGCACTTCATTTTGGAATTCTTTGAACTTTTCAAAGGATTCGGACTTATGCTTCATCGTAGATATACCCATATCTACTAAAGTCATCGATAAAAGTTATAAAGTCATCGAAAACCACCTCCGTTATTAAGCTCATTGGTCCACATACATCGGTATGTACAAGTGCCAATAAGTCATTTGCCCGCTCACCTTGACCGGTGAAAGGTGCCTTTGTCATCTTGCCAAGTAAACAAGATTCGCATGTCTCTAATGATTCAAAATCAAATGAGTGCGAATACCATCTCTATGGAGCTTCGCATGCGTTTCTCATTTATGTGACCTAAGCGACGAAGCCAAATAAACGTGGGATTCAAATCATTCGACGTTGTCTCTTTGCATTAATGTTATAGACCGTGACCCTTCAAGAGTAAGAACGTATAACCCATTCACCAATGGAGTATGACAATAGAACATATCTTTGAAATAAAGAGAACAACCATTGTCCATAGATTTAAAGTCATAACCTTCGCTTGCAAACATGAAGCGAAATAATGTTCTTTGAAAGAGATGGAACACAATAACAATTATTCAATTCCAAAACTAATCCTCGAAGGTAAAGACAATGGCATGGTGCCAACAGCTACCGCAGCAACTTTTGCTCCATTGCCAACGCGAAGATCCACTTCGCTCCTCCTCAAACTTCTACTTCTTATTAGCCCTGCAACGATTTGCAAATGTGAGCAACCGATCCGGTATCAAATACCCAAGAATTAGTGGAAGAAGTAGCAAGATTGATTTCTATAACATTAATACACAGAGTGGAAGTCATACTTCCTTCTTCTTCTCAAGATCCTCCAAGTACTTTGGGCGCCTTTTCCAATGTCCCGATTGCTTACATGAGTAACAATCGCATCGAGATGAGCATCGCCCTTCTTGTCTTTCTTGGCCTTAGAATTGCTCGCGATCGCATCGGGAGCTTTCTTTCTTTTGACCGCGATTCTCTTGACATAGGGCTTGCCCTTGCCTTTCTCGCATCATCATCACATGATTGCTTGCTTTTCTTAATGCTTTCCTCGCAGATTTTAGCATCCCATGCAACTCACCAGGTCTTGTCCAGATTGTTCATGTGAAAGTTCATTATGAATGGCTCAAAGCTCGGGAGCGATCGAGAATCACATCGAGCCAACTCTTGGCTAAGAGGAAAACCAAGCTTTTCCGGACTCTCAATGTAGCCAATCATCTTAATCACATGAGGGCCGACGGATTCCTTCGCAAGCCTCGCACGCAAATAAGGACTTTGAAGTATTGAACCTCTCACCCTTGCTTGGTTCTCAAACATACCACGTAGCCCCACAATGATATTGTAGGCATCTGTGTTCTCATATTGCTTCAAGCTCAGAGGACATTGTGGCAAGCATGAGACACTCACATCAAGGCAATCATTCGTGTGCTTCTCATAAGCTCTCCGTGCAGCCATAGTAGCATTATCGAGCAAGTCTTCGGGTAAGGAGACTCAAGGACATACTCCTTGCGCTCTTGCTTGAGAACAATTCTCAAGTTGCGATACCAATCCAAAAGTTTGTTCCATTGAGTTTTTCTTTCTCAAGAACAGATCGCAAATTAAAAGTACTGGATGCGGCGTTAATGACATGATCTACAACACAAGAATATGCAAAGTTTAGCACTATGTTTATGTTCATCTTTTATTAAACTATTTAGCAAAAGACTCCCACTATGAGTTTTGCAACAAAACTCCTCTAAGTTACATAGTGGGTAAAGATCCTCATTTCACTAATTCCTAGTGAGCTTTGGCATCACGGCTAGAAAACTAGTGACATGGGTAAGCAACACTTTGCTAATCACATCCCTATGTGACTCTACTTTGGGTGACATCTGTATGCCTCGGCCCCAATCTATGCCCCAAGGTCCAAAACTATTTTGATAACCTTGTTAAGTAAACCAAATGCTTCCGCATGTAGATGTCCGACATCTACCCCAAATGATGATGATAACCGATGGCACTCTACTTTGGTAGACCTACCATGCGGTGATCATTATCTTTTGGTGCAACATATGGAAGGGCATTAACACCTAATTTTAAGAGGGATTCTATCCTACCAAAGCAACATATCATATATATCATTGCATAAGAATAAGATAGATAACATCATAGATAAACACATTTAACTGTGAAGTAGTATGGCCCAAAAATGGTGATATCCATCTCCAAGTAGGTGTAGGTGATCTCCATCCTCCACATCACTCCTTTAGGCCACCATGCTTAAATGCTTGTAACCTCAAAACTAGGCTACTACCTATAATAGCTAGAAATCGAAGATTACAAAGATAGATTCAAACATTAAGGTCGACACGCAGTCGTTAAATACAATATATACAGCTAACAATAGCTGAAATAATCATGACACGCAGGCCATGAACAAATGTTACATGCATCACATACATCTCATACATTCAAATAAGCTATAGGGCCATACTATTCACATCATTCTCTGCAAAAACAAGTTAGACGTAGAATCGCATTCTACCTAACGATGTGAACCCAAGACGCTATACAAGGGGATACACGGCGTCCCGGCTGGCCGGTGACGGGGGGGTCGAGGGGAGCCGCCGCGGGTTTCAGGCAGCACCAAAACCTCTCTGAATTACATAGATCGCATCTATGAAATCGCTATGAAAATCTTATCGAGCCGATCAAATCAACCCAAATCGAGCCATTCAAAATGTCTCAATTTTCATTAGATCAATCATATTGATCATCGCGATCGGTATACTTGAGGAGACCACAACACAAGACCTCGATCCGTTGGCTCGATCTATCGATTGTCGCGCAGCTAGCCCCGATGGTGATTCCAGCGGTAGGGGCAAGTCGCGCGTACATCAAAGAAGGAGCACGAACTAATCTTTTGGCCTTATGATGCTATCAACTCATACCTATTTCAACCCCTTATGACCGATTGATCTCATCAACCCGTGCTACCGACTTAGACCGTAATAGATCCAATCTACTACTATCGCATATCAACATATGCGCGATCCGATTGCAAACTAAGCAAGATGGCTCGATACCACTAAAGGAATACGCGTGAGGCTACGGAAGCGAAAAACAAAATTTTTCTACCGCGCACCAAGAACATCATGCTAAGAAGGATCATGGATCGTTACCACTTAGACGCCGCAGTGCAATGAAGATGAATTGGAAACCGATCCAATCACGCTGCCGAGGTAGTAGTGGAAGTAGCCGATCGTCCCAACAGATCGTCTCTCCACGCACGCCGATCAAGATCGCAACGAGCAGCGCCTCCACCGTATCCACACGTCCGGCCGAACGCCGATCGCGAGTGTACTAGCACTCGTGAGCGCTAGGGTTTGGCTCGGGAGGTGGCGGCTAGGGTTTTGCTAGATGTTAACAGGCGAAACCTCACCCCTCGCCTCCATATATATAGACCTCCTCACGTGGGCCTTGCGGACCAAGGCCCATTAGGAGTCTATTCGGATCTTTATCCGAATTGAGCCCATATCCGAATCATATTCGAATCGTGTTCCAACCCGTTAAGCGTGCGACCACAGAGGTTCACGTATACTTGGTCGTGACCGAAACGCCTTTCCGGTCACTCATTAATAGCGCCTCTAGTAAGACATATTAACCCCAAAGTATATGTAAAGATCATATCTACTGAACTCGTAATGTTCTCTCATGTACGAATCCCTTTGCCTCACGATATAGATTGAGCTCAAGGCGAGACTGTGTCATCCTCTTAATAGCTCAATCACTCTCTCGATTCCGTGATGGATTATAAACTCGTGATTGACTCTCAATCACCTTGGCATGGCCATGCACTTTCATAATCCATTACATCGAGGCCCAGAGATATCTCTCCTATAAGGAGGGGCAAATTCTATCTTGATCATTCACATCCCACTACATGTTTCATGGCAAACCCGAAGACTACTTTTATGACTACCCATTCTACGGAGTAGTGTTTAGTAGTCCCAAAATAAGCTACTACTCATGTTGGGAACCATGATGATCTCAAGTCTAAGGACTCTACATAAACACTACTTGAGACCAACCGATGACACATGGAATCTCTGCGCAGTGTCTCATGGCAGTCTATCCAACATATGTTCACTAACACATGTCCATATTATTGATTTGGTATCACCATACCATGATCCATGAGACATGATCATCAATCAATACATATGCTGATCTTTGTCTTTGAATCATATTTGTTCCTCATATGATATACGATCAGGGATCATTTAGAAATAGCAACATCTTAGTATTTAAGAGTCTCATGAATAAGTCACATACTCATTGATCAATAATGATGATGTCTATTCCAAGGAACAAAGTAATGTATCATAAACATAGTATGTGATATATACAACATCTCCATGTTGCCTCTAGGGCATATCACTAACATCGATGGCGTCGGAGGTGGCGGGGTCGATGGCGTCGATGGTCGCGCGATGAGTGTCGTCATTTTCTTCCCCGACCGCCGATGCCGAAGCCCTGGTGCTGACGCGGGGCCTCGCCGCGGCCGCTTCCTTCTTCCTCGCCGCCGATGACGAAGCTTTTTTCGGTGTCATCCTCCTTCTTGCAGTCTTGAGGCTTGCTTCCATCCTCCCTACGGACGGCGCCAACTGTTGTGGCTACAGACCAAACAGAGAGAGTATGGTGGTGGAGAGTTAGGTAAACAAATGACCTCTCGGGTCTTTCCCAAGACTCGATATCATATATATATATGTACCCTCGTAGGGAGTGTCTTTTCCACCGTGGCTTCGCATCGAAGCCTTCCTTATTACATAGTTCTCAACAGGTTAGCTGGGTTTAGATGGGGGCCACCCTTACAACAGTTCTCTTAAAGTTTCTCCCAATTGCCTTGATCATAGAGCAATTTAGAGACCTGAAAACAATTACCATGGAGGAGGTCATCTCGTCTTAAGGTGTATAAGGAACACATGCGCAACAGCAATGACAACAGCGATGATCGGGTCTTGTTGACCCGTGTCGAGTAGGAGGTCCAATCATTGAAGTGTGAAGGCAAGAACATGTCCAAAGGAAGTGTCCTTTAATATTGTTAGTCGTGATTAAATTGTACCTCATTAATAATTATTCATAATTATTAAAATAAAATAATTGTCGTCCGTGGACCAAAATTACATGCGACGATTTAAATAGCATTTAAGTTATAAAAATCTGTGATCAGCTGAATTAATTTAGGGAATGTCATCTTCTCCTCCCGCACCAGGGAGTGGGTGCTATTGCCCCCTTCAACAAAACACGACGTGTATCATAACTTCCAAGATAGTCTACTATAGCCGCAATAGTATTTATCTATCCCTTACCAGCAGTGCGGTAGGCTATTGTAGGACATTACCTCATTATTTGGCAAATCGATGAGCAAATCCCATTAGTCTCTCTAAATTTTGATCCTATGTCCGATACTGTTTACTCGCTGCCCCGAGCAAGTTTCATATCTCTGGAGAATAGACATCAAAGTTTGCCGACATTCCGCGTGGCTTCCAGGAATACAAAGCTATCGTCCGCGAACAGCAAGCCATGATCCGTCTTTCTTGTTCTTCTCCTCAGCAGAGCACTACAAACCTTGAGCACACAAAATAAAACAAGTGCGGAGAAAACGGGTCCCCCTTGTTACATCCTGCTGGCGCTCGCCGTGATGGTGTCCCCCATATGTTGACGTACAGAGCACGCCCACACGGCAACACATTTGTCGGGCCTTTTATCAACGCTTCTGTGGCCGCTTTTGAGAGCCCATCACATTTCCACCCCTGCAATTTACCCCAAGATCTCTCTCCAACAAATGCTTGAAAGCACCATCCTTTCCTTTGATCTATCGTCCATAGTGGGCAGGCCCAAATACCTCTCGGCGAGAGCTTCATTGTGAATTTCAATAATATCCTCTTGAGCTGCCGGCGTTGAACTTCCTCGCAGCCTCGACCAAGGAAAATTGAGGATTTTTGCAGGTTTACTCGCAGGGGGCGGACTCAATGGGGGTCAACCGGGGCTGGCGCCCCTCTACCGCCGGCCGACCCGTGGGTACCTCCAGCCGCCGTGGCCATAAAAGCCGGCGGTGGCGCAAGAGCACAAGAGGGGCAAGCAGCCAGGGGGGACGCAGGACTAGAGACCGGGGAAGGGAGCAGCAGACCGGAGGCCGAGCAGCTGGAGATAGGGAGGGGCTGCACCAGGGATGCCAGATCAGCGACGAGCAGGAGAAAAAGACAGAGAGCAGTTGGGCAGTGAAGGAATCGGCAGGAGACAGAAGAAAAGAAAAGGAGGAAGAGAAGAGGGATGGAGAGATGGAAACGTCGTAGAGTCCAGCCTTTGGCCAATCGGCCAGAGAATGAGTAGAGAGGGGGAATAAGTGAGGGGAGAGATTCAGTGACAAGAGGGAGAGAGAAGGTGAGGAAGAGAGAGGATTGCGTGCTAATTATATTTGTGTATTGCCGTCTATATCATTTTTGTTGTATATTTAAATACTTTTTTTAATTTTATTAGTCATAATTAAATTACATAACCTTATTAAAAATTATTCATAATTATTAAAATAAAATTATCACCATCCATAGACTAAAATTATATACGGCGATTTAAATAGCATAAGTGGTAAAAATCCGTAATCAGTTGAATTGATTCGAGGAACACCATCTTCTCCTCTGCACCTGGGAGTGGGTGCCACTGCCTTCATTCGGCAAAACACGATGTATATCATAGCTTCTAAGATAGTTTACTATAGCTATAATAGTGTTTTTCTATCTCTCACCAACAGTACGACAAACTACCATAGACCAACAGCTCGGCATTCAACAAATCAATGAGCAAATCCTATTAGTCCCGTTAAATTTTGATCTGAGCCCAGACACTTTTTACTCGCTGCCCCGAGCCAAGCTTCCTATCTCTGAGAATAGACCTCAAAGTTTGCAGACATTCCGCGTGGCTTCCAAAGCTATCATCCGCGAACTGCAAGCGCGTGATCCATCTTTATTGTTCTTCTCTTCTCGGCGGAGCACTAAAACCCTTGAGCACACAAAATAAAACAAGCGCGGCGAAAACGGGCCCCCCTTGTCTCAAATCACGGGAAGATCTGACATACCTCCATTCAGCTTCACCGCACCGACGTAACACATCTCAATCACCATACCGATCCACGCTTCCGAAAAGCCAGTTTTTCTTAAAGCCTTCTCCAGGAAAGACCATTCCGCACCACCATATGCCTTCATCATGTCTAATCTTACTGCACAAACAGGAGTTTTCCGTTTCCCGCGCTTGACAGCGTAAACAATCGTAGCCGTGCTCTTCAATTTCTTTTCCCTCCCATTTTCAGCATGCAAGGTGGCCAGGAAAAGATGGCAGGCACGGTGCACATCTGGAAAATCGAACCATTGCATTACGACTGCGTGTCTCCGTTTGCTGAATAATCTACATGGGTTTACAGGAAGGAAACAACACAAGGATGTGCCATCCATTGGTTGTCAAAATTGTGCTTGTTGCCAATCGGCCCCACGGCCTTCCCAGCATCGCTGGTGCACCTCCTCCATCCTCTCCACCGGATTGCAGATGCCACTGCAGTTCCAGTCGAAGGATGCCGCGCATGGGTTCCCAGCCTGCGCCTTCCATTCACAGTCTGCAAGATCAAGGATGCCACATGAAATGTGTGTGAGACTGCCGAAAGCTAACACATGTGTCCGTAATCTGAACAATGAGCTGAACTGCTTTGCAACACATGCCGGGTAGATGGATGCTGGATGGTAATGATGGTTGAGATAATCTTAGGTGCATCTGAAAACATGCCATAATGATCAGAGCTGGCAGTAATGATTGGTGAAGTATATGGACGGCATACATTCCCAGAGATGGAGGAAGAAGAATAGTGTACCGATGGTCAGCACATTGTACGTGAGAAGATGGAATCATGTCTGCCTAGTTAAGTGCAAGAGACAAAATAGAATAACTGCGATCAACACCCACTAGATATGCAAACAACAGGCATTGGCATCGTGTTATTCCAAGGCCATTCAGATAAATGAAATATTTATGTGACATAAGAACAAGTTTGGTGAAGTATAGGGCAATTTCTGGAGAGCAGGGGACAGAAAGGTGGTAAAAGCAAGTCTTGAATATTGATTAGTGACGATAGGTGCTAACCAAAGTTGTAGTTGTTAAGGCATTCATACCATCTTTTTCTCAATAGAAAACCCAAAAAGATTTGCTCAACTAATTAGTACAGTAAAGCATATAACTTCCAGGTTAAGTGAAATCATGCCAATGTCTTAATGAGCATGCAATAATTATTTAGATGCAATAGGAGAATATGCCGAAGCGACATGGAAAATCGATAGTAAAAGATGCCAACCTGGGGGAGTACCACAACAAAGGCTTCTCTCATCAACATGCTCAACATCCAACCCAATCAACCAAGAGCCGAATGATACATCTTCATTTGAATATTTGTGCAAGATATGCCTGTAAGTGATGTCAAATAAATATCAAATGAAGCAGTAACATAATATGGTTTGTCTGGCATTGCATATCCACATTACAACTCACCGGTTTGCTGATATGTAAGTCGCTAAATCCCTGGTTATCGCATACAACTGCCGCGTTGCATGCCTAAAGTAGTTGTTGCCCCCAGTCCCAAACTTCCAATGATCCGGTTCGTAATACTTAGAATCACTGTTAACATTAAGCAGGCACTGTATTACAAGTTTCTGAGAAGAAATGTTGGTAAGATGAAACCACCAGAATTTGGGGGTGTATCCAGTAAGAACTGTCCTCATAAGAGGAGAATGCGAACTCGTGATCTTGATTGTTCGATCAGCATGGGAACGAATCTTGTTTGTCAAGTCTGTAAAATGAGACACTTGCTTTGCTAGCTTCCTTTGGGGCTTGGGACGCTAGCAAGTAGAAACACTAACTTCCCACAATCGAATGGATGATACTCCTTCCTCACGCGATTGGACAGCTCATATCACGAGTTTGCATTCTCACTTTGATGGAAGTTCTCAGTTCTCATCTGACACATTCACCCATATGTTTAATCTATTGTAAACAATCTGGATTTCTAGAGTTTTACTTTTTAGCAACAACAGGTCCGGATTTCATGCAGCCAATGTATACCCGAGGTTTTGACCTGTGCCGTGCCAAAATCGATCTGGTGATACCTGTATCAAGAGAGTGCCAAGCTCAGTACGTGCTATTCTTGATCGATCAGACTACCAGTGAAACATTTAGCAACAACAATCAAAGCTTAAACGGTCCTGGGTAGGCATACCAATGTTGACATGAACATTGTCATCCACTTTTACATAGAAATCAGCATCCCACGTGGTGAGAGCAGTTGAAAGAAACATCTGAATCTTCAAAGGAAGTCCACCATAGCCTTCGACAAGATTCTGCAAAGGATGGCCAGTGTTGAGAACTCATCAATACTGTTAATCATTGATCAAAACTAAGGTATTTGAAACTAATCAACCCAGCATACAAGTCTCAGTATATCATTGTATTCTTTATGTTCTACATCAATGGCACGCTCCACTCCACTGTCAGGACTAGGATTTGCACTACAAATAAATAGGCCCCAAAATTCAGTAATATATTAAGGAACAACACTGACTATTTTTATCCCCATATTTAAACAAGACCATACCTTCGTCCAATAACAAAACGGATGATAATACCCTTCTCCTTCTCCAGCCTTTGCAAATGCTCACCTAGAAAGCATCATATTATAGGAGTACCTATCATGAAACAAAACCTCTGTAGTGCATCACATAGAAAGGGTTCTACCTTGCGGCATCCACGTCTGCCTGATAGAGTCTCTGCGCTTACGATTAGCGAACGTGGTCACAATGCCCATGACAAAAAACATTCTAGGCCGCATGCTTCCCTGGTCATCCCCCGAATCACTCGGCGACACGCCTTGGCTCATCGCTTGCGCGGCTCTAGCAGCAGCCAGGCGCATCTCAATGTCGGCTATTGTTCTATCCAACGCCCTGCAAATAGAAACACTATAAGCAAATCCAAACTTGATAGAAAGATTCATGACTGTAGAAGCTTCAGACATTACATGATGACTTCGCGAGTTTGTGACACTTGGTTCAATACGGCCCTCGAATGATCAGAACTTCTCTGCAAAATTGGACCAATTGGCAATGTGCACCCAAATGAACATCAAAGAAAGAGAGGAGTGAAAATAAAATGACACGTTACCTTATTTGGGCAGTCGGGAAGCTCAGGAACCGCCCAATATCTGCAAAAGTAGAGTAAAAAATCACCATTTCCGACCTTGAAATCGACGAGCATTGTCTTAATTTGTGGGGAAAAGAAAAGATTGGGGCAGGTAAAGCCTAAAGGGCAAGAAATGGGAGCCCGGACAGGTGCTCCCTCCAAGGGAAACGACGGATTTGGGGGCGAATGCGAACCTATTGACGACGCAGACGCCGAGAAGGAAGCAGGCGGTGCAGAGCACGGCCACCCACCGCGTGGGCACGCGCCCCGGTGGCGCCTTGTGCGGCCTCGCCGCGGCCGCCGCAGCCATCGCCGTGCTCGCTTGGCCTCCTTTGCTCCTACAGTTTTCGGGTTCCTCGTTCCAATGGGAGGAGACGGAATGGCGCTCAGTGCCCGGTGCACTCGGTCCATATATTTATCCCCTGCTCCCTCATGATTTTGAAGTGAAAATAGTCCATAGACACTTTTTTTTTCAATTTTAACACTAGAATATCTTTTTTTCAAAAATAGACCTCTTTTACATAGATCTACCATACTCAGCAGCACCTGCCAAGCCGAGAAAGCTTGGTAGGCGGCCTAGAGAGCTAGATAGGTCACCCGCCGAGCTCCCTTGGCTCGGCAAGTGCTACCGAGCACAGTAGGTCCATATAGATGATCATTTTTGAAAAAAGGATGTTCGGGTGCTAAACTTAAAAAAATGGCTAGGGGGCTATTTGTATGCTCAATTCCCGTGATTTTTAGCCTGTTTTGCAAAGTACATCAAGAAACTCATATTTGACAATCTGAATCTCCTATATATTCCGAGTTAGTTTCTATAGCAGTAGTTAGCTCATACAATAACATCGGTAGATATCACATCCGTACATATGAGTAAATAAAAGAGTACTTCATATTATATAGTGAATTGCAAATAGGTCATATGACCAAGTTTTACAGGACTACCTAGAACGCCACGTCACCCAAAACTACCCACAAAACCTTCTTTGGACATGATTTGCTCTAGTTTTGACCGTTACAGGATATACTTTACCCAGTTTATAACTAAAAGGTGAGAATTAGATTAACTGAAGAGTTGAGGGACCTCAAATGGATTTTTTCCTAAGGCAAAAATGATGTTTAGAAGTGGCATCAGGTTATGTATTTTTTTTAGAGCTGGCCGGTTATTTTAAGTTGTATACAACTATACATTCACCAAAAAGATCTATGTAGTCTACCGTTTACATTTAAGTTGCACAAACTAACTGTTTGTTCATAATTAGTTATATCTTCATCGATGCTTAGAATGTGAACATTGACTTCTCACATGTCACTCGCAATTATTTGCCATGTGCTTTCATCGTATCAATTTAATGTCCAAAAATAATAATAATTGTACTATGCCTAGAGACAAGCATTATTATGTTATTTGTAAAAAGAAAACAAATGATTGACAGAAACCATGTCAAGAATATGTAGCTTGTGGGTGGTACTGTTGGAAATGTAGATAATATTTTAATTCCAAATTTTAGTAGAAGACAAATACAATATATTAGTGATGCAAAGCTAACTACTAACAGTAGACTACTCATCATACTTTGGAATATACGTAAGAAAAATATAGTATCAAAGTCGTATAAACATATGAATGACTTACTGTTGGGTTTGATGAAGAACAGGAAGCAGCGCAGGTGTGATACAGTGTAGGCTCGATGCAGTGCAAGATGTAGATGAAGAGAGTAGGAGCGGCCGCGCAAATGTGCTGCCCAGAAATCTTTATTGCCGCCTCCGTGCAGGTTCTCTCTGCGACAATGGTTCGGAGATACCGCTCCTTTTCTTCATGGTGCACGCCGAGAAGAAAAGTCGACGAGGCTCAGATGGCGCAGCACAACAACACAAGTTCGTAGAAAGAAGAGAATGGAGGCAGTGAGCTATTTGGGTGTCTACTTTAGACGTCTCTAGACATATATAGGCAGATTGATAACTGATATGACTAAAATAATCATTTACCTACTGGTAATTGATATATTTGACCAGCCATTTTATCTACTGGTAACTGACATATTTAACCAGCCATTTACCCACTGGTAACTGTCTGTTCTCAATACCCAATAAAGCTCCAAATTCAAACGTTTGAATCTCAATTAAACTGAGAGAGAGTGATACACGGTTCAGCAAAAATAAAAGTGGACTTGGTCTGCCAAGTAGCGCGCCACAACACGATACGCCACGTCACGGAAGTCACAAGTCACGTTATTTTCACGCGAAAATATATGAATACGCACACACGTGTGTTTAGCCAAAGATATCCTCATGCCATCCACTTCTATAATTAAAAGAGTGGCGTGGACTCCACATTATAAATTAGTCTCCCCCACCTTGCATTAGCAATATGGTACTAAACCTTGCATGCTTTGGAATTAAGAAAATGGATCTCATTTATGGACCCATTCTAATAGGTACAATAGTTTGCTAATAGTTTTTTGCTGAATCACTTTTTCACCACTAAAATGCTGAAAAATAGTTTGGCTTTTGAGGTATCCTTAGGATATGGAAAGTGTCTGAGACATTCTCCTTTGGAAGACAAAATGGATTTCAGGATTGTACAATGCTTACTTGGTTAATAGTTGAAATTAGCATAAGTAGCACATTAATAATCATGTTCACTTTTGTTTTTCCTTTTCCTTACGGACCAGGTCCACACCAACGACTCACGGCGTTCCATGCAGACAGTGGCATTAATCATCGCTCACTGTAGCCTCCGTTCCGTTGGTGTTTGTACCCATAGCTTAAAGTGGGCATGTCCTCTGGTGCGGCGAGGAAACCCCTCGCTGAACCCGGCGTTCCAAGACCGCTAACTGTTTGGTCGCCGGCCCGGTGCACGTGCACATGGTCCACGAGCGTCCACGGGCGGTGGTGAAAGGTTCGTGGGTTGCTTGCTCCCGCAAAATGTCGTAGCACGAATCCACGCGGGCCAGCGCCGTGCGCACGGCACGTCCTCTAGTGTATATGTAAAGAGGCTGCTCCCTTTTCGGTGAGAGGAAATTTTTGCGGGGCCCACTGCCATTGATGGTGGCCAAAAGTGAGCTTTCATACGATGTCACGGTGAGTATGGTTCCCGTTTGATCCGGCTTTATGTAAGCGGTTTTTGTCATTTGTCTGTGGTTGTATATTAAAATTATACTGTAATAGTTATTAATTTTTCTAAATTATTTAAAAATTTTTAAAAAGGAAAATCATGGTTATATTCCTACAGACAATACAAAAGAAAAAAGTAAAAGTAAAAAAACTAAAATTAAGAAGTCAATATATTTATTTCAACTTCTGCAAATCAAAAATTGAAGCTAAATTGAACGGGGTTAAGTTTTTTTCCAATAATCTATGTTTAGATATGACAATTAATAAGTGGGTTAGATAAAAGAACATTCACTTTCCTCGCTAAATACAATGATGGGTGATGCTGGTGCACATTAGTTGTCATCATTTTCGGTTTTATCCTGTCTCTCTTTTTTCCTTCGTGCGTTGAGGAGGCTACGCATTGCGTTGCGTTGCACATGGGGCATGCGATGGTGTTAAGTACTGGCATGATTAGAAATACTCCAGCAACCCATGAGTTAATTGAAACAACAATGCTGCTATACCTACTTCTCTTTTAACAACATGGAAGAGGGTGTGCGTTAGATTTGCCTGGACTCTGAAATACCCAAAAAAATTCGAACGGTTCTGAATGTTTGTTGAATTTTGATTTAATTTGAAAACTTTCCCGATTTGGAAACCTACTAACCAATTGCGCTTTCCCCGATTGATTTCCCGTCTCCCCTAGCTTTTGGCGTCAATCAAAAACCCGCTTCACCCCTGTTCTTCCTGGCCACTTAGCCCATTTCCGTTCGTCGCCGTCGCGCGAAAATACTCGCTGCTGCCGCTCTCGTCAACTATCGTACACCCCTCTGCCATGCTTTGACACCCACATTCAAAGCCCGTCGCCTCACTCCCGCCACACGCCATAGTCGCCTCAGTAGCTGCAATCTAGGGCGCTTCCCGACCGATGCATGTGCCACAATTTCACCATCGTCACACGTGCTCACGCGCTCACTAACGCCAAGAAGGACGTCGAACCCGATGCGCCACCATGGGTGCCGACCATGCCACCGCAGCGCTGAAGACTCCCGTCCACCACCTTGTCGGCCACGCGCCAGCGCTGCAACGAAGCCACCACTGCTCCAAGCGCCTCCAGCGAAGTATAAAGCCAGTCCAACCCCCACCAATAGCCCTCACGACCACCCCAATTGCCATCCACACCATTTTCTCTTTGCCCTGGCCACCGCACCGTCATCGCCACTGTGAAGTCTTCGATAAGCCACTAATTTCCAATTCCGCTAAAGCTTCCACCAAATTTCAACTCCTATCACTCATAGCACCACCAAAGGTTTCACACCCAACCCAGCCTTGCCCTAGCCTCCCATAGTCCCTAGAATGCTAGTGGCGAGCACCGCCACCGCCCAAAACCACGTCACCGTAGACAGCCTTCCACAAGTCATGCGAGCCAAATCCAACACCGCATTAGCCTCCCCATCTTCTGTAGATGCTCAAATGCCCACGCTCTTCCCCAAAATCCCACCGGAGTGCCGTCATGCTTTGGGCGTGCTCCAGCATCCCAGCCACTAGTTATCTTCGATGTATCCCCAAGACTTGCCAAACCCAAAAATGGGACCCTAGGCACCCCTTTTACACTTGCACACCATCGCCTGCCGATGGTGAGCTTCACCAGAGTCCTATCACATCACCGCTATGATCCTCTGCTCAGGCACATCGAGCACTAGAGGAGGAAGAAGGTGAACCGAGCCAGGCCAAGGCCTGGCAGGCCATTTCATTTGAAGCAAGCCAAGTCAATCCAAAAGTCAAGCCCAATTCAGCTAAAGCCAATAGGGCAAGCCCAACACTATGCAAGCCGATTCATTTACTATTCCAACCCAATCCATTCCTATTTTCAACCCGTTATTGTTTCCAACCCGATTCACAATGAATATTTAAACCCATTAAGTGTATATGTCTATTTGACCATTTCTAGCCCATGTAAATCATTCCTAACTTCGTTTCACCAACCTAGACTCCGATAAAACCCAAACCCATCTTTATTTAGTTTTTCTTGAATTTTATTCTTTATTTTATTTTTCCTAGCTTGAATTATTTCAAGCGTGGACTTATTTATCTTACTTGTTTGTCTAGCTTCCGAGTTCATCAAGCCAGTCGTCCAAGGGCCAAGTTAAGGCTTTGGAGACTTCGAACCAGTAGAATATTTAGAGGAGCAAGGCAAGTCACATGTTTTCGATCATATTGAACCTATATCATTTAATTATTTAATTATCAGTACTTTCATTATTTTTTATTTATGCATAGTTATTTATTTAAAATAATTTTTAGAATAGTATGATAATTAGCTATATCCCAACACTGGAAAAAGCCATGTTTTACTTGATAACCATATTCACCTTGACAAACCTTAGTAATAATGTAATTACTACAAAATTAACCGTGAGTAGATTAGGAACTCAAATATTTTACACTACTAAGTAACTCTGTGTTGTGATGATAGAATTGCAATATGATACTAGCGTTAAGGATGAATCGTGGAAAGCCACAAGATGGTTAGAGTCCATGAATTTACCGTCGGAGGCTTGGGTTGGTTTGGTGGCAGTGCCTTAAAGCACTGGGTATTTTGTTTGTGATCGATTGTTTCATTGGTAAAAAGTAAATGACATAAAAATCGCTCAACTATAAAGTTTTGACTTATTAAACCTGATCTACTAGCTGCTCAAATTAATTAGATATCTATAGGGTGATAGGGTTCTCGGAGTGGGAATGGCCCACAGACAAAGGGGCGGTATGGAAATGACAAAACCATACTTGGCAATGGTAGATACATTCAAAGTCGAACGGTAGCATTCTTATTGGGCAGTGGATACCCGACAAAGAGAAGAGTAGTAAAAGACCATGTTTTCTCAACTCAGTCACACACTGTCTTTGCGTGTCTATAACATGACATTGAAAGTTTGAGAAAACTTGTAACTAAACCTAAGAAACTCTGCAGAGTATAACAAATGGCATTCAAATACACCGTGCTTTCGGTAAATAAAGCTATGTTTAATGGGTGATTCCAATAGCGAGGCCTTTCATAATATTTTAATATAGTAATCAACTTGTTGAAATCTTATTTTCCTTAAGAAGTTAATATTTTTATTATTTTATATTTAAATATTTACAAACAAAATTGCATCCACAAATACAACAATAAAACTATTATATTTCAATCTCTTGAGAACCCTAGCAAATAGTTAATTAGGGTTTCTCCTTGTGACTTGCTAGATACGGTTATACTCATTACTTGCAAAACAATTAACAGAAGAGCCATAGGATAATAATGTAAAACTTGTTGATGAAGAACTTGAAGAATCTTTCAGTGTAGATGATCAGTAGTTTTAAGTCATCCTCGCTCAGGCATACGTGTAGAGTTTCTTTTGTAATATAATATAACTTTGGACCTATATGTCCTGCTGTGCTAAAAAACTAATGCTATGCTATACATTTGTAATAAAGTTTTGTTCTTATGTTGTAAGCATGTTTTGGTATAATACATACTCGTGTACAATACCCCACAGCAGAATAGTTCTGAGCAATTGCAGAGATTTCTAACGGTCCTAGAAATAGGAGCGTTACAAACTCTTTTTTTCACACCAGGGGTATATGTATTATCACCACCATTAAATATGACTCCAAATTTGATGCAAATTTAAAAAAAATTCAAACCTCTATATTATCTTCTAATCATTGAAATATTCTTTGCACGAATCTTACGACAACTAAGATAGTTTGTATAACCATACGTATATATGATTTTGCAACTCGTAACAAAAATGTAACTCACATGTATGCGGAACGCTGAGGTAATATTAAGAGTTTTTGGCTAATTTGACGGTATTGTGAGCGGTAATTACAAAAGTTGTCGTGAAGAAATAGCGGATTTGGCATGAAATCCACACGGCTATCGTGCAGAAGTGCCTCCTGACCGACACGCACCTCGGCCGCATGGCCATCATGCGGTGGAGGTAAATCTGCATGGCCACCATACGGTGGTGGCTAGTCCCGCATGGCCACCGTGCGGTGGCTAATTAGCTGGGGTCGTTAGCTGTGTTAATTCATGATTAGCGAATTCATTTAGTTGTACTGCTCATAGCAATTTTTACATATAGCAAATGATTTCAAAAAATTATGAAATTTTTTGTGGAGCCTCCCGACACAGCGTACTTGATTATGTATTTTCTTACAAGTTTATTCATTATGAAATTTACTCAAAAATGTCTAAAATTATATGAATATTTGAGTAAAGTTAAGAACGAATAAAATTATAAAAATATTCAATAAAGTACGCTATGTGAGAAGGCTTTACAAAAAAAAATTATAATTTTTTAAGTTCATTTGCTATATGTAAAAATTGCTATAAGTAGTACACCTAAATAAATTTGTTAATCAAGAATTAACAAGTCTAATGACCCTAGCTGATTGGTCGCCGCACGATGGCCATACGAGATTGGCCACCACCGCATGGTGGCCGTGCAGATTTGCCTTCACTGCATGGCGGCCGCAAGGTGTCTCCTCGCGGTGGGCATCTGTACTTTCTGCCAAATCTTCCATTTCTTCGCGATGGACATTACTTTTGTAATTACCGCTTGCAATACCGTCAAATTGGTCAAAAACTCATAATATTCGTACCCATATGTACAGTACATGCACCTACTGACCCACGCGTACATATAAAAAACCACGTTGGGGAAGCGGGGACAAAAGGTGGGTTCTTTTTTCCTATGGTTTATAGTTTTTGATTTATAATTTTTGAATTATGGCTATTCGAAAGAGAGATTACGAAGATAGAGACAATCACATATGAGTTACTGTAACAAAAAGTAAAAAAGCTAACGCATAAGCCAAAACAAACCCAGCCAAGCCAAATTCAGGAAGAAAATGGGATACAACCTGTAGTACAAAAATGGCAGGTAGTACATCTAGCTCTACTCATCGTTGGCGATCCACCGCCACCGTTGGTTCGCGGATCCAACGGGTCAGGGGGAACGGTGTACCACCAATGTGGACACGTGGTACTTCAAACACAAGACCACTCGCGTGAGTCGCGGAGGCCTGGAAAATTTCGCGTCGCCGCTCTTGCGCCGCGCCTCCCCCACAACACGCAGGCCTGCTTGTTTCAGAAGCCCACGGCTCGAAATCTCGAATCCGGTCCTCTCCCGTCGGCCGTCGCTTCTCCGCCGGATAGCACCAGCTCGTCGGAGCCATCTTCCCCCTCCGTCTCGCCGAGGTGAACAGCATCCCCCCACCCCTTCCTCTGATTCATCATTCATGTACTGCGTTTGCTGCGTGCCTGGTTTGCGTACGCGATTTCCGCCGATCCGTGGGCGCGGAATCGAATCCCCCCTCGTCATTCTTAGTTTAGCCGATTTGGTGCGCGCGCGTGTGATTTCTCTGTTTCAAATTGTTTCTCTTCTGCTCCGATGAGCATAAGTGCGCGTTGGTTTATGTTGGAGTATTTCCCCATGAAATCACGTGGATTTGATAGTTCTCTAGTTATCAGTTTGAACAATCTACTCTTCCGCCTCGCGCAGAATACGCGAATCCTTGGTCGGAACTTTTGCACTCCTGTGTTCCACTCCAGTATGCCTTGTATCTGGCATTTTTGCGACTTGTGCCTTGTTAGATTGGGTGAGATTTTTTTTTTGTCTACTACGGTATATGCATAGGTGAGGAAGGGTGGATTTTGAAAAACTTGATGATGCCTTAACCCTGCGAAATGCCATTAATTTTAGTACGATTTCTGCGTATCACAGTATCACTGTAGGTACTGATCACACACTTGTTTGTATTTGATTTGGTGGGCTTCTAAGCCTTTGCGGTTAGCAGTGAGCAGTTTATGTTCCTTGCCCAAATCTGACACCTATTTGACTGCCAGGATGTCCAACGTCACTGTGTGCGTGCGATTCAGACCACTGAGCCACAAAGAGAGGAATGCAAATGGTGACAAGGTCTGCTTCAAGAAATTGGACTCGGAATCTTTTGTTTTCAAGGTTTGGACACTTGTCTCTCGCTTTAGCAGATAAGGCATGCAGTGAATATTCATGTGCTGTTTCTTGTGCGATGCACAATTATGTTCTATTCTAGATTCTAGAACTCTAGATAACTGAATTTGTCGAAAGTTCTCATCCCCATGCCCTTCTGAACATTAACCTGCTTGAGCAATCCCTATACAACTAGTACATAAAATAGGTGCTATGGGCAAGAATGGAATCAAGGTAAAGTGAGAAGCAAATGCATTCTCTGTTTGTTTTGTTCTAGATGCATTCTCCTAGTCAAATCCGTGTGATCTTGCTGGCATGCTTTTGTGTTTCCTCATGTTTAATTAATGCCTTTCCCTGATGTGTTGGCCAATACTTTAGGATGAGAGGGAGGAAGATGTCATATTCAGCTTTGACAGGGTGTTCTACGAAGATGCCGAACAGTCTGATGTCTATAACTTCCTTGCAGTGCCAATCGTTGCAGGTTTTCCTTGATTTTTCTGTTCTAATTTATCCATCAAGATAATCAAAGATTTTGCTTATTATTGTGTAGTTTTGTCATGACAGTATTCTTTAATAGTAGCCATCAGATTTAGTACTAACTGAGTAACTGTTTTTTGGAAACAGATGCCATCAATGGAATAAATGGGACTGTAATTACTTATGGTCAGGTATGTGTTGCTGCAAACACCCTGTACCCTAATTCACCAGTTGTCCACAAATATTTTGCTTCACAGGATGCATATGTAGAACCATAATTTTATGCTTACGAGTCTCAAATTTACACTGAGCAGTTACCATTTGCGGTGCACCTATTATCTATGTCTGAAATGAGCTTCTTGTGACTGCATTGACTTTTTATTCTAACTTTGCATTTGTAGACCGGAGCTGGAAAGACATATAGCATGGAGGTAAACTGAAGATCCTTTGGCTTTAATTTATGGGCTGATCACTGATTATGTCACTTCAGCTTTTTTTCAAAAGCATGGTGTCACTTCAGGTTTGACATTACGTATTTGTGTAATTTGGATGTTGACACAGGGGCCGAGCATCTTGCATTGCAATGAGCAGAAAACTGGACTAGTTCAGCGAGTGGTAGATGAACTTTTTGAATGTTTAAGATCATCAGCAAGCATGGCTACGTGGACTGTGAAGTTATCAATGGTAGATTACCAGCCTCATGTGCTTATTTTAAATTCACATTGCTAGGTTTTAAGCTTACATTGATTTACCATTTCTCAGGTGGAGATATATTTGGAAAAAGTAAGGTGAGTATTTGGTTGAGAACATTTTCTTATGTTTCTTTTGTAGAGATTATTTTTGTGAAGTGTTGCTATCAAGAGGATCAAGTGTTATCTCCACATATCTCAGGGACCTTCTTGACTTGTCCAAAGACAACCTACAGATCAAGGAGAGTAAAACCCAAGGGATTTACATTTCTGGAGCAACAGAGGTCTGAAACAACTAACTAGCATATTTCCTTTCATTTTATTTTCCTTCGATATCCAGAAAGAAGTACTTAGCATCTGTTATGCTTTTCCTTTGATATCTTCATTACCTTGTAACTGTTCAACCATCTTTGCAGATATCTATTATGAATAGTTCGGATGCCTTGGAACGCCTCTCTGTAAGTTATCTTGAGTTTTTGTTGGAGCGCTTTTCTGTAAGTAGCTAGCAATTTAGCTTTGCTTACTAGTCTAAATTACAGGAAGGAATTGCCAACAGAGCAGTTGGGGAAACACGTATCCTCTATTTATCACTTCTGAAACAGTTGTAAAACATTTGACTTTATACTTTTTGTCGTCCTTAATGCACCTAGAAATGAACCTTGCCAGCAGTAGAAGTCACTGCTTGTACATTTTTTCAGTACAACAGGGTTCCACTCCAGATGAGAGGTATGCGTGAATCATAAACATCAGCAATCTGCGATATGCTATTAATCAGTATTATAAAAAACCAGGTCCGCCCAGTGCCCATTCATGCAAAATACACATGGGTTTCTGTGTGGATGCAAATTTCCTTCCTTTTCTCTGTAACTGTGATATCCAAATGCTGGATTTGTTTTTGTTCAAATTATTAAATCTGGTTTTGCAAAGCAAATGCAGTTGCCAGGATTGTATATAAGCTGCAACTTTGAAGAAAATGATGCTAGCATGTGCAGCTAGTGATTTTTTTTAAAAAAACCTTACAGGGTAAGAGCAGGGAAAATTGTTCTTGTTGACTTAGCTGGTTCAGAGAAAGTTGAGAAAACTGGTGCTGAAGGACTAGTTCTTGATGAGGCGAAAACAATCAACAAATCCCTCTCAGCTCTAGGAAATGTTATCAATGCCCTGACTACTGGTAAAAACAAAACAATTCTTCGTGAAAAGAACAAACATAAAAATAGTTAACCCACCATTATGCCTTTCTGATTGGTGATTACATTTTCTTGTCTTATGCTTTCATCTTCAGGTAAAACAAATCATGTGCCTTACCGAGACTCGAAGCTTACACGCATTCTTCAAGATGCACTGGTTTGTCAAAATTTTCTTCAGGATCTCTAAATCATCTGGTTTGTCTAAACGCCTACTGCTTGCAGGGTGGCAGCTCAAGAGCTGCATTGCTGTGCTGCTGCTCTCCCAGTGCCCCAAACGCACCAGAAAGTCTGTCTACTCTTCGCTTTGGAACCAGGTAAATCCCTTGAACATCACATGTTACTACATCTATACTGCTGCAGTTTGTTATTACTCTATGGTGATATCCATCCAGGACGAAGCTCATAAAGATTGCACCCAAATCAATTCCCCTCGAAGTGGATAGCGTTAAGAAGCCCATCCTCGATTCTCATGATCAAGATGATCTGCGTGACAGAATACTGAGCAAGGTTAGTAGCAATTAACCAGAGGGATTTGATTCTAGTTTATAGTTTGCTTTTGGCAATGTCTTACTTGCAACCAAATTTGTCTTCAGCTAAGGTTGAGCCTGAAGGAGGAAGATGTAGATCTGCTGGAGGAACTGTTTGTGCAAGAAGGCATCATCTTCGATCCCAGTTCTGTGGTGGACATTAATTCTGTGTGCCAAGACGCCGCAAGTCAGGAGATCTCGTCGCTCATGCAAGCAGTGGAGGAGCTCAAAGAAACTGTAGAAGAGGTATAGTATCAAAACCCGCATCCTCCTGCTGTTAGTATCCAACTTGCTCTGCTATGGCGTTAAGGGCCTTGCTTAGGGTGATCCAACGTTGTGCTGACTCTCCGTGCACGTTGCAGCTCACCGATGAGAACGAGAAGCTGAGGCGGGAACTAGAGGTCGCGCAGGAGATAGCCGCTCAGGTTCAGCGTGCCGCCGCAGCCGGGAACGGTGCGTTGTTTGGTTTCGTGCCGGCGGCCGTCAGCTTCCTCATCCGCCCCTTTGGGTTCGTGCCAGACTGAAGACAAGTGCCCATCGTCACATAGTGCATCCTGTGATTCCTGACAAACAAACACATCAGGAACGAAAACTAATGACATCTCACATTTTCACTGTGTAGCACAGATTATGGTACACTGTTGGTATGTTTGCATAATCGTGTCTTTTATCGGATTTCAGAAGAAACATTGCTAACGAGCTGAAAGCAAAGCTTTGCGCTTGTTTTCGCTGGTCTCTAGCTATGAGGATAATGACTTTTCTTGTGCTGCCTTGTCACCTACTCATACGTGTGATTGTTTGCACTGTGCTACTTTTTTTTTTTAAAAAAAGTTCCTGTGATTTTGGTACAAGGAATGCTTTGCTGAGTGTTGCATCCATTTAAGCCCGATGGCTACCGATAAACCGGTAAACTATAATCGTAACTTGGCATCTCCGATGAAGACATCGACGACGGTCTAAAAAGATGATGGGGAATCTCGTGGGATCTGCACGGCGAGAGCACAAATCTCGGCGCAAGCGGAACAATATGAATTCCCACTAAAAAGTGATAATCAGACCAAGTGTTGTTTGGTATACTCAACAAGTTGCATACGTGGCTCTGCATCGGACCGCCCATCTCCTCACAACTCCGGAGTCCTCCACTGACTACAGACCACATGTTCGTCTTCCTGCCGCCCCCAATCTCTTCCTCCTCCCTATCCACCATGGCCTCCGCCTCGTATTATACCCTCCTCCACTTGCCCAAGTCGATCCATTCCCACCACCGCCGTCGCCTCGCGCTCTCCTCCGCCAAAGCCGCCACCCTTGTCTCCACTGCTCGTTTCGGCCCAAAGAGGAGAGCCAGCGCGAGACCACTAGTGTTCGAAACGGAGGAGGGGGAGGAGGGGGAAGAGGAGAGGCCTCGGTGGTCCAACGACGACGACGACGAGGAGGAGGAGCAAGAGTGGGCGGGCGGCAATGGCGCGGAGCGTGTGGAGGATGGCGAGGACGGTTATGTGGATGCCGGCGAGGATTTGAGCGGCTGGACGCAGCGGCGGCCGCGGCCGCGCGAGCTGTTCGTGTGCAACCTGCCGCGCCGGTGCGGAGTCGACGACCTGCTTGAGCTCTTCAGTCCCTACGGCAACGTCCTCTCCGTCGAGGTATACTACACACCGCCTGCGTTGCATTGCAGCCGCCCTCTTGTGCTGTTGTACGCAGTCGCGTGGCTCCACAAAATTGGGCGCTCATAGGAGTGGCTCACCAATACAATACATAAGCAAGGGTGACAATTCTGAAATGGATGATCTGAACCAACTATTACACAACTCTGAAATACATGATCGAAGCTGCAAATTGTAGAGTTTTGTTTGACATGTAGAATCTCTACCGGTGGCTAGCTATTGCGTTTGCTTTTCAAAGAGATTCTAGCGAATAATTATTAAATGAACAAACACGCGGAATTTAGGTCCAAAGCATGCCATTTTCATGGTTCTGGTAACACCATGTTAGATTCTACTGGTCGACTGACTGAGTGACATGAGCTTGATGCCACTTAGCTAGTATTTGTTGGATCATGGTCTAGGTCAGTTCTGAGTAAAAAACTGGATTTCATCTCCTGTTTGTACTCAAATGATGATGTTAAATCTTTGGGGTAGCATTTCATTGCTTCGGATTAAGATTTTAGAGGTGCATCTTGATGTTGATACCTGAAGTTGTTAACAACTCACAGATTTCACGCGATGCTGATACTGGAATTAGTCGAGGATGTGGTTTTGTTACAATGCGTTCTCTCGCAGAAGCTAGAACAGCCATCAATGCTATGGATGGATTTGTGAGTCACACAACAGCTTCACTTGCTCTGCAGTATCTTCTTTACACACCGTCTATTAATGGAATTGTCGTGCTGTGAAGTAATCCATTTACAAGTCACTAACTTTTACTGGCATGTATATCTCTTGTAGGACCTGGATGGGCGTGAAATGTTTGTAAAACTAGCATCTGACGTGGTTTCTAGTAGGAGAAATCCCAGTCTGTCCCATACACCGCCTATGAAGGACCACATCTTTGAGAGTCCATATAAGATATATGTTGGCAACATCGCATGGTCTGTTCAACCGCAAGACTTGAGAGAGTACTTTACTCAATGCGGAACTGTTGTTAGTACAAGGCTGTTGACTGATCGCAAAGGAGGGAGAAGCCGCGTCTATGGATTCGTTTCATTTTATTCATCCGAAGAGCTTGAGGCTGCATTGCAGCTAGACAATACGGTATAGTGCTTCAAGTCTTGCATTTTCTACTGATTTAAGTCGTTCTAGTGGTTTGATATTAGAATAGCGGTTATAAATTCTTACTTGGATTTGCTTCAGAGAATGCTTCCAGTCGAGCTACCTAGCACTGTTAACTGCGATTCCTTTTCCTTTTTTGAGGCAATGTTAATTGTAGTTCTAAAAACTTAATCCTACCAAAATCCTAAATAAGGAATATGAGGCAACTTTGTCTTTGATAGTATGCATGCTAAACTAGAAGGTTACTAGTAGTTCCCTAAGACCAAGCATTAAGCACCCCCCAGTTCATATTAATTTAGCCCCGTGATCATTTGCATAGCCCTATACTATGCTTTCTCACACTCTGAATGATATTGCTTCTGTGTTTACAAACTCCATGTCTTACGTCAACGCTTGCTTTTGCAACAGAATTTTCACGGACGGGATATCATTGTTAGGGAAGCTCATGTAAATCGTCAGATGAGCTAAGCCGTGGAGGGTGGTTGTTACACATGAGAACTACTGCATTTTTGTCTGGCTTATTTGTTGATTGAGGTCGTTTCTTGTGACATTCCCAAAAATTTGAAACTTTAAATATTGTGTAAATTGTGGTAATTTGAATTTTGGCATTTCCTGACAATTTAATTTTCTGGATTTTCTATGATTTTAGTTGAGGCTTCATTAAATAAAAAGAAAGTATAACTATAAATATATATTACTAAAGCAAAAGGAAAGAATGTATTTCTAAAAGAAAGTTTTAAATGAAAATATGGATATGAAAAGATGATCCACATCTTTGTCCAAAAATTCACAAAAGGAATTAGCATTATATGTGAAAATCATTTAAATTCCCAAACTTCCAAACACCTCCCAAAAATTTTCCAGATTTAAAAAGGAGTCTTCCTAAATTATGAAAATTTAAAATAAAAGTATGGATATTTGAGAAAACATTGTCTGAAATTATGTGCAAAAAAAAAATATACACACATATGTCCAAAAATTTATTATAGAAAATTCAAAACAAAAATAGAAATAAAAATGAAAATAATGAGAAAGGAGGGAAACCAGCTGGCCCGGCCCACGGTCGAGCGGCATCACTTTCCTCCCTTCCTTCCCTCTCGCTGCCACTTCTCTCTGCTCGCTCGCGTGTGCGCCCGTGCCTCCTCCCGAGTCGTGCTACGGCGCCCCACCTCGATTCTCCTTGAGGCCGTGCGAGCGCCTCGTGCCTCCTCGCCCCATGCCTCCACCTGCCCGCCCGTAGCACGCCACCCACTCCCCCATCCCCTCCACGCAACCGATCAGCGATGCTCCCGCCACCGCACCACTCCCCCACGAGCAGCAGCAGTCCCCCTTCAAATCGCAGTGACTCCTGCTCCCGTGATCCTCTACGCACTCCCATCGTCCATCTCATCGTGTCACCAAGTCACACTCCGACGCACTGTGGCCACACTCCTCCCTCCGTCACCCGCCATGGCCGTTGCCCTCACCCTCATGTTGCACAGCCCTCTCCACCGGCTATAAAAGCCCACTGAGGCCGCTCATCACTTCCCCGCACTCTCCTCTCACTCCCACCGAACGCAATTGCATTCTTGTGCATTGTAGCTCGCCGGAGCCGCCTTCTTCTCCAACTCCGGCCTTCGGGATCGCCGGCGACTGAGACCTCCTCCGTCCAATTCCATTCGGGTGAATCATCCTAGGAGCTCGGCGAAGCCATCTCGGCCATCCCCCGAAGCTTGCATCCCCTGAGCAGCTCGCTCGCCGTGAGCCCTACTCGGAGCACCACCGCCGCACACCGACAGACCACCACAGTCCTCCCCGAGCTCCACCAACCCCCGAGGTAGCCTCAGAACCACTCTCAGATGCTTCAGTAGCATTAATTGAAATCTCATACCATGAATAGCAATGGCCATCGCTGTCCTATTCCGCCGCCTGGACTTGCCGCCGACCATGGCTCCGGCCAAATTGGCCGGCGAGACCTCGCACAGAGGTGGACACAAGCATGTACAACCCATTTTTCTTATGTTAATGATCGGCCGCCGCCTCCTCTGCCGGTGGCGAGCTTTGCCGTCTTCGGGAGGTGGACGAAGGTACTGTTCATCGGTGCCAAACGGTTAGCGCCATCATTAATTAACACTAATGACGTTCGTTAGTTTAAACACTCACTGACATGTGGGCCCGATTCGATTAAACCGTGACTCGGTCCCCACCTATCAGCGTTAGAAAGAATAACTAATCCTGTGGCCCCACATATCAGTGCCACCGAGGAAAGAATTAATAACCCGTAGTGGGCCCTACGTGTCAGTCACTTGCGCGTTAAGAAATTTAAAACCCCCATGGGCCCCACGTGTCAGTCTCTGAAAATTTAAAAAATTAATAAAAACCAGTGGGTCCCACCTGTCAGTGTAAGCAGAGAAAAAAAAAATAAAATAATTAGTGAACCCCACCTGTCAATCTCACATCCTCTCTCTCCTCGGATTATTAAATGATTTTTGATTTTAATTTCTGGATTTATTTGGCTGAGAATTTTAAAAATCCATAACTAATTTATTTTAACTCCAAATTAAGTGAGAAAAATCGCTAAATCCATCTAAATTCACTCTCTTTCCAATGGAATCAAAATCATGAATTTTTGAGCTTGTTTGAATTTTTGGTGAGAATTTATTTGGTTATGTTGATTCGTTTTATTTGTTTTTAAATCGCCGTTCGATATAAAATTAGCGTACAAAGCCCACGAGGAGGAATCTGAGGCAGACACGAACCAAGACCAGCAAGATCCAGGCAACAGTGACCCGGGCGAGTCGATACTTTGATTATTTTGAATACCCATTTTTAGCAAAATTATTAACATTTATATTATTAAACTGCATGCTGTTATTTTATGTGCAATCATATGTCTCTTAATACTTTAGCTAGCTACCCTTTTATTTAAAGTGCTACTATTATATTTCCCAGGCATGTTGAACAGTGAACAATGATATCCCTAGGAAAAATTATAGTTGTAATTATTTCAAAGATAAGTTTCACTATTATTATGCTTAGTACTGCTTAGTTAAATAGGGGTGTTAAATCACCCTAACCCTCATATACAATTATAAAGAGTAATTTTGGGGAAAGTTATGGATGGGAAATGGTGTTGTAGTTTTAAAATGATCATTATTTTATGTCTCTAAAATCCTCAATTGCTTATACATTTGGGCGGATGGCTCGGGGGTATAGTGCATTGGAGTGCATGAGTGTGTGGGTTGTGGTAGAACCGCCCGGATAACACGAGGACCGATCGGGTCATGACCTCCCATTGTAAAACCGTACAGTCACAAGTCTGCAAAGTGCAACTTGGCCGAGTAAATCTATCGAACCTCAGACTCATCTCACAGGTAGGGAGGGGAGACGTGTGGTAATGCAAGAGCCTGTTGTGGCTAAAAGGACACCGAGGGGAGGGTGATTTATTTCTTTGTCTTACTAGCGCTATGGGGGTAAAGTCTAGAGGTGCTAGTAATTATGAGTAACATCCCAAGCAACGTATAAGACCCACCGCAAGTGGGAGCAGTCCATAGGGTGAGATGAGAACAAGAGGCTAGGTAGTTTTGAAAGGTTATTGTGATGGTCTATTCAACTGCATGACTAAGAAATCATGTGGGGCAACGAGCGGATTGTCTCTTATGGTAAAAGTGTATACACTTTGCAGAGTTAAAATTATCCGAATAGCCGTGCCCATGATCAAGGGTGAACATGGGAACCTAACTTGCATATAGTTCTGTTTCAAAAATTACCTTTTAAAGGGAAGGCTCTTAGAAGAAAAATGAAGGACGATGAACTGTCTTGGCTTTGTGTTGCCCCAGGTGTCGTCCTAGCGATAAGGTAAGCGGCTATATGCTGAAAGTGAATATATGGTGCAGGTGACATGTAAAAGTGGATGTAATCTGTACCAATACTACCATCACATGCTTTTTTTCAAATACTATGAATTTAGTCTAAATGGCTAAGTCTTAGAAAGTTTTTATGTAGCTTACGTCTTTTAAAAGCAAATCTCCAGCAATTAAAATAACCTAAGCCTATCTTTTGTTAAGCCAAGCATGTTAAATTACAACATACTGTGTATTGGCTCGTGGAACACGGTGGTTAGTGTGCTCACCCTTGCATCACTATATCCAGAAGCAGGAGGACAAGATCATTATGCTTACGAGGATGCACCAAGCCAAGGAGCCGACGACTGCAACTAGGGCGGATCTCTAAATACCTAGTCCCAAGCATGTAGACTTGACGTAAATGTGTGTGCCTATATTACCTAGGATTAGGCAATATAGATGCACACATTTACCCCTAGTCGCCTGCTTGTGGCTAGTGGCCCTGCTGATGTTTTCGTTTCCGCTGCTATACTTTTGGCTTGTAAGTATTTGGCCTGGAAGGCCCGCTATGTAAAACAGTAGCTCGACGCGGTGTATTTTTAAACTCTGATGTAAATATATTATGGTGTTATGAATATCATGCGATGTATGAGATGATAACAGCAATGTACTGTAAGCACTATCTACTGATTTAGGGAATAATACGATAGAATCACAGGGGATTCTGGATTTCCAATCCAGGTCCGACATTTCTTCAGGCACAAGGCCGCATAGCTAACATCTTTTATATGTATCGAGTAATTCAGTATTGACGGACCGTTGCAATTTTGTTAAAGACCATCATCAACATGTATTGCCGGACTGAGTCCAACTGTATACTGGTAGTCAGAAAGCTTGTGAGGAGCATAAAGACGAGATAAATTGATAATTGTTATGGTCGGAAGCAAACGATTAAGCGCCTTCTGTTTGATAAATTTGTGTATGCAAAATTCAAAAAATAAAATAAAATAAAATAAAGAAGCAGTGGCCCACATGTAAGTCAATTCATATACATGTACACGTGATATAAGAGTAGCCTGCGGTGGACAAAATTTCCTGAAGCAAGACTGACGTGTGGGCCCTGTGCGTTGTCAAATATTTTTCTATGTGTAATATATGCAATATCGGGCTCTTTTGGTTGGATTCGTCGTATCGATCGAACACAAAGATTCAAACAGATTACAAATCCGATGTCCGGTTTAAAAGATATGGTCTTTAACCATTAACCATACAAAGGCACTGGGAATCAGCGTACTACACAATCTACTCAAGCATAGACACAGAAGGCAAAAGATGTACTCTGCACGAGCATGTAATTTTGTATATTTAATACATAAAATGAAATATAGTGTTCCCTTATTCTATCTTTTATCCTTTTGTTTTCACAAACAAAATGGCACACCCAGTGAGACCTGATTGTCCTGGCATCTTCGCTGCACTTCGATGGGGAATTTTTTTTTGAATAATCTATTTTTTATTTAAAAATACAGAAATATATATGCAATTATATTATTTACAAAATTAGTCTCTTGTCGTCTAACAGTTGGGTGACTAGAACATGTCGCCCAATCGTTAGGCAAAAATAATGCAGTCGTCCAACCGTTGGGCAGCATTAATACAGTCGCTCAACAGTTGGACGATATGTTCTATCGCCTAACGGTTAGACGATATGTTCTGTCGCTTAATCGTTTGGCGATATAAGCTTCTAGTCGCTGAACGGTTGGGTGACTGGATGGCTTATATAAAAGACGCAGTGGCAGTCGCCTACTGGCCAAGTGAGAGAAAGGAGGAAAGCAAGAAAGGGAGAGAGGAGAGGAGAGGAAATAAAGGGATAAAAGGAGAGGGAGAAGAAGAGGAAATATTTTGTCTGTAAGGTAATTTTTTTACCTTTTATTGTATTTCTTTTTAGTAAGTATATAGTTTGTTTAGTGTAGATAATAGTATAGCTAGTACCCGTAGAAAATTGTAATTAGAGGAAAAAAGTAGTATATCGGAGCCTTGTTAATTTGTATATAAGTAGCATCCATAGAAAATATAGTTACAGAAATAAGTAGTAAATTAGAATCTTGTTAATTTATAATAGTATAAGTAGCACCTGTATAAAATTTTAGTTAGAGAAGAAAGTAGTCCGTGAAGGAGAGGTAGTGCTGTTTGTGAGAAGTACTGTAGTAGTGGTGGTGTTGTGTTGGTGCATACATGACCGACTATTATTCGGTGAATAAGTAGAAGGTCGATTAGTTGTAGTAGGTACTCTTGGCGAGTGCACGAGGAGGATGAATGATTTCTATGGACTAATTAGTTCAAGTTAGCGTCAGAGTTGGATAATACCCGGTATGGAATACCTCGACCTTTGGGTTGAATCGGAATAGTGTAGTGCACGTTCATTGTGACATATGTTTTAGGGATTAAATGACGCCTTAACCATGCGGTAATGTAGTTGGTCAACACAAGCAAATGTACGAATGTAAATTACAGTATAGTAGTACTTACATATCGTGTGATGTGATCTGACTATTTGCATTATTTATAGGCAGACTTCAGTCATGCTGGCACCCACTATATTGAAAGTGCATTATGGTGTTGGCACCGTTTGCGAAGTTTCATACGATGTTGACTTGAGTAGTTTTTCACAAGCCACTCTAGTACACCCGGACGACGAGAATGCTCGAATTGTAGATGTGATGCACTGGTTGACTTGTAGGTTCTCCTTGGACCCTGAGGTGTGCAGCGTCGTCATACAAACGCTTTGGAGCTGGTCTCCCAGAAAGATTAGATGGGAGTTGAGAAGACTGATACGTGCAGCTGTACGGAAGGGTTTTCTGGAAGGCCACTGGTGCCATGGATACGAGTGTGTGCTACTTGTGCAAGGATGCCCAAAAGAAGCTGTACTGGGCCCTGCCGATAGGTGTCATCTGAGCAGTGGGAGCAGTTTGGGAAACTAGCATGCTATTGAAGAAGAGGCTCCAGAGGCTGATGTTTCGAAGGGTGCGAAAGATGTTGCTTGTAATGAGGCTGACACGGTAAATGCATTAGACGAAGATCGATCACCGCATGGTGAGGCTACAGGATAGGCTAACGAAGGAGAGAATAGAGAGTACATAGTGTGTCAAATGGAGAGCGATGACCAGATGGCGTAGGCTGAAGAGGAAGATGTATATGAGGACGACGAGGATAGTTTCGATGACGATGAAGCTCCCATCCAGTAGGAATGGAACGGATTTGACGCTAAGGGTGTAGCTGCGCATGATGAGCACTGTCGAGACCCGAATATGCAAATTCGGACTCTCTGTGTAATCTGCACTAGTCCAGGATCACGCTAGTGCACACAGTCAAACATAGATGTAATCACAGTCATACACACGATATTAATAAAGGAAAACTCGAATATCGATAAAATCTTAAAGGTACGACCTTATGGCCAAGCTTACAATATCTCTAGCCCGAAGGGCTTAACAAAATAGCAGCGAAAATCCAAAATAAAGCGTAGCAGCCAATCGACAAGCCCACAGGCTATCGAGTGGAGAACGTAGCCTAATCCGTGAAGTCGTCGTAGAACTCTCCTTCTGGAACCTCCTGCTGATAATACTCCTCGCGGGGTGAGCGACGCGGCGACCGAGGCGAGGCGCGGGCGACGGGAGCAGCGACTTTGCGGCGACGGGGCTCACCGGCGGCGGAGACGACGGTGAGGAGGGAGCTCCGGCGACGTCGCAGACGGCGGCGGGGTAGGATGGACGGCGGCGGAGTGGCTCCGGCGGCGGCGCGGGCGCGAGAACGGGCGAGGAGCGGCGGTGACGTCGGGCGACGGGCACGCGAACCGAGGATGAGCGGCGGGTTTTATCACGCGAACCGAGGGAGTTCTGATCAGTTACGGAGCGACGTGGACGCGGGCGCGGTTTGGACGGTCCAGATGACGCGTGGGGCGATCGGACGGGCGGGGTGCGCCGCGCGGTTTAGGGTTAGGGTTTGCGAGCGCGCGGGTGGATCCAACGATTGGGGAGGCGCGGCGTGAGATCGGACGGCGGAGGAAAGAGGCGAGGCGTGGGCGCTCAGGCGCGGCTGGTGCCACCGCGTGGCAGCGCTGATGCGTGACGCGTGGAGGCGGCGGGATCGGGCGGCGAGGGTGCGGCGGCGGGCACGCGCGGGAAGCGGGCGTACGGCGGCGGCGCGGGCACAGCTAGATGGCCGCCGCGTGGCAAGGGAGGGATCAGGCGGCTGAGGAGGATTTTCTTTTCTTTTTCTTTTCCAGAAATTTAAATAGACTTCAAAGAGCTCTAGAAAATAGCAAATAAATCCCAAAAATTCACCAAAAATACCAGAAAATTCCTTGAGACCTAAAGAATCCAAATAAAATATTTCTAACTTATGTTAATGTTTATTTTAATCATATTAAATTATTTAAAATTCTAAAAATTCATTTGAAGCTTGAATTAATTTCAAAAAATTTCAGAAAATTCATTTTTGAAAACCTGGCTTTAAAACTTGCAGAAAAACAGGATGTTACAAACCTTACCCCCTTAAACGAGATCTCGACCCCGAGATTTGGGCCAATTAAGAGAATAGGTTCGGAAACTCTGCTTTGAGGTCCTCTTCACGCTCCCAGGTTGCTTCCTCCTCGTAATGGTTGCTCCACTGGACTTTGCAAAAATAGACCACTTTATTCCGGATGACTCGCTCTGTCACTTCCAAAACTTTGACTGGATGCTCTTTGTACGACAGGTCCTCCTGCAGGTCAACGGCCTCAACTGGCACGACCTCCTCTGGCACACGCAAACACTTCTTCAGCTGGGACACATGAAAGACGTCATGTACCCCACTGAAGGACGCAGGTAGCTCCAACTGATAACCAACCTCTCCCCTGCGTTTCAGAATCCTGAATGGACCTACATATCTCGGTGCAAGCTTCCCTTTTAACTGAAACCTCTTCACACCTTTGAATGGTGTGATCCTGAGATACACGAAATCATCTGGCTCAAAGCTCAGCTCTCGACGTCTGGTATCTGCATAACTCTTCTGTCTAGTCTGGGCAATTTTCAACCTTTCCTGTATTAAACGGACCTTATCCTCAGCTTCTTTTAAACAGTCTGGACCAAAAACCTGACCTTCCCCCGTCTCTTTCCAATTGAGAGGGGTCCTGCATTTCCGCCATACAATGCCTCAAATGGTGACATCTGCAAATTGGCCTGATAACTGTTGTTGTACGAGAACTCTGCAAAAGGCAAACAACTGTCCCACTTGGATCCATGATCTAGCACGCATGCTCTCAACATGTCCTCCAAAATCTGATTTACTCGCTCTGTCTGGCCGTCTGTCTGGGGATGATATGCTGTACTGAAGTTCAGGTGAGTTCCCATAGCCTTATGGAAACTACCCCAAAAACGGGAGGTGAACTGCGATCCACGTTCTGACACGATCTTCTTGGGCACACCATGCAAACTGACAATCCTCGACATATATAGCTCTGCTAGTCTGTCACCACTGTAGGTTGTCTTAACTGGAATGAAATGAGCAACCTTGGTCAATCGATCCACGATGACCCAAATCGAATCATAGCCCTCTTTGGTCTTAGGCAGACCGACTATGAAGTCCATACCAATTTCTTCCCACTTCCACTTGGGAACTTTTAATGGCTGCAGCAAGCCTGCTGATTTCTGATGCTCTGCCTTTACTCTCTGACAAACATCACAAAGTACCACATACTCAGCTATCTCACGCTTCATGCTTGGCCACTAATACTTATCCTTAATGTCCTAATACATCTTGGTACTGCCTGGATGAATCGAATACAACGACTCATGAGCCTCTTTTAACAATACATCCTTTAACTCTTGCTTATTGGGCACACACAAACGCTGCTTGAACCACAAGGTTCCTTGGTCATCCAACGTAAACCCTGACTCTTTACCTTCACTTAAGTTCTTCCTGATCCGCTGAAAAGCCTCATCATCTGACTGAGCCTGATGAATCTGACCATCCAAAGTAGGCTGCAACTCCATAGCTGCTAAAAATCCTTGCTCAACCAACTCTAGGCTAAGCTTCTGAAATTCTTCATGCAACGCTGGCTGACTCTCTCGAACCATCACTGAATTGCAATATACCTTTCTGCTCAAGGCATCTGCAACAACATTAGCCTTTCTAGGATGATAATGTATGCCAACATTATAATCCTTTATCAGCTTCAACCACCTCCTCTGCTTGAGGTTAAGCTCAGACTAGGTAAATATGTACTTCAGACTCTTATGATCCGTGTATACCTCACATCTCTTACCCATCAGATAATGACGCCAAATCTTTAAAGCATGCACTACGGCTGCTAGTTCCAAATCATGAGTAGGGTAGTTCTCCTCATGCGGTCTCAACTGGCGTGAGGCATAAGCTACCACTCTCTTGTCTTGCATCAAGACACAACCCAAACCTTTGTGAGAGGCATCACAATATATCTCAAAATCCTTATTAATATCAGGCAACACAAGCACTGGGCTGTGGTCAAACTCTCCTTAAGTTTCTGAAAACTCTTTTCGCACTCTAGTGTTCAAGTGAATTTCTTTTCCTTCTTAAGCAACTGCGTGACCGGTCTAGCTACGCTGGAAAATCCTTCAATGAAGTGACGATAATATCCTGCCATACCCAGAAAACTCCTGATCTGGGTAACTGAAGTAGGCGACTGCCAATCCAACACATCTCTCACTTTTCCAGTGTCAACTGCAACTCCTTCTGCTGTCATCACATGACCTAAGAAGGCGACCTCCTTCATCCAAAACTTACACTTGCTAAACTTAGCATACAACTGATTATCCCTCAGCTTCTGCAATGCCAATCTCAAGTGCTCCTCATGCTCTCTCTCATCCTTGGAGTAAATAAAAAATATCGTCGATGAACACAACGACAAACTTATCCAAATATTCCATGAACACCTTATTCATCAGATACATGAAATAAGCTGGGCATTGGTCAAACCAAACGACATCACTATAAACTCATATAAACCATATCGAGTCGAAAAGGCAGTCTTGGGTATATCCTCCTTTCGAATCCTCATCTGATGATATCCTGACCTCAAATCAATCTTGGAGAAAACTCCTGCTCCCTTAAGCTGATCAAACAGGTCATCGATCCTGGGCAAAGAGTACTTGTTCTTGATGGTGACCTCATTAAGGGCTCGGTAGTCCACACACATGCGCTGACTACCATCCTTCTTCTTGACAAATAGCACTGGTGCTCCCCACGGGGATGAACTTGGTCTGATATAACCCTTATCCAAAAGCTCATGAATTTGCTTCTTTAACTCCACTAGATCATTAGCTGGCATCCGATAGGGTCTCTTGGAAATAAGAGCGGCACCTGGTGCAAGCTCAATCAGAAACTCAACCTCTCTCTCTGGTGGCATACCTGGGAGGTTATCTGGGAATACATCGGGGTATTCCCTAACAACTGGTACATCCTCCAACTGGATCACCTTGCTCTGGCAAACCATGACTAACTCTGGTTGACACTCGCTGGCTGCGAACCGCACCTTAACCCCATATGAATTGGTTAAGGTTACTGCTCTGCTCCGACAGTCTAACACTGCCTGCTGCTTCTAAAGCCAATCCATCCCCAAGATTACATCTAGGGACTGCATATCCAACAAAATCAGGTCGGCCCTGAACTCAACTCTCTGAATGGTTATCCTAACTCCTGGACAACCTAGGTTGGATCTCAACTCGGAACCGGGGGATTGGATTAAAAGAACAGATCCAAGAGTAACCGTTTTCAATTGTTGCTTTAAAGCAAAACTACGAGAAACAAACGAATGTGAAGCTCCAGAATCAAATAAAACTGTGGCAGGAACGGAATGTACTAGAAATGTACCGATCACAACATCTGGTGCTGCCTGGGCATCCTCTGTGGTGACGTGGTTCACCTGACCTCTCACCATCGGCGTCTTGCTGGCCTGTCCTGATGCCGGAGGTGCTCCTCGTCCTGCTCCTGGGGTAGGAGTCCGACCGGGTGTGGCTCCCAAGTCGAAGCGAACTGGCGTTGGGGCCTGCCTCTGGGGCACTTGCTAGCATAGTGTCCCACCTCATGACACTTGAAACAAGTGACAGACGCTGCTGAATTATTGCTCTTCTGCTGCTGACCACTGGAACCACCGGACGCCGCCTGTCGATCGAAATCGACGTGGCATCCGGTGGGGTCCCGAAAGGCGGCGATTCTTTGTTCTTCTTTGTGGCACTCGTGCAGGCTGGTAGGAACCAAAACAAGGCCTCTGGGACTGGTGCGACTGTGACCCCTGCTGGATCATCCTCCTCTTGCGAGACTCCTCGAGCTCGCGGCGACTCTCCTCAATGAGAATGGCCTTGTCCACCAATCGCTGGCGGCATAGTCGTTGCCTACGACCTGCACCTTCAAAGCTGGGTTCAAGCCCTTCTTGAACCTCTTCTTGCGAGCTGCATCTGAGGCTACATCCTCTGGCGCGTAGCGAGCTAGCTGAGTGAATTTGTTGAGGTATTCACTCACTGACAGGTTCCTCTGCTGAAATTCCTGGAACTCATCCTTCTTCATCTCGACCACTCCATCCAAGACGTGGGCGTTATGGAAAGCTTTGGCGAACTCATTCCAAGTGATGTTCGGTTCTCATGGCGGCACTGATGGTTCTCCCACCATTGTCTTCTTTGGTCCCTCAAGCCGATGTCTGCATACAACACCTTCTCCTGCATGCGTGCCCAGAGCCAAGTTCAGTTTTTCTCAATGAACGGATCCAATCATCAGCCTCCAAAGGCTCTGACGAACTGGAGAAAACAGGCGGTCTCGTCCTCATGAATTCTGCATAGCTGGACTGCTGTCGAGGTGCGGGTGGCGGTACTAGCTCCTGGTGCTGTCGCTGTATCATAGCCTGCATACTCTGCTAGTCTGCATCATCTGAGTCTGGGCCACCAAAAACTGACTGAGGGCGGGGTCCAAGGTAGGTGGCAGCGCCGCGTAGCACCGCTTGCTCTCGGATCTGGTTACGCTGTTTGCGGCTGAGGAAGTCCTGGTATCAACCATCTTGCTCTGAAAAAGGAAATACTGCTGACTGACCAAAGGCAAAAGACGAGGGGGAAAAGCATAGATAAGAGGTAAATGCGTCTAAGGGGGTTTTGCTAATGGAAATCTAAACTAAAACAAACACTTAGCTAAAATGGCTAACAACGAAACTGAGCAAAAATAAACTCCATTAAAAGATTGACATGATCGCAATATAATGCTTTTAAAGCAATATTCGCAGCTCACATCACACACCACTGCAAATAAAATCCAACGTGTCTACTCGCACCGTCTACTCTGAAGGCTCCCACTCGGGTCCTGACAAATAGGGTACAACACTATCATCCTCCGAATCGCTGTAGACAACCCACGAGTTGCGGACCGGCGGCGACTGCTCTCTGCCTGGAACTGGAACTGGGTGAAATTGCCGGAGATATGCTCGACGATCACCGGTGATACGACGTCTCTACTCTGGACTCGGCAGTGTAGGCGACGGTAGAGGTACTGGCGACTGCGGTCGGGGCTCTTCCCTGACTGGCTCTGGTAGTCTAGGGGTAACTCCGTACTGCTCTTTGAACTTCCGGACGAGTCTGGCCATGTTGATCTTGTATAGCTTGCAAAGACGACGGATGGCTTTGTGCGCAACTCCTTGTGCTGACATCTCTCCACTGGCACCAGCATTCTTGAAGCTGTGATGTAGAACTTGCTTGCCGACTCGGGTGGTGAAGTACAGTCTGGAGATGCTCCCGATGCGTTGTCCTTTATGCTTCTCATCCTTGGTGAGGTAGACGGGTAGTCTCTTCAATCCGAGGCTCCGCAACAGAATGCGTAGAAGTGCTCTCCATCCTCCTGTCGGGCTGTAAGAAGCTTGGGACATCTAATGCATTTGTAAAGGAAAGATCAGTTTATAACTTTATGAAAACAAATTTTGCAAGAATGGGGCGAGAGACAAGAATCCTTAAGAATGAGATAAGAAGATAGAGATATTACTAAATATAAAATTTAGTTGGTTTGATTTAGAAAATAAATTTTTGGGCTAACGACCATTCTAACTAGGGCTTCGTCTGACAGTCGATATGGCTCTGATACCATCTCTGTCGAGACCCGAATATGCAAATTCGGACTCTGTGTGTAATCTGCACTAGTCCAGGATCACGCTAGTACACACAGTCAAACATAGATGTAATCACAGTCATACACACGATATTAATAAAGGAAAACTCGAATATCGATAAAATCTCAAAGGTACGACCTTATGGCGAAGCTTACAATATCTCTAGCCGGAAGGGTTTAACAAAATAGTAGCGAAAATCCAAAATAAAGCGTAGCAGCCAATCGACAAGCCCACAGGCTATCGAGTGGAGAACGAAGCCTAATCCGTGAAGTCGTCGTAGAACTCTCCTTCTGGAACCTCCTGCTGATAATACTCCTCGTCCTCAACTGAGCAACATAGGCGTAAAGCCGTGAGTACATTGGTACTCAGCAAGTCGTTTGTAACAACTGAATGCAATATAATATGCAAGGCTTACCAATGGAAGGCTGAAGGGTTAATTTGCATAAAAGACATTTCATGGTAAATATGAATAATAGATTGAAAGCGGAATTTAAATGAAAACAGTAATGATAATTAATCAAAGGAATTAGACATAACCCACTTGTGAACACCTATTCACAAGCTAACCAACAGTGAATTACCTATCCACTTCCAACATAAACCACCAAGTTATAATTGAAAACACTACCCCTCGTGTGAAATCACCGAGCATTGTCCATGACCGAGGACGTGGCTATTCGAATAGTTTTACACTCTGCAGAGGTTGCACAACTGTACCCACACGATGCGATTAACCTCGATCTCAGGAAATCACAATAAAGCCTTTACAATACTCTACCTCAACCCAATCCTGCCTGCTAGGGTTTCGTATCACACCCCCCTTGCGCCACATGGAAATAAGCAACCATGTCCATCACAATGGCAGAATTGAATTGAAATATTGCAAATTAATCAGCCAGGTCTATCCCATACTAGACATGTGGTTTGCACGATTAAGCTCAGATCAATGGCGCACAAAGTTAAGTCCTTAACATTACCCGGGCGAGGCTACCACATCCCCCGAAGTGCACCTGCACTTCCCCCTTTACTGCACGATCACTCGCCCGAGTGCAAAACCAGATTTGTATAACCAAGCCAACGACACACCAATGATGTGGCACAAATTTTAATAAACGTGGCACCAACCACAGTTCCATATATCATTAAGTCAAATTAATCATTAACATGTGATGATGAGACCAATCGTAAGTTTAAGCCAGCTAAGCAGTCTAATCGTACCAACCCATGTGACAAGTATTCTAGCATCACTAGTATGTTTCCCAACCTATGGTGACAATGGTATCATGACATTCCAAAATATCAAGGAGGGATATATTCAAATTGGGACGATAACTATCAATACAAGGGTTTGAATAAAAATAGCGATGCAATGTAATTTAAAACAAAATAAATAAATAATAGATTACAAACTGGGTTCAACATGATCAAAGGACACGACTTGCCTTGGTTATGCTCAGCGAGGTACTCTTGGTCTTTGGGCGTAGAATCTGCTCCTCCGGAATCCGAATCTAACGAGAGAGAAAACGACCGAAACAAAAGAAACACATAAAATAATAAGTAAATGAACTCCAAAAATCATGAAACCAGTACCAAAAGCTAGAGCTCGATTTTAGATGAATTTAGAAAAAAGAACGGGGTCAATCGGAGCTAGGACGGAGGAGAACGGGCTTTCAAAAAATAAATCAAAAATTAAATCGGGATAAATCAGAAAAGTTACTGTGCTGTGGACCGGGCGCACGGGGAACGCGGTCCACGGTGGACACGGTCCACCAAATAGTGCACAGGGGAGGCGGCGCTGACGCGGCGGGCGGTGCTGACGTGGCGGCTGCTGATGCTGCCACGTGGCTAGGGCTGACGTGGCATGCTGACGTGGCTGCCACGTGGCTCGGGGGGGCGAGGTTTGGCTAACGTGACATGCCACGTGGGAGGCCACGTGGACTAGGGCTGACGTGGCTTGCCACGTGGTAGGGCTGACGCGGCATGGGTCCGGGTGCGGGCGACGGCGGCGGGGCGTGCACGTGGCAAGATCTGAGCCCTTGGCTCAGATCTGGATCGGCGGCAGGGATCGCGCGGCCGGGAGGCGGGGTGATGGCGATGCGGCGTGGCGATCGCGCGCGCGCGGCGCCGCGCAGCGCGCGCGCGCGGGTGTCTTGCGGGTGGCGCGCGCGGCGATCGCGGCGGCGCGGCGACGGCGGCGACCGCGGCGGCAGGCCGGCGACGGGCTCACCGGCGGCGAGACGCACGGCGAGAGGAGCTCAGTAGCGAGGCGGCTCCGCGGCGTCGCGAGCGGCGGCGGTGGGACGGACGCCGGCGGAGCGGCTCGAGAACGGGCGAGGAGCAGCGGCGGCGACGTCGGGCAACGGGCACGCGAACCGAGGATGAGCAGTGGGTTTTATCACGCGAACCGAGGGAGTTCTGATCGGTTACGGAGCGGCGCTGACGCGGGCGCGGTTTGGACGGTCCAGATGACGCGCGGGGCAATCGGACGGGCGTGGTGCGGCGCGGTTTAGGGTTAGGGTTTGCGAGCGCGCGGGCGAATCCAACGGTTGGGGAGGCGCGGCACGAGATCAGACGGTGGAGGAAAGAGGCGAGGCGCGGGCGCTCAGGCGCGGTTGGTGCCACCGCGTGGCAGCGCTGATGCGCGACGTGTGGAGGCGGCGGGATAGGGCGGCGAGGGTGCGGCAGCGCGCGCGCGGGAAGCGGGCGTACGGCAGCGGCGCGGGCGCAGCTAGATGGCCGCCGCGTGGCAAGGGAGGGATCGGGCGGCTGAGGAGGATTTTCTTTTCTTTTTCTTTTCTAGAAATTTAAATAAACTTCAAAGAGCTCTAGAAAATAGCAAATAAATCCCAAAAATTCACCAAAAATACCAGAAAATTCCTTGTGACCTGAAGAATCCAAATAAAATATTTCCAACTTATGTTAATATTTATTTTAATCATATTAAATCATTTAAAATTCTAAACATTCATTTGAAGCTTGAATTAATTTCAAAAAAATTCCAGAAAATTCATTTTTGAAAATCTGGCTTTAAAACTTGCAGAAAAACAGGATGTTACAAGCACAAATCACCGTGAGAGTACCATGCCACAATGGTCTGGTTGTACTCAATGTTTTCTGATAAGACATTATTGCAGGATGCCATTAAGCTATGGGCCATGTCCATGCAGCAGACATTTTGAGTCATCAAATCTAGTCAGGAGTAGTACACCATCAAGTGCGAGCAGGCCAGTTATCCTTGGTGAGTGCACGCACATAGACCGAAGTATTAGACTCACTGGCTCATCTCAAAGGTGGAACCGCAATCTTGCATGCTCAGTAGTATTTTGTTGAGGCATCGTAATCTAACCTCGACCTTCATAGCCAATTTGATGTATGGAGTGATAGTGGAGAAGAAGGATGTGGAGATGAAACACATCATGGTGGCTATCAAGAAGAAATTCAAGTACAAGATTAGCTGCGCGAAGGCATGACGTGCGAAGCAGAAGGCTTTGGAAATATGGTTCGGGTCATTCGAGGCAGCGTATGACAACCTTCCTCATATGCTTTGGGTGCTGAAGGATAGAAACCCAGGCACATACATTGCTTTGAAGGACAAGCCATCTACAACGCCACCAAGTTTTACAGTATTATAGAGAGCCTTCTTAGCGTTCGGTGCTTGCATCGAGGCTTTCATGTATATACAGCCCATGATCTCAGTTGACGGGACCTTTTTGATTGAGAAATGCAAGGGGTAGATCCTTACGACCATTGGTGTTGACAGGAACAATCAGATTCTGCAGTTGGCCATCACATTTGTCGAGAGTAAGAATTATGATGGCTGGTTGTTAGAGCTCATCCTAGTGTATGCATAATCCATGATCGCCATGCTGGGATACTGAAGGTCGTAAGAACACTTCAGCACGACCCGGAGGAGCTGTTTCCTTAGCCAGATATAAGGAGAAGATGGTGCATTTACCATCTAGGGGCCAACTTCTTCAAGCAGTTCCTGAAGCAACTGTTGGTGAAGCTATTCAAGAGGCTGGCTATGTAGAACTAGAAAAGAAAATTTGATACTTTATGGGCATTGTTGGATGAGCACATCAGGAAGCACGTGATGAGGGGAACAAGGGACCAACCATTACTGGGGTGGCACAACCCGAACACCTCACACCACTACCAGAGTCTGAACCTGCTAGTCCGAGGAGGAGGACCTCGAGGAACATCAAGTAGTTCTCCTACTGGATCGAGGCTGAGCCATTGGAGAAGTGGTCACTGCTGTACGATGCGAACGACACAAGGTATGACATAATGACCATTAAACTTGTAGAGGTCTACAACTTGGTTCTTAGAGGCTTTCATTCTATACCCCTCATCGTCTTCATCGAAGGTGTTCTACACAGGATAATTAGCTATTTCAGAGTAGGCATGCAAATGCAGCACTTTATGCCACCAACCCACAAACACTCTACTGCACGAAGATTATAGTATACATGCAGGCGAAGATAGAGAAGGGCCAGTTGTACACGGTGTACGTGATGGGCAATACGGAGCATCATTTCGATGTGCTCCTTCAAGATAGAGCCAGATTTGGAATGACTCATTCTTTTGTCACCCACGAGGTATATATTGAAGATCATGTGAACCAATATAGCTGAATGTGCAACAAGCCAAAGCTGTTACACAAGCCATGTTCTCATGTTCTCGTTGCATGTGGGATTGTGCACATGGACCCTTTGAACTTTATGTCTGAGTATTTCTTAAAGGAGAGGGTGGCACATTGTAACATCCTGTTTTCTGGAGTTTTCAAAGCATTGAATTTAAAAATGAAAATTTGAAATTTTTCTGGAATTAATAGAGCTTAAAATAAATTTTTGGAAAGTAAAATGATTTAATATCTTTAAAATAAACTTTAACATGAGTTGAAAATATTTTATTCGAGTTCATCAGGTCTCAAGGATTTTTCTGGTATTTTTGGTGAATTTTTGGGATTCTAATTTTTTCTAGAGCTCCTAGTATTTTACTTGATTTTGTTAAAAAGAAAAATCCTAAAAATCCCCCCAAACCCTAGCGGGCCGGACCCCGGCCCAGCCCACCTACCCCTGCCATGTGTCGGTCCCGCACCTGCGCCGTGCGTTGCCTCTGGCCTGGCCCACGCCCACGCACCGCTTCCACCCTGCCTCGCTCTCGACCAGCCGATCCGCCACGCGTCACCATCCACACTGCCCGTGCCCGCATCGCTTCCCCGTCGCCGATCTCCCTCCCCCGTGCCACGCGGCGTCCATCCGCGCGTCCGCACCTCGCTTCCGCACCGTCCGCACCCAAACACCGCTGCAGCCGTCCGATCCCTTCCCTCACCGCGTGTCGTCCATCTCGGCCGTCCACGTGTGGGGTCATTGTCTCCGATTCGATCTCTGCCTCGCCGCTGTATCCACCTGGGATGCCTCGGTTCTCACGCTTATAAGCACCGCCGCCATCGCCGCCTCCTTCCACCCGAGCACCGCCGCTCTCACCGTCCTCGCAGAGTGCCACTGCCTCTCTCCGCTGTTTCCTCACCGCCGGAGCTGTGCCTCAGCCGTCTCCCGAGAACGTCTGCGTTCACTGTCCCGAGTGCTCACCAGAGTCGCTGCCAGACGAACCCGCTGCCTTCCCGAGCCCCTTCGCCGTCCTCCGGACCTCGCTGCCGGTAAGCCCCGTCATCGTCACCACCTTCCCGTGCCCCTGCCGAACTCGCTGGACTTTGCACGCGCCCGCGCCCCGCCGCTGGAACTCCTTCCCCTCCGCCGCGCTTGTCCGCGCGCCGCCCTCGGTCGCCGCGCCTATGCCGGACGCATCCGGGCCTCGGTCCCTGAGCCGCACCGCTGTGCCTCGCCCGCCTCGCGTCCGCGCTGTGTCGCTTCGTACCACGAGTTGCCACGCATCGGCGATCCGTGTCCCCGCCGCTCGATTGTGGCCGCCCATCTGGATCCGATCCTACGACCCCGATCTTGCCACGTGTCGCAAGTCCAGCCGCCCGATCTAGCCGTCGCCGCCACACCCGCATCGAGCCACGTCAGCCCTAGGTGCCACGTGTCATACCACATCAGCACCATGTCAGCCGAAACTCGTCATCAAGTGCCACGTCATCAAGTGCCACGTGTCAGCACCCCGATGTGCCACGTCAGCCCTAGGCTGCTGTCGAGACCCGAATATGAAAATTCGGACTCCCTGTGTATTCTGCACTAGTCCCAGAATAATGCTAGTGTACTGTAACATCCTGATTTTTGGGGATTTTTAAAACCTGGATTTAAAAATTTATTTTTGGAATTTTTCTGGATTTTAATTAAGCTTAAATTGAATTTTCAAAATTTTTTAAATAATTTAATATGATTAAATCAAACTTCAATATTTTCTGAAAATATCTTATTTGAGTTCCTTGTGTCACAAGAAATTTTTTGGTATTTTCTGAAATTAGAACAAGCTTCAAATGAATTTTACAATTTTTAAAAGATTTAATATGATTAAAATAAACATTAACATAAGGTGGAAATATTTTATTTGGGTTCTTCAGGTCTCAAGGAATTTTCTGGTATTTTTGGTGAATTTTTAGAATTTATTTGCTATTTTCTAGAGCTTTTGCAAATTTATTTGAATTTCTGGATAAAAGAAAATCGGGGAAACTTCCTCAGCCATCGGATCTCTTCTCCCCTCCACGTGGCACCATGCCGGCCGACCACGCCGCCCCTCGGTCCGTTCCCGCGCGCCGTCGCCTTGCTCCGGTCCCCGCCGCCCGATCGCCCACGCGTCGCGCATCCGCGCCGCACCGCTCGCACCCCGTGCCTAACCCTAGCGCCGCCTGCCCCGTGCCGTTGGATCGCCGCCACGGCAGTATCCGCTACCCGCCGCGCGATCGCTCCGCGCCTCGCCTCCGCCGCCGATCGCGTCGCCCGCCACGTGGCGGCACGCTAACGCTGCGCCGCGCCCGCTTCGCCCGTCCGATCGTCGCCCGCGCCGTGGCTCAATCCCGGCCATCCGCTCCCCGCGCCCGCGCGAAACCCTAACCCTAACCCTAACCCGACCGATCGCCCGCAGCCGTCCGATCTTCCACCGCGTGGCCAAATCCCGGCCGTCCAAACCTCGTCCGCCGCCGCCCCGCGTCGTAACCGATCCGGATGCCTCGGTTCACGTGCATTTAACCCATCGCTCGCCTCGGTTCGTGTGCCTATTAATCGACCACCCAACCCTCGCCTCCGCGCTCGCGCTCGCGCCGCCGTTCCGGGGCCGCACCGCCGTCGCCCGTCGTCGTCGCCGTCGCCGAAGACCATCGGTGAGCCCTCCGCGTCGCCGCTCCTGTCGCCCGCGACCGCGCCGCGCGCAAACCCTAGCGCTCACGCCCGCGCCGCGCGCCACGCTTCGCGCGAGCGCTGCGCGCGTGTGCCACCACGTCGCCGCCATCGCCGACCGCCCCGCCCCCGCGCCACTCCATCGGTGCCGTCCGTCCCGATCGGAGCCGGGAGGCACCAGCTCGCGCTACGCGTCGCGATCTCCGCCGTCGGATCCCGCCGCCGCGCCCGCGCCGCGCCGCGTCAGCCCTACCCACGTGGCACGCCACGTCAGCCCTAGGGCAACGTGGCATGACACGTGGCAGCCACGTCATTCAAGATCTGCCCCCCCGAGCCACGTGGTAGCCACGTCAGCATGCCACGTCAGCCCTAGCCACGTGGCAGCATCGGTGACCGCCACGTCGGCCACCGCCACCGTCGGCGCCCTCCCGTGCATTTTGCGTGGACCGAGTCCACCGTGGACTTGGTTTCCCGTGCGTCCGGTCCACAGCACAGTGACCCTTTTCAATTTTCTCGATTTAATTTCTGATTAATTTTTCGAGAGCCCGTTCTCCTTCGTCCTAGCTCCGATTGACCCCGTTCTTTTTTTCTAAATTCATCTAAAATCGAGCTCTAGGTGTTGGTTCTGGTTTTGTGATTTTTGGAGTTCATTTGCTTATCATGTTATGTATTTTCTTTGTTTCGGTCGCTTTATCTCTCGTTAGATTCGGATTCCGGAGGAGCAGGATCGACCAGGAATACCTCGCTGAGCATAACCAAGGCAAGTCGTGTCCTTTGATCATGTTGAACCCAGTTTATAATCTATTATTTAATTATTTTATTTTAAATTACATTGCATTGTTATTTTATACAAACCCTCGTATCGGTAGTTATCGCCCCAATTGATTTATCCCTCCTTGATAACTTGGAATACCTTGATGCCATTGTCACTATAGGTTGGGAAACTTACTAGTGATGTTATGATATTTGTCACATGGGTGGGTACGATTAGATGCTTAGCCTTCCTTAAAGTTATGATGGGATTTATCATCACATGTGAATTATTAATTTGACTTAATGAGATATGGAACTGTGGTTGGTGCCACGCATATTAAAAGTTGTGCCATGACGTTGGTGCGTCATTGGCGGTGGTTATACAAACCTAGTTTAGCACTCAGGCGAGTGATCGTGCAGTAAAGGGGGAAGTGTTGGAGCACTTCGAGGGATGAGGTAGCCTCGCCCGGGGATTATTAAGGACTTAACTTTGTGCACCATTGATCTGAGCTTTACCGTGCAAACCACATGTCTGGTATGGGACGGACTTGGTGACTAATTTGTGAGGTTTCAACTTTAATCTCGCCATTGAGATGAACATGGTTGCTGATTTCCATGTGGCGCAGGGGTGTGATCACGAAACCTAGCGGGCGGATTAAGTTATGGCTGAACTTTGTAAAGGCCTTGTTGTGATTTCCTTAGCGCGAGGCTAATCACATCATGTGGGTACAGTTATGCAACCTCTGCAGAGTGTAAAACTATTCGAATAGCCGCGTCCTCGGTCATGGACAATGCTCGGTGATTTCACACGAGGGGTAGTTATTCCTGAAAACTTGAGGATTGTGGTTGGTTAGTGGATAGTTAATCCACTGTTGGTTTAGCTTATGGATGGGAGGTCCATGAGCGGTTGGTTTAGCTTGTAGAAGGGAGGTCCGCAAGTGGTTATTTCAGTTCCTTTGATTATGTATTTATTACTGTTTTACTTAAAGTTCACCTTCAATCTATTTATTGTATTTCAAATGCCATTTTATGCAAACTAACCTTTCAGCCATCGTTTGGTAAGCCTTGCATACTATATTGCATTCATTTGTTACAAACGACTTGCTGAGTACCAATGTACTCACGGCTTTATGCCCAATGTTGCTCAGTTGAGGAAGAGGAGTATTATCAGCAGGAGGTTCCAGAAGGAGAGTTCTACGACGACTTCACGGATTAGACTACGTTCTCCACTCGATAGCCTGTGGGCTTGTCGATTGGCTACTACGCTTTATTTTTGATTTCCGCTGCTATTTTGTTAAGCCCTTCCGGATAGAGATATTGTAAGCTTGGCCATAAGGTCGTACCTTTAAGATTTTATCGATATTCGAGTTTTCCTTTATTATTATCGTGTGTATGACTGTGATTACATCTATGTTTGACTGTGTGCACTAGCGTGATCCAGGACTAGTGCAGATTACACAGAGAGTCCGAATTTGCATATTCGGGTCTCGATATGCACACAATCAAACATAGATGTCATCACAACCATATACACGATAAGAATAAAGGAAAAGCTCAAATATCAATAAATCTCAAAAGGTATAACCTTATGGTCAAGCTTACAATAGACTAGCCCGAAGGGCTTAACAAAACTAGCAGCGGAAATCTAAAATAAAGCGTAGTGGCCAATCGACAAGCCCACAGGCTATCGAGTGGAGAACGGCTAATCGGCGTGGTCGTCGAGTACTCTCATGCGGAACCTCTGGCGGTGATACTCCTCTTCCTCAATTGAGCAATATTGGGCATAAAGCCGTGAGTACATTGGTACTCAGCAAGTCATTTGTAACAAATGAATGCAATATAGTATGCAAGGATTACCAAAGGAAGGCTGAAAGGTTAATTTGCATAAATAGCAGTTGAAAGTAATTACAATAAGTAGATGGAAACCGAACTTTAAATAAAACAATAATAAATAATAATCAAAAGAAATTGACATAACCACTTATGGACCTCCCATCCATAAGCTAAACCAACCACTTATGGACCTCCCATCCATAAGCTGAACCAACAGTGAATTAACCAATCACTGTCTAACCACAATCCATCAGTTTTCAGAAATAACTACCCCTAGTGTGAAATCACCGAGCATTGTCTATGACCGAGGACGCGGCTATTCGAATAGTTTTACACTCTGCAGAGGTTGCACAACTGTACCCACACGATGTGATTAGCCCCGGCCGAAGGAAACCACAACAAGGCCTTTACAAAGTTCGATTACAACTCAATCCGCCCGCTAGGGTTTCGTGATCACACCTCTTGCGCCACATGGAAATCGAGAACCATGTTCATCTCAATGGCAAGATTAAAGTTGAAACATCCCAAATTAGTCAGCCAGGTCTGTCCCATACCAGACATGTGATTTGCACGGTAAAGCTCAGATCAATGGCGCACAAAGTTAAGTCCTTAATTCTGCCCGAGTGAGACTACCACATCCCTCGAAGTGCTCCAATACTTCCCCTTTACTGCACGATCACTCGCCCGAGTGAAAACCAATTTGTATAACCACCACCGATGACGCACCAATGTCATGGCACAAAATTTAATACTATGGCACCAACCACGATCTGCTGTGGCTCCAACCACGGTTCAATATCTCATTAAGTCAAATTAATTATTTGCGTGTGATGATAAACCCAATCGTAACTATAAGCAAAGCTAAGCATTCTATCGTACCAACCCATGTGACAAATAATCTAGCATCACTAGTATATTTCCCAACCTATGGTGACAATGGTATCATGGTATTCTAAATTATCAAGGAGGGATAAATCAATCTGAGACAATAATTACCAATTACAAGGTTTGAATAAAAATAGTGTGCAATGTAATTTAAAACAAAATAATTAAATAATAGATTGCAAACTAGGTTCAACATGATCAAAGGACACGACTTGCCTTGGTTTTGCTCAGTGAGGTACTCTTGGTCTTCGGGCGTAGAACCTGCTCCTCTGGAATCCGAATCTAACGAGAGAGAAAACGACCGAAATAAGAAAAATACATAAAATGATAAGCAAGTGAACTTCAAAAATCATGAAACCAAAACCAAAAGCTAGTGCTCGATTTTAGATGAATTTAGAAAAAAGAACAGGGCCAATCGGAGCTAGGATGGAGGAGAACGAGCTCTCGAAAAGCTACTGTGCTGTGAACCTGGTCCACGGAAAAGCGAGTCCACGGTGAACCCGGTCCACCGAACAGTGCATGCGGGCGGCAGCGGCTAGGGCTGACGTGGCAGCTGCTGATGCTGCCACGTGTCATGCTCACGTGGCATGCTGACGTGGCTGCCATGTGGCACCTGGTCCCGATTTTGCTGACGTGGTGAAACACGTGTCATGCCACGTGGCCCTAGGGCTGACGTGGCGTGCCACGTGGGTAGGGATGACGGGGCACGGGCTCAGGTGTGGGCGGCGGTGACGGGATCTGACGACGGAGATGACGACGCGTGGCACAATCATTGCCGATGGATCGGATCTGAGCAGGCGGCTGCGATTGGGCGGCTAGGGCGCGGTGGCGGGGCGGATCACCGACGCGTGGCGCGGGCGGGAGCGCGGCGATGGGCGGCAGCGTGGCCGGCGCGCGATCTGGCTTGCATCGCGCGGCGTGGCGCGGCGCGCGCGCGTGCGCGCGTGGCGGCGTGGCGAGGGGCGACGCGCTGCATCTGGCGACTCCGCGGCGGCGGCGCGACGCGTGGCGGCCGAGGCGGAGGAGAGTCGGCGGCGCTCACCGGCATTGGCGACGGCGGCGACGGCTCCGGCGGCGGCGAGCGAACTCGGCGGCAGCGGAAGAGGCAGAGGGCACGAGCGGTGGCGCGCGGTCGGGGCAGCGCGAGGCGAGGGAGGTGGTGGCAACGGCGGAGGTGACGAGGCATGCAAACCGAGGTCGGTGGTAGTATTTAACACGCGAACCGAGACAACCCGATCGGATACGGCGTGGGCACTACACGGACGCGGTTTGGACGGTCCGGATGACGCGGGGGGGGGGGGGGATCGGATGGGTGAGCGAGGGTGCGGGCGCGAGCGGGCGGATGCGCGCATATGCTGCCGCGTGGCGGGGTGGAGCCATCGGACGGTGGAGAGCAAGGCTAGGCGGGAGCGGCTGTGCGGGCGGGGCCAGGCTGGATGTATGACGCGTGGCGCATCGGGTGGCCGGGTGGATGCGCGGGTGAGCGAGCAGCAAGGGCGACGGGAGTGGCGCGATGCCGACGAGTGGCAGGGAGGGGAGATCGAGCGGCGGGGAATGGGGCAAGGCGACGGCGCGTGAGGGCGCGCGGGGATGGGCCAGTTGGCCGACGCGTGGAGGGAAGGAGATCCGACGGCTGAGGGATTTTCCCACTTTTCTTTTATTCCAGAATCCAAATAAACTTCAAATAGCTCTGGAAAATAGCAAATAAATTCCAAAAATTCACCAAAAATACCAAAAAATTCCTTGAGACCTGAATAATCCAAATAAAATATTTTCAACTTATGTTAATGTTTATTTTAATCAGATTAAATTATTTTAACTTTTAAAAATTCATTTGAAGCTTGATTTAATTTCAGAAAATTCCAGAAATTTATTTTTAAATTCAAGGTTTTAAAAAGCTCTGAAAATTAGGATGTTACAGGTACCACGTCAGCACCGCCCCACCGCACGCACTGTTCCATGGACCGGGTCCACCGTAGACCGATTCTTTCGTGTGCCAGGTCCACAACACAGTATAATTTCTGATTTTCCAGTATTTTCTTTAGATTTAATTTTTGAGAGCCTCTTCTCCTTTGTCCTAGCTTCAATTGACCCCATTTGTTTTTTTAAATTCGTCTAAAATCGAGCTCTAACTTTTGGTTCTAGTTTCAAGATTTTTGGAGTTCATTTGCTTATTATTTTATGTGATTTTATTATTTCAGTTGTTTTCTTTCTCGTTAGATTCATAACCTTTGATCGTGTTGAACCCAGTTTACAATCTATTATTTAATTATTTTGTTTTACTTTATCCTACATCGCTATTTTAATACAAACCTTTGTACTGGTAGTTATCATCCCAAATTGAATAATTCCTCCTTGTTATTTTGAATGCTATGATACCATTGTCATCATAGGTTGAAAAATTTGTTAGTGATGTTATGTTAGATATCACATGGGTTGAACGATTAGAATTCTTAGCCTGCTTAATTTACAATTGGGTTTATCATCGCATGTGAATAATTAATTTGACCTAATGATATATGGAACCGTAGTTGGTGCCATAGCTATAAAATTTGTGCCATGACATTGGTGTGTCATTGGCGTGGTTATGCAAACTTGGTTTTGCATTTGGACGAGTGATTGTGCCGTATAGGGGGAAGTGTAGATTCACTTCGTGGGATGTGGAAGACTCGCCCGAGTATCATTAAGGATTTAACTTTGTGCGCCATTGATCTGAGCTTTATCGTGCAAACCACATATCTAGTATGGGATAGACTTGGCTGATTAATTTGGGATATTTTAACTTCAATGTCGCAATTGTGATGAACATGATTGCTGATTTTCATGTGGCGCAAGGGGGGGTGTGATGCGAAACCCTAGCGGGCGGGATTTGGTTGGAATTGAATTTTGTAAAGACTTTGTTGTGATTTCCTTAGGCCGAGGCTAATCACATCGTGTGGGTACAGTTGTGCAACCTCTGCAGAGTGTAAAACTATTCAAATAGCCACATCCTCGATTATGGACAATGCTCGGTGATTTCACACGAGGTATAGTGGTTTCATATAAACTTGTGATTTATGGTTTGAAAGTGAACGGGTAGTTTTCTTTTGGTTTAGCTTGTGGATGGGAGGTTCACAAGTGTTTTATTCAATTTTCTTGTTTATTTATCTACTACTGCTTTTAATCAAAGTTTGCTTTCAATCTAATTATTATATTTACTCTAAAAATATCATTTTATGCAAATTAACCTTTCAGCTATCCATTGGTAAGCCTTGCATACTATATTGCATTCATTTGTTACAAATGACTTGCTAAGTACCAATGTACTTATGGCTTTATACCTATGTTTCTCAGTTGAGGAGGAGGAGTATTATTAGCAGGAGGTTCCAGAGGGAGAGTACTTCAACGATTTCACAGATTAGGACTTTGTTCTCCACTTGATAGCCTATGGGTGTGTCGATTGGCTGCTACGCTTTGTTTTGGTTTTTCGTTGCTAGATTTTGAGCCATTCGGGCTAGTTCTATTGTAAGCTTGATCATAAGGTCGTACCTTTGAGATTTATCGATATTTGAGGTTTCCCTTTATGTTAGCGTGTGTATGGTTGTGATCACATCTATGTTTGATTGTGTGCACTAGCGTGATCCTGGACTAGTGCATTTTACACAGAGAGTCCAAATTTGCATATTCAGGTCTCGACACACATGCATGATTTGGCGAGCTTAGGGGGTTTTGGGTTGTGGGTTACTCTGCCTCATTAGATATTGCAAATAGGACCTGGATTTTGGATGTTGCCACACTAAAGGGTGGGAAGGGCCGTCAGTAGAGTTGTCGGATTACCAATGATAAGGACGAAGCGCAAGCTGTGGCATTGAGTAGGCGCTGTGGCTAGGAGGGCCACACAGCCAGATGATGCAAGGTACCTACTGGGGAGTAGGCATACCAGTATGGTTTGCTATACTACTTCGAGTGTGCAAAGTGAGAGCAATATTGAAAATCATTATACATTGTGATCTCCACTTGTAATGTTCCTTGTAATATTTATGTAGTGTTCTGGTACTAGCCTATTTTCATTTCATGTACACACTGCTGTAGCACATTATCATGCGTTGCATGTACTATTTATGTAACTGTTGTGGTACTATGTAACTATTGTGGTACTATCCCTTTTTCATTTCTTTTCAAAGTAGTGATGTTGGAGCGTACAATTGTTTTGTTTGTTTATTTAAAAGTTAAATTTACTTGTGTTTTACATTCGTTGTTTTATTTGTGCGTATGTGCTAACTTGAAGTTATTTTACATGTATGGCTCGTGATCCTCATGGATCGTAGTGGCCTTTCGGACTCCTATAGGAGCGTATCGACCGGCTACATCACGCGTCGCGTCATGTGTCACATCCTACCGGCGCGGGTGATGGGACTGGGTTGGGGGTGATCCGCACGTGGACATCTTGGGTGGCCTGGAGGCTAGACCCGGGTTGGACACACAGGTTGCATCTTAGCACTATCTTCTCACCATGCGTACGTTTTGTACTGACCTTTTTTTGGCTCTGTAGGCTCAACGATGCCAGTCTGCTACCACTCGCCCGGATGGTGCAAGCCATGGATGAGGATGAGCCGACACCAGCTGTGGTCGACGATGATGGAGACGTCCATGAGTGGTCATGATGCTTCCCATTTGACAGCTCCCTGTTGATAGCTCTTGTGGACCGGTGGCGGCTGGAGACTCACACTTTTCATCTCCCATTCGGGGAGATAGCCCCTACTCTGCATGATGTCTCCCTGCTGCTTGGCCTCCCTATTTTGGGATGTGCTGCCTTCCCGTAGGAGACCCCGATCGACTGGCGTGGCGACCTTCTGGCCAGGTTTGGTGGACTCCTTCCGCTTGTGGCCGCAAACGGATACTACATCTCCCGGAGGGACAGAGGCATGGCTCACCTTTGCGGCGGTTGTCACAGTTTCGAGTATGTGCTTGATGCCCTCCTTGTTGGGAGTGCTGCGCTCTTTTTTCTGTATTACGGTCTTACTAATTTTTTGCTTGTACTCAGGTCGAGCAGATGGACTCGGTCGCCGATGAGCACCAGGTGTCATGCCACCTTGAGGAGCACCAGGTGGCAGCCATGGGGACACCGTTGACGTGTGGCTTGTCGTGTACTCTAGGGCCATCACTGACGGGAAGGGCCCCCAAATCAGCTGGGGTTCGACCGCACTTGCCACCACTTATCGCGGCTTGTGTGACGCGTGCTGCAAGTCGAGGACAAACTCCGTTCTCATAGGGTGTCCGCTCCTAATGCAGCTATGGTCATTTGATTGCTTTAGCCTTGGACGGCCCATGTTGGACGATAGTTCTCCCTACAGGTTGGAGCTGTACCATGAAGGCAACGTGGACCGGCCGACTATGGGTCTCTGTGGTGCTGACGACGGGTACGTACTACGTCTTGTGAATAATTTTGCTTGTATATCTAATTGTTCTATGTAACAGCTCATGTTCCTTACAGGTACAGTTCGATCACGTGTAGGTTACACGGGCGTGCGAGCCATTTGTCAAGCAGTTTGATCGCCTCACGGTGGACGACGTGCATTGGGAGCCATACTCCCATCAGAAGTTACAGGCCTGTGCTCCTCACGACCTATCCTCACTGTGCTTCCATGACTAGGACTACTGGTTGACTTGCAAGGCATTTGTGTTCGATGTCTTTGTTGAGGACTACATGGCACATCGAGTCATGCGCCAATTCGGCCTACACTAGGTGATCTAGTACCAGACGAGTAGCCTGTGCTTGACAATGTGCATGGGTTATTAATTAGCACAGATGTCTATTTTTTTTCTGGTGTCTCGTACGCACAACTTCTAAGTACATGTTGCATCTTGCAGGCATAGTAGGAAGGGAGTCCGCCGCAACACAGACTGGGGGACGAGGATGGACACATGGGTACAACAGTGGGAGGGCACGCTACAGGACTGTGTGCATGAGGACAGCCCCTACAATCGTAGCGCATACAAGGAGTACCTTCACTGGTACGCTCCTCGGACATGTACCGGGCTGGTACTTGCTGTTGACCCGCCCACACCATGCATCCCAGCATTGACCAACCTATACCCTATGCACTTCAAGTAGAACGTGCATCGCGTGGTATGTTACATCATATTTTTAAAACTTCGCTTCTTAGAATCCCACATACAAGTTTCACCCTACCATGTTTTCATTGTAGGTGGCCATCATTACTGAGATTGAGAGGGACTCCCGTTGCGTGTTTTGGAGGATGACCGACAGTGCAGAGGTCATATGCGAGGAGGCGGCCCAGGCTTTCCATCATGTCGTTCTTCCCTCTGCCAATCCAGCCTCTTCCTTTCTCCCTGTTCTTTCTTTTCTCCTTCCCCCGGCCTATAACCTGCCTGGCGCTCCTCCTTTCCTCCCTCTACTTTGCCCCTGGTACTTGCCGAGCAGGCCAGCCCAGCCTATGTGCCAGCTGCTCTGCACGATCACGCCCCCAGTTTCGCCTCGACATCCATATGCATAGCTCCACCCCTCCCCTATCTCCTCTCCTCTGTTAGATCTACAGTGCATCAATGACACCCGCCCGGTGTTAACGCCACGTCACATCACTAAACCTATGCTCTGTGCTCACCACACCCTCTGTGCTCACCTTCACTCCACTAGTTGTGCCTACGACCAAACTCCCCTACACCCCTGCCTGCTCCCCTACACACGCGCTGCTCTACCACCTGACGTTACTCCTCAGCGACGCTTTCACCCGGCATTACTCCACCATGCAAGCGCCTTTAATGCCCCCTAGCAACCAATTGCCTCCAATCTTCCTATAAAACAGCCTCCTGAGCTGCCCCATTGCTCCTCCCTCCTCTCCTATCTTCTTCTTCCCTGGGGCCAAGCTCAGCTCGAGCCGCGCCCATGTGCTCCACTAGCCATCACCCCGCCCCAGCCATCTCGAAGGCTGCCTTCAACATCTGCCCATGTCACGGTGTGCCCCCAGACATCTTCCACCTCCCCCTCCATTTAATTGGAGCCTCGTTGTCGAAATCTGCCGTAGCAGGCGTTTTCCTCAAGACAGACCAACACCGCCATTTTCACTACGGTCACTTCCCCGACACCCTTCCTCTTGATCCTTGCGCTTGGTGCGTCTCCTTGTCGCCATGGAGCCTCCCCAAATGTTGCCTGAACCTCCCTTCGCCTGAGCTTCTCCCTCCAAGCGAGCCTCCTCACGCTGCCCCTGGTCCCCATCGTCGGCATGCCTCGGCTCTCCTCCGGCCCTGCCAACCATACTGGAGAGTCCCCCTCACCTCACTCTTGCTCATGCTCCCCCTATTTCTCTCCCCCTCCGGCCGTTGCTGCCGTTGACGGCCTCTCCGCGCCTGGCACTCGAGCCGCCATTGGCCCTCCGAGATGCCACCCCACCCAAAGCCGTTGCCTCCCTAGGCTTCCTTTCCCCTTGGGCAAACCATTTTGCCGGCCTCCTCCCCATCTCTGGTCGTCCTTTGTCGACAAGCGCCGCCACCGCCTTGTGCCCTCCCCTGCTCTATTTTTGGTCGACGCCCCTCCTCTCTGCTATCTTTCTTCCCTCATATGACAGATGGGCCACCCCATTTAGAAGCTAACATGAGAAAATGAATTAAGAAATTTAGCTTTTAATTTGGGCCAGTTTGTGTAGTTGGGTCATTCCAAAATAGCTTGTGTATCCTTTCAAACAATCAATTAAACTACCAAGCTAATAAATTAACTATCTTATCGAGGTCCCAATCTTTGTATGCATGTTTCAGTACCTTTTTCATTCGATTAAAATATGAATATCATGTTCGAGTGGGAACTTGGTTTAAGAAAATAATAATAGTAATGAAATAAAAATAATAGCAATAATAATGATGGGATTTGGAGCTCCATCTCAGATAAATTTGAATGCTCTCAAATTCTGTTCTTCAAACTCACTGGTTCATCTTAGAATCCGATTAACGCACGCCCTGGCCCAAATAATAGTTATCAAATCTCTATCCTCGATCTGAATATTCAATGTGAACTAAAGTTAACTGGTATAGCGAATTTCTATGAGAGACTATGTGGAGATAACCCCGTGTGTGTGATAAGTAATTGACACATGCTCTGGAAAGTTTGAGTTTGTCTTGGGCATTTTGTGCTATTTACTGATGCTATTTTTTGATTATAATATTTTGTGCGGTGCTATATGATGTGTTTTCTTGTCTATGATGGCTGCAGGACTTTGAGACGGAGTCGTGGTAAGGCACAGGGTGACCGGACTAGGCACAGGCGGTGCTGAGGTCGGAACGGTCGGATGTGTCGAAGACGGCGAGGACTTGAAGTGGTTGTGAGGTTTGGACGGCAAGAAATGTGGAAGCTTCCTGGAAGGTGCAGGAGGGACGTTTTGGTGAATTTGCAGGGCTGCACAAAAGGAAGTGGATTTAGTTAGGGGATAATGGATAAAGTGCTATGAGTTGTTGAGAGCTAATGGGTAAAGTATGTTGTAAACCCATTAGTGGAGGCTATAAATAGAGAGTGCTCTCTAGTGGAGAAAGATGAGAGAGTGAGTTAGGGTTTTACTTGTTGTCTCTCCATGTGCACTTGAGTTGTATGGGTCTTTAGGGCAGCACTTGTGTTTTCTTTTGGGTGTTCTTGAGTTGTGAGATGAGATGAATTGATGTAATCATTCCTCTTATTTAATCATTCATCTCTCTTTGTCTCAATATGAGAGTTATTGTTTTTTGCTGGCTGCTTGGTTCTTCTTTGTTCCTTTTCTTTTTAGGTTGAAGTTCTTGCTCTAGATGATGCAAAATATTTGCTTTGAACGGGGAATCATTTCAAGGCCTCTTGGCTAGCTCATCCCGAAAGCAAAGGTTTAAAATCAGCAGCATTTCATTGATCTTTCTGCAGTTTCTGGTTTTAGGTTCCTGCAGTCCTTAATTTCTTTCATTGCTCTTGTTGTTAAGAAGAAGAATTTCAGAAGTGTCCCATGATCTAAAGTTGCAAAAATCTCATTCCTACAGTTAGTAGACTTTTGGGTTTTGTGTTCTATATTATTTTTGGTCTTCTGTTTTGGCTGCAGCATCCAGATTTCAGTTTGCTATCTTGCTGTTTTTTGGCTGCAGCCTGCAGATTTCAGTTTGCTATCTTGCTGTTTTGTTTTTCTGGTTATTGCCTCTATCTTTGGACAGCAGTAAGTCCTTTCAGTTCAACCTGCAGTTCCTTTTTCAGCTTTTGGCAGTTTTCAGTGTGCTGTTTTCAGTTTTCAGCAGAAATAGTACCTTTCGGTTATGCTGTTTCTTAGGTGCAGTATGTTTCGGTTTTTCTGCTGGCTGTCCATTTGTGTTTGCCTTCTTCCTTTGTTCCCTATCTATACCAAGAAGTAGCAGCACTAAGTCCTTTTGGGTTTGCTGTTTTCTTTTGTTTCTTGTCTAGACCGAGAAGTAGCAGCACTAAGACTTTTAGAAAGTCTGTAGTTGGACTGCTAGTGGGACATGCGTCCAGTTTAGTTTCTTATTTTTAGTCCTTGAGCTCTCAGTTAAGAACTTTCAGTTTGTCTTTTAGTTTTGTCTCTTTGTTTGTCAGTAATTTCTTTTTCGGTCTGCTCTCACTACTACAGAAACCATTATCACAGACGGTTCAAAAACGTCATCACAGACGGTTTTCTGAACCGTCTGACTTTATGGGTCAGCGATAATCGAAGTTTATCACAGACGGTTTTCAAACCGTCGCAGGAGTATATATCACGAGCGGTTTGTAACTACAAACCGTGCAGTGATATCTAACATCCTGAGCGGTTTGTAAGACACAACCGTCATGCTTTATAAATATCACGAGCGGTTTGTAACCACAAATCGCGTGATGCTAGATATCACGAGCGGTTTGTAATTACAAACCGTCGTGATATATCAATATCACGACGGTTGTTTCTTACAAACCGTGCGTGATGCTACTATCACGAGCGGTTTGTAGTTACAAACCGTGCGTGATATTCTTTTCTACCCTAGATCTATTTCTATTTATTGGCTAGCATCGAAATGCTAGCCATGCCCTCTCAAACAAGCGATCAACATGTACACATACGGACAATTCACATCTTAATTCATTTGAAACATATAACATCCAATTCATATCTCAATTCATTTGAAACATATAACATCCAATTCATATCTCAATTCATTTCACATACATATAACATCCAATTCATATCTCAATTCATTTCACATACATAAAACATCCATTTCGCAAATCAATTAATTGAAATGAAGTAAAATATCCATTAACAATACACAATTGCAAAAGATCTACATTGCATTTGCACTTAGATGGTAACATTGCATTTTTATTGCTCTGTCACTCGGAATCGAGGTCTCGCGAAAAAAGCAGATCCATAATCAGCGAACTTGTCGGTGCATAAGCATTACTTGGATGGTGCATGATTGCCATCCAAGTATTGCTTGTGCACGACAAGTCATTGATTATGGATCAATTTCTTTGCGAGACCTCGATTCCGAGTGATAAGAGCAATAAAAATCATTGTGGGTTGTGGAACTCTCGATTGGTTGTAGGACTTTAGCCACCAAAAGTAAGCGCCTTGTCCTAGAATTCCTTCAAAGTCGAAATGTTGCAATGCGCTTTTGGGATGGAAGCGACTGTCGATAGGAATATCAATGTGCGTATATAATATAACTTGATAAGTATGAAGTAATTATGGGAATATTGACAAACCTTGTTATTGGGATTGGTGATCCTCGAGGAATCGAGGAGTAGTCTCATATGGTGGCAAACGTAGAATCCACACGTGTTGCCGATTCTTTCTTGGCACCGCAAAAATAGAATATGTTAATTCAAGAGGCATTAATACTACCAACTGTTGCATAGGATTAATTAATATGTAGTAGCGAATACCTTAAAGTTTCGATGATGTGTCAGGGGTTTGGCCCGTTGCGTGGGAGTCGTGCCATTTTAACATACGCTATAACGCCCTCGTGATTTGAAAAAGTTGACCTTAGTCAATCGGAAGGAAAGAAAGAGTACAAATATAAGTATGTATGGAAAAAATGTACTTACCTATCGATGAGTTGGCCGACAAGCGTAGTCGGTTTTATTCTTACTTAGGGAATCAAGGTATATTACCTTGTTCCATTTTAGTATAATTACTATTAAAATCCAATGAAACTCCCGATTGTAGGGTATCGACATATTCCTTCTCACGGTAAGCCAAAGCGGTGATGTTTGTAATGTACCTCTCGGCGACCTCGGCATTCGTTGATGGTATAACCGCGACCAAGTGTGGGTCCAAGAAACCAACCGATGATGTGGATTTTCTAACTTCAAATACCATGTGTCTATATATATACACGAAAGCAACAAATTATAGATGACATTTATCGGTGCGACATGAACAGAGATCGTGATTGTACACACTTACAGGCGTCCCAAAGATCGAGCGAGTGAGGCGTCAAGAGCGTTGAGCGTGAAAAGATCAAATAAATCATCGAAGGTCACCACGAAGACACCATCTTGAAATTCGTGCTGGAAATGATGATGCGTGAATTTGACAATGATACTTGTGCACCGTTCTTTCTCGGCTTATTGGATTGTTTCATATACCAATCATGTAATGTCCTGCAACTCACCGATAGTTTTGGGAGGCGCTTCACCGGGTCGACCATCGGCTCGCCAAGCACGAATTTGTGGGCCAATGGCAGGTACGGGATATCATCATCGGTCTTCTTTGCTTTGCCCTTGCTTTGCCTCCGTAGGTCTCTTGTAAAGGTAGCACCGGTGGAAGTTGTTGCACCGAATAGCTCCGTGGACTCATCACCGTGCAGTAGCGGTGGTGGAGGTAGACCTTGTGGAGATAGCACTAGTGCAAGTCGCTCTGTTCGTCTTGCCCTTGGGAACTCGCCACCGTGAAGAAGCCTCCAGGCAGATGTCACTTTTGGGCCACTGGATGAAGGTTCCAATGGGTTGCCCTAGAATCGCGATCTCGTCGTTGGGGGGCTTTGGTAGCGGGACGACATCGAAATTGGCATGCACACCATCCACACACACTTTTCCGAAGCCTGGAGCTAAAGGTGCACGATGCACGAAGGCCCCTTCACCGGACGGATATGCCAGGCCCCAAGCAGCGCACAAGGCAACGGAGGCATATCTCACTTGGAGCTTGCACTTCGTAGCTTGCAAGATGTCGTCCACAGGAAATCTGCCCTCGCATTCCGTCGTAGGATTGGACGCGCAGCTACTCCGACGGTTGGGGGGCTGGCTAGCACAGGAGCGGCGGCGGTCTGCTGATTTTCTTCTGTTTGTCTTCGCACCTCATCTCTGACGTAATCAGCAAGCTCCTCTCTAAGAGATGCCGTGATCTCCTCTCGTAGACGTGCGTCATGCTCGGCTTTGTTTCTCTTCCTACTCCGATACAATTCGGGGTTATCTGAGAAACCTTGATTCCAAGGAACATAAAACCCAAGGCCTCTCGTACGACCCGGGTGCTCCTTGTTTCCCAGTGCTGCAGAGAGTATATCTTTCTCCCTAATTGACCGGAATGATCCTGGCGATTCGACACTCAGTGCATCCTGCAAGAGACCGACATGTCATTTAGTTTTCAAGGAAGTAGTGGAGTAATTACAAGCTACGTAGTTCGATATCTTACCAGGCGTTGGGACACTTCACAGTCCGCAGGTTCGGAAGGAGATGTCCCCCGTCGACATGGTAGATGACCTCGCTCTAATCCAATTTCGAGCGCGCTCATCCGGGATTGTGGAAAATGGCGGGGCGGTGTTCCGCAGGATTGCCTGTTCGTCCTCCTGCCTCCACTGCGGGATTTTACCCGCATACCCAGCTGTGCCGAGTCTGTGGGGATGTGTGTTTTTTGCCTGGAGGGCCTTGTGCGCCGCGCTTGCACTTCTGAAAGCTTCGGTCGTCTTCATCGCCTTAAACTTGTCCCAGTGTGGTTCCAGGAATGGATACCTGTGAAAGGGCGTTAGATCCTTCTGCACATAGTCCTTGACAAGCACGCTCTTGAAGTTCTTCCATGCTTTGCACGCCGCTGCCAACGCATGTCGTTGCACGGAGTCGTGGTGTTCTTCTGGGATCTCGAACGATGCTAAAATCTCACAAGCGACTCACGTTTCTGAGTCTCACTCACGCTCTTCCACGAATCGATTGTGATCTCAATTTGTTCTTGTGCAACTATTCCGATCGTACTTCGAAATGCCCTTGCTGCTTTGTTAGGAAGGAGAGGGGTCCCAGATCTATCGACCTCTGTGATGGTAAATCGGCCCTCGGGTTTTTTCGATAGTCCTCTTGGTTTGCGTGTTGATTTTGGAGCGGACGCTTCCGGCGATGATGTTGAAGAATGCGCGGATGACATGTTGGCCTTCTCACATACACGTAAATAGTGCGGTATAAGCACATACTTAAATTTAATTCCAATATATGTATACATATATTCAAGTATACATATACCTAACAGTAAGATTTAACAACAATAAGATCTTAAGCATATGCATATACAAGTAAGATTTAACAACCAACACATGCATATACATAACAGTAAGATTTAACAACAATAAGATCTTAAGCATATGCATATACAAGTAAGATTTAACAAGCAACATATATATACATATGCATAACAGTAAGATTTAACAAGCAACATATATATACATATGCATAACAGTAAGATTTAACAAGCAACATATATATACATATGCATATACAAGTAAGATTTAACAAGCAACATATATATACATATGCATAACAGTAAGATTTAACAAGCAACATATATATACATATGCATAACAGTAAGATTTAACAATAATAAGATCTTAAGCATATGCATATACAAGTAAGATTTAACAAGCAACATATATATACATATGCATAACAGTAAGATTTAACAAGCAACATATATATACATATGCATAACAGTAAGATTTAACAAGCAACATATATATACATATGCATATACAAGTAAGATTTAACAAGCAACATATATTTACGGGCTCCGGGGACGGCGACGGGCTCGGGGCTCGACGAGGCGGCGGCGGCGGGCTCGGGGCGGAGGCGGCGGCGACGGCTCGGGGCTCGACGGAGGCGGCCGGCGATGGGCTCGGGGGCGGCGGGCTCGGGGTGGCGACGGGCTCCGGGGACGGCGATGGGCTCGGGGCTCGACGGAGGCGGCCGGTGATGGGCTCGGGGACCGCAGGTGGCCGCGACGGCTCGGGGACAGCGCGCGACGGGCTCGGGGATCGGGAGAGCGACTAAGTAGTGAGAATAATCGCGCAGACGCGCAAAACCCTAGCGGGGGTTTTTATATGAAGGCTTATTACAGACGGTTCTAATATTAGAACCGTCTGTGATATAATACATATCACAGACGGTTCTGAGTTTAGAACCGTCTGTGATATGTAATATCCTGAGCGCTACGAGATTAGAACCGCTCGTGATAGTACTCACGACGGTTTGGTACCAAAAACCGCTCGTAATAAGCCTTTGCCGCACTGTAGTTAATATAAGTACCGCACCAACCAAAGATTCAATAAGCTAGCCTTGTCCAAATGTAGTTATTTCTTTACAACAACCCAAAGATATTTCTTTACAACACCCAATGAGCATAGAGATACATTTGTATAACACATTCTCAAAATTCACCTATATATCACACATTTTCACTTATACATAAATGCAAATTCACAAATATATCACACACATGCATGCATTGTTATATACATAATTGCCAATTCACATATACATCCCATACATGCATTGTTATATACATTAATGCAAATGCCCACATATATGTCGCCATTCTCATCCACTTGCTTATTTCCTTTAAAAATTAACCCTTCATGATGATCAATTAAATGCGTAACTAGTTTCACACGTTGTTCGTTAATCGACCCTTATGCCATTTCCAAAAGGAGGTAACTCATCAAATTGATTGTATTCTTCCTCGTCCACTACATTCTCTACTCCGATAATTCTCCTTTTCCATGAAGAACTACATGGCGCTTCTTATTTGCCGGTCGGTTACATAGAAAACTTGAAGAACTTGGTTGGCGAGTACGAATGGTTCGTCTTTGTACCCGACACATTGGAGGTCCACGGTAGTAACACCGCATTTGTCAACCTTCACCGTGGGAGATGCACCCAACGACAAATAAATAAGGGGATCTTGAAAACCACGTAGTCGAGCTCCCAAATCTCTTCTATGAACCCATAGTACGAGTTTCTCACCCCATCTGCTTGAATGCATCTATCGCACACCGCTGCTCAGTTAGTGCTCTGTACATCCCGAGCTGTGTGTAGAATGTGTACCTATTTATGTCATATCCTTGCCATGTCACAACTGTAAATGTTGGCCCTTTTGCCAACCATGTCAGCATCTCACTTGACGTGCTCCTAGCGATTTGCTACTTCAACCATTGGTTGAACCGACTGTTGTGTTGTCTCATGATCCAAACATCCGGCCGCTCCGAATTCTGTTGCCGAAGCACATCCTTGTGCTGGTCGACATAAGGGCCACTTCAGTTATATGTTGCAAGACCGTGAAATGGGCTTGCGCATACGCGTCCATATCTGGAGTGATTGCTTTTCTTCCTATAGTTCCGATACCCTTGAGCCTCCCCTCATGGCGAGATTGAGGAACACCTATCGGTTGAATCTGAGCCATTAATCGACACAAAACTCAATGACCTCTTCGCTTGCATAACCTTCGACGATACTGCCATCCGGCCGAGATCGATTCCGTACATAGGATTTGAGAATTCCCATGAACCTTTCAAACGGGTACATGCTACGTAGGAATACGGGCCCACACATTTTTATCTCCCACACAACGTGAACAATGAGATGGACCATGATATCAAAAAATGAAGGAGGAAAATACATCTCAAGATGACATAGAGTCATCACCACCTCGTCCTGCAGAGCATCTAGTCCTTCGGGATCGATGACCTTCTGAGCAATTGTGTTAAAGAAATAACATAGCCTCATGATTGTCTCTCGGATTTTGATCGGCAAAATATTCCGAATTGCAATAGGGAGCATCGTGTCATCAAGACATGACAATCATGAGACTTCATTCCATTTAACTTCAAATCTTGCATCGAAACAAGTTTCTTCACATTGCCGGAGTAACGGACGGAACTTTGACACCATGCAAGCACGCCGCTGCTTTCGGCCTTGGGCAGAGTGTAACACGCAGGGGAAGGTACGCTCATTCATTATCTGTTGTTCTCGGTGCTAACTCACGCCGATGTCCATATCACCAAGTCAAGCCGTGCGTTGACGCCGCCCTTTGTTTTATCACGAATGTTCAAGAAGAGACCAATCAAGTGTCACACACATTCTTTTCTACGTGCATGACGTCGATGCAATGTCGAACATCTAGGTACTCCCAATAAGGTAAGTCCCAAAATATAGATGTCTTCTTCCGATGTTCTTCTCACGACCCTCAATTTACGTCCCTTTCCGAGGACAACATCTAAATCCTTAACCATATTATAAAACTCTTTTCCGCTTAAATGCCTTGGAGCTGAACCGCCCTCCTTCTCTCCGTCAAATTGTTTCTTCATCTTGCGGTATGGGTGAGCCCTCCAAGGAATCGGCGGTGACGCATGTACACGGTTTTGCGTGAGTGTTTCACCACACACTCTCGGTACCATCTAAGCAAGTGAGTACAAGCTTTGGCACCTTTTGTACTGCCCGACAGTTAGCAAGGGCGGGATAATCATTTATGATGCGAGAACAATAAGGAGCGCAAAGTGAAGTTCTCTCGCTTGTATGCATCCCATACCTGCACCCTTCGTCCCACAAGATTTTTAGATCTTCAACCAACGGCGCTAGGTATACATCAATATCATTCCCAGATTGCTTTGGCCCTTGGATAAGTATCGACAGCAAAATATACTTTCACTTCATACACAACCAAGGAGGAAGGTTATAGATGCAAAGAGTCACAGGCCAAGTGCTATGTCGGCCTCATGCTCTCGAAAGGATTCATTCCATCCGTACTCAATCCAAACCTTATATTCCTCGGTTCTGCACCGAATTCTGCAAAGCACGTATCGATGTTTCTCCACTGGGTGGAATTAGCAAGGTGTCTCAGCATTCCATCCTTCTTGCGCTCCTCCGAGTGCCATCGCAAATAACCGCTTCAAACGGGGAATTATAGGAAGATACCATGCCACCTTTCCAGGAGGTCCTCTCTTTACCTCTGTTCCCTTGCCATCATCATCTGATTGATTGTAACGTTTGTATCGGGATGCGTTGCACACCGGACAGACATGCATGTTTGCATACTCTTTACGGTAGAGGATACAGTCGTTCGGACATGCATGTATTCTTTCTACTTCCATTCCCAATGGACAAAGAACCTTCTTGGCTTTATACGTGGTTTTAGGCAACTCATTTCCCTCCGGAAGCATGTCCGCTAAAAGACCTAGCAGTGCCGTGAAACTCTTGTCAGACCAACCGTTGCTTGCCTTCAATTTCAACAGTTCAAGCACAGTTGACAACTTCGTGTACTTTGACCTGCAGCACGTGAACAAAGGTTTCTTTGAGTCCTCCATCAAGCCTCGGAATTTAATATACTCTCTCTCATCATAGTTCTCTTCTACATCATGAAGCATCTGATACAGATTGTCATCGTACAACCTATCCGAATCCGAATTACCACAATCATCATCCGGCAGCATATCATTGACTTCACCGACGATGTCATCCGGCGGCATATCATTGACTTCTCCGGCGATGTCATCTGGCGGCATATCATTAACTTCGCTATGACTGGTCCAACACGTATACCCCCTTTTGAAACCCCTCCGAATCAAGTGCGCTTCAATCTGCTCTCGATTCTTAAACATTTTTAAATTCTCGCAGTCAGTGCATGGACAATACATATATTCCACCCCCTTATTCAACATATCCTCCTCGGCAGCTCTTGTAAAAGCAGACACGCCATTAATGTACTCTTCACTCACACGGTTTGCGGTATACATCCAGCTTCGATCCTATATTATGCACATATATATAAAACAACTTAGTATTAAAATTAATTTAATTAATTATTACTACATATATACCACATGCATTGAGGCTAGCTAGCTACATCTAAATTAGCTAGATCTTCAAAGTATATATATAACAGTTCACCGAAAATTAATTAGCTAGCTAGATCAAACTTATTTTGATATGCAACCAAAAACAAATTTCATTACTAACCATATCTAGGGCATCCACACGAACTCAATGAATCTCCTGCCAAATAAGTATCCTTCCACCAAAAATGGCCTGAAAGCCTTGCCGCCTCCACCAGCAAAGACCGCTATATCCGGATCGAAATGAAGACAGATGCGATCCGAGCGGCGCAATAAATACATAGCAGATTATCACGAGCGGTTTTAAACAAAACCGTCAGGATAATTGATCATCACAGCGGGTTTTGTTTAAAAACCGCTCGTGATAGTCCCAATTATCCTGACGGTTCTTAACAATGAACCGCTCGTAATAAAGAAATATCACGCACGGTTCATTGGTAAGAACGATGCGTGATATTCGCTTTCTCCGACGCCATCAACACGCACGGTGTCCAAATAAAAACCGTCTGTGTTAATATCGGTCACAGACGGTTTTGTGAAACCGTCTGTGATTTGGCGTCTAGTATTAGGCTTTCTGTAGTAGTGTCTTTAAAGGAATTTATATTGATTTTGTTTTGCTACTTCTGTGAGCATCTTAAGTCCGATCAGCAAGATTGTTTTTTGACTTCAAGTGAGTGAAATCTCTTCTATCTTCATAGCTTTCATAGCTATTGGAGATAAATATCTGTATGTGAATACTTTGGGGGAAAGTTTTTTAAAAAGGCACTATTCACCCTCCTCTGTTGTCATTTCCAATCCTTCATTCTGCCACATAAAATGATGATCATAATTTGCTCATCTTAAGAAGTCAAACAACTTCTCTTTTAAATAATGTTTCAAATAATTATGATAAGACATTTAAATTCAATTCTCCATTATGATGAGGTTTAAATTAACGATTTTCTTGTTTATGATTAAGAATTCTTAAACATAAATAAGGAGCCATTAGCCTTTACCTCAGATCCAATCCCTAACAAGATGGCCCTCAAAGATAATTATAAGCCACTAATAATTATCATAAACCCAAACCATGCAAAATGATGCATAAAATAACACTTCAGGCAAACAAGATCATTAATTAAGAAGTCATGAAAGAATGCTATCTTGCCCAACTAATTATCATTCTACCTTATTCCAGGATTTAAATCCACCCATGTATTTTGAAATATTTAATATACCGATAACCCGCTCAATTCTAAAAGAGAACCCTGTTAAAATATTGACTTCTTAACCAATACAAGGCGGACCGTTAATCATTATCAATAAATTGGGTAATTGATGAAATAATCAACATTAATCATAATAAATTGGTTAAATGACTAATTACACATCTTAATCAAGCTAGTAAAATAATGGTTCATTAAGTTGGAAGTTACAACCTCAGATAGTAGTGCATCTCAAAATTTCTAGTTAATTCAACTAATTAACAGTATGCACATCACATATGAAACATGCATCCTAAATTGCTAAGGGTTGCCACTCAGCAGCAATAATACCCAATATCTTGGGTAATCCCTCTCATCTGTCTATAGGTATTGTCTGACTTATGGAACTTACTTAATAAATATAAATTGAATAAAGAAGCTATTAATTAAAAGATCAAAACTCTGTATCTTGTATTCGGCTATGTCTAAGCCACATCTAAAACAGAGTATTCCCACAATATATTCCTTTAACCTCAATCTTTCTTAAACCCTCCCCAGCAAAGTACTCTGTCACTCCGCTTCCACTCAAACCTTAATTGACTCTATCTCTATTTCGCAAACCACTGAATCTCCTCTCTATTCTCAATCATAATCATTTATCATTAAGCACAACTAAAGCTATTTTGAACTTTGAGGTTATATGGATTTATTTGGTTCTTCATTCATTTGTCTCATATTAGAATCTGAAGACTCAGCGAAGCGACAAATTTGAGCGAGATCAAGACTTGGGTAAAAATGAGGACCCATGATTCAAGATCATTGACTGAGATGGGTTTGAATAAAATCAAGGCTGTGGTAAACCGAGCAAGGCAAATCATCACTTTGATCATATTGATCCTATATTTTATGTAAAATTATGTTCCTTTAAATCATCAACATACATGCTTAATTTATTATGCAAACATATGATAAAGCTTAAGATAGCTATATGCCTACTTGATGTTGTAATAATATTAATATGCCATCCTTGACACTTGAATCACCTCACCCTTGTCACCTTAGATCATAAATGATAACTTTACTAACTATAAGTCATGTTTAATGCCATACTAGTCTTGTCAAGTCCAGGGCACTAGTTGCCCTGATCATTACTCTTCAAGTTTAGGGCACTAGTTGCCCTAACCATTACTTTTCAAACATAAAAATTTGTTTTGGGACAGTCATAGAATGTAATTGACTGATAATTTGTGACAATTCGTTTTATGCTTCTTAAAACCCTAAAACTTGATATACCTGTTTAGGCGGATAGTAAGAGAAGTTGGTGTGGATGTAACATGAGAATTTGTGGTTTGCGATATGCACCGCCAAAATAAATTAAGGACTTAATCCTATGATGACCTCCTCATATAAAACAATATAACCACAAGCTGGCAAATTGTATACTTAGCTGAATAATTTACTAGACCCTTGAAGTCATCTCATAGGTAGGGGAAAGGTGAGAACTTATAGGAGGATAATGAAGATTCAACCTGAATGGGACACGAAGTGGAGGGTGATGTTTACTAGATGGTTGGTATTGCAGAAAGGGGACTCTGAACTGCACCAGTTGCTATGGTGGAACATCCCACATAACCTATGGGACCCACACTTGTGGGAGCAGCCCACAGGGGTGAGATGCTAGGGGATGAGGTATTGTAAAGGCCGTATGATAATCTCTCAATCTGCGTGACCAAGGAATCACGTAGGCCTATTGGGTTGATTGTCTCTTGTGGATAAAGTGTACAATCTCTACACATAAGCTATCTCATGGAATGAGTTTGTGCGCAACTTTTGCAAGGCCCATATCCCTGCTGGTACCATTACTGAGTTTAGGGCTCTACGCTAGGGAGGGCGTATCATGAACGAGCATCTGCACAAGTTTAACCAGTTAGCACGGTTTGCTCTCAAGGACGTGGCCACCAATGAGGCAAAGCAAAAAAGGTTCTTGGAGGGCCTCAACAATAACATTGTGGTGTAGTTGCTCTCCAACGACTACATCAACTTTCACCAGCTCGTTAGTAAGGCTATTCACCAAGAAGGCAAGCAGGTGGATATTGAGAACCGAAAGAGGAGGATAGCTATGCAAAAGGTTAACCCAGGGAGTCTCCCTAAGGCTCATGGAACCCGCCACACTCAAGTAGCTTCAGACCCATGGTGAACCAGGCACCTTGTCTGTCGAGACCCGAATATGCAAATCCGGACTCCCTGTGTATTCTGCACTAGTCCCAGGATCATGCTAGTGCACACAGTTAAACATAGATATCATCACAACCATATACACGATAAAATAAATGAAACCTCAAATATTGATAAATCTCAAAAGGTACAACCTTATGGTCAAGCTTACAATAAACTGGCCCGAAGGCTTAACAAGAGTAGCAGCGGAAATCCAAAATAAAGCGTAGCGGCCAATCGATAAGCCCACAGGCTATCGAGTGGAGAACGAAGCCTAATCCGTGAAGTCGTCGAAGTACTCTCCTTCTGGAACCTCCTGCTGGTGATACTCCTCTTCCTCAACTGAGCAACATTGGGCATAAAGCCGTGAGAACATTGGTACTCAGCAAGTCGTTTGTAACAATGAATGCAATATAGTATGCAAGGCTTACCAAAGGATGGCTGAAAGGTTAGTTTGCATAAAAGGTAGTTGAAAATACAAATAATAGATTGAAGGCAAACTTTAAGTAAAACTGTAATAAATACATAATCAAAGGAATTGATATAACCACTTGCGGACCTCCCATCCATAAGCTAACCAACCACTTATGGACCTCCCATCCATAAGCTAAACCAACCACTTATGGACCTCCCATCCATAAGTTAAAACCAACAGTGAACACCTGTCCACTTCCATTTACAAGTTTTCAGAAATAACTACCCCTCGTGTGAAATCACCGAGCATTGTCCATGACCGAGGACGCGGCTATTCGAATAGTTTTACACTCTGCAGAGGTTGCACAACTGTACCCACACGATGTGATAATCCTCACGTTAAAGAAAATCACAACAAGGCCTTTACAAAGTTCAGTTACAACTTAATCCGCCCGCTAGGGTTTCGCATCACACCCCCCCTTGCGCCACATGGAAATCAGCAACCATGTTCATCTCAATGGCAAGATTAAAGTTGAAACCTCCCAAATTAGTCAGCCAGGTCTGTCCCATACCAGACATGTGGTTTGCACGGTAAAGCTCAGATCAATGGCGCACAAAGTGAAGTCCTTAGGTCTACCTGGGCGAGACTACCACATCACTCAAAGTGCACCTGCACTTCCCCCCTTTACTGCACAATCACTCGCCCGAGTGCGAAACCAAGTTTGTATAACCACCGCCAATGACGCACCAACGTCATGGCACAAATTTTTAATAAACGTGGCACCAACCACAGTTCCATATCTCATTAAATCAAATTTATAATTCGCATGTGATGATAAACCCGTTCGGAAATTATAAGCAAGGCTAAGCAGTCTATCATACCAACCCATGTGACAAATAAGCTAGCATCACTAGTATGTTTCCCAACCTAGGGTGACAATGGTATCATGGCATTCCAAATTATCAAGGAGGGATAAACTCAATTGGGACGATAGCTACCAGTACAAAGGTTTGAATAAAATTAGCGATGCAATGTAATTTAAAACAAAAATAATTAAATAATAGATTGCAAACTGGGTTCAACATGATCAAAGGACACGACTTGCCTTGGTTATGCTCAGTGAGGTACTCCTGGTCTTCGGGCGCGAAACCTGCTCCTCCGGAATCCGAATCTAGCGAGAGAGAACCAAAGAAATACATAAAATGATAAGCAAATGAACTCCAAAATTCATGAAACCAGAACCAAAAGCTAGGACGGAGGAGAACGAGCTCTCAGAAAATAAATCAGAAATTAAATCGGGATAATTCAGAAAATCTACTGTTCCGTGGACCAGGCGCACGGAAAGGCGAGTCTACGGTGAACCCGGCGCACGAAACAGTGCACGTGGGGAGGGATTGCTGACGCGGCGGGCTAGGGCTGACGTGGCAGCCGCTCGTGCCGCCACGTGGCACGTGCTGACGTGGCTGTCACGTGGCTCGGGGGTCAGCTCGGGGCTGATGTGGCGCTGTCGTGGCATGTCCACGTGACATGCCACGTCAGCTAGGGCTGACATGGGTGGCTCGGGCGCGGGCGGCGGCGGCGGGATCCGACGGTCGCGGAGGTGTCCACGTGGCAAGATCTGGGCGGTCGATTTCAGATCTGATCGGACGGTCGGGATCGAGCGGCGCGGAGGCGGGAACCGGGCGATTGCCGACGCGTGGTTGGCGCGCCGCGTGAAGCGTCGCGTGGGCGCGCGCGTGGCGCGACGCGGCGCGCGCGAACCGAGGCGGGTGCGGTGCGCGCGCGCGGACGAGGGCGGCGCTCGCGGGTCCTGTGAGGGTGGTGCGGCGCGGGGCGACGGCGGTGGCTCCGGCGACCAGAGCGCACGGCGGATTGTCCAGCTGGCGGCGGCGGGTTCCGGCAGCGGCGAGAGGGTCCGACGAGTAGGAGGGAAAGAGGGTTCCGGCGCCGCGGCTTACCGATGGTTCGGGACGGTGACGAAGCGGCGGAGTCTCCGGCGGCGACGGGGCGAGCGCTCGGCGGCGGGGTCTCCGGCAACGGCGGTGCAGCGCGGGGCGGCGGTGGAGGCGACGGCGCACAGCGAGGGGAGGCGAGGTCCGGCGGCGGCGGCAGTGGAAGCACGCAATTCGAGGGGCGCGGCTTTTATGGCACGCACGCCGAGGATGGCTGGGTTGGACATGGGCGGCGTTCCGATCGGAGACAAGAACAGAGAGGGCGACGCGTGTCCACGGGCCGGATCGGACGGCGGGGAGCGGGTGAGGGCGTGGGCGGATCGGGCGGCTAGGGTTAGGGTTAGGGTTAGGGTTAGCGAGCGCGCGGGATGGACGGCTCGGATGCAGTACGGGGCGAATCGGACGGCTGCGGCTGAGCGCGGGCGGGCGCGGGTGGATCAGGCTTGTGCCGCCACGTGGCAGATCCGACGGCGCGGGCGCGGCAGCGCTAGGGCTTGGCGCGGGGCGCGAGCGCGCGGACGCAGGGCGGCGGGAGGAGGAGGCGGATGGGCGACACGTGGAGGTGGGGCGGGGAATCCGGCGGCCGAGAGGGAGGCGGGGCGCGGGAGAGGGCCGGGCCGGCGCGATGCCGACACGTGGCAGGGGAGGAGGATCGGACGGCTGAGGCTTTTCCCCCTTTTTATTTCTTTCCAGAAATTCAAATAAACTTTCAGAAGCTCTAGAAAATAACAAATAAATCCCAAAAATTCACCAAAAATACCAGAAAATTCCTTGAGACTTGAAGAATCCAAATATAATATTTTTAACTTATGTTGATGTTTATTTTACTCAGATTAAATTATTTTAAAATTCAAAAATTCATTTAAAGCTTGATTTAATTTCAAAAAATTCCAGAAAATTTCTTGTGACTTAAGGAACTTAATTAAACTATTTTCAGCTAATGTTGAAGTATAAGTTAATCATATTAAATTCTTTTAAATTTTTGGAAATTCTTTTAAGCTTGCTTTTAAATTCAGGAAAAATCTCAGAAATTTATTTTTAAATTCAAGGTTTTAAAAATCCCCAAAAATCAAGATGTTACATTGTCCGGCCAACTGCCTTGCTCCACAGCCATTCTACAATGCATCAGTTGGGGGCAGGTGCAGATGAACCCCAGGCCTTCTAATGGGGTGACTTGCTTTTATTGTTAGGAGACGAGACATTTTGCCAAGTCCTATCCAAAGAAGCTTTTATCCACAACAAGTACCAGAGCATCAGGAGTTAGAGCTCGGGACAGACTTTCAAGAAGCCCTAGAACTTCATGAAGGGACATGTGAATCACGCCATAGCTGAGGAAGCACAAGATTTATTTGACATCGTTCTGGGTATATTTCTAGTAAATTCAGTACCAGCTTTAGTTTTATTTGATTTTGGAGTGTCCCACTCTTTTATTTTAAAGTATTTTGTGGTTAAGAATGGATTGGGTTCGGTTCCTCTTAGCCATCCCATGCTAGTCCAGTCCCTAGGAGTAGAGATGAGCGAGCACCTTATGCTCAAAGGTGAACCTACTCATTGAAGGAGTACCTTTCCTAGTAGAATTAATAGTTTTAGACTCCCAAGGCTTGGATTTTATTCTTAGAATGAATTGGTTATCCAAGATTGGAGGTTAGATCGATTGTGCCACCAGCTCTATCACTCTCACTAATCGTCAAGGAGTAGAAGTGACCTTCGCACAAGTAATCCCAAGGCAGAAGAGTGCACCCTTAATCAACTCCAAGGCTTAGAAGAAGTACTAGTCATTAGGGAATGCCCAAATGTATTTTCAGAGAACTTACTAGGAATGCCACCCGATAGGGATGTTGAGTTCATGATTGACTTAGTCCCTAGTACAACCCCTATTTCCAAGAGGCCATATCAAATGCTGGCTAATGAATTAGCCGAGTTGAAGAAGCAAATTTAAGAACTAGAGGACAAGAGCTATGTCTGACCAACTTCATCTCCTTGGGGGTGCACCTGTTCTCTTTGTTAAGAAGAAGGATGGTAGTATGAGGATGTGTGTAGAATACTGGGCGCTCAAGATACCACCATAAAAAAACAAATACCCTCTATCCAGGATCGATGATCTGTTTGACCAGCTAAAGAGAGCCAGTGTGTTCTCTAAGTTAGATTTGAGATCCGGCTATCATCAGCTAAAGATCAGAGAGGAGGATATTCCCAAGACCGCCTTCTCCACTCGCTACAGATAGTACAAGTTTACTGTCATGTCTTTTAGACTGACCAATGCACCCGCGTACTTCATGACAATGATGAACAAGGTGTTCATGTAGTACCTGGATAAGTTTGTGGTGATCTTCATTGATGATGTTCTCATTTACTCTAAGAATGAGAAGGAGCATGAGAATCACCTTCTGATAATCCTGCAAAAGTTGAGAGAACATTAGCTCTATGTCAAGTTCAGTGATACGCTCTGATACTAGATGATACGGGGTCGCCCAATCTTCTTGACGTAGGATGGATACTCACAGGAGTCTTGATGAATCGTAATGATCCTCTAGTGCTAGCGCAAGGGATGGACACTCTTTAATCTACCAGAACACACTCGTGTTGATTTCGTCAATTACCAAGTGAAGATCTATCGTGCACCTAATTCCCAGCGAAAAAGCTGAACGATCTTGATTGAAGAACACTCCTAATTCCCTATGGAATTTCGGTAGCAAACTCGAACAAACTTTAATAGATTGATTTTTCTCAAAGGTGGTCTGAGCTCTAAGGTTGCCAATACATGGCTTATATAGCACCTTGGGACATCCCTATGGTCCCCAAACCGAGTACAACTCAACCCTTATGGTTTTAGATACGAACTCTTACAAAAAGGAAACTAGGTTTTACAACCATCACATTGTTTCGATCATAACTTTGATTTGTGATGAATTTGAATGTGGGACTAGATCCACTGTGTAGCCCTTAAAATTATCTTTCCAACGAGTACAAGAACACCCGAATCGGACTCCATTTGTGAATGTTATGGCCTTTTTAATAACTGCTTGTCAGGTTGTCCCGACCGAATTTGAATTGAATTCTGAGTTGAATCCGAATTTGAATCCAGTTGGACTTGTGGGAGGTACAAATTGGGCTTAAAAATCTTATCTAAAACTTGTAGTTTAAGTCCTTGGGCTCCTCCCTTTTGCTCTCCCACTGCATGGACTTTCTTCCTTCATGTCTTTGGCACCTAATGTGGTTATCCTCTTTCTTTTCTCTCCATTGCTTTGTCATTGATAAACCTAAGAATGCACCATGTAATAACATGAGATAGTATTCCATCCTTACGAATAACAACATTATGTTTAGTTTGGAATGAGTTCACCCGGTCATATTTCATGCGGCTCTTAATTCTTTCCAGTTAAACAAAATATTTAACTTAAAAGTGCAAGACACGTGCGTATCCGCATCATTCAGCAAGTGTGAATTTTGGCTTAAAGAAGTAGCCTTCCTAGGTCACATTGTGACAGGTAAGGGAATTTTAGTAGACCCCTCCAAGGTAGAGGTAGTAATAGATTGGAAGCAACCTAGGACGGTGATGGAAATCGGGAGTTTTTTGTGCTAGCTGGTTATTACCGACGGTTCATAGCCGGATTCTCCAAGATTGCCAAACCCATGACCCAGCTCTTAAAGAAGGAGAAGAAGTTTGAATGGTCAAAAGCCTATGAGCAAAGTTTTTAAACCCTCAAAAAGAAGTTAGTATCAGCCCTAGTGCTTGTCCTCCTTGATATTTATAAGGACTTCGAGGTATTTTGTTATGCCTCCTAGTAAGGATTTGATTGTGTCTTGATGCAAGAAGACAATATGGTAGCCTATGCATCTTGCCAACTAAGACCCCATGGGTGCAACTACCTGACCCATGATCTGGAGTTAGTAGCTGTAGCTCATGCCTTGATGATTTGGAGATATTACCGCATAGGTAACCGTTGTGAGATCTACACAGACCACAAGAGTTTAAAATATATCTTCACCCAAGCAGAGCTCAATCTGAGGCAGTGAAGGTGGTTAGAGCTAATTAAAGATTATAATATTGGAATCCACTACCACCCAGGCAAGGCTAATGTTGTTGCAGATGCATTTAGTCAGAAAGCCTATGCAAACTATACACTACCAGAAGAGGTTCATACTCAACTTCAGAAGGAAGTTGTCTGTCTAAACTTAAACCTAGTTAAAAGAAGCACACTTTCAGTCTTAGAAGTCCAACCAACCTTAGTGAACCAAATTCATGAAGCCCAAAAAGTTGATGAGGATATCAAGGAAATTAGGAAGAATATGAGAAGAGGAGAAGCTATTGGGTTTAGTGAGGATGAGCGTAAGACCGTTTGGTTCGAGAACTGTAGCTGTATACCCAATAATCAAGAAATCAAAGAGATGATTCTATGTGAATCTCATGAAACCCCTTACTCCATTCATCCAGGTTGTACCAAGATGTACTAATACCTTAGAGAAAGATATTGGTGGCTCAGCATAAAGAGAAAGATTTCTGAATTTTTGGAGGCCTATGACACCTGTCAGAAAGTTAAGGCGAACCATTAGAAATCTACTAGACTTTAGTAGCCCTTACCAATTCTGGATTATAAGTGGGAAGAAATTGATATGGACTTCATCACTGGATTCCCTAGAAGTCAGTCTGGCTATGACTCCATCTAGGTAGTCATAGATTAGTTGACCAAAATGTCTCATTTCATACCAGTCAAGACCACCTATTTAGGGAGTAAGTTAGCAGAGCTTTACATGGCCAAAATAGTATGCCTGCATGGAGTTCCCAAGAAGATTGTGTTAGACTGAGGAAGTCAATTTACCTCCAGGTTTTGGCAGAAGCTTCATGAAGAATTAGGTAGTAGGCTCAACTTCAGTACACCTATCATCCCCAAACCGACGGCCAGACAGAGTGAGTTAACTAGATATTGGAGGATATGCTAAAAGCTTGTGCTCTAGATTTTGGCACCAATTGCGACCAGGCCCTACCTTATGCCGAGTTCTCCTACAACAACAACAACTATCAATTCAGTTTGCAGATGGCACCTTTTGAAGCATTGTATAGTACGAAGTGCCCAACACTGCTCCTATAGGAACAACCAGAAGGAAAACAATACCTTGTACCCAACCTACTCCAAGACTTTGAAGAAAAGGTGAGAATGATCAAGGAACAACTTAGGATAGCCCAGTCCCACCAGAAGAGTTATTGTGATTCCCCAAAACTAGGATCTTTAGAAAATGTGAAAATTGTGATATTCTGAATTTTGGCATTTCCTGATATTTTATTTTTTTTGGATTTTCTTTGGTTTTTTATTGAGGTTCCAGAAAAAATATAATGTTAAAGAATAAAAATAAAAAGGGAAAAAAACCAAAGAGAGAAAATATAGTTAATATAATGAATATATATATATATATATACACAATGTTAAATCACAAAGCCAGGGAGCACCAAAAAGAAAGGAGATATTTACAAATGAAAATTTTAAATTAAAATACGAATATGAAAAGATGATCCAAACCTTTGCCTAAAAATTCACAAAAGGAAATTAGCAATAGAATTTAAAAAAGAGGCATGCAAAATATAGAAAAAAGAAGAAAAGTAAAAATACTAAAAGGATATCTTGAAGTTTTATGCATAAAATATATGCAAAAATATATACGCACTTATGCCCAAAACAAATGATGGAAATCAAAATAAAAATGAAAATTAAAAAGAAAACCAAAAAAAGAGAGAAGAGGAGGGAAATCCAGCCGGCCCGGCCCAAGCCAAGAGGCACCGCCTTCCCCCTTCTGCGTTCGCCCACACGCGCCTGCTCGGTCCTCTCCCCCGGAAACCCGCTACCACGACCCACACCTCAGCTCCTTCTTCCGTCCGCCGGTCGCTGGCCTGCATTGTAGCCCCATGCCGCCACTTGCTGCCGTAGTACCCCTCCCTACTGCCCCGTCCCCTCCGAGGGCCTCCGCACGGCTGCACCCACACCTCACAGTCGGCCACAGTTCCCCCACGTCGCAAAAGGATCGGTGACACCCGTGCTTTCGCTATAGCCACCAAGCTGTGACCGATTGCGCTATAGCCATGCCACCGCCTCCATCAACGCCATGGCCGCTGCACCCACCTCGGCAGCTATAAAAGCCCGCCAAGGCCGCCGATCGCATCCTCACACTCTCCTCTCCCTCCTATCGAATGCAATTGAGCTCCTGTGCGTTATAACTCGCTGACGCCCATTCTTCCCCAGCTCCAGCCGAAGAGCTCGCCATCGATTAAAGCCACTATAGGGACAATTCCTCTGACCAGAAGCCTCCACGATGCACGGTGAAGCCATCCCAACCTTCGGCCGATGCTCACATTGCCTGAGTCGCCCCCTTGCCTTGAGCCTCCCTCGGATCGCCGTTGTCGCACGCCGACAAGCCACCTCAACCACACCCGAGCCCTGTCGACCCCCAGGACAGCACCATGACCACCCCAAGGTACTCTCTTAGCTGCTGATTGAATGTTAACGTTGTCTGCCGCTGTACCCACTGTTGCCCTGTTCTGCCGTTGTCTGAGCTCACCGCTAACCATTGCTCCGGCCAAATTGGCCGGCGAGACCTCGTACAGAGGTGGGTGCAAGTGTGGGGAACCCATTTTACTTATGTTAACGTTTGGCTGCCACCCTCACCATCGGTGATAAGCCTCGCCGTCGTTGGGAGGAGGAAGAGCGCACTGTTTACCCATGCCATTTGATTAGCGTTGAGGTTAATTAAGTTAATGACATTAGTTAGTTTAATCAGTCACTGTCATGTGGGCCCCATTTTAATTAAACCGTTAATCGGTCCCACCTGTCAGCGGCATACAAAATGTTAATCCTCGTGGCCACACCTGTTAGTGAAATCGAGGAGAGATATTAACTCTCAGTGGGCCCCACATGTCAGCGTCTGGAGAATTAAGAAATTAATAAATCCAGTGGGTCCCACCTGTCAGAGAGAGAAAAAGAAAAATAATAAAACCAGTAGACCCCACCTGTCAGTCTACGCACTTTCTCTCTCCTTGGATTAATTAATGATTTTCTGACTTTATTGAAATGAAAACTTCAAATATTCATAACTAATTCATTTTAATACTAAATAAAGTGCAAAAATTGCTAAATTCATCTAAGTTCATCCTCTATCCAATGGAACCAAAATCATGAATTTTCGAGATTGTTTGAATTTTTGTGAGAGTCTATTTTGTTGTACTTATTGTATTTAAATTCTCATTTATCGTAAAATTAGTGTACGAAGCTCAAGAGGAAGAATCCGAGGTATACGCAAGCCAAGACCAGCAAGACCAAGGCAACTGTGACACAGGCGAGTCAATACTTTGATCATTTTGAATCCCCATTTTAGTAAATTATTTACATTTAAATTATTAAACTACATGCTATTATTTTATGTGAAATCTTATGTCCGTTTTAATAATGTAGTTAGCTGCCCTCTATTTAAGTGCTACTATTATACCTTCCTGGCACATTAAACAGTGAACCTTGTTTATCACCCTAGGAAAAATTATAAGGATAATATTTCAAAAATAAACTACGTATATGCGTACAGCTTAGCACTGCTTAGATGCCCGGGTTGATAAAATACCCCGACCCTCACAGACAATTACAAAGATGTGAATTTGGGAAGTTGTAAACGAAAATGGTCGTGTATTTTTGTAAGATCATTATTTTATGCCTCAAACACCCCAACTCACGGTGTGTGGAATGTGGTAGAACCGCCCAGATAACCTTGAGGACCAAATCTGACCAGGACCTCCCATTGTAAAACAGTACAGCCACAAGTCTGCAAAGTGCAACTTTGCCGAGTAAACCTATCGAACCTCGGACTTATCTCACAGGTGGGGGACAGGAGTGAGCTAATTCCAGGGCCTGTTGTGGCTAAAGGGACACCGAGTAGATGGTGACTTGTTTTCCTGTCATACTAGCACTATGGGGAGTGGAGCCTAGAGGCGTTAGTATTAGTGGTTAACATCCCACGCAACGTATGAGACCCACCGCAAGTGGGAGCAGCACATAGGGTGAGATGAGAACAAGAGGCCAGATAATTTGAAAGGTTACTATGATGATCTACTCAACTGCATGACTAAGAAATCATATGGGGCAATGAGCGGATTGTCTCCTGTGGTGAAAATGTACACACTTTGCAGAGTCAGAATCATTCGAATAGTCGTGCCTACGGTCAAGGGTGGACATGGGAACCTAACTCAGATATAGTTCTATTTCAAAAATAATTTTTTTATGGGAAGGAATTGGAAAAGAAAAATGGAGGACGATGGACAGTCCTGGTTTTACGTTGCCCTGGGTGTCGTCCTAGCGATAATATAAGCAGCTATAACGCTAAAAAATTAATATATGGTGCAGGTGACATGTAAAGGTGGATGTACTCTGTGCCAATACTATCATCACATTTCTTTTTCAAACACTATGACTTTAGTCCAAAAGGCTACGTCTTAGGGAATTTTTATATATGTATCTTACATCTTATTAAAAGCAATTTTTGGCAAATAAAATAACCTGAGCCTATCCTTTGACAAGCCATGCATGTTAATTACTTGCATACTTGCTGAAAGGGTGTGCACCTATATTACCTATGGTTAGGTAATATAGTATGTGCACATTTACCCCTCAGTTGCTTGCCTGTGGCTATCTGGCAAATGTTTAGTCATAGGTAAGTAGACTTGCTGGAAGGGTGTGCACCTATATTACCTATGGTTAGGCAATGTAGTCTGCATACATTTACCCCTCAGTCGCTTGCCTGTGGCTATTGGTGCCGCTGTGTTCTCGTTTTCTGCTGTTATACTTTTCAACTATAGTATTTGGCCTTGGTGGCCCGTTATGTAAAACTTTCACCCGACGTGGCGTATTTTAAACTCTGATGTATATTATTATGGTTCGATGAATGTTTGCGATGTATGAGTTGATACAGCTATGTACTATGAGCACTATCTACTGATCCAGAAAATAGTACCGTGGAATCACAGAGGATTCTTATTGTACAGATGGCTGGAGCTGCGGAGGGTAATTGGGACTTTTCACTAACGGACAGAGCGAGGGGGACTTTGCCTACATTTTGCGCAAGCTGCTGCATTATTTGGGATACAAGGATCAGCCCATCTATAGGGGACGCAAGACCACCGAGGGACCCAGGGAGTCGTGGATCATGGAGATCCTTCTTTATGCCCTGGACGAGACTGCGCCACCCCATGTCTTTAGGAATCTGCATAGGAGGAGCACTGCTTCTACTGCTCTTTAGGATGCTGCTCGCTTAGCTGCTGCGTGACTATGTGACATCCATGGACTTGCACTGCTGGCATCCCGATTCTTCTACTGCAGACAGAGGACAACCCCATGCTCTCCCACCAGGTTCACCTCACTAGGGCCATGGGAGCCACCTATGCTGCAGCACTCGAGGAGATCACCGACCTTTGCCAGCTTCTACTTGCTAGCTACAGTCGCGAGAGAGCACTACAGGAGTAGCTCACTAAGTGCGAGAAGGCACTTGCAGAGGTAGAGAAGGACAAGACCGCTGCCCGCTGCATTCCTCATTGGCATCCCAAATCCTGCTCCATCCCAGCCACAGGCTAATAGACCCCGCACACAGCTCACTGTACATAAGAGCGTGCGACCCCCTGGTCCGAGGGTGACGGTTACTCTTGGATGGCCCCGCTATGGCCGTAGCCGCTCCCGCTCCCGTTCAGACTCTTCGGGCTTTAGCGATAGCCGCTCTCGCTCCCAATCGCCAGATTACATCCCTTTGTGCCCAAGAGCCATCTTCATGGAGGAGTAGATGCTATAGTCTAGTGCTCAGTGTGATATGGTGAGCACTGGCCCTTGTAGTAGCAAGAAGTGTATTAAGAATTAGTACGTCGTTGTAACTAAATGCTCAACACAGCCTAGGAGCTATGTGAGTGTTGAGCTATGTGAACTTTTAATTATGAATGTGATGTGGCCAAATGTAGGCCTTGTATTGTAATTTGATTTATCGTTTATCTTGTTTTCATTGGATTTTGCATGAATTGGTTTGGGCCAAAAGCCCGCATGCTTAGTGCATATATTTAAAGTGCAGCTGGTATCTGCAGATGGCAACCCAGCGAGTCACCCGAGCCCAGGCTAGCGCCGTTCTAGGCATGCGAGCTAAGGTCGATGCTAATCAGGAAACCTCGTAGGTGGGCCGAGGCCGAAGCCAAGGTCCAGAAGTAAACCCTTCACCTCCACCTCCACCAGAATACCCTACCTTGGCTCAGGTCATGGCACAATAGACTCAGCTTCTGCAGGCCATCTACACCGGTCAACAGGATAATGCCAGCGGCCATAGCACCAAGCTGGGTGACTTATTAAGAACTTGACCCTTGACCTTTTCCTCGGCAAACGAGCCCCTCGAAGCCAAAGATTGGCTGCAAGACACTGAAAGAAAACTTCGACTGGCCAAGTGTTTCGATGAAGATCGAGTAATCTTCACCACCCATCAACTCAAGGGAGTTGCCGCAGCTTGGTGGGAAAACTATTTATCCACCCGAGGCTAGGAGGACGCTCCGACAGGGGATGACTCCGAAGGGGAAGTTGAAGGACAAAGGGCAGCAGCCGGTCAAGAGCCAGAAGGACCCAACCAAGCCCACCGAGCCCCTAGAGCCCGGCATGTCCGCTCAGTCATAACATGGGCGGAATTCAAGATAACTTTCAAGGCAAACTTTGTCCCCGCAGGAGTGATGAAAATGAAGAAGAATAAGTTCTGTACCCTGAAACAAGGAAACATGTCTGTCAGTGAATACCTCACCATATTCAATTAGCTCACCCGCTATGCTCCCAAAGATGTGGCGGATGAGGAAGAGAAGATTGATCGATTCTTTGAGGGTATGAATGAGGAGTTGTGGGTGCAACTGATTATACAAGACATCACCAATTTCCACCAACTGGTAAATAAAACTCTCATTTTGGAGAACGAAAGGAAGAACCTAGAAGCCAGCTGCAAGCGTAAATAAGTGGTGCAAAGACCACAAGGAAGGTTCATCCAAAAGTTCTTCAACAACCCCTCATATACCAGGCAACAAACTTCCACTACGTCACCCCGTACCGTTGGCAGTACTCCTCAGATTCCTCGACCTAGTGGCCAGTCCGCTGGAACAAATCCTACGACAAACCACAGTTGTTTCAACTGTGGGGAGAAAGGACACTTCGGCCGTTCGATGCCCAAACCGGAACACCACGCCGGTAAAGTTTAACTTGGGAACCACTCTTGCTCGTGGCCAAGCATCAGCGCTAAGCAAGGGATATCAGACCCCTCAATCCAGCAGGACATCTCCCACTCCCAACCATGGCCAAATCAACCATATCACCGCAGAGGAAGCACAGGAAGCCCCCGAAGTCTAGATGGGTACGTTTTCTGTCAAGACTATCCCAGCGCATGTTCTTTTTGATTCTGGGCTTCACATTCGTGCATAGCAAGAGGGTATGTGGATAAGTTGGGATTACCTACCTACCCATTAAAGAAACCAGTGGTGTTTAGTTCACCTGCCGAAAATATTACTGCCACCCTAGTATGCCCGAGGGTAGAGATCACCATGGAAGAATTTAGCTTCTTGGCGGATCTAATAGTGCTGCACTCATAGACCTTGGACATTATACTAGGAATGGATTGGTTAGCAAAACACCAAGGCGTAATAGACTATGCCACCAGAAAATTAAGCCTGATCAAGTGCCCAGGGTTGACCATAGTAGTCAAAGTAGACCGACCGTATCGCTGGGGGCGTGTGGTTAATCATTTCGAAGACATACCTCTAGAAGGAATGCTGGTAGTACAAGATTATCCTGAAGTATTTCCAGAGGAATTACCAGGCATGCCACCAGATAGGGACCTTGAATTTGTCATTAATTTGAAGCCTAGAGCTACCCCAATTGCTAAACGACTATATAGGATGACTGTTGATGAGTTGGAGGAACTTAAGAAACAACACCAAGAATTACAGGAAAAAGGGTTTTATTAGGCCTAGTTTCTCTCCTTGGGGATCTCTGGTGCTATTTGTCAAGAAGAAGGACGACACCGTCTGCATATGTGTGGATTACCGGTCCCTGAATAAAGTAACCATCAAGAACAAGTACCCCATCCCTAGGATTGATGACCTATTTGACCAACTAGGAGGAGCTGCCATGTTCTCCAAAATTGATTTGAGATCAGGCTACCATCAGCTGAAGATTAGAGCCAAAGACATTCCAAAAATAGCCTTCACCACCAGATATGAAATGTATGAGTTTACAGTCATATCTTTTGGCCTGACCAATGCCCCGGCATATTTCATGAATCTCATGAACAAAGTCTTTATGGAATACCTGGACAAATTCGTAGTAGTGTTCACTGACAACATTCTTGTCTACTCCAAGGATGCTGAGAAACATGCTGGACACCTACGTTTGGTACTAGAAAAGCTAAAGGAACACAAACTATATGCCAAATATAGCAAGTGCGAGTTTTGGTTAAGTGATATTAGCTTTCTAGGCCACATAGTATCTGCCAGAGGAGTGTCTGTTGACCCAGCCAAGATAGAAGTAGTGGTAGAATGGAAATAGCCCACCACTGTTACAGAAGTAAGGAGTTTCCTTGGACTAGCCGGATATTATAGAAGGTTCATAGAAGGGTTCTCTCAGATTGCGAAGCCGCTAACCCAGTTGCTCAAAAAAGAGAAGTTTGAATGGACCAAACCTTGTGATGAAAGCTTTCAGGATCAAGAGCTCAAGAAAAAGTTAACCTCCACCCTTGTCCTAGTCCTGCCGGGCATACGTAAGGACTTCGAGGTATATTGTGATGCCTCCCATCAAGGCCTTGGATGTGTACTAATGCAAGGAGGTAAAGTCGTGGCATATGCATCAAGACAGCTTTGCCCTCATGAAGCGAATTATCTAACCCATGACTTGAAATTGGACTCAGTAATTCATGCCTTAAAGATCTGGCGACACTACCTGATCAGTAACCATTGTGATATATATATATACCTATCATAAGAGCCTCAAATATTTCTTTACACAGCCACTCTTGACCTAGGCATTCACTACCACTGTGGTAAAGCAAATGTGGTAGCAGATGCCCTAAGTCGAAAGGCTTATTGCAGTAACCTCATGGTTCAGGAATAACAACCTGAACTTCATAAGGAATTGGTGGCCCTTAACCTAGAGATAATAGAGCAAGGCACCATAGCAACCATGGAGATCCAACAAAGTATAGAAGAACTAATCATAGCCACCCAAAAGGAGAACCCAACAACTTTGAGAATGAAGAGCCAAATGGCCAAGGGAAAGGCTTCGAAAATGAATAAAGATCAACAAGGAATTTTGAGATATGGGACACGCCTTTTCACCCCCAACCAAGAGGACCTTAAGAACTTGATACTGAGAGAAGCACACGATTATGCATATTCCCTTCACCCAGGGAGCACTAAGATGTATCAAGACCTGAAGCAGTGGTACTGGTGGCCACAAATGAAAAGGGACATTGCCGAGTATGTTGCCTGCTGCGATGTGTGTCAAAAAGTAAAGGCTAAACATCAGCGGCCAGCAGGATTATTGTAGCCATTACAAGTATCTCAATGGAAGTGGGAAGAAGTAGGAATGGATTTTATCACAAGATTACCCCGAACCAAGGCAGGATATGACTCCATATGGGTCATAGTGGACAGACTAACGAAAATGGCCCATTTCATTCCCGTCAAAACCACCTTCAAAGGAGACAAGCTGGCAGAATTATACATGTCCCGCATTGTGTGTCTGCATAGTGTGCCAAAAAGGATAGTCTCAGACTGAGGTTCTCAATTTACCTTGCATTTCTGGGCTAACCTTCATGAAGCCCTCGGCACCCATCTTGATTTTAGCACTGCCTACCACCCCCAAACCGATAGTCAAACAGAAAGGGTGAATCAGATACTAGAAATATGCTTCGTGCCTATGCCTTAGATTTTCCCATGGACTAGGACAAATGCTTGCCTTACGTCGAATTTGCCTATAACAATAGTCATCAAACAAGTTTGCAGATGTCCCTATTTGAAGCCCTATATGGAAGAAAATGTCGAACCCCTCTACATTGGTCAGAAGTAGGAGAAGGCTCTATTTTTGGACCAGAGACCCTCCAACAAGCAGAAGAAAAAGTCCATCTGATTAGGGATCGATTGCAAGCCATTCAATCCAGACAAAAGAGTTATGCGGACAAGAAACGATGACCCTTGCAATTTGATATTGGAGACTATGTGTATCTGAAGGTATTACCCTTAAGAGGAGTTAGAAGATTCAAAGTCAAAGGCAAGCTCGCCCCACGTTATGTTGGACCATTTCCAATCAAGGCCGAGAAAGGAGAGATAGCATACCAGTTGGAGCTACCTGCAAACCTAGCAGATATACATGATGTTTTTCATGTGTCCCAACTTAAGAAATGCCTTCGAGTGCCAGAAGACCAAACTCCTTTAAAAGAGATCGAGATCGAAAATGACTTGACCTAGCAAGAGCGTCCCATCAAAATCCTCGATGTGGTAGAAAAGAAAACAAGAAATGAGACCATTCGGATGTGTAGGGTACAATGAAACCACCATACCAAGAAGGAGGCCACTTGGGAACGAGAAGACCAGCTGCGAAAGGATTACCCACACTTATTTTTGGATTAAGCCAAATCTCGGGGTCGAGATTCCTTTTAAGGGGGTAGATTTGTGATGTCCTAAAAACTAGGATCTTTAGAAAATGTAAAAATTGTGATATTTTGAATTTTTTCTTTTTATGATATTTTAATTTTTTTGGATTTTCTATGGTTTTTGATTGAGGTTCGAGAAAAATATAATGTTAAAGAATAAAAATATAAAGGGGAAAAAACCAAAGAGAGAAGATATAGTTAATAATATATATATATATATATATATATATATATATATATATAAAACAATGTTAAAGCACAAAGATAGGGAGCACCAAAAAGAAAGAAGATATTTACAAAAGAAAATTTTAAATTGAAATGCGAATGTGAAAAGATGATCCAAACCTTTGCCCAAAAATTCACAAAAGTAAATTAGCAATAAAATTTAAAAAGGAGGCATGCAAAATATAGAAAAAAAGAAAAAAAAAGTAAAAATACTAAAAGGATATCTTGAAGTTTTATACATAAAATATATGCAAAAATATACACACACTTATGCCCAAAACAAATGATGGAAATCAAAACAAAAATAAAAATTAAATAGAAAATCAAAAAAAAAGAGAGAAGAGGAGGGAAATCCAGCCGGCCCAGGCCAAGTAAACCTATCGAACCTCGAACTCATCTCACAGGTTGGGGAAAGGAGTGAGGTAATGCTAGGACCTATTGTGGCTAAAGGGACACCGAGTGGAGGATGACTTGTTTTCTTGTCATACTAGCGCTATGGGGAGTGGAGCCTGGAGGCGCTAGTATTAGTGGTTAACATCCCGCGCAACGTATGGGACCCACCGCAAGTAGGAGCAGCCCATAGGGTGAGATGAGAACAAGAGGCAGGTAGTTTGAAAGGTTACAATGATGATCTACTCAACTGCATGACTAAGGAATCATGTTGGGCAACGAGCAGATTGTCTTTTATGGTGAAAGTGTACACACTCTGCAGAGTCAAAACTATTCAAATAGCCGTGCCCACGGTCAAGGGTGGACATGGGAACTTAACTTAGATATAGTTCTATTTCAAAAATAAAATTTTTTATGGGAAGGAATTAGAAAAGAAAAATGGAGGACGATAGACAGTCTTGGTTTTACATTGCCCTGGGTGTCATCCCAGCGATATTATAAGCGGCTATAACGCTGAAAAATTAATATATGGTGTAGGTAACATGTAAATGTGGATGTAATATGTGCCAATACTATCATCATATTTCTTTTTCAAATACTATGACTTTAGTCCAAATGGCTACGTCTTAGGGAATTTTTATATATGTATCTTACGTCTTATTAAAAGAAATTTCTGATAAATAAAATAACCTGAGCCTATCATTTGATAAGCCATGTATGTTAATTACTTGCATACTGTGTTGTAACACCCCAGGATCCACATTACCCTGGAATACCACTAAACCGCTCTACAGCTAGCCAAAAAATTTCAAGATAATTTATTCTGGCAACAATTTTTAGACATGAAGCCTTAAGCGGAAGTATAAACAACTAAGGGAACAAAGATAACGACTACAAATTCAATAATTGAATCAACCTCTAGCAGATTAATCAAAGAATAGTTCACAAGTTCGTCATTATTAAATAAAATAATCATCCACGGTTAGCTAGGCATTTGGCTAGAATTCCATCGACTTTATTACTTCATGAATTGATGAACCAAGTGCGTTATTGTGGTGCCGCTCTACCCATCCCATGAATGCTCAAGAATCACCTGTAGGGGGGAAAATAAGGGTGAGATAAAAATCTCAGCAAGCAAACTATTTAACAGGCTATTCAGACTACAAACAAATATACCACATCATTAAAGTATCCACATGGCCACATCACAATGTGCAACCATATTTATTAACAAGCTAATTAAATTACAATGATATTAAGCATCAATAACCATTTCCCAAATGACCACAATTATAGCCTCAACCATATCTACTACCAGCAATAGTAAAACATTGGCAAATAAATCTTGATTAACTACTTCTTATCATCCACCACTACCACTACCAATGACGATAAAGCATTAACATGATTTACCTCACTAACTTTATTATTTCTCACATCCACAACTGCTATCAACAATTACCACAAGAGAAAAGAATCACATACCACAATCACAACCCCTACCATACCTCAAGGGATGAACCACAATCCACGACCATAGCCACTTTCCTCATACCACAAGTGGCTCTCATGAGCCAATTCCACTTTACAACTATGAAGTTGCAATTGTTTGTAAAATAACTTCACCACAATATATTGCATAAGTATGCAAATAATCTTTTCACAATGCAATGCATATGAATGCTATGCTCCACTGCACCTTTACCCAATAAGGTAAAAGTGTGCATCGTGCTCTGACAATGCACGATCTTTGTCTGCAGTCTGATCGCGGCTATAAGCGGCGACATCCACAATGCAAATGTCATGACATGTTATGAATGATATGATAATCACAAACCACAAGAATTTAATCATGAAGGTCTACCACATAACCCACATTCGGTTCACCAAGATCATAATCAATCGATCTATAGTGAATCCTACCACATAGACCACAATATATTCATCGAGATTACTACCACCACAACCACAAGTATTCACTAAGAATACTACCACCAAGACCACAATAATACAAACTTCAAGGGCATCAATATGATCATCATGAATTTAACAACAAGAAAATACTATCATAATCACCATGCATTTACTTTCATACCACAATTGGCTCATTAAGCAGATTACCATAATACTACCCAAACTCATCAAGCATAGCAATTGATTAATATCATGCTATCACATTCTTTCTTAGAAAACGTGTAACCATGGCATATCATTTAACATTACGAAAAAATCATGCATATTGTAGGTAGTAAGAATAATGGGTTAAACGGTAGCACATCCGTTACGTTTACTTGTCTCTACCGGCGAAGCGACGAAATCACACGCGTTCAGAAGCAAAACTGTCTGTCCAAAAAGGTACCTCTCAGCACACATTACAACAATGAAAATGCGACTCTCGAAGAAAAGATATCGCTAAGCCCCAGAATCCCACAACATCCTTCCTCGCGAAACGGTTCTACAATCTTCCCACTGCAGCGGCGCTGCTTAATATTTTTCTATCTTGAAAAATATAAAACTAATCATAGCAAAAGATATATATCTGAATTCTTCACTTAAATACCTACATTTTTCATGTAGATCACATATTTTTATTTTGTTCTTAGTATGGTGATATCTAATGCACAAAACATAGGACGTCCTCTGTTCTGAAAGTCTGGACAGCCGATTTGTAACGCGTCCCCAGAACAGATCAAGGCTCTAAAAATTCTGGTTCTTTTAAAGAAGCTAGATTACTGAATTACCTACCTTTTTCTCAATTATTACCAAAAATTTAAAAATCATCTTCTACCCCTAATTCCCCTCTGAACCGCAAACAGTCCCAGTCTGTATCCCTGACAGACAGCAGGGTTCTTGACCCTGTTACGCCCAGGTCCCACAGCCAACAATTCTGAAAACAATACAGTAGATGCGTATCATTGTCCTCTACGTTTTTCCTTTTGGGAAAACCCTCGAGAAAAATCATTTTCGGGGTCTAAACAGCACGAACAGCAACGCTGCGCAAATCAATCTACAAGCAGACAGCAGAGATTCTCTAATCAGGGGTTCTAAATCCTAATCCCTACCAAAATCTTGGGCTAAGAACCCTAAAATAGCAGAAATCAGAGGGATTAGGATGAGGGAGAATTACCTAGGGATTTGGGATCACCCCTCTCTTCCACTTCTTCTCTTTCCCTTCTCCTCCTCCTTCTCTTCCTCTCCTTCTCCTTCTTCTCCTTCTCCTTCCTCTTCTCCTTCTTCTCCTTGCACTAGGGCAGCACCAAAGGGGAGGGGGAGGGTGCAAAGAGGGTGGGGAGGTGGCGGCTTGGGGTGGGAAAAGGGGGAGGGAGGGCTCCCCAAGGGGTTTATGAAGGAGATGCTAGGGTTTGGGAGGTGGTATGGGCCCCCGTTTGGGCTGACTGGCCCAAAATAGCTGGCCCACCCCTCCGGACAGCCCAAATCTCTAAATTAATTATTTTAATTATCTTTTTATTATTTTAGACTATTTCAAAAAATTTATTTTCACCTCTCGCGATTTACCAAAAATCAGGGCTACTCCGCGATTAATTTAAAAAACGACGCCGAAACGACGTTCAGGATATTACATGTGTATTGGCTCACAGAGCACGGTGGATTGTGTGCTCACCCTTGCATCATCATATCCAGAGACAGGATGTCAAGACCACTATGCCTACGATAAAGCACCGAGCAATGGAGCGGACGACTACAATTAGGAAAAATTTTGAAAATGTTTAGTCGTAGGCAAGTAGACAGGTTGGAAGGGTGTGCACCTATATTAATTATGGTTAGGCAATATAGTCTGCACACATTTACCCCTCAGTCGCTTGCCTGTGGCTATTGGTCTCGCTATGTTCTCGTTTTCCGCTGTTATACTTTTGAACTGTAGTATTTGTCCTTGGTGGCCTGTTATGTAAAACTGTCGCCCAACGTGGCGTATTTTAAACTTTGATGTATATTATTATGGTTCAATGAATGTTCGTGATGTATGAGTTGATACATCTATGTACTGTGAGAACTATCTATTGATCCAGGGAATAGTGTGGTGGAATCACAGAGGATTCTGGATTGCAAATTCAGGTCTGACAGTTATGTTGATAACCGCCGTGATGACTTGATCTTTGAGGTGGGCAACTTTGCCTATCTGAGGGTGTCCCCACTTAGAGGAATCAAGAGATTTCAGACCAAAGGGAAACTAGCACCACGATTTGTGGGACCGTTCAAGATTTTGGAGTATAGAGGAGAAGTTGCCTATCAACTAGAGCTTCCACCAATCATATTAGGAGTGCACAATGTCTTCTATGTATCTCAATTAAAGAAGTGCCTTCGAGTACCCACAGAGCAGGCAGCACTCGAGACCCTTGACCTTCAAGAAGATATCACTTACGGGGAGCTTATCAAGATCCTGGAGATAGCAGAACAACAGACTAGGAGGAAGACCATCCATTTTTGCAGAGTGTAGTGGAGCAACCATACTGAGAATGAAGCTACCTTGGAAAGAGAGGATGATCTGAAGGCCAACCACCCCCATCTCTTTTGCTAGCCATCTGAAATCGTGAGGTTGGGATTCTCTTAGGGGGCTAGGTTTGTAACATCCCAAAAATTTAGCATTTTATTTATTTTATTTTATTGGTTTTTCTTGGATTCAAACATCTTTAATTAAGCTTAGAGAGTATCTATTAAAAATTAATTATGTAATTGTGGTCAAAGCAAGCTAAAACTATTTTATTTGGGTTCCTTATTTTTTTAATTTATAGGAATTTTCTAGGATTTATTTGGAATTTTCTGCTTTTTTCTAGCCCTTATTTGAATTTCTGGGTTTTTCTAAAAATTTATTTCACAAAATAAAAATTCAAATCCTTCCTGCCCTTCAGCCCGAATACGTCCACATCGCCGCCCAAGCCATCCCGCCCCTTCCCACCTTGCCCTCCTCTCCGACCGACGCGCGGACAGGCCAGATGGGGCCACTTCTCGCGCTGGCCTTATCCTGCCGTCCCCTCCACCTTCTTTTCTCTTACCACCCGGCCAGACCCACCTGCCAGCGCCCGTCCCTTTCCTTTCCTTCTTCCTCCCGCCCACCTTCCTTCAATGCCTAACATCGCTGACCCCGCCACCGATTTTGAGTCCCCCCTCCTTTTCGCTTCTAGCCGCTCGCCCAAACTAAACTCCCTCGCACCACCTTGGATTGCATGATTTCCGTGAAGGCTTTCCCTAATCACACCTCCCCTTACCTTTTCTTTTCATCCGAATCCACCGCCACCATGATTTCCAACAAGCAATTACCTCCTCATGTCTCCTCCTCGGTACTATTTAAAGGGGCCCTTGGCACTATCTCCTCCCACTCCACACCGCATAGCCTCCCTCTCCTCTCCTCCGAGCCCCATCCTCCCTCACTCGCGCTTCCGCTGTCGATCCCATGCCATGTCAGAGCCATGTGGCAGCCACGTCAGCAAATTTTTCCACGTCACTTACCACATGTAGGGCTGACATCAACATGATGTCATAAATCAATTTTTCCTTTAGAAATTTAATTCGGCTGAAAATCAAATCCTTTGATGACATCATAATGCTGTTTTTTCTTTAGAAAAATAATTTCATTAATCCCTTATTGACATCAAAAATATCTTTTTTCAGTAGAATAATTCCAAAATTTCCTTTTATTCATTTCTTTAGATTTTAAACTTCCAGAGGCCTGTTCTTCTTCATCTTAACTTCGATTGAGCACGTTCAAATTTTTAAATTTATCTAAAATTAAAATCTATTCAAATTTGTAATGTTTTCAAATTTTAGAGTTTATTTTAATTTTATTTGATTTTGATGAGTTATTTTCTCATGTAGACTGTGATGATTCTAGAGAATTTTACATCGATGATTCACATCAGACTATAGAGCAAGGCAAGTCATACATCTCTATATTGATCCCAGTTTATAAATAAATTTCTATTATTTTTAAATTATATTGCATGCTAACTTTCTATTCCCTATAATTAAAATTCAGTTTTACTTTAGTTAATACTCAATTGGTATGACTTCTTTGACCTTGCAAAATTCTTGCACCTTGTCATCTTAGATTAAAACTATAGTTAGAACACTAGTATGGCTAGAAAATTTTTGTAGCAAATGCTTAGACCTGCATAGATATAACTTTAGGTTGGAATAACCTTTTTCACATGAAATGATAAGTTGTTAAAACATATTCTTAACTTTAGTGAGTCAAAAAAGTCTATGTTATATTCTTAATTAAAATATAAAACTTGGTTTAGACTTAAGCCATGGTTAGGTGGTGGGTGATTGCTAGTATACGTTGTTGTTCGATGGCTTGACGTGAATACTAGGCACGAGGGGATTATGGTTAGAGTCTAAGTCAATTAATGACCGGTCTATGAGCTATTATTACAAAGCCCTTCTGTACGACCACATGACTGGTATAGGACAGTCCTGGTTGACTAAGTAGTGAGTCCCAACTTGAGTCTCGCTATAGGCTGAATGTGAGTATGGCGTAAGCCATGGAGAGGGGGTGCTGATCTAGTGGATTCCTTATTGGGGTGAAACCTTAGTGGAGGCATGGCCAGATTAACAGCTTAACTTTGTAAAAGCCTTGTTATAGTTACTCAGTCGCACGCCTAAGGTAGCGAGTAATGGTCGACACAATAAGTTAATTATATCTTGTGGGTAAAGTTGTACCACTTCCGCAGAGTGTATAAACTATTCTGGATAGCCGTGCCCATGGTCATGGGCATGCTGAGTAAAATTTTTCACAGATTAGACTTTGTTTTCATAAAATGGTTTTAACTAGAAATGTGATATCTTTTTGGTGAAAGATGGTTCAGATGGAACACCCGTGGATAGGTTGTGCTAGATCGGTGTCTGCACTAATGTTATTACTTTATTTAAAATTCTATCTTTAATTATGGTATTAAATTCAGCAATTTCAATCTATTTGTTGTATTTCATCAAATGTTGTTTTATGCTTAAATAACCATATAAGCCTTCCTTTATCACCCTCATCATTATATTACATTTTTCGGTATGGGTTGTAGAGTACAAGTTTGTACTCACTCTTACTTTATCTTCTCAGAGGAGGACGACTTTAACTACGGTGAGGACCAGGATAAGTAGGCCACGTCTTACTGTTGTCTGCCTGTGGGCAAGTTTGGGCTCCACTTTTATCAATTTGCTTTCGTAGTTATTTTTCGTTATCCTTTAGCCAATGAGCATTATTGTAAAGTTTGGTCATAAGACCGTACTCTTATAATTAATAAAGTTTATCATTTGTGCTACTGTTACCGCGTGCACTAACTGATTCTAGACTAGTGCAATTTACACAGAGAACCTGGAGTCATCACTTCGGAGCCCGACAAATGAGGAAAACTAGGATGATTAGATGGTTAACTTGCAAGTCTTCATCCCAACTTATTACAAAGACAAAGCAACCAACCCTATCTAACCTTAATAGATACTATCTACTTAGCACAAACAGGAAAACCAGTTAACCCCACACAACATAGGTTTTACTCACACACTACACTTATACACGTATTTCAAAGTACAGAAACCCGAATCTACTAAGTCTTTAGTCTTTGATCTATTTGATCATCTCAACTCCTTATTGATCATCTCAACTTACCAAAATACTTTTTCTTGACCTGGTCTTCATCTTCCCTTAGAAGCAATCGTCATGCTTTCCATGTGTAGATACATCACTAGCTTGCCACGCATCGGTAAATCTCTCACATTTTGGTTTCATCGAACCATGTCTCACTTGGACTCACCAAGACACGTGGTGTAACCTGTTACTTAAATTTTCCTTCAACATATCCTGTCTTCCTTATGCCATGCTTGAGCTCAACTATTTTACCCCCACATATTTGATTGTTCTGGGCCTTGGCTCCTTCATGAACGTAGCCCAAATTCTCGCCGTTGATTATAGTTGACTCCAAGAGCCTCTGCATATCCAAAGGCCAAGAAATCATTTCTGGATAAAAGTTCTTCACAACTTGACCCGCGTTAGCTGAAATATACATCATGCCATACATATGCACATATCTAGGTTAAATTAAATCATCCCATGACTCAAATTTTCCAAATCGTCTATTTCGGGTGAAGTAACACAAGCTGGCCGATCATACCGCTGCCTCTGCAAGTTGTTCAGAAAAATATGCAAATTTACTAATTTCAAATTTTCACTCCTGCAAAATAATAAGGTTCATCACAAAATCTAGACTAGTAACACAAGCTGGCCAAACATACCACTATCTTTGCAAGTTGTTCAGAAAAATATGCAAATTTACTAATTCCAAATTTTCACTCCTCCAAAATGATAATGTTCATCACAAAATCTAGACTTTATCACATGGTTCTTCATGTTTGAGTAACAATGTTAGTAACTTTAGTAAAGAAATCTTGAATTGATTCACCTTGCTTCATTGAAAGGTTCTCAGATTCATTCAAAAGGTTCTGAATTTTAACATTAAATACCTTTTCAGAACCTTGGAACTCCAGCTTCAACACCTCCCATGCTTCGTTTGATTTGGTTGCTGCTGCAATTTAAGGAAAGATGGCATCTTTAACTGCTTGTTGAATCAGCAACAAAGTCTTCGAATCCTTCTTTCGATTCTTTCTTACGGAACTCATTGCGTTGGGCATGTGTCATATTCTCAGTTGCATCTGCATAGCCATGTTCCACAAGATCCCATAAATTTTGAGACAAAAACAGAGTTCTCATCTTGATTTTCCAAAATTCGTAGCAATTACCACGGAAAATAGGGATCAAAGACTGAGGAAGACCACTACTACCAATTGCTGCCATGTTCTCCTGAGGCTTTTCCACAAACACTTGATGGGAAGAAGAAAGGCACACACCAAGTTGCTGCAGTGGTGTGTGCGAGACCCCCTCAAACACGTTCTCCTGCTTCAAGCTACTGCAATCAACTGATGCTCTGATACCAGTTTGTTAGCTTCAATTCATAATCAAAAGATAATAAGGAAACACACAAGTGCAAGAAAAAGTTAGACCCATTTTTTTCCAGGATGCATACATCCTTATAGAGTTACAAAACCGACATTAATACTGACTGACTTAACATAACATTGTTTAATTTCCTACAGCTAACAAAGGCCACACGTCTCAGTTTACTAAAGCTTGAGCTATACATAGCTTGCTATGACAGCCGACATGCATCACTAGAAATTTCGCGCTTAGTTACTTCAGTTTGATGTAATTAACCAATATTTTTATCGGTTTTCTTCATGTTGGTAAACATTTCGATCACTCCTTTTTTATCATTATATATTGTCGTCAGTTATATTGAAGTATTGATGATAAAAATAGTCGGTCATATTACTATTTAGTATAATATTGCTTGAAAATTATATATGTTATTATATATTAGGAAAGTGGTGAATCGGATTATTTTCGTTCTAGTTCTGCTCCTGAAAGCAGCGCACCCAATGAAAAACATAGCAATAGGAAATAACACAATGATTGAATATATCAATAGTTAGTCAAATCTAGCGGGAATCGATCAAAAAACATGTTTGGCTACTTAAAACACGTGAGATTTGAAGGGAGACATCTGTCTTGAGAAGAGGAGAGGTAAGCAAGAATTTCACAGGCCGAGAATTGAATACGCTTGCATCGTCTATGAGCCGATACGTGGTGTTTGTGTGCGCCTGAGTCTTCGCTGGTCTGCGGGTTTGCTCTCTTGGGCCATCGGAAGGTTACGGGCCGTAGGCATGGGATTGAACTTGGAGTGAATCAAGTTTTTTTTTTAATTTCCAGTTTGGAATAATTCACACGCCGGTAGAGTATTCATCTAGGACTATCTCCACATATCTGTCTATAACGGTCTAGATTAAAATAAATAGTTTATATTAATTACAATATAGAAATAACTGAAACTTAGAATAAAAAATAAAATAAAATTGCAATTTGATTTCGCTATGAATTTCAAAGTAAAATCTCTAAATAAATATAATACAGAATAAAAATAAAATAAAAAATTAGCAATTAGATTTGTTTATGAATTTCAACAAAAAATAGCTGACATGGAGTAAAAATGAAATCAAATTAGCAATTTGATTTCGATACGAATTTCAAAGTGAAATATCCGCAATGATAAGTGGTGAGGATCAGTATTATTGAAGAAATCAGTGACCAAAGAGCTTGATGATGAGGAATCCCTTGGTGGAGAGAAGATGAAGCTTTCCATTAAAAACGGGGTGTGAACAATATGAAGCCATCAGGCAGCTAGGAGTGTGCCATCACTGGTGAGTGGCATGGCATCAAAAGATTCTCCATATTGTTAGACAATGACTAAAGCAGGTATACTGGTATCAGTGAAGATAGGAGGTTACCACAGTTAGTGAGAAAGGCATATGCATACAGAAGTAGAGGAGTAAAGAGCTCGGAGTAGAGATAACGTAGCTATAGGGAATAGACTTGGGGCCACCGGAGAGAACATGACAGGTGTTTCTAGTAGGGATCGGTGATGGTTGCATGTATATGCGTTTTTATGTCGCAATGATCAGTATTAAGCAATGATCATATGCTAGAGTATTGTATTGAAAGAGGTAGCAACTGAGAGGAATCAATAAAAAATTAGACTTGTTGGAGATTAAAGCAGAAAGACATAATTGGTCCATAAAATCATCTTATAATTAGAGAAAAATCAAACAACCAACACCGATAAATACCAATATTAAATATGTAAATAATATATAATAAATTTAGTCACGTAAATACGCAGTCTACCTTGCTAGTTTTTAAGAATTTATATGCTGGAACCACTTTCAGAAATTCTTTTAATAATTGATGCAACATCTAATCGAAAAAGGTAGGAGCCTGACTTGTCCCCTTGCTCCCCCTAAAACTAGCTGCGTTTGCGTGGCGACACGCCACGCAAGCTATTTTGTGTAAAAGTTTTTTTTTTGTTGTGTGAAGGTAGTTTTAAGTTTTTTTGTTTTGCGGTGATTGATATAATTGCTATTTTGTGTAAAATATTGAAAACGTAATCAACAAAACACTGATCAACACAAATTACTACAGGAACTACAAAAGCAAACACGCAAGCAAATATGTACAGCACAGAAGTATATAAACAGTAATGTAGCCTAATCGAAATAGCACATTGATAGTATTTAAAACTATGCGTGAATCTAGGCACAGACGATATTTAAGCCCACCAAATTCAAGGAAATATTTCTATCTTATTCTAAGTTATAATAAAAGTATATGTGAACTGTGCGTTCAAGTAGTAAATCAAGTAGCATCTACGAAAACGCAATCAACAGAACAATGATCTACAGAAACTACTACATGTGCTATAGAAACAAGCACGCAAGCAAACATGTACTATATGGAAGTATTTAAACAGTACTATAATAGAAACAAGCACGCAAGCAAACATGTACTATATGGAAGTGTTTAAACAGTACTATAGGAAACCTATTATGTAGGTGAGGAAAAAAAGGCTATACTTAAGAAAACAGTAACAACAACGATAACATAAGAACAACAAAATACAAATGGTAAAGATAAAGGAAAGTACCTTATAAATGGAAAACGGTAGGAGCAAATCAAATTGAGTACTCTTAAGATTAGAATCAAAACAGTTGTGCTTTACAATACAATACACCGAGATATCTCAAAGCAACTCTATATAACAAAAGGAAATAGTATAAACATCAGAGCAGGAATCAGAATTTTTGGAAAGCGCACCAACGAGAGTAATAGAACCAAACAGAACTGTAAAAAAATGCGAAGGCACGGTAGCAGAAAAGCACTATAAATATAGAAATTCTTTATTGTATTAACATGCTAATTGAAACAGTATATAAACAATATCTAAAACCATATGTGAATCTAGAGATAGATAATATTTGAGACTACCTAATTCAAGGGAATATTTTCATTCTATTCTAAATTGGGTAATAAAAATATGTCTAAAATGTGTATATAAGAAACATCTATGAAACGCAATCAATGGAAGCACATAGATAATATCTAAAGCCATATGTGAATCTAAATTCAAGAAAAGAAGCAAGACAAATTACGCTCATGACTAACCATGAATTACTACTTTTCCCCTGGGAGAATTGTACCACACATCTGCAGAACCATCTTGGCAAGCTGCTAGAATAGACAACCAATGCTTTGCTTCCCCTTGTTGGCAGGAATGCTAACATCAACATAACAAGAATGTACAAAAAATACTTTTCACAGGCCAAATCAACTTCTATACCCAGAAATCACATGGGCCCTCTCAAATCGATGTCAAAGACAACATGACCTAGGATATTTTCCACAAGAAAGCAAGCCAATTGATGATATAAAATATATTTGGTGAACAATTATTACCATCTAGGTATTTCCACATGCACAAACTGATCTCCCCCGTATTTTTAAAGTGATATTGTTGCAACACTATTCTCCCAGGAGACTTTCTTAGTCTAGCTTGAGACACTTTGTTTCCTGGATAAGAAGTGATTCGATGTATGACAACACTCCTTATTAATTTGGGGCACTAAGTAGACTTATCCAAACAAATCTTCGACACTACGCTTTGTGAATCCTTCTTTGGTTAGCAAAATAAAAGGAGTAAGAATTAGTCCCACAAGTTACATAAATGATAACAAATCAAAATTTGATTGACAAGGCAAAACCAGGATGAATGGGAGTAGGAAAATCACTTACAGCAAAGCAAGACTGCAGGACAACATGATATCAACATTTTTATTTGTGGTTGGAATGGACGAAATCTAGCCTCTACCTTAGCTTGGGTCTTAGGAAGTGAGAGCAACCTATTTTCTTCAAGACAGAAAACACCTAGCCTCTACCTTAACTCAGGTCTTAGGAAGTGACAGTGACCTGTTTTCTCCAAAACAATCTGAAATCTAGCCCTCGCTAGTTAGGTGGAGTATGTTTTTGTTCTAATGATATATATTAGCTTTCATGATCCATTCTGTCTCTGTGGTTGTAATCTTTCATTCTACAATTATGTTTAAAGTTTTAAACAAGGGAAGATAACCACCAAAATGAGTAAGCCCCCTATTTTCCAAAATCTTTTTTTCAGATAAGTTTATTCATATGGAAGAAAAGGAATAAATACATTCTTATTGTTGGTACTTGGTAATATTTTGAAAATCATTTTGGTGTTAACTCTTAAGTACGATGCTAAGCAAGGGTAGGAGGTCTGAGATATTTATCCAATAGAAAGGAACAGTAAGGATAGTAAACATGAATAACAAATGCTGTTCAATTACTCATCACCTTGGAGGTTATCACTTGATTACAAAGTTAGCAACTTACAATTATATTTGGCAGCTTTAAGCGCTGAGAGGTTTGCTTTTCATTACATATTAAGTGCACAGACATTGAACAGTATTGAACAACATGAGTATAAAATGAAGAGTAACCAAAAGTAAAGGACTAAGTGAAACAGCCAGCATATAAATGAAAAGGTTGAAATAACAAAACATTTACTATTTGAAAAGCAGCACGGAAGGCATGTATATCAAAATTTTGTAGGCCAATGTCCTTAGTGAGACTTCTCCATCTCTCTGCACTCTAAAGAAGGCTTAAAAGAAGGCTTTTAAATAAAGAGTATGTAGCCCAGAATATCATTTCAGCATACTTAATAGAAGACACAACCTAACTGAAAAAAGATATAAGTAGCAAGCACAATGCAGTAAGCAACCACAAATGATGTACCAGCTAATTAAGAACTAAAAAAGCTATGTATGTAAGAAACTAACCGTAATAGCTAGTGAAAATCATATTACATATGATCTATGCACTCTGCATCAGCTGCAAGTCCTCAATTTCTGTCGGCAGTGACGGGATCGCCCCTTTCTTTGTGGTGGCGATTGTTCCACATGCATTGGCAAATTTAATCGCCTCCTCCAGCCTCTTCTAATCGTGCACAATCAGCAGGCATCAAATTAGCTCCTCATCCAACCACCTACTTCAGTGACACAGTAATACCACATAAAGGGTTTGTGGGCCAACTCATTTGCAATGATGATGGATCTTGGACAATCTTTCAGAGCAGAGCACCAACGAATGCATCACCCGCACCTGCCGTATCAACTTGCTGTACCTTGTAGGATGGCACAACTCCATGGAAATCCTACAATCAAATATAACAAACTTCAAGTCTCAACTACAGCATAATCTTCAAGAATCAATGGGCGCTATGCAAGTTCAATACTAAAATGCATACTTAGCAAAGGCAGAACCAAATGAAGTTTTGATTTGAACAGAAAGAGAATGGTCAGCAATAAAATAACCAATTCATCAGGCAATAAAGTGCACAAACTTATAAAGCATAATCTGGCATAGTACTTGCACCCTTGATCTCCAAGGGTCACCAGGAGAAGCTTCATGGTAGGGCGCCACAACTGCATGACAACATCATCCTCAACTGAGTCGATGACAGTCAAGAACTCAAGCTCGACCTCGCTGACCTTGACAATGTCTGCCTGGTCCCAGATGCTCAAGATCTGGGTGCGGGCCTCCTCATGGGATGGGCATAATGCCTCCCTCAGGTTCGGGTCATGGGAGAGCAGCACAACAGCTTGTTTGGCAATCTCCATGGCATGCAGATGTGCTGACCGGCAAGGCTCAGCAATCAAGCTTATTGATCCATAGTGGAAAACTGCAGCCTAAGTACATTGTAACTTATGAGATATTTTCCCAAATGAAATAACAGTGCAACACTGCAATTTTGGTTACAAATCAGGGGTTCAAATCTGAGCTATATCATGGTAATTGCACACATTTTCTAATAAATTATACACATAAAGACACACACTTCAACCAAATTTCTGATAATCACTACAAGACTGAATCATCTAGCTGTGTCTGATCTGCAGCATAATTCTATATGAAAATTGAATTCTATATATAAGGGTAAAAAATGGAACACCCTTTTTTTTACCAAATTCAGTTCAAACAAACTATCTGACATGCATGGTTCTGCCTTGCGTCTGAGTACCACACACCAAACATGGAAGCGTTTTCCCAGAATTGCTGAACTATCTGACATCAGTTGACATGCTCACAATTGCTGTGCACTACAAAGAAAAAACTTCCCATTGGACTCCATTAATAGACGACATGGGCTAAAGACCCCTACTTGGCCGGATCACACCGATGGATCCAAGAACTCACAAGCTTGACTTGTTTCATAATGGCTCTCCTTTGGATTACTTATTTGTCTGCCCCCATTTTTATGCATGTAAGGATGAATCACAGAAGCCACATGATCAGATCCAGGAAAAGAACAAGTAGCCAACCAGAACTCACAATAAGATCTGACCAAAACCAGCGCGCAAGGCGCCTCCTTTGCTCAGGAATCTTTGGATTCCTCAGGAAGATTCAACACCAAAGCACCCGAATCACGGAAAAGAACACTTTTAGGTGTAGAAAACAGGAGCAATAAAATTTCAGCCACCGCAACCTAAAGCGCACCAAATCAGTTTAGGTGTAGAGAACAAGACCAAGAAATTTCAGCCGCCGCAACCTAAAGCGCACCAAATTAGTACAAGAAACCTAGTGCTCGCGTTCAGAGCCAAGAATCGATCAAGAAACGGGCCAGAGATTCTGAAACAATGGTAGAAGAAGGGAAAACCCACCGGAGCAGGACGCATTCGCGTGCTCGGCCTCGTGCCGCGACGGGGGCGGTAGCGGCTGCAGGGCGTCGTAGCGGTCGGAGGAGGAGCACTTCTTGCCGGAGCCGAGGAGCGTGCGGGGCCGCTGCGATCGCCGGCCGGTGGGCGGCGCGCGCGCGGCGCTCGACCTGCCGGTGGGACCTCAACCTCTGCAAAAGAACCAAACATAGAACCATGAAGCTGCCCGCAGCGCGGCTTGCTAACCAGGAAGAGAGCCGCGGCTCGCTAACTATGGAGGAAAGAAGCCGCGACTTGCTATCGAGCGTATACACGCGGCAGGCGGAGCGCACGCGAGAGCGAGCGCACGTGTCGGGCGAACGGGGAGCAAGGGCGACGTGGACACGGGCGCTGCTCGCGAAACCCCCCGGGTTTACTATACGTATGATGTTTAACCAGCTATAACATACTTCGTAAATCAAAGTGGGAGGATTCCCGTTTGCTCGCGATGCCACGTGTAGCTCTTGCGCTCTTCGGTTGCCGCGTGTCTGGCACTCTTCCGTGGTCGCGTGTGTGGGAGCGGGCCGGCCTGGCGCTGGTTAGCAAGCCGCGGTTTTGCTATGTTGTGTGGTTCATTCGTGAGCAGCGGTGTTGCGGAAAGCTTCGAGAGGAAGGGTAGTGAAGGGTAGCGCTCTGTTGTTCGCTTTGTGGACGCCGGTTTTGACACACCCCTATCTCTGACAGTTGTGGCCCACTTGTTTGCTTTCTTTGGTGGTGTGCGTTTTCGTGGTGAGCTCCGTCCTGTGCCCCTTTGGTCTGCTAGTGCGTACGGTCTTCGGACTTTGCCAGAGATTCTTTGGTTTTGCCTTCTAGTTTGAGCATTGTGTCCGCTTGCTCTTTCTTCTCGGTTGTTCTTCGCCTTTTGGTTCGCGTATTGCATCCGCTTGCTCCTTCTTCTCGGTTGTTTGTCCGCCAGTGATTTACACGCTTCTTGCTTTCTTTGCTTGCTGTGTGGTGTGCGTTCCTCCTGCGGCGCTTCTGGTTTCTTCGTGCCTCCGGTTCTTCTGTCTCCGTTTTTGTTCAAGGTATTTCTTTCCTCGCCTTGTTCTTCCGGCTTGCCCAGTGGTAACCGACGGGGCTTAGAATGTGAACCTTTTTCCCCGAACTCTTTATGCTTTCCTTGGCTGTTTGCTTTCTTTGGTGGTGTGCGTTTTCGTGGTGAGTTTCGTCCCGTTCCCCTTCGGTCTGCTGGTGCGTATGGTCTTTAAACTTTGCCAAAGATTCTTTGGTTTTGTCTTCTGGTTCGCGCATTGTGTCCGCTTGCTCTTTCTTCTCGGTTGTTCTTCGCCTTCTGGTTCGCGTATTGCGTCTGCTTGCTCCTTCTCCTCGGTTGTTCGTCCACCGGTGATTTACACGCTTCTTGCTTTCTTTGCTTGTTGTGTGGTGCGCGTTCCTCCTGCGGCGCTTCTGGTTTCGTCGTGCCTCCGGTTCTTCTGTCTCTATTTTTGTTCAAGGTATTTCTTTCTTCGCCTTGTTCTTCCGGCTTGCCCAATGGTAACCGACAAGGCTTATAATGTGAACCTTTTTCCCAAACTCTTTATGTTTTCCTTGGGCCCTTTACTTTTTCCCCGTATGTGCGCAAGCTCTTCGTTTTTTTTGTAGTTTTGGATATTTGTGGTTTGCAGAAACTTTAGCTTTTTTACGTTGCTGCATAGTTTCCTTGTTTGAACTGGGATATTTTCGCTTAGGGTTTGTACGGTGTTATCCACCCTAAAATATAGCGTGGATTTCGTCTTGGAATCTTCTCAGAGATTTAGGTTTCTGCCCTAAGATTTTTCCGCTAATATTTATGCTTTTTTTGGGCGTACAAGAGATGTGATGCGTGTTTGTTTTGCGTTTGCAAAATAGTACCCAGCCCGTATTAGAGTGTGGTTTCTTTTTTGATCTACACAGCTGCTCGTTTTCCAGTCGAAAGCCTTTTTCTGAAACAAGTGCCTGTAATAAATATTATTTATGTTCAGATTCACACGCACCCTCGGATATCACGTACCTGCCGTTTGAGTTAAGATACGGATTCAGTAAAGGATTTCTATGGTTGCGAGCATTACTTTATCACTGTACATGCCGATTCTTTTACGGTCCTGTTATTCTTGTCGATATGGTTTGCAGAAATTCCTATTCGTGCTCTAATATTTGCGTTGTTTTTTGGGTGCTATACAGGACTGTTTTCAGATAGCTTGCTGCGTTGTGCTGTAAAGTAGTGCTGTTTTGGTTCTAGGCTTAGAGTCCTCACCGTATTTTACTCTTGCTGTTTCCTATTTGTAAGGTACTTCTCTTAACCTTTGCAATGTTTATTTTATTATTATTACCATGCCATTGTTGTTATCTCTTTCTTAGATTTATTTCCTTTACGCTTACGTACACAGTGGGTTTGCTATACTGCTATTTATACGCTTTTACGGATTATGATTACCGTGCCATTGTTGGTATCTCTTTCTCGGATTTATTTCCTTTACGCTTACGTACACAGTGGGTTTGCTATACTGCTATTTATACACTTTTACGGTTTGCATGTTTGCTTGCATATTTGTTTCTACACTGTCTATAGTAGTTCTTTCTGATCAGTGCTTTCTTCGTTACGTTTCGTCAACGCTTCTTTCGTGTACAGCCCAGTTTAGTTATGGTTTTGTTAGCCAACCTAGAATAGAACGTATAGATTTTCTTAAATTAGATGACTTTACATATTATTGGTGTCCAGATTCACACATAGCTTTAGCTATTGTCTATGTGCTGTTTAGACTGCAGTATGACATCAACGAAAGATCTCTACGTTTGCGCTTTTATTTGTTATCGTATTTACAGATCCTTCTACAGTTTTGTTCTTTTCAGCCATTTAGGTTTCTCTCTTTCAGCATTAAGCTTCTGGCTGCATTGTTCCTCTCTTGCTTCTTGCTATTTGATTTTATGGATTCGTCGTCCTCTGCTAAAGCCCATCGTGAAGAAATTTTACATGGAAAACAACCGGTTCACTCAACGGCTTTATTGCTGTCTTCTATACATGCTTTGCCTAATGCCTTTCCACCGGTGTTTTCACCGAAGACGCCCCAGCCATGTATGGTCATTGTTAATGCTATATACTTTGTATACGCCAAATTCTTTGCGTTTTCCAGTCTTTTTAAATGCTTTCGGTTCCTCACTGTTTTTTATTTTGGTTTACATTGTTGTCCTATAGTGTTTCCCACAGACGTTAGCACGCTTTCTCCATAGAACCATCAACATGGTTACTCACGCTCTTTATAGCTATTTCTTTCCTCTTTTCTATTACTTCTGGTTGATATTCCTGGTTTTTACCATTTCGTTTTCCTACCTACCTACATGATAGGAGACTGTTCTTCTCCATTGGTTAGTTCTGCTGAGGCAGCCAGCAATAGAAAAAAAGGAGACTATCCAATTTGCTTCGCGGTCTTGGTAGAATAGGTGCCTTTCTTTTGTTGCCTCTTTCCAAATTATTCTTGTGTTCTTTACTTTCCCCAAGTCTCCAGTCATAGAGATTTCAGCACGCCTTGTTCCATAGTTGCTATTGCTTTCCAAATTATTCTTGTATTGTTTACTTTCCCCTTGCCTACAGTCATAGAGATTTCAACACACCTTCTTCCATAGTTCCTATTGCATTTCCTACACATTTCAGGTGGCACATGATCTTTTGATCCAGTTTCGCTTAGAGATCCAAGTGTTGTTCCTCCTTTTAAGGAACATATTTCTTACCTAAAAGGTTCGACAATATGCCTTAGCTTATACCGTTTTCCGTTTGCCTTTTTTCCCTTGCTGTTTCTTCGTGTGTTTTGCATCGATGTTCCGTCTATTTGTTCTTCTTTCTTCAACACACTTTTTCCTACATTGTTTCAGCCATATATGTCGATCGATCGTATTATGGTGGTTCAGATTATGAATGTAATAAATGTGGTGCTATTTTTTGGTTCCAAGAAAGATCTTAGCATAGAAGTTCCTCTAGATATCGACGAATTGTTTATAATAAATGTTGCCAGGTGGAAAGGTCTCCTTCCACCACATAAAGAATTCTCGTACCCACTTCGAGACCTTATTGGTTTTAATAAAGAATTTCAACTAAGATATAGTTTTCTATGCATTTTGTACATAAAGAATTTATAAACAATTTTGATTTTTGAATACAATTTGTATTTTGAATCTTGGGTGCCTATGTTTTACATGTATTTTGTACATAAAATTTCAACTATCATTCTTTTACCTTTGCTTTTCTTTTGATATTTTCTATGTCTTGCACATCTGCATTTTTAAATTCTATTACCAATTCAACTTTTGTGGATTTTTGGGCAAAGATTTGGATCATCTTTTCAGATCCGTATATTCATTTAAAATTTTCTTTTAAAAATATATTCCCTTCGTTTTGGTGCTCCCTCTTCATATTGTGCTTTAACATTATATGTATGTATATATATGTTAATTTTCTTTTTATTCACTGGAACCTCAATCAAAATCATAGAGAATCCAAAAAATTGAAATGTCAGGAAATACCAAAAATTCCAAACGCTGTAATTTACACAATATTTATAGTTTCAAAATTTAGAATGTTACATCAGCCCTCCCCTGGCTCCTCCCATCACGCAGTTATGATCACCAAGACACCCACCAGCCCGTGCTCATCTCCTTCCTCTTTCTCTTCCTCCCATCCATTGGCGCCATTTTTCCCTCTCACCGTTGGCCGCCTAGAGCCGCCGCCAACCTGCCGCATCATCACCCGGGCCAAGACACCATTGCCCATGAGATTGCTGACCACTTCACATTTTGTTTTGCCCACCAACTTCCCTCCCCAAGCTCCCCCTCACTAGCGACCACCACCACCCAGCCATGGCGCCGCCGCTCCCCTGGGCGAAACATTCACAATACATGTTCTAGTGCTAAATCCGCACCAACCCAATCTTGTCATTCGCCCAAATCAAAAATAATTTTCACAATTTTATTTTATTTTATAAACCAAAGGTAACACCTATTGCCAAACACTTGGTAAAAACAATCGTTTAGAAATTTGGTAACAATATTCCCACCCATGAGGTTTTAGTGACCGATTAGCTTGTCTAAGCAATTACTACCATTCTAGAATTAACAAATAGCATAATAATTTCTGAAGGATCGGAAATGGCAACAGAGGGGGGTGAATGGTGCCTTTAAAAATTACCCCAAGTATTCACTCTAATTTCTTCTCCGATAGCTATAAAAGCTATGAAGCAATACAATGAGAACTCACGAACAATCTGATCATAAGACGAAGTGGAAGATCGACAAAAATTCACGAAGTAGACATAAACTTAAAAGATCATAACATACCTTGCTGCCCAAGCTCTTAAAAAAAGGTTCACTGAAAACTGAAAAAACAATCAGATAACCGTGCAAAATAGTGAAGCAGAGGAAAACGAAAACGGAACATGGACTACTGTCCAAATCAGCAAAGCAAACTGAACATGGACTGCTGTCCAAAACAGCAAAGCAAACTGATCATGGACTTCTGTCCAAAACAGCAAAGAACTGTCCAAAACAGTAGAGAAAACTGATCATGGACTGCTGTCCAAAACAGCAAAGAACTGTCCAAAACAGCAGAGAAAACTGACCATGGACTGCTGTCCAAAACAGCAAGGAAACTGATCATGGACTGCTGTCCAAAACAGCAAACACAGAGAAGAAAAGTAACCTGAAAAGGAAAGAAAAGAAATGAAAGGAAGCAAAAAAAAGCAAAAGCAACGGACTGGCTGGAATCAGGGAAAAACAGATCAAGAGCAGTTTGGCTGAAAAGGAACACAGTCAAAAGTGAAACTTGAAATCTGAACCAAAAAAAAAAAAAGCTGCCGAACAGGAAATGATTGAATCCTTATGGTTCTTCTCAGGACAGAGGATCGAGAAATCAAACTAAATAGCCAACCATCCTCATGAAGTGGATGAGCAAATTGAAGGTGCAGATCGGCAATAAACTGAGCAGAAAACACAGACAAGTGAAACTGAAATCTGATCCAAAGAGAAGAACCAATCTGGCCGAAAGTAGCAGAAGATGGAGGTACTGCAGCCCAACCAGAAAGATTAAAGATAGCAGCTCTTTTCAAGTTGAAGGAGCAGGAAACAAACTAGCAGAAAGACCTCAGGAACCAAGAAAAACAGACGAGCAGGAAACTGAAAACTGAACTGAAAATGAGACTGGATCTTTGCTCTTGGGAATGAATTAGCCAAGGGGCTTTGAGATAATACCCAGTTCAAAGCAAATAATTTTCTGCAAAAAGATCAACGATTCAACTCTAAAACATAGGAATAGATAGCAGCAGATAAAACATTGGAAGAATTTAAAAACAAATCATCTCAGAACACAAGAATCTTTATATTGAGATAGAGAGATGAATGATTAGATAATGAAATTATTTACATCAATCTCTCCCATCTCTTACACAAGAACAAAAGCTCATATACACATGGAGAGAAAAAGAAAACCCTTACTCTCATACACCACATTTCACTAGAGAGCACCATCTATTTATAGCCTTCACTAATGGGTTTACAACATACTTTACCTATTAGCTCTCAACTACTTTTAGCACTTTACCCATTATCTCCTAACCAAATCCACTTCCTTTTGTGTAGCCCTACGAATTTACTAAAACGTCACTCCTACACCTTCCGGGAAACTTCCTCATTTCTTGCCGTCCAAGCTTTGCGCAACCACCTCGAAACCTCGCCGTCTTTGGCATCTCCCGACCGTCTTAACCTCAGCACCGCCTGTGCCTAGTCCGGTCATCCATGTATCGCCACGACTTAGCTCCAAAGTCCTGCAGCCAACACAAATAAGGAAACATCACATAGCACTGCTCGAAACAGTATAACCAAAAAATAAACATTAGTTAATTTAAGCACAAAACACTCGAGACAAACTCAAACTTTTCAGAGCACGGTGTCAATTACTTATCACACACACGGTGTTACCTCCACATGGTCTCTCAATTTCAATACTGAGATAAGGAAAATCTAAGGTGACAAAGGTACATGTTAATCAACGTCAAAGGAGGGTACAACAACTATTGGATTAACTAATAACCTTACGACAGAAGTTATCATTTTATGTAACATAGCAATGCATTTAAATTTAAAATATTATAATGATATTTTTTCTATAGAAAACATTTTTTAAAAGAAAGGATTTTTTTAAAGATAATAAAATTTTGGGATGTTACATGAGTTTTCCATTCTTGCTAGTTGCTACTACTCTATGCCTTGTGTGTTCGCTCGATTGTAGGAAACGAATTTGTGTTGCATTGATGATATAATGGTATCAGGTGTGATCAAATATTGAGAATATTTTTTTTGAATCATCTCCTGTATTGTTCCTTGGATAGACAACTAGACAAAAGTTTTGTGGCCTAATTTGATGAGTGCAGATTGCTCCTAGCTACTGTCGCATACAAAAAGGTGACGTTGAGAATCTTTTGTTTGCATGGCCGTATGTGGGATGACTAGATGAGTGCTAACACGTTTGTTTAGTTTGGAATTAGAGACTGGGAGGTGATTAAGAAAAGATACAAAAATACAGTAGATTTTTTTTAAAAAAAACTTCTGTGAGGGATTGCAATTATTCACCCCCCCTCTGATTGCCATCGACAATCCTACAAGAATAGATTTCAAGAGTTTATCAGTTTAAGTGGAAAAGGTATCCCACCCTATGGTTATTCTAAGCATGACTAAGTAATTCTATAAAATTTTTAGTCAATACTATCGTACTATCTATGTTTTCATCTAAGGTGATAAGGCATGAGAAGTTCAGGGTCAAATTTGGCCATACACAAAGGAATTAGGTATATGTAATACCCCAAGACCCACATTACCCTAGGATGCCCCTAAACCACTCCACAACTAGCCAAGCTACAAGATACAATAAACTGGCAACCTCTTCTAAAACATAATAAGCCAAGCAGAAGTATAATGAAACCATAATGTAATGGGAAAATATTAATAAAAGAATCACCACTACCAATTTTAACCAATTAAAACAAACCACTGTCTAGCATTATTAATTTGAAACAAACATCAATGAGGAAAATAAATTCATGACTAAGATTCCACGATTATTACAACATTAATCATAAGATGGTGTGCAATTGTGTTGTGCCACTCTACCCTTCCCATGCATGCTCAAAGATCACTTGGAAGGGGGGAAAAGCAAGAGTGAGATAAAAATCTCAGCAAACAAACTGTTTAACAAGCTAATTAAACTACAACAATTTAAGCTTCAATATTTATTTTTTACATTGACCACAATTAAAGTTTTAACCACCATTACTACCAACAATCACAAAACATTAGCAATTAGGTCTCGATTGCCTACTTCATAACCGCAACCACCACTACTACCAACATCAATAAAGCATTAATATATTTTCCTCACTAACCTTTTTCTTTCCCGCAACCACAACCGCTAACAACAGTTACCACAAGAGAAAAAATACCTCATGCCACAACCATATCCTCTACCATACCACAAGGGGGTGAACCCTCATTCCACGATCACAGCCACATTCCTCATACCACAAGGGACTCTCATGAGCCAATTCCACATAAAGTTAAGAAGTTGCATTTGTTTACAAATCATTCTTCTACAACACATTGCATAAGTATGCAAATGATACATCCACAATGAAAATGCATATGAATGCATATAATCCACTGCACTCTTACCCAACAAGGTAAGAGTGTGCATCGTACTACGGCAATGTACGATGCTGTACCAGTACGGTCGCGGCTATAAGCGGCGATATCCACAATGCAAATGTCATGACATGTTATGAATGATATGATAATCATAATCTATAAGAATTTAACCTCAAAGAACAACATCATATTCATCATGAATTTAACCACAAAGGACAACAACATATTCAACATGAATACTACCTCATCATCCACATATGATTCAATAAGGACATTACTACATAATCCACATTCGGTTCACCAAGATCAAAATCAATCTATCCAAAAGTAATACTACTACATAGGCCACAATTTATTCGTTAATAATACCGCCAACTAGCCCACAATATGATCATTAAGAGTACTATCACCTAGATCTCAATATCCTCGTAAGGAATACTACCCACAACCACTTTTGTTTTATTAAGAACTATACCACATAACCACAAATATTTTATCAAGGCATACCAAATAGATTGCTAAATTGCTACCATATAGACCACATTAAGGAAGCATGTAACCACAGCATAACATCTCATACGGAATATTACCCCACAACCCTATTTGTCTCATTAAGAACTATACCACATCACCACAATTAATCCATCAAGGCATAACCATTTGAATGCTAAATTGCTACCATATAGACCACATTAAGGAAGCATGTAACAATGGCATAACATCTCAAATTAAGAGAATTAACTAGTGTGAATGTACAATGATTAACGAGTTAAACAATAGCACATCCGCTATGTTTACTTGCATTTACCATTGAAGCGAAACGATTACGCGTGATCAGGAGCATAAGTCTACAGCAAGGTAATCGTGACTAAGGAGCAAATGCGGTGATCCTCAATGACGGTTCTTCAATTAACTGCGCGGGGAGGTGGAGGGTGGTCGGTGGCTCACTGGAATGGGGTGGGATCGTGGAGATTTTTACCGAAACGCATACGGGGGAGGCGGAGTGGGAGGGGGAGAAGAAGGGAAAGCGCAGGGGAGCAAGAGCGAGCTCGCGGATTCTTATAGCCAGCGAAGCAAGGGGAGGCTGTGCAATGCTGACAAGGGCGGCATGGCTGGGTAGTATCGCCGGAATGGGCAAAGGGTGTGGGCGCGGCATGGGGGAAAGCAGAGCATGGGTGACGGCAGGGGGCACAGGGCATGGGAGGTGCGGAGCAAGTGATGGAGGGCGACACGTCGAGGGCAAGGCATGGTGTGGCCGGCGTGGTAGGCGGGCCGGATGGGGGGAAAGGACAGCAGGAATGGGGGAGGAGGAGTAAACCGGGTGCACTCGAGCGAAACCAGGGCGGGCGAAGCACTCGGGAGAAGTAGAAAGGACCTAGCGAGGGGAAAAGAGAGAGGTGGGGCGCGGGTGGACCCGCTAGGCAGTGAGGGAAAAAGGAGGTGGCTGTTGTGCTGTGTCCAATGGGCAGTGAGAGGAAAGGGATAGAGGGTGAGAAAAATAGGGGCGGGCCGATGTGGAAGTGAAAGAGAGGAAGGAGAGAAATAGAAGGGAATTGCCAACAAGACTGAAAACAAAATTTTATGTTAACTCTTCAAGCCACATCCTGATTCCATTGTTTGAATGCAAATTTCTTTTGAACATCGTTTTGCTTTGCATTTTATTTGACTTACCCTCAGATTTTTGGTTTCCAATTTTTGGATTTGATTTTTCCCATAAATTTTGAATTTCCCCTTTTGTTTTACTCTCTTACATTCGATTTTTGTTTTTCACACATTGTATTTTTAATTACGTTGCATCTGTTATATTTTATTTTTATTATTTTCGTCTGAGAGTTATGCTCCAATTATTAATTTGCATAACACAATTTTTGGAAGACTTAATTAAAATTGCGAATGAAATTGGAATGCCTATAAGATGCAATTAAAATTTTAAATCCCTTGAGATTTTGAAGGTCCAAAATCCCGGGATATTACAATGTACCCCCCTTAAATGAATCTCGACCCCGAGATTTCAGTAGAGCAGGAAGAGTAGAGGTGGGGTTAATCTGGCTAGCAATAGGTTAAAAATTTTGCTCGACAGGTTGTCTGGTCCTTGGGGCCGTCGACGGAGATGGAAACTTCATTTTAGACTACTTGTCTTTCCAGATGCCGGTGGCTTCGTAATGTTGGTCAAAGATTACTTTTTTATGTTGCAGAAGTGGCTCATCGTCGAAGTGCTTGTCATTTTCTGTTGATCCTGGCTACCCCCCCTTAAATGACGGGTGGCCAATACTAGTTGTTCTTGTTAGCTTCAACCATGACGAGTCGATGGCGGCTCGGAGGCTCATCCATTGTATCTCGACAGCTTTGGTCAGCAATAGCTTCATGGAACAGTCCTTAGGGCAGTGGTCTTGTCCTTCACAGAGAAAACAGGTGACCTTGCTCATTGGACAGTGCCCAGGTTGGTGATCTTCATCATAGTTAGGACAATTGATGAGACACTAGTCGTCTTGAGGCAGTCTCCTGGCTTATGGTGTATCTTGCAGTAAAGACAATAGGGGACTAGGCAAATGTAGCAGTAGTTCCCTTTTTGCCCGTAGGTGAAGCATGATCCCTTTTTATCTTGTCGTAGTGGAGGGCATGTTTGGGCATCATGTCCTGTCTTGCCACACTCAGCACACGTAGCTGTTGGTGGGGCTTCCGGGTCTAGTGGTGGAACCGTGGTGGTTGTAGCTCGTTCTTTGCTAGGGCTCTCTTGTTCCTTCTTGCCGAGGCTAAGGTTGGTGGCGATGGTTCCCGTTACTGGTTTGCTTATTGTCTTTCGAGAACATCTACTTGCGTAGTATCCTTTGAAGCCACAGTGGGAACACTTGACATTCGGACTAGTAAGGACAATGCCTTTTTCTTGTTTGTCCAACTTTCGTTGGGGGCTTCCTTTTAACCTTTTTTGTGAAGTAGGGTTACATGGTAGCTTGTACCGAAGGTTAGGGTTATATTGGGCATCAATTATTATTCTCCTTTTCTTACTTTTGTTGGTAGTGGTCATCTTGTTTTCATCTATCAAGTTTGATCGGTAAGGATTTGATTTAATGGGTCCTTTGAGTAGATACGGAGTAGGTAAACCAATGGTCTAAATTTGGAGCCTTGGTGCGGGTTGAAGCTTTTAGCCGTTGTCTTCTTGGCGATGTCGTTTTCTCTAATTATTGGAGGATCAAGAGATCTTCACTTGTTATTGATCGCCTTGGTTCAGATAGCCATCACTTTGCTTTTGTAGACCTGATAGGGTTTGGAGCAAAAGGGGTGAGAGGGAATAGCATGAGATAAGGGAAAGATGCGTGGGGATAAGTTTCTATACCCAAAAAGCACTCCCAGAAAGCGGGGGGTGGCACTCAAATCACACAAACTTTTGAAGGCAAGCTTTTCCCATGACTGCGAAATGCAAAGCCCAAGAGTAAGAAGGTAGTGCACAGGGGCCAAATAAAACTTTTGCAAAAGTACATCGTCTAGGCAAGAGGTTACATATAAAAGGGCACAAGGTTCTACGTATATTGTCTATTTAGAATGAGACCATTTTCCTTCGTTAATATCTTCAATGTTCCTATCCTTAGAGTTTAGAGTAGGGTTAAGAGAAGAGATAATTAATTTCTTCTTGAAATCATAGAAGGAAGAGAAAAGTATTTAGAGGGAATTTGACTGGTGTCAATACTCACTCTTGCAGTACCATTTTCTTTGCAAATGAAACTTGGTGGTGAAAATGGATTTTTTTTCCCGTAGTTGTTTTGGAATACTGATATTTGAAATACTTGCTCTTGAAAAGGAATTTTTGTCAAGACATTGTAACCTTTTGCGATATTCGGATAGTAATGGATAGACTAGGTCACTTCCACATTGCTTATATTCACAGGTTTAGAATCCAGTGGCCTTGATAATTTAGACTTCCGCTTCTTGCTATTAGAACTATGCTACTTTCCCCCATCATTTGGCCATGGTATTATTGCTATCTAAAACTCCAAATAGCGAGTGTCGTCTTTTATCTAATCCACTGATTGTATACCTGGATTCACTCGATTATTAAAATCCCCCATAAATATTGATAATCATTTTGAATTTATAAATCCAATTTCATATCTGTCATTTCTCAGTTTAATCCGCTCTACATTCTATGGTCATATACTCCACTTGAGTTATCTAGGGTTTCTGTAATCGAATGAGAGTTACCTAATTTCATACTAGAATCTCAATTCCCACCGTAAGTATTGTGAACGAAACTCTAGATCCATTATTTGTCAATTATTTAATTGCACATCCAAGGGAAAAAATCCAATATCTTTATTCTTTCAAGTCCACCAATATCAATGTTTTTTTTCTAATAATTCAATCTTTTATCGTGGACCCCCAATTATAATTTGCTTACCTAGTAATCAATCTTGCTCTTCATTGTCTATTTCAGCTAACTCATTATTACAAATATCCACCCTGGAGAATGTTATTAATCAAATATATACTTCGAGGGTTATTATCATTTCTTTCACATTATCAGAAATTGTAATAATTCCTTCCAATAATCGATTATATTCTTATTATCAGATCATGGGAAACACCCACCAGGGATTATATTATTTATTGGGGCTATAACCAATAAATTTACCACACTTTCTATTTCTTCAAAATTCAATCAATCTACTTATGTGGTTAATCCAATCATTTAAATTCTTTTGATTTCTCACTAGCTCCATTAATCCATCCAGAGTTTTACACTTTTATTTTTCTCTAATGATTGAGAGAAATCCACCAAATTTTGTCATTTTACTCATGTACTTTGAGGGACCAAAGAGAATTTTGAGAATAATCCTTGTAAGAAGTTAAGCTTTTGAAAATTTCCTTGGATGAACATGTTCGCTGAAATAGGTTTGAGATAATTTTTTGTTAGTCCACTGGAAGAAATTTTATGTTTAAGCCTTGGGTTTTAGGTCCAAGGTAGGGTTTTCAAAAAGGGTTTACAAAAGGAGTCATGTACTTCCGTCATTTCGAATTTAAGGTGAGAAGCTTTAGAAATTAAAAATGGACAGGGCAACATATAGATAAGAGGGAATCTTCTAAGAGAGATGAGAATAAGAAATAGTACCTACATTTTGTAACTAGATTTTGAAGAAATAGCTCTAGTTGTAAAACTAACGGCCATGCTAACTAGGGTCACGACCTGCAGTCGATATGCTCTGATACCAGCTCAGCACTGTAGGACCCGGATTTTCAATCCAGAATCCTCTGTGATTCCACCGCACTATTCTCTGGATCAGTAGATAGTGCTCACAGATATATTACTGAATATCAAAGTACATATCAAGCGGAAGCGTAATTATAATAGAATATTTACACATGGGCCGATCAGGCAGAAAACAGCGAAAGCAGTAGTGGAAACGAAGCACATAGGTGGGACCCACAGAACATGCCCACAGGCAGCCAACTAGGGGTTTGCGACCTAGTTCTTGGCCTTCTCGTCTTCTTCATTGTCATGACTTGGCATATTGCTGAAGTGCAGCAATTTGACTCTTGATTCTGGATTTTTGTGAGCGAGAGTGAGCACACTAACCACCGTGCTCAGCGAGTCAATACACAGAATGCAATTATATAACATGCATGCCTTATCAAAGGAGAGGCACGGGTTATTTTATTTTCCAGAAATCGCTTTTTAAATATAATACATAAGAAATCTTCTATGACCTAGCCATTTGGACTAAACCATAATGCTTTTAAGGAAAAACTTGTGATGATAGAATAAGTACAGATCTCATCCACCGTTACATGACACTTACACCATATAGCCAGTTTTCAGTGTTATAGCTGCTTAACTTACCACTGGGACGACACCCAGCACAACACAAACAAGGACAGTCCATCGTCCTTCATTTTTCCATTCCAGTCTTAACCATAAAAATTTGTTTTTGAAATAGAACTATATCAGAGTTAAGTTCCCATGTCCGCCCTTGACCGTGGGCACGGCTATTCAAATAGTTTTGACTCTGCAGAGTTTGTACATTTTCACCACAAGAGATAATCCGCTCGTTGCCCCGCATGATTTCTTAGTCATGCAGTTAAGTAGATCGTCACAGTAACCTTTCAACATTACATGGCCTCGGGGTCTCATCTCACTTGCGGTGAGACCCATATGTTGCGCGGGATGTTAATCACTCTTTTACTAGCGTCTCGAGCTCCACTTACCATACGCTAGTAAAATAAGAGAAACAATTCACCCTCCACTTGGTGTCCCTTTAGCCACCCCAGGCCCTGGCCTTCTTTCCCCCAATCTGTGAGATGAGTCCGAGGTTCGGCAAGGTTTACTTAGCTAAGTTGCACTTTACAGACTTGTGGTTGTACCATTTTACAATAGGAGGTCATGACCCAATTCGGTCCTTAAGTTATCTGGGTAGATCTATCACCAATCACACACACCATACCCTCGAACCATTCGCCCAGATGTATAAGAAATTTTGTAGATTTTTGGGGGCATTAAAGAAATTAGCTTTTTAAACATACCCAACTACTGTCCACCATAACTTTTCCCAAAACTTGCTCTTTTGCATGTGCATATGAGATTGGGGTATTCTCGACACCCCCGGAACCTAAGCATTGCTAGGCCGTAAAATATAAGCGTAACTAATTTTTGAAATAATTATATTTATAAATTTGTCCTAGGGGTAACAAGGTTCACAATATGTGCCAGAACAATATATTAGTAGCACTTAATAAAAGGGCAGCTAGCTAAAGCATGAAATCAAATTACAATCGCACATAAAATAACAGCATGCATTCGGTAATTTGAATCTAAATAATTTGCAAAATGGGTATTCAAAATGATCAAACTATTGACTCGCCTAGCGCGGTTTACCACGGTCTTGAGCTCACTCAAGGCTTTCTTGTTTGTTGACCTCGAGCTTCTAATCTTCTCCGTCTTCTGGATCTTGGTCTCGCTGGATTCACTGATTCTCCAGAATTCCAATCTCTAATTACGCGCTAAGCAATGGAATCCAATAAACTCAAATAACTCAAAAGATCCAAGAAAAGTCAAATAAACTCAACTTAAATCTTTGTTATAAGTTAAAGGTGACTTTTGGGTTGGATTGATTGGATGCGGGAATTTGACGGGGTCAACGGAGTTGGAGCGGAGCGAGGAATGGCAAAGGATAGAGGAGGTGTTACGGTGGAAAGAGTATTCACCGGGACAATCCACTTCGGGTTCAAAGATGGTTAGGCATAGCCGACGATGGATTACCATGGTTCGACTTATTTTATTTAATAACATTTTTTATAATTTTTATATTTATTAAGGAAGTTCCCTGAGTTAGGGTATACCTATGGATAGATGTATGAATTTGGCTGAATAGTATTTTGTGGAGCGCTAACCTTTACGAATTAGGGCACTGAATCTATACATGAGGTGTATCTATAGAACTTTATTGAATTTATTTTAGAGTTCGTGTTTGTGACATGTCATGCTATGATATTTTGTGTAGTTCTTAACTTCCCAGTATTAACGTAGTTAGATGAGTGATTGGCTTGCTAATTCCTTAAAGTGGGGATCATTTAGTTATACAGGTGGTACTATTTACTAACGTTCATTATGAATAGTCAATTTCTGGGATTAAAATGCGTTATACACACAATGTACGTGATTTTTGATTTATCGAATTAGTTCATTCTTTTTAATAACTAGAGATGTATTATTTTATGTGGTCCAAGTTTTAACTTGATCATTAAAACACAATTGGCAAAAATTATTTTATTTATCGATGCTCAGGGGATTGCAAATAGATACATCGTATGATTCTTTTTTTATTAAAGACCTCCTGCTAATTATTTGCTATCGACAAATGACGTACTCTTGGTTACGACCCTGTAACATTATAATTGTTTACCTACAGCTACCTAATGCCTTCATTTAGCCTTTTTATGTTACAAAATAAATTTCAATAACATATCTTACTATTCTAAGTCACTTACCAAGCATTATGGGCATGCCACTCTTTCGGGTTAGCTCTTCTAACATTATTATTTTATTAGTACCTTATTCGATTTTCACAAATTCAATCCTATTATCACATGTATATATATATATTCATAACTAGACTATATGTCATTGTACTTTTATTTGGGTTTATGGTAATTATTTATGTTAGCTACTATTTTAAAAAAAGGCTTTCATGATATTTATATTTTAATTACATGTGATTTACACAATATATGAATAAGGCCTACCTTTTTAAGTTTGGATCTTTAAGTAATTATATGGAAAATGATTTCTGTTTGTGAATTTATCTTACCTTAATATTCAAGTTGATTTGTCAATACTCGAAAGAGATTTTTTTTATAAAGTCTTATGTCTAGAAAATAATAGTTATGATTTTAAATTTATCTACTATCTCGGCTATTATGAAAAGAGATGCGGCTCATTTCTTATAAAGTAATCAATTTGTTAATCATGATTAGCATGTAAGCTTTTTTTTTCAATATCGAACTTCTAAGCTTTGATTTTGCAAAAATTTGCAATACAACTATTTTAGTCCAACTGGCATGCTAGTGAGTTGTTCCTATTGAATTATTGATAGTGAATTCAAATTCTAGTTATATGTGAACTACATAAATATCATGCTATTCTCATATTAGTCAACTTGGTAGTTCCTTTATTCATATAACGGATTTGTAACTTTGTTCTTTATGCAATTTTTAGCCATTAAATCTCCTTGTATGCAGTGTTGGTCTAGTGTAAGATCTTCCCAAATTTTAGTTCGCATCACAACCACTAATCACCAACTGCCTTCGCAATCCAGTGCCAACCAGTGGGGAGGGCCCCATTTGCCATTCTCCTAGCCAAAAGGAATATAGGGGGGAAAGAAAAGAAGGCTCGGCCGAACCGCAGAGGGGGCACTGTGAAGCAGACAGAGCTGCAGCACTGGCTCTTGGCGCCGATGGCGACGGCTGGGCAAGGCCAGTGAGCGGATGGCGACAGTAAAATGGACTGCTGGGGGTGCTCCGGTGCGGCACCAATGCCCGCGGCGGCGGCTCGAACATCCGGCGGTGGGGTCAATTGGGGAGCGGCGATACCGGGAGAGAAAAGGAGGGAAGAGGAGGAGCATGAGCTGGAGGAGAGTGCTAGGAAGCCTACCATTCAAGTGGTCGAGCCGGAGAGCCACCACGGGAGGCCGACGACGGAAGCCACGGGTGGCGGTGGGTGGTCACCGTGGAGGGGAGAGCTTGGGCGATGAGAGGTTCGGGCGGCGGTTGGAGAAGGTCAGGGAGGCCCTAGTGATGCTTCCACCACGAAGAATCGAAGGACGGTCCACCGAGGAGCAGCAGGCAGTAGGAATGGCGATGGTCGGCCGGAATTGGGGAAGGAGCAAATGTGGTGATCCTCGGCAACGGTTCTTCAATTAACTGCATGGCAAAGTGGAGGGTGGCCGGTGGCTCGCCGGAATGGAGTGGGATCGTGGAGATTTTTGCCGGAATGACCAAGGGCGGTGGTGGCGGCGCGGAAGCGCATACGGGGGAGGTGGAGTGGGAGGGGGAGAAGAAGGGAAAGCGCAGGGGAGCAAGAGCGAGCTCACAGATTCTTATAGCCGAGGAAGGAATTGGAGGCCGTGCTATGCTGACGAGGGCGGCATGGCCGGGGAGCATGCCCGGAATGGGCGAAGGGTGTGGGCATGGCATGGGGGAAACTGTCGAGACCCGAATATGCAGATCCAGACTCTCTGTGTATACTACAGTAGTCCCAGGATCACGCTAGTCCTGTCGGGACCCGGAACAACAACTCCGAGCCCCTCTGTGTAAATCGCACTATCCCAGGAAAAGCTAGTGCACACAGGTTTCACAGTAATGTATATCATGCAAAAATAACCACGAGATATTATTAAACGAAAATACGGCCTGAAGGCCAAGTCTTACAATAAGGCACTAGGCCAACAAAGTAAACAAAGCAGCGGAAATAAAGTAAAGGTGGCAGCACACCTATCCGACCTCCCACAGCGAATGGCGTAAGGCGCATCCTACTCATTGAAGTAGTCCTCACCGTCGTGATCGCCTCGAAGTCGGCAGCAGATATAGCAAGGTGAGTCGAAAGTACTCCCAAGGTAAGCAAGTAAATGCTTACGCAAGTTACACCAGAAATATAACAGATTTGATGCATGCATAAGAGATTTCAAAGGAAGCTTAATAGGGTAATGTGCGAAAGCAATACTTGAATTTAAATACAATAACGTAAGTACGAAAAGCTGAATTTAAATACAGTATATGAAACATTATTTTTAACAAGTAATATCGTTAGTGTAGGCTCCAACCCACACTAACCTATCCACGGGAATCCACCCGGACCATTACCAAATCCAACGATTGTTTGCCAAAACCAAGTTTTATAAAAATTCAAGTCTAATCTGTGAAGACTCTACTCAAGATGTCCATGACCGTGGACACGGCTATCGAGATAGATTGTTACTCTGCAGAGGTGTACAACTTTACCCACAAGACATTCCCTCTCACTTGAGCCACGCGATCAACACACTGCCTTAGGTGTGCGGCGGAGAGTTCATGACAAGGCTGTTCCGATGATTCATAGCCAACATAATCACGCCGCCACTAAGGTTTCACCACAACTCGAATCCACGAGTTGGAGCCCCCTCTGGTGCCATGTGAGACTTCCCACACCTACGCGCTCACATTCACCTATAGCGAGACTATAGTTGGAACTTCACAAATTACTTAGCCAGGTCCGTCCCATACCGGACTTGTGGTAGTACGAAGTGACTTCGTAAGATAATTCACAGAAACGGTCCTTAAGTTGATTTAGGCTCAACCACATACCCCCGTACACGATAATCAACCAGGTGTCACCAAACACGAGGCATACCGGTACCCACCACCTAACCATTAGCCTAAGTCCAAAACATGTTTTCTATTTTCATTTTTAAATAATTTCCGTAAAACCATCCTTGATTCACCGAAGTCAAGATATTGAATTTCAAAGTCCGTCATTTCATGCGAAAGATTGATCCCACCAACAGTTATACTAAGCCAGGCTAAGCATTTCTATAAAATTTTTCTAGTCAATACTATGGTACTAACTAGTTTTCAGCTAGGGTGACAAGGTATACGAATTCGAGGATTTCAAATAGGCTATAATCAAAGGATCATGGGAATATCTAAGTTTCAAAATCCAATTTGAATTATACTTGAATAAAGATACGCATGCATATACAGTAAAACAATATAAATAATTTAAAATATTAGGTTCAACATGGTCAAAGGTGTAACTTGCCTTGATCGAAGTCTGCTGCGATTAGTCAATTCAAACTCTCCGAATCGTCAATATCTAACGAGAAATCAATTCAAAGCAAATTCAAAACAAAAATTCAGATGGAATCAAATAACCTCCAAAAATTATCAAATAATTTGGGAGACAGAATTCTGAATTTTTGGATGTGGGTCAACAATTTTAAAAAGGAAATGAGGCTCTTAAAAGAAGTTGGAAGTTTTAATTTAAATTTGAACCTTGGAATTACAAAATATATTCAAATCAAATTTAAATAAGTTTCAAAATTTCAAAATTATTCCAGAAATGGATAGATCATGATTTTAGAAAAATTTAGAAATTTGAATGGGTCAATTTGGAGTTAAAATGCAAAAGTTATAGCCTTCCAAAGTTTGAATTCAAAATAAAAGAAAAAGAGTATTTTCTGGATTTATTTTTAAACCGAAACGGATTTATGACGTCAGCACGAATTATTTTTCTAAAGAAAATTATAGATTATGACGTCAGCCCTAGGATTAATATATACGGGCAGAGGCTGACAGGTGGGGCCCGGGTGTCATGGACCGAGTCCATGGACCGAGGAAGGGTGAGGTGGCAGGCGGGCGCGCGGGGGAGCGGGGTGGCGCTGACGTGGCGCCACGGGGCTGCCGCGTGGTCGCCGCGTGGCTGCCACGTCACGGCTTTATGCCGGCGTGGCGGCGCCGCGCAGTGGCGGCGTGCGGGTGGCGCGGCGTGGCGCCGATCCGCCGCCACTGCTGCCACGCCGCCCGCTTCGGCCAGACGGCCGACGGGCTCTGGCGGCGGCAGCGGCGCTTCGGGCCCGATGGTCGCCGAGCTTCGGTGGCGGCGCGCCGGCGAGGGTACCAAAGCGACGAGGAGAACGCGGGAGTGCGTCGGTACCTTGCACGGAGGCCGAGATGGCCGGAGAGGGAAATCGGCGGAGGGGCGGCGGTCGGAGAAGACTTCACGGCGGCGGAGTAGCTCCGGTGGTGCGTGCCGGGAAGGTGGTCGCCGGTGTTCGCTGGGCACCGGCAAGGTCGGGAGGCTTCGCGAGGGGCGAGGGGCTTGAGCGGCGGCGATTGCTCGCCGGAGTAGCTGGAGCCGGCGGAGGGAAATCGGGCGCAGGGGGAGCTTCGGGGCTGGATTAAGCGCTCTGGAGGCTCGGGGGGTGGCGGTGTGAGTAGAGGGACCTCGGGGCACCTCTTTTATAGGCTGGGGAGGAGGGTAACGGCCGCGCGAAGTTCGCCGGAGTGCAGCGGGCGGGAGGTTTATTGCGGCGGTGATAACGGCTGTGATTATGCGTGATTATGCCCGTAATGGGCGCGTGGAGGTGCAATGCGATCGGCCGTTGGCGCGGGCATAAATTTGGAAGAAACCGAAGCTTTAAAAGCTTCGTTTGCGGCAAAGAATGGCGGCGGCGGAGATCGCGCGAGGAAGAAAGGAAAGGGGCGGGGGAGACGGAACTGACGAGTGGGGCCCGCACGTCAGCGAGAGAGAAAAGAAAGGAAGGAGCGAGGGGGACGGTCGGATGCTTGACGGGTGGCACGGGGAGAGATCGGGACGGCGGCGCATTACGAAGGGTAAGTGAAGGGGACGGTTGAGATCCGATCCGACAACGAAGGTTAGATCGGGCCGGACGGTGCTTAAGTGGGAAGGCGGCCGAGATGAGATACGGCAATAGGGGCGGCTTGGATAACACCACGTGGCGGCGGGAGCGGAGAGGAGCGGTGAAGCGGTAAGTGGGTGCGGGCGGCGAGGATTAAATTCGGCGCGAGTGGACGGTCCGATCGCGACACGCGTGCCGCACGCGAGAGAGGAAGGCGGGAGAGGGTTTAAGTTAGATCGGACGGTGAGGGGATTCGGCGGGCGGAGGGGACGCCGATGGTTGACACCTGGCGGCCGGGAGGGATTTTTGGAATTTTCTTTCTTTTTGATTTTCCAGAAATGCTATTAAGCTTTAGAAAACTCAGAAAAATACCAAATAAATTTTGAAAAATCCAGAAAAATCAGGGAACTATCTGGAGCTATTATAGACTTAATAAAAATATGTCCCACTCATTTTAACAAGTATATTTTGCAAAGGTATAATTTGATTTTGTAGGAAGGGTTTTAATTCCTTCTAAAATCCAGAAAAAAAAAATTAATATAATCTCATATTTAACTTAGGAAATTTGAAATACATTGGTTTAAGCTTTTAGGAATGCAGTAAATTTAATTTTGACTTTTACACAATAAAGTTTAAAATTTTTCTCAAATCAGGATTTTAACATAACTCTAGAAAATCCAAATAAACTCCAGATTAAATTTTCAATAAAGGGACAAAATTTTGGGATGTTACAAACCTACCCCCCTTAGAGGAAATCTAGCCTCGAGATTTGCAGCTAACAAAAGAGATGGGGATGGTGGTCTTTAAGTCTTCTTCTCGCTCCCGGTGGCTTCGTCCTCGGTGTGATTGCTCCACCAACTTTGCGTAATCGATGGTCTTCCTTCAGTGCGGCGTTCATTGTCTCGAGAATCTTGATCGGTTGCTCACGATAGGTGAGGTCATCCCGAGCTCCAAGGTTTCGGTCGGCTTGCTCGTGGGTACTCGGAGGCACTTCTTTAAGCGAGAGACATGGAAGACATTGTGCACCCACGACATGCTTGGCGGCAAGTCTAAGCGATATCGATTGCACCTCTTGGTTCGAGAATCTTGAAAGGGCCCACATATCACGGTGCAAGCTTTCCTCTAACTTGAAACCTTTTCACACCTCCGAGTGGGGATACCTAAGATAGACGTAGTCCCGACCTCAAAGGTCGGTCTCGACGGCGGTTATCCGCGTAGCTCTTCTGCCGAGGCCGGGCTATCTTGATCGTCACGATCTTCTTCACTTGATCTTCTGCGTCTTGCAGCGAGTTTGGTCCCGTTCTTGGGGTTCACCTTGCTGATCCCAAAGCGGGGGTTCTGCACTTTCGACCATACAAGGCTTGAAGGGTGCCATCTGCGGTCGGCTTGGTAGCTGTTATTGTGCGATAATTCCGCATAGGGCGTTGAACGGTCCCAACTGTTCCGAAATCCAGCGTACAAGCCCTTAGCATATCCTCGAGTATCGATTAACTCTTTCTGTTTGACCGTCCGTCTGGGATGGTAAGCGATCTGGCCCGAGCTTACTACCCAACTCTTCGTGCGACCTTTGCCAAAATCGAAAGTAAACCGACTACCTCGATCGACACTATCTTCTTGGAGTACGCCATACGGGCACACAATTAGCGACATGTGCAGTTCAGCCAACTTGCTTCCGGAATAAGTGGTCTTGGTGGTATGAAGTGAGCCACTTTAGTCAATCATCTATGATTACCCAAATGGAATCATAACCCGATTGCGCCCTTGGGAGTCGGTTATGAAATCCATACCGATTTCTTCCCACTTCCACTCGGGATTGGCAATGGTTGCAAGAGTCCCGCCGGCCTCGATGTTCACTTTGACTCGTTGGCAGTGTCGCAGCTTCAATGAACTCTGCGATTTCCCTTTCATACTAACCCACCAATATCTTTCCCTCGGATCTGGTACATCTTGGTACGACACAGGTGGATTGAGTATGGGGTATCATGAGCCTCTTCGAATCGGGTTTTGATTTCTGATTATTCGGCACAGATCACGGTTCTCGAACCAAACCGTGCCATGTTCATCTTCGCTGAATCTCGGTGCTTTGCCTCTTCTCATATTCTTCTTGATTTCTTGAATATCCTCGTCCACAATCTGAGCTTCCTTAATTTGATCGGGTAAGCGGGTCGCACTTCGGTGTGGTGAGGTGCTTGGTCCCGTTGGGTTTAGACTTAGGCAGGCGACTCCTCCCGAAGTCGGTCCGGTCTTCTTACGATATCACCAAGTTTGCATAAGACTTCTGCTAAGGCGTCGGCTACTACATTCGCTTTTCGGGTGGTAATGTATACCGATGTCGTAGTCCTTGATCAACTCAACCATCTTGTTGCCTCGGGTTGAGTTACTCACAGGTGAAGATATACTTCAAACTCTTATGGTCGTGTATACTTCTGCGGTTACCAATAAGGTAGTGGCGCCAGATTTTTAAGGCGTGCACTCTGCGGCTAACTCCAAGTCATGAGTAGGATAATTGCACTCATGAGGCTTGAGTTGACGCGATGCATAAACTACCACTTTGCCTTCTTGCATCGAACACAGCCTAAGCCTAGGCGAGGCGTCCTGAAAACCTCGAAGCCTTTATGCACGTCCGCAAGACGAGCACGAATCTTGAGACTAGTCTCTTCTTAAGGGTGCGAAACTCGCTCGCAAGTCTTCGTCCATTCGAACTTCTTTTCCTTTTTCAAAGAATTGGGTCATTGGCTTGGTGTCTCGGAGAATCTGCTATGAACCGAGCGGTAATAACCCGCAAGTCCAAGGAAGCTCGACTTATTACGGACCTTGGGGCTTCCACTCCATTCTTGCTTCCACCTTGGAAGGATCTACAGATTCCTTGGTACATTACAATATGTCAGGAAGGCAACCTCTTTTAGCGAATTCACACTTATCGAATTTGGCGAAAAGTCGATGTTCTCTAAGCTTTTCGAGTGATCTGAGGTCTTTGCTCGTGCTCTTCTTCATTCTTGGAGTAGATGAGGATGTCGTCGATGAAGATTACTACGAACTTGTCCAAGTATTTCATGAACACACTGTTCATCATGCTCATGAAGTAGGTGGTGCATTGGTCACCCAAATGACATGACCGTGAACTCATAATGCCCATATCGGTGGAGAAGGCGGTCTTAGGAATGTCTTCTTCACGAATCTTCACCGATGGTATCACGATCGCAGTCAATCTTGGAGAAGATCTGGCCCCTTTCAACCGATCGAACAGGTCATCGATCCTGGGGAGGGGGTATTTATTCTTGATGGTGACATCATTGAGTGCTCTGTAGTCCACACATAGCCTCAGACTCTCATCCTTCTTCTTGACGAGCAGGGCGGGTGCTCCCAAGGCGTGAACCGGGTCGGATATACCCTTGTCTTCTAACTCCTTGAGTTGATTCTTCAATTCCGCTAACTCATTAGCAGGCATCCGATATGGTCTCTTGGAAATCGGGGCGGTGCCTGGGACTAGGTCAATCACAAATTCGATCTCCCTATCCGGTGGCATCCCTGGCAGTTCCTCGGGAAAAACATCTGGGTACTCCCGTACGATCGGCACTTCCTCCAATACTTGGAGGTGGAAGAGGGCACATTCTTCTGCCTTCGGAATCTGGGGAGAGAAGATTACCTCCATGCCTTGGTCATTGGTGAGGGTGATGGATCTGGTAGCACAATCGATTCGACCTCGATTCTTGGCTAACCAGTTCATCCCTAGAATGACGTCTAATCCTTGCGATTCCAAAACCAAAAGATCGGCGAGGAATCGGGTCCCATCTATGAGCAATTCCACTTTGGGGCACAAGGTCCCTGCTCTCATTTCTGCTCCCGGGGAGTGAACTATCATAGGGTTGCTAAGGGTTACCCTGCCCAACCCATGCTTATCCACAAAAGTTTTTGACACAAAGGAATGCGATGCTCCGGAATCGAAAAGAACTGATGCTGGTACTGAATTGACAAGGAACATACCCAGCATGACATCTGGTGCAGCCTGGGCCTCTTCCGCTGTCACGTGGTTTACTCGCCCTTTGATGAAGGTCTGCGGCCTGCTGCCCAGTTACGACTTCCGAGGCTCTGAGGTTCTTGCGCTGAATCTTCTTAGGGCATGCCTTGGCAAAGTGCCGGGAGGGATTTTTGGAATTTTCTTTCTTTTTTGATTTTCCAGAAATGCTATTAAGCTTTAGAAAACTCAGAAAAATACCAAATAAATTTTGAAACATCCAGAAAAATTCTGGGAACTATCTGGAGCTATTATAGACTTAATAAAAATATGTCCCACTCATTTTAACAAGTATATTTTGCAAAGGTATAATTTGATTTTGTAGGAAGGGTTTTAATTCCTTCTAAAATCCAGAAAAAAATTAATATAATCTCATATTTGAGTTAGGGAAGCTGAAATACATTGGTTTAAGCTTTTAGGAATGCAGTAAATTTAATTTTGACTTTTACACAATAAAGTTTAAAATTTTTCTCAAATCAGGATTTTAACATAACTCCAGAAAATCCAAATAAACTCCAGATTAAATTTTCAATAAAGGGACAAAATTTTGGGATGTTACAAGTCCACACAGTCAAACATAGATGTAATCATAACCATATACATGATAAAATAAAGGAAAAGCTCAAATATCAATAAAACTCAAAAGGTATGACCTTATGGTCAAACTTACAATAGACTAGCCTGAAGGGTTTAACAAAACTAGCAGCGGAAATCCAAAATAAAGCGTAGTGGCCAATCGACAAGCCCTACAGGCTATCGAGTGGAGAACGAAGCCTAATTCGCGAAGTGGTCGAAGTACTCTCCTTCTGGAACCTCCTACTGGTGATACTCCTCTTCCTCAGCTGAGCAGCATTGGGCATAAAGCCGTGAGTACATTGGTACTCAGCAAGTCGTTTGTAACAAATGAATGCCATATAGTAAGCATGGCTTACCAATGGAAGGCTGAAATGTTAATTTGCATAAAATAACATTTTAAAGGTAAATACCGTAAATAGATTGAAAGCGAACTTTAAATAAAATAATAATAAATGATAATCAAAGGAATTATAATAAACCACTTATGGACCTTCCATCTATAAGCTAAACCAACCACTTATGGACCTCCCATCCATAAGCTAAACCAATAGTGAATTAACCATTTACTGTCTAACCACAATCCATCAGTTTTCACAAATAACTATACCTCGTGTGAAATCATTGAGCATTGTCCATGAACAAGGACGCGGCTATTCGAATAGTTTTACACTCTGTAGAGATTGCACAACTGTACCCACACGATGTGATTAGCCTCGGCCTAAGGTAATCACAACAAGGCCTTTACAAAGTTAAGTTACAACTCAATCCGCCCGCTAGGGTTTCGCATCACACCCCCCTTGCGCCACATGGAAATCAGCAACCATGTTCATCTCAATGGCAAGATTAAAGTTGAAACATCCCAAATTAGTCAGCCAGGTCTGTCCCACACCAGACATGTGGTTTGCACAGTAAAGCTCAGATCAATGGCGCACAAAGTTAAGTCCTTAAGTCTACCCAGGCGAGACTACCTCATCCCTTGAAGTGCTCCAACACTTCCCCTTTACTGCACGATCACTCGCCCGAGTGAAAACCAATTTGTATAACCACCGTCGATGACGCACCAAAGTCATGGCACAAATTTTATTACTGTTGTACCAACCACGATCTGCTGTGGCTCCAAGCACGGTTCAATATCTCATTAAGTCAAATTATTTATTCACGTGTGATGATAAACCCAATCGTAACTATAAGCAAAGCTAAGCATTCTATCGTACCAACCCATGTGATAAATAACCTAGCATTACTAGTATATTTCCAAACCTATGGAGACAATGATATCATGGCATTCCAAATTATCAGGGAGGGAGGAATTCAATTGGGACGATAACCACCAATACAAGGGTTTGAATAAAAATAGCGATGCAACGTAATTTAAAACAAAATAATTAAATAATATATTGCAAACTGGGTTCAACATGATCAAAGGACACGACTTACCTTGGTTATGCTCAGTGAGGTACTCTTGATCTTCGGGCGTAGCTCCTGCTCCTCCGGAATCGAGATCTAACGAGAGAGAAAACGACCGAAACAAGAAAAACACATAAAATGATAAGCAAATGAACTCCAAAAATCATTAAACTAGAACCAAAAGCTAGAGCTCAATTTTATATGAATTTAGAAAAAAGAACGGGGTCAATCAGAGATAGGACAGAGGAGAACGGGCTCTCGAAAAATAAACCCTAAAGAAAAAGCTAAGAATTAGAAAAGCTACTGTGCTGTGAACCGGGTGTACGGAATAACTGCTTCACGGTGAACCCGGTCCACCGAACAGTGCATGCGGGCGGCGGCGCTGACGCGGCAAGCTAGGGCTGACGTGGCACGCGCTGGTGCTGCCACGTGGCACGGGTGACGTGGCTTGCTGACGTGGCTACCACATGGCACCGAGGGCGGGTTTTTGCTGATGTGGCAGGACACGTGTCATGCCACGTGGCTCTAGGGCTGATGTGGCGTGCAACGTGGGTAGGGCTGACGTGGAGGGTTCCGGGTGCGGTGGCGGCGCGGCTTGATCCGACGGCGGAGGCTGGGGGCAGGTGGCGTGATCTGGGCTGTCGGCTTAGATTTTGATGGGCGGCGGGGATGAGGCGGCGCTGGAACGGGAAATAGCCGATGGCCGACGCATGGTGGCGCGTTGTGCGAAGCGTCGCGGCGCGAGCGCGGGCATGGTCTGGCGTGGCGACCAAGGGGCGGAGCGGCTTGCGGGGTCCGGCGACGCGGGCGGCGAGGAGGTGACACGGGCGACAACGGCGACGGGGATTGCGCGGAGAGCTCACCCGCGGGGAGGCGACGACGGCGGCTCCGAGAGAGGCGGGGACGGCGACGAGGCACGACGGCGGTGGCGGCACAAACGCGAGGGTGGACGCGATGGTGGCAGTGTTGGCGAGGCACGCGAACCGAGGACGGCGGGGTTAAAAAGGCACACGAACCGAGGCGGTTCAATCCAGAAACGGCGCGGACGCGGTGCGGGCATGGACGGCTGAGATGCGATCACGGAGGATCGGACGGCACAGGCGGACGCTACGGTTAGGGCTACGCGGGCGCGCGGGCTTGGATGGCTCGGATCGGGCGATGGTAGATCGGACGGCGCGGGCAGAGTCTGGGGCGGGGCGGGCGGATGCGCGCGGAGCACGCATATGCTGCTGTGTGGCTAGGGTTTTAGATCGGGCGGCTCGAGGCGAGGGAGGCGGAGTTGCGGCGGGGCGGGCGGGCGGCGCGGAGTGCGCGGAGGCGGAGGCCGACGCGATCTGCGCGCCAGTGGCGGCGGCGCGATCGGGCGGCCAGAGATGAGGCGTGGGAAAGGGGTACGGCGACAGCGCGAGGACAACCGCGGAATGGCTGACACGTGGCAGAGGGAAGATCAGGCGGCTGAGAAGATTTCCCTTATTTCTTTTATTCCAGAAATTCAAATAACTTCAAAAAGCTCTAGAAAATAGCAGATAAATCTCAAAAATTCACCAAAAATACCAAAAAAATCCTTGAGAGACAAGGAACTCAAATAAAATATTTTTAGCTGATGTTGAAGTTTAATTTAATCATATTAAATTCTTTTAAATTCTAAAAAATTCAAATTAAGCTTTATTAATTTCAGAAAAATTCCAAAAATTAATTTTTGAATTCAAGGTTTTAAAAAGCTCTGAAAATTAGGATGTTACAGAAAGCAGAGCATGGGTGACGGTAGTGGCACAGGGCATGGGAGGTGCGGAGCAGATGATGGAGGGCGACGCGTCGAGGGCAAGGCATGGCGTGGCCGGCGTGGGAGGCGGGCCGGACGGGGGGAAAGGACAGCAGGAATGGGGTAGGAGGTGTAAACTGGGTGCGGTCGAGTGAAACCAGGGGCGGGCGAAGCGCTCGGGAGAGGAAGAAAGGACCGAGCGAGGGGAAAAGAGAGGTGGGGTGCGGGTGTATCCGCTGGGCAATGAGGGAAAAAGGAGGTGGCTGCTGTGCTGTGTCTAGTGGGTAGTGAGAGGAAAGGGAGAGCGGGTGAGAAAAATAGGGGCGGGCCCACGTGGAAGTGAAAGAGAGGAAGGAGAGAAATAAAAGGGAATTGCCAGCAAGACTGAAAACAAAATTTTATGTTAACTCTTCAAGCCACATCTTGATCCCATTGTTTGAATGCAAATTTCTTTTTAACATCGTTTTGCTTTTCATTTTATTTGACTTACCCTCAGATTTTTGGTTTCTAATTTTTGGATTTGATTTTTCTCATAAATTTTGAATTTCCCTTTTGGATTACTCTCTTACATTCGATTTTTGTTTTTCACACATTGTATTTTTAATTACGTTGCATCTGTTATATTTTATTTTTATTATTTGCGTTTGAGAGTTATGTTCCAATTATTAATTTGCATAACACAATTTTTGGAAGACTTAATTAAAATTTCAAAAGAAATTGGAATGCCCATAAGATGCAATTAAAATTTTAAATTCCTTGAGATTTTGAAGGTCCAAAATCTCGGGATATTACAGTTGTAAACACATAACCAGCTCTAAACTTCCCCCAATCCCAGTTCTCTCGATCCCAAGTCTTTTTCTTCCCTTCTCAGTCCCTTTCTCCTTCTAATTTGCCCAAATCCTCCTCTAGTTACTTGAATCCAGACGCAGAGCATAACATTTGGTATGAGAGCACATCTCAAAGCCTTGGATCAACTGAGATATCAAAACAGATCATAGACTCGGTCACAAGAGATGAAGCAACTACTAGCAGAACTAACCAAGGTGATAAAGGCTCAGAGTGAAGCGATTTCTACCTAGGGTGAATCTATCAAGGAGTTGCAAGCATAGGGAGGGGCAATTCACCATTCAGTGGAGGAAATCAATTAAGCATGTGGTCTTAGAGCTTGAGCGGTGGAAGCCTAAGATGGAGAAGGTGGCAGAGGGGCTACGCATGGAGGTCAGTGAATTGCATGATCAAGTTCAGTAGATTGCTCACAATTCAGTGCTCACCGTCTGCTTGGTGGATCTGTCAGGAATCTTCCCCAAGCCGGAGGTGTAGCCAACCACTCCAATCGCTCCTTTTCCATGACTGCACGAAGATGCACTGTGGGGTTTCCCCAGCCATGCAAATCACAAGCCTGAAGGCCACCACGAGGACTTGATGAGCTGGAGCAATGCAACTGGAGAAATTTCCTCATGCCATCCGAGCAATGGTACGCCTGATTTTCCAAATCCATCTCTTAATTTTCATGAGAACTCAGATTTTCATATCAGGTATGTTGTGCAACATCACATCCCACCCAAGATTGATTTCCCACAGTTTGATGGTGATAGTCCTAGTGTTAGGCCCCTTAGGATCATCTAGGTGTAGAAGAGAGGGAAGTACCGACCGTCCGATGCATTGGAGGAGGAGCTGGCCATCGCTGCTTCGTCGGTGAAGTCTGCGCACGGGTAGCGACGGTTGGGGAAGAGGAGGACGGTGGCGGCAGTGTAGATCCGGTGAAGAGGACGGTGATGGAGCTTCCCGTCGCCGACTGCGCGTCCCTCTAGATCGGTCTAGGGTTTGTGTCGGTGGAGATTTGCGGCTCAGGCCAACCTCGTAACTCGAGCCGCCGGCCCCCACCCCTTTATTTATAGCGCAGCGCGACGGGCCCACCAGCCAATAGATGGGCTGGGCGCCCCTGATCAGGGCGCGGATCAAGGCCCCGATTAGCCGTTGGGCTAATCGGGAGAGAGATCAATCCAACATTATCCCCCTTGATCTCCTCTCATATCATACCTTTTCTTCTTTTCCCATTTCATCACAGATTAGTGCATAGAGCATGCTTCATCGTCACGGTCAATCGCCGATAGACTTAACAGCTACAATACACATCTACGTTGCAAAGCAGTTCTTTAATTTTGAGCCCTTTATAGTCCAGGAATCATAGGCTTTCCCTTAAATCCATGCCAGCTACATGTTCTCTGAACACGTTGGGTGGTAAGCCTTTTGTAAGTGGATCCGCTAACATCTTTGTGGTACTTATATGATCAAGACTTATGATATGATCCCGGACTTTATCTTTCACAACATAGTACTTTATGTCAATGTGTTTGGCAGCATCACTTGACTTATTGTTGTGAGCATACGTTACTGCTGGTTCATTATCGCAGTACAATTTAAGTGGTCTATAGATGTCGTCAACCACTTTCAAACCGGGTATGAACTTCTTTAGCCAATTCACCTGCCCCGTGGCCTCATAACATGCTACAAACTCGGCATACATTGTGGACGATGTAGTGACGGTTTGCTTAGAGCTTTTCCACGATATAGCTCCTCCAGCGAGAGTGAACACATATCCGGATGTCGACTTTCTATCATCCCCCGCATAATCAGAATCTGTATACCCCACTATATGGAGCGAATCAAATCTTCTGTATGTCATCATGAGGCCTTTTGTTCCTTGCAAATAACGCAAGACTTTCTTTACCAATTTCCAATGTTCTATTCCAGGATTGCTCTGGAATCTGCCAAGTAACCCGGTAATAAACGCTAAGTCAGGGCGCGTACACACTTGAGCATACTACAAGCTTCCGACAGCTGAAGCATATGGAACCGATTTTATTTGATCGAGCTCGTACTGGTTCCTGGGGCAATGAAAATCCCCATATCTGTCGCCCTTGACTATAGGTGTAGGTGAAGGACTACATTTATGCATACCAAATTTATTTAAGACTTTCTCTATGTATGCCTTTTGTGACAGTCCCAATGTCCCTTTGTTTCTATCCCGGTGAATTTCGATCCCTAGAACGAACGAAGCTTCACCAAGATCTTTCATATCAAAGTTTGAGGACAAAAACTTCTTTGTCTCCAGTAGTAGACTGACATCACTACTAGCTAGTAGGATATCATCCACATACAGGATTAGGAAGATAAACTTTCCATCTTTAAACTTTGCATAAACACAGTTGTCCTCTACATTCACTTTAAACCCAAATTTTCTTATTGTACTGTCAAACTTCAAGTACCACTGTCTTGAAGCTTGCTTTAACCCATAGATCGATTTCTTTAGGCGGCATCCCATTCTTTCATTTCCTTCCACGACAAAACCTTTCGGTTGTGCCATGTAAACATTTTCCTCCAAATCCCCATTAAGAAATGCCGTCTTTACATCCATCTGATGTAACTCTAAATCATAATGTGCTACTAATGCCATTATGATTCTGAAGGAGTCCTTACATGAGACTGGAGAAAAGGTCTCATTGTAATCAATCCCTTCTCTTTGCGTAAAGCCTTTTACCACAAGTCGCGCTTTGTATCTTTCTACATTCCCTTGGGAGTCAAACCTTGTTTTGTAGACCCATTTACAGCCTACTATTTTGGCTCCTTTAGAAATAATTTCCAAGTCCCAGACTTTATTAGCCTTCATGGACCTCATTTCCTCTTCCATGGCCTCAAGCCATTTTGAAGAATTTTCGCTTCTCATGGCTTCTTCAAATGAAGTGGAATCATCCTCCATTTGAAATTCCTTTGTATGATAAATCTGATAATCATCAGAAATAGCTGATCTTCTTACTCTTTGAGACCTCCTCGGGGCCTCCTCATTTGGTACATCTTCTGTTTGAGGCTGCTGTTGCTCCCCCTCATCTGTGGCAATGGGTTCTGTAGGATCCTGAAGAACAGGTTCCTCATTCTCATTCATTGTTGCCACAGGAGGAACAATAACAGGTGCTGGCACCACAGTGTCTTGCACCGTCGGTGCAAATGACAAAGCGGTGTGTGAAGAATGGCTCTTGAATCATCAGAGTGGGCGCATACGCCCGCTTCTCTTCAAGGTCAATCTCTCGAGCTACCATGCTTCCCCTCATCATTTCATCCTCTAAGAAGATAGCGTGTCTCGTTTCTACAAACTTTGTATATCTGTCTGGACAGTAGAAACGAAAACCTTTTGACTTTTCAGGGTAGCCAATGAAATGGCAACTTACTGTTTTTGGATCAAGCTTCCCAAGGTTTAGGTTAAATAATTTAGCCTCAGCAGGACTCCCCCACACACGTAAGTGGTTTAGTGAGGGAACTCTGCCTGTCCATAACTCGTACGGTATTTTAGACACCGACTTACTAGGCACTCCGTTGAGAATATGAATGGCGGTTTTCAACGCCTCCATCCATAAACTCAATGGCAGTGTGGAATAGCTCATCATGCTTCGCACCATATCCATCAGGGTACGGTTGTGTCTTTCAGCTACTCCATTTTACTGAGGTTCACCCGGTGTAGAATACTGGGCCACTATGCCATTTTCCTGTAAAAACCTTACAAAAGATCCAGGAACTTGTTCATATGGGGTATGTCGACCGTAGTACTCCCCCCCACGATCAGATCGGACTATCTTAATCTTTAAATCGTGTTGGTTTTCAACTTCAGCCTTAAATATCTTGAATTTATCCAAGGCTTCATTTCTTTCTTTGATTGGATAAATATATCCATAACGGGAGTAATCATCCGTGAATGTTATGAACGAGTCATATCCATCCACACTTTTCATAGGAAAAGGACCACAAATATCTGTGTGAATAATTTGTAGAACTCCTGTGCTTCTTTTGGTGTCTTTCTTAATTTTCTTTACATATTTTCCTTTAATGCACTCTCTGCATTGTACTAAGCCTGAGAACTCTAACGGAGGAAGAATATCATTCTTAACTAGTCTTTCTATTCTCCCCCTCGAAATATGGCCTAAACGACAGTGCCATAATTTCGACGACGCATCTAGATTTCTCTTTCTTTTCCTGTTTACATTCGTAGACGAGGATTCATTTACTTTCTCGCACGCGACGTTCCCATTATCGCATACGACATTCACATCATCACATAATAATAACAAATAAAGCTCATTTTGTAAGATGGCAAGACCAACACATTCTTTATTAAACATTATTTCACACTTGCCATTTCCAAAATGACAATCATAACCATAATTGTCCAAACATGAAACACTAATCAAATTCCTCTGTAAAGAGGGAACATAAAGAACATCTCTAAGTAAAAGAGTAAAGCCATCAGCTAGCTCTAATGAAAGATCGCCAACGGCTTCAACTTCAGCTTGGACTCCATTTGCGACTTTAACGCATCTTTCTTTTCTTTGCGTATTCCTCGTCAAACGGAATCCCTACAAATTATTGGCAACATGAACAGTTGCACCTGAATCAATCCACCAAGTAGATTTTCAATATTGTACATACAGGGACTCATTTATGAACGTAATGATGTTCTCACCTTTCTTTGACATAATCATTTTCAAGAAATTGGGACAATCTTTCTTGTAATGTCCCTTTTTCTTGCAATGAAGGCACTGATCTTTCTCCACTGTGAAATTTTGTTGCTGAGGCTTTCCTGTCTTTGAGGAGGAATGATTAAAGTTCTTTTTCTTGTAGTCCTTCGCATAGTTGATAGAACTACCATGTGAGAATTTAATTCTTTCCTCCTCTTGCACACACATAGCTATGCACTTTTCTAAGTCCCATTTCTCGGGCTGCATGTTGTAGTTGATAACAAAGGTGTCAAACTCTTTCGGCAATGAAGCAAAAATCAAATGAATAAGGAACTCATCCTTGAGAGCTAAATCCATTGGTTTAAGCTTGGATGCCAAGTTGCTCATCCTTAGTATGTGCTCTCTTATGCCACTGCCACCACCAGAGTACCTTTCTGTCACAAGCTGCTTAATCAGCTGTGTAGCATAAGTCTTTGAAGAGCCAGTAAATTGACTCTTTATTTTCTCAAGGTACTCTGTGACAGTGTCACACTCTGCGATTGAGCCCACAATTGCAGGCTCAATCGTGTTCTTTATCACAGCCAAATATTTCTTGTTGGCAGTGACCCACTTTTTATGATCAAGATCATATGACATTTTTATGGGAGCATAGTCCCTCTGTCTGGTCTGCCAAGCAGCATCAGCCTCATTTTCATCTCTCACCGGTGCCACAGGCTCTGTGGGACATGGTGTGGTGACTACCCAGTCCACTTTAGCCAAGATGAAGGCTAGGTCAATCTTTTTCTTCCATTCACCGTAGTTGTCTCCTTTGAGAACCGGGATATCCCTGATGTAGCCCATCAAAGAGTATCCTCCTGAAAACACAATTCATATACAGTGAGAACATTTAAACATAATAACAACAACTGCATGCCTTGGTTTCAACGTTGGTTAAAATTAAAAAAATACAGTTGTTTACACATTAAATCTACATCACCGTTGGGCAGAAATAGAGATAATGCATAAAACTCATCAATTAAATTTATAATACTGTTATTATCAACGTTGGTAAGAAAATAACAATATCATAATTCACAACAATTCTCAAAAAATTATAATACTGTTATTATCAACGTTGGTCAGAAAATAACAATATCATAATTCACAACAATTCTCAAAAAATTAAATTCTCCTGTTGGTTCGAATTTAATTGAAAGAGTAATCAACATTAACTTTTGCAGCGGAAAAAAAAAATACCTTGAAACAATTTCATGTATACATATATATACCTAAATATATACATGACATATATACAGAAATACATGAAATTAAACGGTCAACGCAAAAGGACATAATTATTAAGAAAGATGGGGCTGATTTGGAAAAAACCCACCCAAACCTTATCTCATCAGGATGGTTCTCCACCACTCGTTCCCACTACCCACCTCCCCACAAAAAACGGATCGGCACAGGGGCCTCAGGCGGCAGAGGTGCTCGGCCAAGGCTGGTGTGCGGGCGGGGCAGCTCGCCCGCGGCGCAGGCGGCGCGCAGCGCGCCAAAGAAGGGGGCCGGGCGCAGAGCGCGCGAGCCGACGCCCCGGCCGCGGGCCAGCAAGCAGCTCGGGCCGACAGGGCTCGCGCGCCAAGAAGCGGCGGCGCACGGCCGGGCACGTGGCGGGCGAGGCGCGCGCCGGCGGCTGCGACGGCAGCTGCGGGTGCGCAAGGCCAGCACGCGCGGTGGCGCGCACTAGCGCGCAAGCAGCAGAGCCGGCGGGCTAGCGGGGACGCGCAGGGCCGGCCAGGCACGCTGGCGGCTAGGCTGCGGCCGGCGGCCAGCAGAGGCGCAACGGCAAGCGCAGGTGCCTCCTTTTTTTTTGATCCCGATCTGAGACTAGATCCGTTGAATCCCCTCCTTCTAATTTCTAAACCAATCCAATCAGAGGTCTAGGCCACTGTTGGCTCTGATACCATTGTTAGGCCCCTTAGGATCATCTAGGTGTAGAAGAGAGGGAAGTACCGACCGTCCGATGCATTGGAGGAGGTGCTGGCCATCGCTGCTTCGTCGGTGAAGTTTGCGCATGGGCAGCGACGGTCGGGGAAGAGGAAGATGGTGGCGGCGGTGTAGATCCGGTGAAGAGGACGATGATGGAGCTTCCCGTCGCCGACTGCGCGTCCCTCTAGATCGGTCTAGGGTTTGTGTCGGTGGGGATTTGCGGCTCAGGCCAACCTCGTAACTCGAGCCGCCGGCCCCCACCCCTTTATTTATAGCGCAGCGCGACGGGGGCCCACCAGCCAATAGATGGGCTGGGCGCCTCCGATCAGGGCGCGGATCAAGGCCCCGATTAGCCGTTGGGCTAATCGGGAGAGAGATCAATCCAACACCTAGGGCTTGGCAGCTGAGGTGTGAGAATTACTTTCGAGTTTGCTCCGTGCACCCTAACTTAAAGATTAGTGTAGCCATAATGTATTTTGTAGGAAATGATATGCTTTGGTTACAATTCTCTAGTGCTTATCTAAATTACCTGACCTAAGAATCTTTTTGCTACTTTGGTATGTGCGCGTTTTGGTAGAGAGGAATTTCAGTAACAATTTAAACAACTAAACCATCTTTGCCACACTAGTTCAGTTACTGATTATGCTGAGAAGTTCAATGAAATTATGCACCATTTGTTAACACATCATTCCTCATGGGATCCCATGTTTTTGGTTATGCAATTTATTGATGTGGAGTACGGAGTGATGTGCGCTCTACTGTTGTTTTACATTGCCCATCCGATTTGGATACTATTGTCGCATTGGCTTGTGAAGTGTTGTAGGCTATGAAACATGATGTACATCCAGAGCTCACACCGGGAGCCCGCACGGTGCCGCGCATGGTGTTACCTCTACCGCCACCACCTAGCAAGACAAAGTGGCCGCTCTATGGGCGTATTACTAATTAAGCTCATAGTCTATGTCATACTTGCAGTGAACGTTGGGTCCAGGATCACAAGTGTGTCCCAACAGTCTAGCTTCATGTGGTGGAGGAACTTTGGGAGCTTCTGCAAGACAAGGATCTGTCTCCTGCACCATCAGAAAATGGTGAGGGCTCAATGGGAGGTGATTTGATGTCGATATCTAAGGAGGCAACAACTGGGCAGGAGACACCGCGCATGGTTCAATTGTAAAGGCTCGTGCAAGGATATGAAAAAATTATACTGGTAGATTCTAGGAGCTCCCATAGTTTTGTGAGCGAGTTGTTTATGTCCTGGTTGACTGGTGCACAAAGGCCATTGAAACCAGTTCAAATTTGCATTGCTGATAGAGGATTGCTCAATTGTTCTAAAGAGTTCTTGCAGTACAAATAGGACGTGCAGCGGGAATATATTCTATACCAACCTCAACGTACTGCCTCTAGGGTGTTATGAAGTTACCATTGGCATGGATTGGTTAGAGTTGCATAGCCCTATGATGATGCATTGGCGTAAGAAGTATATGTCATTTTGGTATGAGGGTAAGAGAGTGAGTCTGCAAGGTATTCGACCATGGTCACATAAAAATTTGTCACTGCTAATCAAGCCATTGACGAGTAGGAAAATTCACCAAATGCGAGTCCTCAATAACATGGTGGCCGAGGAGTCTTAGGAGTAGGTGCTTGCACTAGTTCTACCTCTGCTTTGGGAATATGAACATATTTTTGAAGAGCCTCAAGGACTACCGCCAAGGAGAACATTTGATCACGAAATACCCCTACTGTAGGGTGCACAACCTGTCAACTTGTGTCCATACCATTACAATCTTGTTCAGAAATGTCGGACCCCTGAGCAACAACTCCTAAATCCTCTGTGTAAATCGCACTAGTCCAGGATCAAGCTAGTGCACACAGTGGATAACAAAGATTCATATCATGCACAATAACATTTATTCATTAACTAAATATAGGCCTGATAGCCAAAGGTTATAATAATGGTTCATAAATATAAATTAAATATAAGCAGCGGAAAAATAACCATACAGCAGCAGTCCATCCTACCTGCTCACAGGTGAATGACTGTAAGACGTGGCCTACTCGTCATTATTCTCACCGAAGTTGATCAAATCCTTCTCTGAAAATAGTGAATGAAGCAACATGAATATATAAAGTACTTCACAAGTTACACCAGGAGGTTTAACAGAGTTCATGCATACATAAAGATTGACAATGGAAGGCATAGTAGGGTTAGTTGAGCATAAAGCGGAATTTAAGTAAATATTGTAAATAGATTCAAAAACTGAATTTAATACAATAGATAGAAATAGCAATTTAACAAAATAATATTGTTAGTGCAGGCTCCGACCAAACACTAATCTATTCACAGGTATCCCACCTGATCCATCTTTTCAAAAGATTTCACATGAATTCCATCCATCCATATGCCATTTTAGAAACCATTTTGAAAATCAAAATCTAATCCATGAAAAACTTTACTCAACTTGCCCATGACCGTGGGCACGACTATCCAGGATAACTTTACACTTTGCAAAGGTTGTATAGCTTTACTGTAATAGCCCAGCTGTTTATTTCAAAAAAAATATTAAGTAAAGGAAATTTTGAATTTCTATATAAAACTAATTCAAATTGATTATTTGATCTCATTTGGAGTTTAATTTGGATTTTATTCCAAATCTTGAAGTGAGAAACTTAAATTATTTCATTTTATAAAAATCAAAATAAGTGCATTCATTTTCCTAAGTCATTTTTGTTTTTATAAAAAAAAATTCAGAATTTTCTAGAAATTAAAAACTCTTCTTTCAAAGTTAAACTGTGTTTTTATAGAATCTAAACATTATTATAAGTTAAAAATACTTTTATTAAGTTTAGAAAGGTTCCTGATGGATTCTATGAATTTTTCTGGAATTTTTAAAATTTATTTGGTATTTTTCTGAGCAATTTTGAGCTTTCTAACTTTTCTGATAAGTTAAAAAGGAATTTAAAACCAAAACCCCCACGGGCTGACATGTGGTGCCATTGGATCAACTCCCCGCCGCCAGATCAGTTCGTCGCCGTCCATAATCATTTACCCCTTCCCCGCCTTCTCCTTCCCTCTGGCTGACACGCGTCACGCCAGGAGTCCATCTCCGCCACCGAAGCTCATCTCAGCCGTAGATGGCCACTTAACCCTTCGCCAAAATCCAACGGCCCTGATTAAATCCCCTTTTTCCTCGATCGATCTCGGCCGCACCTCTCCACTTACCTCTTCGCTGCCCTCCCTTCTTCTCAGGCCACCAAGTGTCGAGTCCCGATCCCATCCCCGCTCGCCCGATCTGATCTCAACCGCACCCTACCACTTATTGCATCCGATGGATCGGATCTCTTCATCTCCCTCTCGTTTAAATTCCAGCCCTCCGTGCTCACTTACTCCTTCGCTAACAATCCAACTGCCCCAAATCCTTCCGAGCGCCACTTGTCACCAATCCACACCGCCGCTCCTTTTCTTCCCTCCCCCTCTCCCGCCGACAAGCGTGGCCCGCTTATCAGGACCTTCTTCCTCCCCGCCTCCTTCTTCCCACGCCATCGCCGCCGCCATTAACGCCCTACCGAGCTCCGCTATTTTCGCCCCCCGTCCGTTACACCTCGCCATTAATGGTCCTTGAGTGCTCATTCATCACGCGTAATCACTCCCCGCCGTTACCCCTTGGGTTAAAGCCCTCTTCCGCCATATACGCCGGTAACGGTTGCTTTAAACTCCGACGAGCTGTTACCCCCCCTTCCGCCACCCCTCCGACTATAAAAACCCTTCCCCGCGGATTCCCAAACCACGCCGCTTCTTTCCCCTCTCCCAATTTCTCTTCCCCGGTCCCCGAGCGCTCTCGCACCGTGCCACCTCAAGTTTCATCGCCGACAGGACTCCAGCGAGAAATCACCGCCACCTCGGCCCTCCTCGCACCTCGCCGACACTGCCATCGCCTTGCCCGTGCCTCGGCGATCAACATCCCCTGCTTCCCCGAGCTCCTCCGCCACCAAAGCGTCCTGCCGCCGATCACCTCCTTCCGAAGCGGCGGCGCGAGGCGAGAGAGCGGAGGCGAGGGCGGCGGCGATGCGTGCACGCGAATCGAGGGATCAACGCAGTTAAAAGCATGTGAATCGAGGGAGTCTCGATCAGTTACAGCCCGGGCACAAAACGGCCACGGTTTGGACAGCTCAGATCGGTGGGAGGGAGATCGGACGGGCGAGGGCGATCGAGCGGATTAGGGTTAGGGTTTCGCATGAGGGTGGGGTGTGGACGGCCGGGATGGTGCCACGTGGCGGGTGGCCGGAATCAGACGGCGGAGGAAGGGGCGAGGTGAGGGCGCGGGCGCGAGCTGGTGCCGCCGCGTGGCGGCTGCGGATGCGCGACGCGAGGGCGGGCGCGGGATCGGGCGGCGGAGGAGCGTGGGCGGGAAGGGGCGGAGAGGCGTCTGTGAGCGCGCGGGTGGCTAGGGCACACGCGGCGCGGGGGCGGGGCGACGCGCGAGCACGCGGGATGGGCGCTAGGTGGTAGTGGGGGAGGATTGGGCGGCGGGGCGGAGAGGCGTGGCGCGGAGGAGGGAAAGGGCGCGGGATGGTTGCCACGTGGAGAGAGTGGGAGGATCGGACGGCGGGGAAGCGGCGGGATTTTTATTTTCCATTTTCTTTTTCTAGAAATCAAATAAAAATCCTTTTGAGCGCTAGGAAATAGCAAATAAATCCCAAAAATTCACCAAAAATACCAGAAAATTCCTTGAGACACAAGGAACCCAAATAAAATATTTTCAGCAAATATTGAAGTTTAATTTTCTCATAATAAATCCTTTTAAAGTTCTAAAAATTCAAATTAAGCTTTATTAATTCCAGAGAATTCCAAAAATTTATTTTTAAATTCAAGATTTTAAAAAGCTCTGAAAATCAGGATATTACAAACCTTACCCCTTAAACGGGATCTCGACCCCGAGATCTGGGCTAACTAGGAGAGATGGGTTTACCCCGAGATCATATTGCTCCCAGTAATTTAAATTAATTATGTTTTTTAAAAATTATTATGCATGTGTACTTTTATTCAAATCTAGTTTAAATTCTAGTTGTACCCAGATCCTTTGTGTGTGGCCAAATTTGATATTGAACTTCCTTATGCCTTGTCACCTTAAATGAAAATCTAGTTAGTACAATAGTATTGATTAGAAATTTTATAGAATTGCTTAGACATGCTTAGAATGATTTAAGTGGGAATATTTGTTGCACAAGAAACGATGATTTTCTAAACTGTATTCTTGACTTTGGTGAGTCAAGAAGGTATATGAATGTTTCAAAGAAAAATATAAAAACTTAGTTTTGACTTAGGCTAATGGTTAAGTGGTGGGTGCTGACATGTATTGTTGTTTGGTAACACAATGTCGATTGTCAGGCACAAGGGGTATGTGGAATGATCCTAAGTCAAGTTAAGGACCGATCTGTGAGGTACTGTTGTAAAGTCATATCATACTACCACAAGTCTGGCATAGGACAGACCTAGCTAAGTAACTTATGAAGTTCCAAACATAGTTTCGCTATAGGTTGAATGTGAACGTAGGGTAGGCCGTGAGAAGTCTCACATGGCACAAGATGGGGCTTCAACTTGTGGATTCAAGTTGTGGTGAAACCTTAGTGGTGGCGTAACTATTTTGGCTACGGAACATTGTAACAGCCTTGTCATGATATCCTCGCCGTACACCAAAGGAAGCGTGTTTATCCGGTGGCAATATGGGATGATCATGTCTTGTGGGTAAAGCTGTACAACCTCTGCAAAGTGTATAATCTATCCTGGATAGCCGTGCCCACAGTTATGGGCAAGCTAAGTAAAGTTTTTCGTGGATTAGACTTTGGTTTTTAAAATGATTTCTGAAAAGGCCTATGGATGGATGGAATCCATAGGAGATGAAAAAGCATATGGATGTATGGAATCTGTTTGAGATCTTTTGGAAAAGATAGACCAGATGGGATACCTGTGGTAGGTTAGTATTTGGTCGGAGCCTGCACTACCGATATTATTTTGTTAAATTACTCTTTCTATCTATTGTATCAAATTCAGCTTTTGAATTTATTTACTGTATTTACTTGAATTCTGCTTTTACACACAAATAACCTATTATGCCTTCCATTGATAATCCTTATGCATGAACTCTGTTAAACCTCCTGGTGTAACTTGTGGAGTACTTTATGTACTCATGTTGCTTCATTCGCTAGTTTCAAAGAAGGACTTCATCAACTTTAGTGAGAAAAACGATGAGTAGGCCATATCTTACAATCATTCGCCTGTGGGCAGGCAGGATGGGCTGCTGCTTTGTGGTTCTTTTTTGTTGCTTATATTTAATTTTGGTTTATGAACCATTGATGTAAATTTTGGCCATCAGGCCCATATTTAGTTAATGAATAAATGTCATTGTGCATGATATGAATCTTTGTTATCCACTGTGTGCACTAGCTTGATCCTAGATTAGTGCGATTTACACAGAGGATCCTGAAGTCGTTGCTCTAGGGTCCGACATTTACCCACAAGACATGATCATCCCATATTGTCACCGGATAAACACACTTCCTTTGGTGTGTGGCGAGAAGATCATGACAAGGCCTTTACAATGCTAAGCCTTCAACCTGGTCATGCCGCTACTAAGGTTTCACCATAACATGAATCCACAAGTTGAAGCCTCCTCTTCTGCCGTGTGAGACTTCTCATAGCCTACGCCATGCTCACATTCAACCTATAGCGAGACCAAAGTTGGAACCTCACAAATTAGTTAGTTAGGACTGTCCCATACCAGCCTTATAGTAGTACGATACGGCTTTGCAATAGTAGCTCACAGATCGGTCCTTAACTTGACTTAGGATCAAACCACATACCCTAGTACCTGACAATCAACCTTGTGTCACCAAAGAACAATATGTGCCAGCACCCACTACCTAACCATTGGCCTAGTTCAAAACCAAGTTTTATATTTTATTTTAAAAACATTCCATATACTTTCTTGACTCACCGAAGTCAAGAATATATTTTAGAAAATCATTGTTCTGAAGTGAAAAAAAATTCCCGCTTAAATAATTTTAAGCATGGCTAAACAATTCTATAAAATTTTTAGTCAATAATATTGTACTAACTAGGTTTTCATCTAAGGTGACAAGGCATAAGAAAGTTCAATATCACATTAGGCCATACACAAAGGATTTGTGTATAACTAAAATGTAAATCAAATTTAAACTAGGTTTAAATAAAAGTACGTATGCATATTAATTTTAAAAAATAACATAAATAATTTAAATTACTGGGAGCAACATGATCAAATATGTAACTTGCCTTGCTTCGAAGTTTGCTTAGGTTCGTCGAGGTTATACTGTCTGGAATAGTCGTAGTCTACACGCAAAAAGCTAGAACAAACTAAACTCAAATAAAATTCAAATAAAATTGAAAAAAAATCCAAAAAAAGAGTCTAGAAATGAGTAGTTTAGGATTTTTATAAGAATTTAGAAATTTGAATAGGTCCAATCAGAGTTAGGATGAAGGAGAATGACAATCTAGCCTTATTAATTTCAAGTAACCATCAACGAGGTAGATAGATGTTTAGAGAGTCTTCTCATTTTATTACAACATGAATCATAGAGTGAAGTGCAATTGTGTTGTGCCACTCTACCATTCCCATGCATGTTCAAGGATCACCTGTAGGGGGAAAACCAAGAGTGAGATAAAAATCTCAGCAATCAAACTATTTAACAAGCTAATTAAACTACAAATATTTAATCATCAATATTTAATTACCACAGTGACCACAACTAAATCCTGTACCACAATTATTAAACCACCGATGACTCCCACAAGTCAAACCTCAAGATTTAAGCAAATAACATATGTATGCAGTTATCCTATCCACAAGTAAATATATATGCATGCATATGATCCATAGCACCCTTACCCAGCAAGGTAAGAGTGTGCATTGTACTACGGCAATGTACGATGCTGTACCGGTACGGTCGCGGCGACATCCACAATGTAAATTGACATATCATGATATGAACGATATGATTCACATAATTGAGAATAATATATCCGCAAAGATCAGTAATATATTCATCAAGTATTCTATCTCATCATCCACACACGTTTCATCAAGAACACCACCATAATCCACCAAGACTTAAACAAATGATTCTTAAATTGCTATCACATAGATTACATTAAGAAATAATGTATCAACAGCAAAGCATATCAGATTAAGAGAAGTATTTAATGTGAAGGTAGTATGATTAACGAGTTAAACAGTAGCATATCTGCTAAGTTTACTTGCCTCTACCGATGAAGCGAAGCGCTCACGCACGCTCAGGAGCGAAGCAACCTGTCCAAAATTACTTCTCAGCACAAGTCTACAGCAAGGTATTCGTGACTTAAGAAAAATAAAGATGCCGCTATACCCCAAACCCGACAATCCCCACTCAGCTCAACGATCCTATGTCCAACCCACTGCAGCAGGGCTGCTTGATTTTTTTGTATATTTAAAACTATTAGGCCAATCACAACAAATGAGATATTTTTGGACACTACAGTGAAATATCTACAATTTTTAAGTAGACAACTTATTTTTATTTTGCTGCTAACAGGGTGTCAATTAACACGCAAAATAAAGGGCAGACTCTGTTTTTGGCAATCTGACCAGTCATCTTCTAACGAACCCCACCTTCTGTACAAAGCTCTAAAATTCATCATTTTTGTACAATAGCTAGATTACAAGATTTCCTACAACTTTTGTTACTGTGAGCAAAATCATGAAAATCATCTACTCCTCTGAAACTACACCCGAACAACAATCTGTCTCAATCTACGCCTCTGCTACATAGCAAAGTTCCCGACTCTGCTGCGCCCAAACCCCGCGGCCAAAAAATCTAAACAAATTACAGAAGCTAATAATTGTCATCCTCTACAACTTTCTTTTTGTCTAGACCCACAGGAAAAATCATTTTGATACCCTAATCTACACAAGCAGCCGCGCTGCACGAAACAGCCTACGTGCAGACAACAGAAATCACTAATCGACTAATTACTTTACTAATCCCCTACTAATCCCGTGCCAAGAACCCTAATTACACCTAAAACTGAGAGATTTGGGATGGAGAAAAGTTACCTAGGTGATTCCTCAAGATCACCCCTCTTCTCTTTTCCTCTTTCTCTTTCTCCCTTCCTTCTCTTCTCCCTTCTCTTCCTTCTCTTCTCCCTTCTCCTCCTTGAATCCTCCTTTGCAGCAATTGGCAGGGCACCCACTTGGGGAGATGGTGGAGGCGTAGAGGCGGGGAGGGGTGCGCGACCAAGAGGGGTTTTATGGGGAGGGGCGGCTAGGGTTAGGGTTAGGGGGCGGCACCACTTGGGCTAGTTGGCCCAAGGTGGTAAGCCCACCCCTCTAGGCAGCCCACTAAGTGGTTTTTTTATTAATTTAATTTATTTTTTATGTTAGACTATTCCAAAAATTTTATTTTCACCTCCCGCGACTTACCGAAAAAAATCGGGTGACTCCGCGATTACGTTAAATCTTCCTAGGGACGTCGTAATGACGTTCAGGGTATTACACCTTATGGCCAATTGTACAAATAAAGGCTCATGACCAACAAAAGTAAATCAGCGAAAGATAAATCATAAAAGGACAGTCCATCCTACCTGCCCACAAGTGAATGACTGTAAGACGTGGCCTATTCATCGCAATCCTCACCATAGTTGATAACGTCATCTTCTGACAACAGAATTAAGTAAGGTGAGCACATAAAGTACTCCACAAGTTACACCAGGAGGTTTAACAGAGTGAATGCATGCATAAGAATTTACAAAGAAAGGCATAATAAGGTTATTTGCGTGAAAAGCGATATTGATGAAAATACAGTAAAATAAGTACAAAAACTAAATTTAATACAGTAAATCAAACAACATTTTAATAAAAATAATATCGTTAATGTAGGTTCTAACCTAACACTACCCTAACCATGGGTAACCCACCTAGACTATCTTCTCAAAAGAGTTCTCATTTGCCCATAAACTAGATTTTATGAAATCAAAGTCTAATCTATGAAAAACCATACTCAACATGTCAATGACCGTGGACGCGACTATCCAGGATAGTATGTTACTCTACAGAGGTGTACAACTTTACCCACAAGACATGTCCTCTCGTTGTGTCACGCGATTAGAACACTGTCTTAGGTGTGCGGCGAGAAGTTCATGATAAGGCTGTTATAATGTTTTGTAGCCAAAATAGTTACGCCGCCACTAAGGCTTTACCACAACTTAAATCCACAAGTTGTAGCCCCTTCTTGTACCATGTGAGACTTCTCTCGGCCCACACCATGCCCACATCCAGCCTATAGTGAAACTATATTTGGAACGTCACAAATTACTTAGTCAGGTCTATCTCATACCGGACTTGCGGTAGTATGGTGTGATTTTTGTAATAGTAGCTCACAGACCAGTCCTTAAGATGACTTAGGCTCAAACCACATACCACTTGTGCTTGACAATCAATATTGTGTCACCGAATAACAAGACATGCCAGTACCCACCTCCATACTAATGCCTAAATCTAAACCAAATTTATAACTTTGTTTTATCAAAATTCTGTAGACCTTCTTAACCCACCGAAGTCAAGAATAGATTTTAGATTTTAACATTTTATGTGAAAACAATATTTTCATCTAAATTATTCTAAGTATGGCTAGGTAATTCTATAAAATTTCTAGTCAATACTATCGAACTAACTAGGTTTTCATCTAAGGTGACAGGCATGAGAAGTTTAAGGTCAAATTTGGCCATACACAAAGGAATTGGGTGTAACTAGAGTTTAAATCAGATTTAAACTAGATTTGAATAAAAGTACATATGCATAGTAATTTAAAAATAACATAAATATTTAAATTATTAGGAGCAACAAGATCAAAAGGTGTAACTTGTCTTGCTCGAAGTCTTGGTGCTGCGAATCATCATAATCGAACACTCCGAAGTTGTCGTAATCTATTCACGAAGATCCAAAACAAAATAAACTCAAAAAATTCAAATAAAATTCAAAAAGAGTCCTGAAATGAGTAGTTTAGGATTTTATAAGAATTTCAAAATTTGAACGGGTCCAATCGGAGTTAGGATGAAGGAGAACGGGCCTTTGGAAGTCTAAAACGAAGGAAAAGGAGAGAAAAAGATAAATAAGATTTTCTGGAATTATTTTTGTGAAGGAAATTCATGAGAATGCTGATTATGGTCGAGAGCGTCAGTGGTCGGAAGTCCTAGCTACAGCAACCGCTCGGAAGTCGTAGCTACAGTAGCCACTCAAAGTCGGAGGTTACAGAGTGGTTAGAGGCTTGGTAGTTGGAGGATCGTGTGATCAATAGGCTTTGGGTGGTCGAACAGCTGTGATCGTGAGCGATGATGGTCGGATGGCTGACGTGGTCGAACAGCCGTGATTGGATGGTTGAACATAATTGGAATTCTGTATGTGGTCGAAAGGATTGAAGTGGTCAAATGGCTGCTATGGTCGAAAACAAAGGTGGTTGTAGTCGTGGCGGAATGGTCGAAAGAAGGCTTAGAGAGGTCAAACGGCTTCGAGTGGTTGGAGAGATTGGACGGCGGGAGAGGTCGGAGGCATCGAACGGTGAGGAGTGGTTGAAAGAATCGAATGGCTTGGAGAGATCGGAAGTCACCTTCGTACTGAGTGGTCGAAGTCGTGATCGACTTCGAGTAGTACTTAGTGGTCGAAGTCATGATCAACTTCGAGTACTTCCGCTTTCTACAAGAGTACTGTGGTTGAAGTCGTACTACCAGGTGGCGCCTATGTGTTTGCCACCTGTGCATGCAGTTTGGCACGGTAGACCGTGCGCAGCGTGGCTGCCGGGAACTGGGGTGGCACCGATGTGTGTGTCTGCGTGGCTGCCACGGGGGTGATTTGGGCTGACGTGGCCTTGGTCGGCTGGGGCAACGCTCAGGACCCGATAGTCACTAGAGCTCTGATGTACGACGACGGCCGACGAGGGGTGAGTGAGATAGAGGGCGATGAGGGGAACTCGTCGGTACCTTGTGCGTAGCTCGAGGAGGGGTGCAGGTGGCCGGCGACGAAGAGGGGCGATGGCGGAGCTTGGTCGTCGGTGAGGGCGGCGCTCCTACGGCGGAGGCTCTCGGTGGAGGAGTGAAAAAGTGTCAGGCAGGCAGAAGTTTCTTGAGATGTCGGTTCAGCTCGAACGGGGTTGAGCCAGCCAGAATTCCTCGCTTGAGGCGGTCGGTGGCGTGGGGGAGAGTGGCGCACGGTGTGGGGGCTGCTCAAGCGCCAAGGGAAGTGATTGAGGGTGGACAGTGGTGGTGCGGGTCTTTGGGGAGGTATAGGGGGTTTTATAGTGCCTAGGAGGGGAGGGGTGGCGATAATTGGTCGCTGGAGTAACGGCGGCGGGATTTTGGGAGTGGGCTCATAAGGCAAGGCTGGGGTCTTAAAAGAAAATTAAAGCACAAATTTGAAATGGATTGGTCACGGGGATTAATTTCCTTTTGGTTGGTGGGGAAGAAACGGAAGGGAGGGGGTGACTCAAGCGAACTTGGCGGTGGCGATTGTGGCAGAGGTGGTTGCGTTGGGAGGAAGAAGAAAGGCTTGACAGGTGGGCCCCACATGCCAGCGAGAGAGAGAATGAGGCGGGGAAGAGGTGGGCAGTTGGATGGTTGCCGCTTGGCACCAAGGAACGATCAGGACCACCGGCTAATAAGCGAAACGGTAAGTGAAATTGGGCAGCGGGGATTTGATCGGACAAGGGCGGATTGAACTAGGGTCTGACACTTGTCAGCCTGAGATGTTTTCGACTTTAAAAGTTTGCTTTTAATTTATAGAAAGGCCAGGAACTTCAAAAAGCTTTAGAAAAATAGAAAAGGAATTCTGAAAATTCCAAAAAAATTCTCAAAAATACTATAAATCTAGGGGAACTCAGGAAAAATAAAATAACCTATTTTTGAATTTTAGAAAATAGATAAATTTAGTTTTCTTACTCTAGGCTTTGAAATAAAATCCAAATAAATTTCAATAAATCAAATAAAATGAAATTAGCATTTTGGGATGTTGCAGTAGCTACATGGGAGGGTAGAACACATTTTGACATGGAAGGATTAAGGAAAATCTCACCGGATAGATGGAAACATGAAGTGTCCTAGGTGGCCATGACTAGGTGTTAGAGAAGATAAATTTGTGGTGAGTTTCCGGGGAAAGCGAGGGAAGCACCGTGTAGAATGCAACAAGATGAACTTTTCAGTGGTGGTGGCATGAGTCAAAATTCAATGGGGCAATGAATCGACGACAGGAAGCAATTTTGGCCAACTTTGGGAAAAAACCCAATTTTTGGTGATAGGCTGCATAAAAACCAAATTAATTTCACAAGGGGGTGGAGGATACATGGGAACATGATATGACGTGCAAAGAATTGCATAGAGTTTAACCAGAGGGCTCGAAACGCGAGTTGGGATGACGATCGGTTTTAGAAGTGACGGGCTTGCGAAGACATTAGTGTTCTGGGGCTTTGAGAGAGTTGCCAAAGCTTTGAGGGGTCATGGGAGTCATATTTAAAAGCTTGGAAACTGACAACTGTTGTCTGTTCGGCTAGAAACAAAGATGAATAGTAACCCCATGGGAGAAGAGACAAAAATAGGAGGGAAAAAGGAAGGGAAATCTGGTAGGGAGTTTGCCAGGAACTCAATGTTAAGTGAGCTTTCCCTTGGAGCAGCCATAGGATGGGTAACCTCTGCGAAGTTGGAGTAGTTTTTTAGAATTTAAATTGAGCTCAAATAAACTAAAAAAATCCAACAAAATACAAAAAAATTCCTTGCAATACAAGAAACCAAAATAAAATATATTTTTAATTAATTGAAGTTTATTTTATTCATATTAAATCTTTTTAATTTTAGAAAATCTATATTAAACTTTAATTAATTCAAGAAAAATTCAAATGATTATTTTTATTTTTAAAACCTCAAAAAACTTTGAAAATCAGAATGTTATACTAGATACACCTAGTCATCCATGTGTCCTAGCTTAAACAAGCATTGGCGCCGGGAGAGATTGTGCAACCTAACCTGTCCGAGTTGGAAGACAAGCGGGTGCCCATCAAGATATTGGATCGTCATCTTCACAGAGAAGTGCGTCTGCTTTCACTCAGATCATGGTGCAACTGTCTGGTACCTCTACATCCAGCTCTACCTGGGAAGACTACGAAGACATTGCGTGGCGATTTCGAGAAGCACCGGCTTGGGGGCAAGCCGGTCCTAGAGGGAGGTCGGATGTCACGGCCTCTGCATCGAGGCGTGAACCAGTGAGCTCTCAAGTTCCTCGTCATGCCGCAAGCGAGCGAGACGGCCATGCTCTAGGTTAGCGAGTGAGGCATGGGTTGTGTGAGTTGGGCTACGCCCGTGTGATGCATCAGTGTGTTCTACCTGTCATACCCATATGGAGGCACGAAGTTAGTAGTAGCGTGAGAAAGTTGGGCATCAAAGTTGTAAACACATAACCGGCTCTAAACTTTCCCCAGTTCCCAGTTCTCTCGATCCCCGGTCTCGTTCTTCCCTTCCCAATCTCCTTTCTCCTTTCAATTTGCCCAAATCCTCCTCCAGTTACTTGAATCCGGAAGCCAAACGTAACATTAATCCCACCACCACTCCAATATGGACCACATGAGTTTCACACTAACGGATTGGGGTATTGCAGTACAACTTCTAGGCATATCCCTTCACTCATTAGTAGATGTGTTTGTTATGGACTCATGGTTGTAACTCATCGTATGTTTGAGCCTGTAATAACGTATAGAACGAGGTAAAATCGTTTCTGCATCCCAATAGCTCAAATTTGACTCCTGTAATATAAGCAATGTGATTGTAAGTACCTGACCAATCGAAACACCGTTTTACTAGCCTCTGACAGTCAAAACTTCATTCACCATCCTACCCCATGGCAATGGGAACATGCATGTGAGCTGAATATGATTGCGCAGTCATTGGGTCCATGGAATGTCTATGAGTCAGTAAACCATGCTAGAACTGTTGAATCATGAAGAACAGACTGTGGGTGTTGATAACTTCTTGCCATAATCGCTCATTGTCCCCTTGTTCTCCCCCACCTCCCCATGCATGGCAAGCTTGGCACTGTTAGTATACATGACAAGCTTGATATTTGAGCACTGTTAGTATACATGGCACTGTCAGTAAACGACTAGCAAGTTCAAGCCTGATTGTGAACTGATCCGACAGCTTAAATCTGGGTGAGAATATATGTCTGAAGGGTGTTCAGTCAATGTCACCAACAGACTGCATATATTTGAGCACATGGCATTTTCCAGCCAATCTGTAAGTCTAGCAGCTACCTGTTCCCTTGCTATGTAATTGATTGAGTTGCCCTGAAGAAAAAAAGGATCTTGACTAGACAAATGGATTGTTGGATAATTACTATTCGGTTTAAAAGCTCCTGGTTGATAACTTATTTAGCATGTTGCAATTTAGTGCCTACAGTTTGTAAATTGTATGCATGCATCATCAGTTTTCAAGTAGTTTCAATACTCATTACTTATACATGTAATACTCATCAGTTTTTCAGATTTTCATGCATGAAGTTAGTAGCAGTTTCAGTTATCATGCATAGAGTTAATGTGTTGTTTATGTCTCTTATGTTTGCATTATAAATAAAGAAGAAAAGCTGCTATTGAGTGTGTGCAGCACCAAAACATTACCTGTGTTCATATTGTTTGAGTGAGTGCTTGTGTCTGCCTGCCTTCATCATCACAGCAAAAGAGAAGCCGGAGGTGGAGCCATCATGGATAACTTAGTTTAGCTTAAAATAGGGCAAGCTCTCCAGAGTTCTAGAACCCTAGATTCTGAATTTTTAACAGAAGTTAACCTTTTGTGTGGAACTACTTAAAAGGAATTCGTTGTGCTTGATGAATAATTCACCTTGTAGCAACTAGCAAGTGGCATGTGTCAAAACAGATATGTAGTTTGAAACCACTGCAATACTAATACATTTTAAGTAATTTGGACTGAGTTTTGGATGGAGTTGTTCAGTTAGCAGATGGATGGTCCTATCAATCATGTGTATCCTCCCTAGATTTCTGACTGAACCCAGTTTCTTTCTGGGACTGACAGCTTCTTTACACCAAGCACAAACAACATTAATTCTCCTCAGCCATGGTTAGGTGCAAGTTCTGTACAAAAGCAGCATGAACACAAAGTTAAATCAACTTTTTTGCATGAACGTAGTTATATCAAAAGTTCCATAATCTTTTTGACTGCATCCAGGCATGCAGAACAGCATAATCTTTCAGGATTCACAACTTCCCCACACTGACTAGACAAGAACCGCAAATCCACACCTCTTTCTACTCAACCCACTACCTTTCCAGGATTCACAACCCCTCTACACCAAAAGCACACATCTTTGCTCTTCCTCCTCCTTGTTCTTGGTTAGGTGCAGTTTTGTACAAAGAAACATGAACAGAAAGCAAGCTCATGCACCCGGGATCAGCTATACAGCTGTGAAGCAATCACTCCTGTGGTTTGGGGAACGGCAGGTTCAGGTGCTTGTAGCTCGTGAACCCGCCGTCCACCACCAGGTTGTGCCCGGACACGTACTTGGCGTCGTCGGAGGCGAGGTACACGGCCGCCCTGGCGACGTCGACCGCCTCGCACGTCGCGCCTCTGAGCTCGCCGAGGTCCCTGATGATCGCCGCCACCCGCGCCTTGTCGGCGCCACGGAACATCTGCGAGAACTGCTCCACCACCAACGGCGTCGGTATCGCGTGCGGCGATATGCAGTTGATGCGGACGCCGTGGCGGGAAAGCTCGGCGGCAGCGGCCCTGACGACGCCGACGATGGCGTACTTGGACACCGAGTAGGGGTACGTGCCGAGGCCGCCCATGAGGCCGCTGATGCTCGACATGCAGAGGATCGAGCCGGAGCCCGACGGGGCCATGACGCGCGTCGCGTGCTTGATCCCGGACAGCGCGCCGCGCACGTTCACGCGCATGACGGTGTCGAACTGGGCCAGGTCCAGGGTGGCCATCTCCGACGTGCCGGTCAAAGAACCGACCACGCCGGCGTTGTTGAACATGACGTCGAGCCGGCCGTGCCGCGCGACGGCGGCGTCCACGGCTCCGGCGACGCTGTCCTCTACGGCGACGTCGCAGGGGACGAAATGGGCCTGTGGGCCGAGATCCTGGGCCGTCCGACGGCCCAGCTCGGAGTTGACGTCGGCGAGGACGACAGATGCGCCCTCCTGGATGAACTCGTGGGCCGTGGCCTTCCCGAGCCCACTTGCTCCTCCGGTTATTAGTGCAATCTTCCCCTCAAGCCTGCATAAAATTTGTCATCTGCTGTTAGAAACGGTCATGAGTGAAATATGCAAAGAATTCTGGGGTATTGACTGCAAAGTTTGGAGAACGACCGAAACTTGTAGTTCAAAAAAATGGTAAAAAAGAGGAAATACGTTTTTTTTAGAATTGAGAAGAAAACTAAAATGTGTGAGGTAAAAACAGCCAATAAAATAAGTAAAATCTGCAACAACAAAAATCAGTGGTCCTCTCGTTACCTACAAAGTCAGGATAAAGAAATACGTACATGCACGTTGATAAAAGGGAAAAACTTGCATACTTTGTACAAGAATTTAAACGAAATTTGAAATATGTGAGGTGAAAAAAGACAGGAAAATAAGGAAAATTTGCCAAAAATACAGTGATTTGTCTCAACATACATGTTGCATGTTGATAAAAAATTGCAAAACCTGATAAGAAAAAGTGTCGGGTTAGATAAAAAATCCAGCATACGCGTGGATAGTTAACGGAAAGATTCGCGCTATTGGCAAAGGCTCTGACCACACTGTGGCTGGCTTGTTCTTTGGGAACAGCAGTGCACTGTTCTTGGAAGCTGCCGAGCTTCCAACTCACAAGCAAAGGTACACATGGCCCCACAACTCCATCTCTCTTCACTCTCTCGCTCTCTCTCTCTCTAAACACAATCACATGACCAACAACACTACCAGCTGTGTTAGTACCTGGAATCTAACACCCTGGAGAGATCTCTTAATCAAGATAATACAAAGTTTGTGTTTGATTCCTTGTGCTAGTATTAGCTAGCTACTCAACAAAATTAATGCTAGCAAAGCTAATGTCTTAATTAACCAACTAACAAGCTAGTAGTAGCTTTCCTCTCTTACCTTCCCTTCGCCGCCGCCGATGACGACAGCCACCGCCCGCCGGCGGCCACCTCCGCGGCCGCCCTCCTCCTACCAATATAAGCCAAGGCAAGGAGCGCAAGTCAAACAACCACGTAGCTGGAATTGTTTTGTGCGTGACATATACAACGCCTACTTCAGCAAAGAGAAATCAAACAAAAAAGGCACAAATATGCATATACGTCACAAAGAGATCGATTTAAGAGCATAAACTTCTGCTAGTCTACAAATAGTTTCTGTTTTTTCAAGAGGGAAGAGCACAGTGTAGTGTTAAACACAATTGTTAGGGAAAGATGAAGTGATGAACTGAGGCCATGAAATTAACATGGGATGTGACATGACAATAACAAGGAACATGAATCACATAGCAGATGATAGCTGTAGCTAGCCAATAAAAAATGTGTGAAGAAATTAAGCTAAGTACTTACGTAGCTTCACCGACGAGCCGGAGCATCATCCCGACCTAGCTACTTGTTCTTGGCTCTTGAGAGAGAGAGAGAGACAGAGATGGTTTGCTCCTTTGTAGTACGAGTGTGTCAATGAAGCGATGGTGGTGTCCTTTGGAGGTTCTTAAATAAAACCGAGGAGGACATCCTCTCCAATCTCCCCGTCGACCAGTCACCTTTATTTATTCATACAGACGGTTTGGTGATCTATGTAGGTTCCTACTGTTCCATTTTCTTTTCGCTCGTATAAAAAGAGAGGCGTGCAGATATATTTTTAAATAATTAGCTAAATTTTTTACTATTAGATTAATATCTAAAGTTTCTTATTCTTCCACTCTTACTATACAATATCTAACTGTAGCCCTAACATAGAACTACGCCACCTCCCACCCCGCGCCCGACTGTACCACCTCCCACCCCGTGCCCCCGACTGCGCCGCCTCTCACCCTACGCCGCCCCCTCCTCATCGCAGCCCCCTCCGCGCCATCCCCACCCCGCACCGCCCCCACCTTATCGCTGGCCCTCTGGCTGGAAACCCTAAAAATAAATAAATCTCATATATGCATACATAATTGCCACGGGTGTGTGAGTAATGGACTTGCATGGTGTTGTAACATCTTGCTTGCTAGCTAGCCTATGGGCTGTAGTGTGGATGGGTTGTTGGCGATTGCAGGACCGGCAAGGATGAAAGCACAATGTGTCCCCTGATTATTCGTTAGTTTTGACCAAATAGTAAGCAGATACATCAATTATGCAACAGCTAATGTGTGCTATATCTATAATTACATGACACGTACGTGGTGGTCAATTGACTCTCTATAGTAGTGGAGTAATCACAACACAGACGGTTCGGAACTAAAATCGTCTATAAAGGTATAATATCACAGACGGTTCTAGCCATAAATCATCTGTAAAGGCATAATATCACAGACAGTTTTAACCACAAACCATCTGTGATGAAGATATATCATAGATGGTTCTCGTTCTGAACGTTCTGTGATACCTATATATCACAGACGGTTTTTTGTGGCAGCCGTCTATAATACGGCTTCACAGACGGTTTATACCACAAACTGTCTGTGATAGTACCTAAAATTTGTATTATTTTTTTGACTAGCTTCAGAAAATGCTAGCCATGCCATGACCTCTGAAAGCGAAACGACATACTTGAATTTGAATTTCAGATCTGAATTACATATAGCATTGTATACACAAGTAGACACTTACAAATTCATAATTATAAATTCAGAAATATGCTTACAATACAAGAAACTTCAGGCTAATACAAGCTAAACTTACACATGCTTCATTAAACTACAATCTAAAATAAGTGGAGAGAAAAAATTCCAAGCAGCAGCAACATAAAGGCAACGAAAACCATTTTTAGCTTCTATGCCAAAATCAATAGAATACCACACTTTTAGGATGTAACAAGCGGAAGCCCCTAGCTGATGCTGATGACTTGGAATAGGCGGATCTACCATTGCCTTCTTCGTTTTCATCTTGCTTTAAGCAAAATTTCAGCCACCCCTTCCCTCCCTTGCCGTACACAAATGAATTGGATTAGTACTAGTGGTGTTGGTTTTTGGAATAGGGAGAGAGGGATTAATAGGGGTGAGAGATGGGAGAGGAGACCAGTGCCTACCGTTCGATGCAGAGAGAATGGACAGGTGAGATCGGGATCCTAGGGGGATGCTGTGGATCGGTGACGTGACGAGGCTTATCACAAATAGTTTAGATTATAAACCGTCTATGATATAGACATCATAGGTGGTTCTTAATGACAGATGGTAAAAGATAATATATCGGTGCAATGTAAACAGCTAGTCCCAAAAGATAAAATAGTAAAGTTTTATATAACTTATATATTCTCATTTGAAATGTTTCGATGAGACCTACAACTTTAAAGTTGAGGCGAACCCCAAATTCTGAAGGGAAGATAAAAAATTTTGGCAAAAATAGAAATCAAAAACTTGTGACACAAATTCAGAGCTAAAGATAGCCGATTTTGGGGGTCTTAGAGAGCAACTGGCACAAGCTAGCCATTTATTTTGGATCGGACTCATCATTAGCTTTCGAACGAGTACAAAAACATCAAAAACGAACACCGTATGCAAAAGTTATATCTGTTTTACTAAAGGTATCTCAGAATGGAATGCTACTCCAACTCAGACAGGAGATTATGAAATTTTAGGGGATTACAAGGCAGAAAATATTTCACAGACGGTTTTTTAATGCCAACCATCTATGATAACTTCATTATCACATAGGTTTGAAATATAAATCATCTGTGAAGTATCACAGACAGTTATTAGTACGAACCATCTTGATATCTGCCATTATCATAGACGGTTTGTATCAATAATCGTCTATAATACATCATAAACGATTATTAGTAATAACCATCTGTGATATCTTGCATTATCATAGACGGTTCGTATGAATAACCGTCTATAAAAGTACCATAGACGGTTATTTGTATGAATTATCTGTGATAATTACATCACAGATGGTTCATAGGAATTGTTTGTGATGTAGACGTCCAGTATAGTTTCTTTTATAGTAGTGACATTTTATTAAGGCACAGAATAAATGCGTGTTTCTTTAACCCCATCAGATGTTCATATACTTCATTGTAGTCCACCTCTCATTCTCCGCTCCCCTATAAACTCTTCTCCACATAGCTCCCCTTCTTGCTCTACTGCTGGCCCCTCTTCTCTTCTCGCTGGCACTTATTCACTGGTGTGCGCTTTATATACGAAAGATGATTACATTTCCATATTCTACAAAAAGAGCCTTCAAAAGACTAAAACTGACTACTAATTAAGTCCTTTGTTGTTTTTAGAGAGGTGGTGCACATCGAAGAAGATGATGCACGACATCATGACAATGGAAGCTTCGTTAGAGCTTTACTGAGGTGATCAAGCTAGATCAATTGGCGGCACTCTATGTCAGATCGGACCCCCCTCTGGTCATATGCCTATGTCCAACCAGGTTTCTCCCCGGACCACAGGTCCAGTAGGCTGGGCACCTAAGCCCACGACCTATCCGTATGCAAATCCTAAAGCAATAACCTTATAAGTGGTATTGGGCCTTCTCCCCCTAAAAACTAGTCTAATAGGTAGAGACTCAATCACATTTATAAGTTATGTCTTTTGCTTTCTTATAATTCATGTGGGACTATTTTCCCAACACTCTAGAACAGCAAGATGCATATCGCCCTGTAGACGTGGCCTCCGTGGCTATTTTGGAACGATGCCGACAGAGCTGGAGGTTGAATTGATGGCGAATCCGTTAGTGATGTGCCCAAGAGGCAATCATAAATAATTCAGAATTAAGGCTAAAAGGGATATTGATCCATATGGGATTAGGGTTCTAATAGGCCTACAACGTGGAAGCCCATTAGCATGCTCTATAAATATGTGGAGGCGGGGCTGCAGGAGACACACGACTATCCTGAAAACCCTAGCCGCCACCTCCCCTCGGCCGTATCCTGAAACCTTAGCCGGGCGTGCGGTGCTAGCACACCAGCGCACGGCATTCCATCCCGAACGTGTGGACTCCGTGGAGGCGCCGCTGCGGTTGCTGCTATGCTGATCGGCGAGAGGCGCAAGGCTATTGCTAGGACGCGAGGAGGAGACGTTCAGTTCGTGAAACGATCGACCGCTTCTTCTTCATCGACGCGCATCTACGTTGGACCAGGCTGCTCCAACTCTTCTTCCGCTGCGAAGCACATCTAGTGGTAACTATTCATGACTCCCTTACGCGCATGTTTTCTGGTTGAACGCGGTAGAAAATGAAATGTTGTAGCTAGCGTAGCCTACCCGTTCTCCTACAGTGGTATCAGAGCAAAACTGCGTAGTATGTGGTCTGGATCATACGCTTGTAGATGCACAGATTGATTAGATCAATCGGTCATAAGGGGTTGAAATAGGTATGAGCTGATAGCATCATGTGGCCAAAAAGATTAGTTTGTGCTCCTTCTTTGATGTACGCGTGAGTTGCCTCTACCGACTGGAATCACCATCGGGGCTAACTGCGCGCACAATCAGTAGATCGAGCCAACAGATCGAGGCCTTGTGTTGCGGTCTTCTCAAATATACTGATCACGATGATCAATATGATTGATCTAATGAAAATTGAGACATTTTAAATGGCTCGGATTTGGGTTGATTTGATCGACCTGATGAGATTTTCATAGCGATTTCATAGATGCGATTTATGTAATTCCGTGAGGTTTTCAGGGTGCTGCCCTGAAACCCGCGGGACCGCCGTTGCGTACACGCATAGATTGTTATACAAACACATTCATGTCAGGGCGGTAGAATATGTTTTGCGCTTAACTTGTTTTTGCAGGGAATGATGTGAATGGTATGGTATAGATGTATATGTGATGCATGTGTGTTTTGGCGGCCTGTGTGTCGTATTAATCACAGTTGGGTTGAGGCTATTCATTAATTGTATAACGACCTGCGTGTCGACTTGTGATGCTTGAGCTCTTCATGTAATTCATTTGCTAGCTATTAGTTGTAATAGTTTAGTTTTTTACCATGGAGACTTCAAGCATGATGACAAAGAGGACAGGAAATATGGTGAAGGAGATCACTGTGGAACCATGGCGATGGTGACCACTACGATTCAGAAGGCCATACCATTCACAGTATAATGTGATTATATGCATATGATGTTTATTTCTTGTCATACTATTCTTTCATGCCATACCTGTAGAGGATGTATTTTTTATGACAGAATAGTTTCCCTCAGAAAAATTAAGAATTTAATTGATGCCCTTCCAATTGCTGCGTCTATAAGAATTACGATCATTGTTTGGTAGGTCTGCCAAAGCAGAGTACCATCAACTATCTTGATCTAATAGGGTGGATGTCGGACATCCACATGCATAGTGTTGGTTTACTTGACAAGGCTATCAAATTGGATTTGGGCCTTGGGGCATGATGTTGGGAGCTGGGGCATTGGATGCCACCCAACAAACAAGAGTCACATAAGATGTGATTAGCAAGTGTTGCTTATCTATGTTACTAGGTTTCTAGCGGTGATGCCAAAGCTCACTAGAACATAGATGAATATGGATCTTGACCACTATATGTCGTTAGAGGGAAGACGATTACAAAACATATAGTGGGAGTGTCTTTTGTTAAATTGTTTAATGGAAGATCAAACATGAACATAGCGCTGAACTTTGCTTGTTTATTTTCTGTTGTAGATCATGGCTGCTTCTAGTAACAATTCTGGTTTTAACTTGTGATCTGTTCTTGAGAAAGAAAAACTCAATGGAACGAATTTTATTGATTGGTACTGCAACCTGAGAATTGTTCTCAGACAAGAAAAAAGGAATACGTTCTTGAGCAACCCTACCCCGATGAACTCCTTGAGGGTGCAAATGTTGCCACCTGCAAAGCTTATGAGAAGTACTGCAATGATTCACTCAACGTTAGTTGTCTCATGCTTGCTACCATGTCCTCTGAGCTTCAAAAGCATTATGAGAATGCAGATGCTCACAGTATGATTGAAGGACTGCGTGACATGTTTGAGAACCAAGCTAGGACCGAGAGGTTTAACATTTCAAAGTCTCTGTTTGCGTGCAAGCTGGCGGAAGGTAGTCCAGTCAGTCCCCATGTGATCAAGATGATTGGTTACATTGAGAGCTTGGAGAAGCTTGGTTCTCCCCTTAATTCTGATCTAGCTATGGATGTTGTTCTCCAATCTCTCCCTTCGAGCTATGAGTAGTTTATTATGAATTTTCATATGCATAGCATGGATAAATCATTGACTGAATTGCATGGGATGCTTAAGACAGCAGAGGAAAATATTAAGAAAAACACCAATCATGTGATGATGGTTCAGAGGGAGAATAAAAACAGGAAGCGTTGGACGCCCAACGGCAAAGGCAAAGGAAATGTTCTTAAAGAGCCCCCGAGCTCTAAGCTAAAACCAAATGGTAAGGTCAAATCTGGTCCTTCTCCTGATGATGAATGCTACCACTGCCATGTCAAGGGGTATTGGTCTAGGAATTGTAAGAAATACATGGAGGATCTGAAAAAGAAGAAGGGAAGCGAGGCTTTTGCTTCAGGTATAAATGTTATAGAAATTAATCTTACAATTTCTTCTGGTGAATCTTGGGTATTTGATACCGGATCGATGATTCATACTTGCAAATCGTTGCAGGGTCTAAGAAGGACTAGAAGTTTTGCGAGATGCGAGTTGGACGTGCGTGTCGGCAATGGAGCAAAGGTTGCTGTACTGGGTGTCGGCACTTATCACTTGTCATTACCTTCAGAATTAGTTTTGGAATTAAATAATTGTTATTACATTCCAGCATTGATTAAGAACATTATCTCTTCTTCATGTTTGGAGGAAGATGATGGTTATGAGTTTGTAATAAAGAACAAATGTTGTTCTATTTATTTGAATGATATACTCTATGCACATTGTCCATTAATGAATGGGTTATATGTTCTTGATCTTGAGGATAAGCATGTCTATAATATTAATGCAAAGAGGCTACGGCCTAATGATTTGAATCCCATTTTTATTTGACATTGTCGCTTAGGTCATATAAATGAGAAACGCATAGAGAAGCTCTATAAAGATGGACTACTCAACTCATTTGATTTTGAATCATTTGAGACATGCGAGTCTTGTTTACTTGGCAAGATGACAAAGGCGCCTTTCACCGGTCATAGTGAGAGGGCAAGTGACTTGTTGGGACTTGTACATACCGATGTATGTGGACCAATGAGCTCGATGAGCTGAGGTGGTTTTCAGTATTTCATTACTTTTACCGATGACTTTAGTAGATATGGATATATCTACTTAATGAGGCACAAGTCTGAATTGTTTGAAAAGTTCAAAGAATTTCAGAATGAAGTACAAAATCAACTAGGCAAGACAATTAAAATTCTGCGATCTGATTGTGGAGGTGAATATTTGAGCCATGAATTTGGTGAACATCTAAAACAGTGTGGAATTATTCCACAGCTGACTCCGCCTGGCACGCCTCAATAGAACGGGGTATCTGAACGGAGGAACCGGACCTTATTAGACATCGTTCGGTCTATGATGAGTTAATCTGATCTTCCATTGTCCTTCTGGGGATATGCTCTAGAAACTGCTGCGTTTACACTAAATAGAGTTCCATCTAAATCAGTGGAAAAGACACCATACGAGAAATGGACTGGGAAACGTCCTGGATTGTCTTTTCTTAAGATATGGAGTTGTGAGACTTATGTGAAACGTTTGACGTCTGATAAGCTCCATCCTAAATCTTATAAATGCTTCTTTGTTGGGTATCTTAGGGAAACCAAAGGATATTATTTTTACAATCGAGAAGAAGGCAAAGTGTTTGTCGCTCGGAACGGTGTCTTTTTGGAAAAAAAGTTTCTTTCGAAGGGTGTTAGTGGGAGCAAGATGCGGCTTGAAGAAATTCAAGAAATACCTGAAAATGTTTCAGCTCCTATTGAACCTCAACAGGATGTACAAGATGTTGTACAACCGGTTATGGAGGCACCGCCCCCACGTAGGTCTACAAGGGCATGTCGCGCAACTGAAAAATTCACGCTCCTAACCACGAGACAACGCGACATATTGTTGTTGGACAATGATGAGCCCAAGAGCTACACGGAAGCAATGATGGGACCAGACTCTAAAAAATGGCTTGAAGCCATGAGGTCCGAAATAGAATCCATGCATGATAATCAAGTTTGGAACTTGGTGGATCCACCTGATGGTGTAAAAACTATTGAATGTAAATGGGTTTTTAAGAAAAAGATAGACATGGATGGAAATGTTCACATCTATAAGGCACGATTGGTGGTGAAAGGTTTCAAGCAAATTCAAGGTGTTTGTTATGATGAAATGTTTTCGTCCGTCGCTATGCTAAAGTCTATTCGGATCCTCCTAGCGATTGCTGCCTATTTCGACTACGAGATTTGGCAAATGGATGTCAAAACGGCTTTTCTAAATGGAAACCTAAGAGAGGATGTGTACATGATACAGCCTGACTTGATCCGAAAAATGCTAGGAGAATATGCAAGCTTAAGAAGTCCATTTATGGATTGAAGCAAGCATTTCGGAGTTGAAATCTTCATTTTGATGAAGTAATCAAAGGGTTTGGCTTCATCAAGAATGAAGAAGAGCCTTGTGTTTACAAGAAGGTTAGTGGGAGCGCACTTATTTTTCTGGTCTTGTATGTAGATGACATATTATTGATCAAAAATGATATTCCAATGCTAGAAGCTGTGAAGTCTTCTTTGAGAAAAAGTTTCTCAATGAAAGATCTCGGAGAGACAGCTTATATTTTGGGCATAAAGATCTATAGAGATAGATCGAAGAGGCTAATTGGATTAAGCCAAAGTACATACATTGATAAGGTATTAAAACGGTTCAATATGCAAGATTCCAAGAAAGGTTTCTTGTCTATGTCACATGGTATTAGTCTTAGCAAGACTCAGTGTGCTTCAACACTTGATGAGCAAGAGAAGATGAGTGCGATTCCGTATGCCTCAGCCATCGGATCCATCATGTATGCTATGCTTTGTACGCACCCAGATGTTTCATATGCTCTAAGTGTTACGAGTAGGTATCAATCTAGCCCCGGTCTAACTCACTGGGTGGCTGTAAAGAATATTCTTAAGTACTTTAGAAGGACTAAGGATATGTTCTTTATTTTTGGAGGTGAAGAAGAGCTCGTTGTAAAAGGTTACACCAATGCTAGCTTCCAAACTAACAAAGATGATAGCAGATCGCAGTCTGGTTTTGTGTTCTGCCTCAATGAAGGGGCAGTGAGCTGGAAAAGTTGCAAGCAAGATACAGTAGCTGATTCGACAACTGAGGCCGAGTATATTGCAGCTTCTGAAGCTGCAAAGGAAGCTGTTTGGATCAAAAAATTTATTTTTGAGTTGGGTGTGATCCCTAGTATGTCTAGTCAATGGATCTCTATTGTGACAATAGTGGAGCCATTGCGCAAGCAAAAGAGCCTAGGTCACACCAAAAGTCCAAACATATACTTCGGCGCTATCACCTTATCCATGAGATCATTGATAGAGGTGAAGTAAAGATTTGCAAGGTGCACACGGATTTGAATGTTGCTGATCCGTTGACGAAGCCTCTCCCACAACCAAAGCATGAAGCACACACGAGTGCAATGGGTATTAGATACTTACATGATTGACTCTAGTGTGAGTAGGAGATGATTGTATGAAGTCTATGTTTATGAAATTTTGAATAAGGTGTTATTTGGTTCCTTGAATAATAATTGTATGCATTGATTGGCAAGTATGTGACTTGTTCGTGAAACTCTTTATTTTATTTAATTTTATTCTAAAGATCCCTAGTCTTATGTCATTACGTGGGACAACAATGATTTATGGACTAGCACATGTATTGATTGATGATCATGTTTCACGGATCATAGATATAGGAATATCAAATCAATAATGTGGACACATGTTAGAGAACATGGTGTTGGATTGGCCTACTCCGAGACGTTGCTGGGATTGTTATGTTAATATGTGCTATCAAGCGATCTCGAGTGGTATACCTACTGGATCCTTCGACCTGAAATCGCCATTGTTTCTCACTATATGTAGTGGTGCGCTTTGGGGCTGCCAAACACTACTCCGTAACTGGGTAGCTATAAAAGTGGTCTTCAGGTGTATCATAAAACATGGAATGGGATGTGAGCGGATTAAGATGGAATTTGCCCCTCCTACATAACAGGAAAGATATCTCTGGGCCCCTCGATGTGGTTGGATTAGAGAAGTGCATGGCCATGCCAAGGTGATTAAAGAGTTAATCACAATATGACTAAAGAGTTAGTCATGAGTTGTAATCCACCACAAGATCGAGTGAATGGTTGAGCTATCACAAGGGTGGCATGAATCTCGCCTTAAGTTCAACTAGTATCGTGTGGCAAAGGGATCCAAGTGTGTGTATATCAAGGTTTAGCCAATATGATCTTTATGTGTATTCGAGAGTCAATATGCCCTGCTAGGTGCCACTATTGACTTTTGGCTTGAAAAGGGTTTTCGGGTCATGGCTGTTTACACATGAACCTAACGGGTCACACACTTAAGGGGTTGGAATTGGAAAGCTTGCCTATATGATTGTCTCTAGTGCAAGTGGAAAATTGTTAGTGATGTGCCCAAGAGGCAATCATAAACAATTCGAAATTAAGGCTAAAAGGGATATTGATCCATATGGGATTAGGGTTGTAATGGGCCTACAACGTGGAAGCCCATTAACATGCTCTATAAATATGTGGAGGTGGGGCTGCAGGGGACACATGACTATCCTGAAAACCCTAGCCACCACCTCCCCTCGGCCGTATCCCGAAACCCTAGCTGGGCGCGCGGTGCTAGCACACCAGAGCATAGCATTCCATCCTGAACATGTGGACTCCGTGGAGGCGCCGCTGCGGTCGCTGCTGTGCTGATCGGCGAGAGGCGTAAGGCTATTGCTAAGACGCGAGGAGGAGACGTTCAGTTCGTGAAATGATCGACCGCTTCTTCTTCATCGACGCGCATCTACGTTGGACCAGGCTGCTCCAACTCTTCTTCCGTTGCGAAGCCCATATAGTGGTAACTATCCATGACTCCCTTATGCGCATGTTTTCTGGTTGAACGCGGTAGAAAATGAAATGTTGTAGCTAGCGTAGTCTACCCGTTCTCCTACAGAATCAACTTGGGCATGTGAGGCATGGTAAGTTCACCGATGCAACACATATGATATAAGGTGCACAGTACCACAATTTGCTCCAGTGAAGACTAGGATTGAAATTGCAAAACCTACGAGGTCCTTGTTAGAACACAGTAAGCTAGAGTTTGGAGTTTGAGACATTCATATGGAATTTCTACAAAATTCATGTGTTACTACCTAGGTTGTTTGTATGGTTGAAATTTTACCGCGTGGCCAAGCTATTAGGAAATATTTGTATTGAAGTGTGGGTGCGGGGTCTGCGTACAAACCCATTAAGGAATTCTTCCGAGACCCAACAGAAGTACTATATGTAAGCGTGTGTAAGATATGAAATACCACCAGAAGTATTAATTATGTAAACAGATTAAAGCTTTATATGCACAATTCATTGTTTTGGTCAAAGGAAGGACATGGAGCAAAGAGTATATGTATATATATAGTTGTATACAATGTGTGTGTGTAGTACACTCTGGATGTTCAAGCCTTTTCAGGTACCTTAATTTGCTCACCAGCTACGCACTCAATCCTTCTGAATACGTCTAAAACTAATATTCAAATATCTCAAAGAACATGGGGATTCTTCAATGGATACTCATGTCTAGAACTTTGGCAAACACCTGATATATAGGAGTACTAGAAAAGAATGCATAGTTGTATTGTTGTCGATTTTTTAAAATAATCAATTTTTAATTTCAACTTACAGTACTATACCTACATTTTTAAATTTGCGGAAATGGCCATCGTCGCCGCACGGTTGGGCGATATGGACAAGTCGCCTAACCGTTGGGCGACACGAGGCCAAGTTGCCCAACCGTTGGGCAATTTTTGAAAAATATATAATTATTTTATTAATCCGATGAAAATAATTGGGAAGGGGTAAATAGCAATTGTTATAGATAGGTAACATTTAACAAATCTTGTTTGTAAGTATTTTTTTTAAAATAAAAGGTCAGACAATGTCGGTTGATCCATTTGTGATTTTCGTAAACTGTGAATGGTATAAAATCTGTTAGACTCGCAATAACATTTTATGATCATCGTATGTTGTTGTAGTATGATAAATTTTTCGAAGAATTTTGTGAGAATGATTGAGGTAACAACGATTTGTAAGTAGAAAGGTAGGTGATACTGTGATGCAATTGAGAATTCATATACTAAGGAGAACATTGCATAGATGATATAAGCAAAAAAATACGGTCGTTCATCCAACAAAGGGGTTATATGGCACACATACTAATGAATTAAGGATGGTATATGCATACCTTTAGGGAATTAGAAATACATCAGACATATGGACGAAGAACGTGTAACTACTATGTGGAACATGACCATTTGCCCTTGTGGCCCAGCTCGGCGTCCTCGCCGTCATCCATGGACTTAGTCACCAATTCACGCTTTCTCTCATGTTCCTCCTCACAAGCCTCCCGCTCCCTATGCTTGCACGCTTCCAAGTGAGCTTGTGTCTTCCGCTGGATACACTCGCTTTGTTCTTTGCTGCGGAACCGCTCCTCCATCCTCTCACATGCCGTCCGAGCATCTCATTCCTCGCAGTCTAGAGTCTATTGGTCGTGTGGGTGGATCACCCAGTCATCCATTTACGGTAGACGCATAGTGGATCCGAAAACTACAGGAAGAGGAGCAAGCTTGTTAGTGCATGCCATACATGATAATTAGTAAGCGAATGTATTATAACCCATTCTTACCGGCTATTAGTAGCGGGCCATGTCTAACGCCGATTGGGATACTCCTAGGTGTAGTTATGGTAACCCCCAGTAATGCATGCCCAAGCTCAATCACTCCTTGGACTTAGAATTTGCATGCATCCCTACACCCGATGAGGCATCCCCGACAGCGTGTCTTGCGCGAACGCTCGAAGAAACGTTGAGGTATGAGTTGGGGTTGGAGGTACGGGGGGCTTCACTTCAGAAAGGGGGCCTCCTGGCACACTCCGCTTGTTCTTCCCAGGCTGCAGCAGCTCTTACGAGTTGGGTGATCTCCTCCATTGCTTCTCCATACTAGCAGTGCAGTCTTGTAGTCGTGGTGTAGGAAAATAAGGTGCGGAAGGAGCAGTACTTATAGGCTTAGCCGATGCAGCATATGCTTTGTGAGTCTAATTCGATTTGGGCTAATTTGTGTCCACGAGGTAACGGTACACCGAACAATTCATGGACCAGCATAGCATGACGTCACTGCACAAAGCTACCCCTTTTGGTCTTGTTATTGTGTAAAGCTATCTTGTTTGGTGTTGTCACTTCATAAGGTTGTCTAGTTTGGTCTTGTCACTACACAAAGTTGTCCCGTTTGATCTTGTCACTGCACAAAGCTGCTTCTTTTGGTCTTGTCACTGTGCAAGGTTGTCTTCTTTAGTATTGTCATTGCATAAAGCCTCCTCATATGGTCTAGTCACTACATAACACTGCCCCATTTGATCTTGTCACTATGCAAAGCTGCCCCGTTCGATTTTATCAGTGTGCAAAGTTGGCCCATCAGATCTAGCCGCTATGTAAAGCTGTCCTGTTTGGTCTACTCACTGCACAAAACTGTCCCACCTAGTCTACTCTGTGCGCAAAGCTGCACAAAACTAACACATGACCTACTTTGTCAAAAAAACACGCTTCCTCACCCCATAGGAAAATGCATGCCCCAACCCCTGAAAGTAGGACCACTTGACCATATGAATAATAGGAAGAACTATCTTCTCTTTCCTACAGTGACATACCATGGCAGACACCGAGGAGCCAATCCAACAGGAGTCACCAAAGCAAGACCTTCCCCTTGAAAGGAGGGAGAACTTCAGCGCTAACTATTGCTTGATGCCAAACAAGCATGCTTAATCGGTATGGCCGAAATGCAGATACAGGGAGGACACACTTGTGTAGGTCATGGATGAGCATTTCGATGGCAGACAATGTTTCTTCTGATACCCACACTCTAGGATTTATTTTCTATTACTGCTAGTAGAGCTTCGATGTTAACCCTTGTTTCCAATAGATGGCAAAATGTGACTTTGTTTGCTGGATCGATCCTCTCCATGAACGCTATGTTATGAGGTATGTGGATACATTGTGAGAGTGAATCTTAGAGTTAGAGGCGTGGATTGACAGTCTCAATGAGGAGAACGATGAACTCCACTAACAGATGCAGCGCGAAAGGGGTAACGAGGAGGCTGTCAAAATAGGAAGTTACTATGATTCCACTTGCTGCTACGTGAACCCTAGCTGCATATGTGCATGCCATTACAGCGATGGCCAACCACATCCGATGCGTCCCTCTCTACAACACTCTATGTGGGTAGCGTGAGGCACCATCTACTAGTAGGCACGTATGGAGAAGCTTGTACCATAGTATTCTCCCCTGTTATTCATGATTATGTTCAATGTCCTATCGTATGTAACTGAATAGTATACGCGTCGTTGTTATTGCGCAAGGATGGCAAATAAAATAAAAGTTTGCATTTGTACTATTAGTACCAGTATACACACATGAAGAAATGGTGCTACACTTCACATATTGACACTAGAAATAAAGTTAAAGTTTACAAATGAAGTTATAATATGATAGCATTTGTAATAATAATACTAGTATGCACAACAACAAGGTGCACGACACTTCTCACTGGGGTTCCTACTCATTGGCAGGCACCTTGCAAGGTCTCACAGTGTGGCCTTCTTGGCCACAGTGTCCGCAACATTTGCTTGTCGATCTAGCTTGCCCTTCGTCCATGTAATTCTTGATGCCCTTCCCATCCTTTAAGGGGTCAATATCTAGAATCCAAGCCCTCTGTGCAATATTCGATGTGGCAAAGTTGCCCACAACTCAGAAGCCTCTTAGCTCACCGCACCACGCCTGAAGCACCCTCTCTTTCATGAAGTACTCCGACATGAAGGTCAATGGGCCCATGTTGACAATCCCACATGCAGCGAGGACATAAGAGCATGGCTTATGAAGGAGCTTTAGCTTATTACATGTGCAGGTAGGTTCATCAACATGATCTTCAAGGCATATCTCATGGGTAACAAGAGAGCGAGCAATTCCAAATCTAGCTCTATCTTGAAGGAGCATGTCAAACGATGCTCCGTATTACCCATCACACAGACCATGTGCTCCTAACCCTTCTCACTCTTGGCCTGCATGTATGTTGTGATCTTTGAGTAGTACAGTATATGTGGATTGGCTACATGAAGTGTTGTATTTGCATGCTTTTCTCTGAAATAGCCAATTGTACCTTGCAGAATGCCTTCAACAATGATGACGAGGGGTTAAGAACGCACGTCCCTAAGAACCACTTGTACACCTCTGCAAGATTAGTGATCATTATGCCATACCTCACACCATTCATGTCGTGCAACAAGGACCACTTCTCTAAAAGCTCAGCCTCAATCTAATGGGAGAAGCATGTAATATTCCTCAAGGTCCTCCGCGTCACACTGGGAGGGTCAAGCTCTGGCAATGGTGCAAGGCATTCGGGTTGCGTCGCTCCAGGAATAGTCGGCCACTTGTTCCTCTCGATAAATACTTCCTGGTGTGCTCCTCCAACATCTCCCATAGCGCATCGAATTTCTGCTGCTGGTTCTGCATAGCTAGCTTCTTGAATAGCTTTATCAATAGTTGCTACAGGAATTGCTTGAATAAGTTGGCCCCTAGATGGTGAACGAACCATCTATTCTTCATGTCTGGCTAAGGGAACGACTCATTCGGGTATTGCTAAAGTTTTCTTATAGCCTTCATTATCCTAGGGTGGTGATAATAGATTATACAGACATCAGGACGAGCTCCAACTACTCTCTTCTTTACATGTCAAAGGAACCACAACCAACTATTGAAATTCTCACTTTTGATGAATGCGATGGCCAAGGACAGGATCTGAATGTTGCCATCAACACCAATTGCTGTCAGGATCTGCCCCTTGTATTTGCTTGTTAGAAACATCCCATCGACTGAGATCATTGGTAACATGTGCCCAAAAGCACCGATGTAAGCACCAAAGGCTAAGAAGGCCCTCTGCAAGACTAGATAAGTGGGCGGTTTTCTGAATGGCTTGTCCTTCACAGCAATGTGAGTGTTTGGGTTCTTGTCCCATAGCACCTTGAGTATATGAGGAAGGTTATTGTAAACCACCTCAAAACAATCGAACCTCCTTTTCAAAGCCTTCTGCTTCGCACGCCATGCTTTGGTGTAGCTAATCTTATACTTAAATTTTTGCTCAATAGTCACCATGATGTGCTTGGCCTCTAGGTCCTTTTTTCACTATCTCACTGTACATGAGATTAGCTATGAAGGTGGACGTTAGGTTGTGATGCTTCGGTAAAATACTACTGAGCACGTAGGAGTACGGTTCCACCTTTGAGATAATCTAGTGAGTATCGTACTTAGGTCTGCATGTGTGTATACGCAAAGGATAGCCAACCTACTTGCAAACCTGGTGTACTACTCTAGGCTAGATTTTAGAACCCGAAATGTCTGTTGCATGGACAAGGCCCACAGCTTAATAGCATTCCATAGTGATCTCTTGTAAGCAAATATTGCATAAAGCTAAACATCCGTAGCATGGTACTCCCATGGTGATTTATGCTCGTTGTGTACAGAAAGACTCGCAGCATCCACCATATTCCATGCCTACGGCATGGGATCTTCATCCTCATCGAAAGAGTTATGCCATCCTCTTCTAAAGCATCCTCCTTGGCCCAGGCCATCTAGTCATCGATCTCCATCTGACGCATTATGCTATCGACATACTCCTCTGAGTCCACCTCTCCAGTGGGCTCAGCTTCCATAGTGCAATCTTCCTGATCTACCTCAACAATATATGCATATGCCTGTCAAGTGTGCTCAGTGTGTGGTATGCGATATTCCGATTCTGCTCCGCAACATCGCTCACTGGGTCCTCTTGATGAACCACATGCTGCGCGTCTGAGCTGCTCCCACCAACTGGACCTCCTGTGACATCCTTCGAAAATAGTTGCACGAGTAGCATGCACTCGTAAGCACGTGACCAATAGCCTTCTACAAAGCCCTTCCATGCAAGCGTGCGCATAAGTCTCCTCACTCCCACCAAATGTCCATGGCAGACCGACACCAAAGTCCATGTAGGACGATACCACACACCTTAGGGTCCAAGAAGAAGCTTCATGTGAGCCAGTCCAGGACATCTCCGATTCAAGCATTCTCTGCGTGCGGGGGTACCATACAAACTTACGAGAAACTACTCAGGTCAACACCATATGAATATTCACAAATGGCACCAACACCGTAATGCACTTTCAATGTTGTGGATTCCGATATAACTGATTTCTCGCAGCAAATATTACCATCTGTCAATATGCATTCACTAAATATGTACTAAGCAAATATGTAGCTACATGTTTCCTACATTTATATGAGAACAAAAATAGATGAGGTTATTACCTTCACGCGAAGACCTTTTCTCCTTATCGATAAGCTTTCTTCGTCTTGCTCTCTAACCTCACAAGCTCCTCTCCTCTTCTTCTCTTCTTCTCCTGAGTTGCTCTCCTTCCTCTCCCAAGCTTCTCCACTTCTCCCCCTCTCCTTCTCTTCATCTCCTGATCTTCTTTGAGACCTTCTCCCTCTCTTCACTTCCCCACTCCTTGTCTTCCTCTTTTTTTCTTCTCTCGAACTACTCTCATTTTCTTGTAAGAGAAATAGGGAGAGAGCCCTGTGAGGGTGTCGGTCAAAGAGAAAAAGGATGGGAAATAGTCGCCCAACCATTGGTCATGTCGCCCAATGGTTGGGCAACATGAACACTAGTCGTTGGACAGTTGGGCGACGTGGGCTCATGCTGCCCAACGGTTAGGCGACTTGCCTACGTCGCCCAACCGTCCGACGACAAATGGATATTTCTACAAATTTTGAAAACGTGTGTATAATACTATAATTTGGAATTAAAAATTGATTATCTCAAAAAATTATATTACTGTCCCTCCTGACCCAAATATATGGAGGGGAGGGGGAGAGAGAGGGGGCAGCATGCATGCACCAACTAAACTTGTCTAGAAACAGACTTCCAAAACTCCTTAACTTGTGCTCATCAGCAGAGTAGCAGGTGATATATGTGGTCAATATATTCGACAAAATGGAAAGCACTCTGATATTTACTGTAAGAATTGAGGAAACATCATAATGAACTAGGATTCATCAAATCAATCAATGAATATCTATATAATTATATGTACATGATCTTTGGCTTCCAACTTTTTTGAGAATTGAAAATTTGTTTCCTAGAAGAAGATGAGGATGAAACTAGGAGATTAATAATCACAACTGTAATTTGGGGGCATCGTAAATGGAGATTTGGCAATTTAGGGCATTTATAGTGCAGATAGAGCAAAGTTGTTTCTAATGCTTTCCACATCACTTATAAACAACATTAGATACAACTCCTTCAATGCGTAGTATCTACTAGTGGACACAAACAATAAATATTAATCAACTCCCGCATTCTCTCTTTCCTCCCATGTTCTCCTTTCCCTGAGTTCTAACCACCACCGGTTGACCCATTCACTTCACCAACGCTGACCGTCACGTCCACCTTAGTCTCCCCCTTCGTCGCTTCCTCCTCCCTTCTTCGCCCGCCACCCAAATCCGGCCGGATCTATGCTGGTGAGGGTGGTGGCATGATTGGTTTAGTGAGCTTGGGTGGGGCGGCACATCGAGCTCAGGCGATGGTGCGAGTGGCTCGGCTGTGCAAGCGGTGACCGCACAGCGCGACACGCGTGAGCGATGGCGCGAGGACCGCACGAGCGGCGTAGCATAGCGAGCGCCCGAGCGGTGGCCTACAAAGGTTCAACAGGGATGCACGGCGGGGCCAGTGGACGACGGCCAGCGAACACGACATTGATGGGTATGATGGAATGGTTTATTGCAGTGTGACGCACAATCTGGGGCGGTGGATACAACTTTCCTCCCCAATGCAAGTTTTGATATTTCTTGGTTGTTTCTCTATATGCTCAAACTTCATCTCGTGCAAGATGCAGCTTCGCGCTCTCTCCTCTTTAATTTTCCTATCTCCCTCCATTTTCCTATCTCCCTCCTTCCTACGTGGATATTGGAGCATTGGGAGTGCCATTAGCGCGGGAACAAATCAATCTAGCCAAAAGGCTGTGTGGATAATTTCGTCATTTGACAGCCACACAGCACGTACAGTACTGTAAACAATCTAGGACGTGCATGGTCTATCTGTTTTCAGGTAGCCTATGCGCAGCTATATGCTACCAAGCTACTAGAGGCCAATGAACAGTTCAATAAAAAAAATTAGGAATGTAAATTAAACATCTTTAGGCGTTAATTCCAGGTTGCTCCATGAAACTTTGATTACTACTTTAAGGCCGGCCAAAAACTCCAAGGACTCTACACGTACCACAACGTTACGCGCGCTAGCCAGCTAATGCAAGCAAAATTCGCCCGGTTTGGGACTCGATAACATCTAGAGCTCTCACCTCTAATTGGCTACATTTAAGTAATCTCACGTGTCGGCGATCAACCATCACATTACCCTCCACATGTGTACGTATTCTTCTAGGCACAGCTTGCTACGTTACGTATGTGCCTACCTACACGGGTGTTGGACTTCGATCAGTGATATATACGTGTAGGAAGGCATGCATATGTGTGTTTTTTTTCGAAGTTCAGCATTCAGGCATGTGTTATGTGGCTTTGTTCCGATCGAATTGAAACAAAACAATACTAAGATAGATGTATGGTTCAAAAAATATCTGAGAATTTTTTGTATCTTGATACACTACTACAGAAAACCTAATACTAGACGCTAAATCACAGACACTATCACAGATGGTTTTAATTTGGAGACCGTCTATGTTGCTGAAAGAGCATCACAGACGGTTCTTACCGATGAACCGTCTGTGATACTGGAATATCACAGACGGTTTTTAGTTAAAAATCGTCTGTTTATCGGTAAGAACCGTCTGTGATAATCCTACTATGTATTTATTGCGCACTCAGACCGCATTTGTCTTCATTTCGATCCAGATCTAGCCGGTGCTGCAGCTGGAGGCGGCAAGGCTTTCAGGCCAATTATTTGGTGGAAGGAGGCTTATTTGGCAGGAGAGCTTTGAAGATTCATTGAGTTCTTGGTTGCCCTAGATATGGTTAGTAATGAAATTTGTTTTTGGTTGCAATATCAAAATTTAGATCTAGCTAGCTAATTAATTTTCGGTGACTGTTATATATATACTTTGAAGATCTAGCTAATTTAGATTTAGTTAGCCTCAATGTATGTGATATATATGTAGTAATAATTGATTAAATTAATTTTAATACTAAGTTGCTATATATGTGCATAATATAGGACTGAAACTGGATGTATAACGCAAACCGTATGGGTGAAGAGTACATTAATGGCGTGCCTGCTTTTATAAGAGCTGCCGAGAAAGATATATTGAATAAGAGAGTGGAATATATGTATTGTCCATACACTGACTGCGAGAATTTAAAAATGTTTAAGAATCGAGAGTAGATTGAAGCGCACTTATTCAGAGAGGTTTCAAAAAGAGGTATACGTGTTACACCAGTCATGGCGAAGTCAATGATATACCGCCGGATGACATCGCCGGTGAAGTCAATGATAAGCCGCCGGATGAGATCGCCGGTGAAGTTAATGATATACCGCCGGATGATAATTGTGGTTCGGATTCGAATAGGCTGCACGATGACAATCTAGATCAGATGCTTCGTGATGTAGAAAAGAACTATGATGAGAGAGAGTATATTAAATTCTGAGGCTTGATGGAGGACTCGGAGAAAACTTTATTCACGTGCTGCAGATTAAAGCACACGAAATTGTCAGTTGTGCTTAAACTATTGAAATTGAAGACAAGCAACGGTTGGTTCGACAAGAGTTTCACAGTGCTGCTAGGTCTTTTAGCGGACATGCTTCCAGAGGGAAATGAGTTGCCTAAAACCACGTATAAAGTCAAGAAAGTTATTTGTCTATTACGAATAGAAGTATAAAGAATACATACATGTCTGAACGACTGTATTCTCTACCGTAAAGAGTATGCAAACATGCATGTCTGTCTAGTGTGCAACGTATCCCGATACAAACGTAACAATCAATCAGATGATGATGGCGAGGAAACAGAGGTGAAGAAAGGATCTCCTATAAAGGTGGCATGGTATCTTTCTATAATTCTCCGTTTGAAGCGGCTTTTTGCGAATCCAAAGGAGGCAAAATTGCTGCATTGGCACTCAGAGGAGCGCAAGAAGGATAGAATGCTAATACACCTTACTGATTCCGCCTAGTGGTGAAATATCGATAGGAGTTTTGCATATTTCGGTGCAGAACCGACGAATATAAGATTTGAATTGAGTATAGATGGAATGAATCCTTTCAGTAGCATGAGCAGTCGACATAGCACTTTACCCGTGACTCTCTGCATCTATAACCTTCCCCCTTAGTTGTGTATGAAGCGAAAGAATATTCTGTTGTCGATACTTATCCAAGGGCCAAAGCAACCTGTGAATGATATTAATGTGTACCTAGCGCCGTTGGAAGAAGATCTAAAAGTACTGTAGAATAAAGGGGTACAGGTATAGGATGCATACAAATAAGAGAACTTCACTTTACGCTCCTTATTATTTTGCAGTATAAATGATTATTCTGCCCTTCCTAACCTGTCGGGCCAGAGTACAAAAGGTGCCAAAGCTTGTACTGACTGCTTAGATGATACCGAGAGTGTGTGGCTGAAACACTCACGTAAAACCGTGTACATGCGTCACTGTCGGTTCCTTCGGAAGGCTCACCTGTACCGTGGCTGAAACTTATTTCGATGCAAGATTTGAAGTTAAATGGCATGAAGTCTCATGATTGTCATGTGCTGATGACACAGATGCTCTCTATTGTAATTTAAAATATTTTATCGATCAAAGTCCGAGAGACAATCATGAGGCTATGTTATTTCTTTAACACAATTGCTCAAAAGGTCATCGATCCCGAAGGACTAGATGCTTTACAAGACGAGGTGGTGATGACTCTGTGTTATCTTGAGATGTATTTTTTTCCTTCGTTTTTTTGATATCATGGTCCATCTCATTATTCATGTTGTGTGAGAGATAAAAATATGTGAGCCTATATTCCTACGTAGTATGTACCCGTTTGAGAGATTCATGGGAATTCTCAAGTCCTATGTATGGAATCGATCTCGGCCGAAGGGCAACATCGTCGAATGCTATGCAAGCGAAGAGATCGTTGAGTTTTGTGTCGGATTCAACCGATAGGTGTGCCTCAATATCGTCATGAGGGGAGGCTCAAGGGTATCAGAACTATCAGAAGGAAAGTAATCACTCCAGATATGGATACGTATGCTCAAGCCCATTTCACGGTCTTGCAACACATGACTGAAGTGGCCCCTTATGTCGACTAGCACAAGGATGTGCTTCAGCAACAGAATTCGGAGCGACCGGATGTTTGAATCATGAGACAACACAACAGTCGGTTCAACCAATGGTTAAGAAGCAAATCGCTAGAAACTTGTCAAGTGAGATGTTGACATAGTTGGCAAAAGGACCAACATTTATAGTTGTGACATGGTAAGGATATGACATAAATAGGTACACATGCTATACACAGGCTCAGGATATAAAGAGCACTAACCAGAACAGCGGTGTCCGCATAGATGCGCTTAGTACCGATGGGTTGAGAAACTCGTACTATGGGTTCATAGAAGAGATTTAGGAGCTCGACTACATGGTTTTCAGATCTCCTTATTTCGGTGCCGTTGGGTGCATCTCCCACAGGTGAAGGTTGACAAGTACGGTGTCACTACAGTGGACCTCCAACGTGTCGGGTACAAAGACGAACTATTTGTACTCGCCAACCAAGTTGTTCAAGTTTTCTATATAACCGACCTGGCAAATAAGAAGCGCCATGTAGTTCTTCATGGAAAAAGGAGAATTGTCAGAGTAGAGAATGTAGTGGACGAGAAAGAATACAATCAATTTGACGAGTTACCTCCTTTTGGAATCTTCCCTTCCCTTTGAAGGTTATCAAGAAGATGAGGCGATGACTATAGCATGTGAATGTGATTACAGTCCGTGATGAATGGGAGGGTGCCATCCTACATGCACTGTGTCAGGATGCCGAGCAAGTGCAAGAGTTACTCAATTCTATTCAGGTCCGTGCTGAAGGGCGATAGTGTGCTCCACACTTTTGATGACCCTCTGTTGTGCGGTCCCTGCAACCTCGACGAGTACATGAAGTCCCAAGGGTGCAAATTGATGATCCCTTGAAGGCATTCTGTGGAGAATAAAAAAGATGAGAAACTAGAAGGATAAAAAATCATCAGTACAAATATCACAGATGGTTTTTAATCTAAACTATCTATGATAACCAATATATCATACAAGGTTTATAGTTGAAACCATTTGTGATGCATCAGATATCACAGATGGTTTCTACTACAAAATATCTGTGATATTTAATTATCACAAACGGTTATGACTTAATAACCGTCTATGATAGTGTGTATCACAAACGATTCAAAAATAATCCGTGATAACCTCATGTTATTACTGACCCATAAACTCAGACGACTCATGAAACCATCTGTGATGATGTTTTTGAACCATCTGTGATGACTTTTTCTGCAGTAGTACGAAACCCAACTCGTGAACATAATGATGCAAAACATAAACAACATGATGAATCAGCATAATCAGGAAGCCGCTGCACCTCAACCAAATTGTCCACCATCGTAGTTTGTAGAGTTCATGAGGACTAGATCGCCTACTTATTTTAGTCTATCCGAGCCTTTAGAGGTAGATGATTGGCTTCATTTTGTGAAGGAGAAGCTAAATCTTGCTCAGTGCACAGATCGAGAGAAACTTCTCTATGCCGCTCACCAACTTGAGGGTACTGCATCAGAATGGTGGGAGAACTATTATGCCACTCATGAGGATTAGTAGAGTATCACTTGGGATGATCTCACAGTAGCTTTTCGTCATGCACATATCCTGGATGGGGAGGTTGAAATGAAGAAAGAAGAGTTTTATGAGCTTCAATAGAAGAACATGTCAGTGAGTGAATATTTCAATAAGTTTACTCAGTTAGTTCTCCATGCTCCAGAATATGCCAATGGTGTGCAATGCATCCCGATACAAACATAAGAATCAATTAGATGATGGCGAGAGAATAAAGGCGAAAAAGGACCTCCTACTAAGGTGGTATGGTATCTTCCTGTAATTCCCCATTTGAAGCGATTTTTTGTAAACCCAAAAGAGGCAAAGCTGTTGTGTTGGCACTCGGAGGAGTATAAAAGGATGAAATGCTAAGATATCTTGCTGATTCCACCAAGTGGAGAAACATCTATAGGAGGTTTGCAGACTTCGGTGTAGAACCTTGATTCGCTAAAAAGGGCCAAAACCGATTTTACAGTTGTCCAAAAATTAATCGACGAGTAAACACATTTCCTCCATATATAACTCTATTATAGTCTTTTCTTCCTTCGCAATGACTAAGGCTAATGTTTTGGAATCATGTAGATCATTCAACAAGTACGTTGCAACTATACAGGAATACAAGGGAGGGATCAACGCCCTGCAACAAGATCTAGATTTCTTGGTAATTGCTAGTACACATTAATCTATAAAACACTTCATAGTAACATCTCTCGAATTAACAAATTCTATTTTTGCAGTGCCACCAGCAGCCATCGGGCAACACCTGCGGATTCTATGTTTGCCACAACATGGAACTATTCCTCAGTTTCACGAAGACCATTGATCCTCAGGTTTGTCAATCTTGCAATAATTATTATTTCATACTTATCAATTTATATGTATGCACGATATTGATCTTCCTACCAGCAGGTTGTGTCCATCACTACAATTTCGTTGGAACAGGTGCATATTTTTTGATATCGCATGTCATAAGCAAAGATGGGGGTTCCACAATGTAGAATGAATTTGATTGGGATAACATTGACATTAATTATACATTGTGTATTTATTCATGGATGGTTAATTTATTTCATTTGAGTTAATTGATTTGTGAAATGGATGTCCTTGTTTCTAAAATGAATGTGAATTAGATATATGCATGTACTTGTTATATTTTTGCTTGTTTCAGAAGGCATGGCTAGCATTTCGCAAGGCTAACCAACAAGCAAAAATAGATTTAGAAAAAGAAAAGAATATCACATGTTGTAGGGGTGGCCCCCACCTAAACCCAGCTATCCTGTTGAGGAGGTTGTCAACCCAGGTAGACATGTACAATGACATAGTCGCCCTCGGAAGGAGGCTCGGTGTAAAGTTACGATTGTAAAGACACTCCTTACGAGGACACATATATATCATGCCACCCCTTGGGAAAGACCTAGGAGGACATTGCTTACCTAACTCTCCACTACCATACACCTCTCTCTCTGTTTTGTCTGTAGTCATAACAGTTGGCGCCGTCCGTGGGGACGACAAGAGCAAGTCTCAAGATTCGAAGGATGGCACCGAAAAAAGCTTCATCATCGGCGGCGAAGAAGAAGGAAGGGGTCGCGGCGAGGCCTCGCGTCAACACTAGGGCCTCGGCATCGGCGGTCGTGGGTGAGAACAACAATGCTCACTACACGACGGTCAACCCCGCCACCGCCGACGCGACGATCGACCCCGCCACCGTCGACAACCGGCCCCGCCATTGCTAATGCGGCCATCGACCCCGCCACTGCAGAAGTGCCGGTCGACCCCGCCACTGCCAACATGACGGTCGACCCAACCCTACGCGCGACGCACCACCCAGCCGCTGACGCGACCGCCAACACCGATAGTACCGGTTAGGTGCTAGGGAGTGGTAGCGTTGGCGCCCGTCAAAGCGCAACCACCATCCCTACGACCGGTGTGGGAGCCCCAAGCGGCCCCGGCAGCGAAATAGGCCTCGTCATCGATGCCAGAGTCCACCGTGTTGACATGATGAGCAACCCAAGGACACAAGCGGTGGTTACGGCTACCCCGGCAGCGCGACCGGGTGCACCCATCGTCTCGTCTACGCCGGCGATGGAGAATGCCCTGCTGGCGGCCCTCGGCATGCTCCAGCAAGAGTTAGCGGATCTTCGGGGGGCCGTGCGGAGAATGCAAGAAACTCGAAGCCAACAGGCCCCGCCAGTGGTCATGCCGGAGCCCACACTCGAACGGGCGGATAGCCATAACGCCCCCACATCCAGTCACGCTTCACTGCGACGCGTAGACCCGGAGTCCCTGTTATCGACGGGCCTACAGCAGGCGGCGTGGCCGGAGGCTGATGCTCTTCGATAAGATGGAGGAGTACGCCCGAGCGAAAGAAGACGCGAGGCGGCATCAAGACAACGATGCTGACACCAACCCAGCGGAAGGTGCGGTGAGGAGCGTCGACCCGTTGAAAGAAGAGTCCTCGCAAAGAAAGCGTAGGCAGGAGCCGTCGAAGGATGTCTCCCAGCACAAGGACGCGCCGGTCGACAAGCCTCGGCAGAAGTCCCGGTGAGCCCACTATGTCCTTGACATTGAGGGCGGCTTAGAAGATAACGCCCCCGCTGGCCATGGGGCCAGGGCTCGACGGGGTCGGTGGCGAGGCTGAGGCCGGGGCCGCGAGGGTATGGCCCACGCGGAGTACGGCGACCAACACCGCCCCCAGTGGTGTGAGGTGCACGGCCAAGGCAATCACGACACCCGCTCCTGTGCCACCATCGCGGCACTTCAGCAAAGCATCTCCCGAGATAGGGATCTCGAGGTGCGGCCACCCGTCATAGCACACGTCCAGCAGCCCCTGGACGGCCCCCTACGGATTCAGGATCAGGAGTTGCAGCCTCAGGAGGGCCTCCGGCGGATGCAAACTCAGGTGCAGCAGCCTCAGGAGAGCCCCCTGTGGATCCATGCCCTTGAGGGCACCCAGCGTAGGGTCACAAACGTCATTTCTGGAGGCTCCTCTCCGGAGTTTGCTTCAGAGCGCCAGCGCAAGGCCTACGTGCGGAGGCTCCACCACGTGGCGGCGTACCCGGCACATGCACCGCCGGATCGGGCGCAACATGTGGTCACCTTCACGCCCGCTGACGCCGAAGGCGTGGAGTTTCCCTACCAAGATCCCCTGGTCATTCAGGTCGCTGTTGCTGGGTGCGATGTCAGGCGTGTCCCGGTCGACGGATGAAGTTCCGCGAACGTTTTGTTCTCAGGGGCCTTTGACCAGATGGCGATCCCTCGAAGCCGTCTAGGCCCCTCAAAAATTCATTGCGAGGCTTGGAGGTCACCGTTCTTGTGGCCCAGGCTAAATATGTTTGCAAGTCTCCTTCGGCCAGGGCGACAATGTGACGAGCGGGGATACTACATTTGATGTTGTTGATATCCAGTACCCCTACAATGCTATTATAGGGAGACCGACCCTCAATTCATTTGGGGCAGTCCCACACCATGGCTTCCTATGCGTGAAGCTTCCGGGCCTGTGAGGTATTATCACTGTCCTCGGCGACTAGCACATGGCTCGGCACATAGAGCATGGTGCCCAAAGCCGGTACACGGAGGTCCAGAGAGGCTCCTAGGTCAGGCGTGACCGTACACGCGCTATGGCAGCCCAAGCACCAAAGGCTCTCTACCTTGCCGTCCCACAACGAGTCCAATGGTTAGTCCTCGACCCTTTGTACTCGCTCGCCCGCGCAAACGGGAATTTAATAAAGTTCGCCGTTTGCGAAGCTATTTGTGTTTTCCACAAAAGACGTGCGGAGGCTTGCCCCCGCACGCACTCCCTGGAGTATAAACAAGACGCGGATGCTCTCCCTGCGCACTCTACTGAGTCTAAACAAGACGCGAAGTTCCGCGCACGTGTTGGTGTTACCACCACGTGTACTCCCCGGAGTATAAAGACATGGTTGATGTTCCCACGCAATTCAGCCACACACTGCACGGAGGACCGCCTCCGCCCACGCACTCCATGGAGGTCCGCCTCCGCACACGCACTCCACAGAGGTCCGCCTCCGCACACGCACTCCACGGAACACGGAGGTCCGCCTCCGCACGCACTCTACGGAGTATAAATAAGACGTAGCGTTGAGGTCCGCCTCCGCATGCACTCTACGGAGTATAAATAAGACGTAGCGTCGAGGTCCGCCTCCGCACGCACTCTACGGAGTATAACTAAGACGCAGTGGGGGGACGCCTCCATGCGCACTCTACGGAGTATAAATAAGACGTAGCGTCGAGGTTTGCCTCCGCACGCACTCTACGGAGTATAAATAAGACGCGGATGTTTTCATTGCGCACTCTACTGAGTATAAACAAGACGCGGATGTCCCGCGCGCGTGTTGGCGTACCCTCCGAAGCTTAAATAAGCTGTGGTTGATAGTCCCATGCATTCTCCGGAGTACAAACAAAGACGCGAATGTTTTTCCTGCGCACTCTACTGAGTATAAACAAGACGTGGATGTCCCGTGCGCACGTTGGCGTACCCTCCGGAGAATAAATAAGTCGTGGTTGATAGTCCTATGCATTCTCCAGAGTACAAATAAAGACGCAGATGTTTTCCCTACGCACTCTACTGAGTCTAAACAAGACGCGGACGTCCCGCGCACACACTGGTGTCACCACTGCGCGTACTCTCTGGAGTATAAATCAGACGTGGTTGATATTCCCACGCACTCTGCGGAGTATAAAGAACGACCGGCAGCAGCATGCCATTGCACGCGCGTTGCAGGGTGCGGTTGACGCGCACAAGAGGCTTGCCCCCGTGCGTTTTTGGAAGATATCCAGAAGGCACCAGCCCCGCCAATACGCTACATCGAGCCTGTAGGGCGGGCGACGCACCAAAACACATCCAGACAGAACAGGAACCAGAGGCTCCCTGCTCTCGCCAATCCGCGCGCCGCGGACTTCCTCAATCTGGAATCTGGAGACCTGGGAAGCTTCCTCTTGGCGCCATAGCTCGGCCGTAGTGTTTGGGTTATGGCACCGTGGCGAGGGGCGCGACGCACGAGCTAAATGGCCCACCCTCCTGACGAAAAGGTGAAGCGCCAAACGCGCTCGTCGAAAGCGCCCGCCCGGGCGCGAGCTCCCGGCACGCAGAGGTGCCCCAGTAGACGCCCAGGAACGCGGGCGTTCGAGCTTGTGTCGCGGCATCGCCCCAATAAGGAGACACAAGCTCGATATTAGGACTCCGTTACCAGCCAACCCAAAAGAATGGGAGCGCCCGCTCAAGGCACCCCCAAGGACGTGCCGCCCCGAGCTGGAGGAGTCGGAGCTCGTCTTCGGAGTAGCATGGCTCCTTGCAACACCGCAAGCGGCAAGCCCCCCTCCTTATCCTGAGTGTCCAAGAGCTAGGGAAGGAGACGGGGGGAGAGGAACGGCGCCCGCGCGGGACATCCCGGCGGGATGCGGCCGCGTTGGTGCGACGTAGAAGTCTACTCCCAAAGCTACGAGTTTCCCTACTGAAGTACAAGTGAATTGCCCACCGCCCATCGCCAGCCGCGACCCTTAGGCGCGCTGACGACGGGACCCCGCACCGCGACATCTCATCCACCCTGTGTGGATGGGGTGTCCGGCCCTGCGATCGTCCAGGCGGCATCAGCCGCGCTCCGGAACCCTCGGCGCTATTGGCGCCGCCAAGAAAGCACTGGACGAAGCTGGGGCACACTAGCGAAGGCGAGTTCGACAGGGGAAGGTGCACGATGTCTGGGAAGGTGAGTGCCACTTCACCTGGCCACCCCCTTTTAAAGAGCCCCGGAAGCAAGACCGCGTAAATTACACCTCAAGAGTCCCATCGGCCGCCCTAGGGGCATGTGGCGCAACAGTACCGCCCCATTTCAGTTCCAGGACTCCACCAGCTACATTCCCCTCGCAGCTGTAAAGCAACACGCGCAGAGCCCCGCTGATCCTGCCTTAGTTGTCCCGTTAGTATTCGGAACTGCGGGGCAACAGTCGCGCCCGTGAGGCCCCCTATCGACTGCAGGGGACACGACCGATGGAGCTAGGTTTCTGTCATTCCTCAAGCCTACTTCATCCTTATCCCGCCCAGCAGTAGTGGACGGAGCGCTCGCGTGTCTACTCCGACTAGGCGCCAGCTCCGCTGCCACCACTTGGCGTGAGAATAGGCGCTCGTCGTCTCTCGACTAGACGCCCGGCTCGCCACCACTTCGAAGGGTGGGGGAAGGAGTGCTCGCGCGTTTACTCGGCTGGCGCGGCCGGCGACACCACTTGAAGGGTAGGGGCGGAGCGCTCCCGTCTACTCGGCTAGGCATCGGCTCGCGCCACCACTTTGAAGGGTAGGGGCGGACCGCTCGCGCGTCTACTCGACTAGGCGCCCGGCTCGCGCCACCACTTCGAAGGGTAGAGGACAGAGCGCTCGTGCGTCTACTCCGACTAGGCGCCAGCTCCGCTGCCACCACTTAGAAGGGTAGGGGACGAAGCGCTCGTGCGTCTACTCCGACTAGACGCTAGCTCCGCTGCCACCACTTCGAAGGGTAGGGGATGGAGCACTCGCGCGTCTACTCTGGCTAGGCGCCAGCTCCGCTGCCACCACTTCGAAGGGTAGGGGAGGACCGCTCGCGTGTCTACTCCGACTAGGCGCCAACTCCGCTACCACCACTTCGAAGGGTAGGGGATGGAATGCTCGCTCGTCTACTCCGACTAGACGCCAGCTCCGCTGCCACCACTTCGAAGGGTAGGGGACGGAACGCTCACGCGTCTACTCCGACTAGGCGCCAGCTCCGCTGCCACCACTTCGAAAGGTAGGAGACGGAGCGCTCACGCGTCTACTCCGACTAGACGCCAGCTCCGCTGCCACCACATCCAAGGGTAGGGGATGGAACGCTCGCACGTCTACTCCGACTAGGCGCCAGCTCCGCTGCCACCACTTCGAAGGGTAGGGGATGGAACGCTCGTGCGTCTACTCCGACTAGGCGCCAGCTCCGCTGCCACCACTTCGACGGTCCACCACTTCGAAGGGTAGGGGACGGAGCGCTCGCGCATCTACCCCGACTAGGCGCTAGCTCCGTGCCTACGCCCCGTATCTACCCCGCCTAGGCGCTAGCTCCGTGCCTGCCCCCGCACCTACCCCGGCGAGCCAACAAACTCCACAAGAAAAGCAGAACGCGGATGTGCCCAAAGACGGCAATAGGGATGAGCGCTTCGGCTTAACCACCGCGTTGCTACAAAGTCATTACAAAGTCCACTAGGCGCCAACTCTACTCGTTCGGCTCTGCCTGCACGGCCTTTTGCACCGAAGCCTCGCCTGTCGAGGGTCGATTCGCCCAGAAGTCCAGCGAATCTTCGGCCCGCCACCAGCACCGCAAACGGCGCCGGGTTATGGCGTCGAAAATCAGCAGTCGGTCCCTATCGAGCAGCTGCTTGGAACAAAATAGCGCGATCGGTCAAAGCAAGGGAAGCAAGCTTCTCTTCATCCGCAGAATGGAGTACGTAGGTTACAACACACACCAATGCACAAGAACCCCGGGGTCGCACCTGCCTCGAGCTGCCGCCGCCGTCATCGTCGTTATGGGCAACTCCATCCAGCCATTCGCCAAGGTTCTCCTCGCCGAACATGTTCCGCCGCAGCTCCACCTTCGTCGCGGCCTCCCCAATGTACTCCCAGATCCATTTGTGAAAAAACCGAACGGCGGGCCGAATAGCGCGCACTGCACCAGACATCACTCCGGTAGCCCAATTCATCGACATGACGGCAGCCCCGGTGCTGGAGAAGAGCACACGCCAAGCATGCAGTCACGTAGGAGCAGTGATTGCCAAAGGACGTCGCAGCGGCCTGAGCAAGATCGGCCGCTTCCCCAATACGTCGAAGTGTCCGCGAAAGCTCTTCGGGTCCGAATGAACGGGGTGGCACTTCGGCAACAAGGTTTTCAAGGGTGCCCTCTAGAGCCAGCATAGCCTCCCATGTAGTCGCCGAGGCGTTGCCCAGAACCTGGTCCCACTCCCGCAGGGATGCAACAAGCCGGCTCTTCTCTTCCTCCAGCACAGCAACCTGTCGGAGCAGGCCATCCTTCTCCTCCACGGTCGCCTGCCGAGCCGCCGCCACAAGCTCCTCGGCATATGAGATGCCCCCGCGCGTTCCGCCTCCAGGCGCCGCATGCGGTCGTCCTTAGAGGAATGCACCTCCTCCGACACGCAAAGAGCTCCTTCGGCGAGACGCAACCGGTCCTCCAATGCCTCCTGCTCACAGGCATGGGCCTCTTGCAGCGCCCGGCCAAGGGCAAGGGTCTACACGATAAAGCGGTCAGCACACCTCCAAAGGGCTGCGTGCTGCTAGGTGTTAGATACATACCCTCATTTCGGAGACCTCTAGCACTCTCCCAAGGAGTCCCGACCCACACGTCCGCAGTACCTGGTGGTCCAGGCTCGCGGCCGCGCTACCCGCAATCCCCTGCCACGCCGCCAGCACCTCCGGTCGACGGACGAAATGCGCAGCCGCCGCGCATCGCGATGGCGACTTCAGCGGCACGGAGGTCCCCTCCGTATGGATCTCCTCGCGCTCCGCGGGGCGCTCACGTTCGGCGAAGCATGTTACTGCAAGGGGACACGGCGGTTAGCCCTAAAAACGCCTAGCGGCGTCACATCAAGCAATTTAAGCTCACCTTCAACCCCGCCAGAAGCTGCAGGGGCATCGGCGTCCCCTAACGCGACCATCCCGCCAGTCGGGGGGCTTCTGTGTCGGAGCTTAGCTGCACTAGGACCCTGCCCCGCGCGCGGACACTGGGAACGCGAGGACACCACCACAGGGCACTCGGTTATGCGAGTCGAGCACCATAAGGCCCGACCGCCGCTCGACGAACCCTCTCACCGAGCAAAGGGGCGACTGCGTGCGGGGCCGTTTCGCCTTCGGGGAGTAAGATGGCGACCCCGCCTCGGTAACCACCGCAGGAGGAGGCTCCACCATTCCAAGAACGGCTTCGGCCCCACCATTCTCCGCGGGGGAGGGCTCCGCCTCAGCGCCGGCCGGCGGCTAAGAAGCTCCTCCCCGCGCATCACCCACACGGTACTCTTCCTCCGCGCCAATGCCTAAGGGCCCTCCTCTGCTCCCTGCATCCGCGCCTACCTCCGAGCCGGCATGCTTCGCCGAGTTGGCGCCCGTGCCCACTGATCCCCCCTCCCCCGTGCAATCGTGGAGAGGTGGACTTGGGGCTGAAACAGCGCACTCTGGCACCCTAATGCCCAACGCTTCGCACACATGGTTCAGTCGCCCCAGACCTACCTCCACGGTCGTAGCTACGCGCACCTGTGTTCCCTGGCCATATACGGTCCGAGGAACGCGCCCACCGCACGCTCCACGTCTTCTAGGGAAGCACCTGTGAGTGGCACGAGACACAACTTAAGCCAACGAGCTCGACGGACCGTGCAAGGAAGCTGAGCTCCACCAACACTTACGTGGACCGGAGGGTCTCGGCAGCGAGGATACGGACGGGCGTACGTTGTCGCGCTGAAGCCTCCCGGGCGTAACACACCACTCGGAAGCAAGTGGTGCTACGCCACACATGACGAACTCCTTGGCAAGGTCGCGCATGTTGAAACGGGCGGTGATCCCCACGAGCCTCCGCGCTATTCACTCATCTTCAACATCTATCGGCACACCAGGCATGGTGTTAAACATCGCCGGCCGCCCCGAACACTCAAGGCTGCTACCGCTCACCACGCGGTGGTAGAACCACCGCCTCATCCAGTTCGGCCCCCACTCCACTAGACCCGAGTCCGCAGGGAAAATCTTCTCACACTGCGAATGCAAGACAAGGCTGACGCTGCCGAAGCTGCAGCACGTCCCGTCTCCCCGATTCTCTGACTCCCACCGCGTGTCATGGAGGAAGGCAAATAGTGACGCGGTCGGCCAGCACGCCTCCGTGCGCAACACCCAGCTGTACACGGCAAGATGGGCTATCGCAGTTGGTGTTATCTGCGCCAACTCAATCCCAAAGGTCCGCATGATGTCCCTGACAAGTCGGGCGGCTAGAATGCGCAGCCCGGCTTCGAAATACGCGACGAACACGATCGCCTTCGACATCTCGGGGTGCGGCTTGGTCTCGTCGCGTGTGGGTAATCTCACCTCCCGACGGTCCGATAGCTTCCCTTCGCGTAGGAGGCCGTGGATCGTCTCCTCTGTCACCAGCGTTGAGCCCAGGACACGGGAGCCCGAACCATCTGCTCCTTCAGTCGTCGCCCACCATTTTTCCACCTGCATGGGGTCGCGCCCCTTGACTGTGTATTCCACCTCGAGCGGCGACGATCGCTGGAAGAGGCCGTCGTTGCCGTCCGGCCGAGCGCGCCCTCCATCGTGCCCCATCGTCCTACCAAGAGATAAGCGACGATGGAGCAAGCAAGGAAGACAAGAGATTGACAAGAGATTGAAGGCGTGTGGTCAGGCGCTGGAAGATGAAGCGAGCTTAAAGCAGGTGGGGCACAGCACGGGGGTATTTAAAACCCTTGCATCTCCCACGCCACCGGTGAGCGTAACTGCCGCGAGGTGAACTGCCCGCCCCCCTCATGATCGAGGCTGTAGTGGCACAACTACCCACGCGCGCCAGGCCCAGTCAAGCGACGGTCGTACAAGAGGGCCTAACAGCGCACGACGCGCCAATACTGCCCCGCCACGTGTCTACTCGGAAATCTACGCACGACAGCTTCGGCTCCGCCTTCGACGGGACCTTCGCCTCCGTAGAGCAACCCCAGGTCCGCCTGCGGCTCTGGCACTTTGACACACAACCGCGCGTCGGCGCGCCAGGCCAGGAGGCCCCCCTCCCCGCCCCCTCACACGAACAACCGTTTTCACATCCTAATGTGTACAACATCTTTTCGTGGATGCTAGGTCGTAGGGAGGGCTCACGGAGGGGTGGTCGTGCGATCGACGCGCTAATCGCGTCGCGCCCGCTCAGAGTCGTCCTGAACCCCTGCCGCATGCATGGCATACCTTCGGCTCAGCAAGACGACTCCACCGCGGGAACGCCATAAGGAATGGCTCCAACCTCGAGCACTACCTCGGCGGCCAACCCGACGCCGCAGACTCGGCATGAAGCAGAGCTCAACCGATCGAAGCATAACGGCCGACTTCCCCCGCGGGTGCGCTGCGACCGATGGTCGCCATATATTGCATTCGAAAATAGGCCTCCCTCAGTTCATCAATACGGCAATACTGTTCTGCATGTTCATGAACTGAAGAAGGCATATTTTTGAAATCAAGATCATCCCAGTTACGCCCGGTAGGCACTACAACCCTCCTGGTATATATATAGCCGCTCCCTGCATGGGGAAACCAACCGCTGCCAGTGGATGCGATGCGGTTGCTCACGCACGGAGAAGCGCAACTGACGGAAGTCCAATCGGCACGGTCGCTCAGGCACGTGCGACGTCCCAACTTCCCATGCCTGCGCGCCCCGCCTGCATCGACGAGGTCTCCGCCTCCGCAGGCCATCTTCGCCCACAATCACACAAGGTCACAGGCTGCAGGGACGGAAGGGGCCAAAGGGCTTGGCAACATGGCTTCGGCCTGTGAAGCCCTTCACCATGAGAGGCTCCTGTTGTAGGGGTGGCCCCCACCTAAACCCAGCTAGACATGTACAATGACATAGTCGCCCTCGGAAGGAGGCTTGGTGTAAAGTTATGATTGTAAAGACGCTCCTTACGAGGACACATATATATCATGCCACCCCTTGGGAAAGACCTAGGAGGACATTGCTCACCTAACTCTCCACTACCATACACCTCTCTTTCTGTTTGGTCTGTAGCCACAACATCACAGATAATTATTAACTCATAACTGTCTGTGATAGTGGACTATCATCGATAGTTTGTAGTCAAAACCGTCTGTGATATCTCCTAAATCACAGATAGTTTCAACTACAACCCATCTGTGATAGTCGACTATCACAAGCGGTTTGTAGTTCAAACTATCTGTGATACTTGATATATCACAGATGTTTTCTACTACAAATTATCTGTGATAGTCAACTATCACAGATGGTTATGAGTTAATAATCATCTGTGATAGAATATATCACAAACGGTTTAAAAATTATCGGTGATGACATCATATCATTACTGACCCATAAACTCAAATGGCTTACAAAACCATTATGATGATATTTTTGAATCGTCTGTGATGACCTTTTCTACAGTAGTGCCATGCTGTGTGCACTGTTTTGTAGATCCAGTCCACCGTAGACTAGTGAACCCTATGTGTGGACTTGGTCCACAGACCATAACCCCACATGTCAATGACAAAACCTATTTCCTTTAGGAAAATAATTTGGCTAAAAATCCAAAAATCCTCGCTGACATTACGTCGTATCCAATTTCCTTTTGAAAAATAAATCTAGAAAATCAAAAAAGCCAGAATAGTGTTTCTTTTCCTTTTTCTTACATTTAGACCTTCCACAAGCCTGTTCTCCATCCGAACTCCGATTGACCTGAATCTTCTTCCTAAATTCATCTAAAATTGAGAAATATCTCTTGGTTCTAATTTTGTTAGTTTTAGATTTTATTTAAATTTATTTATGTTTCACTCTTTTTTTCTCTCGTTAGATAACGTTTTCGAAGGAGTAGAAACAGAATTTGAAGACCAAGAAGTGGTAACTGAGTAAAGCTAAGGCAAGTCATGACTTTTGATCATATTGAACCTATTGCTCCAAATCTAAGTATTATTATTTTATTCTAAACTATTCTATATTGTTAATTATTACAAACCCTTGTACTGATAGTTATCAACCAATTGTGATTAATACCTCTTTTATAATTTGAATGTCATGATCCCATTGTTACCATAGGATGGGTAATTATCTAGTAATGCAGTATTAATATACTCTTGGGTTGTACATCTAGTATATTTGTCCATACTTATTGTTACGTTGGGCTCATCATCACATGTTGATCAATTAATTAATTTTGACTTAGTGAGATATCAAATCGTGGTGGTCAGCCACAGTAATAAGAATTTGTGTACATGGCAAGGATAGTGTCGTTAGTGTTAGTTAAACAAATGGTTTTCATTGGGTGAGTGATCATGCAGTAAAGCGAGAAGTGTGGTCAACACTTTGGGATGTGGACGTCTCGCCTGGGTAATGTCTAAAGATTTAACTTTATACGCTATTTATCTGTGTATTATCATACAACCACATGTCTAGTATGGATGGATATGGCTAATTAATTTATGATATTTCAATTATAATTTTTTCATTGAGATGATGTGAATGGTTAATTCTTTTTAAGTAATTTTACACATGATGCAAGAGGGGGATTTTTTGACTAGGTGGTTAGTCTACTCGACAATGAAATTTTAACAAGCAAGATTAGTTTGAGATGGAGTATTGTAAAGGCCTTGTTATAAACTCTCTGTCGCACACCAAAGAAAGTGTGTTAATCATGTGGAATATAAAATAATTATATCTTGTGGGTAAAATTGTGCAACCTTTTCAAAGTATAAAACTATTCGAATAGTTGTATGCCCGATTATAGATAATGCTCGGTGATTTCACATGAAAGGTAATATTTCATAAAATTTTTGGTGGACTTAATTGGGAAGTGAATGGTCAGTTCATTTATGGTTTATTCAATTCCTTTAATTTACTTATTACTCATTTTCAAATTGCACGTTCAATCTATTTATTGTATTTACTCTAAATTATTGATTTCTACAAAATAACCATTTAGCCATCACTTGATAAGTCTTGCATAATTTTATTGCATCTTGTACAAACAACTTACTGAGCACTCTATGTACCCATAGCTATATCTATTGTTGCTTAGTTGTTGAAGAATAACTGTATTAGCCAGAGGTATTTGAAGGAGGATTCTTCAACAACTTCTTGGATTAAGACTTCATTTTCTAATCGATTGCCTATGGTATGTCGAATGATTACTACGCTTATCGTTAGGCTCTTCAGACTATTATTTGTAAGTTTGGCTATAAGATCGCTACTATGCAAATAATAATATTTGTGTCTTAGTTAATTATGATCATGGTTGATATTCCATCTATGTTTTCACTATATACTCTAATTTGATCCTGAATTGGTGTAAAATATACAGAGTGTTCGAATTTACATATTTGGGCCTGGACACGTTTTTGCCGGTCTACTCCCTAACTTCTACACTTTCCCGCCACAACCCCGCTCTCGCCAACCCTATCTATATGGCACTTTCCACCACTCTTTCCTCCTACCAACCACCACTGGGCCCGCCTCCCCATCATCCATGGTTGTGCTTGGTGAATGCCAAACTCGAGCTTTGGTGAACCAAAATCCTAATCTCTTGTGCCGCTGGGCATCGTACCAGAGCACAAATGGTGGTGCAGATATGAAGATGAGAAACTTAATTAATTTCACACAATTTCCATTCAACATTCATAAGCAAATATGTAAATACATGTATATACATGTTCCAATTATATAACACATACTCGCCACTCAGAATACTGCAAGAATGAGTTACATGATCGGTCAAGCCATTTTTATGCAGGTGCAACTTGTGTCACTGGTTCATTACAGGTGCAACTTGTCCCGACTTCTATGCATGATGACCATTCTATGAATCTTTTGCCTACATAATTAGATGATCAACTCCTCGAAGAAACAACTTGTCCTGACTCTTCAAACAAATAGCACTGTAGCTATTTGTTTTCAAATTTAGCTCTTAAACATTCATTTTTGCACATCTAGTTCTCTCCTTAAGTTCGGCCGAGCTTGATAGGACGTCTTCGGTTAGACAATGATTTGATTAGTGATTAATTAGTGTTAATGATACTTAATTAGTGCTAATCATATGGCCACCTGCGGCCACAGTTGCTCGGCAGGTCACTGCCGAGCTCTAGTGGCTCAGTAGGTGAGCTCAAAGAAAACTAAATTTATGAAATCAGATATCCAAAGATTAAATCTGAAAAAGAAAAACTTCAGTAGCATTTGTGCAACAGTTCTTTAACGGCTGCTTGCCTGTCTCACTCGATCAAGAAGCAACATCACACACGTCGAGGCCGGGCAGGAGGAAAGCGACGCATAAATATACGGCACGAAAAATTGCGTGCGTTTGGGGAGAAACCATCGTGCGTGCGTGCAGGCACTTGTCTTGTCAGACGCGTACTGCATGCACGTACCACTGACACCAATGTTCTGCATAAATTTCGAGCTGTTAATTACGTACCACCCTGAGCACGGTGACTGTCTTACGACATGGTACGTCTTCTGACACGTAGGAGGGTAGTACGAGAGCGCTCTGCACTTAGGGGCCCTGCCCCTGCCTCGATCGGGATGGACGACGGATGGTGCAGATTTTTTTGGTTTCGGCAACCCACGCATGCATGCATGCATGCAAGCGATGAGGTGAAGAAAGCAGTGAAAGTATATTGGCAGGCATGCGTAGCAGTGCCATAGCTAGGGCTGTGGAGAAGATGTGTGCATGCAAAAAGTTGGAGCTAGCTAGGCACTAGCAAGCGATCTAGAGGATAAAAAGTTGGACGTTTGCATGTTGCAGTGGACAAAAAATCCATCGGCATGCAGATGGCAGCTAGCTTGATAGCGCAGATATCGAAGTGTAAACGTACGTTTATATACATACTGGAAATTAGGAGGCTCGATCGGTGCCCGATGTACTGGTGGGATTAGCTGCTATTTCTCCTTGTTTTGGGACGTCGATGCTCTTCGAGATACATGCCACAGCAGGTGCGGCTTCGGCATCAATCCTTAGGCAAATGGGGAGAGGCGGTGGTGAGTTGAGGAAATGACCAGCAAGGCACGCCATAGAGGTGGTGGCGGAGGTGCAAGTAAGAGAGGGAGGAGAGGGATATTAGGGCTGATGTTACATGAATCTAGATGCGGTCTGGACGATGAAAAGGTACCTAATTGTTTCAGGGAGGAAACAAGTTTCTAAAACGGAGCTATTTAAATTGAAAATATCAATCTTCGTAATTGGTTGGAATAAAATCTAAGGGCCTCTTTGGATGACTCGAGAAACATAGGAATAAGAAAAGCATAGAAATTTGATGTCATTCCTTGCCAAATCCTACATGATTTAGAAACACAGAAATGTGTAATTGATGCTGTTTGATTGGACTATAGGAAAAACACAGAAATTTTGGTGATTGGCATATATGGTTGTCATAGACTCAATGGAAAATTTTCAAGAGGTTTGAGTGGATGTTTATCAATCCAAGGAAATTTAAAAAAAAAACTCTCATGTCCTTTAATTTGAGCCAAACACCCCACATAAGATTTTTCTCAAGTAGGAATGGATTCCTCCAAAATTCTTTTATTTCTCCTTCAATCCAAAGAGGCTCTAACCGGTTCAGATCAACCACTAAAAGTTGTACTAACATTTTAGAAAACTTGACATAAATTATTTGTTCTCACTAGTGAATTAGCGTGCAGTTCTCCTACCACTACTTAGAAAAAAAAACTCTCCATATGTCCATCTATTTTCCATAGACAATCCTCATAGATCCATTTCTACCTAAGCTGATCAAGCGGTATCAAAGATTACAATTTTTATTCTCCATGTGTGTGTGTGTGTGTGTCTATATGTGGGGGTGTCAAGCCATCCACATTAACTGGTCCAACGGACGTCGTTTGCTTTATCCTCAGCCGTCCGATGAGCCACTTGTCGAGCATCAAGGCATGTTCGCACTATGCATCTTCTTCGTCCGCCATCATTGTGTTCGAGCTGGATTCGTCTCGGCGTTTACGCCACATCTGCCATAGACTCGACGTCCATACCGGAGCGGGAGTTCTCAATGTCCATGCGATATAAAGTCGTGCTACCTCCCTCATTTTCTGCATCATCCAAAGTTGTCGCTATTGTTCTCGCCGTGCGCCGTCGACGTCGTCTTCGTCTCCGTCAACGTCCGCTGTCATTCTTGTCACCAGCAGCTGCTCCGCTGCCCTTCGTCTTCACCATCGCTGAGTCACCATCTGTTCTACCATTGTCATCCTACCATCCACCATCTTTCTCTCTATGCGCCTTGGTCGCTCTGCCGTTTTCTGTGCACTATGAGCTACCCACACCCATTTGTCCGCCTGAAGATGCCTTGGCCCCCGCGCCACTAACGTCAGTCAAGCGACGTCAATACCCACGCCCGACCGCCGCTTCATCTTCTTGATGAACCCAGTCCCTGGTGAACCGAGCCACTGACAATTAGGGCCCACTGGTTAGAGCGTACTATTTCGTAGACTACAAATCGAGCAGAGTCAGCAAGTCACGTTAGCCCTAGATCCCACGTGTCAGCCCTGTCAGTCAACCGAGCCATGTGTAAGTGCCACATCACCATGCCATGTGTCAGCCATGTCACACTGCTACCTCAGCCCTAGAAGCCACATGTCATGCCACGTCCTAGCGGTCCAGTCAACTGCCACATCAGCGATGATGTCATAAATCCTATTTTCCTTTAGTGTAACACCTAGGTATTTATATCAAAAATTAGGGAAAACATTAATTAATTTAACGAAAAAATAATTCCTTTTGGTTGTCTACAATTTTTGGAAGTATTTGCCTATTGTTTTGTAATAAAAGGCTTTTTTGAAAATTATTTTTGGAAGTATTTGCCTATTGTTTTGTAATAAAAGGCTTTTTTGAAAATTAATTTAAGTAAAAACATAAACATATAATTAAATAAGGATATTTTGAATTTCTATAAAAAAATACTAATTCAAATTAATTATTTGTACTTATTTGGCATTTATGTAGGTTTTTTTGTGCTTTTTTAAGAGTTTAAAATCTAATCTTTTTTTAAAAAACTATTTTCAGCATAAAATTAAACGCCAACTTTAGTTTTAAATAATTTTCCTAAGTCTAGAATATCCACCCAAAAATTTCTGTGAATCTTTTAGGAATTTTTGGACTTTATTTGCTATTTTTTAGGATTATTTGAATCCTCTGGATTTTAATTAAAAAGAAAATCAAAATTCAAGATTCTCACACTCCTAGGCTGCCATGTGGCTACCGGATCCTTCCTTCTCAGTCATGCGATGCAATATCGCCCGTCCTATTCTCTCTTTTCTCTCTCTCAGCTCGGGCCCATTAGTTAGCCACCCTTCCCCTTCTTCTCCATCCCTACCTTTCTTCCCCCTCTCTCCTCCACCCAGCCACCACCATCTCCACCAAAATCACCGCCACCATTTTTGCCACCATCTTACTGCCCGGGTCTCCGCTCCTCCCCCGTGCGACCTGCTCCCTTTCACCTACCTTCTCCCCTACTTATCACGCCAGCTTCCTCTTATCTCGCGCAGTCCCCGCAATTGCTGATGCCACCCCGCACCATCTCCGGCAAGAGATTCACGCGGTTGGCCTTCCCCTCAACCCTATATAAGCCCCCTCCTGGCTCAGCCCCTCTCCACTCCACCCCTTCCCTGCCTCTCCTCTCGTTTTTCGTCCAACCCGAGCTCCCACTCCGGTGAGAGCTCCAGTGAACTCACGCCACCGCTCCGACCATGCTCGGTTGACACCACCGGCCCCAAAAGCATCCCCACACCCTTGCGGTCACTGTGTGCCCCTTTCCCATCGATGAAGGCAATCGAAGTGCTATCGTCGCCAGAGCCTGTGCGCCGCCGTCTTCCCTCACCGCCAACCGCTTCCATGCCGAGTCGGAGCCCCGCAACTAGGTGAGACAAATCCTCCATGGCTTCTTCTCCCTTCCCCGCTCCTTGTCGAGCTCCATCGTCCGTCACGCCATCAGCGAGCCATAGCTCTAGTGCGCCACCGCCATTGACCAGGCCCTGTCAACACTTGGCGCTGACATGGATGCCACCCATGTCGCGTGTCCACCACATGGTGCACAATGCCAACGTCCGAATCGCCCGGTCAACACCACACCAACGCCTAGAGGTAGCATCAACTCCCAGTCCATGTGGCAGACATTTGTCAATCACCTGGCAGCCACGTCAATCGATTCTACCTAGTCAGCAGCCACGTGGCCTACCACATTAGCACCCAACCCACCCATGCCATGTCACCACCATGTGTCAGCCACCTAGCGTACACGTCAGCAACTTAGCCTTGTCATCTCCATGTAAGCGCAATGCCACCCCCACCCACCACCTTAGCCGAGAGCACGTCCATGGACTCAGTCCACATTGGGCCAGGCCCACTTGTCAGCCTTAGGTCAAATTGTCAAACCCATGGCTAACGTCAGCATAACCTCATATACTAGATTTTTCCATAGAAAATAATTGAGCCAAAAATGGAAAATCCCCTACTGATATCATAAATATCTTTTCCTTTAGAAAAATAATTCAAAAAATTCATATTTATTCATTTTCTTTATAATTCAAACTTCTAGAAGAAATAAATTCAAAAATTCCAATCTATCCATTTCTTCCCTCCTCTTTTAATATTTGGAATTTATTTAGATTTTATTTTAGTTTGGTGGGTTATTTTCACGTGTAAATTGTGGCGATTCGGAAGAATTCTTCAATGACGATTCGCACCAATTTGTGAAGGAAGGCAAGTTACACACCTTAATCATTTTAAACCCTATTTGTAAATAAAATCATCTTGGTTTTAAATTATATTGTATGCTTAATTTTAATCACAATATTTTAATTCATGTTTTATTTTAGGTAATGCCCATTTGTTATGACATGTTGTTGTTCGGTGACACAATGTTGATGCCAGGCATGGGGGTATGTTGTTGGAGCCTAAGTTAATTAAAGATCAATATGTGAGCCTAAGTATGGGACAATCCTAGCTAACTAATTTGTGGGTCCCAAATTGAGTCTCGCTACAGGTTGAATGTGAGCCTTCTCATGGCTTACGCTATGCTCACATTCAACTTAATGGCTTTGCATAAGAGGGCGTCCCGATCTAGTGGATTCCTTATTGGGCTGAAATCTTAGTGGAGGCGTGGCCAACTTAATGGCTTTGCATTATAAAGGCCTTGTCATGATCTCTCCGCCGCACATCCAAGGAAGTGTGCTAATCATGTGGTAATATGAATTGATCATGTCTTGTGGATAAAGTTGTACCACTTCTGTAGAGTGTATCATCTATCCTAGATAGCCCTGCCCATAGTCTTGGGCAAGCTGAGTAAAGTTTTTTACGGATTAGACTTTGGTTTTCAAAAATAGTTTATCAAAGACTTATAGATGGATGGAATCCATAAGAGATCTTATAGAAAAGATGGTCCGGGTGAGATGCTTGTAGTTAGGTTTGTGTAGAGGATGGACCTGCATTAATGATATTAATTTTATTTGCAATACTATTTTCATCTATCCTAGATAGCCTTACCTATAGTCATGGGCAAGCTGAGTAAAGTTTTTTACGGATTAGACTTTGGTTTCCAAAAATAGTTTATCAAAGACTTATAGATGGATGGAATCCATAAGAGATTTTATAGAAAAGATGGTCTGGGTGGGATGCTCGTAGTTAGATTTGTGTAGAGGATGGACCTGCACTAATGATATTAATTTTATTTGCAATACTATTTTTATGTATTGTATTAAATTTAGTAATTTTCAATCTATTTACTGTATTTCTTTAAATGTTGCTTTACGCTCAAAATAACCCTATATGCTTTCCCTTGTTGCTTTTGTCATTATATTGCATTTTCTCGTGTGACATGTGGATACAAGTTTGTACACACCATTACTATCTCATATCAGAGAAGGACAGCTTCGGCTATGGTAAAGACCTAGACAAGTAGGCTGTGTCTTACTATCATTTGCCTATAAACAGGCTTGTTGGGTTTCTTTCGCTTTGGTATTTTTTTCCGTTGTTATTATTTAATTTTGGCCTATGGGTCGTGGATGCAAACTTTGTCTATCAAGCCTATATTTATTTAATAAATAAATATCATTATGGTTGATATTTATCTTTGTTGTTCATTGTGTGCACTAGCTGATATGGGATTAGTGCGATTTACATAGAGGATTCGTAGTCATCGCTCTAAGGTCTAACAAAGCTGGTATCAAAGCCGCGATGACTCTAAGACATGACCGTAGGTAGAATAGAATGGTCATACACTAAGGACTTATTTTAAATAACTAGTAATTTTGAAAAGTTTTGCTTACCCTTACCTCTCAATGTTTGCTTACCCTTATACTTCAATCCTTTCTCATCTTTGTGTCATTACCTGAAAATTGTTTCTAATTCTTCCCCTATTTAAACAACTATAGATGAACAACCATCAAGATGCACCACATGATGGATGGAGTGAAGCCCTTCGCCATCTACTTTGCTAATTGGGTTTCTAATGTTGAGTTGTCTACGCTCGCCAGGTGGACTACCATGGAGATCAGATAATGAGATGCTGTGCTACTTTGCTTATCGCCAAGTGAACTGGACAAGGAAGTCTTCCTACTATTTTAAAGAATACATTTCTTCATCCAAGGGAGCCAAGCAAGACGCTAACCATAAAACAGTTAGTCAACTTTGCCTTGAAGGATCATGCTTAGTACCTTGAGAGCCGCAAAGGATCACACCAAGATAACCCTTGCCCCTTTAGGTTAAGCTAGCTAGTAAATGATGTTGTGAGCTGCCAGTTTTCTCTTTTGTCGATAGCCATAACTATTACCTATTATTTGCTTAATAAAGATTTTGCTAAGTTAGAGTTTTCTGTTGGTTTGTGCAAAATTTCCCCTATCCCCCCTTTGCCTTGAGTCTCCTCTCTCCTAATTCTTAAAAGCATCAAGCAGATGGTGAATACTAGAGGTAATGGCAATGGCAACAAAAACCACAACGGAACTAATAGAGGACAGAATACTCCCATTCCTCCGCCACCTCCTGCCAATTGACTTGATTAGGCTCAGATGATAGCCAACCAAAATCAACTCATCTAGCTACTAGTGTAGACCATCAGCAATCCTGCACATCCTGCTCCACCACCACCAGTCCAAGCTCCACAATCAAGACTATCCAAATTTATGAGAATGCATCCTCTGACCTTCTCCAGTAGCACTGACCCAATAGATGCAGATGATTGGCTCGGAGCCATGGGAAAGAAGCTAGACATTATCCAATGTAGTGATCGAGGATGTGTCCTGTTCACTTCTCATCAGTTGAATGAACCAACTTTAAAATGGTGGGACACCTACATCACCACTCACGCCAATGCATAAGCCATAACTTGGAATGAGTTCATATAGAACTTTCATAAAGCTCATGTTCCCATCGGCACCATCACTCTTAAGAAGAGAGAATTTTCAGCTTTGTGACAAGGAAACCATTTCGTGAATGAATACCTATAGAAGTCGAACCAGCTGGCGCGCTACGCACCAGAAGACGTCTCTACAGATGAAGCCAAGCAAGAAAGATTCCTAGAAGGACTCAATGATGATCTGTCAGTTCAACTTATCTCCAGCGATTATGCTGATTTCCACCAACTTGTCAATAAGGCTATCCGCTAGGAGTCCAAGCACCAAGAGATTGAGAATTGGAGGACATGGATGTATGGCCAGTATATGAATAACGGAAGATTAACTTTACCATAGGATAACATGTTCCAACCATCATCGTCAATCGGAGAACGAGTCCTAACCAACACTTCTTCCAACATCGAGGATAATGAAACCCTGATAGTTGGCTTTCTATAGAAGAACCTAAACTCAGCAGCAGGGCTTACCAGTTTCAATTACCATAAGACAGGGCATTATGCCAACAACTACCCTAGAAGTAACGGTAGCAAGGAATGGTACATCTGGAGTGCCAACCGCCAATACCCTCCAGACAGCAAATAAAAGACCACACAAGTTCACGAAGGGACATTAGACTCAGATCACTACTCAAGCCATACAGAGTAAGATCTAAACCCAATTCTCGGGGATGAGATTCTTTCTAGTGGGTAGTTTATAACAGCCTAGGTGTTTATTTCAAAAATTAGAGAAAAATTAATTAATTCAATTTAAAATAAAATAATTACTTTGGTTGCCTAAAATTTTTGGAAGTATTTCCTATTTTCTGCTTTGAAAAGGCTATATTTTAAAAATTAATTTATGTAAAAACACAAAAATATAATGAAATAAAGGATATTTTGAATTTCTATAAAAATACTAATTCAATTTAATTATTTGAACTTATCTGGCATTTATCAGGATTTTATGTGTTTTTCTAGAGTTTAAAATCTAATTTTAAAATTAAAAAAGTATTTTCAGTATAAAAATTAAATATCAACTTCACTAGTTAATAATTTTCATAAGTCTAGAATATCCCCAGGAATTTCTGTGAATGTTGTGGGAATTTGTGAACTTGATGTGCCATTTTCTAGGATTATTTAAATCCTCAAGCTTTTAATTAAATAGAAATTCAAAATTTAAAACTCTCTCCCACTCCTAGGTTGCCACGTGCCTGCTAGATCCTTCCCTCTTAGCCACACGGCACAATCCCACCCGTTCCCCTCCCTCTTTTCTCTCCCCCGCTTGGGCCCACTAGTCAGCCACCCCTCCCCTTCTTCCCTACCCCTTCCTTTCTTCCTCCCTCTCTCCTTCACCTGTCCGCCACCGTCCCCACAGAAATCATCGCCGCTGTTCTAGTCGCCACCTTGTCGCAGGGGTCTCCACTCCTCACTCGTGCAACCCGCTCCCTTTCCCCTTCCTTCTCCCCTACTTCTCGTGCTGGCCTCCTCTCATCTCGCGCTGCTGTCGCAACCGTCATTGTCGCCCCGCGCCATCTCCGACAAGAGATTCATGCGGCCGGCCTTCCCCTCAACCCTATATAAGTTGGTCCATGGACTCGGTCCACATCGGCCAGACCTACTTATCGGCCTCAGGTCAAATAGTCAAATCCATGGCTGATGTCAACATGACCTCACATACAAGATTTTTTCCACAGAAAATAATTTGGTCAAAAATGGAAAATCCCCTATTGACATCATAAATATTTTTTTGTTTAGAAAAATAATTCTAAACATTCACATTTATTCATTTTTCTTAGAATTCAAACTTCTAGAAGTCTGTTATCCTTCATCCTAGCTCTGTTTGAACCTGTTCAAATTTCTAAATTCATAAAAAATTCTAATCTATCCATTTCATCCCTCCTTTTTAATATTTGGAATTTATTTGAGTTTCTTGGGTTATTTTCATGTGTAGATTGCGATGATTCGAAAGAATTCTTCGATGACGATTCATACCAATTTGTGGAGCAAAGCAAGTTACACACCTTAATCATGTTGAACCCAATTTGCAAATAAAATTATCTTAGTTTAAATTATATCGCATGCTGAATTTTAATCATAATATCTCAATTACTACTTTACTTTAGTTAATGCCCATTTGTTATGACACATTTGATATTGCAAATTCTTATACCTTATGACCCTAGAATAATACTATAGCTAGTATACTAGTATGGTTAGAGGACTTTTGTAGCGAATGCTTAGACTTGCTTAGAAATAAATCTTGGCTTGGGATACATTTTTCATATAAAACAATGAGTTTTAAAATGTCTTCTAGTCAACAAAGATTATGAAATGTTTCCCAAATAAAATATAAAATTTGGTTTAGATTTAGGCAAATAATTTGGTGGTGGGTGCTTGTTGGCACACGTTGTTGTTCGGTGACACCATGTTGATGACTGGCACATGGGGTATGTGGTTAGAGTCTAAGTCAATTAAGAATCGGTCTATGAGCTACTGCTACAAAGCCCCCTATCGTACTACCACAAGGTTGGTATAGGATAATCCTGACTAACTAATTTTTTGGTCCTAATCAGAGTCTCGCTATATGTTGAATGTAAGCATGGTGTAGGCCAAGAGAAGTCTTACACGGCACAAGAAGGGGTCCCGATCTGATGGATTCCTTATTGGGGTGAAATCTTTGAGAAGGCGTGGCTTGGTTGATGACTTTGCATTGTAAAGTCCTTATCATGATCTCTCCGCCGTATACCCAAAGAAGTGTACTAATCGCATGGCAGTATGAGTTGATCATGTTTTGTGGGTAATGTTGTACCACCTTTCGAGATTGTATCATCTATCCTAGATAACTATGTCCGTAGTCATAGACAAACTAGTAAATTTTTTTTACAAGTTAGACTTTGATTTTCAAAATAGTTTATCAAAGGCTTATGGATGGATGCAATACATAAGAGATCTTTTGGAAAGGATGGCCTGGGTAGGCTGCCCAGGGCTAGATTAGTGTGGAGGATGGATATGCACCAATGATATTAATTTTATTTATAATACTATTTTTATATACTGTATTAAATTCAACAATTTTTAATCAATTTACTGTATGTCTTTAAATGTTGCTTTACGCTCAAACTAACCCTATATGCCTTTCCTTGTTGCCTTTATCATTATATTGTATTTTCTGTGACTTACGGAGTACAAATTTGTACTCTCCCTTGCTATCCCATCTCAAAGGAGGACAGCTTCAACTACGATGAAGACCTGTACAAGTAAGCCACGTCTTACTATCGTTTGCCTATAGGCAGGCTTGTTGGGCTTCTTCCGCTTCGGTGTTTTTCTTTTGCTGCTATTATCTAATTTTGGCCTATGGACAGTGGATGTAAACTTTGGCTGTTAGACCTATGTTTAGTTAATGAATAAATATCATTATGGTTGATATTTATTTTTGTTGTTCACTGTGTGTATTAGCTGATCCAAGACTTCTGCGATTTACACAGAGGATCCGGAGTCATTGCTCTGGGGTCCAACATTTAAAAAATAATTCAGCCAAAAAATAAAGTAGATGTTGATGGCGTAATTAGGAATTTCCTTTAGAAAAATAATTCCAGTAAATCTAATTTTCCTTTTTCTTTAGATTTAAATCTTTCAAGGGCCCGTTCTTCTTCATCTTAGCTCCGGTTGAGCTCATTCTTTTTTCTAAATTAATATAAAATTGAGCTCTATCTTTTGGTTCTAATTTTAAATTTTTTAGAGTTTATTTAAATTTTATTTAATTTTATTTGTGTCTTATTTGTTTTCTCTCTTGTTAGAAAACGTCTTTAAAGAAGCTGAAATAGGATCTAAAGACCAAGAGTTGGTAACTAAGCAAGGCCAAGGCAAGTCATGTCCTTTGATCATGTTAAATCTATATTTTAAATTTATTTATTTATTATTTTATTTTAAATTATCATACATTACTATTTTAATACAAACCTCTGTACTTAGTAGTTATTAACCACTTGATTGATTCTATCTTAGTAATTTGAATGCCATAATTCTATTGTCACCATAGGATGAATATCTATCTAGTGATGCAATGCTAGTTATCACATGGTTTACGTTTAATATACTTAGCCATGCTAGTAGTACTTTAGGCTCATCATCACATGTTAATTAATTAATTAATTAATATTGACTTAAGGAGATATTGAATCGTAGTGGTCAATCATAGTTATAAAATTTGAGTGCCGTGACATGGGTAGTGTCATTAGTGTTGGTTATACCAAATCGATTTCACTTGGGCGAGTGATCATGTAGTAAAGGGGCAAATATCGTTAAAATTTCTTGGAATGTAGATATCTCACTTGGGTAATATCTAAAGATTTAACTTTGTACATTATTGATTTGAGCTTTATCATACAACCACATGTCCAGTATAGAATGGACCTGGCTAATTAATTTGTGCTGTTTCAATTTCGATTTCGCTATTGGTATGTCAGTGGGTGTCAGTTAGACATTTCCATTGATAATAAGAGGGATCTGCTCGACTAAGTGATTAGCCTACTCGATCATGAAATCTCAGTGGGTGAAACTGAGTTGAGATGGAACTCTATAATAGCCTTGTTATGCTCTTCTTGGTCAGTATGCCTAAGATAGTGTGTTGCTCTAGTGTCACTATGAGATGATCATATCATGTAAGTAAAGTTATACAATCTCTACAGAGTGTTTCACTATTTGAATAGCCATGTCACCAGTTATAGACAATGCTTAGTGATTTTACACAATGGTAGAATTTTCATAAAACTTGGTCGGGATAAGTATGAGAAGTGAATGGTTAGTTCACTGGTGGTTCATTGCATGAATTTTTAGTTCACGGGTGATTCACTGGGTGAATAGTCAGTTTACATATGGTTTATTTAATTCCTTTGAATATCTACTCATTATCATTTGTCAAGTTTGCTTTTAGTCTATTTATTGTATTTATCTTAAATTATTGCTTTGTGTAAAATAACCACTCAACCATCACTTGGTAAGCCTTACATAATTATATTGCATTCTTGTTACACACAACTTGCTAAGTACTCTATGTACTCACGGCTATATTCACATTTGTTCAGTTAGAGAAGAAGAACTATACGAATTAGAAGTATCTGAAGGAGGATACTTTGATGTCTTCTCGAATTAGAGTCTCGCTTCCCAATCGATTACCTGTGGGTATGGCGAATGACCACTTCGTTTTCATTGTGTTTCCGCTACTAGTTCTGTTAAGCCCTTTTGGCTATTAAAGTGTAAATCTGGTCATAAGGTCGTAACTCTGATAATTATTAATCTTTGAGTTTTTTTCTTAGTTAATCATGAATATAATTCATATTCCATCTATGTTTCAACTATGTGCGCTAGCGTAATCCTGGACTAGTGCACAATACACAGAGAGTCTAGATTTACATATTCAGATCTTGACATATTTTCAACACATCTTTGACCTAAATCTCTTCTCTTGCGCCTTCTCACACTGTCATTTGTTAAGTCCTAACTTTTCAGTTTGTGGGCGAAAAGACCATTTTCCCCCCAAACCATCTTCTACGAAGACTCACGCTTCCTTCACCTTGAAGCAGTCCTGTGCTTCATCTTTAACTCTATATGGCCCCAATGACTTGCCGCCAAACCTCTCATGCATCCAGATCCCACTAAACTGTCATCGCTTGCAAACGGGCCCAAATCACTTGGCACGCCACATATACCTGTCTGTGTACCACAATGACACCCAACATCCCTGACCATTCTAGGCCTCAACTTCTCCCTAAGCTTAGCTCCGATCAACCTTGCCATTGCCCGTCATGTCCACCACCAGTAGTTCCCACACCAGTTACTTGTCTTTTCAACATGTAACCACCCTGCTAGCCTCAATCATCTTTCGACATCATCTTCATCATTTTGGACCTCAGCTCTCCTAGCCTACTCTTGATCCATTGACCACTCTAGACCTAAACTCTCCTAGCTTAGTCTCAGTCCTGCCTAGCTCACAATGACCTAACTGCGGAGTCTTATAACCAACAACAATAAGTAAACTATCACATAGCACTGCACAATATTCAAAATCATCAATTGACATAATTGATGAGCCATGAACACTTACCTTCTCCTAAAAGCATCTCTGCATGTTTTGACACATAATTCGTAGTGCCCGATGGCTAGTTGTCACGTCTTCACACATTCGGACTCCCCGAACTATCTCTATGTGCATGAGCCTCGTCAGTCGGTGTACCACATGTATCAACTTGCCTTTTCATGATCCTTGTCTTCTTTATGCTTCCTGCTTAAACCACACAGCCTTGCTCGGACTTGAATGGCTACTCTAGAACTCAGCTTCCCCACTTAGTCTAGGTCTATCGTCATTGACCGCTATGTTCTCCAAACCACTTGCGCATCCAAAGACCAAGTAACCATATTAAACACAAGTTCTATGCATTTGATTCACGTTGTTCAAAAACATGCATCATGTAATGCAACACAAAGCCCTTATAGCTCCCAATCCATGATTTGATTTTAAACCAATTCAGCTCAACTCACCCTATTCTCTGGCCATAGCCACCAGTTTGACCGCTTTCCTTAGGCTGATCGAACCGCCCCGGTTGGACCGTCAGCTATTGGCCAGTCTGACTAGCCAACCAGTGTAACCACATTTTCAATGTTGGTCACGCCGGCTTCTCACATTCCGTCGAATCGCTCACACCATTTGGTCGGACCGCACAAGCCCAAACTCCAAAACATGCTCTCTCTCTCTCTATCTCTCTAAAAAAATGCAGCTGCTAGCTAAAAATCGATCACACTGGACCACCATCCAGAAGCTGGTCAAACCGCTTTATCCAATCTAGTCTGACCACAGCCTACAAGCCAATCTGACCAACTGAGGCATACCACAACTCAAAAAATACAATTCTTAAAAATCAAACTCAAATTTCGACATCCTTTACAAAATAAAATCAAATACTTATCATACACAATGGAATGGTCTCCACATGATCTCATAGCATGCAATGCGACGGCCAAGAAATCAAAAATATAAATGGCTGAGCTAGTAGCTTGCTCCGGTCACCATCGGACACCGATGATCCAGACCTAAGCTTTAAATAGCTAAGACGCGTCCGTTGATTATTGCCAAGTGCCACCAGCTACATCATCTAAACATGGACCATGTCTTCTCATGGTATGCATGCAGCCCCTAATTTGTCAACTGTCACCCGTAAGAACGTAGGGCATTTGTCCTTTAATTATCTTGCTTGCCTTCGCGCATATTTGGAGTTTTGCGTGAATTTCACTTCACAGAGAACAGTCAACTTTCATAGAGATATGGAAACTTTTCAGCTTACTAAGCGGGGCCTCATTATAGAAGTGATGGCTTCGAAAACACCAGAATAGTTAGTGACAGCTAGATCACATCGAATGGGGGAGCTTCAGGAGGGAAGACGTACGTCAGTAGCTCATGGAGGAGTGCTCCCAATATGTTTCTTGGTACACACATCGTTTCTCATATATATGATAGACTTCAACATTTGTTAATTTGCAACTTGCAACTAATTGTTAACCATCCATAGGTAGAAGATGATCCCTAAACAAGGGCAGGGGAGAGAAAAGTTACAAAGGGAGGGTGGTAAGAAAAAGAAGCCTCTTTTTAGGTGGGAGGGTAGTAAGAAAAGAAGCCTCTTTCTAGGTGTCCCAAACAAAAGGCCACTGCAAGGGACATGTAACTAAAAGGGGTTCCCTTGTGTTGTGTGTTAACCCTACAGTGCTGTGGTCTTTGCCTGCCCTAAAGCACCTGCCATGAGTACCTAATCTACCCTTTTTGCTCAAAAAGCATGCATTGCACACTGTAATTTAACATGTCGCACACTAGCATCCAAGGAGACAACGCATATGCATATGATCCGAACTGATCGATCAGCTAGCTATTCAGCGGATAGCCACGCGTCGATCGATCGGGTTGCATGGTTGGAGGAGAAATCGGTGGATTTCATTTAGTAGAGTAAACCCCCTTAATCACGGGATCACATTATGAATCAGAGTGGAGCCATGCATCTCTCTGTTCGTTCGAGAGTTATTATTGTCAGTGATATGTCCTATATATAATAATAGAGATGATTACATGATTTCTATGTTTATGATCATTTAAATAATATATTATTTTGACCCTTGAATAAATGTTTTTCGTATTGATCAACAAGTGTGACTTATTTGTAGAACTCTTTATTCATATTTTGATGTTATTCTAAATTATCCATAATCTTATATCATTATATGAGACAATTATAATTTATAGATTAACACATGTATGATTGATGATTATATTTCATAGATCATGGATATGGAAATATCAAATCAATAATGTGGGCACATGTTAGAGAATTTGGTGTTGGATTGACCTACCATGAGATACTGTGGGAATTATTATAATCTTAAGTGTCATCAGTTGGTCATGCTTAGACCTAAGATCGTTATAGTTTTCTACATATGTAATAGTTTACTTAAGAGTTGGTAACACTACTCCGTAACTGGATGATCATAAAGATAACTTTCAGATTTATTATGAAACAGGCAAAGAAATGTGAGCGATCAGGATGAAATTTGTCCCTCCTATATAATGAGAGAAAATTTATATGTCCTTTGATGTGGTTGGATTAAGGAAGTGCATGACTATGCTAAATGTGATTAATGAGTCAATTACAACTGAGTAATCCATTAAAAGTTCGAGTGAAGGATCGAGCTATCATAGGATGGCACGCTTCTCGCTTTGAATTCGATCTGATATCATGAGACAAAGGGATCGGTATATAAACACTATATAAGTTCGTCCGATATGATCTTTATATATATTTGGGGGTCGTTATGTCCCACTAAGGACATCTATCGACTTATGAACCGAAAGGAGTTTTTGGCCTATAGCCGAATATATATAAACTTACAGGGTCACACACTTATAAATTAGAACGATAAGGGTACAGATGATAGAATCCAAATAAGATATGATTTCTACTCGTATTGGATTCGATCGAAGGCTTTCCGAGTGAGATACAATATCTACTCATATTGGATAAAGATCCAGTCATAGGCTCTCCGAATTGGATACGATATCTAAACGCATCAGATAAGGATTCGATTGTAAACTATATATTAGATAGTGCATGGCTGAAGGGGCATCCCGAGACACCCATCGAATCTCTAATCGCCATCTCTCAAAACCCCCTATTGTGTATGCTGGTGCTAGCATACCAACGTATGACGTTCCATCCCTGAACGTGTGGACTTTGGTAAAGGAGCTGCTGCCACTGCGGTATTGACCAGGACAATCGCAAGGAGATGGTTGGCTAGAGAACAATTGATCACTTTCACTACACCGACGCATGCTTCATTGAACTGGTCATTTCAACTCTACTTCCACTGCATTGTACGTCTAGTGGTAACGATCTTTGATCTCTTACTCGTATGGCTTTCTGATTTACGCAACAATTTATCCTAGTGTAGTCTATCCATATCATAACAACTGTCTGTTCAAAAATCGATGCTAGATTGAGGTCTACGCAAAGACGGAGAGGGAGGGATGCATGGATTGATAGGGATGGTGGCCTGCGAACCTCATTTTGCATATCATCTTCGTGCTATATTCATTTGGTTATTGAACTACACTATCATTAATTCATGCATATACGTCGCTAGGGCCAGGCCATAGCCCCTTTTGGTCGATTTTTGTAGATATTGTTAATTATACAACTACAGAACTAAACAATTTTTTTATCAACAACAGTAGTACCTAGATCAAGGATGCATCAACACTTTTGTACTATGGGCTGCACGAGGGATGCCTCCTATATGGATATGGTTAGATAGGTTTCCTAGCACAACATTAAAAGGTGCAGAAGCAAATAGTCATATTTCAGCACCACTATTTATCGATCAAACCTATCTATGAGTTGCGCCCATAATATACAAAACTTCGTGTGCTCAACTGTGATGTTGCCTGTATCACAGATGGTGCGAAACAGGAACCGTCTGTGATATAGTGTCTATCACAGACGGTTGTTGTGTGTAACCGTTTGTGAAAGTCGACTATCACAGACGGTTGTTTGCAAAAACCGTCTGTAATGTGAGTTATCACAGACGGCTCGAGAGCCGTCTGTGATAACCACCTATTATCACTGACATATAAAAACAGACGGTTCGAAAACCGTCTATGATGACGGTTCCGAACCGTCTGTGATAGATCTGTCTGTAGCAGTGTGCCCATAATATACAAAACTTCGTGTGCTCAACTGTACTATCTTAAAGGCTTGATCATTATACAAAACATATGGAGTTCAATTTGCTAATAATGCTGTTTTGCACTCATTAATGATTTGATTGTTACAATTAGCTCGATTTCTCTGAATTATCAGGTGATATGATCCATGCATTTGACAAAACATTCTATCAATCATGCATAGGTGCTAACTCAGAATCAGTAGCTTTGCCCGTATCCATTGTCTTCTTGCTAGCTACGAAGAGGGGGACAAGCCATGGACAAACCCTGGTGTCCCCCAGCTGGACTCTTTAGTTTATACAGCTGCTGCGTTCTTTGTTTACCACAAAATCAATTAACTAATCATACATAGTGGGCTGTGCTTTGTTTAACACCCCACCATCTTGGATTGTGTTCATATTTGGTTTTATTTTTGAGATACAACAAGATATGCTGCATATTTTCCCAACAAATAAAGCGGTCATGGCATGCTGTATTACTTGGTGGTGCTTTAGTTGCCTTTTGTTCTTGTTGATAACTTGATATATATTAGTGTCCACTATAACGTATAGTAATTCACACCCTCTTTAATTTGGGGTCGTTGTGAAGGTGTTCTAGAATTGTTCACAGATGTAGTACTGTAGCATTTTTTTTCTTCAAAATTGGCCCTCAGATGTCTGATTTTGTAAAAATGGTCACCTCCCCGAATTCGAAAGGCGCAACAGGCAACACCTATCATCTGCTACATCCCCTAGCTCAGTAGGCTGACACACTTTTGGTGGGGTGCTTGAGTGCGGCTGGAGGAGACATGGCACAACAAGATGGCAGATAGGGTATGGCAGGCTAGCTCCCTTGGCTCAATAGCAGCCCTACCGAGCTGCCCTGCCTCAGCAGGTGGATGGGTGGCTGACCAGGCGAACGCAATGTGACATAATGCGACTCCCTCGATAGTGATTCTCGTAGTTTTTGGCTAGGCTTGGCTCTGCCCCGGGCGCTTGCATGGGCCTGTCAGTTGGCTATGCCTCCTTGTACGTATAAATGGCTCGCATCTCTCTCCGCTATCTCATCCGAAGCCGCACAATTGAGTATCTTCCATGCCAAGCAAGAGAGAGACGAGGGAGAGGAAAGAAAGAGAGAGTAGAGGAGAGTTTGAATTAGTTTTTAGAGGTGGTTTCACTGCGATTTAGGATATTTTGTAGTTGGAATTAGTGTGGTTCTAGTAAAAACCTTCACAAATTATGTATGTTTCATTCATCTGCGAGAAATGCACGTAATATGTCATTAATGTTTTGTCAGTTTAACGGTGGTTTAGTTGTATAGAATACACTTTGTATGTTTAGATGACATATGTATTTAGTTCATGCGGATGATATTTTGTAATTACCCATGTTAGTGATGTATTAGTGCGAATAATAACGATTCTTTATTAATAGCTGACATTTTTTGTAATGTTATTTGTACACTGTTATTATTGTACTTCATTTGTAACGTTAGTGTTGTATTATTTGTGCACTGTTTTATTTATATTTATATACATCAGGTGCCATTGCCAATAATATAGAAAATATATGTGTACTTGTATTTTTAGTATATGACTATAGGCATAATTAGTAGCTCGGCTATGTACATATGGATGATTATCTTATATTATGTTTAGTTGTATTTAGCATCGTCTGAAATAAGTGCATTCTGTCTACATTAGTGGTAGGTACTTGCTGTCGGATATAGAACATTTATTTGTGTTCTACTGAGAGGGAGTCACACAGGATGGTCCATACTGGGTAGACCTTCAAAATTGTGAAAAGACCAAATCCAGGCTCAGGAGGTGCGTGCGGAGTGCATTTGATATTGAGGTTGGCAGGAAGAAACTTGTCATCAAGGTGGTGACAACACGGTGGTGGAGATGCAGGGGAGTGTTTCTTGGGGCTAAAGAAGGTGATTGGCAACGCTGCCTAGCAGTAGTACATGGAGATCGCAAGCAATCCTTGTGGCGATATATAGGAGGCCAATGGTGTATGTGCAGTCTGTAGAGAGGGTGGAGGTGTCGAGCAGGGCAAGGCTGGCATGAGTGGCTGCTTGGAAGTGCCATAGTTGGTTGGTAGTGGCGGTGTAGAGTTTACAGCTAGAGGGGATGGTGGCGGCGAAGTAGAACCTATTGGTGTTGGCCATGGTGTCAGTACAATGGAAGATGGTGCCAGTCGGGATGATGGATGACTTTTGAGGTTGTCTCATAACTTTGAGCCAATAGAATGTGCAGGGAAATGGTGGGTAGATCGTATTGGCTACCATGAATATTTAAATGGCATATCGAATGAAAGCCATTCCAATGAGGAGAAGGATGCCAACATCGCCAGTAATAGAGATGAGACTGGTGTAGGCACTGGTAGGGGCGATGCATCTGGTGGCATTATGTATACAGATGTTGAGTATGTCTACTCAAGATTAGATGCTGTCGTGTTGGCCTCCCCGGTTGGGATAGTCCTTCAACGAAAACACTCTCCTCAAAGGGGAACGCTTCCCCAACAAGGGTTTCGCATAGCAAGCCATTGCAAGATATGTCATTCATATAAGCTGCACGTATCGGTTGTATAGGTCAAGCCCTAATACGTATGTGGTGAAGTGTGTGAATGGCTCTTATCTCGAGAAGGTCTATGCGCAGAGTTTAAAGGCAGTGCATTAATAGACTTCCAGATAATGGTGGTGAATGACCATACCTGTGAGCTTACGAGCCACTGCACAATCATCATAATGTGACATTGTCACTCATCACCAGCCTGATAACTCAATGCTGCTTCACAAGACTTGCTCCCACATCTACGACATGTGCGCCACATGGCAGTAGTCCTCCGCACATTACATTTTGGAGTACTACGACATCCATCATTTGTGTGGAACTTGAGCATTGTGTTCAACTCCTATAGGGTAGATATGCATTATAGGGACCTTTGATTAGGGGAAGTGAAGTGGGTGCCGAATGATGCACTGAAGTTGCCTAGGCATGGAAGATGTCAGTTCTGCTGCATCCATAACAATATGGATGGCAGTCAATGTGGCCATTGGGTGAGGCCATGGAAGTGTAGGCTATACAAGATAGCAAGCCACTCTATGAGGAACTGCCCGAATAGGTCCACTTCATTGGCCTCCTTGTAGACTATCGATTTATAGCACCTACACCTGTGTACTATTTCATTCTTTATAATGCTGGCATTTCCTACAATGTAACTTGCAAAGAATTAATGTTCAACAATGCAAATTATGTACATTTCTAATTAAGTTCAGTCCTAATAATACCATATTCTTTTCTATAACTTGTAATGTGAATTTTGTACAAACATTGATACTACAAACACTGAAACATCCTTTTCTATATTGTAGGGAATCGCACTACGCCAACAGAAGCATGGCGGACAGGGTTGGAAGCTCAAGGCATCGGAGAGGACGGTGGGTACGGGCTGGGTTTCGAGGCCGTGATCCTTACTTTAAAGACACGAGCATCTACAGTCCCCTAGACCGCGATCCCCTATGCCCTAATTTACCACTCAAAACCAAGCAGTCATACACCTCCAGAAATCACCTATACAACTATCCACACATCCCTGAGGCTTGGTCTTAATGCAAGCACAACCTTGATGCGGTGGTGTAGATCTTTGACAACAGCGTGCACCCAGGATATCGATTCTTTCACTACCCTTTGTTCACGGTAAGTGGTTCCTTACCTACATATACTTGCATGCATGGAACGATTATACTAACCTTGTCTTGCTTGTAGACAGCGAATTGCAAGTTCACCGAGTTGGTGGATCCATGGTATCCAATACCTACCTAGGTTTATATCTACAAACTGCACATCCACCTAGAAGAGTTACAGGAGGACCTCTAGACTGACATGACTAACAACGACGAGCTCCTCAAGCAAAGGAACAATGAAGAGGTGATGCACCTTGGTAGCGACTACCACACATATTGCTGCTGTGCCAACCCAAGCTGTAATTGTGTCTACCACTAACGAGGCAGCCAACCACATCCACATTGCCTAGATGACTACCACACCATGTGGGTACCATACGATTCCACATTTTTGCCCTAGGGTCATTGTAATTCTCATCTTCATTGTGAGGTGCTATGTTAGGCTACAATTTATTTCAATAATGTATCTACACTGCTTAAAAGATGGACTTGGTGGTGTTGGTTCATAACCCATCCAAACACCCCGTTGCGTCTCTCTAAAATTCTAACAAAGCTAGATGTTTAGTGTGTCCACATGGGTTAATCAGGGAAATGGCTCTAGGGGTGTGTATTGCAGCCTATGCTGTAGAGCTGTTGAGCCAGGGGTGCTTGATAGCCCTACTTGACATGCGCCACACCAACTTGTCACACCGTTTCCACAGCCTACCGAGCCTCGCCACTTCCTGCAGTGCTCGGGCACCTTGCCGTAGGCACGCCAGCCTGCTGAGCTGGGGGTGGGGTAGCAGCTGATAGGTGTGGCTTGCTATGGCTTCTGAGCTTAGGGAGGGAGCCATTCTTGCAAAAAAATGGGCGTCCAGGGGTCAATTTTGAAACAAATGCTACAATGCTAGATTTATGACCAGTTCAGGGTTCTGCTGTGTCTAGCTCATTGACTACTAGCACTACTACACAAAGGGTTATCATAGATGACTCTAAATCCTCATCATAGACAGTTTCTAAACCATCTGATTTATTGTGTTTGTAATAATAGGTGGTTATCATAAATGGCTCTCAAATAATCTTTGATAACTCACAACACAAACAACGATTTTTGAACCGTCTGATTTATTGTATTTGTAATAATAGGTGGTTATCAAAAACGATTCTCAAACCATCTGTGACATGTCACAATACAGACGGTTTTTCAAAATAACCATATGTGATATGTCATATGTGATATGTCATATATCACAGATGGTTATTAAACATAACCGTTTGTGATATCTGACATATCACAGGTGGCTAATGCAAAAAATTGTCTGTGATATATTAGTTGTAATTTATTCAGTTGTAATTCATTTGTGAGATATTAGATATCATAAACGGCTAATACAAAAAACTGTTTGTGATATATTAGATATCATAGATGGTTATTAAACATAATTGTCTGTGATATATCATATATCACAGACGATTTTGTGTTACAAATCATCTGTGATAGCTCTTTTAATAGCTAAAATATTTTTTGTTTTTTGGCTAGCCTTATGGAATGCTAGCTATGCCCTTCGAAAATAAGCAAGTAGATCATAGAAAATTATAGATCTTATAACACACAATAATCATTACATACATCTCACAAATGAATTACAACTGAATAAATTACAACTAAATGAAGGACAATTGAATGAATTACAATTGAATCGAATGTTTGAACATCTATTAATTGTTGTCATCAGGGTTGAACTCTCTCTTCGGGTGAATAACCTCCACCAGCAAGAAGTTGGAGACCAGTCCTTGAACTACAGAGAGTTCGTTAAGATTGAATGCACTTAAGTAGATTCTCGTGCCCTGTCTCTAGGAGGAGCAAAGTCATAAGAATATATATATATATATATATATATATATATATATATATATATATATATTGGTAATTAAGAAATAATTGGTAGATTGATAAACCTCTATATTATTTCCCTTAGTGCCTATAATTTTCTACATATTGCGGCAAATATAGAATACTGATATGTTACCCTGTAGCTGATGATTGTACTACAAAAATAGAATTACATATATATGTATAGTCAATTCTAGAGGCATTATTACGAAGTTGATATAGGATTGTTGTGTTGTAGTGGGTACCAGAAATTGCATCCTATATTGCAGTGTGACGTTGGATTCATTGTGTCTTCCTCATTTGGCAGCGTAAGAACTTAACAACATACATGATTCCAAAATGTTAGCCTTAACCATTACAAATGAAGGGAAGATTGTAATAGAGTTATGTATAGAGGAAATGAGTTTACTTGTCAATTGTTTATTGCACAGGGTGAAGTCATGGTCTTTCTTGAGTAGAGAATCAAGGTATACTAACTTGCTCTACTTTGATATAATCACAATCATAATCTAGTCGGACCAACCATTGCTTACCTTCAATTTCAGCAGTTCGAGAACGGATGACAACCTTATGTATTGCGACTTGTAGTCCGCGAATAAAGATTTCTCCAAGTCCTCCACCAAGTCCTTGATTTTACCAAACTCTCTCTCACTATAGTTCCCTTCTACATTGCATAGCATTTGATCCAGACTATTATCGTGTGACCTATCCTCATCGCAATCATTGCATAGACAGTATATACATTCTATCTCCTTCTTCAACATATCTTGCTTGGTCATTCTTTTAAAAGTAGACATACTATCAATGTACTCTTCACTCACATGGTTATTAACATACATCCAGGTTCGGTCCATCTATGCTACGTATGCAACATATTAATGTCAAATTAGATTAATGCTCGTACAACTAGCTAGCCTAATACTTATACATAATTATCATTCACCTTAATAAATTGTCCATCTAAAGTAGCTAGCTACGTACTATTTATGAAGCAATATATATATATATATATATATATATTAAGCAAGAATATATTAAAGTAAATTAGAAGTAGTAACCCATTCTTTAATTGGAGCAAACTACTAAGCTAGATCTAGACCTAGCTATCATTTCTCTTTATTATAATGAATACAATTATAAGCAAATACTAACCTCAAATCACCAAGAACAAATCGATCTACAAGCACACTTGCAAATTTATGGTATGCTTTCAGCAAACTCCCCAAAGTTGGCCACCTCCTTCAAAGCAGTGCAATGCAGAGCTGACAGATCTATCAAGACTGGCCTAGCGAGGTATTTAATAACATGATATATCACAGACACTTTGAGCTATGAACTGTTTATGAATTATCACAGACGGTTCTTAATAAAGAACCGTTTGTGATAATAGGATACTTCACAGACGGATCTTTATTAAAATCATCTGTGAATTATCATAGATGGTTCTTAATAAGAACCGTCAGTGATAATGAGAGACTTCACAGACAGTTCTTTATTAGAGCCGTCTGTAATAATCTACGGACGCTTATTAATACGAACCGTCTGTGATAATTATGTATCACATACGGTTCTATCCATCGCTAATTTAGATGGTTACATATGTAAAACTATCTGTGATAATTGTAATACAAACGAATTTGGGGAACCATGTGTGATGAGGCGTCTAGAATAGCCTTCTTTGTAGTAGTGTGGTATCAAAAAAAGTTGGACCCTAGGTCCACAGTGCCTCTTCCAGGCATGCATTGTTAGTTCGATCTGCTTTTTTTTGTACTTCTACTGATTTACTTGTCAATCTACATTGACAATAACTGAACCATGCACAGATGTTTATTCCTCAATCCTTCTCCTTCTCTTTCAAGAACAAAGGCAAAAGGAAAATGGTGGATACAACATGTTTCAAATTAGGGGACCTGAAGTCCAGAGTGAATGGGACTGATAGATGAGTGTATTCAAAATTATTCATAAATTTATTCCTTGAAAATTCTCAAAGAAGAATCATACACCCACAGTAGTAGTTAGTGTTTATCTGATCATACATGTCTAAATTTCCAAATTTATTACTAGTTGTGTACTCCCTCTAGTCGCAAAAGAAAATCATTTCGGGCATCGACACGGTCTCCAAAATGGTACTTTGACCACTTATTTCTATTAAAATATATTTATAAAAAACTTAAAAAATTATAATATTATGAAAGTATTTTTCAAAATAAATCTACATGTATATTTCCACATGTACAATCTAAATAGTCAAAAAGATATTGATGGCCAAAATTTATAATGTTTGACTGCACGTAGGTGACTGGAGGTAGTACATAAGAATTTATTTTTTGATAATTGTTTCATTGCTTGTTTACTCTCGAGGTTCTTTATGAAAATATTTACCATTAGAGAGGGGCTCTCATGAGAACGAGTAGGTCAATACTCCCACTGTTCTTTTTTAGATGACGTTTTAGAATTCGTATAGTCAACCTTTTAAAACTTTGACCATTAATATGCACAAAAGTATTTAGATTTGTTATGTGAAAATGATATCAAATAGATTGGTCATCAAAAATATATACTTTCATATCATTATAATTTTAATAGTTTTTACTAATATATAATTAGAAAAAGTAATAGTCAAATGTGTGTACTGAGATTGTGTTGATGTCTAAAATAACTAGTAAAAAAGAATAGAGGTAGTATTACAGCTGTCAAAGCCTTTTCTTAATTTCATATACGTTTGCCCGTCGTTGGACGTGAAATACCATCGTTCGATACATATATGCATGACCAGGCCACATGGATTCATGCATGTATAACTTTCTCACTCTAAAAGCTCAATTCAACTTGGTCTTATGTAGATGTGAATAGCATACATATGCGTCCGCATGTCATGCATGCATGACACATTGTACAAATGCACATGCAAGGCACTCATGGATCCGTTGATCCCTAGCTAGCAATGGAGTAAAATTATTTTCAACCCTAGCCAGATCGAGTTCTCTCCGATGGTGTGTCGCTTGTGTGGGCTACACCAGATTGATTCGTTTCATAGTTGCGAGTTGCAAATGTACCTCACAGATCACATGCTCTATACGTGTACGTGGACATGATCACATGCGTCACGCGTGCATGGATGTACAGATCACATCCGTGCGTGCATGCATCTACGTGTGGATACCATGGTGTCCAGTTAATTATATTATATATAGAAAAATTAATTTTATACTCTTATGATCAGTACGTACTTCTACTTTTTATATACTATTTAAATAATCACTATCACAGAAAGCCAAATACTAGACGCCAAATTATAGACGGTTTCACAAAACCGTCTGTGACGTACACTATCACAGACGGTTCTAATTTGGCGACCGTCTGTGTTACTGAAGGATTATCACAGACAATTTTTATCGAGAAACCATCTGTGATACTGGAATATCACAGACGGTTTTTAGTTAAAAATCGTCTGTGATAATCTAGAATATCACAGACGGTCACAGACGGTTTTGATTTAAAAACCGTATGTGAATCACATTCCGTAGGTAGTCCGAAATGATGCCACTGCTTTCTTCAGTTGCAGAGGGACCCCATCCGGAGAGACCACCGTGATGGTCATTCGGCCATCTGGTCTTTTCGATATTCCTCGGCCACGCTTAATTTTCCCAATCTTAGGAACATGAAACCTAGATGACGATGATGAAGACTGTGTAGACACCATCTCTCTTCTAAGAAAAAACTATCTACAGTGAGCTATGGGCCTTCCAAATAGGCCTTGTAGCTAACAAGTGCAGCATATCCAGTTCATTGAAGTTACTGCAGTGAGTTAAACAAAGTTCTATGAAGCAAATAACGCAAACCAATGTATCAAGTTCATTGAACCGGATACACTAGAGTGTGTCACTTGCTTCATGCCATTTGAAGATCTATGTGGCATATATTAAAAATTTTTAGATGATTGTGTAGACGTAGTGAGGTGGGGGACTAAACAAAGTTCTATGAAGCAAATGACACAAACTAGTGTATCAAGTTCATTGAACCGGATACACTAGAGTGTGTCACTTGCTTCATGCCTTTTGAAGGTCTATGTGGTATATATTACAAATTGTTGGACGACTGTGTGAACGCAGTGAGGTGTGAGCCTAAACAATGTTCTATGAAGCAAATGACATAAACCAGTGTATTAAGTTCATTGAACCGAATACACTAGAGTGTGTCACTTGCTTCATGCCCTCTGAAGGTCTATGTGGCATATATTAAAATTTTTTAGATGACTATGTGGACGCATTGAGGTGTGGGTCTAAACAAAGTTCTATAAAGCAAATGACACAAACTAGTGTATCAAGTTCATTGAAACGGATACACTGGAGTGTATCACTTGCTTCATGCCCTTTTACAAAGTTCTAAAGATTAGTTGGGTTCAACCCAAGAAAAAGGAGTTGCCTTAGCATATCCTCTTTATAGATAGCTATCTCAAGTCTCGAATCCTCATAAGACACAAAAAGAGTTTCTCTAATTGTTGTAGCTACAGACCAAACAGAGAGAGAGGGGTATGGTAGTGGAGAGTTAGGTGAGCAAATGACCTCTTGGCCTCTCCCAAGAGTTGATATTATATATATATATATATGTGTACCTCGCAAGGAGCGTTTACACTTGTAACCTTACATCGAGCCTCCTTCGGAGGGCACCCATGTCACTACACATGTCTTATTACTGCCTCACTCGATATCTACGCCTTCCCACAGGCTAGTTGGGTTAGGTGGGGGCCACCCCTACAACAGGAGCCTCTCATGGCGAAGGGCTTCACAGGCCGAAGCCATATTGCCGAGTCCTTTAGCCCCTCCGTCCCTGCGGCCTGTGACATTGTGTAGTTGTGGGCGCAGATGATTTGGCGCATGTAGGTCCTCGTGGCTCCGCGGAGCCGAGGCCGGGGGGCCGCAGCGGAGTCGCTGTTGAAGTCTTGCGTTGGGTGGTCGTAGTGGGGTCGCGTTTGCGGTGCAGAGGCGAAGACCTCGTCGATGCGGACTCCCTCCGACTAACCCGCCGCGCCAGTTCTTTCTGCAACCTAGCATCCATGAAAAGGCATAGGACACATTACGTGCGAGAACGGTTGTGCTAAGGGTGAAGAGGTATGACGTGCAACGAGTGCTAGGGTTGTCCCGAGCCACCGGAGTGGAAGGGGCGTCTTCGGGCGTGGCATGCGGACGCATGGCTGCTTGTTGAAGTGCCAGAGCCGAGGGCGGACACGGGGTTGCCCCGCAGGGGTGAAGGTCTTGTCGAGGGTGGAGCTGGAGTCGTTTCGCTGAGGTGAGGGCTTCGTGGAGGGCAGAGTTGAGGTCGCTTGGCGCAGCCATACCTGCCCTGGGGGGGCGGAGACTTCGTCGAGGCGTCTAAGTCATTCACGGTCTCGAAGCCTTCCCCCCACGGGGCCACAGCTGTCGCCGGGGCCATGCTGCAGAGCTGAAAACATCGATCGTGCGAGGAGTGGCGTGGAGACCTTGTTTGGCACGGGGCGGACCAGGCCTTTCCACGCAACACTGTGTTGGTGAGGCGAGCCCTCGCTCGGTCCGGAGTCGTTTTGCGGAGTGCTGAAAAGGCTGGGGCGGTCTGCGGCAGTCGTACGCACAGTCCCAAGAGAGGGGTACACGCGGCGTTGCCTGGTTGGTGCGCCGTGGGATGTCAGCAGTCTTGTGACCGTGAGCCCGCGTCCGTTCCCAAGAGAGGCGGGACACGTGGCGAGCCATCCTGCGGACGGTTACGCTTCCCGATCGTGGGGGGGGGGGCGAATCGACGGGCTCCCGCCGGTTACCCTCCCGCTCGTGGGACGCGAAGGGTCTGTATAAAGGGTTCTTTACTAGCGCACGGGTGTGCCTCTCGTCCGCATGCGTTCGCTTGGTTGCTCTGTGCTGTTGCGCGAAATCCACCCGCCTCCTGCTCCATCAATCCTCCGTGCAGGAAGTAGGATGGCAAGACACGGAGATTTCGACCGCCGGCTTAGTGGTAGTGCCTCGTCGGGCCAGCGCGGCGCGACGCCGCCAGCAGCGGAATTTTCGATGGTGGCTTGTAAGCCATTGTAGGCCCGCAAGCAGTACAACGCCAGGCGGGGCTCGCAAGGGCACTGCTCCGGGGTGCTAGGGCGGAGCCTTGCCATGAAGGAGACAATCAAAGCCCTCCTGCGGGAGAAGAAGATAGAGGAGCGTGACAGAGCTCGCCTGCCCGCCCGCGACAAAGTGGAGCCTCATCCCGAGGCGTCAGAGGTGATTGTCTTCGCCGCATTTTTCGAGGCTGGACTCCGGATGCTGTCGACGCTATTTGTCGGTGAGGTCTTGAAGGCTTATGGATTGGAGTTGGCGCAGCTGACCCCGAATGCGATAGTTTGCTTGGCGGTGTTTGCCTGGGCAGTTCGAGTGGAAGGCGCTCATCCCCACGCGAGCTTGTTCGCCCTTCTTCATGATGCGCGCTGTCAGCCAAAGAGAGTCAAAGAAGGGGCACTGTCAAATTTTGGCAATGTCCACTTCGTGGTGAGGTCGGGCTACACAAATCTGGTCCCCGCTCTGGCGACGAAGGAGAAGTGGGAAGGGTGGATGCGGCAGTGGTTCTACTACCGCGTGACATCGACCAGCAACCTACGGTGCTGGGGTCAGCCGATAGCTTTCGACTGCTGCCCGGGGCTGAAACCGGTGAGTGACGATCAGTGGCAGGCGCGGAGACTCGCCGGCGTCACCCTCCGGTTCAACATGCGCGATCTTGCCGAGGAATTTACCATGTACGGGGTGTCTCCGCTCTCCGACCTGTGGAGATATGAGCGTGGTGATACCCGGCGGGATGGCGTCCGCCCCTCGGTTTCGTCGCTGCAGCAGCCCCCCGGCCGTGGTAGGTACTTCGACCGTGTGCTGCGTATGTATATGTAGGGTCACGCTGCGCCCAGCGAGGACCTACGTGGTGAGGCGGGCCTTGGCAGCGACGTCGTTGAAGACGAGGCCGTGTCGCCTGTGCCGGTCGGTGAGGACCTGCCTCCCGCGCCGTCGTCGCCAATGGTGGTTGCCACGAGCCTTCCGCCTGTCCCAGCTCCTGCGACAACTGGAGCAGCGGAGCACTCGTCGTCATCGCCTATTGCAGCCGCCGCGGACATGCCGCCCGCTCCGGCCGGTGCAGGTACTGGAGCGGTCGAGGGTGCATCACCTGGCTCTCCAGCGGCGAAGCGCCGCCGGGTGCGATCGCTTTCGCGCGCGGGGCAATTCTATGTGGCGGGCGCGGTCGGCGGGGGCCTGGGGTCCGACCGCGAAGCCACTCCGACCGAGGAGGGGGTCATCGCTTCCCGGGTAGGGGCTGAGTCGACATCTCCCCACGCCTTAGTGGGGGGTGACGGAGGTAGGCGTAATTCCTTTTCTCCCCGTAACTTCGCGAAGCTCTCTCCGATTTGCTCGCTCATGCCGTCGTCGACGTCAGGAGAGGAGAAGTCACCCAGACGAGGCCAAGGATTGAGAAGCGGAGGTGTCTGCGAGGTCAGCGGTGACGTTGCGCAAAAGACAACGCGAACACCTGATGCTTCCACGAGGCTCCCAAGGCTCGTCGTGTCTGACTTCGTTCCGCATCCGGAGGCGCTCCGTGCCCTCGACGGAGCCGCGGAGTGTGGTGACGGCAAGCTGGATCGACGAGCGTTGTCATCGTGCGGGGGGGACCTTCTTGCACTCGTACTGGGCGCCACGGGGATGAAGGTAAGTACCTGAGCCCGCCATCAATATCGCCTACCGTGTGCATGCTAAATTGCCATGTCCTCCTGCTGTTAGGCGGTAGCCATCGGCCGGGCGCTGGATGAGGCGCGCATCCGCGAGAGGAGGGCGCTAGAGAAACAGCTTCGCGCTGCCGACGAGGCTCACACCACGAAGGACGACCGCATCTGTCTATTAGAGGCGGAAGTTCGCGCGGCGGCGGCGGCGGAATGTGCTGCTGAAGAGGCCCAATGTGCCACAGCAGAGGAGCGTGCTAGCTTACTTGGGCAAATCAGCGCGCTGGAGGAGGAGAAGGCCCAGCTTATCATGGCCCTGGAGGAGAAGAACCAGGCTCTGGGCGACGCGTCTGCGGCAGCGTGGAGGGCCATGGGGTCGTTGGAGGGGGCTCTCCGGGACCTTTCCGTCGTCGTGCCAGACCTTACTCACGACACCGCGAACGTGGCGCAGTCGTTGGCACGGATTGAGGAGGGCTCGAGCCTGACGCTCCGCGGTGCGAAAGCCTTCGGCGATCACTGCGGCTTCGCCAGTGCCTGCCTCGCCTTTGCCACGCTCCACGCCCGGGGGTGTGAGCACGTGAACGAGCTGGCCACTCCCAACTTGAGTGTGCCGACCGGAGTCGGGGTATTGTCCGGCGCAGTCCGCACCACCATGCCCGCCGTCCAGAACTTCTACGAGCGGATCTGGGGCCACCTTGGAGAGGAAGCGGCCAAAGTCCTGTTACGGCGGACGTTACACCGGGAAGGTAATTTCCTTCAGTGGTTGGAGGAAGCTCGTCAGCGCAACGAAGACGGCGCTGACCCCTAGTGTGGTTCCGGGAGCTGGTGGTTGTGATGCAACTTTTGCTTTTGTTATTGTTTTCTTTCGCTTGCTTATGAAAGAAAGGACCGTTGTACCGAGTACTCCATAGCTGCATGCTGCTTGTACATTTGATTGTTAATATGGCGGAGGGTGGCACCTTCCAGCTGTCTTCGCTTGTGCTAAAGGTAACAGTGCCCTGTGGGCGAAGAGTGGCGGCGACGGAGCTGGCGCATATTCGAAGTAGGTGCGCGAGCGCTCCGTCCCTTACCCTTCGAAGTGGTGGCAGCGGAGCTGGCGTCTAGTCGAAGTAGACGCGATCGCGCTCCATCCCCTACCCTTCGAAGCGGTGGCAGCGGAGCTGGCGCCTGGTCGAAGTAGACGCGATCACGCTCCGTCCCCTACCCTTCGAAGCGGTGGTAGCGGAGCTGGCGCCTAGTCGAAGTAGACTCGATCGCGCTCCATCTCCTACCCTTCGAAGCGATGGCAGCGGAGCTGGCGCCTAGTCGAAGTAGACGCGATTGTGCTCCGTCCCCTACCCTTCGAAGCGGTGGCAGCGGAGCTGGTGCCTAGTCGAAGTAGACGCGCGGGCGCTCCGAAGTTTGTACTCTGGAGCACGCGTGGGACGATCAACCACAACTTAGTTACGCTCCGGAGGGTACGCCAACTCGTGCGTGGGACATCTGTGTCTTGTTTAGACTCAGTAGAGTGCGCAGAGAAAACATCCATGTCTAGTTTATACTCCGGAGCATGCGTGGGACTATCAACCACGGCTTAGTTAGGCTCCGGAGAGTGCGCCAACGCGCGCGCGGGACATCCGCGTCTTGTTTAGACTCAGTAGAGTGCACAGGGAAAACATCCATGTCTAGTTTATACTCCGGAGCATGCGTGGGACTATCAACCACGGCTTAGTTAGGCTTCGGAGAATGCGCCAACGCGCGCGCGGGACATCCGCGTCTTGTTTAGACTCAGTAGAGTGCATAGGGAAAACATCCACGTCTAGTTTATACTCCGGAGCATGCGTGGGACTATTAATCACAGCTTAGTTAGACTCCGGAGAGTGCGCCAACGCGCGCGCGGGACATCCGCATCTTATTTAGACTCAGTAGAGTGTGCAGGGAAAACATCCACGTCTTAATTATACTCCGTAGAGTGCGCACGGAGGCGTCCCCCCGCTGCGTCTTATTTATACTCCGTAGAGTGCGTGCGGAGGCAGACCTCAACGCTACATCTTATTTATACTCTGTAGAGTGCGTGCGGAGGCGGACCTCGACGCTATGTCTTATTTATACTCCGTAGAGTGCGTGCGGAGGCGGTCCTTGACGCTACGTCTTATTTATACTCCGTAGAGTGCATGCGGAGGTGGACCTCTGTCGAGTGCGTGTGCGGAGGTGGGTCTCCGTGCGGTGCATGTGCGGAGGTGGGTCTCCGTGCGGTGCATGTGCGGAGGTGGGTCTCCGTGTGGTGCGTGAAAACATCGACCAAGTCTTTATACTCCGGGGAGTACGCGTGGTAGTGGCACTGACGTGTGCGCGGAATTCCACATCTTGTTTATACTTAGTAGAGTTTGTAGGGAAAACGTCCGCATCTTTATTATACTCCAGGGAGTGCGTGCGGAGGCGAGCCTCCGCGCGTTTTTGGTGGGGGGCACAAATAGCTCCGCAAACGGCTAATTTTATTAAATTCTCATTTGCTTGGGTGATCGAGTACAAGAAGTTAGAGACTGACCATTGGACTCGTTGCCACGACAGTGGCCTTTATTGGCCTAAACATAGTACCTCCGCAACCTATCCGCATTCCATGTGTGGCGGAGTGTCTGCCTTTCCAGCGTGGCGAGGTGATAAGCTCCTCGCTACAGTGCTGCCGCGACGATGTACGGGCCTTCCCACTTGGACTCCAGCTTGCCGACCGTGTCTCCGCGGAGCGCCATCCTGAGGACAAGGTCCCCCAGCTGGAATGCTCACGGATACACAAAGCGGCCCTGCCTGCGCGCCATTTGCCGTGCGTACTTGGCGACGTGTTGGGTGGCCTTAACGCGCTCTCCGTTGAGGAGGTCCAGGGACAGCTGGCGCTCTTCGTCTGGTGCCTGGGTGAGGACCCTTCATGAGCCGACCTTGATCTCTTTGGGCGTCATTGCCTCATCGCCGGAGAGGAGTTTGAACGGCGTGAATCCCGTCGAGCATGTCGCTGTTGTGCGAAGCGACCAGAGGACGCTGTGGAGCTCGCTGGGCCACTTGCCCTTTGGTAGTCCGACAAGGAGTTTTTTGACCCCAGCGGAGATGGCACTGTTCGCCCGCTCGACTGCTCCGTTGGACTGTGGATGTCCAACCAAAGCGAACTGAAGCGTGATGCCCATGTCGTCACAGAACTCCCTGAACGGAGCAGAGTCGAACTGCAGACCATTGTCGGCGGTGATCTCCTTGGGCATTCCGAATCGGCATATGATGTTTTGCCAAAGGAAGCACTGCATGGCTGCCGAGGTGATCTTGGCTAGCACCACAGCCTTTGGCCACCTGGAAAAATATTCCAAAGCGACCACTATGAAGTGCAAATCTCCTGGGGCTCGGGGAAGAGGTCCGACAACGTCGATGCCCTACCGTGCCAACGGCCATACAGGGGGGATGGGGTTGAGGCTGGTGGGGGGTCTGTGAATAACCTGTCCCATCCATTGGCAGCCTTGACATCAGTGCACAAGGTCTTGGGCGTCAGCAACGGTGGTTGGCCAGTAGAAGCCCAGCCTAAATGCCTTGCCGACGAGCGACCTTGGCGCCAAATGTGAGCCGCAAAGGCCCGCGTGGATTCTGCCAGGAGGTGCTGTGCCTCTTCGCGCGAGAGGCACCGTAGGAGCGGTGTGCAGACCCCTTTTTTGTAGAGCACTCCGTTTTGTATCTGGAAGGATCTGGCGCGGTACTGTAGGCGGTGGAGCTCGACAGGGTCATCAGGCTCGGCGATGCCCTGTAAGAAGGCGTGAACTGGTTCTCGTCAGTCACCCTGATGGGTGATCTTGTGGACTAGGGCCGCGTCGCGATTGTCCTGCGCGATGGCCGCCGCGTGTAGGACCTCGTAGAATGCGCCTTCAGGAGTGGGGAGTCTCTGGTGCCGGGGCGACTAGCGTGGGTAGGCTTGCAAGGTGCTTCTTGAGGTCGTCGAACGCGCTGGCGCAATCGGTGTCCCAACGAAACCCATCACAGCCGCGCAGGGTTTTGAAGAAGGGTAGGCCACACTCCGCTGCTTTGGACAAAAAGTGGCTCAGCACAGCCATGCGGCCAGCGAGTCTTTGGACTTCTCGTGTCATTTTGGGCGGCTCCATGGCGAGGATCGCGTCGACCTTGTCGGGGTTGGCTTGGATGCCGCGCCCCGACACCAGGAAGCCCAAAAGCTTGCCCGCCCGCACACTGAACACGCACTTGTCCGGGTTGAGCTTGATGCCCACCTTCCAGAGATTGTCGAAGGTCTCTTGGAGATCCTGGCCGTGAGCGGCCAATTGCTTGGTTTTGACGACTACGTCATCGACGTACGCCTCGACATTCCTCCCCAGTTGGGAGGTCAGCGCTAGTGCAATGAGGTGGGTGAAAGTTGTGCCGGCATTCTTCAAGCCGAAGGGCATTCTAACAAAGCAGTATGTTCCTATCGGAGTGATAAAGCTGGTCTTGTCTTCGTCATCCTTGGCCATGTAGATTTGATGATAGCCAGAGTAAGCGTCCAAGAAGCTCATGAATTCGCAGCCAGCAGTAGCGTCGACCAGTTGGTCGACGCGTGGGAGAGGGTAGTCATCCTTCGGGCACGCCTTGTTGAGGGCAGTGAAGTCGATGCACATGCGCTAGGCACCGTTGGCTTTCTTCACCAGCACCGGATTGGCGAGCCAGTATGGGTGTTGGACTTCGCGGATGACGCCAGCCTACAGGAGCTTCACCACTTCTACCTTGGCTGCCTGCTGCCGGTCAACGGACATACACCGAAGCTTTTGCCTGACCGGCTTGGCATCCTGGTGGACCGCTAGGTTGTGCTCGATGAGGGTCCTCCGAGGACCATGCGAAGACGTCCGCGTTGTTCCGGAGAACCTGGAGTAGCTCTTGCTCCATCTCCGGGGGGAAGCCGTCGCCTATGGAGACGACTCGGCCGTCGGCCTGGAGGGGGACCCTCTTGACTCCGCCCTCTGGTCGAGGCTTAGGGGTCCACCCCGGGGCGGATGGTGTGTCCGTCTTGTGCTTGCCTGCGAGGGTGTGCACCCTACGGCGGGGACTCGTAAGCTCCGTGCATCGGGTGAGGTCCTGGTCGCCGAAGATAGTGATGACGCCTCGCGGGCCTGGGAGCTTCAAGCACAGGAAGCCATGATGTGAGACCGCCCCAAAGGAAATGAGGACAGGACGGTCTAGAATGGCATTGTACAGACTTGGGGTGTCCGCGACGTCGAAGATGACGCCCTCGGTTCTGATGTTATCGCCCTGATAGAAGGAGACCTGGAGGTATACTTGGCCCAATGTACTTAGTGATTGGCCGCCAAAGCCATGTAATGGGGTCCTCAATGGCTGCAGTCGACAGCGAGGGATTCCCATGCGGTCGAGGGCCTTCGCGAAAAGCATGTTCGCCGAACTACCTCCGTCAACGAGGACGCGCCGGACGTCACATCCTGCAATGTCGGCTCGGACGAGCAAAGGGTCTTGGTAGGGAAACTCCACGCCTTGGGCATCGACGGGCGTGAAGGTGACTTCCCCCTGAGCTACTCCCGGCCTTGGCTGCTGCGAGGCTCCCGACGACGAACCTCCAGAGATGACGTTGATGACCTAAACCTGCGGGGGCGTTCGCTGTGGCTGCTGCGGACGGGTCCCCGGTGCGACGACCGTCAGGGTCTGCAGGCTCCAAGCCTCTTGCATGGCCCGCACGGTCTCGCGGAGATCTGCTAGCTCCCGCTGGAGCGCATGGAGAGCCGCCGGCAGGGATCTTTGCACTATGGGCGTAGTCAAAATGGGTGGCGCACCTGATCGCGCTGGCTTGACAGCCGCGACCACCGCTTGTGCCACTGAATTACCCGCCCTGTCGGTGTGGTGGATTCCCGCGTTGTTGACCCGGTTCGCAGTGCTGACGGGACCGTTTGGCGCTTCTGTACCGGGGGCGAAGATGGTGGCCATGTCTCCGTGGGTGTCGACGCTAGTTCCTCGCCCGCCCGACCCAAGGCTTTGTGGTAGCTAAGCGGGTCGAGCCGCGCGGGATGGCGGGTCGGGTCGACGCGCGCGTCGCGAAGGCGGGTTGAGTCGACAACCGCGTCGCGAAGGCGGGTTGTAGTCGATCGCTACGCCGGCGACGGCGGTGTTGAGTCGATCGCTAACTGCGTCGGCGGCGGGTTGAGTCGATCGCGCTCGTGAAGGCGGGTTGAGTCGATCGCGCGTCGGTGAAGGCGGGTTGAGTCGATCGCTTTGCGCGTCGGTGAAGGCGGGTTGAGTCGATCGCTGCGCCGGCGAAGGCGGGTTGAGTCGAGCCGTGGTAGCTAGCGGGTCGAGCCGCGCCGGATGGCGGGTCGGGTCGAGTCGCGCTTGCGTCAGCGGCGGGTTGGAGTCGACAGTGCGCGCCGCGAGGCGGGTTGTAGTCGATCGCTACGCCGGCGACGGCGTGTTGGAGTCGATCGCCGCGCCGCGCGGGCGGGTTGAGTCGATCGCCGCTTCGTGAAGGCGGGTTGAGTCGATCTACTGCGTCGGTGAAGGCGGGTTGAGTCGATCGCGCGGCGCGGCGCGGGTTGGAGTCGACGTCGACGATGGCGGGGTTGGAGTCGACCGTTGCGTCATGAGTGTTGTCGTTCACTCCCACGGCCGCCAATGCCGACGTCGCGGTGCCGACGCTGACGCGAGGCCCCGCCGCGACCCCTTTCCTCCTCTTCGCCACCGATGATGTTGGTGCCATCCTTCTTGAGGTCTTCTTGCTTCCGTCGTCCCCATGGACGGCGCCAACTGTTGTGGCTACAGACCAAACAGAGAGAGAGGGGTATGGTAGTGGAGAGTTAGGTGAGCAAATGACCTTTTGGCCTCTCCCAAGAGTTGATATCATGTATATATATATGTGTGTACCTTGCAAGGAGCGTTTACACTCGTAACCTTACATCGAGCCTCCTTCGGAGGGCACCCATGTCACTACACATGTCTTATTACTGCCTCACTCGACATCTACGCCTTCCCACAGGCTAGTTGGGTTAGGTGGGGGCCACCCCTACAACACTAATCTTACCTAACTGGTCTTTGAATTTAACCTTAAACCCTCATACATCTCATCTATATATATATATATATATATCTATATATATATATATCTATATATATATATATATGAAAGTACATCATTAAGAAGCAAATGTAGCATATATATCTATATATTAAACATGAAACATGAATAACATATCTTAATTATTCTATATAAAACATGAAACAACTACATGAAACAAATCTAAAAAGATCTTCACATCATTTTTAAGAGAAAGATCTTCTTCAGATCATCACAAATCTTCTTCACTTCAAATACATGGAACAACTATCCTCATAAGCTCTATATTATTCTATAAAGATGACATTTCATCTAAAAAGATTTATTTTAGAAAGGAGGGCTCGGGGGAGGAGGGCACCGGAGTCAGGGGAGGAGGGCGCCGGGCTCGGGGGAGGGAGCGGCGTTGGGATGGAGCGATGGCGGGAAGGAGCGGCGTCGATAGGGAGCGGTGGCGGGAGGGAGCTACATCGGGAGGGACCGGCGGCGGCGTCGGGAGGGAACGGCGGTGGGAGAGAGCAAAACCTAGCAGGGGCGCTGGAGAGTGTGTGAGTGTGAACTCTGCAACCTAGCTGTGGGTATTTATAGGAAAAATATCACAGACGGTTCCGTAAAGGAACCGTCTGTGATAGTTATATCACAAACGGTTCTATAATAGAACCGTCTGTGATATTGAAATATCACAGATGATTCTATTTATAAAACCATCTATGATATGCATATTATCATAGACGGTTCTATTTATAGAAATAAAACCGTCTGTGATATTAGATTATCACAGACGGTTCTATTTGTAGAACCGTCTGTGATGTATTATCATAGACGGTTTTTTTGATAAACCACCTGTGATAGTTCACTACACCTAGTTTTTAGTTCCTGAGTTATTTTACAATTACAATGGAATATAGTTACATTTATGATAAACACAAGCATAATCATAAATATAACTATTTCTTAGTTCCTGAGTCATTTTACAATTACAATAGAATATATATAGTTACATTTATTACACTTGGCTATTTTATTTTAAATAAAGCTCTTCATGATGATCGACACGCATATAGCTTGCTTCATCACCTTGTTCTTCCTTGAGCCTGATGTCGTCTCCGAATGGAGGCAAATCGTCAAATTGATTGTACTCTTTCTCATCCACAACATTCTCAACTTCGACAATCCTTCTTTTTCCCTAAAAACCTACATGGCGTTTCTTATTTGCCGGGTCGGTTACATAAAATACTTGAACAACTTACCTCGCGAGTACGAATGGTTCATCTTTGTATCCTACACATTTGAGGTCCATGGTAGTGACACCGTACTTATCGACCTTTACACCCATGGTAGTTGGACCCAATGGCACCGAAATGGAGGAATCTTGAAAATTATGTAGTCAAGCTTCGAAATCTCCTCTACAAGCCCGTAGTACGAGCTTGGGCCAGCGGTACTGATGTGCGCATCATAGGCATCTATGCGGACACCTGAGTTCTGCACTGTACTCTTTCTATCATGATCTGTTGTATAAAATATGTAGCCAATAATATCATATCCTTGCCATGTCACAATTGTAAATTTTGGCCCTTTTGCCAACCATTATAGTGTTTCACTTGACGACTTCCTAGTCAATTTCACCTTCAACCATTCGTTGAACTGACAGTTGTGTTGTCTCGTGATCCAAACTTCTGACTGGCCTGCATTCTCTTGACGTAACTTGTCCTTGTGTTCTTCAATATATGGGGTCACTTCAATCATGTGTTGTAAAACCATGAAATAGGCTTGAGCATACGTATTTTGATTCGAAGTTATTTCTTTCCTTTCAATAGTCCCGATACCATCTGGCCTCCTCTCGTGACGAGATAGAGGTACACCTATCGGCTCGACCTGAGCCATGTAGCCGATGCAGAATTCAATGACCTCTTCTGTTGTATAACCTTCAATGATGCTACCCTCCGGTCGAGATCGATTACGTACATAGAACTTAAGAATTCCCATGTACCTCTTGAAAGGGTACATATGATGTGGAAACACGGGGCCGTATATTTTTATCTCTTTCACAAGGTGGACAATGAGATAGACCATGATATCAAAAAATGATGGAGCGAAATACATCTCTAGATGACATAGAGTTGTCACCACCTCGGTTTGTAGAGCATCTAGTCCATCGGGATCAATGACCTTCTAAGCAATTGCGTTAAAGAAATAACATAGCCTTATGATTATGACTCGAACATTGTTCAGCAAAATACTTCTAATTGCAATAGGTAGCATTTGTGTCATTAGCACATCATAGTCGTGAGACTTCATGTTAATTAATTTTAAATGTTCCATGAAAACAAGTTTCTTCATACTGGTGGAGTGACCGGATGGAATTTTTACACCATGTAAAGACTGGCACAGTTCAGTTCACTCGGACTTAGACAGAGTGTAGCAAACTGAGGGAAGGTACGTCTGGCCTTTATCGGTCTCTATCAGTGCTAACTCGGTCCTGATGTTCATAGCGACCAAGTCACGCCTTGCGTTAACACCAATCAAACTGTCACATACATTCTTCTCTACGTGCTTGACATCGATGCAATTGTGAACTTCTAAGTGCTCCCAATAAGGCAAGTCTCAAAATATTGACCTCCCAATAAGCACAACGTTTATATCCTCGACCATATCATACACCTCTTTCCCGCTAAAAGGTTTTGGTACTAAGTCATCCTCTTTTTTTCGTTAAATTATTCTTTATCTTGTGGTATGGGTGATACTTTGGAAGGAACCTATGGTGACATATATACATAGTTTTGCACGAGTTGTTCAACCACATACTCTCGGTATAATCTAATCAGTGTGAACATACTTTGGCTCCTTTTGTACTCAACCTTGACAGGTTACCAAGGGTAGGAAAATCATTTATGGTGCAGAACAACATGGCGCGTAGAGTAAAGTTCTCTCGTTTGTCCGCATCCCATACATGTACCCCTTTGTTCCACAGTATTACAAGATCTTCTACCAATGGTGCTAGGAACATATCAATATCGTTGCCAGGTTGCTTCGGCTCTTGGATAATTAGTGATATCAAAATATACTTCTGCTTCATACACAGCCAAGGAGGAAGGTTGTACATGCACAAAGTCACAGGCCAGGAGCTATGTCGGCTGTTTATGTTACCAAAAGAATTCATTCTATCTGTACTCAATCCAAACCTTATATTTCTTGATTCCACACCGAAATCTACAAACATCCTATCGATGTTCCTCCACTAGGCAGAATCAGCAACATATCCTATCATTCCGTCTTTCTTACGCTGCTCCCAGTGCCAACGCATCAATCTTGCATCCTTGCGGTTTGCAAATAAACGCTTCAAATGGAGGATTACAGGAAGATACCACAACACCTTAGCAGAAGGTCCTTGCTTTACCTCGATGCTCTTCCCATCATCAGAGTCATTTAAGCTAGCATACTCTTTACGGTACATGATATAATCATTCGGACATGCATGTATTCTTTCTATTTCCATTCCTAATGGACAAAGAATCTCCTTGGCTTGATAGGTGGTTCTCGGCAACACATTTCCCTTTGGAAGTATGTTCGCTAGGAGACCTAACAATACCGTGAAACTCTTATCGGACCAACCATTGCTTTCCTTCTATTTTAGCAGTTCTAGAACTGATGACAACCTCATGTATTGCGGCTTGCAGCCCGAGAACAAAGGTTTCTCCGAATCCTCCATCAAGCCCTCAAATTTACCAAACTCTCTCTCACTATAGTTCCCTTCTACATCACGTAACATCTGATCCAGATTGTCATCCCTCAAATATCAGAGACGTTTTGTTATACGAATCGTGCGCGGATGTCTCGATTATCACGCATAGCGCTCAGATAAGAACCGCTCGTGAAAGTTCACACATGATTATCAATACGAACCGTCTGTGTTGTCTCGATTATCACAGACGGTTTGTATTAAGAACCGTCTGTGAAAGTTCACAGACGGTTATTAACACGAACCGTCTGTGTTGTCTCAATTATCATAGATGGTTCGTGTTAATAACCGTCTATAAAAATATCACAGCCGGTTGGTTGTATGAACCGTATGTGATAGTTTAAGCATAGACAGTTCTGTATGAACCGTCTGTGATGTACCCATCCTGTATAGTCTATTTTGTAGTAGTGCATTGTCCTCGCCAGCGCCTGCTCGATCCCACGGCCTATGACGGAGAGGAGGGAGGGAGCTCCCTGATAGAGCTCCGCATTGGGCTTGTGACAAGGTGACAACAGGTTGCGGCGCCCCGCATCATGCGCTTGGAGGGAGGCGATGGCGCAGTGGCCGGCCACAGTACTGTAATGGCCTGGACATCAATTCGGCACTTCCAAAAGTATTTAACGGATTCGCGGAGGTTTCTTTTTTCCTTCGTGAATCGTGGAAGGCTGGCGTGGGCTGTGGATATGTCTAAAAAGAAAATAATAGGGAAACAAAGGGTTTGTGAGTTGTTTAGTGGGAGAGGCCAGCCACCTTGGGCCTATGCCAGCCCAACTAGGCCTAACCGCCCCCTTTTCCCCTAAAACCTAGCCGTTGCCCCCCTTATTCACTCCTACCCCTTGTGGTTAGCACCCCCACCGCTGTGGACACCCCCTGTGCCTCCTTCCCCATTGCGCCTCCTTTTTCCCCTGTTGCCCTGCTAAAAAAAGGGGAAGAAGGAAATGAAGGAGAGGAAGAAGGGAAGGAAGGAGAGGAAGAAGGAAGGAGGAGGAAGGAGAAAAAGGTGTTCTTGCGTGGACAACCTAGGTATGGAATTCCTATCTTCTTCTCTCTATTTGGGATGATCTTAGGATTTTGGCTCATCGTTAGAGATGGATCATCTAGAGAAAACTGACGTTTAGCGTTTAATCGGTGTTCTACACGTAGTTTGATGGGGCAGTGCGTTTATTTGGGTGGTTTAGGTGACCAAGACAATTTTTTCTATGGAACACATGAATATGAAAGTTGTAGAGGACGCAGAGATTTAGTTCCCATTTTTTTTAGAATTTTTTGACTAGTGGTTTGGGCACAATAGAGGTTGGATATCTGCTGTATAGCGGAGTTGGATTTAGGATTCAGTTTCTATTTGTGGGCAGTTTCAGAGGCACTAATGATTTTTATGAATTTTTTGAAAATAACAAAAGTTGTAGATAATGTTGTAGTATAGCTTCTAGTAAAATTTTATAATTGTTTGAGTAGTGTGCAGTCAATGGTGGTCTGTAGAAACTCGTTGGTCAGAACTCAGAGGCAGATTCTGTCCTCTATATTCCATTACGAATTATGCCCTTTTAATAGTAGAATAAAATTATGGTGTCTTCATAAAAGTTGTAGATCTCGTTCTGTAGATTTCAAAAATGCTATTTTTTGCTATGGTTTGTTAAGTGGATAAAAAGATATAAAAAAACAAGCAACACTGCTGCAGTGAACTTAGCGTTGGAACGACAGTTTGAGAGAAAGTTGTCAGGTTTCGGGCGTAGTGGCACTTTACCTTTTAGTTGTGCATGTTATATTATGATTTTGTGCTGAGTGGTGACTTATAAATAGGTGGCTTCACTCCTGACCATGCTTGAGCCCTTCGTTGATTTATGATATTGGGATAAGGATAATGATGTGGTTATCTTGGGTAATTTAGTAACAGATATTGTGGGTGAGTACTGAAGTTTATTTTGGGAAGGTATCGCCAGATTTCCTTGTAATCCAGCTGGTCATAGGTGTAGTTTAGTAGCATCCCAGGGTAGTGTGGTTCCTGAGGGTGTTACAATTGATATCAGAGCCTAGACTTTAGATTCTAGGAAAACAATAAGTAATATGTCACACTTGCACATGTAAGATGGGATAGGTCATGCATTGCATTTACGGTTCCGATATATTGTATTGATAATTTATATTATGAGATGATCTTGCATGCTTATGATTTGGCTCTATGATTGATATGAGAAAGGATAGTCAATGATAAGAGGTAGAGGTTGTAGTTGTTGCCTTGGGCATTGCTAGGTTATACCACCGTTTGTGGTCTAGGGATAGTGATGTGGTTATCTCAAGTAACTTAGTTACATATATTGTGGGTTAGTACTAAAGTTTAATTCCTTGCTAGGTTCATAAACATTGTAGCTTTCATTCTATCAATTTCAAAAATACTATTTGTTGCTATGGTTTGTCAAGTGCATCAAAATATACAAAAAAGACAAGCAACACTGCTCCAGTGAACTGAGTGTTGGAACGGCAGTTTGAGAGGGAATTATCGGGTTTCGGGTGTAATGACGCTTTACCTTTCAATTGTGAATGTTATATTATGGTTTTGAGCTGAGTAGTGACTTGTGAACAAGTGGCTTCACTCCTGACCATGCATGGGCCCTTTGCCCCATTGGTAGAGGCAAGTAAACGTAGCGGTTGTTGTTACATTTTAACTTATTAATTTTATTACCTTCACTTTAATTACTGATTGTTTGGTTATTAATCCACCATTAAATTGAGATGACTTGCTGTGATATATACTTTATTATCACACTGATGTCCATGTGGTCATATTCCTAATGAATTAATTGTAGCAATATCATGCATGTCATTTGCATTGAAATTTTGTCGCCGCACCTAGCCGCGACCGTACCGGTACAGCATCGCACATTGCCGTAGTACAATACACAGTCTTACGTTGCCATGTAAGAATTCAGTTGATCATTTGCATACATATACATTTCATGAGGATAATTCTCGTTTTAAGATTTTAAGAGGTATTGGCTCGTGAGAGTCACTTGTGGTATAGAGTGGTTTCTTTGTAGTTATTGTTCTTAGTGGTTGTGGTTGTGAATATGAATGAGGCTAATAAGGATTCAATGCTAATGCTTTACCGTTATTGATAATGGTTGTGGTTGTAGATATGAATGAGACTAATGAGGATTAAATGTTAATGTTTTACCATTGATGGTAGTAGTTGTGGTTGTGGATATGAATGAGGCTATTGAGAATTAATTGTTAATGCTTTATCATTATATCACGAGGCGTTAATGATGCTTAATCACCCATAGTTTAATTAACTTGTTAAACATTTTACTTGCTGAGATTTTATCTCACCCCTGTGTTCTCTCTTTTAGGTGATCCTTGAGCATGCTTGGGAAAGGTAGAGCAGCACATCACCATACACATTTCTTTTTTAGTTATGCTGTAATAATATAGATGATCTTAAATCGTTTATATTTTCTCATTGATGGGCACTATAATTTAATAATGCAAAATTGAGGTTGGCTTAATGAGATTTGAGCAATCAAAGCTAGGTTGATAAATGATATTAGGGGAATGTTTTATGCTCCCAAACTATTAATCTTTATACCTCACATTATTTGCTTTGTTGTCATGCTTCCATGTAGTCTTTATTTTGGGAAGGTGCCACTGGCTTTCCTTGTAATCCAGCTGGTCGTAGTTGTAGTTTAGTAGCATCCTATGGTAGTGTGGTTCCTAGTATGTTACAAGTACGGAATCCACTCTTATTCTACCTCCCCAACCCCAAACCTACTACAACGCCCATCCCCCTGCAGTTTCGCGCTGGTAATTATTTGGAAACCTAAAATTCGATATTTGTATTCATGTGTGGACATTCATGCTACCTAGTTCAAATGCTTTCTTCTCTCTGTAGAACCAAGTGATATTGAACATAGAGTAGGGGAAGGTTAGCAGGTGTGGGGAACAAGACCAAGACCATGCAAGCAGGTCCTAGATTTTTTTGTGATGAACCATTGTAATCTGGAAAGATTGGATATTTAAATGGCCATTGTATCAGTTTTCTAGAGTTGTTTGATAGTTTTACATGGTTTCTAATTACAAGAATCCAGTTACCATTTCATCTTGCTTACATGGTTTTTTATTAAAAGAATGTTGTTACTATTTCATCTTGATGTGATGTGCGGCCATTCAAGATTACTGTGTGTATCCTTGCATGCATGCAAGTGGAGACTTGCATCTTTTCTGGTGCTCGTACTTGTTGCATGCATGAGGTCAGAATGGAGTAGCATTGTTCTTACATCAGTCAACACAATTCAACAGCCAGTGGTTTGACCGCCTAGTCATTCTGGTCAGACCAGGTATTGGCAGCAGTCTAACCGCTGGAACAAAGCGGTCAGATCGGCCAGAACAGTGATTTTTGGTCAGATTTTGTATTTTGTGTATTTGGTTTGTGAAATGGGTTTTAGTCATTTTCTTGAGCGATTCTATGATGCATGAGCTATGTTACAAGTAACGTAGGTCAAGTTGTGAAGAACTTGTACCCAAAAATAATTTTTCTGTCTTTGGATATACAGGGAGGCTTGGAATCAACCATGGTCAACGGCAAGCATCGGGGCTATGCGCATGGAGGAGCTGAGACTCAGAACGATCGATGATGCTGGGTAAGACAGTGAGCTTATACATGGCATGAGAAAGATGGAGTGGCTGTAAAATTTTTCTCTTCAAACAACAGTAGAATTAATCTTTGTTCTTCTCCTTGGCTATTTTTCTATTGGATTGATAATACTCCTCGCCCTCAACTGAGCAACATAGGCGTAAAGTCGGGAGTACATTGGTACTCAGCAAGTCGTTTGTAACAAATGAATGCAATATAGTATGCAAGGTTTACTAATGGAAGGCTGAAAGGTTAATTTGCATAAAAGACATTTCACAGTAAATATGATAAATAGATTGAAAGCGAACTTTAAATGAAAACAATAATAATAAATAATCAAAGGAATAAACATATACCACTTGTGAACACCTATTCACAAGCTAAACCAGCAGTGAACTACCTGTCCACCTCCCGTAAACCACCAAGTTCAAAAGATAACACTAACCCTCGTGTGAAATCACCGAGCATTGTCTATGACCGAGGACGCGTCTATTCGAATAGTTTTACACTCTGCAGAGGTTGCACAACTATACCCACACGATGTGATTAACCTCGATCTCAGGAAATCACAACAAGACCTTTACAATGTTCTACCTCAACCCAATCCTGCCCACTAGGGTTTCGCATCACACCCCCCTTGCGCCACATGAAAATCAGCAACTATGTTCATCACAATGGCAGAATTGAAATTGAAATATTACAAATTAATCAGCCAGGTCTATCCCATACTAGACATGTAGTTTGCACGATTAAGCTCAGATCAATGGCGCACAAAATTAAGTCCTTAACATTATCCGGGCAAGACTACCACATCCCCTGAAGTGCACCTGCACTTTTCCCTTTACTGCACGATCACTCGCCCGAGTGCAAATCCTAGTTTGTATAACCAAGCCAATGACACACCAATGTCATGACACAAATTTTAATTAACGTGGCACCAACCACAGTTCCATATGCTATTAAGTCAATTTAATAATTCACATGTGATGATGAAACCATTCGTAAATTAAGCAAAGCTAAGCATTCTAATCGTACCAACCCATGTGACAGATATGTTTCCCAACCTATGGTGACAAGGGTATAAGGGTGTTCCAAATTATCAAGGAGGGATAATCAATCTGGGACAATAACTACCAATTACAAGGTTTGAATAAAAATAGCGATGCAATGTAATTTAAAACAAAGTAATTAAATAATAGATTGCAAACTGGGTTCAACATGATCAAAGAACACGACTTTCCTTGGTTATGCTCAGCGAGGTACTCCTGGTCTTTGGGCGTAGATCCTGCTCCTCCGGAATCCGAATCTAACGAGAGAGAAAACGACCAAAACAAGAAAAACACATAAAATGATAAGCAAATGAACTCCAAAAATCGTGAAACCAGAACCAAAAGCTAGAGCGCGATTTTAGATGAATTTAGAAAAAAGAACGGGGTCAATCGGAGTTAGGACAGAGGAGAACGGGCTCTCGAAAAATTTAAAATAAAGAAAATCAGAAAAATTAAAAAATATTACTGTGCTCTGGACCAGGCGCACGGGGGACCAGGTCCACGGTGGACTCGGCGCACGAAATAGTTCACGCGGGGCGGGCTGACGTGGCGCGTGCTGGTGCTGCCACGTGTCAGCTGATCGGGCGACTGCAGGCTTGACGCGCGGCGTGATCTGGTACGGTGATCCGGATTTGAGGCGACGGCGGAGATGAGGCGGCGCGGGAGCGGGAAGCGACCGATGAACGACGCGTGGTGGGCGCGCGACTGGATCCGACGACGCGGAGGTGGGCGCGCGACGCGATCTGAGCTGTCAGTTCAGATCTGGATGGGCGCACGGGGGTGCACGGCCGCGGGTGCAGCGGTGATGAGGGAGGCGACGCGGGAGGCGACAGGCGCAACGGGGCTCACCGGCGACAGGGACGACGGCGAGGACTGGCTCCGGCGACGGGACGACTCCGACGACGATGCGGACGGCGGAGGTGCGGCACGGACGGTGGCAGAGTGGCTCCGGCGGCGGCGCGGGGCGAGAACGGGCGAGGAGCGGCGGCGCGAGGGTTCGGGGAGGCGGCACGCGAACCGAGGATGAGCGGCGGGTTAAAATACACGAACCGAGGCGAGGGTTAGGGTTAGGCGCGGGTGCAGGCGCGTGGATACGCGACGCGCGTCGTGGGCGGGGATTGGGCGGCACGGTGCGGGGCGCGAACGCGCGGGATGGCCCCGCGTGGCGCGGATTCGACGGCGGGGCAGCGAGGGCGGTGGCGGCTGCGGCGCGTGCGCGGGGAGGAGGCCGGATGGCCAACGTGTGTCGGGAGCTGAATCGGGCGACTGAGGAGGCTCGAGATTTAATTCTTTTTCCAGAAAATCCAAATAAACATCTAAAAGCTCTAGAAAATAGTAAATAAATCCCAAAATTTCACCAAAAATACCAGAAAATTCCTTGAGACCTGAAGAATCCAAATAAAATATTTTCAACTTATGATAATGTTTATTTTATCATATTAAATCATTTAAAATTCCAAAAATTCGTTTGAAGCTTGAATTAATTCCAGAAAATTCATTTTTAAATTCTAGGCTTTAAAAATTACAAAAAACAGGATGTTATAGACTTCACTATAGTGGGTCCCACAAAACTACATGGGAAGGGAACGCCACCGCTCTAACAGTGAAATTGCTCATTGCTTTGGTATTGGTTCGTGTGTTGTGCCCATTGTGTGGTGAGATGATGACTTCCCGTCTCTCTCATGCTTCTCTCTACTCCACATAGGACTTTGCTAATATGGTGAAGCTAACTGATGGCTGACATGGCCTTATGGAAGATGCCATTATTCCTATCTGCGTGTGGGCCCATCTGACAAGCAGTGACATGTAGTGTGACACTTCATGTCACCTTGTGTTTTCAAATTTCATGTTTTGAAAATGTTGTACCTTTTTTAATCTAGTTTGGAACGCCAAAACTTTAGGATTATAGTAAGAACTACATTGTTTTCTACGAAATCCATACTTCTAAATAGGACATTAGTGTGAGATATTAGCATTGGCCATATATCATGAAATGCGTCCTCACGAGTGGGTCGACACGGTAGTTGTAGGATCAAGGATAATCGACTAGAGGGGGGTGAATAGGAGGTTCTAAAATTTCTTACTTTCTAAAACTAATTTCTGCAAATTAAAAGCTAAGCAAGATTTCTATTATAAGTCAAAACCTACACAATTCTAGTAAAGCTAAGGTACCACAAGCCAAGTCTTTACAAATATGTTTCTCGCTCAACAAGATAACACAATTTCAATAGCTAGAAATATAAATGCAGAATATATGCGATGTTTTTGATGTGGTATCGAAAACTTGCCGGTCTTCACTAGTGCACATTAAGGAAAACCCAAATAAATTGGACCAGTTCAATGAATTAAGCCATTCTCCTTAATTTCACTAGTGGTTTTTCTTTCTTCACTCCAGAGATGGCAAACACCAAGCCACTCACAATTGGCACCGGGTCTCTTCACAATCTTTTTGAAGAGATCACCGCGCGAACTCTCACCAAGCCATCTAAGTGCCGACAAACACCAAGAGAAATAAACAACGGCCTTCGTTTGATGGATTTCATGTGCCAAGGATCGACTAACATAAATGTATGCACTTGAATGTCTCAACTATCTCAAATGAATGCAAATGGAGTAAATGAGATGTTGGATGTGTGCTACAAGCTCAAGAATGTTCAATGAAGTGTTCTCTACCTATTCTTGGGCTAGTGGAGGGGTATTTATACTCTTCACTAACAAATTCGATCATTTGATGTTAATTCATAAAAAATCAACAAATATGGTAGCATCGTCGTTCATTGGCTAGTACTACTACACCTACACAGTAACGGCTATAACAGGCAAAATTAACGCTTACGAACTAGCATTACATTGTGGCATGGTACTACCGTGTCGGGACCCGGAACAACACTCCAAGTCCCTCTGTGTAAATCACACTATCCTAGGAAAAGCTAGTGCACACAGGGTAAACAGTGATGTATGTCACGCAAAATCACCACAAATATATTAAGCAAATTCACGGCCATATGGCCAAGTCTTACAATAAAATAGCACGAGGCCAACTGAAAATAACAGCAGTGGAAAAACAATAAAGGTAGCAGCTCAGCCCATCCAGCCTCCCATAGGCGAATGACTGTAAGACACGTCCTACTCGCTGAAGTAGTCCTCACCGTCGTAGTCGCTGTCGAAGTCTGGCAACAGATTTTAGTAAAGTGAGCACTTTAAAGTACTCCACAAGTTACACTGGGAATATAACAGATTGAATGCATGCATAATGGATTTCAAGGATGGCTTAATAGGGTAATTTGCGGAAAAGCAATACTTGAATTTAAATACAATAATGTACGTATGAAAAGCCAAACTTTAATACATCATAAGAACAATATTTAACAAAGTAATATCGTTAGTGTAGGCTCCGACCCACACTAACCTAACTACGGGCATCTTACCCGGACCATTTTCTAAACCAACATTCTTGTCCGTAAAACAAGTTTTATAAAATCCAGGTCTAATATGTGAATATTCTACTCAGCATGTCCATGACCGTGGACACGGCTATCCAGGATAGATTTTATCTCTGCAGAGGTGTACAGCTTTACCCACAAGACGTGTCCTCCTGCTTGAGCCACACGATTAACACACTGCCTTAGGTGTGCGACGGGGAATTCACGACAAGACTGTTCCAATGATCCATAGCCAAAACAGTCACACCTCCACTAAGGTTTCACCACAACTCGAATCCACCAGTTGGAGCCCCCTTTGGTGCCATGTGAGACTTTTCGCGGCCTACGCCATACTCACATTCAGCCTATAGCGAAACTATACTTGGAACTTCACAAGTTACTTAGCCAGATCTGTCCCATACCGGACTTGTGGTAGTACGAGGTGACTTTGTAAAATGAATCACAGAAACGGTCCTTAATTCGACTTAGGCTTAATCCACATACCCACATGCACGACAATCCACCAGGTGTCACCAAACACGAGGCATGCCAGCACCCCACCATCTAACCAGTAGCCTAAATCGAAACCAGTTTTCTATTTTCACTTTTAAACCATTTCATAAACTTTCCTGACTCACCGAAGTCAAGAATTCATTGAGAGAATTCGTCATTTCATGCGAAATAATTGATCCCACCTAGAATCAGACTAAGCCAGGCCAAGCAATTCTATAAAACTTCTAGCCGGTACTACGGTACTAACTAATTTTCAGCTAGGGTGACAAGGTGTATGAATTCGAAATTCAAATTGGCTATAATCAAAGGATCATGGGCATAACTAAATTTTAAATTTGAATTTAAAATACATTTGAATAAAAGTACGCATGCGTATACAGTAAAACAACATAATTAAATTTGAAATACAGGGGTCAATATGGTCAAAGGTGTAACTTATCTTGCACGAAGTCCTGCTGCGAATTGTCGAAGTTGTAATCTCCTGAATCGTCAAAATCTAACGTAAAGCACCAATTCAAAAGAAATTCTAAAACAAAATTCAAATAAATTCAAAATTTCAAAAGGAGTCCAGAAATATAAAGTTCATGATTTTAGAAAAATTTAGAAATTTGAACGGGTCAATTTGGAGTTAAAATGAAGAAGTTATAGCCTTCCAAAGTTTTAATACAATTAAAAAGAAAATACTCAATTTTTTGGAATTATTTTTAAACTAAAAAAGCATTTATGACATCAGCAAGAATTATTCTTCTAAAGGAAATAAAAGATTATGACGTCAGCATAGGAATTTAATTTCGGTCGAATTATTTTTAAACGGGAAAAAGTGGTTTATGACGTCAGCCCTGGGATTATTAAATTCAGAGAGAGGCTAACATGTAGGCCCGGTCTTCAGTGGACTGAGTCCACGGACCGGACCATGCTGAGGTGGCATGCGGGTGAGCAGGCGCGCGGTGGCACTGGCGTGGCCGGCCAGGGGCGCACGTGGCGCCTACATGGCAGCCACGTCGGTTACCACGTTAGCCCGTCCTGCTGATGTGGCATGGCCGGCAGCGGTGGTACTCGGGGACCGAGGGTCGCCGGCGATCTGGTAGGCGGCAGCGCCGGCCGAGGGCACCAAAATGTAGAGGAGTGTGAGAGGATTCCATCGGTACCTTGCACGGATCCCGAGTTCGGTCGGTGTGGTCTGACAGTGGAGAGGGGCGGCGGTCGAAGTAGGCGTTCACAGCGGTGGGGGTCTTCTGGTGGCGCAAATGCCCGGTGGAGGGGTGGACGAAAATCACCGGGGCACGAGGAGGGTCGTGGTGGAATTGGTGAAGCGCGAGGGTGTTTGAGGTCACCGGAATTGCTCACCGGAGTCGCTGGAGGCCGGCGGAGGGAAACGAGCATAGGGGGTGCTGCGGCTCTGAAGCTTGAATTGAGAGGCGAGGAGGGGGCGGTGTGAGTAGAGGATGCTCGGGGTGTGCCTTTTATACGCGGGGAGGGGACGTAACGGCCGCGCACCGCACGTCGGAGTTGAAACGGGCGGGGAGGTAAATGCGATGGTGTAAACGGGCGTAATTGGGCGTAATTATGCCTAAAATGGACGCGGTGCATGCGGGAGAGTAAATTGGTGCCGGCGTGGGAGGGAGAGATGGATGGAAACCGAAGCTTTCAAAGTTTCGATTTCGGGCGTTAACGGCGGCAGCGGCGGGCGCGAGGAGGAAGAAGCGGCGGAGACGACGGGCCTGACAAGCGGGGCCTACCGGTCAGCGAGAGAAAGCAAAAGGAAAGGGAAGGGCGACGGTCCAATCCACGACAAGTGGCAAGAGGGAGCGATCGGGGCCGCCAGATCTGGAGTGAACCGTTAAGTGAGAGGGAAGGGTCGGGATTCAATCCGGCAATAGAGACTTAATCGGGTCCGCTCGAGTACATTAAGTGGCAGGGGACGTTTGAGATTTAAACCGACAACGGGGAAGGGTTCGGATTGAGCCACGTGTCGGCCAAGGGGAGAGGGGAGGCGGGGTGAAGCGGTAAGTGGCCGCGGGCGGCTGGGATTGAATCGGGTGGGGAGGTGGGTGGTCGGATGCGCGACACTTGTCAGCCAGGGAGAGTGGGAAAGTGGGGAGAATGGTTAAGTGAGATCAGACGGCTGAAAAAGATCCCGGCGGCGCGGACTGGCCCGATGGGCGACAAGTGTAGGCCTGGGAGGGGTGTTGAATTTTATTTCCTTTTTGATTTCTAGAAAAGGTTAAGAGGCTTAAAAATGCTCAGAAAATTACCAAATAAATTTTAAAAATTCCAAAACAATTCAGAGAATTATCTGGAACCTTACTAGACTTAATAAAAAATATTTTCAACCTACAATAGCATTTAAATTCTTGTAAAAGCATAAATAAATTCATTTAGGTGAGTTTTTAATTTTTTTATAAATTCCTGAAAATTATTATAATTAATAGTTGACTTAGGGAAAATGAAATGCGCTTATTTTGACCTTTATGAAAAATTTTTTAACTTTTCTTTCTCCAAGGCTTGGAATAAAATCCAATTAATTCCTGAAAAACACTTAAAAAGGAAAATAAAATTTTAGGATGTTACATACCGCCATTCAAGGTGTGGTAGTTTTGATCTTCGGTAGTACCATTTTCATGGAGCGGTATTATCGTTTTTCTTGAGAGCCTAAATCGGCCATCTCTGGAAATAATGTACCACCAACTAAATTTCAATCCGACTGAGATGCAGTAGTTCCACTCCTGATTTGTAGCCATACAACCATGCGGTAGTACCACCAATTATACTCCGATACTACCTGATGAGGATATAATAATTCTCTTATTTATTACGTCATCATATTCTCTGAATATATCTCTTAACGATAAGTGAGAAATTTTATAGAGTAGTCATAAGTCTCACTGTGACTACTTCGTAAGTTCTTGATGAAGACATCCCAGACAAACAACCATTATCGCAAGTAAACCAAGATGTGACTCGCGTAATCCATAAAGAAACTTGTGTAAACCATGGAGCAAACCCAGCACAAGTTAATGGACAAGTTACACCAAACAAAATACGCCATGTAGTGAAACAAGGACCGCTTACACGAAGTCGCGCTAAGAAGCTACAACAACAAGTGACTTCACTCCATGCTGAAATTTACTTTAATATAACCGAGAACTTTATACTACCTAAATCATGTACATTACTGTTGCTCAGATTTACACATGAGGAAATAGAGGATAATGAAGTGGAGGATGGTCACACTAAAAATAAGAAAGATTACACGGAGGATGCACAAGTTGAGGAAGGTTACACTGGCAAGACTACAGCTTAACAGCAAGAGCTGCAACTTCACATGGATGGACGTACCAATCTTTGAAGTTCTGGGTGCCATAATATATATGGTTGGAAAGCTTATCAAGTCTATTTTCCAACGGAACAAACGGTGCATCATTTGGACTTCCCAATAAAGAGTAATGACTATTTTAGTGGAGACTGCCAGGAGTAGTCAAACAGCCACGTGAGAACTCGAGGAGGCTTCGTAAATGCCTTTCTAACTGACCCTTCACCTCCTAAACGTGAAGAGTTCAGTTCACACCTTGCTAGGAGGGATGTTCCCAGTATAAATAACCTCTTAGAGCTACCAATTGAACAACTTTTGATAACTTGATAAACCAATACATGGTATTGCAGCTGAGCTGCTGAATGACTTACCCCTTTGTTCTTGTGAGTTCTGCTTGGGCTTGCGAGAGATCTATCTTAGGTCTCCTAATTCGTTCTTTTGCCTCCTGGGCCTCTTGTGTGGATTTGTCCTGGTTTGTGGTTCTGTGGTCGTTTGGAGATCGAGTCGAAGTTCAGGAGGCTTCGGATCGTCCCTCCCCATCTCGTGGTCGCAACCAACCTTGGCAGGTATAAAGCTAGTTACCCTTGCTGTTTTCAGCTAGTTACCTTTGATTCGTCAACCTACTGCCGTGAAGATCGGGCCACCCTAGCGTGTTCGCACCAGTTCTTCTACGACTACCTAATCATAAGTTATGCTACGTCCACCTAGTCGTAAGTTCTGCTATGACTATTTAGTCATAAGTTATGCTACGACCACCTAGTCTTAAGTTCTACTACGACTACCTAATCGTAAGTTCTGCTGCGACTACTTGATTGCGAGTCCTATTACGACGATCTGATTGTTCTCCAATTTACGACTAACATATTCTCGTAGTGGGGTAGCCTGACAAGGCAGTTAAGACATACGTTTATACTCCATAACCACATACGATCTTATCCGTATCTCTCCGAAAAGAACCGTCTTACAGCAAACTGCTGCCCATGTCTCCCTGACGATAACCGCCGTCTAGTGGTTAACTCCCAAAGTGTTAAGATGCCTTCTGGCAAGAAGTAACCGCCGTCGATTCGCCAGTAATATAAAGTACAAATGTTGAGGAGAGAAAGGCCTAAGGGAGAGATAAGTCCAGGTAGGGAGCAATTAGTTCTGTAAGTAGTGTAATTCCTTGCACTATCCACTTTGTAAGCCTTTCTCAGCAACAATAGCAGATAACGTAGGGTTATTATTCTCTCAGGAGAAGGCCTGAACCTAGATAAAATTCTCGTCTCTTCACTCTGCATGATCATATAAGAGCCTTGAGTGCTTTCCCCTGAATACAAGAAATCATATGCAAGATCAATATTAAAACACCGGCAGTTGGCGCCATCCGTGGGGAGAGTTTTTTCCAAGTCTCTAGTAAACTCCTTGTTGGCAAATTCTCTACCTTTTAATACCATAATGGCAGGAGAATAGAATGAGGAGAACTGGTTCGACTTGGTGGACTAAAGAGATATCAACATGGAGGCCTGCTATAACTACGAGCAGGTCCTACTTGCTTCCGATGGTGAGGCTGTTGCTGAAGATCCATCAGAGAATTCCAGAGACTCCACCACGGGAAAGGTTGAGGAGGGATCCAAATCCTTCGCAGCAGTACACCTATGGAAGAACTCATTTCCCCCAAGTGGCAAGAATTATTCTGACGGCAAGCAAGGCTCGCAATGCAACCATGACTCCACCCCATGGAGTCTAAGTGCACCAACGGCAATAACCTACCTAGTTTCAGCCAATTCTAGAGAACTAGAGTCAGGGACATTGGCATTGCCTACTGATGGTGACACTCTGCTGAAATCTCCAGGGGATTTGCACCCTGAGGGTTCTTCCATCTGATCGTAGAGCGCTCCTCTCGTCGGAGATGGTTATAACCCAGAGTTCCCCTACTTGGTGGGGTTTACTCTTGGTCGTGATGCGCTGTTGCTTGAGGTTTCTTCAAACGAGTCGACTTCCACCGGAAGTCGAGGTTCTAGACAGGAGCTTATGGCCCTGTCTTCTGATCCTCATCACATTCTCGATAGAGATTGTCACGAGACTTCCCCTCGAGCATACTCTCCCTCTTCTTTTGAGGATGGCGTGGAGACCTCTGTAACATCCCAAAAATTCGCTTCTTTAAAATTTAATTTAAATTAATTATTTAAAAAAAATTTGGATCTTATTTGGATTATTTTTATAGTACCAGAGAAAAATATGAAGTTCCAGACTCCAATCCGAATTCCAATCCTGATTCCAAAAATTTTAATTCCAATTCCCACCCTGAATTCCAAAATTTGAATTCAAATTTTGAAAATTCAAATTCCAATCTCTAAAAATCCAAATCTCCAGAAAAATATCCATTTTATTTGCTTAGGTCCAATCTATTTTTTTATTCTTTGCACTTCTCTATTTTTTTAAAAAAAAAGAAAAAAACAAAATTCCTAGATGGTCACCCATCAAGATGCTGCTGCAAGCCTAGCACGCTTAACACCTAGGTTCCCAACCGAACCAGCCACCATTCAAGTATATTATTTGTTGTGTGTTCTTCCACCTCCCTTCCTTTTATTCTTTAAAACCCGAGCACTGTTTATCTTCAAGCTCCAGACCACCGAACCGACTGCTCACGCCATGGCATCTCAAGTAACTCTTCATGCAAACCTTATCTCCATGACTTGCCAAAATGAAAAATGCTCCAAATAATGTAAGCAATCAATCCATATCCGTTTCTTACCCATTTATTCATCCGTTTTTAAGTTTCTAAACTCTTAAACTTGAAAACCGAAATTTCCTTAATTAAGCCGTTTCAATCCGTTTCCTCTCCCTCCAAACCTATAAATATGACCATCGTGATCTCCTAGCACTGCACCACTCTTCTAAACCTGCACCACTCTTCCAAACCTCCAACACATCGTTGCAGCATGAGTTGTTTTCCCGAGCTTCGCCAAAATTTTCACAACCGTCAGCTGCCACTGAAGTCGCCGGCCACGCCACCGCTGTCAGCTACTCCCTGGTGAGCCGCCAACCCATCTTGCCATGGCCAGTTTCCTTGTTTTGCCCCTCACCGGTGAGTCTCATGGCCGAGCGCGCCCAGACAACCATTCTGTTCATTGTAGCAAAACATCCAAGCGGTTGAACACTAAAAATGCACTTTTCAATTTTTTTGTGACAAACTTTCAAATGCTCGTTCTCCCTCATTCGAACTCCGAATCCAGTGATATAAATCTCTAAATTCATTTAAAATCATAACCTTTCTTCAGATATATATTTTATATTTTTATGATTTTATTTGTATTTATTCTTTTTCTTGTATTTGTCGTTTCGCGCGTAGAACCCGACGTTGCCAAAGAATTTTCCGATCTGCAGCAAGAAGTTCCAGACCACGCGCAAGAAGGCAAGTATCCTTTGAACATTTTGTACCTATGTTTGAGAAAAACTTTTTATTATTTTAAATCTAGTTGCATTGCTATTTACATAAAATGATAATTCCTGTTTTAAGGATTTTAGTTAACACCATAATTGTTATGCCCTCATTTGAAGTTGAATGCCATGTACCTTTATAACCTTAGGTTTTCCTTTGACTCGTTAATGAGTTTAATAATGTTCCTTGATAATTTCTAGCATGGTAGTAAATGCTTAGTCAAGCTAGTCAACTCTTATAACCCTATGGGAGGGAAAAATGTTATTAAATTCATAAGCGATTGTTTTTTTCTAAATGTATGGCAATAGGTATTGCCATTGGTCTATAAAATAAAATAAAATAGTGAAAATTGGTTTTAGACTTGGGCAGATGGTAAGATTCGATTGGTGCGGATTAGCACGAGATCTTGTAAAGTGTATGTTCCGCCCTAGTCAATTAAGGACCGACGCTTGTGATTGTCCAGACTAAGCATTACTGTACAACCACAAGTCTATATGGGTATGACCTAGCTGATTAACTTACGATAATTTAGTTTTGGTACCACCAGTGGTTAGTGGGTGCCAGGGATTTACTGGTTTAGTCACAGTGAGGGACAGGGATTTACTGTACTCATATGGCGCAAGAGGGGGCTTCTGACTGTGGTGGATTTAACTCTTCAGCAGTGAAACCTCAGGGGGTGGTGTCTAACTAGACTAGTGTGAGGTAAAAGCTTTGTGATATTTTATCTGGGTCTCATGCCAAAGGAAGTATGTTGACTATTAAGGTAATTTATCTCTTGTGGGTAAAGCTGTACAAACTCTGCAGAGCGTAAAACTATTCGAATAGCCGTGCCCATGGTCAAGGGTGGGCAAGGAATGCATTCACATGGTAGACCTTTGGTTTTGTTTTTAAAACAAAAGTTTTGGGAACTTGAGAGTGGTTAGAACTCTTGAGAGTGTAGCCTGGTGGATGGAACTAGTGTGGGTGGATGTAACCGTAGTCTTGAACCTTGGCGGATAGAGCCTTTGTACTAGTGTTGGTGGTTGGAACCTTCACTAGGAAATTGTAACTGGTTTCAGTATTGCAATTATTTTGTTAAACTGTTGCTTTTGAAATTACATAATGGTATTTGAAATAAAATGCTACTTTATGCGAAAGAATCATAAGAACCTTCCTTTGTTAAGCCCTGCATCTACTGCATCTTTTCCAAGACTTGCGGAGTACTTTATGTACTCACATGCTACACTTTAAAACAACTCTCAGAGGAGGTCGAAGCCCAAGATGCGGACTACGACTACTTCGTGGATGGATTCAACGAAGGCTATCTGGATTTCTAGGCTGCATTTCCCCAGTCAATTGCCTGTGGCGTATTGATGGGTCTTGCTTAAGTTCCTTTTTCTTCTGCTATAATTTTTGTTTGGTGTGAGGACTTGAAACCTCTTATGTAATAAAAGACTTCGAGGTCTGTACTCCCTATTATTGTAATAAAGCATTGTTTGTTAAATATCATTACTGTTTAACTGTGTGCACTAGCTTTGATCTGGGACTAGTGCGGAAATACACAGAAGATGCTGGAGTTACTGCTCCAGGGTCTTACAACCTCCGATGATGAATATGATCAATTCTCTGATGAGAATGGGAGGAATTCTAAAAATAATCGCTCTTCTCTGAGGTAGCTGCAATATGCCTCAGAAATTGAAGATCCCGACACCGCTCGGAGAAGACGACTGGCTGCCCAAGGAACTTTACCTGGACATGTCCAGTATCAGTCTGAAGAGGCACAGGAACTCCAAAACATCAATGACCTTCTCGAGAATGCCTTTGTAGAACTTGTTTGGGCGCCCGATTACGACCATTTTACCGAGGGGATTGCGCAAATACTTCGCAAGATGATGGATAGATTCGAGTAGCCTCACCAGCACAATTCTGGGAGTCGGACGAACACGACCACTTCTAGTCGCTTATAGGACTCACCACGCAAGATTTGATATGATGACAGTTTACAGCGGTCGCCTAGTCATAAATCTGGCCGAAGAAGGGTTCATTGAGTGACTCCGGATAGGCTGACCGACCAAGCAGGTGGTCGATTGCCTCTTTAGCCAAGGAATTTACAATGGCAAATGGAATACTGGGAGTATTACCCTCGTATGGATTAGGTCTACTATAAGTTAGGTCAATCTACCATCAGGCATCATCGACTACGGTCCCCTGATGACCTGAATTACTCTTTCCCACAAAGGAGACATTAAGAATTGGTTACCGGGTGTTGGGCATTTATACCCAAACTCCAAGCAGTATGCTGGACACTATGTTTCTGTCCAGTAAACATGGAGAGATTCGATGGGACTCAAAATCCCATTGAGTTCCTTCAGATTTACATGATTGCGGTACGGGCAGCAGGAGTTGTTGAGCATGTCATGGCAAACTACATTCCGATAGTGCTTAAGGAGGTCCACTCGTTCTTAGTTGCTTAACCAACCATTCGAGTCGATCCATTCTTGGCGGCATCTTTGTGATATGCTATTAGCCAATTTCCAAGGGACGTACAACCGCCTTGGAAAAGAGGATGACTTGCATCAAATGCAACAGAACAGTGGCAAGACCATGTGACAGTTCATCAAGGACTTTAACTAGGTTCTTAACTCAATTCCAGAAGTCTGTGATGCTTCCATCAATAGGGCATTCAAGCAGGAAATCCGAAATAAGAGAACCACTGAAGACATCACCTTGCATCCCCTGACCACTGTTGCTGAGCTCTTCGAGATGGCTAATCGTTACATGATTGCCTCTGAGACAGTTGAATGGATGAAAACACTTGATCAAGCTAATTGGGGTAATAAAAGGGAAGACGAAGGTGGTAAGAAGTAGAAATCCAAGAGGTCCAAGAACAAGGCTAAATGTTAGAAGCCTCGGGTCGATTCCTCAAAGGAAGTCTTGGTCGTAGGTGATGAGAATCCTTATAACCCCAAGCAATACCTCAATCGAGGAAAATGCAAGACGTCCACCTGGAGAGATAGCACGCTTAGGTGGTGCCCACTTCATAAGAAGGAGGGCCACGAACTCTGTAATTGCCGAGTTTTCCAAAGAAAGCTCGAGGATTACTATTCTGGCAAGGGACTACTTCCTACACTTGAAGAAGTGAGACAATGGAGCGGTTGAAGGAACTCAGATGAGGATGATGATATGCCCTTTCAGAGCCTGAAGCATACAATTGAACATATCTACGAGGGTTCATCCACGTACGAGTCAAAGTGGTAGTATAAGGCTATCGAGTGAGAGGTAAACTCTGTTAACGCTAAGTGGTCAGAAATTATCATCTCTTTCGAGAGGGGTGACTGTCCAGCCCCTTTAATTTGACTAGACCCGGTCGGTTTTTGATTGTGGTCGAACCCACCATCAACAATTGTCGAGTTAATCATGTATTGATTCATCCATTCACTGTGACAAGAAAATGATGCTAACATGTGACCACAAGTCCCTCGAGATGGTCGGCCAACCACCAACTCGAGAAGCTATTATGATGTAGTCTTTGAGCACGCACTCGAAGTCTAAAGCCATGCCGAAACCAAACGAGAAAGTCAAGGAGGTTCCTCTGGATCTAGTGGAGCCTTTGAAGACTGTTCGTATCGGAGTTACTTCCGACCCTGCATAGGAAGACGCCCTCATTACCTTCCAACGAGCAAACGCAGATGTATTCGCGTGGCAACCATCCAACACCCGGATTCCCTAGGGAGGTGATTGAGCATAGACTAGCTCTATGGCCTGATAAGAAACCTGTAAGACAAAAATTATATATATTTGCACCAGATCGGTGAGAATCTATTAAATCAGAGTTAGACAAGCTATTAAGAGCATGCTTTATAATATAAGTCAATCACTCTAAGTGGTTGGCTAACCCTGTAATAATAAAAAAAAGTCTAATGGTAAGTGGCGTATGTGTATTGACTATACTGATTTAAATAAAGATTGTCCAAAGGATAATTTCTCGCTTCCTCGCATCGATCAACTAGTTGACTCTACTGCTAGTTCTAAAATATTACGTTTTCTAGATGCATAATTTAATTATCACTAGATTAGTATGTCACCAGAAGATCAAAAGAAGACCATATTTATCACGATATTTGGAATATTTTGTTATGTCAAAATGCCAATTTGGTCTGAAAAATACTGGTCTAACTTTTCAGCGTTTGATGCAATTGACTTTTATACATAAAATGGGTTGCAATCTAGAGGCCTATGTTGATGATCAGGAGCGTTAAACAACTTAATCACATTTTAGACCTGCAAGAGACTTTCGACAACCTTAGGAAATATCGCTTGAAACTTAATCTTGAGAAATGTGTGTTTGGGGTTTTTTTTAGGAAAGTTACTTGGATTCCTTGTTTCGGCGAGGGGTATTGAAGCAAATCCTAAAAAAAATCAAGGTTATCAAACAGATGCATTGTAATTCATTTTATTGCATGCCTAGGTTAGAAAGGACTTTATTTCTTTAAGCTTCTCAGGAAATATGAAGGTTTCGAGTAGTCGAAGGAGACTAATGATGCCTTCAAGGATATCAAGAGATATCTTACGAGTGTTCCTATACTGATTTCTCTGAAACCAAGCAACATGCTAGTCATGTATCTTTTCACCATGCCACAGGTAGTAAGCGATGTACTCGTTACAGAATGTGATAATGTCCAACGACCTGTATATTATGTAAGCGATGTCTTACATGGGCCTAAGGAGTGCTACCCGCAGGTCCAAAAGCTGTTGTAGCCGATGCCTTAAGCCGGAAGTCTTATGCAAATGTGGTTTTATCGGAAGAAGACCAGACCCGACTTCGGGAGGGAGTCGCCCGTCTAAATCTTAATCCAGCGGGACCAAGCATCCTCACCACCCTGGATATACAACCGGGCTTGCCCGATCAGATTAAGGAAGCTCAAAAGGTTGACGAGGATATTCAAGAAATCAAAAAGAATATGAGGAGAGGCAAAGCACCAGGATTCAGTGAAGATGAGCATGGCACCGTTTGGTTTGAGAGCCACATCTGTGTGCCAAACAATCAGGAAATCAAAACCATGATCCTAAAAGAAGCTCACGACACCCCATACTCAATCCACCCAGGTCGTACCAAGATGTACCAGGACCTAAGGGAAAAGTATTGTTGGGTTAGTATGAAGAGAGAAATAGCAGAGTTTATTGAAGCCTGCGATACCTGTCATCGAGTGAAAGCCGAACATCAGAGGCCAGCTGGACTCTTGCAACCACTGCCAATACCGGAATGGAAGTGGGAAGAAATCGGCATGGATTTCATAACCGGACTCCCAAGAACACAATCGGGTTATGATTCAGTCTGGGTGATCATAGACCGATTAACTAAAGTAGCTCACTTTATACCAGTCAAAACCACTTACTCCGGGAGTAAGTTAGCCGAGCTATACATGTCTCGGATTGTGTGCCTGTATGGTGTTCCCAAGAGAATAGTGTCAGATAGAGGGAGTCAATTCACTTCTCGATTCTGGTAGAAGCTGCATGAAGAGTTAGGGAGTAAGCTCAGTTTCAGTACAGCTTACCACCCCCAGACGGATGGTCAAACAGAGAGAGTTAATCAAGTACTCGAGGATATGCTAAGAGCTTGTACTTTGGACTTTGGAAACAGCTGGTACCGTTCATTGCCCTATGCAGAGTTCTCTTACAATAATAGCTACCAAGCCAGTCTGCAGATGGCACCTTTCGAAACCTTGTATGGACGAAAGTGCAGGACACCCCTGCTCTGGGATCAGCAAGGAGAACCTCAAGAAGCTAGGCCAAATCTGCTACAAGACGCAGAAGATAAGGTTAAGAAGATCAGAGACCGACTGAAGATAGCCCAATCTCGGCAAAAGAGTTATGCGGACAACCGTCGCCGAGATTTGACCTTTGAGGTCGGGGACTACGTCTATCTTAGAGTATCCCCACTCAGAGGTGTAAAAAGGTTTCAAGTTAGAGGGAAACTAGCACCACTATATGTGGGCCCTTTCAAGATTCTGGACCGACGATGTGCAGTCGCTTATCAGTTAGACTTGCCGCCAAGCATGTCAGGGGTGCACAATATCTTTCATGTCTCACAGTTAAAGAAGTGCCTCCGGGTACCTACAGAACAAGCCGCACTGGAAACCTTGGACCTCCAGGATGACCTCACCTACCAGGAGCAACCAATCAAGATTCTCGAGACAGCGGAACGTCACACCAGAAGGAAGACCATCAGATTCTGCAAGGTTCAGTGGAGCAACCACACCGAAGATGAAGCCACTTGGGAGCGAGAAGAAGAATTAAAAACCAGCCATCCCCATCTCTTTTGCTAGCCAGTGCAAATCTCGAGGGCGAGATTTCCTTTAAGGGGGGTAGGTTTGTAACATCCCAAAATTTTGTTCCTTTATTAAAAATCAATTCTGGAATTTATTGGATTTTTCTGGAGTTATGTCAAAGTCCTGATATGAGAAAAATTAAAAACTTTAATTTATAAAAGCCAAAAATGAATTTATTACCTTACTGAAAGTTAAAACAAATGTAATTCAGCTTCCTAAAGTCAAATACGAGATTACATTAATTTTCCAGATTTTATAAAGAATTAAAAACTTCCCTTTTAAGTCAAACTGTGCTTTTTCAAAATATACTTATCAAATTGGGTGGAAAATATTTTCATTAAGTCCCAATTAGTTCCAGAAGGTTATCTGAATTTTTCTGGATTTTTCAAAATTTATTTGGTTTTTTTCTGAGTTTTCTAAAGCTAAATAGCATTTCTGGAAATCAAAAAGAAAATAAAATCCTAAAACCCTCCCTCGGGCCGCCACGTGTCAGCCATCGGAGCCCCCTCCACCCGCCGGATTCCCCCTCAGCCGTTCGATCTGACTCAAACCCTCTCCCCGCCTTCCCTCTCTCCGCATGCGACGCGTGTCGCACATCGGACCGTCCACTCCCACGCCCGACTTAATCCTCGCCGCCCGTACAAACTTACCGCTTCGCCCGCTTCATTCTCCCCTCCGATCGGCACGTGGCCTCATCCGGGCCGTCCCCTATTGCCGTACCTCATCGCAGCCGCCCCCTCCCACTTAAGCACCGACCGGCCCCGATTTAATCTTCGTTGTCGGATCGAATCTCTGCCGTCCCAGCTCACTTACCCCTTCGCAACGCGCCAGCGGTCCCGATCTATTCCACTCGCCACGCGTCGCGGATCCAACCGTCGCCTCCTCGCTCCTTCCTTTTCCCTCTCTCGCTGACTGTTGGGCCCCGCCTGTCAGGCCCTTCGTCCCTGCCCCTTTCCTTTCTTCCTCGCGCGATCGCCGCCGCTGCCACCGCCATTGATTGAAAACCGAAGCTTTGAAAGCTTCGGTTTCTTGCCAATTCATTCCCCCGCATCACCGCAGATTCAAATTAACCCCTCCCGATCCGTTGCAGGCATAAAGTCCCCCAATTACGCCCCCCTTCACCGGCGCATTCATCCTCCCCGTCCGTTTAAAAACCGGCGGGTCGTGCGCAGCCGTTACCCCCTCCCCGGCCTATAAAACCCGCACCCGGAGGTTCCTCTACCCACACCGCCACTCCCCGTGCCCCCAATTCGCAAGAACTAAGCCCGGAGCCCTCCCTACGCTCGTTTCCCTCCGCCGGCCTCCGACGACTCCGGCGAGCAATCGTCGCCGCCTCGAGCTTCCCCGCTCCTCGCTGGTGCCTCCCCGACCTTGCTGGTGCCCAGGCGAACACCGGCGACCTCTCCCCCGAGCTGCTGCATCGCCGGAACCTCTCCGCCGCCGTGAACCCTCCTCCGACCGCCGCCCCTCTCCACCGATTTTCCTCTCCGATCATCCTCGGCCTCCGCGCAAGGTACTGATGCGATCCCCGCGCCCTCCTCTTCATTTTGGTGCCCTCGGCCAGCGCCGCCGCCCGCCGGAGCATCGGCGACCATCGGTCCCCGTGCGCCACCGCCGCCGCCGCCCGTCGTGCCGGGGTGGTGGCAGCAGGCGTGGCCGCCAGCTGGGCGCCACGCCAGCGCCACCCGAGCGCCCCAGCGCCACCTCGCGCGCATGCCGCCACATCGGCACGTTGCCGTAACATGGCAGCCGCGTGGCGACCACGTAGCGCCAAGTGGTAGCCACGTGGCGCCACATCAGCGCCACCCCCGCCTCCGCGCGCCCGTCTGCCACCTCACCTCTCTCTCGGGTCCATGGACTCAGTCCACCAGATCCGGGCCCCACATGTCAGCCTCTGCCCGAATATATTAACCCTAGGGCTGACGTCATAATCTGTAATTTCCTTTAGAAAAATAATTCGTGCAGACGTCATAAATCCTTTTCGGTTTAAAAATAAATCCAGAAAATACCCTTTTTCTTTTATTTTGAATTTAAACTTTGGAAGGCTATAACTTTTGCATTTTAACTCCAAATTGACCCATTCAAATTTCTAAATTTTTCTAAAATCATGATCTATCCATTTCTGGAATAATTTTGAATTTTTGAAATTTATTTAAAGTTTGTTTGAATATATTTTGTAATCCCAAGATTTAAATTTAAATTAAAATTTCTAATTTCTTTTAAAAGCCTCAATTCCTTTCCAAGAATTGTTAGTCCACATCCAAAATTCAAAATTCTGTCTCCCAGTTTATTTTATAATTTTTGGAAGTTATTTGGATTTTATTTGAATTTTGTTTTGAATTTTCTTTGAATTGGCTCTTTACGTTAGATTTCGACGATTCCGGAGACGCTGAGTTCGACGATTCCCCGCAGGGCTTCGATCAAGGTAAGTTACACCTTTGACCATGTTGAACCTAATACTTTAAATTATTTATATTGTTTTACTGTATATGCATGCGTATCTTTATTCAAGTATAATTCAAATTGGATTTGAAACTTAGATATTCGCATGATCCTTTGTATATAGCCAATTTGAATTTCGAATTCCTATACCTTGTCACCCTAGCTGAAAACTAGTTAGTACCATAGTATTGACTTGAAAATTTTATAGAAATGCTTAGCCTGGCTTAGTATAACTTTAGGTGGGATCAAATGTTTCACATGGAATGACGATATAAAAATAAAGACTTGACTTCGATGAGTCAAGGATGGTTTATGAAAATTATTTAAAAATGAAAATAGAAACTTATGATTTGGACTTAGGCTAATGGTTAGGAGGTGGGTGCCGGTATGCCTTGTGTTTGGTGACACCTGGTTGATTATCGTGCACGGGGGAATGTGGTTGGGCCTAAACCAACATAAGGACCGTTTCTGTGATTCATTTTACGAAGTCAATTCGTACTACCACAAGTTCGGTATGGGACGGACCTGGCTAAGTAATTTGTGAAGTTCCAAACATAGTCTCGCTATAGGCTGAATGTGAGCGCAGCGTAGGCTGTGGGAAGTCTCACATGGCACCAGAGGGGGCTCCAACTCGTGGATTCGAGTTGTGGTGAAACCTTAGTGGCGGCGTGATTATTTTGGCGATAGATCATCGGAACAGCCTTGTCATGAACTCTCCGCCGCACACCTAAGGTAGTGTGTTTATCGCGTGGCTCAAGTGAGAGGGAATGTCTTGTGGGTAAAGTTGTACACCTCTGCAGAGTTAGAAACCTATCTAACTCTGGTCATGGACATGCGGAGTAAAGTTGTCACAGATTAGACTTGGATTTCATAAACCTGGTTTTTGAGCAAACAAAAGATGGTTTGGTTCCGGTCCGGGTGGATTCCCGTGGATAGGTTAGTGTGGGTTGGAGCCTACACTAACGGTAATACTTGTTAAAACAAAGTTTCTTATACTGTATTAAATTTCAAATTTTTGTATTTACGTTATTGTATTTAAATTCAAGTATTACTTTCCGCACATTGCCCTATTAAGCTTTCCTTTGATATCCATTATGCATGCATCAACTCTGTTATAATTCCTGGTGTAACTTGCATAAGCAATTACTTGCTTACCTTGGGAGTACTCTTTGTACTCACCTTGCTAAATCTGTTGCCAGACTTCGAGGGCGACTACGACGGTGAGGACTACTTCAGCGAGTAGGACGCGTCTTACAGTCATTCGCCTGTGGGAGGCTGGATGGGCTGTGCTGCCACCTTTACTATCTTTCTGCTATTTTTGTTTATTTTGTCGGCCTTGTGCCCTTATTGTAAGACTTGGCCTTAAGGCTGTATTTTCGTTTAATAATATTTCGTGGTTATTTTTGCATGATATACATTACTGTTAAACCTGTGTGCACTAGCTTTTCCTGGGATAGTGCGATTTACACAGAGGGACTCGGAGTTGTTGTTCCGGGTCCCGACAGAAATGGAATCTCCTGCAGGAGGGACATTAATGTATGTTATTCAATTACTCTTTCCAGCTATGAACAATGTGGCTGAGTATGAAGGCTTGTTGACTGGCATATGAGCAAGGATAACTTTCTTGTAGATCAGTTAGCTTCAATAGCTTCTTCCCGATCGCCAGTACTATCAGGAGTCTTATTAGAGCAACTTTTGAAGCTGTCTAACTGGATTGTTGATGGTTTGATCTAGCAATCAAATTAACTGATTGGTTCACCATCAATTGAGCCTAGTCAGGTTCGGCTGTTGGCAGAGACAAAGGGATGGGAGTGGACTGACTTCCCTAAGCTCTGGTGTTGGTGTTGTCATTGACATTCCTCCTTGTGTTCACCATCTACCAGATTCTTTTAGATATAGAGAAAAGAAGAAGAGAACTAGGAGAAGGTCTTTGTAACATTCCCACAACCAAGCACAAAAAAGCAATAAAACTCAAATGAAAACTAACAAAACACTTTATTGAATATTATAATTATAATGTTGAGGTTGTTGACAAAGGAATAACAGCTCACAAGTATCATTCCATAACTTAGGCTTAAACTTATGGCTTCTATGGGCTTGTGCTACTACTACTCATCTACACCTTACGCTTCTTTGAGGGTGGTCCTATGACTGAGGAACCCTCATCCTCTATGCAGTACTTGGCCAATTCTTTTTCTGCTGTAAGGAGTCTCTGCGACATAGAGTTCAACTCATCCAAGGTGACTTGTACATGTAGTCCAAGGACTTGGTTACTGCACCTGCTGAAAAAAGTCGTGGGTTACTTTAAACTCCGTGGAGGGAAAGGCACTGCTGGAGCTAATAGGAAACTTGCTGGGGTAGTAGCAAAATGTGGTGCATCATAGCTCTAGTGTGTAGATATCCCTCATCTAGCAGATCGCTTCACGAGCTGCATCTTGTGTATCGTTGAAGAAGGTATCTCATGGTAGAGGGGCATCAAAGGTGTGAAATGCTACTTCATCTCCAATGTTGGTGTAGATCGGCACTTCTACCCTCCAACATTCTTGATCTCCATAGGTGCCTAGGTATCCCTAATAAATAGGGCATGCTTGGACGTTCAGTTCTTGGAGTAGGTCCCAAAGATAATAAGCTAAGTGGCTAGCTTGGATTCTGTGGGTGGCTTGAGTAGGACGTTCGGCCATCTACAATTTTGAAAACTAGAAGAGTTAGTATACAATTTTTGAAAAATAATATAGTTAAGTGAGAGAGTGAATAAGACTAGATTTAGGAAAATTTTCAAAATAGCTATCTTTTAAAATATGTCCTTAAGGTTTGTCCATTCTATTCTATCTACAGTCACATCTTAGGATCATTATAGCTCTGATACCATCTTTGTTAGACCCCAGAACAACAACTCCGGAATTCTCTATATAAATTGCACTATCCCAGGAAAAGCTAGTACACACAGAGTTAACAGGGATACATATCATGCATAACAACCAAACTTTATTATAAAACAAGTGTATGGGCATTATGGCGAAGTTTACAATAAAATGGCTCATGGCTAAACATAAAGGTAAATCAGCAGAAGATAAATAAAGGACAACCCATCCTGCCTGCCCATAGGTGAATGGCTGTAAGACATGGCCTACTCGTTGCAATCCTCATCGTAATCCATAAAATCATTCTTTGACAACAAATTTAAGCAAGGTGAGTACATTAAGTACTCCACAAGTTACACCAAGATATTTAATAGAGTATATACATACATAAGAATTGACAAAGGAAGACATAATATGGTTATTCATGTGAAAAGACAATATTGAAGTAAATACCATAAAGTAAGTGCAAAACTTGAATTTAATACAATAATAGAAATAATATTTTAATTAAAAATAATATCGTTAGTGTAGGCACCAACCTAACACTAACCTAACCACAGGTATCCCACCCGGACCATCTGTCCAAAAGATTCTACATTTTTCCATAAACCAACCTTTATAAAACCAAAGTCTAATATATGGAAAACCATACTCAGCATGTCCATGACCGTGGAGATGGTTATCCAGGATAGTTTGTTACTCTACATATGTATACAACTTTACCCACAACACATACCCTCTTATTTTGCCACGCGATTAGCATATTACCTTAGGTATGCAGCTAAGAGTTTATGACAAGCCTGTTATAATGTTCCATAGCCAAATTGGTTACGCCTCCACTAAGGTTTGAGCCCAACTTGAATTCATAAGTTGGAGCTCCCTCTTGTGCCATGTGAGACTTCTCGCGGTCTACGTGTCAAGACCCGAATATGCAAATCCGGACTCTTTGTGTATACTGCATTAGTCTAGAATTACGGTAGTGCACACAGTATAACATAGATAAAATATCAACCATATGCACAATAAAATAAAGAAAAAACTCAAATATTAATAACTATTAGAGTACGATCTTATGGCTAAGCTTACAACTTACTAGCCTGAAGGGCTAAAGAACTAACAGCGGAAAACAACAATTAAGCGTAGAAACCACTCGACATGTCCACAGGTAATTGACTGGGAAGCGAAATCATAATCTGTGAAGTCGTCAAAGTATCCTCCTTGTAGTATCTCCTGCTGATAAAGCTCCTTTTCTTCAACTAAGCAACCGTGGGCATAAAACCGTGAGTACATTGGTACTCAGTAAGTCGTTTATAACAAAGATACAATATAATATGCAAGGCTTACCAATGGATGGCTGAAAGATTAATTTGCAGAACGTAACAATTTAAAGTAAATACAGTAAATAGATTGAAAACGAACTTTAAGAAAAATGATAATAAGTAAATAATCAACAAAATTGAATAAACCACTTCTGAATTACCCATTCAAAAGTTAAACCACTAGTAAACTAGTCATTCACTTTCCAAAGATAACCAACCAAGTTTTTATGTACCCCTCGTGTGAAATCTTCGAGCATTGTCCATAACTGGGGACACGGCTATTCGACTAGTTTGACACTCTACATAGGTTGCACAACTGTACCTGCATGATGTGATTAGTCTCGCATTAAGGAAATCACAACAAGGCCTTTACAAAGCTCAACTTCAACTCAATCCCACCTGTTAGGGTTTCGCATCACACCCCTCTATGTCTCATGGAAATCAGCAACCATGTTTATCACAATGGCGAGATTGAAATTAAATATCATAAATTAATCAGTCAGATCTATCCCATATTAGACATATGGTTTACACGATAAGACTTAGATCAATAGCACACAATGTTAAGACCTTAACATTACTCAGGCGAGACTTCCATATCCCTCAAAGCGAATCCGCACTTCCCCCTTTACTACACGATCACTCGCCCAAGTGAAAACCAATTTTGTATAACCAACACCAATGACACACCAATGTCATGGCACACAAAATTTATAACTGTGGTTTGAACTATAATTCAATATCTTATTAAGTCAAATTAATTAATTGATCACATGTAACGATGAACCCATCAAGACTATAAGCATAACTAAGTAGATTTTATTGTACAACCCATATGACAACTAGTATGGTATCACTAAATAATTTTTCATCCTATGGTGACAATGGAATCATGGCATTCAACTTATCAAGTGAGAGATTAATCAAGTAGGACAATAACTACCACATATGAAGGTTTGTAATAAAATAGCAATGCATGAAAACTTAAAACAAAATAGATAATTAATAGATTGAAAAACTGGGTTCAATATAATCAAGGGACATAACTTGCCTTGGCCTTTCTCGGTTATGAACTCTTGATTTTCTGGTGATGCTTCTGCTTCTTCGAAGATACGATCTAGCGATAGAGAAAACAAATAAGGTACAAAATAAAATTAAATAAAATTCAAATAAACTCCAAAAACTTTAAAACTAGAACCAAAAGATAGAGCTTGATTTTAGATGAATTTAGGAAAAAAAAATGGGGTCAATCGGAGCTAGGACGGAAGAGACCGGCCTCTTGGAAAATTAACGCTAAAGAAAAATACTGGAAATTCGAAAATATGCTGTGCTATGGACTCAGTGCACAGAATGGCTAGTCTACGGTGAACTTGGCTCATGGAATAGTGCACGGGTGACTGGGCTTGCTAACGTGGCTAACATGTGGCATGCTGACATGGCATCCGACGTGGCATCTAGGACGGCTCAAGTGCTGATGTGGCGCTGATGTGGTACTGACACATGGTGACACATCAGATCTAGGGCTGATGTGGCTGATGACGTGGCTGCTGACTCGGCTGGCTGGCTCACGGGTTCACGACACAGTTGGGATAGGCATGTGGGGCTGGCTTGTTAGACGCTTGATGCACGGTGGACTCGGTCCATGTAGAAGGCAAACCAACTTGAGGGCACGAGTGGGGGTGACATGTGTAGGCACACAGCATGAGGCATCGCTTCGACCAACTAAAGGGTCCTGTGGCGATGCGAATTGAGGAGGTGAACTGCGGGGTGACACAGTGGGTTTTGGCTGACGTGGTGCTGACGTGGCGGACACGTGGCATGCCACATGGACTTAGGGCTGACATGGCTTGCCACGTGGGTAGGGCTGATGTGGAGGGTTCCGGGTGCGACGGCGGCGACTCGATCCAACGATTCGGGAACGGCCACGTGGAGGGATCCGTGGCGCTGGTTTTGGATCTGGAACAAGCGGCTAAGATCGGGCGGTGGGTCTACCGGATTGGCGACGCGTGGCGGCACACCGCACGAAGCGTCGTGGACGCTGGCGTAGGTGCAGGCGCGGGCGCAGGCGCGGCGATGCGACTCACGGACCGAGGCGGGACGCGTCCGGTGCAGCGCGGGATGTGGGGGCGCGGGCACGCGAGGTTCAGTGACCGAGTGGCGGTAGTGGCGATTGGGAGGCGACATGGGCGAGGGAGACGGCTCGGGGCTCACCGGCGAGGACGGCGTCGACGACGGCTCCGGCGACTTCGGGCGAGGACAGGGACGCGCGATGCAGCGGGGGCGCAGCTCCGGGGACGGCGGCGCGAGGCGAGGAAGCGGCGGCAAGGGCGGCGGAGTTAGGTTGCACGCGAACCAAGGGAACGGTGGCGTATAAAACACACGAACCGAGGCGGCTCGATCCGGAGACAGCGCGGACGTGGGGTGGACGCGGTGCGGGCACGGACGGCTCAGATGGATACACGTGGCGCGGAGCGGATCCGACGGCGGGGACGTGAGGGCAGCGGCGGCGGCTAGGGTTAGGGCATGCGCGCGGGCGCGGGCGCGGATGCTCGACGTGTGGCTAGGCGGGGCGATCGGGCGGTGCGGAACGGGGGAAGGCGGGGGTGACTAGGGCAACCGGGGGCGGCGAGGGCGTGGACGCGAGGGATGGCGCCACGTGGCGCGGGGCGTGGATCCGGTAGTGGAGGGAGAGGCGGGGCGTGGGGTGCGGGTGGACGCGGGCGGCTGCCGATTTTCCCAATTAAATTCTTTTCAGAAAATTCAAATAAACTCCCAAGAGTTCGAGAAAATAGCAAATAAATCCCAAACATTCACCAAAAATACCAAAAAATTCCTTGAGACAGAAGGAACCCAAATAAATTTTTTTCAGCAAATGTTGAGGTTTAATTTAATCATATTAAATCCTTTTAAAATTCTAAAAATTCAAATTAAGCTTTATTAATTCGAGAAAAATTCCAAAAATTATTTTTTAAATTTAAGGTTTTAAAAAGCTCTGAAAATCAGGATGTTACATTCACCAAAGTCAAGAATAGTTTTTAGAAATCATCATTTTGTGTGAAACAAATATTTTCACCTAAATTATTCTAAGCATGACTAATCAATTCTATAACATTTCTAGTTAATACTAATGTACTAACTACGTTTTCATCTAAGGGGACAAGGCATGATCATTCAAGGTCAAATTTGGCTATACACAAAGTAATTGGGTATAACTAGAATTTAAAACGAATTTAAGCTAAATTTGAATAAAAGTATGCATACATAATAATTTAAAAACAACATAAATAATTTAATTTACTGATAGCAATATGATCAAAGGTGTAACTTGTCATGCTCAAAGACTTGGTGCTGCGAATCATTGAAATGAAACTCTCTGGATTTGTCATAATCTATACGCGAAGAACCAAAACAAACAAATTCAAACAAAATTCAAATAAAATGCAAAAATTCAAAAAGTGGTCCAATCGGAGTTAAATGAGGAAATACGGGCTTCCAGAAGTTTGAAACTAAAGAAAAAGAAAAAGAAAAAGGCTAATTTTTTGAATTATTTTTGTGAAGGAAAAGCGATCAGAGCTATAGTGTGTGGTCGGAAGGGGTGGTAATTCTGCGTGGTAGAAAGGAATAGAGTGGTCTAAAACATGGTCATAGCGGTCGAAAATTATACATGGTTGAAAGTTCAATGTGGTCGCAAGATTCAACATGGTCAGAGCAACTCTGGTCGGAGGATATAACGTGGTTAGAATGCCTGTGGTCGGAGGTATAACATGGTCGAAAGTGGTCGATGGTCAAAGCGGTTGTGGTCGTAGGCGAAGGTGAGCGTAGTCGACTGTGATCGCGGGTGGGTAGGGTCGAAGGCGGCGCGGTCAGGAGCAACTGCTGTCGAAAGCAACTGCGAGGAGGCAGCGGTGGCAGCCGGTGAGGGGTGCAAAAGGCGGATAGGAGTATGAGGAGTCCAATTCTACCTTCGGTGGTGCTCGGTGGTGATCGACGATGGGTGGCGGCGAGATGGTGATGGTGACCGATTTGGGTCACCAGGGAAGTCGAGCTCCGATGATGGCTTTACTCAGTGAAGGGGTGGAACGAGTTCACACGGGTGCTCTAAAGATGAAGACAATGTCGATGACGAGCAAAGAGGTCCCCAGCCTCTGGGATTGCTCACCGGAGTTCTCGGAATGCTAACAATAGGGAACCACGGTGCAGGAGCTCTCGGGCGCACTGGAAAGGGAATTGAGGCGGGGAGAGCTGTGGTGCGAGCCTCAGGGTGCTGAAGGGCACGGCAAGTAATGGATCACCGGAATTAATGGCACCGATAGTTAGATTGGCGGAAATGGGGTTTAAAAAGGGGAAACAGACGAGGGTGAATACGTCATGGCTGGGTAAGTGATTGCGCTTTTGCTCGGGAGGTAAACAAGTACAAACATAAGCTTTTAAAGCTCGACTTATGGCATTAATGGTGGCCAGCGGCGGTAGGGAGGATGAGGAAAGAAGAAGGGTGTGGGCCCTACCGGTTGGTAAGAGAAGAGAGGAGAGGCGAGCGAGTGGTCGGATGTTTGCCACATGGCCCAAAGGAATAGATCTGGACCATCGGATAATAGATCTCAACTATCGGATGAGGAATGAAGGAGTAAGTGAATGCAGATAGTTGGGATTAGATTGGCCAGGGCAGATTTGATCTAGGCTTGACATGCATTAGCCTAGGGGAGTTTGGGTTTAAATTTTGTTTTATATTTTTTAGAAATACTAGGAAGCTTCTAAAAACTCTAGAAAATAGCAAATGACTCAGAAAAATTTTAGAAAAATTTTCAAAAATAATATAAACCAAGTAAACTATTTTTGGCTTTTAAAAATAGATAAATTAAGTTTTAATACTCTAAACTTTGATATAATACTCTTGGCATACTTAGACTTCATCCCACCACTGATGTCATAGACCTATCTGAAGGGTGGGGGACCAAGTACGCCTACCTCATTAACGCCCGTCCAAAGGGTGGGGGATGGAGCATGTGTATTCAGACTTTATCCCACCACCGACTTTGTCAATACCCGTCCGAAGGGTGGGGGATGGTGCACGCGTATTTAGACTTCGTCTTGCCATCAACATTGTCAATGCTCATATGAAGGGTGGGGGATGGAGTGCGCAATTTTAGACTTCATCTCGCTGCTAACTTTGTCGATGCCTGTCTGAAGGGTGGGGAAAAGAGCACGCACATTCAGACTTCGTCCCACCATCAACTTCATCGATGCCAATCCGAAGGGTAGAGGATGGAGCGCACAATTCCAAACTTCGTCCCATCGCCGACTTTGTCAACACCCGTCTAAAGGGTGGCGGACGAAGTACGTGATCTTAGACTTCATCCTACCACTGACTTTATCAACGCCCATCCTTAGGGTGGGGGACAAGGCATGCATATTCAGACTTTGTCCCACTGCCGACCTCATTGACGCTCATCCAAAGGGTGGGGGATGGAGCACGCATCTTCAGACTTCATCTCGTCACCAACCTTGTCGATACTCGTCTGAAGGGTGGGGGACAGAGCATGCATATTCAGACTATGTCCCACCGCCAACTTCATTGACGCCCATCCGAAGGGTGGGGGATGGAGCACGCGTATTCAAGCTTTGTCCCACTGCCGACCTTGTCACACCTGTGCGATCTTAGACTTCATCCCACCACCGACTTCATTGAAGCTCGTGTATTCAGACTTTGTTCCACTGCTAAACTCATTGACGCCCTTCCAAAGGGTGGGGACGGAGCGCACAATCTTAGACTTTGTCCTATAGCTGACTTCATCAACACCCGTGCGAGGGTTGGGGGATGGAGCACGCTTATTCAGACTTCATCCTGCCATAGACTTCGTCGATGCCCATTTGAAGTGTAGGGGACAGAGCGTGTGATTCCAGACTTCGTCCCGACACTGACTTCATTGATGCCCACCGACGGGTGGGGGATGAAGCGCGCAATTTTAGACATCATCCCACCACTGACTTTGCCGACGCCCGTCCAAAGGGCGGGGGACAGAGCGCTTGTTTCCATACTTTATCCACCCACTGATGTTGTCGACACCCGACCGAAGGGTGGGGGACCGAGCGCACATATTCAGACTTTGTCTCACCGCTAACATCATCAACACCTGTCCGAAGGGTAGGGAGCAGAGCACAATATTCAGACTTCATCCCACCATCGGCCTTGTTGATGACCATTTGAAGGGTAGGGGATAGAGCACACGATCTCAGAGATTGTCTCACCACTCACTTTGTTGATGTCCGTTCGAAGGGTGGGGGATGGAGCACGCGTATTTAGACTTCATCACACCATCGATGTCATCAACGCCTGTCCGAAGGGTAGGGGATAGAGAGCTGTAGTCAGACTTTGTCCCACCGTTGACCTCATCGATGCCAGTCTGAAGGGTGGAGGACAGAGCATGCGATCTTAGACTTCATCCCGCCATAGACTTCGTCGACACCTGTCCAAAGGGTAGGGGACGGAGCACGCAATTCTAGACTTCGTCCCACCGCTGACTTTGTCGACGCCCATCCCAAGGGCAGGGGATGAAGCACGCAATCTCAGACTTTGTCCCACCACCGACTTTGTTGACGCCTGTCTGACAGGTGATGGATGGAGTGCACATATTCAAACTTTCTCCTAGCGTCGACCTCGTCGACGCCCGTCCAAATGGTGGGGGATGGAGCGCGCGATCTCAAATTTCGTCCGATCATCAACTTTCTCGATGCCCATCCGAAGGGTAGGGGACGGTGCGTGCATAGTCAGACTTCGTCCCGCGGTTGACTTCTTCAATGCCTGTTTGAAGGGTGAAGGACGGAGCGTGCGATCTCAGACATCATCTCACAATCAACTTCATTAATGCACATCCAAAGGGTGGGGGATGAAGTGTCCGTATTCAGACTTCATCCTGCTACCATCTTCTTCGATGCCTGTCCGAAGGGTGGGGTATGGAGCACGCGTATTCAGACTTCATTCCCGCTGCTAACCACGTCAACACTTGTCCAAATGGTGGGGGATAGAGCATGTATTCTCAGACTTCATCCCACCGCTGACTTCGTTGATGCTTATTTGAAGACTGGGGCATGGATTGCATGTATTTAGATTTTGTCCTGTTACTGACCTCGTCGACATTGGTCCGAATGGTGGGGGACAGAGTGCACGATCTTGTACTTTGTCCAACCACTGACTTCGTAGATGCCAGTCCGAGGGGTGGGGGACGCAGCACACGTATATAGACTTCATCCTGCCGCTGACTTTGTCTACACCCATTCGAAGGGTAGGGGATGGAGAGCGTGATACTAAACTTCGTCCTGTCACCGACTTTGTTAATGCCTGTTCGAAGGGTGGGGGATGGAGCACGTGATTTTAGATGTCATCCCACCGCCGACTTTGCCGATGCCGGTCCGAAGGGTAGGGGACGGAGCGCGTGTTTCCAAACTTTGTGCCGTCATCGATGTCGTCAATACCCATCCGAAGGGTGGGGGACTGAGCGCGTGTATATAGACTTCGTCCTATCACCGACTCCATCGATGCCTGTCCAATGGGTGAGGGATGGAGCACACGTATTCAGACTCCGTCCCGCCATCAACCTCGTTGACGCCTGTCCGAAGGGTGGAGGATAGAGCGCGTGATATCAGACTTCGTCTTGCCGTTGACTTCATCAACGCTTGTCTGAAGGGTGTGGATGGAGTGCACGCATTCAGACTTTGTCGATGCCTGTCCAAAGGGTAGGGGACGGAGCACGTGATTCCAAACTTGGTCCTGCCGCTGACCTCGTTGCCACCCGACCGAAGGGTGGGGGATGGAATGCACATATTCAGACTTTGTCCCATTGCTGACATCGTCAACGCTCGACCGAAGGGTGGGGGATGGAGTGCGCGTATTCAGACTTCGTCCCACTACTGACCTTGTCGACACCCGTCTGAAGGCTGGGGGGCGGAGCACATGATCTTTGACTTTGTCCCACCACCGACGTTGTTGACACCCATCCAAAAGGTGGGGGACAGAGCACACGTATTCAGATATCGTCTTGCCGCCAACCTCATCGACGCCTATCCAAAGGGTGGGGGTGGAGCGCGTAATCTTAGACTTTGTCCCACCACCGACTTCATCGATGCATGTTTAAAGGGTGGGGAACGTAGTGCGCATATTCAATCTTTGTCCCATCACCGACCACGTCAACACCCATTCAAATGGTGGGAAATGGAGCATGCAATCTCACACTTTCCCGCCATTGACTTCGTCAACGCCCATCTGAAGGGTAGGGGATGGAGCACGCGTATTCAGACAGTGTCCCACCGTCCACCTTATTGATGCCCATCCGAAAGGTGGGGGATGGAGTGTGCAGTCTCAAATTTTGTCGCAATGCTAACTTTGCTGACGCCTATCTGAAGGGTTGGGGTCAAAGCGTGCAATCTCAGTCTTTGTCCTGCCACCGACATCATCGATGTCCGTTCGAAGGATAGGGTACAGAGCATGTGTTCTCAGATTTTGTCCCACCACTAACTTTGTCGACGCTCGTCCGAAGGGTAAGGTTGAAGCACGTGATCTTAGACTTTGTCATGCCACCGATGTCAACGATGCCCTTCCGAAGTGTAACAGCCCAAGTTTTTTTAAAAAACAATAAAATAAATAAAATAATAATTAATTTAGTTTAAAAAATCAAAGTTATTTGTTTGCTTGAATTTTAAAATTTTAGCCAACCTGATTTTCAGCTTTAAAAAAAGGGGCCTTCTTTTTAAAAAATATTTTTTAAAGAAAAATACCTAAATTGTAGTTGAAAATATTTTTATAAGTTAAAATAGCTTTAAAAACTTTTACGAATGTTTCTAAGATTTTTTAGCTTTGTTTGAAATTTATTGTATTATTTTAAAGCTAGAAAAGAAAATTATTTTTAAAAATTAAAATAAAGTTCAATTAATTCCAAAATTATTTTATATAATCTTTTCAGGTTCTAAGGATTTTTATACAATTTTCTTGAAATTTTTTTGAATTTTATCTTTTTTCTTTTTCTATCTTTTCTCTCTCCTCATTTTCTTCTTCAACCTTTCTGAGTGAACGCTTCATGTGCATAGAACAGAGACAGCCATGACTCATTTTTGAGATTTCTTCAAGCTTCCATAACTCATGATTTCCTCGATGGTTTTTTGTGAAATAAATTACATTCACTTCCTCTCGTCGTGACTCTTCCATCCCCACCGTTTTTCCTCTCATTCATGACCATTTTCGTGAGATTTAACTCATGCCATGAATTAATATGGTTGCTTGATCTCCCTCCTCGGTCCTCCTTAGCCCCTATAAAAGGGAGCACCCTGAGCCCCTCCTCATCCTCACTCAACCCCGGAAATCTCAAGTCCCCACTCACTTCCTATTGGCCGTAATCAAAGTTTTTCTTTCATGTTCCAAGCGTTGTTCTTCAGCTTATTGCACCTCATCCAGAGGAGCTCCGCCACGTTTCACCACATCATCGGCTTCATCTTGACGTGTTCTACGTGATGCTCCCCTCGCCTTCACCGGAACTTCGCCGGAGCATCGTCACCACCGTGGGCCAAATCGAGTCGTTGTTTCTCACGTCACCACCGGCCGACCATGCATGTCCGACCACAACCAAGGTGAGCATCATGTTCCTCACGTTCTACTCTTTGTTTCGCCGTAACTCTCGCATGCTATCTCCTCTCTGTTTGCCCGAAATGTCGATGTTAGCCTGTCGGCTACCTAAAGGCTTCTCCGCCATGTTTCGCTAGTCCGTTGGCCGAGCTGTCTATGCGGTTGAGTTCGTCTCGATGCGTTCTACGCCGTGCTCCCCTCCGTTTGTCTAAAAAAACTTTCCCAAATTTTCGCATTCGACACCTAGCCATGGCCGCAAATGGAACTTCGTGTCCCCATCTATCCAAGGATGTTTTCAACAATCCGTTCGCGTCAAAATGTGCCAAACCATCCTAGGTAGCTACCTTCCGGATGGTTTTGGATTCGCCTCACCGAGCATCAAGATATTGAGTTTTTCATTTTTCGGTACCGACATCGTTCATTTGATGATTGCGTCACATCCGGTGAGTTTTCGGCTTAGCCGATAATTTTTCTACCTTCACCTTGCCGCGTTCTAGGCTGTGCTTTCCTTACTTCTCCATGTTCTATGCGCAAAAATTATTCTTCTCTCCAACCCTATGTCGTTATCGCCGTACACGTTGTCATCGTACTCCGTTTGACGTGTCGTCATGTGCATCGGGTCCTTAGCAACCCATTTTTCTAATTGGCTTCACCTCCCGTGTCTTTTTTCACCGATGCCACGGCCAAAACACACTTACTCTAACTGTTCACGCAGGAATATTCCTGATTTTTCTTTTTCCAAAATTTTCTGATCCGCCAATTTTCCAATTGCTCGTTCTCCTCCGTTCAAACTCTGAATCAAGTATATATTTTATAATTTTTAGATTTTCTCGACTGCCTCTTGGCTGAGCCTCCTCACCACTGGAACACCGTCGCCACTGCCGCCCAAGTTGCGCCACCGCTTCACCTCATCGCCGACCACCTTTCAGCCACTTTCAGTAATGGACACGAGCACTAACGCACTCCTCGCAGTCCCCTCTATCTTTTGCACCCCTCTCCAGACGCCGCCGCTCACCGGAAGTCCAGCAGACCGTTGGTCCCCACGCATCGAGCCAGCTCAGCGCCACCTCCTCTCTTTTGCCGTTCGGATGGTCCAAACATTCCTTTGACCATTCAAACTAGTCCAAACTTCTCAATACATTATCACCGTCCGATTCCCATCTAACGGCCTCTACTAAGCCCTTCCCTTCTGTTACCTACTAGGCAAGTCATGTCCGCACCCAACCCATGTGGCAGCCACGACAATGCCATGTGGCATATCACGTCAGTCCCTGACCACTCCCAACCACTACCGTCTCCATCTACCTCCAACCATCAACTACGATCGTTGCAAACCGCTGACCACTCTAAAAATCTGACCGTCGTAAAATCTCCGACCGTAGTCGCTTCCGACCACTATCATTCATTGTCGTCCCGACCACACACAGAACTCCTTCCACGACCACTCGACTCCGACTACCCTTTGTTCTCGACTACTATAGTGTTCTTTGATCACTGTACAGTTTTGACTAGGTCTTCGTCTAAATCTTCGATTTCGACTTCACTCGTACTTGGAGCCTCCGTCTTCGACTTTGACCTTCACAACTTCAACCGTTGATTCGACTATGGTTTCGACCACGGCTTCGACTACGCCTTCGATCATGGCTTCGACCATACAAAAATATTGTAGCTTCCGACCACTTTTCCTTTACAAAGAAAAGAATTCCTTTCATTTATTTCTTTGGAATTCAAACTACCAGAAGTTGTCCTCCTTCGCCCTAACTTCGATTGGAACCATTCAAATTCCTAAATTCATCTAAATTCAAATTCTATCTCTCAATATATATTTTATAGTTTTTGATTTCATTTAGATTTTATTTGAGTTCAGTTTTGTAACATCCTGATTTTCAGAGATTGTTAAAACCCTGTTTTAAAAATCAATTTTTGAAAATTTTTCTGGAAATTAAACACGCTTAAATTGAATTTTCAAAATTTTGAAGGATTTAATATGATTAAACTAAACTTCAACATTAGCTGAAAATATTTTATTTGAGTTCCTTGTGTCACAAGGAATTTTTTGGTATTTTTGGCGAATTTTCTAGATGTATTTGCTATTTTCTAGAGCTTTTGGATCTTTATTTGCATTTCTGGAAAAAGAAAAGAAAAATAAAATCTCCCTGCTGCCCGATCTGCTCCCCTCCACGCGTCGCACATCCAGCCTCTCCCGCGCGCCCGCTCTCCCGCCGCCCTTCCCCACTTGCCGCAGCCCGGTCTGCTCCCGCCGCCCATCCCCACCCACCCGCTCGCATCGCACGCTCCGCGCCGTTCGACCGCGCTCGCATCTCACCCGTCCGATCTCGCGCCGCGCCTATGCGCTGCCCTAACCCTAGCCGCCGCCGCTGCCCTCGCGCCCCCTCGCCCGTTCGATCCGCCCACAGCCGTCCGATCGGCCACGCATCACCCCGGCCGTCTTCGTCTCGGATGCGAACCCGCGCTGCCTACCTCCCGGCCATCCTCGGTTTGCGCGCTTTAAAACCCCGTTGCCTCGGTTCGTGCGCTTGAAGCACCGCCGCCGTCGCCTCCTCTCCTCGCGTCGTTGCCCTCGCCAACCGACCCGTGCGCCATCGACCGGAGCCGCCCTCGCCGGGGAACGCCGTCACTGTCCCGTGCCCCTCCGCCATCCATCGGAAGTCACCGCCATCCCCGTCGGTCACCCCAAGCCTCCGCTCTCACCGCCGTATCTCTCGCCGGTAAGCCACGCCACCGCCTTTCCGCGTTGCCCTCGTCGTCACCGGACTCCACGCTGGCTGCTCCACTGCTCGAATCGACGCCAGAAATAGCCCCGCCGTCGCACTCGCCGGACCCTGCAACGCACGCTCACCCTCGCTCCACCTATGCCGCGTCGATGCCTCGGTCCACACGCCCAGACCCACGCCACGCCGGCGCCTCGTGTCCACCGTGCGACGCTTTGGAAAGCGTGCCGAACATGCGTCGAAGATCCAGCCGCCGCGCCGCTCAATCCCCGCCGCACGCTTAGATCCTTTCGGACGGTCCGGATGCGTCCGCGTGGCCGCACCTCAGCCGCCCGATCCGAGCACCGTCGCCGCCCCGAACCTGAGCCACGTCAGCCCTACCACGTGGCCAGACACGTCAGCCCTAGGCCGCGTGTCATGCCACGTGGTATGCCACGTCAATAGAAAACAACCCGGGTGCCACGTCAGCTGCCATGTCAGCCGCCACGTGTCAGCCCTAGGTGCTGCCACGTCAGCCACGCTCGCGCGCTCGGCTTGACACTGTTCCGTGCACTGGGTCCACGGTGGACGGGTTCTCCCGTGGACCAAGTCTTCAGCACAGTGCTCTTTTTCGTTTTTGCCGATTTTCCTTTAGGGTTGATTTTTCGAGAGCCCGTTCTCCTCCGTCCTAGCTCCGATTGACCCCGTTCTTTTTTCTAAATTCATCTAAAATCGAGCTCTAGCTTTTGGTTCTTATTTCATGATTTTTGGAGTTCATTTACTTATCATTTTATATATTTTTCTTGTTTCCATCGTTTTCTCTCTCGTTAGATTCGGATTCCGGAGGAGCAAGATCTACGCCCGAAGACCAAGAGTACCTCGCTAAGCATAACCAAGGCAAGTTGTGTCCTTTGGTCATGTTAAACCCAGTTTATAATCTATTATTTAATTAATTTATTTTAAATTACATTGCATCGCTATTTTTATTCAAACCCTTGTATTGGTAGTTATCATCCCAATTGAATTCATCCCTCCTTGATAATTTGGAATGCCATGATACCATTATCACCATAGGTTGGGAAACATACTAGTGATGCTAGGTATTTATCACATGGGTTGGTACGATAGTATTGCTTAGCTTTACTTAAGTTTACGAATGGGTTTATCATCACATGTGAATTATTAATTTGACTTAATGAGATATGGAACTGTGGATGGTGCCACGTTTATTAAAATTTGTGCCATGATATTGGTGTGTCACTGACGTGGTTATACAAACTTGGTTTTGCACTCGGGCGAGTGATCGTGCAGTAAAGGGGGAAGTGCAGGTGCACTTCGAGGGATATGGTAGTCTCGCCCGGGTACGCGTAAGGACTTAACTTTATGCGTCATTGATATGAGATTTACCGTGCAAACCACATGTCTAGTATGGGATGGATCTGGCTGACTAATTTGTAATGTTTCAACTTTAATCTTGCCAATGAGATGAACATGGTTGCTGATTTCCATGTGGCGCAAGGGGGGTGTGATGCGAAACCCTAGCGGGCGGATTGAGTTGTAACTGAACTTTGTAAAGTTATTGTTGTGATTTTCTTTAACATGAGGATTATCACATCGTGTGGGTACAGTTGTGCAACCTCTGCAGAGTGTAAAACTATTTGAATAGCCACGTCCTCGGTCATGGACAATGCTCGGTGATTTCACACGAGGTATAGTTATTTCTGAAAACTGTTGGATTGTGGTTAGGCAGTGAATGGTTAATTCACTATTGGTTTAGCTTACGGATGGGAGATCCATCAGCGGTTGGTTTAACTTGTGGACGGGAGGTTCGCAAGTGATTATATCAATTCGTTTGATTATTTATTATTATTTTATTTAAAGTTCTCTTTCAATCTATTTACTGTATTTACCTTTCAGCCACCCTTTGGTAAGCCTTGCATACTATATTGCATTCATTTGTTACAAACGACTTGCTGAGTACCAATGTACTCACGGATTTATGCCCAATGCTCAATTGAGGAAGAGGAGTATCACCAGCAGGAGGTTCCAGAAGGAGAGTACTTCGACGACTTCGCGGATTAGGCTTCGTTTTCCACTCGATAGCCTGTGGGCTTGTCGATTGGCCGCTACGCTTTATTTTGGATTTTCGCTGCTAGTTTTAAAGCCCTTCGGGCTAGTCTATTGTAAGCTTGACCATAAGGTCATACCTTTTGAGATTTATTGATATTTGAGCTTTTCCTTTATTTTATCGTGTGTATGGTTGTGATGACATCTATGTTTGACTGTGTGCACTAGCATGATCCTAGGACTAGTGCAGAATACACAGGGAGTTCGGATTTGCATATTCAGGTCTCGACAAGTTTGTTCTAGTTTTTCGCGTGTAGACTACGACTAATCCGGAGAGTATAACCTCGACGAACCTCAGCAAACTTCAAAGCAAGGCAAGTTATACCTTTGATCACGTTGCTCCCAGTAATTTAAATTATTTATGTTATTTTTAAAATTATTATGCATGCGTACTTTTATTCAAACCTAGTTTAAATTTAATTTAAATTCTAGTTATACCCAAATCCTTTATGTATGGTCAAATTTGATATTGAACTTCCTTATACCTTGTCACCTTAGTTAAAAACCTAGTTAGTACAATAGTATTAACTAGACATTTTATAGAATTACTTAGCCATGCTTAGAATAATTTAAGTGAGAATATTTGTTTCAATTTTAAACGATAATTTTCTAAAATCTATTCTTGACTTGTTTAAGTGGGAAGGTATATGAATGTTTAAAAACAAAATATAACAACTTGGTTTGGATCTAGGCTAATGGCTAAGTGGTGGGTGCTAGCATGCATTGTTGTTCGGTGACACAATGTTGATTGTCAAGCACAAGTAGTATGTGAAATGAGCCTAAGTCAAGTTAAGATCCGGTCTGTGAGCTACGTTGCAAAGCCATATCGTACTATCACAAGACTAGTATGGGACAGTCCTGACTGATTAATTTGTGAAGTCCCAACTTTGATCTCGCTATAGGTTGAATGTGAGCGTGGCGTAGGCCATAAGAAGTCTCACACGGCACAAGAGGAGGCTCTAACATGGGGATTCATGTTGTGGTGAAATCTTAGTGGTGGCGTGACCAAGTTGATGGCTTAGCATTGTAAATGCCTTGTCATGATCTCCTCGCCGCACACCAAAGGAAGTGTGTTTATCCGGTGGCAATATGGGATGATCATGTCTTATGGGTAAAACTATACAACCTCTGCAGAGTATATAATCTTTCCTGGATAGCCGTGCTCATGGTTATGGGTAAGCTGAGTAAAGTTTTTTATAGATTAGGCTTTAGTTTTTAAAATAACTTCTGAAAAGGCCTATGGATGGATGGAATCCATGGGAGATGAAAAAGCATACGGATGGATGGAATCCGTATGAGATCTTTTGGAAAAGATGGACCAGGTGAGATACCTGTGAATAGGTTAGTGTTTGGTCGGAGCCTGCACTAATGATATTATTTTATTAAATTACTCTTTCTATCTATTGTTTCAAATTCAGCTTTTGAATCTATTTACTGTTTTTACTTTAATTCAACTTTTACGCACAAATAACCTATTATACCTTCCCTTGTCAATCCTTATGCATGCATGAACTCTGTTAAACCTCCTGGTGTAACTTGTGGAGTATTTTATGTACTCATGTTGCTTCATTCACAATTTTCAGAGGAGAACTTCATCAACTTCGGTGAGAATAACGACGAGTAGACCATGTCTTACAGTCATTCGCCTGTGGGCAGGCAGGATGGGCTGCTGCTTTATTGTTCTTCTTTCGCTGCTTATGTTTAATTTTGGTTTATAAACCATTGATGTAACCTTTGGCCATCAGGCCTATATTTAGTTAATGAATAAATGTTATTGTGCATGATATGAATCTTTGTTATCCACTGTGTGCACTAGCTTAATTCTGGACTCGTGTCAGACCCAAGAGTCATTGCTCCGGGGTCTGACACGAAGTGTGGGGGATAGAGATGCGTATTCAGACTTCATCCCACCGCTGAGCTCGTCGACGCCCATCTGAAGGGTCGGGATGGAGCGCGCAATCTAAAACTTTTTTCCCGCCACTGATATTGTTGACACCCGTCCAAAGGGTGGGGAACAAAGCGTGTGTATTTAGACTTTGTCCCACCACCGACCTCGTCGAAGCCTATCCGAAGTGTGAGGGACAGAGCAAGCGATCTCAGACTTTGTCCCAATGTTGACTTCATCAACACCTGTCCGAAGGGTGGGGGACAGAGCATGCGTATTCAGACTTCTTCCCACTGTTGACTTTGTTGATGCCTATCTAAAGGGTAGGGAATGGAGCATGCGTATTCAGACTTCTTCCTACTGTTGACTTTGTTGATGCCTATCTGAAGGGTAGGGAATGGAGCAAGCGATTCTTGATTTCATCCCAGCACTGACTTCATTGATGCTCGTCTGAAGGGTGGGGGACGGAGCACGTGTATTCAGACTTTGTCCTGCCGCCAACGTCATCGATGTCTGTCTGACGGGTAGGAGATGGAGCACCTGTATTTGGACTTTGTCCTACCATTGACCTCATCAACGTTAGTCCAAAGGGGGATTGGAACGTGCGTATTTAGACTTTGTCCCACCGCTAACCTTGTTGACACCCCGTCTGATGGGTAGGGGACGGAGCAAGCGATCTCAAATTTCGTCCCGTAGCCGACTTCATTGATGCCCGTCTGAAAGGTGGGGGACGGAGTGCGCATATTTAGACTTCGTCCTATCGATGACTCATCGGCACTCGTTCGGAGGGTAGGGGACAGAGTGCTCAATTTCAGACTTCATCTTGCGACTGAATTCGTCAGTGCCCATTCGAAGGGTGGAGGACGAAGCGCACGATCTCAAATTTCATCCCATTGCTGACTTCATCGATGCCAGTTCGAAGGGTTGGGGCAAAGCATGTGAATTCAGTCATTCTCCCACCACCGACTTTGTCGATGCCTGTTCGCAGGGTAGGGGACGGAGTGCACAATTCTAGACTTTGTCCTACCGTTGACTTCGTTGACACCCAACCGAAGGGTGGGGTAGGAGTGCATGATTTTAGACTTCATCCTGCCACCAACTTCATCCACGTCTGTCCAAAGTGCGGGGAACAGAGCGAGCATTTCTAGACTTTGTACCACCACCAACATCGTCGACGCCTGTTCAAAGGGTTTGGGAGGGAGCGTGCCTCGTCCTGCCATCGACTTTGTCGACGTCCATCCAAAGGCTGGGGGACAAAGCACGCGACCTTAGACTTTGTACCTCCACCAACTTCATCGATGCCTGTCCGAAGCGTATGGGACAAAGTGCGCATATTCAGACTTTGTTCTGCCGCTGACTTCGTGGACACCCATCTGATGGGTGGTGGACAAAGCATGCGTATTTAGACTTCATCCCACCACTGACCTCGTTGACACTATACAAAGGGTGGGGGATAGAGTGCGTGATCTCAGACTTCGTCCTGCCACTGACTTTGTCGATGCTTGTCCGAAGGGTTGGAAACGTGTAATATCCTGAACGTCATTTCGGCGTCGTTTTTTAAATTAATCGCGGAGTCGCTCGGATTTTCGGTAAACCGCGGGAGGCGAAAATAAATTTTTTCAAATAGTCTAAAATAATAAAAAAGAATTAAACTAATTAATTTAGAGATTTGGGCTGTCCGGAGGGGTGGGCCAGCCACTTTGGGCCAGCCAGCCCAAACGGGGGCCTGTACCCCCTCCCAAACCCTAGCATCCTCTTTATAAACCCCTTGGGGAGCCCTCCCTCCCCCTTTTCCCACCCCAAGCCGCCACCCCCCACCCTCCTTGTACCCTCTCCCTCCCCTTTGGTGCTGCCCTTGTGCAAGGAGAAGAAGGAGAAGAGGAAGGAGAAGAAGGAGAAGGAGAGGAAGGGAAGGAGGAGAAGGGAAGGAGAAGAAGAGGAAGAAGAGGGGTGATCCCAAATCCCTAGGTAATTCTCTCTCATCCCAATCCCTCTGATTTCTGCTATTTTAGGGTTCTTAGCCCAAGATTTTTGGTGGGGATTAGGATTTAGAACCCCCGATTAAAGAATTCCTACTATCTGCCTGTAGATTGATTCGTGAAGTGTTACTGTTCGTGTTGTTTAGACCCCGAAGACGATTTTTCCCGAGGGTCTCCCCAAAAGAAAAAATGTAGAGGATGACGATACGCATCTACTGTATCTTTTCAGACTTTTTGGCCGCATAATTTAGTCGTACCAGGGTCTGGAATCTCGTTATCCGTCAGGGTTACAGACAGGGACAAACCACTGTTCAGATGGGAATTAGGGGTAGAAGATGATTTTTAAATTTTTGGTCATAATTGAGAAAAAGGTAGGGAATTAACTAATCTAGCTGCTGTAAAAGAACCAGAATTTTTATAGACTTGATCTGTTCTGGGGACGCGTTACAACTCGGCTGTCCAGACTTTCAAAACAAAGGATGTCCTCTGTTTTATGCATTAGATATCACCTTGTTAATGACAAGATAAAAATAAATGATCTACATGAAAAGTGAAGCTAATCAAGTGAGGAAACCAGAAATATATCATTCTCTATAAAAGGATTAGTAACCTTAAAGATACAAAAAAATTAAGCATGGCTGCTACAGCGGACCGAGGGTAGAACCGTTCAGCGGAGAGTGTTGATGTGGGATTTCGGGTCTAAGCAACGGCTTTACTTTTTAAGTTATTGTAACATCCCAAATTTTGTTTTTCCTGAAGAAAATAATTTTAAATTAATTAATTCAAATTATTTGGATTTATCTGGATTTTATTTAAAAATTTAAAGCAAGAAAATGTATTTTAAATATTTCATTAAAGCTAAAAAGAGTTTATTTTATTTTTCCTAGCATTCCCTAAATTATTAATTAATTTTTGAGAATTTTCTGGAACTAAAAATCAATTTTGAAAGTTAAAATGTATTTTACAAAATTATAAAATGCAAATCTGAAATTAAAAATATTTTTGCTAGGTCTAAAATGCTTCCAGGAATATTTTATGATTTTTCTGGAATTTTTAGACTATATTAGCTATTTTCTAAGTATTTATAAAGTTTCTAGTATTTTTTGAAATTTTATTCCAAAAATAAAAATCAAATTAATCCTAGCCTGCCACGTGTCGTTCTCAGATTAAATCAATCTCTCTCCACGTTTTAATCCTAGCCACCCATGATCACTTACCCCTTCATAAAATCCAAAGGCTCTCATCTACTCACTTGCCACGTGTCGCGAATCCGACAGCCCGTACCCCTTCACTTCCCCTCTCTCTCACCGACACATGGACCCCACATGTCATATGTTTCTTCAACCTCTCCTTCTTCCTCCTCCCACTCTCTCTCTCCTCCACCATTAGAGCCGAATTAGAGCTCTTAAAACTCCGCCGTTTCTTCCTCTTAACTCCCGATTAAAACATGGAAACGGACGCCCTAATCACCCTCATCAATCTTCCGGCCGTTCCCCAACCTTTAACTTTCTCAAAACCGAAATCCCTTCCCCTCCCTTATTTTTCTATAAATTGGCCTTCCCTCACCATTCTATTCCTTTTCCTCCTCATTTTCGGCCGGCTCCCGGCTCCCACCTCCCCCGCCGCCTGGCCACCTTCCTTCGGCCGCAGCCCCGCCGTCGTGCGCCGCCTCCCGCCGGCCACCCCGCACCTCCCCACCGCCGCCACCATCTCCCGCCGCCGCCGGCCACCCCGGGCCCCGCCGCCGCCGTGAGAAGGTGCGCCGCCGCCCCTACTACCCACGCCGCCCCGCCTCCGGCCACCGGCCGCCGGCGAGTTCGCCGGCCGCGCACTTTCTTCCCGTGCGTTTCTTTGTAATTTTTCCATCTAATCATTTTCATCCTTGTTTATTTTGTCTTGTTGATGCTTCCTTGTCATGAAAGATCAAGAGCTCACTTGGTTAGTGGAGGCAAGCTAGTGCATGCATGTGGGAGGTGGTGGGTTCAAATCCTGGGCATGCAATTTTCGATTGGATTTTTAGCCAATTTTTGTTCACCTTTACTCAATGACAAGCGGGACCCACTTGTCATAAATTATTAAAATAAAAATCTGTACCCAATGACAACCGGGCCCCACACGTCATACACTCAAATATATCCAAAAATCATCCAAAAATAAGATTCCAGATAATATTCTCTCGGTTTTGCATTTTCTGGAATTTCCAATCCATTCAAACTTCCAAATGCTCGTTCTCCGTCATCCGAACTCCGAATCCAGTGATTCAAATTTCTAAATTTGTCTAAAATCATAATCTAAGTTCCAGTATATATTTTATATTTTTGTGATTTTATTTGTATTTATTTATTTATTTGTATTTATCGATTCGTGCGTAGAACTCGACGTCACCGAAGGGTTTGTCGAGACGCAGCAAGAGGGATCATTCAGCGTGCAAGAAGGCAAGTCTCCTTTGATCATCTTGTGCCTATGTTTGCTAAAATCATTTTATTATTTTAAATTTAAATGCATTGCTATGTTACATAAAATGATAATTTTTGTTGTAAGGTATTAGTTAATCCAACCTTGTTATGCCCTCAATTGAAGTTGAATGCCATGTACCTTTGTAACCTTAGGATTTTCTTTGTCTCAATAATGAGATTATTATGAAATCTTTGACAAATATTAAAACGGTAGTAAAATGCTTAGTCGTGCTATTCAACCTTGTAACTTTGGAATGGGAAATTATAATTCTTTAAACTAGTTTGTTGTATTCAAAAACTAGTCGTGCTATTCAAATGCTTAGTGGTGATTGGTGTTGCCACTGTTCTTTTTAAATAAAATAAAATGCTGAAAATTTGTTTTAGACTTGGGCGGATGGTTGGTTTGGATTGGTGCGGTAAGCACGAGATCTTGTAAAGTGTATGTTCCGCCCTAGTCGAGTAAGGACCGACGCTTGTGATTGTCCAAACTGAGCACTACCGTACAACCACAAGTCTATATGGGTATGACCTAGCCGAATAACTTACGTTAGTTTAGTTTAGGTGCCACCAAGGAAAATGGGTGCTGTTTTATGGTTTACTCATAGTGAGGAACAGGGATTTACTGTACTCGCATGGCGCAAGAGGGGGCTTCTGACTGTGGTGGATTTAACCCTTCAGCGGTGAAACCTCAGCGGGTGGTATCTAGCTAGACTAGAGTGAGGTAAAGGCTTTGTGATATTTTATCTGGGTCTCATGCCAATGGAAGCATGTTGACTATTAAGATAATTTGTCTCTTGTGGGTAAAGTTGTACCAACTCTGCAGAGTAATAAACTATTCGAATAGCCATGCCCACGATCAAGGGCGGGCAAGGAATGCATTCACATGGTAGACCTTTGGTTTTGATTTTAAAAATAAAATGTTTTGGGAACTCGGGAGTGGTTGGAACTCTCGGGAGTGTGTGTCCTGGCGGATGGAGCCAGTGAGGGTGGATGGAACCCGTAATTTTAAACCTTGGCGGATGGAGCCTTTGTACTAGTGTTGGTGGTTGGAACCTTCACTAGAAAGTTGTATCTAGTTTCAGTATTGCAACTATTTTATTAAATTGATGCTTTCAAAATTACATACTGGTATTTGAAATAAAATGCTGCTTTGTGCAAAAGAACCATATAACCTTCCTTTGTAAGCCCTGCATCTATTGCATCTTTCCCAAGACTTGCGGAGTACTTTATGTACTCACATACTACACTTTAAAACAACTCTCAGAGGAGGTTGAAGCTCAAGAGGCGGACTACGACTACTTCGTGGATGGATTCGACGGAGGCTTTCCAGATTTCTAGGTTGCGTTTCCCCAGTCAATTGCCTGTGGCGTATTGATGGGTCTTGTTTAAGTTTCTTTTGCTTCCGCTGTAATTTTTGTTTGGTGTGAGGTCTTAAAACCTCATATGTAATAAAAGACTTGAGGTCCAGACTCGATTATTGTAATAAAGCGTTGTTGGTTATGTATCATGTCTGTTTACCTGTGTGCACTAGCTTTGATCTGGGACTAGTGCGGTAATACACAGAAGATTCTGGAGTTGCTGCTCCGGGGTCTCACAGTTATGCTTTTCATTGCTGTGGAATTTTGCTAAGAAGTACTCTTGAACAGGTGGTTTTGCTCCTGATTGCACGTGATTGCTTCACTCCAACGGTAGAGGCAAGTAAACGTAGCGGTTGTGCTACAATTTAACTCGTTAATCACTCTACCTACACATTAAGTATTTCTCTTAATTTGAGTTGCCATGCCATTATTACATGCCTTCTTAATGTGGTTCATGTGGAAGTACTTTAAGAATTCAATAGTTTATGATCTTGATGGTTAATAGTGGGTATGTGGAATTGTTCTTGATGAAACAAGTGTAGTTGTGGGGTAGTAATCTTTATGAATATATTGTGGCCTAAGTGGTAGTATTCTTAGTGAATATTTGTAGTTGTGGTGGTAGTATTCTTGATAAATAAATTGTGGTCTATGTGGTATAACTCTCTATAGATCGATTGATTATGATTTTGGTGAACTGAATGTGGGTCATGTGGTAATGATCTTATGAAGCATTGGCATTGTGTTTAATGAGATACATTTGGATATTGAGGAAGTATTCATGATGATTATGTTGCTAATCTTCGTGGTTAGATTCTTGTGGTTTATGATTATCATATCATTCATAACATGTCATGACATTTGTATTGTGGATGTCGCCGCTTATAGTCGCGACCGTACCGGTACAGTATCGTACATTGCCGTAGTACGATGCACACTCTTACCTTGTTGGGTAAGGGTGAAGTGGAGCATGAGCATTCATATGCATTGCATTGTGGGAAGATCATATGCATTTTTATGCAATGTATTGTGGTGAAGTTATTTTGCAAATAAAAGCAACTTCATAGTTGCGATGTGGATTTGGCTCATAAGAGTCACTTGCGGTATGAGAAATATGGTTGTGGTCATGGAATGAGGTTCATCCCTTTTGGTATGGTAGGGGTTTAAATTGTGGTATGAGATTTCTTTCTCTTGTGGAAACTGTTGATGGCAGTTGTAGATGCGAGAAATAATAAAGATAGTGAGGTAAAACTGTTAATGCTTTCCTGTCATTGGCAGTGATAGTTAGTTGAGATTATGATGTAGTCAAACAAGATTTATCGCTAATGTTTTATTATTGTTGGTAGTAAATGTGGTTAAAGCTATATTTGTGGTCACTGTAGAAAATAAATGTTGATGCTTAACAACATTGTAGTTTAATTAGCTTGTTAAACAGTTTGCTTGCTGAGATTTTTATCTCACTCTTGCTTTTCCCCCTCTCCAGGTGATTCTCGAGTATGCATGGGAAGGGTAGAGCGGCACATCACTGTCACACATCATATCATGATTAATGTTATAATAGTTGAGTAGTCTTAATAATGGATTTATTTCCCTTATTGATGTTTGTTTCAAAGTAATAATGCTATACAGTAGTTCATTTTAATTGGTTAAATTTTTTAGCAGTTGTTCTTTAATTAATAGTGTTCCAATACCTTATTTTAGTATGCTTCCGCTTAGCTTATTATGATTTAGAAATTGTTACCAATTTATGTTATTTTGTAAATTGGTTAGCTGCAGAGTGGTTTGGTGGCATCTCAGGATAATGTGGGTCCTGGGGTGTTACAAAACACCCGTCCGAACGATGTGGGACAGAGCATGTTATCTCAGACTTCATCCCACCACCGATTTCATCAATGCTCGTCTGAAGGGTGCCGGACATAGCACACGTATTCGAACTTCATCCCACTGCCAATGTCATCAACGCATATCTGAAGGGTGGGGGACAGAGAGTGCGATCTTAGACTTCATCCCACCGTCGACTTTGTCCGCGCCCATCCAAAGGGTAGGGGATGGAGCACGTGTATTTAGACTTTGTCCCACTGCCGACTTCATTGATGTTCATCTGAAGGGGCGACGACAAAGTGCTCGTATTCAAACTTTGTCCCATCGCCGACCTCGTCGATTCCCGTCTGAAGGGTGGGGGACGGAGCGTGTGATCTCAGACATCGTCCCACCACCGACATTGTTGATGCCCATCTAAAGGGTGGGGATGGAGCACACGTATTCAATCTTCATTCCACCACCAACCTCATCGATGCCCATCTGAAGGGTGGTGGACGGAGCGCACGATCTCATACTTCATCCTACCATGGACGTTATCAATGCCTGTTCGAAAGTTGGTGGATAGAGCGCATGTATTCAAACTTTGTCCCGCTGCTAACCTTGTCGACGCTTGTCCGAAAGGTGAGGGACACAACACACGATCTCAGATTTTGTCCTGCCACCAACTTCTTCGAAGCCAGTCCGAAGGGTGGGGGATGGAGCACGTGTATTTAGACTTTGTTCTACCATCGACTTCATTGATATCCATCTGAAGGGTAGTAATACGGGGTCACCCGATCTTCTCAATGTAAGATAAATACTCATGGGAGCCTTAATGAATCGTAATGATCCTCCAATACCAGTGCAAGGTACGAACACTCTTTAATCCGTCAAAACACACTCATATCAATTTCGTCGATCACCAAACGAAGATATACGTGCACCCAATTTCCAGTAGAAAGGCTAAATGATCTTGATTGAGAAACATGCTTAATTCTTCTTAGAATTTCGGCAATCACAAAGAACTTGAACAAAAACTTTTCATAGATTGATTTTTCTCAAAGGTGGTTTGCCCAACAATGGGAGAGTACAAGGGTTTTTATAGTGGCTTCCCTAACACACGTAAGGAAAGCCTTGGCCAAATTGATCTCTTATTCAATCAAGGTTTCCTAATCTAACTCTTTAAATTTAGCTATTCGGACTACTTTAATTTTGAGCTAAGCCCCTATCTGAATACAAGACCGAAACTTTAGATGGGTTTCCTAAACTTTAGATGGTTCGACCGAAATTTCTCACACCATGGAAGGTGTGATCACGTAGCTGCTTGGTTTTGAACTCCCCTGGCCGCATGTCAATCTCATGAATTCCTTCCTTTGGGTTTTCCACCCAAGCTTTGCTTCCCAAGTCTTCACATGAGTCATACCTATGAATATATAAAATACTAGCATGAGGTAATATCCCAAGCTCATCATCAACTAAAGAAAACTCCTTAAGAAACAAAAGCACATATTTGTTTAAAAGCTTAGCTCTTGCCCTCGTCATTGGGCCCTCAGGTTCTTGCACATTTTCATGCATGCTTAGAGTGAAAGATGTGTATGTAATGGAGATATCCTCATCATCGAAGGGGATAGAGAACACAATTCCATACTTTGTCCCACCAACGACTTCATTGATGTCGTCCAATGGGTGGGGGACGAAGCTTGTGATTTTAGACCTTATCCCGCCACCAACTTCGTCCATGCCCATCCAAAATGTGGAGGATGGAGCGCACATTTCCAGACTTCGCCCCACCACTGATGTTGTTAATGCCTGACTGAATGGTGAGGGACAGAGCATGCGTATTCAAACTTCATCCCAACGTCAACTTCGTCGATGCCCGTTCAAAGGGTGGGGGACAGAGCGCTTGTTTCCAGACTTTGTCCCACGCCAATGTCGTTGACACCCATCTGAAGGATGGAGGACCAAGCACGTGTATTCAGACTTTGTCCCGCGTGGACCTCCTTAAAGCCCATTCGAAGGGTGAGGGATGGAACGTGTGGTCTTAGACTTCTTCCCGCCGCCGACTTCAATGATGTCCGTCTGAAGGGTGGGCAATAGAGCGTGTGTATTCAGACTTCGTTCCATCGCCGACTTTGTTGATGCCTGTCTAAAGGGTAGGGGACAGAGCACACGATTCTAGACTTCGTCCCACCACTGACTTCATTGACGCCCATCCGACGGGTGGGTGCATGATGTTAAACTTTGTCTCGCCATTAACTTCATTCATGCCCATTCAAAGTGCGGGGGATGGAGCACACATTTCCAGTCTTCATCCCACCACCGACGTCATCAACGCCCATCCGAAGGGTGGGGGATGGAGCATGTGATTCTAGACTTTGTCCCATCGCTGACTTTGTCCATGCCCGTCCAAAGGTGGGGGATGGAGCGCATGTTTCAAGACTTTGTCCTGCCATCGACATCATTGGTACCAGTCTGAAGGGTGGGGGATGGAGCGCGTGATTCTAGACTTCGTCTGGCCGTTAACTTCGTCGACGCCCATCCAAAGGGTGGGGGACAGATCGCGTGTTTCTAGACTTCATCCCGCCAACTTCATCGACGCATGTCCAAAGTGTGGAGAATGGAGCGCGTGACTCCAGACTTCGTCCTGTCGCTAACTTCGTCGATGCCCATCTAAAGGGTTGTGGATTAAGTGACATTTCTAGACTTTGTCCCATTGTCGACTTCGTTGATGCCCATTCAAAGGGTGGGGGACTAAGCACGTGTATTCAGACTTCGTCTAGCTGCTAACGTCTTCGATGCCCGTCCGTAAGGAGAGGGACAGAGTGTGCTTATTCAAACTTTATCCCACCGCTAACTTTATCGACGCCCATATGAGGGGTGGTGGATGGAGCGCACATATTCAGATTTTGTCCCATCCCTGACTTCGTTGTTGACCATCCAAAGGGTAGGCGACGGAGCGCGCGATTCTAGACTTGGTCTCACCATCAAATTCATCGATGCCCGTCCAAAGGGTGGGGGACGGAGCATGTGTATTCAGACTTCATCCAGCCACCGATGTTGTCAACACCTGTCCGAAGGGTAGGAGACAGAGCACGCATATTCAAACTTTGTCTCGCCGCCAACCTCATTGACACCTATCCAATGGGTGGGGAACAGAGCGCACGTATTCAAAGTTTGCCCTGCCACCGACTTCATTGACTCCCGTCTAAAGGGTAGGGGATGGAGCAAGTGATTCAAGACATCATCCCACGGTCGACTTTGTTAATGCCTGTCCGAAGGGTGAGGGACAGAGCACATGATTTTAGACTTCGTCCTACCACCGACTTTGTCCACAACCATCTGAAGGGTAGAAATGGAGCGCTTGTTTCCATACTTCATCCCACCACTGATATCATCGACACCAGTACGAAGGGTGGGGGACAGAGAAGGCGATTCTAGACTCCGTTCGACCACTGACTTTGTCAACACCCGTCCAAAGTGTGGGGGACAGAGCGCATAATTCCATACTTTCTCCCGCTGACTTCATCAACTCCCGTCCAAAGGGTGGGGAATGGAGTGCACAATTCCAAACTTTGTCTCGCTGCCAACTTCGTCGATGCCCGTCCAAAGGGTGGGGGATTAAGCGACATTTCTAGACTTTGTCCTGGCCGTCGACTTCGTCGATGCCCATCCAAATGGTGGGGGACGGAGCATGCATATTCAAACTTCGTCCCACCGCTAACTTCGTTGATGCCCGTCCAAAGGGTGGCGAACAAAGTGTGCATTTCCAGAGTTTGTCCTGCTACTGATGTTATCGACACTAGTCTGAAGGATGGGGGACCGAGCACGTGTATCTAGACTTCGTCCCTCCACTGACCTCATCAATGCCCGTCCAAAGGGTGGGGGACGAAGCGCACGATCTCAGACTTCATCCCGTCGCCAACTTCGTTGATGCCTGTTCGAAGGGTGGGTGATAGAGCACGCGTATTTAGACTTCATCCTGCCACCAACTTTGTCAATGCCCATCTAAAAGGTGGGGGACAGAGCGTGCGATCTCAGACTTCGTCCCACCACTAACGTCACCAATGCCCATTTGAAGGGTGGGGGACGGAGTGTGCATTTTCAAACTTCATTCCGTCGATGACTTCGTCGACATCCATCCAAAGTGTGGGGTATGGAGCACGCATATTCGGACTTTGTTCAGCCACCGACCTCATCGACGCACATCCAAAAGGTAGGGGATGGAGCACGTGATCTCAGACTTCGTCCCACCACCAACTTCGTTGATGCAGGTTCGAAGGCTGGGGGATGGAGCGCGTGTATTCAGACTTCATCCAGCCACTGACATCATCGATACCCATCCGAAGGGTGGGGAACAGTGTGTGCATATTCAGACTTCGTCCCACCGCCAACCTGATTAAAGCCTGTACAGAGGGTAGGGGACAGAGCATGCAATCTTAGACTTCGTCCCACTGCTGACATCGTCGATGCCCGTCCGAAGGGTGGGGGATGGAGTGTGCATATTCAGGCTTCGTCATGCTGTTGACTTCGTTGACTCCCGTCCGATGGGTTGGGACAAAGCACGTAATTCTAGACTTCGTCCAGCCGTTGACTTGTAGACGCCCATCCGAAGGGTGTGGAACGAAGCATGTGATTCCAAACTTCGCCCTTCACTGACTTTGTCCACGCCCGACTGAAGGGCGAGGGACAAAGCGCGTGTTTCTAGACTTCGTTCCACCATCGACGTTATCAACACCAGTCTGAAGGGTGGGGGATGAAGTGCATGATTCCAAACTTCGTTCAGCCGCCGACTTCATCGATGCCCATCCGAAGGGTGGGGGACCGAGCGTGCGTATTTGGACTTCATCCCATCACCGACTTCATCGACGCCCATCCGAAGGGTGGGGGACACAACACACAATCTCAAATTTCATCCTGTCGCCAACATCGTCAATGCCCTTCCAAAGGGTGGGGGATGGAGCGTACGTAGTTAGACTTTGTCTCGCCACTGACTTCGTCAATGCCTGTCTGAAGGGTAGGGGACAGAGCACACGATTCTAGACTTTGTCCCACCACCGACTTCATTGATGCTCGTCCGACTGGTGGGGGAAGGAGCGCGTGATTTTAGACTTCATCCTACCACTGAATTATCCATGCCCGTCCAATATGCGGGGGATGGAACGCGCATTTCCAGGGTTCATCCCACCACCGACGTCGTTGACTCCCATCTGAAGAGTGGGGGACAGAGCGTGTGATTCCAGACTTCATCCCGCCACTGACTTTGTCCACGCCCGTCTAAAGGGCGGGGGATGGAGTGCGTGTTTTCTAGACTTCATCCCGCCACTGACGTCATCGACACCAGTCAAAAGGGCGGCGGACGAAGCATGTGATTCTAGACTTCGACTGGACACTAACTTCATTAATGACCGTTTGAAGGGTGGAGGACAGAGCGCGTGAGCGACATTTCCAGACTTTGTCCCATCGCCAACTTCGTTGATGCCTATCCGAAGGGTCAGGGACAGAGCACGCGTATTCTGACTTTGTCCCACTACTGACTTTGTCAACGGCCGTCCAAAGGGTAGGGGATGGACGCGTGATTCCAGACTTTATCCCACTGTCAAATTTGTCAATGCTCGTTTCAAGGGTGAGGGACGGAGCATGCAATCTCAAACTTTGTTTCACCGTCGATTCATCGATGCCCGTCTAAAGGGTGGGGGATGGAGTGCGCGTATACAAACTTCATCCCACCACCGACCTAATCGACACCTATTCGAAGGGTGCGAGATGTTGCACGCGATCTCAGACTTCACCCCGTCGCTGATTTCATCGACCCACATCCGAAGGGTGGAGGATGGAGCGCTTGTATTCAAACTTCATCTAGCTGCCGACATTATTGACATCTGTTCGAAGAGTGGGGGACGAAGCGCGCATATTCAGACTTCGTCCCACTACCGACCTCATCGATGCCTATCCGAAGGGTGGAGGACGGAGCATGCTTATTCAGACTTCGTCCCAACTCCAACTTCATTGACTCCCATCCAAAGGGTAGGGGACAGAGCGCGTGATTCCAGACTTTGTCCCACCGCTGACTTTGTTGATGCCTGTCCAAAGGGTGAGGGATAGAGTGCATGATTTCAGACTTTGTCCCGTCGCCCACAGTTTTCACACCCGTCCGAAGGGTAGGGGATGGAGCGCGTGTTTCCAAACTTCGCCCACCACTGACATCATCGACACCAGTTTGAAGGGTGGAGGACGGAGCACGCAATTCCAGACTTCATCCGGCTGCTGACTTTGTCGATGCCCATTCGAAGGGTGGGGGATACAGCACGTGATTCTAGACTTCATCCCACCAACTTCGTCGACGCCCATCTATAGGGTGGGGAATGGATCCTGCAGTTCCAAAATTTGTCCCGCCGTCAACTTCATCGATGCCTGTCCAAAGGGTGGTGGATTAAATGACATTTCTAGACTTTGTCCCATTGCCGACATCATCAACACCCGTCTGAGTGGTGGGGGACGGAGCGCGTATATTCAAACTTCGCCTCGTCGCCAACATCATCGACCCCATCCAAAGCGCGCATATTCGGACTTCGTACTACAACCGTCTGAAGGGTGGGGGACAAAGTGCGCATATTCAGACTTCGTACTACAACCTCGTCAACACCCATCCAAAGTGTGGGGGATAGAATGTGATGTGACCACGCCACATACTCATACAACCAAAGCTCCCAAGAATAAACAAATGCTGTATAAGGAGAATTGCATCAACGCTATGCGCTCGTGGTTGGGGTCCACCAAAAGGGAAGCCGACCAATATATCAAGACCACGCCTTTCCCAACTCTTGCTCAAGGTCATCACGTTACTTTTGGATCAATTCAAGCAAGAGTTCAAGTGTGACACATTTTAGAATTCAATTTGGCCTTCGGATCAATTCGGAGTCAGCCTGATAGGTCGGACTTCAAATGTGTATAACTATTGCATAAAAACTCCGTTTGTGGTGTGCAAGTATAGCAAAAAAAGAAGAGCTCGTCCACTTTCCAATGGATTTGGCCCCACCTCCAAATTCGTTCTGTGCGCATTGGAATCACCAAAGGAAGGCGACGCTGACTCAGCCTAACAGGTCCCACTTTAAATGCTCATAGATTTCGCATCAAGAGTCCAATTGGAATGTGTGAGTACAGCATGGAAAGCTTATTCCGTCCTCTTTACAACGGATCTGACCCCATCCAAAATTCCTTTTGTGCGCGACGCAATCAACAAAACAATCTTCGGTTTTGGAAACAGAGATAGAATCAGCTATGATTTGAATACTTTCCATGTGTTGAGAACTTTCCATATGCAAGGACCTGCGTGTCCCTACAAATAGAGGCTCATTTGGCCATGTAACTCAGGCTTGTTTAGATTAGTTTTCCACCGTGAAACTTCGTCGTGTGTTCTTGTGTCGACTAGACCAACAAGCTGCGATTGCGCATCAACCCCTTTGTGTTCTTCATTCATATATGCAATATTCAGATTGCTCTTTATCTTGTTCTTGCTTGTTCTTCGATTGCTTGCAGGAATTGAACTCGTGTTCAGTCAACCGTTCTTGGCACGGTTGATAGCGACTAGGTGTGGTGTAGCGATTGCGGGGCGGACTTGGTCGTCTCGGTCAAGTAGCCTCTTCACAACGCCATATCAAATCGAACTTATCCATCTCATCGGAAGATCGGGCCACCCCTCATCGGTTGGTATCGAGCACGGTTTGCCCGGTGAGATTATCCATTTAGATTTATTTTTTATACCTATAACCAGAAAATTACCCTACAAAAAGAGTTATTTCCGCTGTCCAAACCCCGTTGTGCCTTTCAATTTGTTAGTTTCGGTTTGCTAAATTGAATTTGTGTCCGTTTTAGCTTTGTCTTGTTGCTGGTCATATTCTTGGTCCCATAAAACACCAAAAATAAAAATCCCCACGTCCAACACCATCAAGAACACTTCAAACTCTATTTCCGATTTTCGGCCAGAAGACTCCCTCTTGTGCAGCCGCCACCAAAAATAGCATAACTTTCGATTCATTGGTCCTTTTTGAGTGAGACCACTTCCATTAGACTCCCAACTTCATTATCCATCTTCTTGAAAAATTTCACTTCATTCCAATACTGCAAGTAAAAGATACATGCGGAGAAAGTTGACCCAAATTTCTGTTTCGAATCTGCAACAGTTTGCACTTGTGATTTTTGTGCGAATTTTTCTGTCGGTTTTCAGAAGTTGGCCCCAAAAGAAAAGTTCTAGAAAAAGCCGTCAGTAAACGAGAAAAAAAAGAATCATAAAAAAAGAGGCAACTGACAAAAAGTTACGGCCAAAATACCGACAACTGGTCCGGTGGACAGAAATCTGACATTCTAATATTTTGGGTCAATAGTTGTGCTTTCCGCTTCCAATTGCATTCAATTGAATTATCTTGTGTCTACCACTCCTATACTTTGATATCCACTTGTTTTAGCCTTCATCTATCCTTATTTGATCAGCAACATAAGGCTAAGTGCTAGATACGAACTATAATTCAATTCCATGCAATTTCTGAAATTAACCGATTGTTCTCCATTGCTACATATCTAGAGCCTTCCAAGCTACACCTACTACTAACTATTACAGGCCTTGACGTACCGGTAATCGCTATACTCATCACTCAAGTCAAGACTATCACGAACCAGCCACCGGTTGCACCACCTGTTTGCTTTGGTAAGAATTTGTAAGAGCTTGGTAAGAGTTTGAGAGATATGTGACTTGTCAAGCTCCACTTCCTAGTAGTTTATAGGGACTTACATAATTCTTGTGTATTTCCTTGTTTTTCTACTAACCATGACAGGTACAAGATCACATAGTATGAATTTTCGTGAGACCAACAACGTGTTGGATCGGCTTAATAAGACTCTCACCACCATCAACAACAGAGTTGAGAACCTTGATAAACGTTCATCCCCAGCTACTCGACGTGCGCTGTTTCCTCTGGGCCGTTCATCTCCAAATGACGATGATGATGCATTAACTAAAGTCGAGTATGCTTTTCCATTCTTTGCTGGTAAATTTGATCCTGATGCCTATATTGACTGGGAGATAGCATTAGACAAAGAATTTGAATATTATGATTGGTCGGATAGGCAAAAGATTAGAGCTGTCACTAGTGTTTTCAGTGATAATGCAATAATTTGGTGGAAGTATCTTGGTAAACATGGTAGAGCACCCCAAACCTGGAATGCATTGAAGAAACTTTTGAGAGATGAATTTGTTCCTAAAAATCATGCCGATTATTTGCTAGCTAGATTGCAACATTTAAGACAAGGTAGTAGAACTGTAAGAGAATACTATCATGAATTGAAAACTTGTTTATTACGCTGTGGTTTTGAGGAACATGCTGAAACTACAGAGAATATATTCTTATGTGGGCTTAATCAGGAAATTCAGGAAATTCTTGTTCACAAAGAATATAATTCTCTCTCTCAATTGTTTATACTTGCTTGTAAGATTGAGAGTCAGATTGAGAAAGAATTGAGAATACTTGATAATGGGACACATAAGAGCAAACATGTAGTTGTGCCTTCTTCTGTGACTAACAACTTGCAGCAAGTTGAGAACAATACGGAAGAGAAGAATGAGTTACTTGAGCTACCGACTCCATTACTTGAGAAGGAAGATGAGATGAAGGATGCCCCTACATCATGTGAGGAGAGACAGAAAGGTACATATAATGGTGCTATCATCACTCATGGTGAGTATGCCTGTGAAGAACAACTATTGTCCACTGTTCATGCTACATTAGAGCAAAACATTGTGAAAAGTAATTTTGATATACACATGTTTCAAGTACAAAATTCCAATTGCATTGATTTAAGTATTGATAATGAGTTGTGTGCTAATTTCTTACATATATCTTTGCCACAACGAAGTTAAACTGATTCTTCTATTGTAATTTTAAATCCATATGCTGAAATAAATGCTTTTGATTTTGTCAATATGCAATTGATCCATGCTATAGATAAGCTGAATGAGATTTCTTCTTTGCACACTTTCGGTTATATTGAGATTGATCATCCTTGTGAACTGAGTTGCCTAACAAAGAAGTTATTTGAGATTCTCAATTCGCTTTCATTATTTCGTTATAAATTTTACTTAATAGGCGAGTATGATGAAAAGGGAAATTATATGGTTCATCGAATTTGGATAAATTCAGAACTGAAAGGTTCAACTTTGGAGGAGGAACATAATCATGTAGAGAAAACAAATGGCACTAACCTTATTATTTCTAGTTTATCTACTGCTGTTTGTAAGCTACAGGAAACCTTTCAAGAAGGGGAGTGTTGTGGGCTACTTCCATACACCACAACCATTTCCCTATTTACGCCGAAAAAGAATTTGCCTCTCATTGAGATCATCAATATCAAGTCACAGTCCAATACAACCTTTTCTAAAGAATGGGAGCAAGATGAAGAACATACGCTATCTAGTGATAATACTACCAATCAGGTACAATCGTTTCTAAGAGAGTTCACTTTGTTTGATAAAGAACTTATGATATTACATAATACGAATTTGTTGCGTTCTTTGTCATGTACCGAGATTTATGATCAAGATCACGCAATACGTGAGACCACACATCTATTAAAACCGAGGACGGTTTTCTGTCAAGAAGGGGAGGATGATGTGACCACGCCACATACTCATACAACCAAAGCTCCCAAGAATAAACAAATGCTGTATAAGGAGAATTGCATCAACGCTATGCGCTCGTGGTTGGGGTCCACCAAAAGGGAAGCCGACCAATATATCAAGACCACACCTTTCCCAACTCTTGCTCAAGGTCATCACGTTACTTTTGGATCAATTCAAGCAAGAGTTCAAGTGTGACACATTTTAGAATTCAATTTGGCCTTCGGATCAATTCGGAGTCAGCCTGATAGGTCGGACTTCAAATGTGTATAACTATTGCATAAAAACTCCGTTTGTGGTGTGCAAGTATAGCAAAAAAAGAAGAGCTCGTCCACTTTCCAATGGATTTGGCCCCACCTCCAAATTCGTTCTGTGCGCATTGGAATCACCAAAGGAAGGCGACGCTGACTCAGCCTAACAGGTCCCACTTTAAATGCTCATAGATTTCGCATCAAGAGTCCAATTGGAATGTGTGAGTACAGCATGGAAAGCTTATTCCGTCCTCTTTACAACGGATCTGACCCCATCCAAAAATTCCTTTTGTGCGCGACGCAATCAATAAAACAATCTTCGGTTTTGGAAACAGAGATAGAATCAGCTATGATTTGAATACTTTCCATGTGTTGAGAACTTTCCATATGCAAGGACCTGCGTGTCCCTATAAATAGAGGCTCATTTGGCCATGTAACTCAGGCTTGTTTAGATTAGTTTTCCACCGTGAAACTTCGTCGTGTGTTCTTGTGTCGACTAGACCAACAATCTGCGATTGCGAGCCTCAACCCCTTTGTGTTCTTCATTCATATATGCAATATTCAGATTGCTCTTTATCTTGTTCTTGCTTGTTCTTCGATTGCTTGCAGGAATTGAACCTCGTGTTCAGGTCAACCGCGTTCTTGGCACGGTTGATAGCGACTAGGGTGTGGTGTAGCGATTGCAGGACGGACTTGGTCGTCTCGGTCAAGTAGCCTCTTCGTCAACGTCATATCAAATCGAACTTATCCATCTCATCGGAAGATCGGGCCACCCCCTCATCAGAATGCGTGTTTCTAGACATGCATTTTTAGACTTCATCTCACTGCTGACTTCGTCGATGCCCATCCAAAGGGTAGGGGATGAAGCACGTGTTTCTAGACTTCGTACTACACCTGACTTCATTGACACCCGTCTGAAGGAGGGAGGACGAAGCGCGTGGTATCTAGGCTATGTCTCATGGCCAAACTACCTATACGTGATCATCTTTAGCTCATAAACATGTGCAAGCAGCCTTACACGGGCGGAGGAGATGGTTGAGCACGCTTCACTGCCTGAGTATCTAAAGATGCCTTGAAGACTAGGGTCTCTCCTGAGGCTACAGGAGAAGACACCTGATCACGCTTTATCGCTCTAATCTCAGGGGACGCATCAGGAATGGCCGAGGACGACATTGCATCCTTTCTAGCACACTGCACCACAAAAGTATCCAGAGACACCAGCCACACAGGAAATGACGTAGCGATGTTCTTGGGGGAGTCTCAGACCTTGGGTCCCACATGTGCTGTCAGACTGCCCATCTCGATGGCGTCACCACCCGTGCCCTCTGTGGGGCAAGGGATATCGACAATCAAGGCTGCCACTGCTGCGATGCTCTAGCTCACCCTCAAGATCAAAGTTCGCATAGTCCGCAGAATCTGACTCGGTGGCACTGTAGTCTCCTCGGCAGTTACCTTGGCCTCACCTGATTCATCTGGGAGAAGAGGCACCAACCGCGATGGCTATGCTGTGAGAGGAGATCGAGTCCTTCGGTGTGAAGGGGAAGCCTCCACTTGGTCACCTTCGCGACCGCATGGCTGAACAATGCTCAATGTGGCATGCTCAAGCATGGGAATGCCTAGGGCTTCGCATACTCGGTTAACCCAGGCAAGATTTTATTGGAATACGCGTAGGCTACGGAAGCAGAAAACAAAACTTTTCTACCGCGCACCCAAGAACATCATGCTAAGGAAGGATCATGGATCGTTACCACTTAGACGCGCAGCGCAGCGGAAGAAGAATTGGAAACCGATCCAATCTCGCGCGTCGAGGTAGTAGTGGAAGTAGCTGATCGTCCCGAACAGATCGTCTCCTCCACGCACGCCGATCAAGATCGCCTTTAAACGAGCGCCGCCTCCACCGGTATCCACACGTCCGGCCGGGCGCCGATCGCGAGTGTACTAGCACTCGTGAGCAGCTAGGGTTTGGCTCGGGAGGTGGCGGCTAGGGTTTTGCTAGATGTTAATCGGGACGAATCCTCCGCCCGCCTCCATATATATAGACCTCCTCACGTGGGCCTCGTGGACCGAGGCCCAATAGGAGTCTATTTGGATCTCTATCCGAATTGAGCCCATATCCGAATCATATTCGAATTAGTGTTCCAACCCGTTAAGCGTGCGACCACAGAGGTTCACGTATACTTGGTCGTGACCCGAAACACCTTTCCATTACCATGTTAATAGCGGCCTCTAGTAAGACATATTAACCCCAAAGTATATGTAAAGATCATATCGGCTGAACTCGTAATGTTCTCTCATGTACGAATCCCTTTGCCTCACGATATAGATTGAGCTCAAGGCGAGACTGTGTCATCCTCGTAATAGCTCAATCACTCTCTCGATTCCGTGATGGATTATAAACTCGTGATTGACTCCTCAATCACCTTGGCATGGCCATGCACTTTCATAATCCATTACATCGAGGGGCCCAGAGATATCTCTCCCATAAGGAGGGGCAAATTCTATCTTGATCATTCACATCCCACTACATGTTTCATGGCAAACCCGAAGACTACTTTTATGACTACCCGATTACGGAGTAGTGTTTAGTAGTCCCAAAATAAGCTACTACTCATGTTGGGAACCATGATGATCTCAAGTCTAAGGACTCTACATAAACACTACTTGAGACCAGCGATGACACATGGAATCTCTGCAGTGTCTCATGGCAGGTCTATCCAACATATGTTCACTAACACATGTCCATATTATTGATTTGGTATCACCATACCATGATCCATGAGACATGATCATCAATTAATACATATGCTGATCTTTGTCTTTGAATCATATTTGTTCCTCATATGATATACGATCGAGGATCATTTAGAAATAGCAACATCTTAGTATTTAAGAGTCTCATGAATAAGTCACATACTCATTGATCAATAATGATGATGTCTATTCCAAGGAACAAAGTAATGTATCATAAACATAGTATGTGATATATACAACATCTCCATGTTGCCTCTAGGGCATATCACTATGATCTCCCACTTGCACTAGAGTCAACCATGTAGGTATCTAATACCCATTGCCCTAGTGTGAGCCTCATGCTTTGGTGGGAAGCGGCTTTGTCAACGGATCTGCAATGTTCAAATCCGTTTGTACTTTGCATATCTTCACATCGCCTCTCTCCACTATCTCGCGGATGAGATGAAATCGCCGTAAAATGTGCTTGGACTTCAGTGCGATCTAGGCTCTTTGGCTTGCGCAATGGCCCCACTATTGTCACAATGAGGTCCATTGGGCCGGAGGCACTAGCCATCACACCAAGCTCGAAAATAAATTTCTTGATCCAAACAGCCTCTTTGGCGCCTTCGAAGTCTGCTATGTACTCGGCTTCGTTGTAGAATCAAGAACCGTCTGCGCTTGGAACTCTTCCACTTACCGCACCGCCATTCGGCGAACACAAATCCAGTTGCGATCTAAAATCATCTTTGTCGGTTTGGAAGCTAGCATCGGTGTAACCATTTACAACGAGCTCTTCCTCACCTCCATAGACAAGGAACACATCTTTAGTTCTTCTCAAGTACTTCAAGATGTTCTTTACGGCAATCCAGTGACTTTCACCGGATCTCGATCGTATCTACTCGTAGCACTTAAAGCATCTGAAACATCCGGGCGTGTACAAAGCATGGCATACATAATGGACCCAATAGCGAAGCATATGGAATCGCATTCATTTTATCCCGCTCATCGGTGTACTAGGACACCGATTCTTGCTAAGATTTATACCATGTGACATAGGTAGAAAACCTTTCTTGGAATCATGCATATTGAACCTTTTCAACACCTTGTCAATGTACGTATCTTGGCTTAATCCAATTAGCCTTTTGATCTATCTCTATAGATCTTGATGCCCGAATATATGCTGCCTCTCCTAAGTCTTTCATAGAGAAACTATTTTTAATGAAGACTTAACAGATTCGAGAAAGGAATGTCATTTCCGATCGGTAATATGTCATCCACATATAAAACCGAAATACGAGTGCGCTCCCACTAGCCTTTTTGTAAACACAAGGCTCTTCTTCGTTCTTGATGAAACCAAACCCTTTGATTACTTCATCAAAACGAATGTTCCAACTCCGAGATGCCTGCTTTAATCCATAAATGGATCTTTGGAGCTTGCATATCTTTCCAACTGATTGCGGATCGATAAAACCTGTGGGCTGTGTCATGTACACATCCTCACTCGATTTCCATTAAGGAAAGCTGTTTTGACATCCATTTGCCATATTTCATAGTCGAAATATGCAGCAATCGCTAGAATGATTCCGAATAGACTTTAGCATTGCGACGGGCGAAAAAGTTTCATCATAATCAATACCTTGAATTTGTTTGAAACCTTTGGCCACCAATCGCGCTTTATAGATGTGAATATTTCCATCTATGTCTATCTTTTTCTTGAAAACCCATTTGCATTCAATGGTTTTAACACCATCAGGTGGATCAACCAAGTTCCAAACTTGATTCTTGTGCATGGATTCAATTTGGATCTCATGGCTTCAAGCCATTTCTCGTAGTCCGGTCCCACCATTGCTTCTTCATAGGTCTTAGGCTCATCGTTGTCTAACAACAATATGTCCCGTTGTTGAGTAGTCAAGAACATGTACCTCTCGGTGCACGACGTGACCTTCGACCTACGTGGTGCTTTGGTGTGTCCACAACGAGTTCTTCAACAGTTTGTTCATCTGTTGTGGTTACAGTAGGAGCTGAAACGTTATCGGTGTTTCTTGAATTTCTTCAAGTTGCACTTTGTGCTCCCACTATCCCTTCTTGAGAGAAACTCTTTCTCTAAGAAAACACCATCTTTGTCGACAAACACTTTGCCTTCTCTTCGATTATAAAAGTAATATCCTTTTGTTTCCTTAGGATACCCGATAAAGAAGCATTTATCAGATTTAGGAGTGAGCTTATCAGATTGTAAACGTTTTACATAAGCCTCACATCCCCAAATCTTAAGAAAAGACAAGCTAGGACGTTGTCCTGTCCACATCTCATATGGTGTCTTTTCTACTGATTTTGATGGAACCCTATTTAGTGTGAATGCGGCTGTTTCAAGAGCGTACCCCCAAAAAGACAACGGAAGATCACTTTGGCTCATCATGGGCGCACCATATCTAATAAGGTGCGATTTCTCTGTCAGATACCCCATTCCATTGAGGTGTTCTGGCGAGTCAATTGTGGAACAATTCCACAATCCTTTAGATGATTGCCAAACTCATGGCTCAAATACTCGCCTCCACGATCAGATCGTAGAAACTTGATTGTCTTGCCTAAATGATTTTGCACTTCATTTTGGAATTCTTTGAACTTTTCAAAGGATTCGGACTTATGCTTCATCGGTAGATATACCCATATCTACTAAAGTCATCGATAAAAGTTATGAAATCTCGAAAACCACCTCTGGTCATTAAGCTCATTGGTCCACATACATCGGTATGTACAAGTGCCAATAAGTCATTTGCCCGTTCACCTTGACCGGTGAAAGGTGCCTTTGTCATCTTGCCAAGTAAACAAGATTCGCATGTCTCTAATGATTCAAAATCAAATGAGTGCGAATACCATCTCTATGGAGCTTCGCATGCGTTTCTCATTTATGTGACCTATGCGACGCGATGCCAAATAAGCGTGGGATTCAAATCATTCGGACATTGCCTCTTTGCATTAATGTTATAGACCGTGACCCTTCAAGAGTAAGAACGTATAACCCATTCACCAATGGAGTATGACAATAGAACATATCTTTGAAATAAAGAGAACAACCATTGTCCATAGATTTAAAGTCATAACCTTCGCTTGCAAACATGAAGCGAAATAATGTTCTTTGAAGGAGATGGAACACAATAACAATTATTCAATTCCAAAACTAATCACGAAGGTAAAGACAATGGCATGGTGCCAACAGCTACCGCAGCAACTTTTGCTCCATTGCCAACGCGAAGATCCACTTCGCTCCTCCTCAAACTTCTACTTCTTATTAGCCCTCGCAACGATTTGCAAATGTGAGCAACCGATCCGGTATCAAATACCCAAGAATCAGTTGATGAAGTAGCAAGATTGATCTCTATAACATTTATACCGGTGGAAGTCGTACTTCCCTTCTTCTTCTCAAGATCCTCCAAGTACTTTGGGCGTTCCTTTTCCAATGTCCCGATTGCTTACAGAGTAACAATCGCATCGGAGATGAGCATCGCCCTTCTTGTCTTTCTTGGCCTTAGAACCGCTCGCGATCGCATCGGGAGCTTTCTTTCTTTGACCGCGATTCTCTTGACATAGGGCTTGCCCTTACCTTTCTGCATCATCATCACATGATTGCTGCTTTTCTTAATGCTTTCCTCGGCAGATTTTAGCATCCCATGCAACTCACCAGGTCTTGTCCAGTTGTTCATGTGAAAGTTCATTATGAATGGCTCAAAGCTCGTGGGAAGCGGCGGAGAATCACATCGATAGCCAACTCTTGGCTAAGGGAAAACCAAGCTTTTCCGGACTCTCAATGTAGCCAATCATCTTAATCACATGAGGGTGACGGATTCCTTCTCGCAAGCTCGCACGCAAATAAGGACTTTGAAGTATTGAACCTCTCACCCTTGCTTGGTTCTCAAACATACCACGTAACCCCACAATGATATTGTAGGCATCTGTGTTCTCATATTGCTTCAAGCTCAGAGGACATTGTGGCAAGCATGAGACAGCTCACATCAAGGCAATCATTCGTTTGCTTCTCATAAGCTCTCCGTGCAGCCATAGTAGCATTATCGAGCAAGTCTTGTGGTAAGGAGACTCAAGGACATACTCCTTGCGCTCTTGCTTGAGAACAATTCTCAAGTTGCGATACCAATCCAAAAAGTTTGTTCCATTGAGTTTTCTTTCTCAAGAACAGATCGCAAATTAAAAATCTTGGATGCGGCGTTAGATGACATGATCTACAACACAAGAATATGCAAAGTTTAGCACTATGTTTATGTTCATCTTTTATTAAACTATTTAGCAAAAGACTCCCACTATGAGTTTTGCAACAAAACTCCTCTAAGTTACATAGTGGGTAAAGATCCTCATTTCACTAATTCCTAGTGAGCTTTGGCATCACGGCTAGAAAACTAGTGACATGGGTAAGCAACACTTTGCTAATCACATCCCTATGTGACTCTACATTGGGTGACATCAGTATGCCTCGGCCCCAATCTATGCCCCAAGGTCCAAAACTATTTTGATAACCTTGTTAAGTAAACCAAATGCTTCCGCATGTAGATGTCCGACATCTACCCCAAATGATGATGATAACCGATGGCACTCTACTTTGGTAGACCTACCATGCGGTGATCATTATCTTTTGGTGCAACATATGGAAGGGCATTAACACCTAATTTTAAGAGGGATTCTATCCTACCAAAGCAACATATCACATATATCATTGCATAAGAATAAGATAGATAACATCATAGATAAACACATTTAACTGTGAAGTAGTATGGCCCAAAAAATGGTGATATCAATCTCCAAGTAGGTGTAGACGATCTCCATCCTCCACATCACTCCTTTAGACCACCATGCTTAAAAGCTTGTAACTTCAAAACTAGGCTACTACCTATAATAGCTAGAAATTGAAGATTACAAAGATAGATTCAAGCATTAAGGTCGACACGTAGGTCGTTAAATACAATATATATAGCTAACAATAGCTGAAATAATCATAACACGCAGGCCATGAACGAATGTTACATGCATCACATACATCTCATACATTCAAATAAGCTATAGGGCCATACTATTCACATCATTCTCTGCAAAAACAAGTTAGACGTAGAATCGCATTCTACCTAACGATGTGAACCCAAGACGCTATACAAGGGGATACACGGCGGTCCCGGTGGTCGTGGCGGGGGGTCGAGGGGCCGCCGCCGCGGGTTTCGAGGCAGCGCTGAAACCTCACAGGATTACATAGATCGCATCTATGAAATCGCTATGAAAATCTTATCGAGCCGATCAAATCAACCCAAATCCGAGCCATTCAAAATGTCTCAATTTTCATTAGATCAATCATCGCGATCAGTATACTTGAGGAGACCACAACACAAGACCTCGATCTGTTGACTCGATCTACTGATTGTGCGCGCAGTTAGCCCCGATGGTGATTCCAGCCGGTAGGGGCAAGTCGCGCGTACATCAAAGAAGGAGTACGAACTAATCTTTTTGGCCTTGTGATGCTATCAACTCATACCAATTTCAACCCCTTATGACCGATTGATCTCATCAACCCGTGCTACCTTATTTAGACTGTAATAGATCCAATCTAATACTATCGCATATCAACATATATGCGCTGATCCAGATTGCAAACTAAGCAAGATGGCTCTGATACCACTATTGGAATACGCGTAGGCTACGGAAGCAGAAAACAAAACTTTTCTACCGCGCACCCAAGAACATCATGCTAAGGAAGGATCATGGATCGTTACCACTTAGACGCGCAGCGCAGCGGAAGAAGAATTGGAAACCGATCCAATCTCGCGCGTCGAGGTAGTAGTGGAAGTAGCCGATCGTCCCGAACAGATCGTCTCCTCCACGCACGCCGATCAGCACTGCAACGAGCAGCGCCTCCACCGGTATCCACACGTCCGGGGCTGGAACGCCGATCGCGAGTGTACTAGCACTCGTGAGCAGCTAGGGTTTGGCTCGGGAGGTGGCGGCTAGGGTTTTGCTAGATGTTAACTGGGACGAATCCCCTCCGCCCCTCGCCTCCATATATATAGACCTCCTCACGTGGGCCTCGTGGACCGAGGCCCAATAGGAGTCTATTTGGATCTCTATCCGAATTGAGCCCATATCCGAATCATATTCGAATTAGTGTTCCAACCCGTTAAGCGTGCGACCCTGTAGGTTCACGTATACTTGGTCGTGACCGGAAACGCCTTTCCGGTTACCATGTTAATAGCGGCCTCTAGTAAGACATATTAACCCCAAAGTATATGTAAAGATCATATCAATTGAACTGTAATGTTCTCTCATGTACGAATCCCTTTGCCTCACGATATAGATTGAGCTCAAGGCGAGACCTGTGTCATCCTCGTAATAGCTCAATCACTCTCTCGATTCCGTGATGGATTATAAACTCGTGATTGACTCCTCAATCACCTTGGCATGGCCATGCACTTTCATAATCCATTACATCGAGGGCCAGAGATATCTCTCCCATAAGGAGGGGCAAATTCTATCTTGATCATTCACATCCCACTACATGTTTCATGGCAAACCCAAGACTACTTTTATGACTACCCGATTCACGGAGTAGTGTTTAGTAGTCCCAAAATAAGCTACTACTCATGTTGAGAACCATGATGATCTCAAGTCTAAGGACTCTACATAAACACTACTTGAGACCAACTGATGACACATGGAATCTCTGCAGTGTCTCATGGCAGGTCTATCCAACATATGTTCACTAACACATGTCCATATTATTGATTTGGTATCACCATACCATGATCCATGAGACATGATCATCAATCAATACATATGCTGATCTTTGTCTTTGAATCATATTTGTTCCTCATATGATATATGATCAGGGATCATTTAGAAATAGCAACATCTTAGTATTTAAGAGTCTCATGAATAAGTCACATACTCATTGATCAATAATGATGATGTCTATTCCAAGGAACAAAGTAATGTATCATAAACATAGTATGTGATATATACAACATCTCCATGTTGCCTCTAGGGCATATCACTAACAGATTTGCTATCACTGACTCCCACATGTAGTGCTCCTTTGCTATGTATGGCCCTAGGAAAACAATGGCAGCATGCTCTGCATCCTCGAGGGTGAGTCCTACACAAATAAAATATAGAATCAGCAGCCAATCAATACACAATGGGTGTAAGTGTGCGGGCTACCATGAGATACGTACTCAGGTCCATCGGTCTTGGAAACGAGGCAAGGTGGGCCAAACACCGTTATCCCTGGTGGGTCCCGATTGAACATGCCATGGACGCATCAATGGGGACACCCCAAACATGAGGAACTCCTCCGCCAGATCCCTCACGTAGAATCAAAGAGCAACCCCCACAAGCCTCCATTCGCGCTGCTCATCGTCGCGGTCAAGGGTAACCGACAGAGACATATTGAAGTCCACTTGGCACCTTGACCATCTGAGACCGCTGCAGCCTTCCACCCGGTGATAGAACCACCGCTGCGTCCAGCTCAACTCCCACTTATCCACATCGCATTCGCTGGGAATAACTTTGTACATGCCACATGAAGCACAAAGTTGACACTCTCGAAGTTAGAGTATTCGCCCTCCACAATCATCTTTAGCTAGCACTAGGCGTTGTGGAGGAAGGCGAACAGTGCTGGGCTTGGCCACAATGTCTCCGCCCGAGAAGCCCAGTAGTACACCACCAATCAAATGATCACATTGGGGGTCAGCTGTTCCAACTCCAGCCCATACACTCTGAGGACTTCACTAACAAACAATGTTGTGCGGAAGTGGAGCCCCACGTCGAAGTAGGAAACGAACACAACGGCCTCCAACTCCGTTGGGTGGGGCTCCATCTCGTCGGTGGGAGGAAAAGGGACCGCCCCTCGACCTAAGGCCCTATTCTTTTGCGGCTTCTAAAAGCCGCTTTTGGCTTTTGCTACAGTAACTAACTTTTAAACGGAGTATTTTTTTAAGATAGGGTCTACAAGTTAATTGTAGTACACGTTAAAAAACTAATATCTGTACCATCAAAAATCGCAAGCGAGTATCTCTCTTTACGCAATCTCTGTCGTAAACAGCCAAAAATCCATCAGCCGCAGCTAAAAGCCATCAGCCACAGCCAAAAAGAACATGCCCTAAGATCTTTCCACATGCACCAGGGACTGAATCAATTCTTCAGTCACCAGGCTCGCCCTAGCACATTGGTGCAAACGTCGTTCATCTTCTTTGCCGCATCCCACTATTTGTTGGACACTGACAAGTCACACTCCACTAGCTCATACTCGATTTTGGTCATCGATGAGCTCCCACAGCAATATACATTGCCGTGGCTAGAGGAGGCACCCATGGCGAAGCGACGGGAGCGTTGATCGCCACAAGCCATTTTTGCAAAATAAAAGACCAAGAGGGCGCATGAGCTTGCACGCATGACAACAAAGATATGACTAACAGAGCGGCGATGGCAGGCACAGCGGCTATAGCAGATTGCACGAATAAGCAGTGCCAATAAGCGGAGATGGGAGGAAGAGCAAGGAGAGCAGTACGGGAACCATTCCATCAGGGCTACCGGGCTTTAAAGGCGTACACCTTTTTTGGGCATCCCTTCAAAAACTGTGCCAACCGATAGGACAGCACACGACGTGCTAATGAGCAACGTACATGTGTACCAAATTCACCACCTAACCATGACCACGGTCAAACAACACTAGGCCCATGGGCTAACTACTGCACAAGCCGAAGGGATGGAGAGGGCCAATAGGCCTAGGCGGCATGGCTTCAGCCTGTTCAAAAATAAAGTCCTTCACCATGAGAGGCTCCTGTTGTGGGGATGGCCTCTACTTGTAACCATTCGGCCTGCAGGGCTAAGAGGCCCAATAAGGTATGAAAAAGATATGTATATCCTTAGAATAGTACATGATGGCAAAGGTATTATTGCAATGAGGGAGGGAGAGATTACTCATTTTCCCACACACACTTTGATAGTCCCACACTTATTGTTTGGCCCATAACCACAACAACTACTGATGTGATTCTCCAGTCGCTCCCTCTGAGGTTTGAGCCAGTCATTTATAACTTTCATATAATTGGCATGGAGAAGTTAATGGCCGAGTTGCATGGGATGCTCAAGTCAGCAGAGGAGAGCATTAAGAAAAGCTCTAATGATACGATGATGGTCCATAAGTCTACCAACTTCAAAAAGAAGAATCATAAGGCTTTACGCAAAAGAAGGGGCACGGGCAAAACTCAAGATGAGATCTCCAGTATCAAATCTAAGCTTTAGAAGTTCAAGATTAGTGCTGCACCTGATGCCATGCTACTTGGTAGATCTAGAAAAGAAGGGAAGTAAGACTTCTACTTCAGGTATAAATGTCATAGATATAAATCTTACTATTTCTTGTGTTATTTCTTGGGTATTTGATACTGGATTGGTTGCTTATATTTGCAATTTGATGTAGAGGCTGATAAGGAGTATGAGTTTAGCAAGAGGCAAGGTTGATCTTCACGTGGGCAATAGAGCAAAAGTTGCTGCATTGGCTGTTGGCAATTTACCATTATCTTCACCCTTAGGATTAGTTTTGGAATTGAATAATTCTTATCATGTTCCTACCTTAAGCATGCAATAGCCTAGCTATTTATTTCAAAAGTTTTAGTAAAAAATTAAATTAATTTATTTTAAAATAAAAATAAGTCTTATTTGGTTGCCTAAATTTTGAAGATTTTATCTGCCTAATTTTCTACTTTTAAAAAGGGCCTTTCTTGTGAAAAGTAATTTAAGTTAAAACATATAATATTATTAAATAAAGGATATTTTGAATTTCTATACAAAAACTAATTATTTGTACTCATTTGGCTTTTAGTTGGATTTTTTTGTGATTTTCAGGATTTTAATAATCAATTTCAAAGCTACAAAGTATTTTGTAAAAATTTGAAAACCAACTTTGAGTTGGAAATAATTTTCCTAAGTCTAAAATAGCTCCGGGAATTTCTGTGAATTTTTAGACTTTAGTTGTTATTTTCTAAGTGTTTCTAAAAGCTTTCTAGTTTTTCTAAAAAGTAAAAAATGAAAATTTAAACCTAACACTTCCCTATGCCGACACGTGTAAGGCCGGATTTAATTCCCCACCGGCCGAACTAATCTTGTGCGTCCATCTTCACTTATCCCATGCCGATGATTGGGATATCTTTTCCTTGCCGCATGTCGCTCATCTAGTACCTCGCCCGTCTCACTCTCTCCCCTCTGTTGCTCTCTCTCGCCGACAGATGGGACCCACCAGTCGGGCCCTTCTCCTTCCTCCCTTTCTTCTTCCTCCAACCACCCGCCATTGCTATGCCCAAAGCTTTTAAAGCTTTCATTTCCTTCTGTCTTTCCTGGGCATTATCTACCATTAAAGCTCCCTCTTCACTCCCACTTTCACCCTCATCCATTTCCCCCTCTTTAAACCCCACCTTCCTCCGCCTTTACTCACCACTACATTGGCCTTAACTCTGGTAAGCTCCCAAGCCTTGTGCCCCAACCCCAAGCCCTATGAAACCCCCTTTGAACAACCCCATCTCACACCACCCCAAAACCCTCCCTCAATTCCCTCTCTCGCATGTCCTAGCGTTACAACACCATGCACTCACCTCCCCGAGCATCAACGCAACTCTGGCAACTAATTTCGACCGCTTCTAGCTGTGCCTCGCCTCACTGATGATATATTCACATTCACCGTGCCCACGTGACCATCTTCCACTCCTCCACCAAGTGAATCCATTGCCGGAGCTCAACTTCATCGGAGCCTGTGCGCTACCGCCACCGCCCTCTCGCTGCTAGCCACGTCCGTGCACGCCCAAGCATCGTTCTAGGGAAATTTGGCATCGTGGTGCTCTCCTCTTCATTTTGCGACCCTTGCCATCCTCCGGTGCTCACTAGAACACCATTGAACATTGGTCCTCATGCGCCACCACAAGCTAGCGAGCCACGTCTACTCTCAAGTCTACGTGTCATGCTACAAAGTGCCACGTGGTGCCAAATGTCATGCCACGTCTCCTGGTTAGCAGCCATCTCCAAGTCCAGAGACGAGTCAGCTTTGCGGTCTATGTGGTAGCCAAGTGTCATGCCACCTCAGCACACTCGACTCACGTGGACATCAAGTCAGTGCCACATGGCATGCCACATCAGCACCCAGCTGTCAAGACCTGAATATGCAAATTTGAACTCTCTGTGTATATTGCACTAGTCCAGGATCATGCTAGTGCACACAGTCAAACATAGATGACAAAACAATCGTATACACGCTAAAGTAAAAGGGAAACCTCAAATATTGATAAATATCCAAAGGTACGACCTTATGGTCAAGCTTACAATAGCACTAGCCCAGGGGGCTTAACAAAACTAGCAGCGAAAATCCAAAATAAAGCGTAGCAGCCAATCGACATACCCATAAGCTATCGAGTGGAGAACGAAATCCTAATCCGTGAAGTCGCTGAAGTACTCCCCCTCTGGAACCTCCAGCTAATAGTACTCCTCCTCAACTAAGCAACATGGGCATAAAGCCGTGAGTACATTGGTACTCAACAAGTCATTTGTAACAAAGGAATGCAATATAATATGCAAGGCTTACCAATGGATGGCTGAAAGGTTAATTTGCATAAAAGAATATTTTATGATAAATACGAATATTAGATTGAAAGCGAAATTTAGTGAAAATAATAATTAATAAGTAATCAATAGAATTAAAATAAACCACTTGTGAACATCCTATCCACAAGCTAAACCAACAGTGAACTACTTGTTCATTTTCTAACAATAAACCACAAGTTTCTCATGAAAACACTGCCCCTTGTGTGAAATCACCGAGCATTGTCCATGACCGAGGACGCGGCTATTCAAATAGTTTTACACTCTACAGAGGTTGCACAACTGTACCCACACGATGTGATTAGCCTCGATCTAAGGAAATCACAATAAGGCTTTTACAAAGTTCAATTTCAACCTAATCCCGCCCGCTAGGGTTTCGCATCACACCCCCTTGCGCCACATGGAAATCAGCAACCATGTTCAACACAATGGCGGGATTAAAGTTGAAACATCCCAAATTAATCAACCAAGTCTATCCCATACTAGACATATGGTTTGCACGATAAAGCTCAGATCAATGGCGCACAAACTTAAGTTCTTAAGTCTACCCGGGCGAGACTACCACATCCCACGAAGTGAACCTGCACTTCCCCCCTTTACTGCACAATCACTCGCCAAGTGAAAAACCAAGTTTGTATAACCACGCTAATGACACACCAATGTCATGGCATAAATTTTAATAATAGTGGAACCAACCACGGTTCCAAATTTCATTAAGTCAAGTTAAATATTCACATGCGATGATAAACCATTTCATACAATAAGCAAGGTTAAGCATTCTAATCGTACAACCCATGTAATATCTATCATAGCATCACTAGTAAATTTTCCAACCTATGGAGATAATGGTATCATGGCAATCAAATTATCAAGGCGGGGTAATTCAACATGGGACGATAACTACCATATACAAAGTATGTAATTAAATAGTGATGCAATATAATTTAAAACAAAATAATTAAATAATAGATTGCAAACTGGGTTCAACATGATCAAAGAACACGACTTGCCTTGGTTATGCTCAACGAGGTACTCGGGATCTTCTAGTGTCGCTCCTACTCCACCGGAATCGGAATCTAACAAGAGAGAAAATGACTAAAACAATAAAAACAAATAAAATAATAAGCAAATGAACTCCAAAAACCTTGAAACTAGAACCAAAAGCTAGAGCTTGATTTTAGATGAATTCAGAAAAAAGAACGAGGTCAATCAGAGCTAGGACGGAGGAGAACGAGCTCTTGGAAAATTTAATCTAAAGAAAATCCTGAAAATTGAAAATTGCACTGTGCTGTGAATCCAGTGCACAAAAAAGCAAGTCCACGGTGAACTCGATCTATGGAACAGTGCGCGCAGAGGGGTGGTGCTGACGCGGCGGCCTAGGGCTAATGTGGCATCACGCGGTGCTGACACGAGGCTCGGCTGATGTGGCGGCTGACGTGGCAGCTGACGTATCACTCGGGGGACGACTTTTGCTAATGTGGCATGCCACATGGCACTAGGACTGACGTGGCTTGACATGTGGATTAGGGCTGACATGGCATGCGCGAGAAACGACGGCGGCGGAATCAGGCGGACGAGGGGACGACACATGGGCGCATCTGGACCGAAGGATCAGATCTAAAGCAACGGCCATGATGGAGCGTGGACCGAGGTGGCACATGGACCGAGGTAAGTGACGCGGGGTGCGACAGTCGGGCGATGCAGCAGCGGGGTCTAACGGCCGTGGCGCGTAGTGGAGGGTTCTCGTGACGGGTGAGGACGGCGGCAGTTCCACCGTTGGGTCTTACCGGCGGGGGAGAGCGGCGACGGCGGAGACCTCCGACGAGGGCGACAGTGAGGGTTCTCGGAGACGGCAACTCCAGAGAGGGCGTCGGCGAGGTTCTCGGCAATGGCGGCTGAGGTGTGGCTCCGGCGACGGGAGATGATGGTGCGGAAGCGGTGCTGAGGGTAATGTGACGATGGCCCGATCTTCCGAGAGGTACTGATAAGTCGATTGTGGAAAACTCGACGTTGATGATCCAAAGGCTCCGACCAAAACAGATCGATCCCCTCGCAATCACTACACCACTGCTCTGATGGTTATCAACCGTGCCGAGCGCGATTGACCTCGCCAAGAAGGCTATCTCCTACAAGCGAATCGAGAACACAAGCAAAAGAGTAAAAGATGCAATCTAAAATTGTATTGCGAATGAAGATTAAGTTCACAAGATGGGGTTCCTCAACCGGACGTGCGGTGAGACTGCTAACAGAATAAACTCTTAAGAAAACCCGAGGAAAACTAAAGGAGTGCGATCTTCTTAAATAGGGGAGGGGAAAGCCGCACTTAACTAATAAAAGGGGGTATGGTACTATTGAGAGTCGGCCAACATACTTGGAAGCCGAACAGGACTCGATTACAAAACCCAAGGCCCACTTTGACTTAGACTGGAAAATGATGTAACTTGTTTTGTAGTTTCTGATCGGCTCGGATGGAATTTCAAGGTGAGACCAGATTCATCTGAAAGTAGACTCCAAAATCATTCCAACGAGTACTCACGGGCCCTAAGAAACCTTCTAGATCAAAAGTTATGGTCGTTTCAAGTAGGCACTATCAAGTAGACCGAATCTGAGTCGAACTCGCGAATATGAGTTGGATTGCTCTTGACGGTTCCACTTCTACACTTGAGCTCACGTGGTTCTTCTCCATGATTCCTAAGAACAAGAAAATCACAAGTCTTAGGAAGTATCGAATTCTCAGCGGAAATATTATTGACTCCTAAAAATGAGTTTACCTGATAGTTGAGTTGACGAGCATGTGCCCGAGTAATTGGATCTTGCCCATCATTCATGGAAGCATTATCATTCATGGAAGCAGTAAGAGGAGTATTCATATTAGTAGAAGTGATGTCCTTGACTCAAGCTCATCGTCCGCGCTGAAGAATGGTCGTAGATCTGCAATGTTAAAGGTGGGACTAACCCTAAAATCTGCAGGCAAGACTAACTTATATGCATTATCATTAATACGTTCAAGCACTTTAAAAGGACCATCTGCACGAGGCATGAGTTTAGATTTTCTCAATTTAGGGAAATCGCTCTTTACGCAAGTGTAACCACACAAGATCACCCGGCTCAAAAGTAACATGCTTGCGTCCCTGACTACTAGCAACTCTATATTTAGCATTCATGAGTGCAATGTTCTCTTTAATTGTCCCATGCATCTTAAGTATCTAATCAGCACATTGTTGAGCATCAAGATTTACCTTCTCCAAAGCGGAAAGATGCAACAAGTCAATAGGTGCACAAGGGATGAAGCCATACATAATCTCAAAAGGACATGCCTTTATGGTAGAATGCAGCAAGCGATTATAAGCAAATTCCATATGAGATAAACATTCTTCCCACATTTTAAAGTTCTTTTTAAGCGCAGCCCTAAGCATAGTAGACAATGTTCTATTGACTACCTCAGTTTGTCCATCGGTTTGAGGATGACAAGTAGTGGAAAATAACAGCTTAGTCCCCAATTCAGCCCACAAGGTCCTCCAAAAATGACTAAGAAATTTAGCTTCACGATCTGAAACTATCGTATTCGGAATACCATGTAAGCGAACAATTTCCTTAAAGAGCAAATCAGCAACATTTGTAGCGTCATCACTTTTATGATATGGTATAAAATGAGCCATCTTAGAAAATCTATCCACGATAACAAAAATACTATCCCTCCCCTTCTTTGTTCTAGGCAGACCTAAAACAAAGTCCATAGAAATATTTTTTCAAGGTGTGCTTGGCACAAGAAGAGGCATGTATAAACCATAAGGATTAAGTTATGACTTATTTTTTGGCACGTGGTGCAGCGGGCAATGAAACGTTCGACATCGCACCTCACCTTTATTGTCTCTAATACAAAGATTTTGAAGTCAAGTTGTGAAAGTATGTTATATCTCCTAGACAATGCATCAGCTATTACATTTTCTTTGCCCTTTTTATGTTTAATGACATAAGGGAAGAACTCAATAAACTCAACTCACTTAGTATGTCTACGGTTCAGATTGGTTTGACTTCGAATATGCTTCAAAGATTCTGTAATATCCTGAACGTCATTTCGGCGTCGGTTTCTAAATTAATCGCGGAGTTGCCCGGATTTTCGATAAATCGCGGGAGGTGAAAATAAATTCTTTAGAATAGTCTAAAATAATAAAAAGAGAATTAAAATAATTAATTAAGAGGTTTTGGGTTATCCGGAGGGGTGGGCCAGCGATTTTGGGCCAGACAGCCCAAACAGGGGCCTGTACCCCCTCCCAAACCCTAGCACCCTCTTTATAAACCCCCTCCCTTGGCTCCTCTTCCCTTTTTCCCCACCTGGCCGCCACCCTCATCTCCTCCCTGCGCCTCCACCTCTTCCCCATTGCTGCTGCCCATGGATGCGAAGGAGGAGAGGAAGGAGAAGAAGGAGAGGAAGAGAAGGAGGAGAAGAAGGGAAAGAAAAGAAGTGGAAGAGAGGGGTGATCCCAATCCCTAGGTAAATTTTCCCCCACCTCAATCTCTCTGTTTTATGCTGAAATTAGGGTTCTTAGCCCCAGATTTGAAGGGATTAGCATTTTGGAAAACCCGATTAGAGAATCCTGATCTTGCTGTCTGTAGATTGAATCGCGTGATGTTACTGTTCCTGCAGTTTCGACCCCTGAAATGATTTTTCCCGATGGTCTCCCCAAAAGGAAAAAAATAGAGGACGACGATACGCATCTACTATATTTTTTCACAATTTTTGGCCACGTAATTTAGTCGTACCAGGGTCTGCAATATCGCTGTCCGTCAGGGGCGCAGACGGGGACAGACCGCTGTTCAGAGGGGAATTAGGGATAGAAGATGAATTTTATATTTTTGGTCACCATTGAGAAAGTTGTAGAGAATTTGGTAATCTAGCTGCTGTAAAAAAATCAGAATTTCTATAGCCCTACTCTGTTGTTGGGAGGCGTTTGATTCTGACTGTGCTGACTGTCAGAACAGAGGATGATCTCTGTTTAGGGCATTGAGATACACGATGCTAAGAACAAAATAAAAATATGTGATCTACATGAAAAGTGTGGGTAATTAAGTGAGAAATCTAGATATATATCTTTTGCTGTGATTAGTTTTATATTTTTAAAGATAGAAAAATGTTAAGTAGCGCCGCTGCAGTGGGAATATTATAGAACCGTTAAGCGGGGAAGGATGTTGTGGGGTTTAGGGTTTTGGCGATACTTCTCTTTGAGAGTCATGATTGTATTGCTGTGTATTGTGCTGAGAGGTACCTTTTTGGACAGGCGGATTTGCTTCTGATCGAGCATGATCTCGTCGCTTCGCCGGTAGAGGCAAGTAAACGTAGTGGATATGCTACCGTTTAACCCGTTATTCTTACTACTTGCAATATGCATGATTTTTTCGTATTGATAAAAGATATGCCATGATTACATGTTTTCTAAGGAAGAATGTGGTAGCAAGATATTAATCAATTGCCATGTTTGGTTGAGTTTTGGTAGTATTGTGGTAATTTGCTTAATGAGCTAATTGTGGTATATGAAAGTAAATACGTGGTGGTTATGATGATATTTTCTTATTGTTAAATTCATGAGAATCATATTAATGCCCTTGAATTTGGTATTATTGTGGCTTTAGTGGTAGTATTCTTAATGAATACTTGTGGTCTTTGTGGTAGAATACACTATAGATCGATTGATTTTGATCTTAGTGAACCGATGGTGGAATATGTGGTTGACCTTCGTGGTTAAATTTCTTGTGGTTTATGATTATCATATCATTCATAACATGTCATAACATTGCATTGTGGATGTCGCCGCTTATAGCCGCGATCAGATGCAGTCTGACATCGTGCATTGCCATAGCACGATGCACACTTTTACCTTGTTGGGTAAAGGTGTAGTGGAGCATAGCATGCATATGCATTGCATTGTGGAAAGATCATTTGCATACTTATGCAATATATTGTGGTGAAGTTATTTTACAAACAACTGTAACTTTATAGATGTGATGCGGAATTAGCTCATGGGAGTCACTTGTGGTATGAGGAAAGTGGTTGTGGTCGTGGTTTTGGGATTCATCCCTTGTGGTATGGTTGGGGTTGTGATTGCGGTATGAGATTCTTTTCTCTTGTGGTAATTGTTGATAGCAGATTGTGGGCGAGAAATAATAAAGTTAGTGAGGTAAAACATGCTAATGTTTTATGGTCATTAGTAGTGGTAGTGGTGAATGATATGAAGTAGTTAATCCAGATTTATATGCTAATGTTTTATTCTTTCATTGGTAGTAAATATGATTGAGGCTATAAATGTGGTCATTGTGCGAAATGGATATTGATGCTTAATATCATTGTAGTTTAATTAGCTTGATAATGAATGTGGATGCACAATGTGGATGTGGACAAATGGATACTTTAATGATGTTGTATATTTGTTTGTAGTCTGAATAGCTTGTTAAACAGTTTGCTTGCTGAGATTTTATCTCACCCTTGTTTTTCCCCCCTACAGGTGATTCGTGAGCATTCATGGGATGGGTAGAGCGGCACCACAATAATGCACTTGGTTCATAAATTCATGATGTAATAAAGTCGATGGAATTCTAGCCAAATGCCTAGCTATCCGTGGATGATTGTTTTAGTTAATACTGACGAACTTGTGATCTAATGATTAGTCTGCTAGAGGTTGTTTCAAATATTGAACTTGTTATCGTTATCTTTATTTCCTTAGTTGATTATGCTTCCGCTTAATGCTTCATGTCTAGAAATTTGTAGCTAGAATAAATTATCTTAAAATTTTTGGCTAGCTGTAAGTGGTTTAGTGGCATCCCAGGGTGATGTGGATCCTGGGGTGTTACAGATTCATGATCAGAATGTATTACGAACTCTTTGGGCTATAAATAATGTTGCCATGTTTCCAAAGTTCGAACTAGAGCATATAATTCTTTATCATAGGTAGAATAGTTCAAACTAGGCACACTTAATTTTTCACTAAAATAAGCTACAGGTTTTCCTTCTTGAATTAACACACCACCAAGGCCTATGCCACTAGCATCACATTCTAATTCAAAATTCTTGCCAAAATCAGGGAGTTGAAGCAAAGGAGTGTGTGTCAACTTATCTTTGAGAGCGTCGAAAGCACGTTGTTGCATGGTGCCCCAAGTAAAAGGAACACCCTTCTTTGTAAGCTCATTCAGCGGTGCAGCGATTGTGCTGAAATCCCGAACAAAACGCCGATAGAAGTCAGCGAGCCTGAGAAAACTCCGCACTTATGTGACTGTTTTAGGAGTCAGCCAACTTTGGATAGCAACGATCTTGGCCTGATCAACTTCAATGCCCTTTGGAGTAACAACATAGTCAAGAAACGATACTCGATCGATGCAAAAGGTGCACTTCTCAAGGTTACCAAACAAACGTGCATCTCGTAAAGCATTAAAAACAACACGTAAGTGATTCAAGTGTTCTTCATATGACTTGCTATATATCAGAATATCATCAAAATAAACCATTACAAATTTTCCAATGAAAGCACGTAAAACTTCGTTCATCAAGCGCATGAAAGTGCTAGGTGCATTAGTTAAACCAAAAGGCATCACGAACTACCCATATAGCCCGAATTTAGTTTTAAACGTCGTTTTCCATTCATCTCCTAATTTCATTCTAATCTGGTGGTACCCAATACGCAAGTCAATCTTTATGAAAATAATAGGACCACTCAACTCATCTAGCATGTCGTCCAACCTAGGAATAGGATGACGATATTGTATTGTGATATTATTAATGGCTCTACAATCAACACACATACGCCAACTACCATCTTTCTTAGGAACCAAAAGAACAGGAATAACACAAGGACTCAAGCTCTCTTGTACATACCCTCGGTCCAAAAGATCTTGGACTTGTCATTGAATTTCCTTAGTCTCTTCCGGATTGGTTCTATACGCCACAAGGTTTGGCAAAGTCGCTCCCGGAATTAAGTCAATTTGGTGTTCAATCCCTCTAATAGGTGGCAATCCCGGGGGTAGTTCAGTTGGGAACGCATCCTCATATTTCTGTAAAAGGTTAGTGACAGCAGACGGCAAAGAGCTAGATATATCATCAAGTGAAAATAAAGCGTCTTTGCACATCAAAGTATATTATGGCATATCATTGCTAACAATTTCAGTAAGATCAAATTTGGTTGCAAGCATGACACAACCCTTTAATTTAATTCTCTCAGTCTTAGAACTAGATGCCAATTTCTCTTTCTTAGGTGGGAAAATATTCTTCACTACTTGCTGATTTTTAGATTCATGTTCATGTTCTTTTCTTTCATTTGCAGCTATCTCTTTTTCACACTGCACAATTTTAGCAGGTGTCAAAGGTAGCAAAATTATTTTCCTTCCTTTGTGTATAAGAGAGTACTTATTACTTCTATCATGATGAGTTGCGTCGGTATCAAATTCCCATAGACGACCTAATAAAAGTGAGTAAGCTTACATAGGTACTACGTCGAAATCAGCTACATCATGATAGGAACCAATGAAAAAATACACTCTCGCAGATTGTGTTACTTTCACCTTACCGCTGTTGTTGAACCACTGAATGTGGTATGGATGAGGATGTGCACGTGTGGTCAAGCCAAGCTTCTTGACCAAATCTAAACTCACTAAGTTATTACAACTCCCGCCATCAATTATGACACGAACACGGCATTCCTTGATGATGAGGAACATCTGAAACAAATTATGGCGTTGTATCTTCTCCGCTTGCTTGAGTGCTCAACATTCGCTGCACAATTATGGTCCTATAATTCTCCGTCACAGCGGTACCTAAAATTTTCTCCTCTTCGCTATGTTCCTCTAGATCATTCTCATTACCTGCAAGGTTAGCTGCAAGAGCATATTCATTCTCAACATCACTAGCACTTACATATCTACTATCTTCTGTCGCAATGTACGCTCGCTAACTTGGGAAATTTTTTATGACATGTCCCATCCCTTTACAACGGTGGCATATAATCCCCCGTATGACCCGTGGAAGCAACCGATGAAGAGCTCTGCGCTGGTGTCTGCACACTAGTAGATTTGCTCGCCTCAAGTGCACGTGACGATGGTGGCAGTGCTATTGAACGCGCCCTACTTATGGAAGGGGCAGTAGACCGGAAAGCAGGAGGTGGGGCTGACTTGGTTTGCCCCGGTGTCGACCTCGATGCAGAAGTACTTTCATAGTTGCTCCTATTCCATTATTGTCTTCCCTGAAATTCTTTTTCTGCTAAACAAGCAAGCTGGAATAATCTATTGATATCATTATACTCCTTGTAATCAATTATGTCCTGAATTTCGCACCTTAAGCCCCCATAAAAATGAGCCATCTTATCCTCCTCATCCTCTACAACATTACAACGCAGCATGCCTATTTGTAGTTCTTGATAATATGCCTCAACAGATTTATTACATTGGTCTAAGCGCTGCAATTTCTTACGCATATCACATTTAAAAGTAGGAGGAATAAATCTAGCACGCATAGCTACCTTCAATCTATCCCATGTATCAGGTGCTAAACCGGAATTAACTATTTGACTCCACCAAAAGATAACAAAATCTTTAAATTCACTAGTAGCTTGTCTAACTCTATGCACTTTAGGAACTAGATGGGCATTAAATTTTTGTTCAACTGTCATCTCCCAATCTAGATAAATTTCAGCATCATAAACACCCGCAAAAGATATTATGGTAAATTTAACTTTAGCAAATGGGTCATCATTAGTACAAGCATTGTGGTGCTGAAAATCATTACATCCTATACCCTGACGGTTGCGTTGTAGGCGGTGTCGTAGGTGTACATCTTGAGCATCACGATTTCACCTCTCATTATCATCTCTCACCTTAAGATCTTGGGGTGCATCATGTTCATACTCGCGTCCATTGTTTGGTGGCCGATTCACCATTCTTTCAAGGCGTGTAGTGAGTGCTGCAATACTCTTATTGATGGAGCGCTGTAATATATCAATTGTAGTTTGAAGCTCCCTATCGATGTCCTCATTAATGGTAGTACGTTGTTCATCCAAGAGCGTCATAAGTTCTCCCTTTGCAACACACTCTTGCGCATCAGACGACTCACCTGCTATGGTTAGTAGAAAACAAAATACAACACAAAAGAATTATCCCTACCAACTACTAGGTGATGGAAGGTGGAATCACACACTCTCAAACGTCTTACCACACTCTTACAAGTGTTCTTACTGTTAGTGATATACCCTAGAGGCAACATGGAGATGTTATATATATCACATACTATGTTTATGATACATTACTTTGTTCCTTAGAATAGACATCATCATTATTGATCAATGAGTATGTGACTTATTCATGAGACTCTTAAATACTAAAATGTTGCTATTTCTAAATGATCCCTGATCGTATATCATATGAGGAACAAATATGATTTAAATACAAAGATCAGCATATGTATTGATTGATGATCATGTCTCATGTCTCATGGTATGGTGATACCAAATCAATAATATGGACATGTGTTAGTGAACATATGTTGGATAGACCTGCCATGAGACACTGTAGAGATTCCATGTGTCATCAGTTGGTCTCGAGTAGTGTTTATGTAGAATCCTTAGACTTGAGATCATCATGGTTCCCAACATGAGTAGTAGCTTATTTTGGGACTACTAAACACTACTCCGTGAATCGGGTAGTCATAAAAGTAGTCTTGGGTTTGCCATGAAACATGTAGTGGGATGTGAATGATCAAGATAGAATTTGCCCCTCCTTATGGGAGAGATATCTCTGGGCCCCTCGATGTAATGGATTATGAAAGTGCATGGCCATGCCAAGGTGATTGAGGAGTCAATCACAAGTTTATAATCCATCACGGAATCGAGAGAGTGATTGAGCTATTAAGAGGATGACACAGTCTCGCCTTGAGCTCAATCTATATCGTGAGGCAAAGGGATTCGTACATGAGAGAACATTACGAGTTCAGCCGATATGATCTTTACATATACTTTGGGGTTAATATGTCTTACTAGAGGCGCTATTAACGGGGTGACCGGAAGGCGTTTCGGGTCACGACCAAGTATCGTGAACCTCTGGTCGCACGCTTAACGGGTTGGAACACCGATTCGAATATGATTCGGATATGGGCTCAATTCGGATAAAGATCCGAATAGACTCCTAATGGGCCTCGGTCCGCAAGGCCCACGTGAGGAGGTCTATATATATGGAGGCGAGGGCTAAGGGGATTCGTCCCGATTAACATCTAGCAAAACCTAGCTGCCACCTCCGAGCCAAACCCTAGCTGCTCACGAGTGCTAGTACACTCGCGATCGGCGTTCGGCCCGGGCGTGTGGATACGGTGGAGGCGCTGCTCGTTGCGATGTTGATCGGCGTGCGTGGAGGAGACGATCTGTTCGGGACGATCGGCTACTTCCACTACTACCTCGGCAGCGTGATTGGATCGGTTTCCAATTCTTCTTCCGCTGCGCTGCGCGTCTAAGTGGTAACGATCCATGATCCTTCCTTAGCATGATGTTCTTGGTTGCGCGGTAGAAAAGTTTTGTTTTCTGCTTCCGTAGCCTACGCGTATTCCTTTACTTACCAACACAAACAGTAGAAGGTTCAACCGGTGGCTAGTTCGTGATGCCATGTCGAGCGTGGGTACGATCGCAAGAGGGGACCTGTTCTGATCAAGAGTAGGTGGAGCTCGAAAAGCACAATATGATAGCAAAAAGGATCAGCAATAATCAGTTCAGTAAATGCAAGTTAAAAGATTGTTCAAAGTACTCGTCAAAAGTTGCTGATCCTAGCCTAATCACAGCTAGCCAATCAAGTTCTATGCAAGGAAGTGTATGTACGCACACGCAACGATCAATGTGACTTGATGTAAGCAAAGAAAAACCTCACAAAAAGTACTAGAAGAGACGCTATCCCACTACTCAAACTTCTTTCTAAGGGCACAAGATTATTCGCGCGAAAGATAGCACAAAACAGCGGTATCGACAAAACGCGAACAGCCCTCTAGTTTGAGTAGATACAACAGCTAGTCTCAAACAATAAAAAGGCAGAGTTTTATGTGGCTTATATATACTTGTTTGAAAGGTTTCGATGAGATCTACAACATTTTCAACTGGATGAACCCCAAATTCCGAAGGGAAAGCCGAATAAAACCCTAAAAATAGAAAACCAAAAACTTGCAACGCGGTTTTGGGGCTAACGATGGCCAATTTTGGGGGTCTCAGAGGGTGACTAGTGCAAGCCAGTCACTTTTATTGGATGCGCGCCGTCAGTAGCTTTCCAACAAGTACAATAACGTCGAATTCCGACTCCGTATGCAAAAGTTATGCCTGTTTTACTGAAGGGGGTCGGAAATGGATTCGAATTCGATTCGATCTCAAATCAAACTGCTATAACTTTTGATTCCATGGCCAAACTTGCTCAAATTTGTTTTTGGAGGCTTTTGGATGTATGAAGAAGGACTCCACCAAATTTCACTGGATTTCAAAAAGGTTTGGTAACCTTTGTAATTTCGGACAGAGGGGGCACTCTTTGCTTTTTTTCACACCCCAAAATCAAACTCTCTCTTTTCTTTTCTTTTCTTTTCTTTTGTGTCCGAAACCCTAATTTTTTCGTGGAGGATAACAATGCCTGGGGGTGCTCGCGGCAAGGGTTGGCGGCGGATAGGGGGCAGTGGATGGGGGGGTAGCAGATGGAAGGCAGTGGATGGAAGGCCGCAGTAAGGATGGAAGGTTGCAGCAAGGATGGAAGGCCGCAGAAAGGATAGAGGCATGGCAAGGAAGGTGATTGCGGCAAGGAACAAGAACACACAACAATGAAGCTACGCAAAAGAACACGAGATGCAATTAGACAATGATGAACTGGACTCTGACTAAACTAGCAATCAACAACATGAACACGACAATGTAACCATAATTTCAACGAGCATTACTGAAAAGAAAAATTGCAATGGCACAAGAGGTGTTGGGACAGCGGAAGAATATTACGAACAATTGTTTTTGTGGGCTAATTTTCTGGAGTTTTTAGGACGACGAAAATAAACTAATCTAAAAGGGGCGAATTACCTCACGGGCAACTGTTACTCTGATACCACTTAATGTGATGATGACCCGATCTTCTGAGAGGTACTGATAAGTCGATTGTGGAGAACTCGACGTTGATAATCCAAAGGCTCCGACCAAAACAGATTGATCCCCTCGCAATCACTACACCACTGCTCTGATGGTTATCAACCATGTCGAACATGGTTGACCTCACTTTTATTGGATGCGTGCCATTGTTAGCTTTTCAACGAGTATAAGAACGTCGAATTCCGACTTCGTATGCAAAAGTTATGCCCGTTTTACTGAAGGGGGGTCGGAAATGGACTCGAATTCGATTCGGTCTCAAATCAAACTGCTATAACTTTTGATTCCGTGGCCAAACTTGCTCAAATTTTTTTTGGAGGCTTTTGGATGTATGAAGGACTCGACCAAATTTCACTGGATTTGGAAAAGGTTTGATAACCTTTCAAATTTCGGACAAAGAGGGCACTTTTAGCTTTTTTTTCACACCCCAAAATCAAACTCTCTCTTTTCTTTTCTTTTCTTTTCTTTTTTTTTGTGTCCGAAACCCCAATTTTTTTGTGGAGGATAGAAATGCCTGGGGGTGATCACGGCAAGGGTTGGCGGCGGATGGGGGCAGCGGATGGGGGGTAGCGGATGGAAAGCAGTGGATGGAAGGCCACGGCAAGGATGGAAGACCGTGGTAAGGATGGAGGCACGGCAAGGAAGGTGATTGCGGCAAGGAACAAGAACACAGAACGATGAAGCTATGCAAAAGAGCACGAGATGCAACTAGACAATGATTAACTGGACTCTGACTAAACTAGCAATCAGCAACATGAACACGACAATGTAACCAAAATTTCAATGAGCATTGCTAAAAACAAAAATTGCAATAGCACAAGAGGTGTTGGGACAGCGGAAGAATATTACAAACAATTATTTTTGTGGGCTAATTTTCTGGAGTTTTTAGGACGACGAACATAAACTAATCTAAAAAGGGCGAATTACCTCACGGGCAACCGTTGCTCTTATACCACCTAATGTGACGATGGCCCGATCTTCCGAGAGGTACTGATAAGTCGATTGTGGAGAACTCGATGTTGATGATCCAAAGTCTCCGACCAAAACAGATCGATCCCCTCGTAATCACTACACCACTGCTCCGATGGTTATCAACCAAGCCAAACATGGTTGACCTCACTTTTATTGAATGCGCACCGTCATTAGCTTTCCAACGAGTACAAGAATGTCGAATTCCGACTCCATATGCAAATGTTATGCCCATTTCACTCAAGGGGGGTCGGAAACAGACTCGAATTCGATTCGATCTCAAATCAAACTACTATAACTTTTGATTCCGTGGCCAAATTTGCTCAAATTTTTTTGGAGGCTTTTGGATGTATGAAGAAGGACTCCACCAAATTTCACTGGATTTGGAAAAGGTTTGGTAACCTTTCAAATTTCGAACAGAGGGGCACTCTTTGCTTTTTTTCACACCCCAAAATCAAACTCTCTCTTTTCATTTCTTTATTTTCTTTTCTTTTTTTTTGTGTCCGAAACCCTAATTTTTTTTTGTAGAGGATAGCAATGCCTGGGGGTGCTCGCGGCAAGGGTTGGCGGCGGATGGGGGCAGCGGATTGGGGAGCAGTAGATGGGGGGTAGCGGATGGAAGGCAGTGGATGAAAGGCCGCGGCAAGGATGGAAGGTCACGGCAAGGATGGAAGGCCGCGGCAAGGATGGAGGCGCGGCAAGCAAGGTGATTGCAGCAAGGAACAAGAACACACGACGACGAAGCTACGCAAAAGAACACGAGATGCAACTAGACAATGATGAACTGGACTCTAACTAAACTAGCAATCAGCAACATGAACATGACAATGTAACCAAAATTTCAACAAGCATTACTGAAAAGAAAAATTGCAATGGTACAAGAGGTGTTGGGACAGCGAAAGAATATTACGAACAATTATTTTTGTGGGCTAATTTTCTAGAGTTTTTAGGACGACGAACATAAACTAATCTAAAAGGGGCGAATTACCTCACAGGCAACCGTTGTTCTGATACCACCTGTTGTAGGGGTGGCCTCCACCTAAACCCAGCTAGCCTGTGAGGAAGCTATAAACCCAAGGCATGTACAATGACTTAGTTACCCTTGGGAAGTATACTCGAGGTAAGGGCACAATTGTAAAAACGCTCCCTACCGGGACATATATGTACATGATGCAAGCCCTGGGAAGATCCAGAAAAACAGAGCATTGCTCACATAACTCTCCACTATCACACACTCTCTCTCTCTGTTTGGTCTGTAACCACAACACCACCTAATGTGACGATGGCCTAATCTTTTAAGAGGTACTGATAAATCGATTACGGAGAACTCGACGTTGATGATCCAAAGGCTCCGACCTAAACAGATCGATCCCCTCGCAATCACTACACCACTGCTCTGATGGTTATCAACCATGCCAAACGCAGTTGACCACACTTTTATTGGTTGCGCGCCGTCGTTAGCTTTCCAACGAGTATAAGAACGTCGAATTCTGACTCCATATGCAAAAGTTATGCCCGTTTTGCTGAAGCGGGGGTCGGAAACGGACTCAAATTCGATTCGGTCTCAAAACCCAAACACCAACACTTTTCTATTCCAATGTGGCGAGCGCACCATTACCCTTCTTGACATGCATCAAATGGCCGGATTGCTTTTGGATGGAGACATGTATGAGTATATACCACCTACCCATGAATGGCTTTACTACTATATCTCAACTTCCTGTCCCATCTTTTAAATGTATGGAACGATCTCATAATAGGTGGTAAAGTTTCTTTCCAAGAATGGTGTGACTATTTTCATAACAGCAAGGATGGTTCTTTATCATTCTCTTCCCTTCGAGATAGGCGCGTCTATACGACAGCTTTTCTTGCTCTTTGGCTCTGTCGTTTCGTGGTTGTTGGAGGTGGACCCTACATCCGCCAAGGTGTATTGGTAATGGCGTCTTGGATATCAATAGGGCGCCAAATTTCCATAGCTTCACCTGCCTTATGTTCCTTGTACTATTCTTTGCAGTTGATCAGCACTCATCCAATCGGTCCTTCCTACACAAAGCGACCTTGGCTGGTCCATTTTGTTATTGGCTGGATGGGTATGTATTTAAAAAGGATATTTGGCAATAAGGTGAGAACACCTTATTTCCCTACTTATAAGCATACGGTGCAGAAGCCAGCCATGGCGAACACTATGTTTAGGACCCCTAATCACTTTTGTCCTGAAGATGCACATGATTTTTTCTTGAAATTTTCCAATATTTCATGGCATCCTTATGATTTGACAAAACTTAAAGGTGCGAATCACCGAAGAAAGGCATTCTTGATTTCTGCTCGCCGTGGTATGCTTCCATGGAGGCATTCCACTATATCCACTGATTTATGTATCATTGAGCCATACCATCCCGACCGTGTGGCTCGACATTCAGATTCGATCAAGTTGTGCCTTTCCCACCCCTACTGAATTTATATACAAGGGATGACATTGGGATTGCATATGCTCATTGGGAACATTTACTCCATCTGGGACAAGCAAAATGATATCATGTCCCAGATGACTCCCGTGATGGCAGCTCTTCAGTGACTTGGGATAGGTGGTGGCATGAATTTATACAGCCTTTCACTTCGGTCTTGAGCGAACTTCGTAATGGCAATGCACTTGGTTGAGTCCCATATGAGAGGAGGAGGATGAACAATCCTGAATAGCATGGCCATATTCTTGCACGCAAACTCTCCTCTGAAGATTTTATCGTGGTAAAAAGGCTGCATGTTGATTGCCAAGATCAACATGTAGCAGCTATCAAAAGAAAGGAAGCAATGACTAAGGATCATTGGAGACAAGTCCTACATACTTATCTCTCTGATGGCCAGGTTGTTGTGTCTCCAAGACAACTTGTCGTGGTAAGATGACATATATTTTTGTTTAGTATTTCTATAATAATATCTCCTAGCCTGTAACGATTTACTTAGCTTCTCTTCTTTTTTTTTGCAGAAGCAAAAGAGTAACTCATCTAAAGACAAAGCAAAAGGCTCTCCACTTAATTTTTTACCAATAGAGAGTTTGCTAGTGCATGCTGTGCGAGAAAATTTAGAACTAATTAATGTTGATGTAGGGAGGAAAGGAAAGTGTGGACCACCTCTAATCATTTCCATTGAGAGTGAGAAAGGCCCAAAAGCCAAACGCAAGCTTGACTTTGAAAATGAGAAAAAACTTTTTGATCTCATATCCTCATTGGACATCCCTAGTATTGAGGATTTGGTAACTAGCAAGGAGCTCGATCGCATGCTTACAGGTGAAAATGATCATGATCTCGGTGAATTCTTCAATATATCGGTTGAAGATTTTGATGTAATCGGACCAAGCATCGACCATCCAATTTCTTTTCTGGCATTGGCTCGCAATCTGCCCCCAGACTCTAAGTCGTTTGATACCTTAACTTCTTCCATTCATGGTAGCCTCATATGCATTACATAGGTGTTAATGTACACAAATTTTTTTGTTCTATTTCTTTTAAGTTTGCTTACATAAATTTCCTCTTGTTTCATTTTTTTTAGGTTGTGAACAAGGACCTCACCAACCAATAAGTAGTGAAATGTCACCGCCAAGCATGGACCCTCATTTGTTGAGAAAGCATTCATGAATGCCACTGATATGGTGCTAACAAAAGCTCTTGAAGGATTAGATGCTACTTCATTAAGCGATCCAACTCACCGTTCCTTCTTAGAAACTATTTCTTCGCAACTCCCTACTCATATACCAGGGGTTTCTAGAGCTAAGGAAATATTGACCCAGCTCATCAATGTTTCAAATCAACTGCACCAAGCACATCTAGATTTTGAACACAACTCTGGGCAGAAAGGGCGAATTGCTGCTGAAGCAAAACGTGAGCTTGCATCCCGTGAAGAAGCTATCAAGAGTATCTCTCAAGAGATAATATTTGTAGATGAAAAGTGTATTGAGGGAGCTCTAGCAGAATAAAGAACGGCTTCAACAAACACATTCTTCACCAATGTATTGTACTCTTTCTTTCCTTCTAAATAACTAAGGCTAACTTTTTGGAATCACATAGGTCGTTCGCCATGTACATTGCAGAGATACGTCGCTCGATGGAAGGGGCCAACGCCCTGCGACATGTTCAAAATTTTCCAGTATTCGCTGGTACACATTAATTAATCCTATATAACACTTGGTAGTAATGCCTCTTGAATTAACAAATTCTATTTTTGTAGTATCACCAGCAGCCGCAGAGCAATACCTGTGGATTCTTATCGAGTTATATATGTACGCACATCGATATTCCTATCGACAGGGTTCGTCTATTCCTACAACTGCGTTGGAATAGGGCAACCTTGCACAAATTCGAGGAGAGTGTGCGTTCTTTTTGGTGGCTAAAATCATAAAATCAGATGGAGAATTTCACAGCATAGAATAATTTTGTTTGGGATAAAGATTGACCTTAATTGTACATGTGTACTTGTTAATAGATATTTTATTTCATTTCAATTAATTGATTTGCAATATGGATGTTTTTGTTTCTGAAACGAATTGAGATGTGAATAGGATGTATATATGTACATGTTGATCTGCTTGTTTCAGAAGACATGGCTAGCATTTCCTAAGACTAGCCAATAAACAGAAATAGATTAAGGGGAAGAAAAGAATATCACAGACGATTTTTAACAAAAACCGTCTGTGATAGTGATTATCAAAGACGGTTTTTCGTAAACAGTTTGTAGTTAAAATCGTCTGTGATGTTCAACTATCACAAACGGTTTTTACAAAAAACCGTCTGTGATAGTCAACTATCACAGATGGTTTGTAATTAAAAACCGTCTGTGAAATTTACATCACAGATGGTTCGAAAGCCATTTGTGATGACCTCGTATCATTATTGACCCATTATTTCAGACGGCTCACGAAACCGTCTGTAATGACGTTTTTTAACCATCTGTGATAACGTTTTCTGTAGTAGTATAAAGATGTTATCTCTAATGCTATTTTTAGGTAAATTAATTTTAAGAATAAACTATTAAAGATGTTGACCATAATGCTATTTTTAGATAAAGTAGAAGTTATAAAGATGACATTAAGAAACGTACTATCGTATATACACTTTGACCAAGTGAGAGGAAGTAACATTTCGGCCAAGCCAATGTCATATCTTAAGTCTGACTACTTTACTTTCCAGATCCGACGCTACCTAGCTTAGTCCATGCCCATATGAGCCCACCTCAGTTCAGATCTCCTACTCTTACCATCCTTCTCTCTCTCTCTCTAGCAGACACACAAAAAAAGGCACTCTCCGGTGAGCCGCCCAAGCGGCCCGCGCGCCGTCGAGGAAACCGCACGGACACACATGGACTGGCGGCGGGCGGGGAGCCCGACTTACGGCCGCCGGCGCTCGCCCTCTGGGATCTACTCGGCGCCGGCGTCCCCGGCACACCCCCTCGGGCCCCCCACGTCGTCGCCTTTGCACCCGCTGGCGGCGCGGTCCAAGGCGCGCGCCGCGGCGGCGCTGGCGCAGGCCATGGCGCTCCCGGGGGCGCGCGGCGCAGCCGGCGACGACGACTACGAGAACGTCTACGAGGACGACGGCGACGACTTCAGGGAGGTGGCTGGCGGCTGCGTCGCCAACGGGAGGTACGACGGTGGTGGCCAGAGCCCCTTGAACGGCGGCGCGTACGGGTACGGCCGCCGGAGCGGCGGCGGAGGCGTGAAGGACAAGTACTTTGGTTTCGCTTTGCCTAAGGTATTTACTGCTAATCACTATTAGCCTTTTCTTTTACTCATAATAGCTCGCTTATTTTTATATAGTAGATTTTGGGCCTCTCTTTTGCATTTCGATCATCAGAAACAGAAATAGTAGCTGTTTACTCAAATTGTGCTTATATATTTGGAAACAACAACTACTACAACTCCTAGTATAGTACAAGACAACTCATAGCGTTCGTTACTTGCCATTTAGTAACTTCTTAGTGAGTTTCTTAATTAGTTAGGCCATGCAGAACGAAGAAAGAATTTCACAGTGTTTATGTCGTTTCTATGAAATTTCCGTAAAAAACATGCATTCCACAATTGCAGTGTAATGAGAATTATTTAGCTCTAGCGCAAAATGCTTAGAGTAACTTTTTTTAGGCGTTAATTAGAGTTGAGTACTAGTCGAGATGAAGCAGCTCGAGGTACAGTACGTGGAAGCAGGAGTAGCTAGCTGCGAGCTTAATTAGCTTAGGAATCTTGAGGCGGTCTGGTTGATCAGGTCGATGCCACGCGTCCGCTGCATCTGCATGCGCGCCATGCACGGTCAACGTGGCTCATAAATGCGTGCCTTGTTTCGCGTTGACCTCAAGACCTTTCTTTATTCGGCACCGGACGAGCCGACCAATCTCGGCAAAGGCTTAACACTCGCACAGCACGTGCGTGCCACCGCGATGTCACGATCGAACGGTACGCAATATTCCCTCGCCTGGAGCGCCAGTTCGGCCCAGCAACCGTGTGATCGAGCTAGGATCCTAAATGAGCTGAGCTGCTCGAGCGAGTCTGATCTTTTAGATTTAAGCTCGATAAAAATTTGAGTTGAACTCAAGTTGAGATCTGAGTTTGAACATGAACTCAAGCTTGGTTCAATCAAAACTCAAGTAGACTCAAACTCAACTCGTTAAAACTCGATAATAATTAAAATAATTTATTATGTATTAATTTTCAATAAAGAAAAGTTTGAGTTCGAGCTCGGCTCAAGTGAGCTCGATAACGGTCAAAATAATTCAAATATATACTAATTTTCAATAATAAAAAAATTTGAGCTCGAGTTCAACTCAGATAGTTCGGTAAGAGTTAATATGTAGTACTATTTAAGCTCGAATCGAGACTCACGAACTATTCGAACTCGACTCGGTGAAGCTTACGAGCTCGAGATCAAACTCGAATGCGGCTCGTTTAAAGCTCAAGCCTAGCTCAAATCGAATCTAGAACGAGCCGAGTTTGAGTAGCTCGCGAATCTTGAGCTTTTTTTACAGCCTTAGATCGAGGTGTAGCGTCTCGGTGGTCAAAGATTTACAAACGGTCAAACCCAAATGCATAAAGATGGAACGTACTCCTGTGCAAAAAAAATATTACTCCCTTCTGTCACAAAAAATATCATTATAGTAAGTGACAGATTTAGAATTTCATCATGTCCTGGATTATAGAGGGTTGAAGATTATTACTACCTAGATTGGGGGAAAGCTATGTCCTAAACTTACTTGGTTTTGCATGGTAAAAATCCCACACTCCGAGCTAGAGCCTAGATTGTCATAGGCTTGGATCCATACCTGGTTGTGGACATTGATAAAGTCCTTAAAATATAATTTGACCATTAATTTCTATTATAATAGATTTATAAATCTAACAAAATTATACTTTTATAAAAATTCTTTTGAGACAAATATATACATGCTATTTTCATTTGTTCAATCTAAATATTGAAAAAGATACCGATGTCCAAGCTTAGAAAGTTTAACTACACATAATCCAAAACGATATTTTTTGTGACCAAAGTGAGGATATGTGTGTATAAGAGGGAGCAGTAATACGTGATTAATGATAATTACAGACATACAACAATATTATATTAAGAAATGTGGTTGACAAATTGGCCTCTCTAAGATGGAATTTTTGTTTTGAAGATGGAAGTCAATTGCTTGGGCAATATGTGTCGTCCAAGTTTGTTTTTTTAAAGGAAAAGTTCATATAACACTCCAAACTTTACTCAAAAGTTTGTTCAGCATCCTAAACTATAAAACCGGATATTTGACCCCCCCCCCAACTTTGTAATCCACTTCAAATAACACATTGACAAGATTTTGAATGGTGGTATTACCGATGTGACGCTATGAGTAGATGGTTTTACTATGTAGGATAACATACTGGTCAAGTTTAGGTGATTGATAGGTGAAGCCCATAATACCTTCTCTCCCAAATCGAAATAGAGATAGAGGGAACTATATGGGTGGTTCCGATAAAAGCACGGTTGGGAGCTCGGTGAGAGAGTAGCACTTATGGACACCACATGTCATTGACCTAACTTGGCTAGCGTTTCATCCTACGTAGTAAAATCGCCCACTCATCGTTCCACACGAGTAATACCATCTTACGAAACTGGGTCAAAGTGTTATTTGAACCGGATTGCAAAGTTCGAGGGGGGTTAAATATCTGGTTTCATAGTTCGGGATGCTGAACAAACTTTTAAAAAAAGTTTGAGGTATTATCTGGACTTATTCCTTTTTTAAAACTGACCATAGTTGCTGTTTAATTACTAATAGCACATATTTCTCTCTTGAATGAATGAAAACAGCTCCAAGTGTCATCCGTTTCAAAAAAAAAATACTAGTTGGTGTTTCCTTTACCATGTACTCCCTTCTTTTCGTTATATTTATCCATGATCTCGGAGTTTTTGTTTCAATATATTTATCTATTGAAGAAATCTAAAATATAGTTATTGTATTTTTTCTTTCTCTCTACTTCTACTTAAATACTTTGGAAGAGATTGACTCGTTGTGATATGTTATTAAATAAAGGTATGCATGGTCATTTTTTATTAAGTATTTCTTAGATTTAATGCATCATTGATCCATGTGCATGATGAATTGTGGCGTATACAAGCCGGCTCGTATACACATGATCTGTGCATCATTTCTTATTAAATATTTCTTAGATTTAGACAGCTTGAATCGAAACAGGCTCAAGCCAGCTTGACTCAGGCTCGTGATGTATACAAGCAGCCGCTCGTGAGCTACTCGGTGGACTTGTTATGCTCGTAGGCCCCCATCTGGCCCATGAAGGCAAGGAGCCTAGGAACCCAAGTTCAACCAGTCGAATCCTCTCTGGGATTCTCTGCCCTACTACTACTTGTTCCTACGCCTCCCCACTTGTCCTACCCACCACCACCCCCTTTTAGCAACTTGTGATGCGGGGTCGTCCAATCTTTTCGACGTAGGATGGATACTCGCGGGAGTCTTGATGAATCACAATGATCCTCTAATGCTAGTGCAAGGGACGAACACTCTTTAATCCGCCAAAACACACTCACGTTGATTTCGACGACCACTAAGAGAAGATCTATCATGCACCTAATTCTCAGCGGAAAGGTTGAATGATCTTGATTGAAGAACTCTCCTAATTCCCTATGGAATTTCGGCAGTAATGATGAACTTGAACAAATTTTAGTAAATTGATTTTTCTCAAAGGTGATCTGAGCCCTAAAAGCTGTGAATACAAGGCTTATATAGCCACTTGGGATGTCCATATGGTCTCCAAACCGAGTACAACTCAACCCTATATTGTTTTAGACTCGAACACTCACAAAAAGGAAACTAGATTTTACAGCCATCATATTGTTTCGATCATAGCAGATTATTCATGATGAATTTGAAGATGGAGCCTGATCCATTGCGTAGCCATTGAAATAAACTTTCCAATGAGTACAAGAACGTCCGAATCGGACTCCGTTTGTGAAAGTTATGATATTTTTAGTAACTGTCTGTCAGGTTATCCCGAACCGAATCCGAATTGAGTTCTGAGTTAAATCCGAGTTTCAATTCATTTAGACTTGTGGGAGGTCCGAATTGGGTTTGAAAAACTTATCTAAAACTTGTACTTTAAGTTCTTAGGTTCCCCCCTTTTACTCTCCCACCACATGGGCTTTCTCTCCTCCATCCACATGTGCCTTTCTCTTGTGTGTGCTAACCAGCCACATGGGTTTTGTTCTTGTTGGCTCCATCCGCATGAGATTTGTTCTTTCATGTCTTTTGGCACCTAATGTGGTTATCCTCTTTCTTGTGTTTCTCTGTTGCTTTGGCCCTGTCCTCCAGCTCCTCTCTCTCAGTTCCAATATCTTCCATTTGACAAACCTGAGAATGCACCATGTGATAACATGAGATAGTATTCCATCCTTATAAATAACAACATTAAGTTTAATTTGGAATGAGTTCACCTAGTCATATTTCATGCGGCTCAATAATTTTTTCCAGTTGAATAATATATTTAACTGAAAAGTACAAGACACATATGTATCCGCATCAACTTGTCTTGGCTAGCTCCATCCCTTTCTTCCCGATCGCCACACCCATAGCCATCCCTTTCCCTGCCCACCGCTACCGTCATTTTCCTTGCCCACCACCGCCCCAGTTCTCCCACCCATTGCTGGCTACTATCTCCGTGACCATGGCCACCCCCTTCTCCTTGCCCATCGTCGGTGCCATTTTCCCCTCCCATGGCCGAGTTCCCTCTCCTCGCCCGTGGCCGTCGCCCCCCTTCCTGGCTAGGGTTAGGGTTGGGTGCTGCCGTTCGCCGCTCACGCCCTCCAGGGCGTTCCTTCGCCTCTGTCGTGCTAGGCCTCACCCTGCTCCCCATCGCACTAGGCCTTGCCCCTCTCCGCGTGGAATTAGCCCTTGGATGCCACCACGCGTGAGCCCTGCCTAGGCTACCGCTACATCGAGCCAGGGCTAGCACCATGCCAGCCTTCTCCCTCAATCATCCCTGTTTTTCTTGTCTCCCTCTGCTCTGCCAGTTCAGCTGTCGTCCGCTGATTTGGTAGTTACGGTGCTCCTCCATTTTGCCACCTCTCTGCCAACTTACGCTCAAGGGCCACCCGGAGGTCTCGTGTGAGGTCTACCCCAGCGGTGCTTCTTTGGGGCCACTACCCTCTTCCTTGCTGGGATTGGTATTCTAAGAGCAAAGCATAAACATAGAGGCAAAAAAACCATACACGGCTCACGAGCCAAATGAGCCGACTGAAGCTTGCATTCAAGCCGAGTCAAGTTGACCTTTTAGCTCATTCCCTTAATGAGTCGAGCTGAGCCGAGTCTACACACTAGACAAGCCTAGATCGAGCCGGCTTGACTCAACTTGTTTCCAGCACTACTTGCATGGCCAGACCTTGCCAACGCTCGGCGAGGCCCACCGGCTCTCTATCAGCTGCCTTCCTGCGTCATTGGTGTTGCTTCTGCGAAGAAATCACCCCAGAAACCTTAATCTACAAAAAGGCGGTGGCATTCAGCGTCGCATGAGACCTCGCTAAAGCAGGAGACAAGGCTGATACGCGAGTCAAAGGCGCTAGGATTTTGGAGCACATCTAATAGCGAGGAAATCAATTGAAATATCATAAAACCTTAGTTGAGTGTTGTATTGCAAATACGCTTGCGGAATAGAATTGCTGTTTTCTCCGATTAAAAAGAAAGGAACTGTCAATAACTCATGGCTGCATATCCTTGTACCTCAAGCTTTGTTCGGCATTTTTTTTCATCATCAAACGAGGTTTGGCCACGTACTGAAATTAAAAGACGGCCTCAGGGTCATTCACTCATGCTCATGGATACATGTATATAAATGTACATCAACCTCTCTCTCTCTCTTAGTTCGATTTTTATATAAACTGGTTTATGGTTTTTTTACTATAGCTAGTTTATTTTATACTGTAACTATTGGTGATTTTTTTGTGTAATTAAATTTTTTTAAAAAAATTAAATAGGAAAAATAGGTTAGTCTATCACAGACAATACAAAGAAATACAAAAAAAGATAAAAAAGCTAGAAAAAATAAAATTAAAAAACTAGAAGCAAGAAGCATAAACTGCTTATATAAGCCAAAATGAGTACTACAAGATCTACTCATAAATATAAATCCCTTTCAAGCACAGTTAATCTTTTCAAAATCTAACCACCTGAATATACTAAATAGCTCGTATTCAAAAGCACCACCATAATGTCATTACTTTTTACTCATAGGTTGTGATGAGTAATTATATATCAAAGTTACATCCGGTGAACTAAGAAGTGAAAAAGATATATAATTAGGAATAGAGGGGGCAATTTCATGTTAAAAATTAGGAAGAATGCTTTGCCAAATTATTTGCGTGGCTACACACTTACACGGAGAAAAGTGTAAAATGCAACAGCAAAACGTTAACAAAAAGGGCTTTTAAAAATAGGGACTGGAGTGCAAATGAACACACACTTTCCATCCTTTTCCCACCTCAACCTTACTCGAGACGCCAAAAATTTCCTAACTTATCCCTTCTGACCCAATCGAGACACAGGGACAGACAGAAGAACAAAAGTCAAAGCACATCCATGCGGAGAAAATTTTTAAATAATCTATTTTTTATTTAAAAATATAAAAATATATCCACGTAAAAAGTATTTACAGGAATAGGTCCAGTCATCCAACGATTCGACGACTAAACATGTCTTCCAACGGGAGAGGGACATGAAGCCAGTTGGTGGACTGTTGGGCGATAGACTCCAGTCGTCCAACGGTAGAGCGACTGAATTCTATCACCGAACAGTTGAGGGACTACAACTCCAGTCACCTAAAAGTCAGGCAATTGCCACGTCAGCCCAATTTGCATGCAATTGGCCCCCATCACGTATGGGACTAAATGATAATTATTGTAGGCATGTAATATTTATTAAATTCTGTTTGTAAGTTGTTTTTTTTTTGTTTTGGAAAAAACCGCAGACAATGTCGATTGATTCGTTTGTCATTTTTGTAGATTATGAATAGTCTAAAATATGTTAGATTCACAATAACCTTTTGTGATTGTCGTATGTTGTTATAGTGTAAGAAATTTTTTGAATTTTTTTTGAGACATAGCAACGATTCGTATGTACAATGGTAAGTGATATTGTGATGCAACCGAAAATTCATATGTGGAAAACTTATTTTGTCATGTTGTTGGATGCTTTCATACGTGAAGAATTGAATGCAAAAGATGACGAGATGTGATGTTGCGAATTAAAATAGACTTCATAATAAAGCTGGCAATAACACGATGCACATGGTCTGCTTACGTGCGTGAGAAATAGCATCATGCATGATGTAACAAACTGAACACTCCTATGATATATATGCCTTTTTGAAATGAAAATAAATTCGACCTTCAAGAGACTAGTGCGGAACGGTCTGACCTACTACGTGGACCGGGGCCATTTTTTCTTCCTTACGAGCTCGGCGTTGAACTCCTCGGCGGCCTCTTTGGCCTTGGTCGCCATTTTTTTTCTTTTTCTCGCGCTCCCTCTCGCGAGTCTCACGCTCCTTGCACGTGCACATCTCGAGATGAGCTTTTGTCTCCTCACATTCGGTTTGCTCGTCGTTGTGGTGCTCCTTCTCTCGGATCTTGTAGGCCATTTTGATATCTCACTCCTCATAGTCGAGAGTCCATTAGTCATGTGGATGGATCTCTAGGTTGATCCACTTGCGGTAGCCATATAGCGGTTTTGGGGACTACAGATAGACGGGGAGAGGTTGTTAGTGTATACTTTGAAAGAGAAATAGTAGATGGAACACATTATAATTGGTACTTACCGGCTGCCAATAACTGCTCGTATCCCGACGGCGGTCGAGGTAGTCATAAGAGTAGTTTACGTAACCCTAATAATGCACGTCGAGGCTGAGCCGTTGCTTATATTTGAAGAATTTGCATGGATCCCTGCACCAACAAAGGAGCGGCGTCTTCCTCTCGGGTGGGTGTTGCGGCGAACTCTTGGTTAAAACGTTTGGGATGGGGTTGCTGCTATGAGGGGCATCATTGCGGGGAGATGCTCTCGTGGCATGCTCCGCTTGTTTAGACTGTGCCGCATCATCCATTGTTTGTTCGTCGCATGCCGTAGTAGACCTTGCTAGTTCACGAATCTCCTCCCATTGCTTTATCATCTTGTCCCATTGCTTCTTTTGCCTGTCCATCCCAACGTGCTGAAGCAAGCTCTGGTGTAGTGTTAGGTATGGTTGTGTAGTGTTCTCTCTCAGATCTATTCCACCTCATTTTATAAGCCAAAGGGTTGGCATGGTGTTATTTATTTCGTCTAACTAGCCTGTGAGGCAAAGTGTTGCTTTGTGTTTTTGAAAAGTACCTCGCGAGGCAGAGTGTTTTCACTACACAAAGCTGCCCCCCATCTAGTCTTATCACTATGCAAAGCTGCCCCTGTCTGATCTTGTCACTACGTAAAGCTGTCCCCGTCTAGTTTTGTCACTATGTAAAGTTGCCCCCTTTAGTCTTGTCACTGAGCAACGCTACACCTATTTGGTCTTGCCACTACACAAAACTACCCTCGTCTCGTCTTACCACTTCGTAAAACTACCCCTTTAGTCTTGTCACTGGGAAGCTGCCCTCATCTGGTCTTGTCACTGTGCAAAGTTAGCCCATTTAGTCGTGTCATTGTGCAAAGATGCTCACGTTTGGTCTTGTAACTGCATAAAGATGCCCCCTTAGTCTTGTCACTGAGCAAAGCTGCCCCTGTCTGGTTTTGTCATTACGCAAAGCTACCCTCTTTTGTCTTGTCACTATACAAAGCTACCCCCATCTGGCCTTGTTACGGTGTAGAGCTGCCCCCCTTAGTCTTATCACTGAGCAAAGCTGCCCTCATCAAGTCTTGTCACTACGCAAAGTTGCCCCCCTTGGACTTGTCACTACGTAAAATTGCCCCTGTCTGGTCTTGTCACTGCGCAAAGCTGCCCCGTCTGGTGTCATCACTACGTAAAGCTACCCCCTTTAGTCTTGTCACTACGCAAAGTCGCCCACATCTAGTCTTGTCACTGTACAAAGCTACCCCCTTTGGTCTTGTCACTGTGCAAAGCTGCTCCCGTCTAGCCTTGTCACTGCACACCGCTGCATCATTTGGTCTCTGTCGAGACCTAAATATACAAATTCGGACTCTCTGTGTATACTACACTAGTTTAGGATCACACTTGTGTACACAGTATAAATATAGATAAAATATCAACCATAAACATAATTAATAAAAGAAAAAATTTAAATATTATTAATTATCACAGTATGACCTCATGGCCAAGCTTACAATTAATAGCCTAAAGGGCCTAAGAAACTAGCTGCGAAAAATAAAATTTAGCATGGTAGCCATTCGACATGCCTACAGACAATTGACTGGGAAACGAAGTCCTAATCCGCGAAGTCATCGAAGTATTATTCTAGTACCTCCTACTGATATGGCTCTTCCTCTTCAAATGAGCAATACTAGGCATAAAGTCGTGAGTACATTGGTACTTAGCAAGTCGTTTGTAACAAAAGTGCAATATAATATGCGAGGTTTACCAATGGATAGCTAAAAGGTTATTTTGTGTAAAGCAATAATTTAAAATAAATACAATAAATAGATTTAAATCAAACTTTAAGAAAAATAATAATAAATAACCAAATGAATTGAATAAACCATAAGTGAACTAACCATCCACTTAATAATCCACTAGTGAACTACTCGTCCACTTTTCAAATTTATCTAATCTAAGTTTTATGAAATCACTACCCTTCGTGTGAAATCATCGAGTATTGTTCATAACTAGGGACATGGCTATTCAAATAGTTTTACACTCTGTAGAGGTTGCACAATTGTACCTACACGATGTGATCATCCTCATGTTAAAGAAAATCATAATAAAGCCTTTACAATGTTCAATTTCAACCCAATTTTTCCTGCTAAGATTTTGCGATCGAGTAGGTTAACCACCTAGTTGATAATTGCTCCCTCTTGGGCCTCATGAAAATCAGCAACCATGTTCACAAATTATAAATTAATCATCCATGTCTATCTCATACTAGACATGTGGTTTGCATAGTAAGACTTAAGAAACTAGCAGCGAAAAATAGAAATAAACATAGTAGCCATTCGACATTCTTACAGGCAATCGACTAGGAAGCAAAGTCTTAATCCGCGAAGTCGTCGAAGTATCCTCCTTTGGTATCTCTTGCTGATATAGCTTATCTTCTTCAACTGAGCAACAGTGGGCACAAAACCGTGAGTACATTAGTACTCAGCAAGTTGTTTGTAACAAAGATACAATATAATATGCAAAACCTACCAATAGATGGCTGAAAGGTTAATTTACAGAAAGTAACAATTTATAGTAAATACAGTAAATAGATTGAAAGCGAACTTTAAAGAAAAATGATAATAAGTAAATAATCAACGGAATTGAATAAACCAATTGTGAACTACCCATTCACGAGCTAAACCACCAGTGAACTAACCATTCACTTTCCAAAGATAATCAACCAAGTTTTTATGAAAATTCTACCCCTCACGTAAAATCACTGAGCATTGTTCATAACCGAGGACACGGCTATTCGAATAGTTTTACACTCTGCAGAGGTTGCACAACTGTACCCACACAATGTGATTAGTCTCACGCTAAGGAAATTACAACAAGACCATTACAAAATTCAACCTCAACTCAATCCCGTCTGCTAGGGTTTTGCATCACACCCCCCTTGCGCCATATGGAAATCAGCAAACATGTTAATCACAATGGCGAAATTAAAATTGAAATATCCCAAATTAATCAATCAGGTCTATCTCATATTACGCATGTGAATTGCACGGTAAGGTTCAGATCAATAGTGCATAAAGTACTTAGACGAGACTTCCACATCCTTCGAAATGAATTCACACTTCTCCTTTTACTGCACAATCACTCGTCCAAGTGAAAACTAATTTTATATAACCAACACCAATGACACATCAATGTCATAGCACACAAAATTTATAACTGTGGCATCAACCATGCTTCAATATCTCATTAAGTAAAATTAAATATTTCTCCACATGTGATGGCAAACCCAGCAAGACTATAATCATGGCTAAGCATGTTAATCGTACAATCCATGTGATAACTAGTATTATATCACTAAATAATTTTTCATTCTATGGTGACAATGGTATCATAGCATTCAAATTATCAAGATGAAAATAATAAAATCAGACAATAACTACCTCATACGAAGGTTTGTAACAAAATAGCGATGCATGATAATTAAAACAAAATAATTAACTAATATATTGAAAATGGGGTTTAATATGATCAAAGGATATGACTTACCTTGGCTTTGTTCAGTTATGAATTCTTGACCTTCTGGTTGTGCTTCCGTTGCTTCGAAAACGCGATCTAATGAGAGAGAAAATAAAATTTAAATGAACTCCAAAAACTTCAAAACTAGAGCCAAAATATAGAGCTTGATTTTAGATGAATTTAGAAAAAAGAATAGGGGTCAATCGGAGCTAGGACGAAGAAGAATAGTCTCTTGGAAAATCTCATCTAAAGAAAATACTATAAATTCGAAAATTATATTGTGTTGTAGACCCGGTGCACGGGAAGACTGGTCTACGGTGCACTCAGCTGATGGAACAATGTGCACGTGACTGGGCTGGCTAACGTAGTGGCGAGGGCTGACATGGCGGACACATGGCTGATAGATGGTAGGTAGGGCTGACATGGTTGCTGAGTTGGCAATGTGATGTGGTTGATACGTAGCAACTGACATGGCATTCTGACGTGGCACCAAATGGCTCAGTTTTGCTGATATGGTGCTGATGTGGCCTTGACACATGGTGACACGTTAGATCTAGGGCTTGCATGGCTGCTGACGCAGATGCTGACTAGGCTTGGATGACTGGACCGAGCAAACTGCGACGAATCCTGACCATAGGGGATCGATCGGACGGTCTGGATGAGTACGAACATTCAAAAGGTTCGAACGGCAACATAGATCAGATGGCTAGATTATGATCGAATGCTGAGGAGGGCTGAAGACATTCAGACTGGCTGAAGGGGTAATGACGATCTGACGGTCCGAGGACAATCGGATGGTCCAACGAAGATGTTCGAATCAGTCCGATGGGTTGACGATGATCAAACAGTCTGATGGTGATCGAACGACTGAGGAGCTGAGGTTGTTCAGAATATTCGAACAGAAAAATCAATCGGACGGCCGAGGACAGGTGCGATGATGATCGAACAGCTAGGATGAAAGGCAAGAGCGACGTATGGGCATGATGGAGCAGAGCGGAGGAGCTCACTGTCGAGACTCGAATATGCAAATCCGGACTCCCTGTGTATTCTGCACTAGTCCCAGGATCATACTAGTGCACACAGTTGTAAGACCCCGGAGTAGCAACTCCAGAATCTTCTGTGTGATACCGCACTAGTCCCAGATCAAAGCTAGTGTACACAGTTAAACAGATATGATACATAACCAACAACGCTTTATTACAATAATCGAGAGTATAGACCTCGAAGTCTTTTATTACAAATGAGGTTTTAAGACCTCACACCAAACAGAAATTACAGCGGAAGCAAAAGGAACTTAAGCAAGACCCATCAATACGCCACAGGCAATTGACTGGGGAAACACAACCTAGAAATCTGGAAAGCCTCCGTCGAATCCATCCACGAAGTAGTCGTAATCCGCCTCTTGAGCTTCGACCTCCTCTGAGAGTGGTTTTAAAGTGTAGCATGTGAGTACATAAAGTACTCCGCAAGTCTTGGGAAAGATGCAGTAGATGCAGGGCTTAACAAAGGAAGGTTATATGGTTCTTTTGCATAAAGCAGCATTTTATTTCAAATACCATTATGTAATTTCGAAAGCATCAATTTAACAAAAATAATTGCAATACTGAAACTAGATACAATTTTTTAGTGAATGTTCCAACCACCATCACTAGTAAACAGGCTCTAACCGCCAAGGTTTAAAATTACGGGTTCCATCCACCCTCACTGGTTCCATCCACCAGGACACACACTCCCGAGAGTTCCAACCACTCCCGAGTTCCCAAAACTTTTGTTTTAGAATCAAAATCAAAGTCTACCATGTGAATGCATTCCTTGCACGCCCTTGACCGTGGGCACGGCTATTCGAATAGTTTTATTACTCTGCAGAGTGTGTACAACTTTACCCACAAGAGATAAATTATCTTAATAGTCAACATGCTTCCTTTGGCATGAGACCCAGATAAAATATCATAAAGCCTTTACCTCACTCTAGTCTAGTTAGATACCACCACGAGGTTTCACCAAGAAGGTTAAATCCACCACAGTCAGAAGCCCCCTCTTGCGCCATGTGAGTACAGTAAATCCCTGTCCTTCACTGTGAGTAAACCAGTAATCCCTGGCACCCACTTTCCAATGGTAGCACCTAAACTAAACTATCGTAAATTATTCAGCTAGGTCGTACCCATATAGACTTGTGGTTGTACGGTAATGCTCAGTCTGGACAATCACAAGCGTCGGTCCTTAATTGACTAGGGCGGAACATACACTTTACAAGATCTTGTGCTAAATCCGCACCAATCCAATCTTACCATCCGCCCCGGTCTACAACAATTTTCACATATTAATTTATTTAAAAAGAACAGTGGCAACACCAATCGCCACTAAATTTCTCAATACAACAGACTAGTTTAAAGAATTATAATTTCCCATCCAAGGTTACAAAGATTAAATAGCACGACTAGGCATTTTACTACCGTTCTAATATTTGTCAAAGATTTAATAATAATCTCATTATTGAGACAAAGAAAATCCTAAGGTTACAAAGGTACATGGCATTCAACTGCAATTGAGGGCATAACAAGGTTGGATTAACTAATACCTTAAGACAGAAGTTATCATTTTATGTAACATAGCAATGCATATAAATTTAAAATAATAAAATGATTTTAGCAAACATAGGCACAAGATGATCAAAGGAGACTTGCCTTCTTGCACGCTAAATGATCTCTCTTGCTGCGTTTCGACAAACTCTTTGGCGACGTCGGTTTCTACGCGCGAGACAACAAAATAAACAAATAAATAAATACAAATAAAATCACAAAAATATAAAATATATACTGCAACTTAGATTATGATTTTAGACAAATTTAGAAATTTGAATCACTGGATTCGGAGTTCGGACGACGGAGAACGAGCGGTTGGAAGTTTGAATGGATTGGAAATTCCAGAAAATGCAAAACCGAGAGAATATTCTCTAGAATCTTCGAGTATATGACTGATTTTTGGATATTTTGGAGTATTTGGCTGATTTTTGGCTGATTTTGGCTGATTTGGCTGATTTTTGGATATTTTCGAGTATATGACGAGTGGGGTCCGGTTGTCATTGGGTACAGATTTTTATTTTAATAATTTATGACAAGTGGGTCCTGTCATTGACTAAAGTGAACAAAAATTAGCTAATAATCCAACCGAAAATAGCATGCCCAGGATTTGAACACACAACCTCATGCATGCATGCACTAACATGTCTCCCCTAGCCAAATGGGCATCTAGTCTTTCTTGGCAAAGGAGCAACAACAAATCAAATAAACAAGATTGAATATGGTTGAAGAAGGAATCATGGAGGGAGACATGGGGGCGCGCACGGGAGGCGGCTCACCGGCGACCGGCGGTGGGGCGGCGTAGGGCGGCGGGGTAGCCGGGGTGGCGGGAGAGGTAGGAGGCGGGAGCCGGCCGAAAATGAGGAGGAAAAGGAAGAGAATGATGAGGGAAGGCCAATTTATAGAAAGATAAGGGAGGGGAAGAGATTTCAGTTTTGAGAAGGTTAAAGGTTGGGGAACGGCTAGAAGATTGATGAGGGTGATTAGGGCGTCTGTTTCCATGTTTTAATCGGGAGTTAAGAGGGAGAAACGGACGGCAATCAAAGCTCTAATTCGGCTCTAATGGTGGAGGAGAGAGAGAGTGGGAGGAGGAAGAAGGAGAGGTTGAAGAAACATATGACATGTGGGGTCCATGTGTCGGTGAGAGAGAGGGGAAGTGAAGGGGTACGGGCCGTCAGATTCGCCACACGTGGCAAGTGAGTAGATGAGGGTCTTTGGATTTTATGAAGGGGTAAGTGACTTTGTATGGCTAGGATTAAATCGTGGAGAGAGATGGATTTAATCCGAGAACAACACGTGGCAGGCTAGGATTAATTTGATTTTTATTTTCGGAATAAAATTTCAGAAAATACTAGAAACTTTGTCAATACTTAGAAAATAGCTAATATAGTCTAAAAATTCCAGAAAAATCATAAAATATTCCTGGAAGCATTTTAGACTTAGGAAAAATATTTTTAATTTTAGATTTGTATTTAATAATTTTATAAAATACTTTTTAACTTTTAAAATTGATTTTTAATTCCAGAAAATTCTCAAAAATTTATTAATAATTTAGGGAAGGCTAGGAAAAATAAAATAAACTCTTTTTAGCTTTAATAAAATATTTTAAATATATTTTCTTGCTTTCAATTTTTAAATAAAATCCAGATATATCCAAATAATTTGAATTAATTAATTTAAAATTATTCTCTTCAGGAAAAATAAATTTTGGGATGTTACAACAGTTAAACATAGATGTCATCATAACCATATACACGATAAAATAAAGAAAAAGCTCAAATATCGATAAATCTCAAAAGGTACGACCTTATAGTCAAGCTTATAATAAACTGGCCCGAAGACTTAACAAAGGTAGCAGCGGAAGTCCAAAATAAAGCGTAGTGGTCAATCGACAAGCCCACAGGCTATCGAGTGGAGAACGAAGCCTAAACCGCGAAGTCGTCAAAGTACTCTCCTTCTGGAACCTCCTGTTGGTGAAACTCCTCTTCCTCAACTGAGCAACATTGGGCATAAAGCCGTGAGTACATTGGTACTCAGCAAGTCGTTTGTAACAAATGAATGCAATATAGTATGCAAGGCTTACCAAAAGATGGCTGAAAGTTTAATTTGCATAAATGACATTGGAAGGTAAATACAGTAACTAGATTGAAAGCGAACTTTAAGTAAAACAATAATAAATAAATAATCAAAGGAATTGACATAACCACTTGCAGACCTCCCATCTAAAAGCTAAACTAACCACTTATTGACCTTCCGCTCATAAGCTAAACCAACAGTAGATTAACCATCCACTGTCCAACCACAATCCACAAGTTTTCATAAATAACTACCCCTCGTGTGAAATCACCGAGCATTGTCCATGACCGAGGACGCGGTTATTCGAATAGTTTTACACTCTGCAGAGGTTGCACAACTGTACCCACACGATGTGATTAGCCTCGCGCTAAGGAAATCACAACAATGTCTTTACAAAGTTCAGTTACAACTTAATCCGCCCGCTAGGGTTTTGCATCACACCCCCCTTGTGCCACATGGAAATCAGCAACCATGTTCATCTCATTGGCAAGATTAAAGTTGAAACATCCCAAATTAGTCAGCCAGGTCCGTCCCATACCAGACATGTGGTTTGCACGGTAAAGCTCAGATCAATGGCACACAAAGTTAAGTCCTTAACAATCCCCGATCGAGGCTACCTCATCCCTCAAAGTGCTCCAACACTTCCCCCTTTACTGCACGATCACTCGCCCGAGTGCAAAACCACGTTTGTATAACCATCACCGATGACGCACCAACTTCATGGCACAAATTTTAATAAACGTGGCACCAACCACTGTTCCATATCTCATTAAGTCAAATTGATAATTCACATGTGATGATAAACCCGATCGTAACTATAAGCAACGCTAAGCAATTCTATCGTACCAGCCCATGTGATAAATACCTATCATCACTAGTATATTTCCCAACCTATGGTGAAAATGGTATCATGGCATTCCAAATTATCAACGAGGGATGAAAATCAAATGGGTCGATAACTACCAGATACAAGGTTTGAGTAAAAGTAGCGATGCAATGTAACTTAAAACAAAATAAATAAATAAATAATAGATTGAAAACTGGGTTCAACATGATCAAAGGACATGACTTGCCTTGGTTATACTCAGTGAGGTACTCCTGGTCTTCGGGCGTAGATCCTGCACCCCCGGAATCTGAATCTAACGAGAGAGAAAGCAACCGAAACAAATAAAACACATAAAATAATAAGCAAATGAACTCCAAAAATAATGAAAATAAAATCAAAAGCTAGAGCTTAATTTTAGATGAATTTAGAAAAAAAGAACGGGGTCAATCGGAGCTAGGACGGAGGAGAACGGGCTCTCGGAAAATCAACGCTAAACTTAAATCGGGAAAATTAAAAAATATTACTGTGCTGTGGACCGGGCTCACGAGAAATCAAATCCACGGTAGACGCGGTCCACACAACAGTACAAGCGCTTATGCTGCCACGTGGCACAGTGCTGACGTGGCGGCTGACGTGGCTCCTGGGGCCGGGTTTTTGCTGACGTGGCATGTCACGTGGCATTAGGACTGACGTGGCGTGCCATGTGGGTAGGGCTGACGTGGGCGGCTTGGGCGCGGGCGGCGGCGGCGCGATCCAACGGCGGGGAAGACGACGCGTGGCACGATCACCGCCGATGGATCGGATCTGAGCGGGCGGCTGCGATGAGGCGGCGCGGGAGCGGGAAGCAGCCGATGGCCGACGCGTGGCGGTGCGTTGCGCGAAGCGTCGCGCGGACGTGGCGTGGTTGTGGAATCCGACGGCGAGGAATTGGCCGCGTGGCGCGAGCTGGTGCCGTTGGCCCGGATCTGGATGGGCGGTCACGATCGGGCGGTCGGGGTACGGTGGCGGGACGGATCGCCGACGCGTGGCGTGCGCGTCATGCGGCGCGTGCCGCGGCGGCGGCGGCGCGGTCGCGACGCAGCGGCAGCGGCGAGGAGGCGACGCGGGCGACGAGGAGCGGCGACGGCTTACCGGCGGGTCTTCGGCGACGGCGAGGACGGGAAAGACGCGCGGAGCGCGCAGGGTGCAGGCGCTCGACGCACGGCGCGCGAGGCGAGGAGGCGAGTAAGGGCGCGATGCGAGTTCGGGCGGCGAACACGCGGCCGAGGTCGGCGGCGGCGTTTAAATCACGAACCGAGGCGACTCGATCCGGGGCGGGCGGGCGCGGTGCGACGCGGCGGTCGCACGCGCGGACGGCTGAGATGCGGCCACGTGGCGCGGGCGGCATCGGACGGGCGGGGTGCGGTGGCGCAGCTAGGGTTAGGTTCGTCGCGGCGACGCGGCGCGAACGCGGGCGGCGTGGATGCGGCGTGGCGACGAATCGGACGCGGCGGAGCGCGAGTGCGGGCCGGTGGTGCCGCCGCGGGCACGCGGGATCGCGGCAGCGCGCGCGCATCGGGTGGTGGCGGTTGACGCGTGGGCGAGCAGGTGCGGGCGGGGTGCGGCATTAGGGCACGCACGGGAGGGAGCGGCTGGATGGGCGCTGCGTGGCTCAGAGGGGGAATCGGGCGGCGGATAGCGAGGCATGGCGGGAGCGGGCCGGGCCGAGGGAGGCGGCGAGGAAGAGGCCGGGGGTTGGCGACGCATGGAGGGGAGGAGGATCGGGCGGCGGTAGATTTTTCCTGTTTTCTTTTATTTCCAGAAATTCAAATAAACACCAAAAAGCTCTAGAAAATAGCAAATAATTCTCAAAAATTTACCAAAAATACCAGAAAATTCCTTGAGACACCAGGAACTCAAATAAAATATTTTCAGCACATGTTGATATTTAATTTAATCATATTAAATTCTTTTAAATTTCAAAAATTCATTTGAAGCTTGATTTAATTTTAGAAAATTCCAGGAAATTTATTTTTGAAAACAAGGTTTTAAAAAGCACAGAAAATCAGGAGTTACACTCACCGGTGACATAGATGGTTCAGACGGCGATGAAGGTGGACTGGGCGGCTCAGCAATGCATGAGTGAAGAGGACGAACGCCTCAGCGACTGCTACAGATCACGATGGTGGCGCTACGAGGGCGAGCGGTGGTGGGTGCGAAAAATAAGGGTGACGGCTTGGCTTATAAAGCACAGATGACAAGGTGCTCCGAACGGAGATGGTCGCGAGGCCAGGTCGGGCCCGGACACCGAGGAATCCCGGAGAGAGACAGCGACAGAGTTCGTCTGGAGCGCGAAAACCGAAATGAACTTGGCGACGAAGAGAGTTCTGATCGGTGAAGATGAACAGTACACGCCGTTCCCGGTTTGCAAGACGTGGCAGAGGAGATCAGATGGTTGGAATTAGACTGCACCGATGAACAGTGCACGGAAGGGCGGATGGTTGACACATGGCTTGGATCGGACGACAAGGGAGGCAGATGGAGTGGGTGGCACGGATGTGAGCGGCGGGTGACCGATTATCGATGTGTCGCTTGGCGGGAAGGAGGCGACTCGACTGGATGAATAGTAATGGGCCCAACCCATTTTGTTTCTAGGATTTTTGAGGTTTTATAATTTCAAAAATTCAAACAAAATAAAATAAGCTTTAGAAAATAACAAATAAATCCAAACAAATCACAAAAAATTCTTTAAGACACAAGGAACCCAAATAAAATATTCTCAGCATATGCTAATGTTTATTTTATTTATATTAAATCTTTTGAATTATTAAAAATTCAATTTAACCTTGAATTAAATCTAGAAAAATCCAAATGGTGGCTTTTATTTTAAAAGGCTTCAAATAACACTGAAAATCAGGATGTTATAGTCTGGTCACTGCGTAAAGCATCTGATCTTATTGCTACTCAAAGCTATCTTGTTCGCTATAAAATTCACACCTCACCCCATGAAAGTAGGAGCACTTGACCCTGTGAACCGTACAAAGAACTAGCTTATCTGTCGTATAGTAACATACCATAGCGGACGCCGAGGGGTGAGTTGGAGTGGAGTCATCAAAGGAAGACCTTCCTGTGGAAAGGAGGGAGGACTTTAGCCCTAACTACAGATTAATGCCAAACAGGCGTGCTCAACCAATATAGCCAAAATGCAGACATAGGGACGACGCGATCATGTAGGTCATGGAAGGCCATTTCGATGGCAGGCGACGTTTCTTCTGATGCCCACACTCCTGGGTACAATTTGCTAATAGTTTACTTTCTCTTACTACTAATAGAGCTTGCATGTTAACCGTCCTTTCTTACACATGGCGAAATGCAACTTCATCTACTGGATATATCCTCCCCATGAATGCTATATTATGAGGTATGTGCATACATTGTGGGAGTGAATCTTAGAGTTGGAGGCGTGGATGGACAATCTCAATGAGGAGAACAATGACATCCGCCAACAAATACAGCACGAGAGGGCAATGCGAGGTTATCAACATAGGAAGTTTGTATGATCCCACATGCTGCTCTGCGAACCCTAGTTGCATATGTATGTGCCACTATAGCGATGGCCAACCACGTCCGAGGCATACCTCATGAGTAATAAGAGAACGAGCCATCCCAAATTCGGCTCTATCCAGGATGAGTGCATCAAAACGATGCTCCATATTGCCTATCACGTGCACTGTATGCAACTGTCCCTTCTCTGTCTTCGCCTGTATGTACACTGTAATCTTCGTGTAGTAGGGTGTTTGTGGGTTAGTGGCATGAAGTGCTGCGTTTGCATGTATCTATCTGAAATAGCCGATTGTGCTATGTAGAACACCTTCGATGATGGCGATGAGGGATATAGAACGAAGGCCCCTAAGAATCCTGTTATAGACCTCCGCAAGGTTAGTGGTCATTATACCGTAGCTTGCGCCATCCGTGTTGTGTAGTAGGGATCACTTCTCCAATGGCTTAGCATTGATCTAGTGGGAGAAGCACTTGATGTTCTTCGAGTTCCTTCTCCTCGGACTAGTAGGTTTGGACTCTAGTAGTGGTGTGAGGCATTCAGGTTGTGCCACCCCAGCAATGGCCGATCCCTTGTTCATCTCGTCCACGTGCTTCCTGTTGTGCTCATCCAACAACGCCCATAAAGTGTTGAATTTATGTGGCTGGTTTTACATAGCTAGTCTCTTGAATAGCTTCACCAACGGTTGCTTTGGGAACTGCTTGAAGAAGTTGCCCCCTAGATGGTGAATGCATCGTCTACTCCTCATATCCAGCTAAGGGAACGGCTCCTCCGGGTCTTGCTATAGTGTTCTTATAGCCTTCAATATTCCGGCATGGTGATCATGGATTACACACACCAGGACGAGCTCCGACAACTCCCACCCTCACTTGTCGAAGAAACCACAACCAGCCGTCATACTTCTCACTCTCGACAAATATGATGGCCAACGATAGAATCTGATTGTTCTCGTTAACGCCAATGACTGTAAAGATCTGCCCCTTGTATTTCCCGATTAAAAAGGTCCTGTCAACTGAGATCATAGGCAGCATATACCTGAAAGCCTCAACGCATGCATCGAATGCTAAGAAGCCCCTCTGCAATACTACAAAACCTAGCGGCGTTGTAGATGGCTTATCCTTCAAAGTAGTGTATGTACCCAAGTTTCTATCCTTCAGCACCTGAAGCATACAAAAAAGGTTGTCGTACATTGCCTTGAACGACCCGAACCATCTTTCCAAAGCCTTTTGCTTTGCACGTTACACCTTCATGTAGCTAATCTTGTACTTGAATTTCTTCCTGATAGCCACCATGATATGCTTCACCTCAATGTCCTTCTGCTCCACTATCTCTCCATACATCAAATTGGCTATAAAGGTTGACGTTAGGTTACGATGCCTCGACAAAATACTACTAAACATGTAGGAGTGTGTTTCCACCTTTGAGACGAGCCAGCGAGTCTTATACTTCAATCTATGTGCATGCACTTGCTAAGGACAACCGGCCTACTCGCACTTGACGGTGTACTGTTCCTAACTAGATTTGATGACCCGAAATGTCCACTGCATGGACATTGTCCGCAGCTTAATAGCATCCTACAGGGATGCCTTATCAGCAAATATTGAGTGCAACTGAACTTTTGTGGTATGGTACTCCCACAGTAATTCATGCTCGTTATGTGCAGCTACACCCTCGATGTTAAATCTATTCCATTTCTATGGATGGGAGCTTCATTGTCATCGGAACTATCCTCGTCGTCCTCCTATACAGCTTTCTCTTCAGCCCAGACCATCTGGTCATTGCTCTCTATTTGACACACTATGTACTCCCTATGTTCTTTTTCATCAGCTTGTCCTGTAGCCTCATCATGCGTGGCTGATATTCGTCTAATGCATTTACCATGTCAGCCTTGTCACACGCAACATCCTTTACACCCTTCGAAACACTGGCCTTCGAGGTCTCTTCTTCACCAACATGTTGGGCGCCTGAACTGCTCCCACCACCTGGATGACACCTGTTGGCAAGGCCCAATATAGCTTTTTTTGGGCATCCTTGCACAAGCAGCACATACTTGTATCCACGACGCTGTCAGCCTTCTAGAAAGCCCTTCCACATAGCTGTGTGCATCAGTCTTCTCAATTCCCATCTAATCTGCATAGGAGATCGGCTTCAAAACCCTTGTATGACAACGCTACACACCTCAGGGTCTAAGAAGAAGTTGCAAGTCAGCTAGTGCATCACCTCTATGATTCGAGCATTCTCGCCGCCTGGGTGTACCAGAGTAGCTTGCGAAAAACTGCTCAAGTCAACACCGTATGGACCTTCACGAATGATGCCAATACCATAATACACTTTCAATATAGTGGATGTCGACATGACTGAAGTCTTTCTGTAAATATTTTCAATAATACAAGTAGTCAAATCGCATCACACGATATGTAAGTACTGCTATACTGTAATTTACATTCGTACGTTTGCTTGTCTTGATCAACTGCACTACCATATGGATAAGGCATCATTCAGTCCCTAAGACACATGCCACAATGAATGTGCAAAACACTATTTCGATTCAATTTGAAGGCCAAGGTATTCCATACTATGCATTATCTGACTTTGATGTTAACTTGAACTAATTAGTCCATATAAACCATTCATTCTCCTCGTGCACTCAGCCAGAGTACGCACTACAACTAACTGACTTTCTAGTTATTTACTGAATAATAGTCAGTCACACATGCACCAATACAACACTGTTACTACTACAATACCTCTCACAAATAACACTACTTCTTAATGGACTATTTTCTTTTCTAACTAAAATTTTATACGGGTGCTACTTATACTAATATAAATTAACAAGATTCTAATTTACTATTTATTTCTGTAACTACATTTTTCTGCAGTGCAGGTGCTACTTACATACAAATTAATAAGATTCTGATTTACTATTTTTTCTCTAACTATAATTTTCTACAGGTACTACTTATACTATTATCTGCACTAAACAAACTATATACTTACTATAAAGAAATACAATAAAAAATTAACTTACAGATGAATCTTCACTCCTCTTATTCTCCCTCTCCTTTTCCTTTCTTTTCTCTCCTCTCCTCTCCCCTTTTTCTTTCTTTCCTCCTTCTCTCGCTCGGCCGAGGGGGGCTGCCATTGAGTCTTTATATAAGCCATCTAGTCGCTCAATTGTTCGACGACTGAAATGTATCGCCCAACCATTCGGCGACTGTATTAATGGTGCTCAATGTTAGAATTGACTATCAGAAAACACTCTCTGAATTCTCGAGCCTTCTCTGAACTCACACGCACTCAGGTGTTTTGGTTTTCGGATGTGAACAGTGTTCTGACGAAAATCCGACACCAGGGAATAGGAATGGAAACTGAATGATACAGAGTGCATAATCCTCAGTACATCCGACGATCTCTTTTATACTTTTATTCATTACTAATTTTAGAGTTTGTTACATGCAAGAAACCATCAAACTGAAAGATCTAATCTTCTCTTAACTGCCCTACTAACTCAGACAAAACAGCTCGACCACCAAAACTGAAAATGACCAAGTCTGCTCTAAACTAAACTCCGCCACTCCGGATGTTTTTAGTGGACTAAAACATATGCGATTGAAAAAATAACAAGAATGTAAAAAGGATCTGTGTTCAAGATTACAACAAATTCACCCCCTAATCTTGAACCACCATTAAACCTGATCCAATCCGAGCTTGTCTCTTAGTTCCTTGAACCGCTCTCGTCCAAGTGGTTTTGTTAGGATATCTGCCAACTGCTCTTCAGTCCAAACATGCTCCCCCGACATCTTCTTTTGTTCAACACATTCTCTAGTAAAATGGAACCGTGTATCAATATGTTTACTCCTGTCATAAATTACTGGATTCTTGCACAAATTGATAGCTGATTTGTTATCAATTTTCAACATCACACAATAGTGCTCTCTCTCTAGTATTTCTGCAATCAACCTCCCGAGCCAAATTCCCTGGCAAGCTACGGTTGCTGCTTCAATATACTCAGCTTCACAAGTGGATAATGCTACCACCTTTTGTTTTTGGGATTGCTAACTAATCAGACTGTTCCCAAAGACAAATAGAACTCTAGTTGTGCTCTTTCTATTGTCAATATCTCCAGCCAATGTTCAGACTTCCCGATATGTAGCGAAGAATCTGTTTGATTGTAGCCCAGTGTTCAAAAGTAGGTCTTTCCATAAATCTACTAACATACCCAATCGAGTAAGCAAGATCCGGCTTAGTATTGACTAAATACCTCAGACTTCCCACAATACTCCTGTATAACGTGGGGTCAATGTATTCTCCAGGGCTGTCTTTACTCAGTTTAATCTTGGGCTCCATAGGGACTTGTGTAGGATTACAACCTTCCATACCTCCCTTTGCAAGGATTTTGGCTGCATAAGCTGACTGAGATAAGGTGATGTAGTTTTTGGGTTGTTGTACCTCCATACCAAGGTAGTAACTCAATAAACCCAAATCACACATGCTAAATAGGTCCTTCATTTGTTCCTTGAATTTGATTATCTCAGCTGCTTGGGCTCTAGTAATTATGAGATCATTAACATATACTCCTACAACAAGTCTCAAACCTCCTGTTCCTCGGGTATAAACAGCACTCTTAGTCACAGATCTGACAAAACCCAGGTTCCCAAGACTGAAATCAAGTTTAGAATTCCATGCCCTGGGCGCTTGCTGTAATCCATACAATGCTTTTCTCAACTTTAGCACCTTATCGGCATTCCCTTCATCAATGAAGCCGAGAGGTTGCACCACATAAACATCCTCTTCTAGTTCTCTATTTAGAAAAGCACACTTCACATCCATATGGTGAATTTCCCAACCCTTTTGTGCAGCCACTGCAATAAGCAACCGAACTGTTTCCATTCTTGCCACCGGTGCATATACTTCATCGAAATCGACTCCATGTTGTTGCATATATCCTTTTGCAACTAATCTAGCTTTATGCCTTACGACAGCTCCACTGGCATCCTTTTTAATTTTGAATACTCACTTCAAATCAATTGCCAGATGACCTACAAGCAAATAAGTAAGATACCATGTGTTGTTTCCTTCAATGGAGCTCATTTCTTCAAGCATTGCCTTGCGCCAGCAGCTTTTCTTCGCGGCTTCATCAAAACTTGTTGGTTCCTCCTCAGCAAGCAGACACTGATCACCATAATCAAAACTGAGAATTGGAGTTGTGGATGCAATGAGATCAGAGATCTTCCGATATCTTCTTGGCGCCTCATCAGAGTTTGTGGAGGCATCAGTCAGTGGCGTATAGAACTCCACCCTTGTGGGAGTCATTGAATCGCTTGAAGAGGTGTCAGCATTCTGGGTTGGGCTCCAACTGACGTCATCATGCGCCCCCTCAACATCACCAGGCTGTCTGGGACTACCATTTACGGTAACTTCTGGTACCACTCCTCTAATTTCCCCAGAAGCCGAAATTGTGAAGTATTCAACGGTGATATCTTCACTCCTGGGCTCCTATGAATTGCTGGTAACATCTCATGTCCAGCTTGCCGTTTCATCAAACATAACATCACGTGTTACGCATACACGGTTTGCCATTGGATCATACATCCGAAATTCTTTGGATCCCTCCTTGTAGCCAATGAAAACCATCTTCATGCTTCGATCGTCCAACTTCTTGAGTTTTGGCTTGACTGTCTTGACATGTCCGATGCAACCGAAGACACGCAAGTGACTGACGTTTGGTTGCTGACCATACCAAGCCTCATAAGGTGTCATACCTTGCAGGCTCCTTGTCGGTGACCGATTCAGGAGATACACAGCTGCTACAACTGCCTCTCCCCACAGCCAGCTCAGCATACCTTTTGCTTTCAGCATACTACGAGCTGTTGCCATAATGGTCTGATTTCGGTGTTCAACCACACCGTTTTGTTGTGGAGAATATGGTGCAGTGAGCTGACACTTTATACCTTGACTTGCACAATACTGTCCAAACTCAGCAGAATTAAATTCCCTACCCCGGTTTGTTCGGAGTGTCTTCAATCTTCTCCCCGTTTCCACCTTAGTGCTGGCTTGTATATGTTTGATAGCCAAGACTGCCTAATCTTTTGAAGATAGCAACCGAATCCACATGAAACAGCTCATATCATCTACAAGTAACAGAAAATATTTCTTGCCTCCAGGGGTTGCTAGGGTGATCGGGCCACATAAGTCCCCATGCACCAACTCGAGCACCTCCTATGCCTGGTACTTCGACTCTGCTAGAAACGACAATCTTTGTTGCTTGCCTACAAGGCATCCATCACAGAGTTGATCAACCTGTTCGATCATTAGCAGTCCACAGACCATCTCCTCCTAAGAGAGCCTTCGTAGTCCCTGGAAATTAAGATGCCCGTACCGAGCGTGCCAAAGCTAGGCTTCTTCATTGCAGGCTGCTACCAGGCAGACAGGCTTCACCAAAGTCAAGTTTAGGAGATAGAGACAGTTGATATTGCGTGAAACTCTCGCCAAGAGATAATGTTGCTGATCCCGGATGGAAAGAGTCCCATCTTCAATATGAATCTTGTATTTCTACTCATCCAACTGCCCAATGCTTATAATATTGCTCTTTGAGCCTGGGAATGAAATAGACATCATCAAGAAGGCGATGTTCACCATTTTTGTAGACATAGAGAACTGTCCCACGTCTGCAAATACTGACCACGGATCCATCTCCAAATTTCACTGTCCTAGTGATATGAGTATTCAGCTCAGCGAATGCCATCTTGGTGCCCGTCATATGATTTGTAGCACCAGTATCAAGATACCAGACATCGGAGATGGGCTTGTCGGTCTCCTCTTCTCGAAGTTCTACCCCCTTGGCCTTTGTTTCATTGAGATGCACTAGCTCGTCAACCAGCACTTGTAGGAGTGTCTCCTCACATGCCGTTGAGATTGTAGACATCTGAGTCATAAGGAGAGTTGGCTCAACCTCAGTTTGTACCAAATTTGCTTGGTTTCTGTGCTCTCATCGTGGCTTGCGGCATTCTCTTGCAAAATGCCCAGAGTTCCCACAGTTGAAACATTTCACCTTTGAACGATCGCGCGTGCCACCGTTCATCACTGGTTCCTTGTTGTCGCGGCTCCGTGGTGCACTTGAGGTCTTCGGGCACCAGCGACCTTGTTTGGTGCCAATCACACTGCCCGCATTCTTGCTCCAATTCGAAGAACCCTCCTGGTTCTTTTGTTGCAGTCAAGCCAACCATTCCTCCTCTGTGAGAAGGAGTTTTCCTCCTTGATGCACTCCACTGGTGTCGTCGTCATTGCCATATTGGTCGGAGCGGTTTCTTGAGTACTTGCTCTTCCTCAAGTACGCCTCCCATCTCACGGATATCATTTGCAAGTCCGGAGATACGCATACCAAAATCTTCTACTGACTCTCCATCCCTGAATCGGATGGAATCAAATTCTTGGCGCAATGCTTGCTGCCTGGCCTCACGAACCCGTGTCACGCTAACTCACATTGTCTTGACGGCCTCCCAGGCCGCTTTTGCGGAATCCTTCAACGCAAGGGATCTAAGCATTTCCCGCGGCACGGCTTGAAGTATAGCAGCGAGCGCCAGCCGGTCTTCTCTGAAGTCTCCACCTCCAGGTTCTATTGCACCCTATACACCTTGGGCTTGCAAATTCACCCGCATCAACAATGCCCAATTAGCATAGTTGGTTTTTGTCAATGTTGGATACCTCAGTGGCACCCTCGATTCCTTTGGCGCCTGCTGGAGTGCCGCTGGTAGCAAGGTTCCATCACCGCCTGTGTTATCGCTGGATCCTCCTGTGCTCGACCTTCTCCCGGGAGGCATGTAGCGGTTTGGAGTGGACGACATGGAAGTAGGATCAGAGGTGGCTCTGATACCAAATGTTAGAATTCATTATCAGAAAACACTCTCTGAATTCTTGAGCCTTCTCTGAACTCACATGCACTCAAGTGTTTTGGTTTTTGGATGTGAACAGTGTTCTGACAAAAATCCGACACCAGGGAATAGGAATGGAAACTGAATGATGCGGAGTGCATAATCCTCAGTACATCCGAGGATCTCTTTTATACTCTTATTCATTACTAAATTTAGAGTTTGTACATGCAAGAAACCATCAAACCGAAAGATCTAATCTTCTCTTAACTGCCCTACTAACTCGGACAAAACAGCTCGACCACCAAAACTGAAAATGACCAAGTCTGCTCTAAACTGAACTCCACCACTCCGGATGTTTTCAGTGGACTAAAACATATGCGACTGAAAAAATAACAAGAATGTAAAAGGGATCTGTGTTCAAGATTACAACACTCAATAGTTAGACAACTGCATTATTATTGCCTAACGGTTGGGCGACACTTTTAGTCATCCAACCGTTGGCGATATTTTTAATCGCTCAATGTTGAACAATAGGAGGCTAATTTTGTAAGTAATATAATCACACATTTTTGAATAAAAAATAGATCATTCGAAAAAATTCCCGGAGCTCGGCTGCGGCATCAGCAGACTCTCGACGGGCGGCGGCGGCACGCGAGGCGATGGCGCACATGGAGGAGGTGATGCTAGCACACACGGGCGCCGCAGGCGAGTTCAGCATCATCCTGGACGCCCCGCTCCCGTCCCTCCAGCTCTACTGCCGCAACCCCACGGGCGCCTTGGCCTTGTCCCCGTTGCGACGCGCGGGGCCCCAGGGCGCCAGAGCAAGGGATGAGGTGATCCCCGCGCCGTTGAGGTGCGAGGGGAGCGTCCATGACGCCATCAACGGCGCGGCGTCCGCGGACGCCGCGCGGTCCTGTCGCGGCACTGATGCGGGTTAACGGCACGGCGGGTGCGTGGAGGGCGCAAGCGGCTGGTGCGCACGGAGGAGTACGCGGCGAGGAGGAAGAGGCGGAGGCGCCGGTGCGGCTGGGAGACGCGCGGAGCGTGCGGAGGGCGAGCGGCCTCAGCAATGCGACTGCCACCGAGGTGAAATCAGAGGCTACGGTGGAGGAAGATGAGCCGCCGCTGTAGCCACTGGCGCGCGGCGGGCTGAGTTCGAGCGCGACGAGGCGCTTGGAAGCACCTCAGGAGATGGAGGCGGTGGCGGCGAGGCCATCTAGCCGGCGGTCGAAGCGGGAGGGCATTGGGGACGCCGGTGTAAAGGCTGTTGTGGCCGAGCCAGCGGTGGAGGTCAAGGCCGAGGCAGAGGTGGAGAGCGTCGGGTGGCGGAGCAGCCGCAGGAGTGAGGATGGAGGGGAGGAGGTGGTGGTGTTGCCGAAGCCGCTGGCGGCGGTCGTCACCGGAGGCCGGAGCAGGAGCAACTCATTGGCCATAAGTAATGTCAAAGATGATGGCTTCCTTTTGTTATCTAAAGCAATTTCTTGGAAAGGATTAGAATCTAGTCTGAAGAAATTACTCAAATTAGGCTAAAATTTGTGTTTGATACTCTCCGTAGGTTCTGAAATGAGCAGATTTTTTTTAAAAATGTCTCTTTTTACAAGAAAATAACTGAGGCAAATGTATTCAGTACGGGGGTATTTAGTTGTTAAAATTTTGACAAACTGCATTGGAAGTTATGTGGTGGATGGTTAACAGATTGCTTTGGAGTTACATTGTTGTACATTGTCCAACATTTTTGGTTATGGATAACGGGAGATATAGGTAGTAAGTTGTTTTCATGATGGTACTGCATTTGATGCTTCTTGTTGGTATAATTTAACAATGTCGTGCTTCATGCTGATTGACAAAAAAGAAAATGGATAACAAAATTTCTCTGACTTTCCGTTGTCTATCAGACTTATTGCTGCATGTGCATGATAATCTGGTTATGTTACATTTATGATGTTGAAGCTAGCATAGTCTTTTCGAATAATGATGTGTTTTTAAGTTTTCAATTCTTCTATGAAATGTTGCGGCTTATTTTATTTGTCCTTGTTTACCTAGTTAGGTCAGAACGGTGTGGACTCAGGTGCGGCAAATCGGCCACCGTCAACAGGAAGATCAACTTTTGCACCACCTGTTGGGGCTAATGTGAGGCCTCTACAAGCTGTGGAAATGCCCAATGGGACACCTAGGGAAAGAAGGTGAGTGGATAAATTTTTGATATAATTTGGTTTTCTAGGCATTGCAGTGTCGTATTTATTGAGTTGCATGCACCGACCAATTCACCCAAAAGGTTAAGCTGATGAGGAAAGATGGACAATTCACTTATACTTCAACACTCTCTCTCACGTGTAGGCTCCCTCAGACCTAAGACATGGAATAGAAGTGGGCTGCAATTATTTTTTTTAATTACATTAACCGGGTTTCGAACTCAAGACCTCTTGGCTCTGATACCATATTGAGTTACATACACCAGCCAGTTCACCCAAAAGCTTAAGCTGATGAGGAAAGGTGGGCAATTCATATATACTTCAACACTTCTTCTCACGTGTAGGCTCCTTCAGGCTTAAGACGTGGAATAGAAGTAGACTGCAATTATTATTTTTTAATTGTGCTAACCGGGTCTCAAACTCAAGACCTCTTGGCTCTAATACTATATTAAGTTTCATGCACCAGCCAGTTCACCTAAAAGCTTAACTGACTGGTACATAAAACTTAATATGGTATCAGAGCCAAGAGGTCTTGAGTTCGAGACTCGGTTGGCGTAATTAAAAGAAAATAATTGCAGCCCACTTCTATTCCACGTCTTATGCCTGATGGAGTCTACACGTGAGGGAGAGTGTTGAAGTATAAGTGAATTGCCCACCTTTCCTCATCAGCTTAAGCTTTTGGGTGAACTGGCTGGTGCATGCAATCAGTAATATAGAAAGGTAGAGAGAGATTGGCAGACACCACACAGCAAAGAGTGAGGTGGCTTTGTATATATATTGCCTAGTGCAAGTATACAAGGTAAACGCATACATAGAAGGTGTATACAAGGTAAACGCATACATGGAAGGTGTATACAAGGTAAGCACATATATGGAAAGTATATATAAGGAAATACTATACAAGGAATCTAATACCCGCCCGTAGTCGCAGTGGGAGTCCGGACATAAAGACTGGATCGAAATTCCTGAAAAAACTGGGTCGGGAGACCTTTTGTCATGATATTCGCGAACTGATGAGAGGATGGCACGTGTAAGACACGGACCTCACCATACGAAACCTTTTCGCGGACGAAGTGAATGTCAATCTTGATGTGCTTCGTGCGCCGGTGCTGGACTGGATTAGTCGACATGTAGATAGCGTTGCTGATGAGGAAAGGTGGGCAATTCACTTATACTTCAATACTCCCCCTCACGTGTAGGCTCTCTTAGGCCTAAGACGTGGAATGGAAGTGGGCTACAATTATTATTTTTTAATTGCGCTAACCGGGTCTCGAACTCAAGACCTCTTGGCTCTGATACCATATTGAGTTGTATGCACCAACCAATTTACCCAAAAGTTTAAATTGATGAGGAAAGATGGACAATTCACTTATACTTCAACAGTATTGCCAACACCACTTCTCAAAACATAGGTGTCGCTGTTATTATATTAATGATTTGTGCCTAATGCAATTTCTTTCATAATGCACAACTTGGTACCCTGTACCCCAGTCCACAGTTGGTGCTCTTGTTTTTAGTTAGTTCTTGAATTAGAAAAGCATATAGTTCATGTGATTTATGGAGATTTCAAATGATTTATGAAATTTAAGGGAGTGCTAGGTATGACATTTAGTGGCACTATTGAGTATGGTGGCTCATATCCTAATCAACTAGGACTTGAGAGGTGTGATACAAGGATTCCTTTATGAATCATAATAGGATTAAGATTCCGACTTCTCTTTAGAGAAGAACTAGGGAGCACTATATAAACCCACGAAGAGTGGTCATGGAGAACTCAAGTCATAAACCAACTCATCTAAAGCATGAAGTGCACATAAGGATTAGAGGCTAAGTTATTCCTCAGCACAGATTCTTGTATAGGGTGAGGATCCGAGAGTCCTAAAAGGTTCAAGAGGGTTGTGTGAGAGAGACAACCTCTTATACTCTTTTAAGGTCATACTTAAGGAATTTACGATTGGCTTCGCCAAATATCTCTCTCTCTCTCTCGTGATTATTTCATCGCCATTATTTTGTTCTCTCGACATCTATTTTGTTCTTGATGCCATACGCGTTCATGCCTATAACACCCCGGCCCAATTTCTAAGTCCAGAATGCTACCACTACTTTATAACACTAATTTACATCCATCACTATTTGATTTCAGCAGCATCTCCTCTAGTTATATCTCAACGACACAGTAAACAACATACATTTAACCTCACTACAGCTTTAGGCATACTCCGATGCGACCTGGGCTAGTGATCCTTTTGATCATTGTTCTATTTCTACTTACTGTGTTTTTCTTGACTATTCCATAATTCCCTGGAAGATAAAAAAGCAGACTGCAGTTTCCTGTTCGAGTACAAAGGCTGAGTTGAAAGCTGTGGCAGCTGTGACAACAGAGATTACTTGGTTGAGATAGCTACTTGCAGATTTTGGAGTACTTGTGAGGGGACCTATGACCCTTTTGACTGACAGTACATGCACTATCAGCATTGTCCGTGATCTAGTGAAGCATGAGCTCACCAAGCACATTGGTATGGATGCTTCATATACTCGCTCACAGGTGCAAGAGGGAGTACTCGCTTTACAGTTTGTGCCCTCAGAGCTACAACCTGCTGACTTCTTCATGAAGCCACAGATTAGGGCACAACACTTGTATTTTCTCTTCAAACTCAGTGTGTATGATTCACCATGAGTTTGAGAGGGGTGTTAAAGATAAAAGATAGAATAGGATTGTTATTTATTTCCTTATATGCCTTGGTTTTCTTATCTGTATATGGTATATTCCTTTGAGGCTCATGAATATATACACAATATTCATAACAAATATCACTAAACTCACTAAAGAAAAATATTTTAAGTAAAACATTTTTTCTTTTTAGAAAAGAAATCAAAATTCTTTTGAAATTTAATGATTAGAAGAGATGAGGACAAAGCAACATACATAAACCATGTTAACATCCATGTATCACTGTGTAACATAACCATGCCACTAACCATAACTCTTTTTTTCATTAATGCAATGGAATGCTCATATGCAATGCAATGTGCACCTTTCATGTTTTCATTAATTCAATGCAATGTCCATATGTACCTTTTAGACTCATACTTGTATAGTTGATGAAACACCTGTTGGTGTATACCCTCTACAACTTCTATAACTATCACTACTGTTGATTTTCATACTATCGTTGCTTCTTTTTTCCCCCCTCTTACAGGAAATTAATGTCACTTGTTAACATCCTTCATTACTGAATAATTTTAGTCCAGTATACTTTTAAATATAAAGTAACAACAAGATTGTTGGGATTAAAGTTATTAATTTTATATTGAAATATGCTGTAGGACCATCTATCCAGATCCAACATTTGCACAGTCCACACGGTCACGGGACTCGCACGACAGTTCAACAATAACAGAAGAGGTTTGTCCTCAATTTTATTGATATCACCTTGTATATTGTGAGGTTGTGAAGACTGCAGAGGTCTTCTGAAGAATTATTAGTGAAATAATATAAAATGTTCATCAATAATATTAAAGTTAATTCGGATGTAGAAATCTGATTACAGTTGCTTTATTTTTCAGCTTGAGATGCTAAAAGATGAGAATGTAAATCTTTTGGAGAAGGTGTGTTATATAATTCTTGCATGTATTGTGATCAATTTCGTGAAAAAAAAACTAAAGGGAAATGTCTTGTTTCCTTATGGAACTAGTGATAATACTCTGTTCTTCAAATTCAGCTTGGACTAGCAGAAGAGAAATTTAGACAATCTGAAGCCCGGACAAGGCAGCTTGAGAAACAGGTAACTTTTTTTTTGTTTGTAATTCTTGCATGTACTGTGGCAGGCATCAAGATGATATGTTTCCTTCTTCTTTACATATATAATTATAAGGTTAAATGAGAAGTAATATGACAAATGCAATTGAATAATGTAATTATGAAACATATATCCATCTCATATTTTTGTTGTCTTCAATATGTTCAGATTTCTAATCTTGGTGATGGGTTATCTATGGAAGTTAAGCTTATGAAAAGGTAATCTTAAGTACATTTTGGGTCTTCTTGCATGTTGGTTTTCCTATCACATTATTAATGATTTCTGACTTGAATGCAGGAGGGAGGAGATGCTTGTAAGAAAGGAGGTAAAGTTTTAACTTTGTGTACTTACATATTTTATATCAATTGATTTTTCAATAAATTGTCAAGATTGTTGAACAACATTGGCATCCATACTGCAAATGTGAGGAATGATGTACTAGAATTGCTTTTATTCATTGAATAAAGTTATAAACAAACATGATAATACTGTGTTGGATCCATGACTTTTGTTGGAGAAATGCATTGGTATATGTGCATGTATCCACATGCACTTCTGTTGGGACATCAGAAATGCACTCTTTTTGGTAGTCTTTTCTACTCTAGGCAGTTTCTTTACCTGGTTGGTGTTATGGATGGACATGATATTGATACATAAGTTTTCTTGAAATAAAAACAGCAAGAAATAAGAAAAGCTCTTATATCCAAGAATGGTAAAAGTGGAGAAATCACCACTCTTCAACAACAGCTACAGGTAAGGTACTAGCCTACGATAAGAAACATTATTAGTTGGACTATCAGTGGCATAATTGTTGTTTTCTATTCTAGTCTGCAAGAGAAGAGGTAGCTGCCCTTGTAAAGAAGCTCAAAGAAGCTGAATCCGAAACAAATTCCTTACACACAATGACACACAGGATGATCTTAAGCAAAGAAGAAATGGTTAATTTCCTTTTCCTTTTCTTCCAAAGATGCAATCAAACAGAGAGGTCAGTTTGTTTGTGGAAATGCTGAGTTCAATTGCATGATGTTTGTACAGGAAGAAGTTGTTATGAAGAGGTGCTGGCTTGCTCGTTATTGGGGCTTGGCAGTTCAATATGGTAATTCATTTTGGGTTTTAGGGCCTTACAAATTTTTGCTGAATAAAGATTAACATTAAAAAGAAGCCGAACTTTTCTTTATGTGATGAGTGCCTAAAAACTGAATGTTGGCTTTGTATGACTCGTGGGGAGTTGGGACTGATAAAATGACTTTCTATAACACCTTATTGTACTCACGCCCTTATGCTCTGTTTCTCGAGTTTCTTAAGTCTTAACTCCCATCAGAAAGCAGTAGCCTGATTCTTCATTTTTAGATTAATTTATCAATTGATCACTTCGGTTTTCAAGTTGATTATTGCAATCCTCCAGGAATCTATCCAGATATCTCTATGTCAAAACATGAGTACTGGTCGTCATTTGCTCCTCTTCCCTTTGAGTATGTAACATCTGCTGGACAGAGAGCTAAGGATGGATCTCATCACAGTGGCAAGTTATCGACCTTTTTACTGTCCAAACTAAAAAGTTTGAAATATTTAATTGATTCCCATTATACTGTGAAACAGGGAGTGATGGTTTGGAAGACACAGACAAGCTTTTTCATGATTTGACTGTTACAGCTGGAGAAGGCAACATAGAAACCATGCTTTCTGTTGATAAAGGACTTAAAGAACTAGCTTTCTTGAAGGTGATTATGTTTATTATTTGGCTTTCATCCCCACATGTTATGTAATAAATGTTCAACAGTTATCAGTACCTTAGCTAATCTGAAACTGAAGAAGATTTTTTAGGTCAAAGTTTTGCACTTCCTCTTTTTTGTTGTTGGTTCTGTTGACACAGGGTTCCTAATTATTTGAAGGTTGAGGATGCTGTTCTCATTGCTCTTGCCCAACATCGTCATCCTAATGTTGCTGAGCCAGCTGATACAGGTCTCTCTTACTTGCCATTTGTTTTTCCTATTTGTTATTGATGATGTAAATTACTGAAATTATTAAGAAATACTTTTTACAAAATAATTATATTGAGGATCCACTCTTATACCATTATTCATTGATTGGTCATAATTCCTTCCTTGCACATCAGAGAGGCTAACACATGTTTATGTTTCTATGTTTCCCATTTGCAGATATTAAATCATCTGGCGATGAAAAATCTACTGAAGCATTTGGTACAATCATCTATAACTTTAATTTCTGTTATCTACATTACGTATAATTGTCTATATGAGAATGCTATTCTTTCTGCACTAGTTAGCAGTAGCACTAGTCTCTATCCTTATTCTGTGGGGGAAACCTCACAAATTCCTAATCAATATCTTAATCTGGTTCTGCAGACCTAAGCAAGGAGGAAGTGGAAGATGTATTGTTCAAGCAGGTACCTCTTGACCTAATATTTTTTGTTCTTAACTTTAACATGCACCAGTGATTTGGTTGATTCTGTGCAAACAATGTTAATATTGCCCCCTTATGAATGTGCCATCAGTACATTTGGTTCCCCTTCTGTGCTGCCAATGATCTGGTCCTATACTGCTTTACATATGTGCAGCAAGATGGTTTGAGGTAGAAGAACCATTTTCTAATGATATTCATTAGATGAATGATCCTAGCACATGTTGTAGTGCTTTGGTCTTCGTATATTTAAGTAAAATTTGCATATTGCCTAAAATTTGCATATTGCCAATACTTATAGGGTAAAATTAGGGGACTCATAAACTAAGGAATTTGAATCAAGCCCCTACCAAGCTTCTAAAATTGCTCCATTATGTTAATTTGGCGCCTTTCATTAATTTATACAAAAGACAATCCTGTGTGGCATACCATGTTGATAGACTCGTTAGAACATTCTAATGATGCTGCCAGCTGTTAGTGTAAAGTGTAAACTGGCCATAGGGTTCAAATGATCAAAGGTAAATACTTTAGGTTTGTTATGTAGCAATTTAATGCTGGGTATCTTAACTTCAACTCTCAAGTTTATGAACCTCTCCTATAGTTTTTCCAACTTAATTTCACATTTACTGTAAAAGTACCAAAAGTATTGATATATAATCAAAGTGGCGTAGTTGGTCAAGAAGTTATTACACTGGAACTAGACACACCAGAAAATCTGGAATGATACCTGGTACTGATACAATTTTTGAACAATGAAGAAGCTGGATTGTCTGTAAAATTCCATATGCTTTCTTTTCTAGTAGACCAACAGAGCTTTTTTGTTGTTTTTTCTATTACGAAAGGAAATAGCGAACCATTACAGTCATCCGATTCTGGATAGATCTTGATTACAATTAGATATGCAGGAAAGAAAAGTCAACTCCATGAGTCTGCACGATGAAGTTACAAAAATTGCTTGCATAATGAGAAAATCATTTATTGTTCCCTATGGAGTTCAGTTGTGTTTTGCCTATTCGAGTTACCTTTTACTTTGCTGTGACCCAGGCTTGGCTCATCTATTTCTGGAGAAGGGCTAAAACCCATAATGTGGAAGAAGATATTGCTGAGGAGCGATTGCAGATGTGGATTGATCGACATGGCCAGCAACCGACTTCACATGATGCTGTAGATGGTATGTGCTTAACTGCCTTATGCATTGCTCATCACAAGATAATTTTGTTTCATTTCATTTGCTAAAAAACTGATGCAAGCTGGCAGATATATATAATGCTGATCCAAGTGCTATTCCTGGAGTCAAGTGGCTTGAATATAATGAAGCCATAATTTATACAGTTCAGTGCATATTCTTGAAAATCTTCAGCCTTAAAGCGCCAGAAACGCTCATTATCATAAAAACATAACTCAACTTACTTTGCAATAAGTTAATGGGAATGAACAATAGCAGCGGAATGCACCTTTAGGGTAACAAACCCTATACTATTCCTTTTCTAAAACTCGACCTGCGGGGTAAGACGACCCCCCGGGCATTTTGTTTAAGAAAGAGATCTTCTCACGCAGATCGAGAAAATCTCCGAACCCCTGCTCCACCCTTACACAGCGGCACCGTCGCCCGCATGAGAACGACCAACGACCTGAGCCGGGCCTTAGATCTGTGCTTTGGTGTGGTAGCAGGCGAGGGGGTTTTTTTCCCTCAGCCTGAAAATTCGCTCCTACTGGGAGTCGAACCTAGGACTTGAGGGGTGCTATTAGAGTGCTCTAACCATTACGTTAGAGGCCCGTTCGCTACTATTCCTTTTCTTGAAATTAAACTTTCTTGATGTGGAAGTTTAATGCTTTATTAGGTAGAAAAGCTTACACTGGGATTGCTAATGTTGTCTCCCTTCAAACTTATTGTGGTGATGCGTCTAAACATAACTTAGCGGCCAGTAGCCTGAAATGGCCAGCTTGGCTTATTGACCACAAGAATACCTGGTTTAAAAAAATTAAATATGTACAGTGAACAATCATTTTAACACAAATTGAGGAGCATACTTTTTGAGATCACGTTCTCTTTACTTAAAATCTTGGTAGGTAATGTCCTTTTTAATAGTTCACCAACGCAGATAAAGGTACAGTGAACAAACATTTTAACATGAATTGAGGCACATACTTTTTGAGATCACGTTCTCATTACTTGAAAGTTGAAAACTTGGTAGGTAATGTCCTTTTTAGTAGTTCACCTACGCAGATAAAGGCTTTTGACAATGGTTTTCATAGTTCAGATCTTGTCTGGATATGTCTTTGCTTCAGCAATCAATATAGCATCTTCTGATGGTTTATTTGATTTAGACTGGTGCCATATCGCTAATTTCCACTGAGCATATCAATGTTGTTATGCTGATTGATCATGGAAATAAATCCAGACACATTTCTTCCCATCTGCATTCTGTTTTGCCCACTCTTGAAATACTTCTTGTTACAGTTGAGCAAGGCTTGCACGAGCTGGGGAAGCTGGGAATCGAACAACTACTATGGGAGTTCTCCCGCCAGGAGGTGAACACCAGCAAAGGTGAATCCTCCGATGTTGAGGATCTGACCTAGCAGCCTCTCGCTTGCATTCTGTTCAGTTATCCCTATGTACCATACAGCAGCTGTAGAACATTACAAAGACGTTTCTGCTTTTGGTTTTGGTTGAGTTTTGACACAAACCATTTCATTTTTTTGTGTGTACATAACTTGCATCCAACAGTGTTACTACAGCAGCTTGAAGGGTGCATATTAAATGTAGCGATGTACTGTACATAGGCCTAACATAGCGGATGCTGATAGAATCTAAACATCTCAATTCTATTAAATGCATACGAAAATGTATATATAATACAACTCTAGAGTACTGTCGAGACCCGAATATGTAAATTCGGACTCTCTGTGTAAACTGCACTAGTTCAGGATCACGCTAGTGCACACAGTCAAACATAGATGTAATCACAGTCATACACACGATATAATAGAGGGAAAACTCTAATATCGATAAATCTCAAAGGTACGACCTTATGGCTAAGCTTACAATATCTCTAGTCGGAAGGGTTTAACAAAATAGCAGCGGAAATCCAAAGTAAAACGTAGCGGCCAATCGATAAGCCTACAGGCTATCGAGTGGAGAACAAAGCTTAATTCGTGAAGTCGTCGTAGTACTCTCCTTCTGGAATTTCTTACTGATAATACTCCTCGTCCTTAACTAAGCAACATAGGTGTAAAGCCGTGAATACATTGGTACTCAGCAAGTCGTTTGTAATAAATGAATGCAACATAGTATGCAAGGCTTACCAATGGAAGGCTGAAAGGTTAATTTGCATAAGTTATTTCACAGTAAATATGATAAATAGATTGAAAGTGAAATTTAATTGAAAGCAATAATAATAAATAATCAAAGGAATAAACATGAATCACTTGCGAACACCTATTCACAAGCTAAATCAACAGCGAACTACCTGTCCACTTCCAACATAAACCACCAAGTTTAAAAGATAACACTAACCCTCGTGTGAAATCATCGAGCATTATCCATGACCGAGGACGCGGCTATTCGAATAGTTTTACACTCTGCAGAGGTTGCACAACTGTACCCACACGATGTGATTAGCCTCGATCTCAGGAAATCACAACAAGACCTTTACAATGCTCTACCTCAACCCAATCCTGCCCACTAGGGTTTCGCATCACACCCTCCTTGCGTCACATGGAAATCAGCAACCATGTCCATCACAATGGCAGAATTGAATTGAAATATTACAAATTAATCAGCCAGGTCTATCCTATACTAAGACATGTGGTTTGCACGATTAAGCTCAGATCAATGGCGTACAAAGTTAAGTCCTTAACATTACCTGGGCGAGGCTACCACATCCCACGAAGTGCACCTGTATTTCCCCCTTTACTACACGATCACTCGCCCGAGTGCAAAACCAAGTTTGTATACCCAGCCAATGACACACCAATGTTATAGCACAAATTTTAATTAACGTGGCACCAACCACGGTTCCATATGCCATTAAGTCAAATTAATGATTTACATATGACGATGAATCCAATCGTAAATATAAGCTAGCTATGCATCTAGTCGTACCACCCATGTGACAAATATTCTAGCATCACTATTATGTTACCCAACATAAGGTGACAAAGGTATCATGTTGTTCTAAATCATCAAGGAGGGATAAACAACATGGGGTAATAACTACCAATTACAAGGTTTGAATAGAATTTAGCGATGCAATATAACTTAAAACAAAATAATTAATTAATAGATTGCAAAATTACGTTCAACATGATCAAAGGACATGACTTGCCTTGGTTATGCTCAACGAGGTACTCTTGGTCTTCGGGCGTAGAACCTGCTCCTCCGGAATCCGAATCTAACGAGAGGGAAAACAACCGAAACAAAGAAAACACATAAAATGATTAGCAAATGAACTCCAAAAATTATGAAACCAGTACCAAAAGCTAGAGCTCGATTTTAGATGAATTTAGAAAAAAAAGAACGAGGTTAATCGGAGCTAGGACGGAGGAGAACGGGCTCTTGGAAAATAAACCCTAAATTAAATCAGAAAATTCGAAAAAGTTACTGTGCTGTGGACCGGGCGCACGGGGGACTCGCTCCACGGTAGACTCGGCGGACAAAATAGTGCGCGCACGGCTGGCGGGGTAGGGCTGACGTGGCGTGCGCTGGTGCCGCCAGGTGTCACTGCTGACGTGGCTGCCACGTGGCACCTGGGAGCGGTTTTGGCTGACGTGGCAGCTGACGTGGCATGACACGTGGCTGCCACGTGGGCTTAGGGCTGACGTGGCTTGCCACGCAGTAGGGCTGACGCGGCACGGCTCGGGCGCGGGCGGTGGCGGTCGGGATCCGACGGCTGCGAGCGTGACGCGCGGCACGATCTGGATCATTGATCCAGATCTGAGGTGACGGTGGGGATTGCGCGGCTAGGTGGCGGGACGGTGGCGATGGGCGACGCGTGGCTCGGGGCGCGCCGCGCGAAGCGCCGCGCAGGCGCGGGTCCGACGCGAGGACCGAGGGGCGGAGCGGGGGCGACAGAGGAGGCGACGCGGGAGGCGACTGGCACGACGGGCGAAGGGAGATGGCGGAGGGCTCACCGGCGGGGAAACGAGGGTCTCCGGCGGCAGCGACGGCGTCGGCGGTGACGGGCGAGGCCGGCGACGCATGGGCGACGGCGGGACGGCCCAGGAACAGCGGCGCGAGCGCGAGGGAGCGGAGGCGAGGGTTCGGGCGACAGGCACGCGAACCGAGGGATGAGAGGCGTTAAAAACACGTGAACCGAGGGAGTTCGATCCGGTTACGGCGCTGCGAGGATTCCGATCGGGGATGGGGCACCAGCGGGGCAACGCGTGGCACGGGTCCGGCATCGGACGGCTGCGAGCGGTGCGGGGCGCGGTCGGTTCGGGCGACTAGGGTTAGGGTTAGCGAGCGCGCGGGCGAGGCGGATCCGACGGCTGGGGGGCACAGCGCGGGGATCGGACGGCGCCGCAGCGCGGCGAAGCAGCGGCGTGCGAGCGCGGGCCGGGCTGATGCCGCCGCGTGGCGGTGGGGGCGATCGGGCGGCTCCGAGCAGGTGAGGGCGGGAAGGGGTACGGCGACAGCGGGGAGCGGCGGATGGCTGACGCGTGGATGGGAGGCGGATCGGGCGGCAGGGGAAGAATTTTTTTCTTTTCTTTTCCAGAAATTCAAATAAACTTTCAAGAGCTCTAGAAAATAGCAAATAAATCCCAAAAATTCACTAAAATACCAGAAAATTCCTTGAGACCTGAGGAATCCAAATAAAATATTCCCAACTTATGTTAATGTTTATTTTAATCGTATTAAATCATTTAAAATTCTAAAAATTCATTTGAAGTTTGATTTAATTCTAGAAAATTCCAGAAAGTTTATTTTTGAAATTCTGGCTTTAAAACTTGCAGAAAAACAGGATGTTACAAACCTTACCCCCTTAAACGAGATCTCGACCCCGAGATCTGGGCCAACTAAGAGAATAGTTTCGGAAACTCTGCTTTGAGGTCCTCGTCGCGCTCCCAGGTTGCTTCCTCCTCTGAATGGTTGCTTCACGGAACCTTGCAAAAACGGACCACTTTATTCTAGGTGACTCGCTCTGACATTTTCAAAACTTTGATTGGGTGCTCCTTGTACGACAGGTCCTCCTGCAGGTCAACGGCCACAACTGGCACAACCTCCTCTGGTATACACAAACACTTCTTCAGCTGGGACACATGAAAGACGTCATCTACCCCACTGAAGGACGCAGGTAGCTCTAACTGGTAAGCAAAATCTCCCCTGCATTTCAGAATCCTGAACGGACCAACATATCTCGGTACAAGCTTCCCTTTTAACTGAAACCTCTTCATACCCTTGAATGGTGTGATCCTGAGATACACAAAATCATCGGGCTCGAAACTCAGCTCTCGACGTCTGGTATCTGCATAACTCTTCTGTCTGGCCTGGGTAGTTTTCAACCTTTCCTGTATCAAACGGACCTTGTCCTTAGCTTCTTTCAAACAGTCTGGACCAAAAACCTATCCCTCCCCTGTCTCTTTCCAATTGAGAGGGGTTCTACATTTCCTGCCATAAAGTGCCTCAAATGGTGACATATGCAAACTGGCCTGATAACTGTTGTTGTACGAAAACTCTGCGAAAGGCAAACAACTGTCCCACTTGGACCCGTGATCTAGCACACATGCTCTCAACATGTCCTCCAAAATCTGATTTACTCGTTCTATCTGACCATCTGTCTGGGGGTGATATGCTGTACTGAAATTCAGGTGAGTTCCCATAGCCTTATGGAAACTACCCCAAAAACGAGAGGTGAACTGCGATCCACGATCTGACACGATCTTCTTTGGCACACCATGCAAATTGACAATCCTGAACATATATAGCTCTGCTAATCTGTCACCACTTTAGGTTGTCTTAATTGGGATGAAATGAGCAACCTTGGTCAATCGGTCCACGATGACCCAAATCGAATCATAGCCCTCTTTGGTCTTAGGCAGACCGACTATGAAGTCTATACCAATTTCTTCCCACTTCCACTCAGGAACTTTCAATGGCTGTAGCAAGCCTGCTGGTCTCTGATGCTCTGTCTTACTCTCTGACAAACATCACAAAGGGCCACATACTCAGCGATCTCACGCTTCATGCTTGACCACCAATACTTATCCTTAATGTCCTCGTACATCTTGGTACTGCCTGGATGAATCGAAAACAACGACTCATGAGCCTCTTTCAACAACACATCCTTTAGCTCTTACTTATTGGGCACACACAACCACTGCTTGAACCACAAGGTTTCTTGGTCATCCACTGTAAATCCTGACTCTTTTCCTTCACTTAAGTTCTTCCTGATCCGCTGAAATGGCTCATCATCTGACTGAGCCTATCGAATCTGACTATCCAAGGTAGGCTGCAACTCCATAGATGCTAAAAATCCTTGCTCAACCAACTCTAAGCTAAGCTTCTGAAATTCCTCATGCAACGCTGGCTGACTCTCTTGAACCATCACTGAATTGCAATATACCTTTCTGCTCAAGGCATCTGCAACAACATTGGCCTTCCCAGGATGATAATGTATACCAACATTATAATCCTTTATCAGCTCTAACCACCTCCTCTACCTGAGATTAAGCTCGGACTGGGTAAAGATGTATTTCAGACTCTTATGATCCGTGTAAACCTCACATCTGTTACCCATCAGATAATGACGCCAAATCTTCAAAGCATGCACTACGGCTACTAGCTCCAAATCATGAGTAGGGTAGTTCTCCTCATGCGGTCTCAACTAGTGTGAGGAATAGGCTACCACTCTCTTGTCTTGCATCAAGACACAACCCAAACCTTTGCGAGAGGCATCGCAATAAATCTCAAAATCCTTATTTATATCAGGCAACACAAGCACTGGGGCTGTGGTCAAACTCTCTTTAAGTTTCTGAAAACTTTTCTCACGCTCTGGCGTCCAAGTGAATTTCTTTTCCTTCTTGAGCAACTGTGTGAGAGGTCTAGTTATGCTGGAAAATTCTTCAATGAAGCGACGGTAATATCCTGTCATACTCAGAAAACTCCTGATCTGGGTAACTGAAGTAGGCGACTGCCAATCCAACACATCTCTCACTTTTCCAGGGTCAACTGCGACTCCTGCTGCTGTCATCACATGCCCTAGGAAGGCAACTTCCTTCATCCAAAACTCACATTTACTGAACTTAGCGTACAACTGATTAACTCTCAATTTCTGCAAAGCCAATCTCAAGTGCTCCTCATGCTCTCTCTCATCCTTGGAGTAAATCAAAATATCGTCAATGAACACAATGATAAATTTATCCAAATATTCCATGAACACCTTATTCATCAGATACATGAAATAGGCTGGGGCATTGGTCAAACCAAATGACATCACTGTGAACTCGTATAAACCATAACGAGTCGAGAAGGCTGTCTTAGATATGTCCTCCTTTCGAATCCTCATTTGATGATATCTTGACCTCAAATCAATCTTGGAGAAAATTCCTGCTCCCTTAAGCTGATCAAACAGGTCATCGATCCTGGGCAAAGGGTACTTATTTTTGATGGTGACCTCATTAAGTGCTCTGTAATACACACACATACACTGACTACCATCCTTTTTCTTGACAAATAACACTGGTGCTCCCCACGGAGATGAACTCGGTCTGATATATCCCTTATCCAAAAGCTCCTGAATTGGCTTCTTTAACTCTGCCAAATCATTGGCTGGCATCCGATAGGGTCTCTTGGAAATCGGAGTGGTACCTGGTACAAGTTCAATCAGAAACTCAACCTCTCTCTCTGGTGGCATATCTGGGAGATCATCTGGAAACACGTTGAGGTACTCCCTGACAACTGGTACATCCTCCAACTGGATCACCTTGCTCTGACAAACCATGACTGACTTTGGCTGACACTCGCTGGCTGCAAACTGTACCTTGATCCCATCTGAATTGGTCAAGGTCAATCCAACAAAATCAGGTCGGCCCTGAACTCAACTCCCTGAATGGTTATCCTAACTCCTGGACAACCTAGGTTGGATCTCAACTCGGAACCGAGGGATTGGATTAAAAAAACAGATCCAAGAGTAACAGTTTTCAATTGTTGCTTTAAAGCAAAACTCCGAGAAACAAACAAATGCGAAGCTCCAGAATCAAATAAAACTGTGGCAGGAACTGAATGGACTTAAAACGTACCGATCACAATATCTAGTGCTGCCTGGGCCTCCTCTGCAGTGACGTGGTTCACCGACCTCTCACCACCAGCGTCCTGCTGGCTTGTCCTGATGCCGGGGGTGCTCCTCGTCCTGCTCTTGGGGTAGAGTCCGACCGGGTGTGGCTCCCAGGTCGAAGCGAACTGGTGTCGGGGCCTGCCTCTGAGGGCACTTGTTAGCATAGTGTCCTGGCTCATGACACTTGAAGCAAGTGACAGACGCGACTGGGTTGTTGCTCTTCTGCTCCTGACCACTGGAACCACCAGGACGCTGTCCTGACTGAAATTGGCGCGACGTCTGGGCTGGGGTCCTGAAAACTGGCTACTGCTGCTGTTGCTGAGGCACTCGTGCAGGCTGGTAAGAACCAAAGCAAGGCCTCTGAGACTGGTGAGACTGGGATCCCTGCTGGATCATCCTCCTCTTGCGAGACTCCTCAAACTCGCGGCGACTCTCCTCAATAAGAATAGCCTTGTCCACCAACTGCTGAAAACTGGCATAGTCGTTGCCCACGACCTGCACCTTCAAAGCTAGGTTCAAACCCTTTTTGAACATCTTCTGGCGAGCTGCATCTGTGGCTACGTCCTCTGGCGCGTAGCGAGCTAACTGAGTGAATTTATTGAGGTATTCACTCACTGACAGGTTCATCCTTCTTCATCTCGACCACTCCATCCAAGACGTGGGCGTTATGGAAGGCTTTGGCGAACTCTTTCCATGTGATGCTGTTCTGGTCCTCATGGGCGGCACAGTAGTTCTCCCACCACTCTGCTGCGGTCCCTCAAGCTAGTGTGCTGCATACAGAACCTTTTCTCTGTCGGTGCATTGAGCCAAGTTCAGTTTCTTCTCAACTGAACGAATCCCAATCATCAGCCTCCAAAGACTCTGACGAACTGGAGAAAACAGGCGGTCTCGTCCTCATAAACTCTGCATAGCTGAACTGCTGTCGAGGTGCTGGTGGTGGTACTGGCTCCTGGTGTTGTCGCTGTATCATAGCCTGCATATTCTGCATCATCGTCTGCATCATCTGAGTCTAGGCCACCAAAAACTGACTAAGGGCGGGGTCCAAAGCCAGCGGAACTGGATGCGCAGCACTGCTCTCTGGGTCCTGGTTCACCTGGCTGCAGCCTGAGGAGGTCCTGGTATCAACCATCTTGCTGCTGAAAAGAAAACAACTGCAGATTGACCAAAGGTAAAAGACGAGGGGGAAAAGCATAGATAAGAGGTAAATGCGTCTAAGGGGGTTTTTACTAATGGAAACCTAAACTAAACAAACACTTAGCTAAAAAGGCTAACCACAAAATTGAGCAAAAATAAACTCCATTAAAAGATTGACATGATCGCAATATAATGCTTTTAAGGGCAATATTTGCAGCTCACATCACACACAACTGTAAATAAAATCCAACGTTTCTACTCGCACTATCTAATCTGAAGGCTCCCACTCGGGTCCTGACAAATAGGGTACACTACTATCATCCTCTGAATCGCTGTAGACGACCCACGAGTTGTGGACTGGCGGCGACTGCTCTCTGACCGGGACTGGGACTGGGTTGAATTGCCGAAGATATGCTCGATGATCACCGGTGATACGACGTCTCCGCTCTGGACTCGGCGGTGTAGGCGACGGTAGAGGTACTGGCGACTGCGGTCGGGGCTCCTCCCTGACTGGCTCCGGCAGTCTAGGGGTGACTCCGTACTGCTCCTTGACCTTCCGGATGAGTCGAACCATGTTGATCTTGTATAGCTTGCAAAGGCGACGGATGGCTTTGTACACAACTCCTTGTGCTGATATCTCTCCACTAGCGCCGGTATTCTTGAAGCTGTGATGTAGAACTTGCTTGCCGACTCGGGTGGTGAAGTACAGTCTGGAGATACTCCTGATGCGTTGTCCTTTATGTTTCTCATCCTTGGTGAGGTAGACAGGCAATCTCTTTAATCCGAGGCTCCGCAACAGAATGCGCAGAAGTGCTCTCCATCCTCCTGTCGGGCTGTAAGGAGCTCGGGACATCTAATGCATTTATAAAGGAAAGATCAGTTTATAGCTTTATGAAAACAAATTTTGCAAGAGTGGGGCGAGGGACAAGAATCCTTAAGAATGAGATAAGAAGATAGAGATATTACTAAATATCAAATTTAGTTAGTTTGATTTAGAAAATAAATTTTTTTGGGGCTAATGACCATTCTAACTAGGGCTTCGTCCTACAGTCGATATGGCTCTGATACCATCTCTGTCGAGACCCGAATATGCAAATTCGGACTCTCTGTGTAAACTGCACTAGTCCAGGATCACGCTAGTGCACACAGTCAAACATAGATGTAATCACAGTCATACACACGATGTAATAAAGGAAAAACTCCAATATCGATAAATCTCAAAGGTACGACCTTATGGCCAAGCTTACAATATCTCTAGCCGGAAGGGCTTAACAAAATAGCAGCGGAAATCCAAAATAAAACGTAGTGGCCAATCGACAAGCCCACGGGCTATTGAGTGGAGAACGAAGCCTAATCCGTGAAGTCGTCGTAGTACTCTCCTTCTGGAACCTCGTGCTGATAATACTCCTCGCCCTCAACTGAGAAACATAGGCGTAAAGCCGTGAGTACATTGGTACTCAGCAAGTCGTTTGTAACAAATGAATGCAATATAGTATACAAGGCTTACCAATGGAAGGCTGAAAGGTTAATTTGCATAAAAGGCATTTCACAGTAAATATGATAAATAGATTGAAAGCGAAATTTAATTGAAAACAATAATAAAAAATAATCAAAGTAATGAACATGAATCACTTGCGAACACCTATTCACAAGCTAAACCAACAGTGAACTACCTGTCCACCTCCAACATAAACCACTAAGTTTAAAAGATAACACTAACTCTCGTGTGAAATCACCAAGCATTGTCCATGACCGAGGACGCGGCTATCCGAATCTAACGAGAGGAAAAACGACCGAAACAATGAAAACACATAAAATGATAAGCAAATAAACTCCAAAAATTATGAAACCAGAACCAAAAGCTAGAGCTCAATTTTAGATGAATTTTGAAAAAAGAACGGGGTCAATCGGAGCTAAGACGGAGGAGAACGGGCTCTCGGAAAGTAAACCCTAAATTAAATCGGGAAATTCGGAAAAGTTACTGTGCTGTGGACCGGGCGCATGGGGTACTCGGTCCACGATGGACTCAGCGCACGGAATAGTGCATGCGCGGCCGGTGGCGTAGGGCTGACGTGGCGTGCGCTGGTGCCGCCACGTGTCACTGCAAACGTGGCTGCTGACGTGGCTGCCACGTGGCACCTGGGAGCGGTTTTGGCTGATGTGGCATGACCGTGGCTGCCACATGGGCTTAGGGCTGACATGGCTTGCCATGCGGTAGGGCTGACGTGGCACGGCTCGGGCGCGGGCGGCGGCGGCGGGGATCCGACAGCTGCGGGCGTGACGCGTGGCATAATCTGGATCATCGATCCAGATCTGAGGCGACGGCGGGGATTGCGCGGCCGGGTGGCGGGACGGCGGGCGCGGCGCGGGTCTGGTGTGAGGACCGAGGGGCGGAGCGGGGGCGACGGAGGAGGCGACGCGGGAGGCGACCGGCACGACGGGCGAAGGGAGACGGCGGAGGGCTCACTGGCGGGGAAACGTGGGTCTCGGCGCGGCGCACGGCGCGGCGGCGACGGCGTGGCGGCGACGCGACGGCGGCGACGGACGCGGCCGGAACGGCGCGAGCGCGAGGGAGCGGAGGCGAGGGTTCGGGCGACGGGCACGCGAATCGAGGGATGAGCGGCGTTAAAAACACGCGAACTGAGGGAGTTCGATCCGGTTACGGCGCCGCGAGGATTCCGATCGGGGACGGGGCACCAGCGGGGCGACGCAGCGCACGGTCCAGATCGGACAACGCGAGCGCGGGCGCGCCGGTTCGGGCGGCTAGGGTTAGGGTTAGGGTTAGCGAGCGCACGGGCGAGGCGGATCCGACGGCTGGGGGGCACGGCGCGGGGATCGGACGGTGCACGGCGCGGGCGGGAGGGAGTGGGGGCGCGTGCGGGCGCGGGCCGGGCTGATGCCGCCGCGTGGCGGTGGGGGCGATCGGGCGGCTCCGAGCGGGAGTGGGCGGGAAGGGGTACGGCTGCGGCGGGGGCGGCGAATGGTTGACGCGTGGAGGGGAGGCGGATCGGGCGGCGGGGGAAGAATTTTGTTTTCTTTTCTTTTCCAGAAATTCAAATAAACTTTCAGGAGCTCTAGAAAATAGCAAATAAATCCCAAAAATTCACCCAAAAATACCAGAAAATTTCTTGAGACCTGAGGAATCCAAATAAAATATTCCCAACTTATGTTAATGTTTATTTTAATCATATTAAATCATTTAAAATTCTAAAAATTCATTTGAAGCTTGATTTAATTCCAGAAAATTTATTTTTGAAATTCTGGCTTTAAAACTTGCAGAAAAATAGGATGTTACAAGTACAGGACTAATGGGTTGCATATATGACTCATATATACATGGACATGCATAACTATAATCGATGTTTGACTCATATATGTTACTCTCGAGTTTGAGTTTTAGTGAAAAAATCAGCAACCTGGACCTTAGATGGCACATACTAGAGAGTAATAGTCTTCTGTTGATAATGAGAGACGATAAAAGAGGTATCAACACCAATGTATGTAGTAAGCACATGCTTCATGAGATCAGTAGCAATTTGTATAACACTAGTGTTGTTACACAAAAGAGGTGTAGAATCATCACAGGACACCAAGATTAGCCAATGAAGTCAAACAATCTTTGAAGTAGTAGAAGCCAATGCTCGAAGCTTAGCTTCAACACTAGACTATCATAGTGCGGAGGCAATAAGAGAAGATGCAAGAAATATGCAATAGTTAGAGATAGATTGTCGATCATTAAGATCACTTGCCCAAATCGAATTAGAGTAAGCATGATGCTTAAGTTGACTTCATCGAGAATAAAATAGATGGCGAGAAACAGTCCCTCATAGATAACGCAACACACGAAATAGATGAGCATAGTGAACAGACATGGGAGCAGAAACAAACTGGCTGAGCGTGTGAACAGAATTAGTAATATCAGGATGTGTCACAATGAGATAACAAGACTTTCAACAATATGACAGTAACGAAAATGATCATCAAGAAGAATGCTATCAGTAGAACGAAACTGAAGATGAAGCTCCAAGGAGTAGCAACGATTTGACTGTCCATGAGACCAGAGCGAGCAACATATCCTGAATATTGCGCTATTGAGATAGATAGTAGCCATCATCTGTCTAAGTAATTTCAATAACTAGAAAGTAACATAGAGGATCAAAATGAGACATAAAAAATTGTTCACTGAACCATTGCTTGACAAAGACAACATACCTGTCATTATCGTCAATAATTAGCATGTCATCAATATATAATAAAAGCAACGTATGACCATGTAGAGATATATGAATGAATAATGCAGGATCATGATCACTCAGGGAGAAACCAACATCTAACACCACTGAACTGAAACACTTAAATCAGACATGAGGGGCCTATTTGAGACCATAGAGAGCACGACGAAAACGATAAACATGGCTAACAGGAACCACAACACCCTGAGGTAGCTGGAAATTTAATTTGTTTATTCTCATCCATGTCATGTTTAGGAAATGTGATGCTTTTGTTTGATAATTGTTCTGAAAGTTGGATCAACATTAGGGACTGTTATTTTTTATGTTTCTCTTTGGGACTGTTGTTTTTTATGTTTCTTTATGGGATTATGTTATTCTTTTCATAAGGAATTGTTTATATACGCATCATGAATCCATAATTCATCAATCTGCTGTTGCTGTGAGGATGTGTGATGATTAGTGGATCATCGGGACCACATGATCCCCATCCAAGGGTCTCGAGTGCTCTCTGCGGTGGGCGCAGACTCGCATGACCAGTCAGAGCCGATCGTTTTGAGTTAAAATTTGGCTCCTTTTGGTTTCCAATTTTGAATAGCTTTAAATGAAGAGATCTTGTGAAGGCTCTTTCATATTAGTTCTTGAAGAGATTAGAGCATCATGTGGTGCCTTTTGATGGTATTTTCCTGTGGAAAATGTTCTGGCATTTGCATTAGCGTTATCTTATCTATGTTGCTCATACAGTACCTGCATGTGCCTTGTATGATGGTTGATGGTTATATGGAAGGACTGTGTGACTAACAGGTGGACCCCGATGACAGCAAGGGCCCACTGCTCAGTGACACCCACGCCTGTTGTTAGATTGGGCTTCTGAGCCGGCATTCCTTCAGCTGGCGCATGCCCAATGAACAATGTGAATGTGCATCCAGCATAATCTACTGACTTGCTGACGTGGCAAAAAAGTAATGATGGCTCACATGCGACTGGGACCACGAAGTCCCGATCCAATGGTCGTGAGTACGTCCTCCGAGGCAGCAGCCACTGACTCACTTGATGGATGGATCGGCATCGACCATTTGTCCATTGTTGTTGTACACTACTACCACACTCCATTTCTGATGTGAGAAAAAGAAGAGAATTAAAGAAACCCGAAAGCCAGAACCTTTTCGACAGCTGTTCATCTCCTCTTCGGTCTTACATCTTGTTGCTGCTGCTGGAGAGATTAGATTGGAAACTGGGCTGGGTTGGCTGCTGTTGCTTGGGTTGCATGTAGGAATCTCTCTCATCTCACATGCATCCAGCAGTTAGCCGGGTTTTGGGCTTTTTTTTGTTTTTAACTTATGACTTATGGTTGTACTTTATAATTTTTTAAGCTGTTTGTGAGAGTACGGAGGAACAAAAATTTGTATACGATTTTAGCTTATATAAATAAAGTTATTATAACATACATTATAATTAATTTGTAATCTTTATCTTAAAAAGATATTTTATTTAACAAATAATTATTGTAGAAAAATTGAAACGAAGTAGCCCTTTATTGGTCCAAAACCTATGGAAAAGTTGGCAGCAGCTGCTTTGGGTGCCAACCCTGTCTCTAAGTCAGTGCTACAGGACACTACTGCATACTGCTGGCGTGCCAAGACGGCCCACTTTCAGTGGCTGCCGGGCTCCACGCAAGCAAACAAGAAGATGGTGGATGAGGGGTCGAGCTGCAGCTGCTAGCTAGTCTGCAGCAAATCATTACATCCACCCAAGGTGCGTGCCGGTGCCGTCCGGCATGCGGGGTCACCTGTCACCACGTTGGTTTGCGAGTCAGAGGTACTCGGTCATCTTATTCTTATTATGGATTTGTTTGGACTAATTTGTACTTCTAATCGACTGGAATGGTAAACAAGCCAAGGCAAGGACATATAGGTAGTGTTTGGAATAGTGATGGTTTTTTATTTTTGCTGTAATTTTACTGTAGCTGGCTGAAATTTTATTGTAGCCGAGTTGGTTTATTGGACATAATTAAATCTAAAAAATTGTAAAAATAAAAGCGACATACTAATCTAGAGCGGATGATGCAAAGGAATATGGGAAAAAAACAAAACACAAAAATACTAAAAACACAAAAAAATTTGAATAAGGACAAAAGTGCTACAGTACCACCCATCGTTGCTACCGTGAAAAAAAATCGCTGAACAGTGAAAAAGAAGTGAAGTTGAGCGGGGCTAGTCTTTCGTATTGTTTTAAAAAACAACATGTGCAAATTGTGAGGTAACTAATCAACTACCCCCTCTAATTCTAAATATAAGAAGCGGGGGCGTTTGGAATAGCGATGGCTTCTAAATGAAATTTCACTGTAGCTGGCTTTTTTTACTGTAGTTAAGTTAGTTTATTGGGCGTAATTAAATTTAAAAAAATATAAAAATAGAAAAACTATATTAGTCCATCACGGACAATGCAAAGGAATACGGAAAAAAAAGAAAATACAAAAAAGCCCAAAATATCTAAAAAAACAGAAAAAAGACGAATTATTAAATAGTGAAAAAAGCTGAAGTTAGAAGCTGAAGCTGAAAAAAAACCGAAACGAGCGGGGCTGATTGGTATAGTCTCCAAGAACCATCAATTTCTTTGAAAAATAATTATACATTTTGAAAGCATTTTCATAATAGATCTAGTAATACCAACTTTATGTTGTCAATTTTGGTATTCTTTATATATTGATGGCCGAACTTAAAAACATTTAACTGTCGTAGATTCTAAAACGACTTAAGTTTGGAATCAGAGCTAGTACAACTCAAATAACAAGACAAGAAACTTGGTTGTTATCATTGCATTTTCTGGTGTAGGGACATGGTTCAAGGTGCGTTGCACAAATAAAATACATCAGCTGATCTGATGCATCTATACATCTCTTTCTTAAATAGATTGTTATAGAAATTATGAACTAAGTTAACTACCACTCTACTGTACAAGGCAACCAACGAGACTCTTTAAGTCATATAAACTTCAATACACGCATCTAAGATATATAGCTTGTGTGAAAAAATGAATTTTCTAAATAATATATATTTATTCTGAATTACAGTAATATATCTCTATTTTTTTATTTTACAGTAATAATTTTCTGTCACTTCACTGTTGAGCGACTTGAGCTAGTCACTCAACGGTTACACGCAAGTGTCCAAGTTGTTTAACTATTGAGTGACTAGTCTAAGTCGCTCAACCGATGGGCGACAGTTCGACGGTTGGGCGATTTAAAATAATAATATTATTATATTATTAATTCAGTGCAAGTAATTGTGGGGAATAAATGACAATTTTTGTAGATAATACATTTGGCAAATCTTATTTTTTGGTTGTTATTTTTTGAAAATAAAAGGGCAGACAAAGTAGGTTGGCTCATTTGAGATTTTTGTAGATTTTTAAGGGTATGAAATCCGTTAGACTCGCAGTAACATTTTGTGATCGTCGTATATTGTTGTAGTGCGATAATTTTTTGAAGAATTTTATGAGAACGATTGAGGTAGAAATGATTCGTAAGTAGGAAGGTATGTGATATTGCGATTCGATAGAGAATTCATACACGGAGAACTTTGAATAAATGACATAAAGATAACAACACGATAATTGATTTGACAAGGAGGGTTACGTGGCACACAAGCTAACGAACCAAGGACAGTAATGCATATCTTTAGAGAATTAGAAATACATAGGACATATGGATGAAGATGGTCGAACTACTATGTGGAACATGGTCATTTGCCCTTACAGCCTAACTCGGCATTGTACTCCTTACCTGGCGTCTTAGATTTCACTGTGATGGCCCTCTTCCATGCCCTCTCAGCCTTTCTCGTCTGGCATGCTCGTGCTCTTGCTCCTCGTGCAGCCTTGTGTTTTCCTCCATCTCAGCCTGCAGCTCTTCAAGGTGCCTTTCACGAGCCTCGCAGTCCTCCCTAGCCCACCTCTTCCATGATAGTAGCATCCACATGTTGTAGGGGTGGATCTTATTGTCAATCCACTGGCTGAAGTCGCATAGGCGTGGTAAAGACTGCGGTGGGAAGAGAGACGTAGTTATGGTGTAACAAGAAGCAAAATGGTGGTGTGCACTGAAATGTGATTTCATTACCGGCTGCCTATGGCGCGGCATGTCAAACCTACAGTTAGGGTAGTCTGTACAGTAGTTTGGGTAGCACTAATAGCGCTGCCCAATGGTCCACTCGTCAGTTGATTTGACACCCTTACAGGCATCCCAACACCAAAAAAGGGGTGGCACCACCCCTATCGGGGGCCCTTTCGGAGGGCATTCAGCGGGCATAGGAGGGGGTGCCTGGACCCAGAATCGTTGGGCATACTGCGAGGCAGTCTCCTTAGATTGACGAGCTCCGGAGGTGGCTGTTGAGGAGATGAGTGGTGTGTGTAAGGCTGCTGACTAAACACCCTGTGGCGAGCGGTGGTCTGTTGGGAGCCTCCCACTCCTTCAAGAGCTTGTGATGTGCTTTCATTCATTATCCTTGTCCATGTTATCTAGGCAGTGTTGTTGGTGAGGAGTTCTTGGCCGATTAGGGCTGTATTTATAACGGGAGCAAACACAGCTGTAGCAGCTCCATTGCGATGAGGCATGAATGTGTTTCGTGTTCCTACACTGCACCCTTCAAGGAGGAAGCTTGTGGCAGTCAAGTGGTCTCTTCGTGCTTTGCAAAGCGAGGTCACATCCTCCTTTACAGAGAGTAGTTACGTTCTGCTTTTCAAAGAGAAGTCATGTTGTATTGTGTAGAGAGTGCTCATGTCCTGGTTTGTAGAGTGAGGTCACATCCTATTTTGTAGGACAAGGTCACATCCTACTTTGTAGAGATAGGTAACGATGAATGATTGACATTGCAAATAAAGTTAAAGTTTACAATTATAATGCATACAACAAGCAAAGTACTGACTGAAGTATAAATTATAACATGATAGCATTTCTAATTTTAGTACCACTACACACACAACTAGAAGTGGTGCTGCATTTCACACTGGTGTTCCTACTCATCGGCAGGAGCCTTGCAACTTCTCACAGTGTGGCCTTCCTGGCCATAGCAGCTACCTACTATTCTAGCTTTCCCTTCGTCCATATCGTTCCTAATGCGACAACTCTACTGATGGCCCTTCCCAACCTTCAATAGGTCAAGATCTGAAATCCAAGTTCTCTGTGCAATATTCAATGCAATAAAGTTGCCCACAACCCCAAAGCCTCTTAGCTCACTGCACAACGTCTGTAGCACCCTCTCCTTCATGAAGTGCTCCGACATGAAGTTTGATGTTCCATGTTGATAGTCCTACATCTAACGAGGACATAAGAGCATGGCTTGTGAAGGAGATTTGGCTTATTGCATGTACAGATAGATTCATTCATATGATCTCCAAGACACACCTCAGGGGTAAAAAGAGGGTGAGCCATCTCAAATCTAGCTCTGTCCCGAAGGAGTATGTCAAAAATAATGTTCTGTATTGTCCATCATGAAGACCATGTGCAACTGACCCTTCTTGGTCTTGGCTTGCATGTACACTGTAATCTTCGAGCAATACGGTGTATGTGGATTGGCTGCATGAAATGCTGCATTTATATGCCTTTCCCTGAAATATTTAATTGTATCTTGCAGAATGCCTTCCATGATGGTGATAAGGGGCTGAGCACGAAGGCCCCTAAGAATCCAGTTGTACACCTTCTCAAGGTTAGTGGTCATTATGCCGTACTTTGCACCATCTATGTCGTGCAATAAGGACCACTTTTCCAATGGCTTAGCCTTAATCCAATGGGAGAAGCACTTGATATTTCTCGAGATTCTCTGCATCACATGGGGAGGGTCAAGCTCTGTCAATGGTGTGAGGCATTCAGGCTACGTCGCCAGGAATGGGTGGATGCTTATTCCTCTCGATGACATGCTTCTTGGTGTGCTCCTCTAACATCCCCCACAACACATTCAATTTATGCTACTAGTTCTGCATAGCCAGCCTTTTGAATAGCTTCATCAATGGTTGCTGCGAGAACTGATTGAAGAAGTTGGCCCCCGTATGACGAATGCACCATCTGTTCCTCATGTCTGGCCAAGGGAATAGCTTATCAGGATCTTATTGAAGTTTTCTTATGGCCTTCATCATCCTGGGGTGGCGAACATAAATTATACAGACATCAGGATGTGCCCCAACTACTCCCTCCTTCATATGTCAAAGGAACCACAACCAGTTATCGAAATTTCTCACTTTTGACAAATGCGATGGCCAAGGGCAGAATTTGATTGTCACCAACAATGCCAATTGCTTTCAGGATCTGCCCCTTGTATTTTCTAGTTAGAAATATTCCATTTACTAAGATCATGGACAACATATACCTGAAAGCGTCGATGTGGGCACCGAAGGCTAAGAAGGCCTTCTACAAAATCATGAAATCTAGTGGTCTTCTGGATGGCTTATCCTTTACAACAATGTATGTGCCCGAGTTCCTGTCCTGCAGCACCTGAAGCATATGAGGAAGGTTGCTCTAAGCCACCTCGCAGACCATGGTGTACTGCTCTTGTTGGATTTTAGGACCCGAAACATTCGCTTTATAGATAAGGCCCACAGTTTAATGGTATCCTATAGTGATCCCTTATTAGCAAACATTGTATGAAGCTAAACCTCCATATCATGGTACTTAAATGGTGATTCATGCTCGTCATGCATAGTAAGACCATCAACGTCCACCCTATTCCATCCCTACAGGATGGGAGCTTTGTACTCATTGAAAGAGTCATTGCCATCCTCTTCTAAAGCTTCCTTCTCGGTCTAGACCATCAGGTTATTGATCTCTATCTGACGCACTATGCTGTAGACAGACTCCCTTGCGTTTGCCTGTCCAGTGGGCTCAGCGTGCAGTGTGCAATCTACCTCCACAACATCAGCCACTTTGTCCTCTTCATGAATGATGGACTACACGCCTTAGCTGCTCCCACCAACTGGGCGATTGCCGTTAGCAAGGCCTCGTGTGACTCCCTTTGGACATGCTTGTACAAGTAGCATGCACTTGCATCCACGTCGCCGGTAGCCTTCCACAAAGCCCTTTCATACAACCGTGTACATTAGTCTCCTCAACTTTCACTGAATGTGCGTGGCAGACCGACTTCAAAACTCATGTAGGATGAAACTACACACTTTGGGGTCCAATGAGAAGCTGCATGTGCACCAGTGCATTACATCTCCGATTAGAGCATTCTCCACATCCAGATGCACCAAACGGGTGTACCAAAACTAACTTGTAGGAAACCACTTAGGTCGACATCGTATAGACCTTCACAAATCATATCAACACCGTAATGCAATTTTAGTCTTATGGGCTCAGACATGACTGATTTCTTACTGCAAATATTACCATTTATCAACATACATTCACTAAATGGGTGCTAGACTAATAAGTAGCGACACGTTTTCTATATTCAGATGAGAACAAGAATAGATGAGACTAAACCTTCACATGAAAACCTCTCCTTATCAACAAGCTTCCTTCGTCTTTCTCTCTCCCTCTCCAAAGTTCCTCTCCCTCTCCCTTGCTCCTTTGCTTCTCCCTCCTTGTTCTCTCTTCTCCTCTCCTTTCCTCCTCTCGTAGCCTTCTCTCCCTCTTCACTTCCCCTTTTTTTCTCTCCTCTCCCAAACTCTTCTCGTTCTCTCCGGAGAGAAATGGTGAAAGAGACCGTGAGGCGTTTGGGTGTGCCTTTCTGTACAACCCTTCCGTTGCTCAACCGTTGTTCGACTTAGCCGCAAGTAGTCACTAAATGGTTGAGCGACTAGGGGATATCGCCCAACGGTTGAGCAACTAGAGGCTAAGTGCTTAATGGTTGAGCAACTAATAGCTGATGGGACTAGTCGCTCAACCGGTAAGCGACTTGGACACTTGGCGTGCAACTGTTGGACGACTAGCCTAAATTGCTCAACGGTGGAGCAAATAGATTATTAGTGTAAAATAAAAAATAGAGATATATTACTGTAATTTAAAATAAAAATAGATTATTTTAAAAAAAATTCATGAAAAGAATTGAGCAACTTATCGAAGATGCATCTAGCTAGCATGTCATGTGGTAACTAATTAATTATATCTTGAAAAAAACATTGGAACCCCACAGCTCAGTCCATCAAGCCAGATCGCCAAGTAAGCATGCTAAATGGGCATGCACGACAATGCGTGCAACCCCCATTTTTATCAAGGGGGCCTCCTCCTCAGGCAAGAATCATTACCAACCTGACAAAGTAATCACATGGGAGGCAAAAGGTAGAAAAGCCAATGAATGGATGGATATACACAAATTTCTTTTTGGCCCAAGCTACCACTCACTGAGCTCACCATGCTACCTTTGGATATGCTAAGTCTCTTTGAAACGTGGAAACTGAACTGTTTTCTATGAAAATTATGCATAATTTTTGTGAAATTCCAATGGTCTAGACGTGCACTGATTAGGATAGTCTAATATATAGAAATTAGTGGTAGCTTGTTGCAAAAAAAGGAAAAGAAATTAGGGGACTTGCTGTAACGATTGGTAGTGTATGTGATTGTTCATATATAACTGGAAACTCTGGAGAGTGTAAGCAAAAATGTATGATGTGTTAAAATCAAAATAAATTTGGATTTATAGCTATTTGCATAGAATATCAAAAATGTAAATAATATTATGGTTACAAAACTCACCGTTGAAAATAAACAAAATGAAGAACACAGGGAGCAAAATGAATTGGCAATTCTTCCATGTTTCTTCATGCAGCAGCATATTGTTCGACTTGTCACTTGTTATCTAGAGAAAGAGCCACTTGGCAGACCGATCGAGAAGGGTAAAGTGGCAAAATGGATGATTATCTATGGCACAAAAGCATCTTTTAAGGAAAAAATATGGCATAATGCAAAATGCAAATTTAGCATGATTAAATGTATTTTAATTTGTGAGTTGCAAAAAAATTGAAGTTGCAAAAAAGTGTACTTTTGTGGCCTATAATGTGGTGGATCTATGGTATAGTGGTTCCTAATCTTCGATATATAGGATCAAAGATATGGTAAGGTGCAACTTGCTTGTAAGAATTTGTGAAACCTAACGAATGATGCTACTAACAACGGTATGGTTAACCAAAATCTATGACACTTGAATTCACTCAACAACACTAGTTGATTCTTGTCTACTCACCACGTAAAGAAGTAGACATGCACTTGCAATAACCAAAGGAAATCACACAAGCAATGGAACGGCACAATAGATTGGAACTCCCTATTTTAGTGGGGGCAATGTATGCTCAAACCCTAGAATCAAGAGTGTATTCATAATATGAAAACATGACATCCCAATTGGAACATGAGGTGCACCCCTTGTCTATATAGTCCTCCTAAGACATCTAACAATACTCTAATATGAACATAAAAAAGAAAAAGATAAATTTTTGGCCACCACTTTATTTTAGAGATAGTTATCGATCCATGATGTTTCTGAAGCTAGGACCTTATCCATTGCGTGGATCTCGGAATAAGCTTTCCAACAAGTACAAGAGCACTCAAATTGAACTTCGTTTGCAAATGTTATGGACTTTTTAATGCAAGTCTGCTAGTGTTCCGAACTAAGTTCAAATTGATTTCGGATTTAAATCCAAATTTGATTTTGGATGGGTTTGAGATGGATCCAAATTGGGTTTGGAAATCTTATCCAAAACTTGAGCTTTATATTCTTGGTCCTCTCTTCTTTTCCTTCCTATTTTACTTCTCCTTGTGTGTTGTTCGGCCCATGTGCATGCACCATGGCCGCATACACACACATGCATGCATGCACATGAGCATGGCACCCATGGCAGCATGGTTGTCTTCTTTGGTGTCCCCGACCTCTCTCTACTCCCTCTTGGAAACACCCCCAAGTAAACAAAGTGAATGAACTCCTTCGTGATCTCCTTTGCTCTCTAATGCTTCTTGTCCTAAATACCTAAGAGCAATTAAAGTAGAAACATTAGATAGTATAGTATTCTCATTACATGCAAAGTTAAGCTAATTAACAAGCGAATTCACTTGTTTGTTTATCCTTGTAACCATTGCACGTGTGATTGGTCCTTTATACATCTCTTTGTTTGTATCAACTGGAATTGGAGCTTGAATGGATGTATTATGATCATTTGGTGCATCATGAGAAGAATGTGTAGAAGTGTCATCATTGGTACTAGGATCACTTGGTACATCATGAGAATGACGTGTAGAAGGATGTATGGAAGTGTCATCATTGGAGATGTCCTCATCATCCTTTTCCTCTTGAAAAGGAGTCGTCCTCGACTCTAGATCATATTTCAGTCTAATAAAAAGGAGACAAACCAACAACATTAAATGTAGCACTCACCACACATTTATCACCTGAAAGCTCTATCTTGTAAGCATTATTATTAATCTTTGCAAGTACTTTTAATGGACCATCTCCATGACGTATCAATTTGGACTTACGCTTCTCTAAAAAGCGATCTTTGCGAAGATGTATCTGAACCAAGTCACCTGGTTCAAACAATATTTTCTTTCTCTTTTTGTTAGCATAATCAGCATATTGACATACCTTTTTCTCAATTTCCTATGTAGTCTTTTCATGTAACTTGTTTACAAATTCAGTATGCCTTGACGCTTCCATGTTTGCTCTTTGTTGAAGTGGTAGTGGCAACAAATCAAGTGGTGTGATCAGTTTGAAACCATACACCACCTTAAAAGGATCCAATTGAGTGGTGGAATGAATCATCTTGTTATAAGCAAACTCTACATGCGGTCAATAATCTTCCCACTCTTTCAATTTCTTCTTGATCGTGGTTTGCAATAGCCTTGACAATGTTATATTCACCACTTCAGTTTGTCCATCAGTTTGTAGGTAAGAAGTCGTTGAAGACAATAACTTAGTTCCAAGTTTGGCCACAAGGTCTTCCTGATGAGGATATCATTATTATGAAGGCTTCATCTACACAATCATCATCTCTATCATCAAATTCAAATAATGATAACAATGGTAAGACTAGTGTTGGTCAAATAGCTAAAGCTTTGCAATAATTGTTTAAAGGACCAATCACTCGAGCTAGAACAAGAGACCAAGATGATAGAATCAAGTTTTCATATTTTAAATTAAAGATTGAAGAAGACTACGTTTTAGAAGCTCAATTGTGTCCAGTCCTTAATTCTATGTTCGTTTGAGTTTTTGGCTAAGTTACATGTGTCATGGGCTAGTTCGTATATATGATAAGACATATTAAGATTGTTTTGGGATTTAGTTTTTGTTTTATTTTTGTTTTGAGATGATGGTGATGACGAAACTTCAAATGGGTTGAAAATAATACTTGGAATGTAAGGGATGTTGGGCTGTTGTCAAGTAATGAGAACATCACTTCGACAGATATGAACACTCCTCTTACTACTACCTTGAATGATGTCCAAGGTCCAATTACTCGGGCACGTGCTCGTCAACTAAATTATCAGAAATCTAGGACAGGACAGCAAGGAGTTGATGATATGCATCAAGGAAGGAGAATGCAATTGTTGGACTTTGGTGCGCAAAGCCCTGCAGGTGCGAAGTCTCTACTTCGCTCATCGTGCGAAATCTCCGACGTCGAAGTCGAAGTCCCACTTTGATGTGCGAAGTCCTACAGGTGCGAAGTCCCACTTCAATGCGCGAAGTTCTACAGGTGCGAAGTCCCTACTTTGCTCATCGTACGAAATCTCCGACGTCGAAGCGGAGTCCCTAGTCTTCTGACTTCGAAGTCCTACTTTGGAGTAGTCGGAGTTCATGAAATCTTGGTCTTCAGCGCGGAGCCTCTGGACCTTCGGCAGCAAGGACTTGGTGCTACGTCACGTTTTGGGCCGAGGGCCTTGTCACACCACTTAGGCTATTTGGACCACCGCGGTCGTACTGTTCACGTGAACAGTAATCGTGAATAGTACCATACCCCTTTCATTTGATAAGTGCGGCCTCCGCCTTGCCTATTTAAGGAGGTCGCACTCCTTTAGTTTTCCTTGGGTTTTTCTTAAGATTATTCTGCTTAGCAGTTTCACCGCATGTCCAGTTGAGGAACCCCAACTTGTGAACTTAATCTTTATTCGCAATACAATTTCAGATTGCATCTTTTACTCTCTTACTTGTGTTCTCGATTTGCTTGCAGGAGATAGGCTTCTTGGCGAGTCAACCACGTTCGGCACGGTTGATAACCATCGGAGCAGTGGTGTAGTGATTGCGAGGGGTTCAATCTGTTTTGGTTGGAGTGTTTGGATCATTAACATCGTGTTCTCCACAGTCGACTTACTAGTACTTTTCGGAAGATCGGGCCATCGTCACATTATCAAGGGTGTTGTGTGCCACCCTCATGGGCCAGCCACCATGTGGGGCCCACCTCATGGGTGCCTAAACCAAGGCAACCAACCAACCATTTCTTATTGCTTTCGGATTAAATTAGGAACTAGAATAAGATTCCACTTGTTTCCCTACTTTGAGTCTATCTAGTCTTGTACGAAGATATAAAGCCTTGGCCACCATCTCATATAACCCTCTAACGTTAATTTTGAGTCAAAGCAATTTTTTGCTCTTTGGTTTATACCATATGCTACCAAGAGAGTTGAGAAGCCGACTAGTTAGAGTTCCACCAAATTACTGGTTATCAGTGTTCTTGTTGTTCCTTGTGGACCAATAGAGTCATCTTCCTTAGCGTGTTGCTAGTTGAATTCCGGTAAATGGAAGTCTATAATCAAGATAGATAATTGCTAGTTGCCATCTATTTGCTGTTCAAGAGAGATCCTATGTCGTGAAGATTGAGCTCCCCCGTATCACTTCCAAAAAATAGCTCATGAATTCAACGTCGTGATCTAAAATAATAGTTCTTAGAACACATGCAATATTATAATCTCCTTGAAAAACAAGTTAGCTATATATGATGCATTGTCACTCTTATGACAAGGAACGAAGGGAGCTATATTAGAAAACCTATCCACTAGAACAAGAACAAGAACAAAATCTCTCCCCCTCTTAGTGGAATTTTACCAAGCATTACAAATAGGCATGCTGCGTTGTAATGTTATTGAGGATGAGGAGGATAAGATGGCTCATTTTTATGGGGGCTTAAGGCGTGAAATTCAGAATATAATTGATTACAAAGAGTATAATGATATCAATAGATTGTTCTAGCTTACTTGTTTGGCAGAAAAAGAATTGCAAGGAAGACAACAATGGAATAGGAACAACTTTGGAAGTACGTCGACATCGAGATCGGTGCCAGGGCAATCCAAGACAGCTCCACCTCCTGCTTTTCAGTCTGCTGCCCCCTCCGTGAGTAGGGCGCGTTCAGTAGCACCGCCACCACTGTCATGCACACCTGAGACGAGAAAATCCACTAGTGTGTAGGCACCAGTGCAGAGCTCTTCTTCGGTTGCTTCCACGGGTCGTACGACGGGGATTATATACTACCATTGCAAAGGGATAGTACACGTCATGAAAAATTATCTAAGTTAGCACTCGTACATTGCGACAGAAGACGGTGGATATGTAAGTGCTACTGATGTTGAGGATGAATATACTCTTGCAGCTAATCTTACAGGTAATGATGATGATCCAGAGGAACATAGTGAAGGGGAGGAAATTTTAGCTTCCGCTGCTACGGAGAATTATAGGACCATAATTGTGCAGCGAGTGTTGAGCACTCAGAGGGAGCAAGCGAAAAAGCTACAGCGCCATAATTTATTTTAGATGTTCCTCATCGTTAAGAAATACCGTGTTCGTGTCATAATGGATGGCGAGAGTTGTAATAACTTGGTGAATTTAGATTTGGTCAAGAAGCTTGGCTTGACCACACGTGCACATCCTCATCCATACCACATTCAGTGGTTCAACAACAGCGGTAAGGTGAAGGTAACACAATCTGCGAGAGTGCATTTTTCCATTGGTTCCTATCATGATGTAGCTGATTTCGACATAGTGACTATGCAAGCTTACTCACTTTTATTAGGTTGTTCATGAGAATTTGATACCGATGCAACTCATCATGGTAAAAGTAATAAGTATTCTCTTATGCACAAAGAAAAGAAAACAATTTTGCTACCTTTGAAACCTGCTGAAATTGTGCAATGTGAAAAAGAGATAGCTGCAAATGAGGGAAAAGAACATGAACATGAACATGAATATGAAAATCAGCAAGTAGTGAAGAATATTTTTCCACCTAAGAAAGAGAAGTTGGTACCTAGTTCTAAAACCGAGGGAATTAAATTAAAGGATTGTGTTATGCTTGCAACCAAATCTGAGCTTGCTGAATTGTCGACAATGATATGTCATACTATGCTTTTATATGCAAAGATGCTTTATTTTCACTTGATGATGTATCTAGCTCTTTGTCGTTTGCTGTCATTAACCTTTTGCAAGAATATGAAGATGTGTTTCCAGCTGAACTACCCTCGGGACTGCCATCGATTAGAAGGATTGAACACCAAATTAACTTAATTCTGGGAGCTATTTTGCCAAACCGTGCGGCGTATAGAACTAATCTGGAGGAGACTAAGGAAATTCAACGACAAGTCCAAGATCTTTTGGACCGAGGGTATGTACGAGAAAGCCTGAGTCCTTGTGATGTTCCTGTTCTTTTGGTTCCTAAGAAAGACGGTAGTTGGCGCATGTGTGTTGATTGTAGAGCCATTAATAATATCACAATATGGTATCGTCATTCTATTCCTAGGTTGGACGACATGATAGATGAGTTGAGTGGTTCTATTATTTTCACAAAGATTGACTTGCGCAGTAGGTACCACCAGATTAGAATGAAATTAGGAGATGAATGGAAAACAGCGTTTAAAACTAAATTTGGGCTATATGAGTGGTTGGTGATGCCTTTTGGTTTAACTAACGCACCTAGCACTTTCATGCGTTTGATGAATGAAGTTTTACGTGCTTTCATTGAAAAATTTGTGGTGGTTTATTTTGATTATATTCTGATATATAGCAAGTCATATGAAGAACACCTGAATCACTTACGTGCTGTTTTTAATGCTTTGCGAGATGCATGTTTGTTTGGTAACCTTGAGAAGTGCACCTTTTGCACCGATCGAATATCGTTTCTTAGCTATGTTGTTACTCCACAGGGCATTGAAGTTGATCCAGTCAAGATCGTCGCTATCCAGAGTTGGCCACCTCCTAAAATGGTCATACAAGTGCGGAGTTTTCTTGAGCTCGTTGGCTTCTATCAGCGTTTTGTTCGGGATTTTAGCACCCTCGCTGCACCGCTGAATGAGCTTACAAAGAAGGGTGTTCCTTTTACTTGGAGCACCATGCAACAACATGCTTTTGACGCTCCCAAAGATAAGTTGACACACGCCCCTTTGCTTCAACTCCCTGATTTTTGTAAGACTTTTGAATTAGAATGTGATGCTAGTGGCATAGGTCTTGGTGGTGTGTTAATTCAAGAAGGAAAACCTGTTGCTTACTTTAGTGAAAATTAAGTGGGCCTAGTTTGAACTATTCTATATATGATAAAGAATTATATGCTCTAGTTCGAACTTTGGAAATATGGCAACATTATTTATGGCCCAACGAGTTCGTAATACATTCTGATTATGAATCTTTGAAGCATATCCGAAGTCAAACCAATCTGAACCGTAGACATGCTAAGTGGGTTATATTCATTAAGTCCTTTTCTTATGTTATTAAACATAAAAAGGGTAAAAAAATGTAATAGCTGATGCATTGTCTAGGAGATATACCATACTTTCACAACTTGACTTCAAAATCTTTGGATTAGAGACAATAAAGGAGCAATATGTGCATGATACTGATTTTAAAGATGTGTTGCTCAATTGTAAAAAGGGAAAGGGTTGGAATAAATTTGTGGTGCATGATGGTTTCTTGTACCGTGCTAATAAGCTATGTATTCCAACTAGCTTCATTCGTCTTTTGTTGTTACAGGAGGCGCATGAAGGTGGATTAATGGGTCACTTCTGACCGAGGACATTCTGACCCAGCACTTTTATTGGCCTAAGATGAGGCGCGACGTCGAACGCTTCATTACCCGCTGCACCACGTGCCAAAAAGCTAAGTCATGACTTAATCCTCGTGGTTTATACATGCCTCTTCCAGTGCCAAGCACACCTTGGGAAGATATTTCTATGGACTTTGTTTTAGATCTGCCTAGAACAAAGAAGGGGAGGGGAGTATTTTTGTTGTCGTGGATAGATTTTCTAAAATGGCTCATTTTATATCATGTCATAAAAGTGATGATGCTACAAATGTTGCTGATTTATTCTTTAAGGAAATAGTTCGCTTGCATGGTATTCCGAATACGATAGTTTTCGACCGTGATGCTAAATTTTTTAGTCATTTTTGGAGAACTTTGTGGGCTAAATTGGAAACTAAGTTATTATTTTTGACTACTTGTCTTCCCCAAACCGATGGACAAATTGAGGTAGTCAATAGAACCTTGTCTACTATGCTTAGGGCTGTGCATAAAAAGAACTTAAAAATGTGAGAAGAATATTTGCCTCATGTGGAATTTGCTTATAATCGCTCGCTGCATTCTACCACAAAAGCATGCCCTTTTGAGATTGTTTGTGGTTTCATCCCTCGTGCACCTATCGACATGTTGCCTCTTCTCACTTCGGAGAAGGTATATCTTGATGCTAAACAACGTACTGACTTGATACTTAAGATGCATGAGACAACTAAAGAGAATATTGAGCTTATGAATGCTAAATATAAAGTTGCCGGTAGTAAGGGACGCAAGCATATTACTTTTGAGCCTAGTGATCTTATGTGGTTACACTTGCGTAAAGAGCGATTCTTTGAATTGAGAAAGTCTAAACTTATACCTCGTGCAGATGGTCCTTTTAAAGTGCTTGAACGTATTAATGATAATGCATATAAGTTAGACTTGCTTGTAGATTTTAGGGTTAGTCCCACCTTTAACATTGTAGATCTACGACCATACTTCGGTGCGGAGGATGAGCTTGAGTTGAGGACAACTCCAATTCAAGAAGGGGAGGACGATTAGGACATTAATTCGACTGATATGAACACTCCTCTTACTACTACCTTGAATGATGTCCAAGGTCCAATTACTCGGGCACGTGCTCGTCAACTAAATTATCAGGAATCTAGGATGGGACAGCAATGAGTTGATGATATGCATCAAGGAAGGAGAACTTAATTGTTGGACTTCGGTGTGTGAAGCCCTGCAGGTGCGAAGTCCCTACTTCGCTCGTTGTGCAAAATCTCCGACGTCAAAGTTGAAGTCCCACTTCGATGCACGAAGTTATACAGGTGCGAAGTCACTACTTCGCTCGTCGTATGAAATCTCCAACGTCGAAGTGGAGATAGCCTTCTTGGCGAGGTCAACCGTGTTTGGCACGGTTGATAATTATCGGAGCAGTGGTGTAGTGATTGCGAGGGGTTCAATCTGTTTTGATTAGAGCCTTTGGATCATCAACGTCATGTTCTCCACAGTCGACTTATCAGTACCTTTCAGAAGATCAGGCCATCATCACATTATCAAGGGTGTTGTGTGCCACCCTCATGGGCCAGCCACCACGTGTGGCCCACCTCATGGGTGCCTAAACCAAGGACAAACGGGGGCCCGTACCCCCTTCCAAACCCTAGCACCCCCTTTATAAACCCCCTCCCTTGGCCCCTCCCCCCTTTTTCCCACCCCAAGCCGCCACTCCCCTGCCTCCTTGCGCCTCCCCTCTGCCCAAGTGCTGCTGCAAGGAGAAGAAGGAGAAGAAGGAAGAAGGGAAGAGGAAGGAGAGGAAGGGAGGGAAGGGGAAGAAGGGAAGGAGAAGGAGAGGAAGAAGAGGGTGATTCCAATCCCCTAGGTAATTCTCTCTCATTCCAATCCCTCTGATTTCTGCTATTTTAGGGTTCTTAGCCCAAGGTTTTGGTGGGGATTAGGATTTAGAACCCCTGATTAGAGAATCCCTGCTGTTTGCCTGTAGAGTGATTCGCGGAGCGTTGCTGTTCGTGCCGTTTAGACTCCAAAAATGATTTTTCCCGAGGGTCTCCCCAAAAGGAAAAACGTAGAGGACGACGATATGCATCTACTGTATTTTTTTCCAGATTTGTTAGCCACATAATTTAGGCGTACCAAAGTCTAGAATCTCGCTGCCCGTCAGGGGTGCATACAGGGACAGACCGCTGTTCAGATGGGAATTAGGGTAGAAGATGATTTTTAAATTTTTGGTCATAATTGAGAAAAAGGTAGGTCATTCAGTAATCTAGCTTTTGTAAAAGAACCAGAATTTTCAGAGTCTTGATCTGTTCTGGGGATGCGTTACAAGTCGGCTGTCCAGACTTTCAGAACAGAAGACGTCCTCTGTTTTGTGCATTAGATATCACCTTGTTAATGACAAGATAAAATTATGTGATCTACATAAAAAGTGTAGCTGTTTAAGTGAGAAATCTAGAGATATAACTTTTGTTGTGATTAGTTTTTTATTTTTAAAAATAAGAAAATATTAAGCAGCACCGCTGCAGTGGGAATATTGTAGAACCATTTCGCGGGGAAGGATGTTGTGGGGTTTAGGGTTTTGGCGACACCTTTCTTTGAGAGTCATGATTGTATTGCTGTGTATTGTGCTGAGAGGTACCTTTTTGGACAGGCGGATTTGCTTCTGATCGAGCGTGATCTCGTCGCTTCGCCAGTAGTGGCAAGTAAACGTAGCGGTTGTGCTACATGTTTAACTTGTCAATTATTCTACCTTCACAATAATTTATTCTCTTAATTTGAGGTGCTATGACATTGTTACACATTTTCTCAATATGGTCCATGTGGTAATATTTTAAGAACTCAACTGTTTATGATCTTGATGGTTTATTTGTGGGTATATGAAATTGTTCTTGATGAAAGAAATATAGTTGTGGAGTAGTATTCTTTATGGACATATGGTGGTATAGGTGGTAATATTCTTATTGAATACTTGTGGTTGTGGGGGTAGCATTCTTGATGAATATATGGTGGATTATGTGGTAGGTTTCTCTATAGATCAATTGATTATAATCTTGGTGAGCCGAATGTGGGCTATATGGTAATGATCTTAAGTATCATTGGCATTGTGCTTATTGAGACACATGTGGATTGTGAGGAAGTATTCTTGATCATTATATTCTTGATCTTCGTGGTTAAATTATTGTGGTTTATGATTAGCATAACATTCATATCATGTCATGATATTTGCATTGTGGATGTCACCGCTTATAGCCACGACTGTACTGGTACAGCATCGTACATTGCCGTAGTACGATGCACACTCTTACCTTGTTGGGTAAGGGTGCAGTGGAGCACGAGCATTCATATGCATTGCATTGTGGAAAGATCATTTGTATACTTATGCAATATATTGTGGTGAAGTTATTTTGCAAATAAATGCAACTTCATAGTTGTAATATGGATGTGGCTCATGAGAGACACTTGTGGTATGAGGAATGTGGCGGTGGTCGTGGAATGGGGTTCACCGCTTGTGGTATTGTAGGGGTTGAGATTGTGGTATGAGATTTTTTTCTCTTGTGGTAACTGTTGATAGCAGTTGTGAATGCGAGAAATAATAAAGATAGTGAGGTAAAACCTATTGATGCTTTCCTGTCATTGGTAGTGGTAGTTGGTTGAAGTTATGAAGTAGACAAACAAAATTTATTGCTATTGTTTTATTATTGTTGGTAGTAAATGTGGTTAGGGCTATATTTGTGGTCACCGTGGAGAATAAATATTGATGATTAACAACATTGTAGTTTGATTAGCTTGTTAAACAGTTTGCTTGCTGAGATTTTATCTCACTCTTGTTTTCCCCCTTCCAAGTGATTTTCGAGTATGCATGGGAAGAGTAGGGCGGCACATCACTGTCACACACCATATGATATTTTATATTGTAATAAATAAGTGTAGTCTCTGGTTATTCATCTTTACTCTCATTGTTGATCATGTATAACTAATAATTTTAGGCTGTGGTTCACTTTAATCGGTTAAAATTAATAGCAGTTGTTCCTAAACTAATAGTGTTCCGTTACCTTTGTTTTAGTATACTTCCGCTTAGCTTATCATGATTTAAAAAATTATTGCCAGTTTATGTTACCTTATAAATTGGCTACCTTGTAGAGTGATTTAGTGGCATCCTAGGATAATGTGGGTCCTGGGGTGTTACAGTTGGTATAAGAGCGGGCGTTAGGTCCGTGGTAATTCAATTATTAAATTGACACACTGGTGCACAGTAGGATGGGATGGGTCAAGCATTGCATTTATGCTTTTGATAAGTTGTATTGATGATTTATGTTATGATATGATCTTGCATGATTATGATTTGCTTCTATGACTGCTATGAGTGAGGATAGTCATTGACAAGAGGTACAGGTTGTAGTTGTTGCCTGGGCATTGATTATTTATACTACCATTCGTGGTATGGGGTTAGTGATGTAGTTACCTCGGGTAACTTAGTTGCGGATGTCATGGGTAAGTTTCTTAGAAAAGTTGTTATCTTTCTTGTGTTGATTTTGGCCAATTCTTGACCTTTTGCAGTTGATGAATTTCTCTTGAGTTAGTGGTTTATTGTAGTTGCTGGGAGCCAAAAGGCCTCTAATCGTTTTGAGGCAATCGTTGTTTTCTTTGATTGATGAGATGCTTTTGCTGCTCGTGAGCGCTGTTAATTGGTGAGATTAGTTTTCATGTTGTTTCCATCTTTCGTACTAGAAAATATGACTCATTTATTCGTTTGATATTTTGGAAAAAAACAAAGATTTATGTAGGAAGTTTGTTGTTTGCGAAGCCTTGACTTTATGCATTTGTTTTTAGTTACTTCGGCTATTGAAGATCGATTCTTTTCTTTGCTAAAAGGAAGTATTAAAACCCTTTGTGATGTTTTGTTGTGTCTAAGTAGGAGGTGACAATCATATAAATAATTGATAAGGTATGAATTATCAAAACTGAGATGTTGGTGTGGTGCATAATTAATCTCTACTAACGTCCTTGAAAGTGTAGTTGACTAATATGATGTTGATCTGTTGTAGTTTCTTGAAGAAATTTGATTAAGAATTTGTCTATACATGTTTAGAACTCATGCAGTTATTGAGGAATATAAAAAAATGGTTTGATTATTGTGGTTGTTTAAATTTCCAACTTATCGGGTAGATTGGATTATGTGGTCTTAATTAATTAATCTAACCATTTGGGATAGTTAAGTAAGGAGATGTTGGAATATTGTCTTAGTAATATCAACCGTTAATATGTCATCTCTTTACATACTTGATGGGCATATACAACTGCTAAATTAATGTAACTTTTGCCATGCTAAAATGTTGAAATATGTATAAAGAAATAGATGAAGATTGATGTATTGACTTGTGAAATCTTATCTTATTAAGCTAGTATTATGGATGTTTAAAGTTATTTTGTTCTAATTTTTGAACATAAGATGGAATATTGAATCTGTGCTCATCATTGTTTTTATAATTGCAAAACAGAGATAGGATCATGAATACTGCTATGACAAAAATAATAATCAATTATTGCCAGTAATAACTAGAGTGCAATCAATTTGTGCTAAATTAGCGTTGAGCATCAATAAGAAGTGAATGTATGAAATCTAATAAGAGATTTATACTAGCATGTTTGCGAGGTTGTCATGTTCTAATATCACCTTGTTAAAGAGTTTTGTTTTAATATGGTGGTTTATGCACTAGATTTCTCCTAGATTAAGTAGTTGAAATCTTATTTAGATAATAAGACATGATGAACTGATTTATGGTGTTCCTTTTGGAAAATATGAAGGAGTAAGAGGATATGATTATTCTGGCAATGAATATTTCATCTTGTTGTTAATACAATTGATAGTGCATAGTTGTGATTATGGTGTTGAATGTTCTAAATAAAGGAATTTGTTAGTTCCATGATACTATTTAGATTAAAGGATTTGAGATTTGTGGTTGAGATCTTTTTGGACTTTATAACTTATTTGGTAGTCGAAATTATTTGAGCAAAGTGGCATGATGAATGCTTTTATTGGTTTTAGCTAAACCTGGTGTTGTGGACTTCAAGCCTCTTTTATTGGATTTGGCGGGATGCTATAATCAAAGAAAATTGTTTCTTGATAAAGAAAGAGTTGTACTAGAAGTATTTGAGATACAGATGATCTTATCTTGTGTCTTCCGACCTCATCGCTAGTTTTTTTTCTCTTGGCCTTTGGGTTACTGTGAATGATAGCAATTTTCTGTGTGCTGGAATTTATTTCTTCTTACCTCTTCTTCTAAGAAAAAGGTAACCGATTTGAGTTGCGAAGTTTTCTTTGTTGTGTGATGGCAACTGGATAGTGGTGGTCTAGTAGATGTTTTTGTGGAAGTCTTAAATATCATGATTTTTATGGTATATTGGATGATATATTATTCTCGTGAAATAATCCTTGGGAAGAATTTGATTTAAATAGAATGTTGACTTGAGTCAAATAATTTGTTGATGTTAAGAATTGAGCGTATGTTAATTATAGAGTGGTAGGGGTTTCCACCTAAGGTCTTCCCTATCTTATACGGGAAGTTGTTGTAGGAGTCTGAGATTTACCTTTTGTTATGCTAGAATCTTAGAGGCCCGGTGTCTCTGTGTGGGAATAGTGGATCAGAGTAGTATTCCAATAGTGTAAGGATCGTGGATAGTATGTTTGAGGTGCACTAAGAATTATCTATCAAAATAATTCCGTTGGTTGAGGGCTAGGCTAGAGTATGATTTACGGGGGCAGTAGAGTCTATCTACAATGGCATAGATGATGTACTCAGCTTGAACTCGTTGTTGGGGTTGCCAACTAAAGATAAATGCGTTGATGTGTTGGACGATGATTTGAAAATTCTTGGTTGAAGGAAGCTAAATTATTGAAAGAAATAGATTGGAAAATATTTGTTTTCTCGAGTAGTGAAATGCTCTCTTGATTTTTGTTTATGCTATGTGTTTTTGGCAGAGGTCATCTGCAAATTGAGTTATTTTATGTTGAGAAGTAGTCTTTTCCAGTTAGGAAAAGAAAATGATCGTTTTGGTCTATCGAGTGATTTTCACTCTTGGTTTATGTGGAGTTGTTTCTCCAATTGTCTACTTGGGGTGTGGAAAAGGTTTTGTTGTGAATCCTTCGGTTTGGATCATGGTCCTTGAAAGGACAGCTGGTTGCTAGTATGTTGTTTGAGAATCCTTTACTCTTCTTTTGTTGGGTTCTATTGGTAAAAGATATTGTTTGAGCTTTAGGCAGAATGATGTGGGTGAAAATTTGTGATCAATTCTCTAAAAGAGGTATAATGTATTATTCCGATTATAATAAATAGAGAGAAATGTTTTAAGAAGGAGGATGGTATTAGATAGTGGTTTAATAGTTGTGGTGGGGAATTTTGCGAAAATGACAGGACCTGTTGGCCGCTCAGAGCGGGCCTAAGAGTTATGCGGACGTTCGGCTTAGACCAACATGAATCGTGGACTCGCCGAAGCTGGCCGTGAGGAAGAGGGCCATCAAGCATGTGAAGGCCCTTTGGACGAAGCAGTCCGAGTGGGAGGCGACGTGGAAGCTTGAAGACCGAATGCTTATGAAGAGCCCGAGCTCTTTGAGGCAGAAGAGTACCCGTAGTTGTGGTTCCCTTGGGATGCTCTATCCTTTGGTTGTTCTTTTCTTGATTGTTCTTTTGTCTCGTGGGTTGAGGAGTTAGATTCGAGGACGAATCCTTTTTTAGGTGGGGAGAATGTAATATCTTGAACGTCGTTTCGGCGTCGGTTCCTAAATTAATCACGGAGTCGCCCGGATTTTTGGTAAATCGCGGGAGGTAAAAATAAATTCTTCGGAATAGTCTAAAATAATAACAAAAAAGAATTAAAATAATTAATTAGGAGGTTTTGGGCTGTCCGGAGGGGTGGGCCAGCCAGCCCAAACGGGGGCCCGTACCCCCTCCCAAACCCTAGCACCCCCTTTATAAACCCCCTCCCTTGGCCCCTCCCCCCTTTTTCCCACCCCAAGCCACCACCCCCTGCCTCCTTGCGCCTCCCCTCTGCCCAAGTGCTGCTGCAAGGAGAAGAAGGAGAAGAAGGAAGAAGGGAAGAGGAAGGAGAGGAAGAGAGGGAAGGGGAAGAAGGGAAGGAGAAGGAGAGGAATAAGAGGGTGATCCCAATCCCCTAGGTAATTCTCTCTCATCCCAATCCCTCTGATTTATGCTATTTTAGGGTCCTTAGCCCAAGGTTTTGGTGGGGATTAGGATTTAGAACCCGATTAGAGAATCCCTGCTGTTTTGTGCATTAGATATCACCTTGTTAATGACAAGATAAAAATATGTGATCTACATGAAAAGTGTAGATGTTTAAGTGAGTAATCCAGATATATAAACTTTTGTTCTGATTAGTTTTATATTTTTAAAGATAAGAAAATGTTAAGCAGCGCCGCTGCAGTGAGAATATTGTAGAACCGTTTCGCGGGGAAGGATGTTGTGGGGTTTAGGGTTTTGGCGACACCTTTCTTTGAGAGTCATGGTTGTATTGCTGTGTATTGTTCTGAGAGGTACCTTTTTGGACAGGCGGATTTGCTTCTGATCAAGCGTGATCTCGTCGCTTCGCCAGTAGAGGTAAGTAAACGTAGCGGTTGTGCTACATGTTTAACTTGTTAATTATTCTACCTTCATAATAATTTATTCTCTTAATTTGAGGTGCTATGACATTGTTACATGTTTTCTCAATGTGGTCCACGTGGTAATATTTTAAGAACTCAACTGTTTATGATCTTGATGATTTATTTGTGGGTATGTGAAATTGTTCTTGATGAAAGAAATATAGTTGTGGAGTAGTATTCTTTATAGACATATGGTGGTATAGATGGTAATATTCTTATTGAATACTTGTGGTTGTGGGGGGTAGCATTCTTGATGAATATATGGTGGATTATGTGGTAGGTTTCTCTATAGATCAATTGATTATGATCTTGGTGAGCCGAATGTGGGCTATGTGGTAATGATCTTAAGTATCATTGGCATTGTGCTTATTGAGACACATGTAGATTATGAGGAAGTATTCTTGATCATTATATTGTTGATCTTCGTGGTTAAATTATTGTGGTTTATGATTATCATAACATTCATATCATGTCATGATATTTGCATTGTGGATGTCACCGCTTATAGCCACGACTGTACTGGTACAGCATCGTACATTGCCGTAGTACGATGCACACTCTTACCTTGTTGGGTAAGGGTGCAGTGGAACATGAGCATTCATATGCATTGTATTGTGGAAAGATCATTTGTATACTTATGTAATATATTGTGGTGAAGTTATTTTGCAAATAAATACAACTTCATAGTTGTAATGTGGATGTGGCTCACAAGAGACATTTGTGGTATGAGGAATGTGGCGGTGGTCATGGAATGGGGTTCACCCCTTGTGGTATTATAGGGGTTGAGATTGTGGTATGAGATTCTTTTCTCTTGTGGTAACTGTTGATAGCAGTTGTGAATGCGAGAAATAATAATGATAGTGAGGTAAAACCTGTTAATGCTTTCCTGTCATTGGTAGTGGTAGTTGGTTGAAGTTATGAAGTAGACAAACAAGATTTATTGCTAATGTTTTATTATTGTTGGTAGTAAATGTGGTTAGGGCTATATTCGTGGTCACCGTGGAGAATAAATATTGATGATTAACAACATTGTAGTTTGATTAGCTTGTTAAACAGTTTACTTGCTGAGATTTTATCTCACTCTTGTTTTCCCCCTTCCAGGTGATTTTCGAGCATACATGGGAAGAGTAGGGCGGCACATCACTGTCACACATCATATGATATTTTATATTGTAATAAATAAGTGTAGTCTCTGGTTATTCATCTTTACTCTCATTGTTGATCATGTATAACTAATAATTTTAGGCTGTGGTTCACTTTAATCGGTTAAAATTAATAGCAGTTGTTCCTTAACTAATATTGTTCCATTACCTTTGTTTTAATATGGTTCCGCTTAGCTTATCATGATTTAGAAAATTGTTGCCAGTTTATGTTATCTTATAAATTGGCTACCTTATAGAGTGGTTTAGTGGCATCCTAGGATAATGTGGGTCCTGGGGTGTTACACTTGTACAAAGGTATAAAGCCTTAGCGACCATCTCATAACCCTCTAACGTTAATTTTGAGTCAAAGCAATTTTTTGCTCTTTGGTTTATATCTTGTGCTACCAAGAGAGTTGAGAAGCCGACTAGTTAGAGTTCCACCAAATTACTGGTTATCAGTGTTCTTGTTGTTCCTTGTGGACCAATAGAGTCATCTTCCTTAGCATGTTGCTAGTTGAATTCCGGTAAATGAAAGTCTATAATCAAGATAGACAATTGTGTGCTTCCGTTTATCATAATCTATGTGATTTCTGGTTTGCCATATATTTGCTATTCAAGAGAGATCCTATGCCGTGAAGATTGAGCTCCCCCGTATCACTTCCAAAAAATAGCTCATGAATTCAACATCGTGATCTAAAATAATGGTTCTTGGAACACATGCAATATTATAATCTTCTTGAATAACAAGTTAGCTATATATGATGCATTGTCACTCGTATGACAAGGAACGAAGGGAGCCATATTAGAAAACCTATCCACTAGAATAAGAACAAAATCTCTCCCCTTAGTCCTAAGTAATTCCAAAACAAAGTCCATACTAATATCTTTCTAACGTACATTATGAACTTGAAGTGGAGTATACAAATTGATGAGGACATCATTTCTTCGGATACACACAACACTCCTCCACTTGACATTCAAGGACCAATCACTAGAGCTCGCGCCTGACAATTGAATTTACAGGTGAGCTCGTTCCTAAGTACTTCTTTTTGTTCATTTGAGAATCGATTGCTACCTAATGATTTAATTATGATTAAGAACCATGGAGAGGACCTGGAAGTACTTGGAGAAGGGCTACGAGGCGCACAAGTCCAGTAAGGGCGGTCGAATCATGTTGGAGGCCCAACTCAAGCCGACTTCGAATCCAATTCGGAGTCCAGGACTAGGCCGCACTAAAATGGACGCCCAGATTGCATCCGGACTCCATTTTGGACGTTCCACATATGTATGAAAAGCTGAGAAGACGAACTTTTCAATGGATCTGGTCCCATATCCAAATTCCTTCTGAGTGAACAGGAATCGTCGAAACAAGTGGGATTTTAGAATCTGTCAGGGTGCTGCGCCACCGTCTTTTGGGCCGTTCGGCTTTGTATCGTGTTAGAGCCCATTAGGGCACGTCCAGGGATTTTGCACGCCCCTCACTCCTCTATATCCAACTGCCACCCCCACCATTAGGGTTGGGTTTTGCTTAGATTAATTCTGTTTTGAACAGTTACGCCGTTCATCGATTTGTGAGACCCCAACTTTCGAGTGCTAGATCAATACATCTGCAATTCCGTTGTGTTCTTCCTTGTTCTTGCTTGTGTTCTTCGATTCACAGGCGAGGATTAGACTTCTTGGCAAGGTCAACCGGGCTGCGCACGGTTGATAACCTGGCGAGACGTGGTGCTGCGATTGCGGGGTTCAGAACGTGTTGTTCGGAAGCCGAATCGATTTGTGTCGTGCTTCCACCAAATCGAATATATCCAGAACCTGTTGGAAGATCGGGACCCCGTTCCCATCAAGTGGTAATCAGAGCTTCAGGTGTTCCTTCAGGTTCGAGTTTACCCTACCTTTGTTGTTTTCGGTTTCATCCTAGAGTCCAAGAAAAAGCCCTACAAAAAAATTGTAGTCATAGGTTGTTCCCTGTCCCAGATCTCGTTTAGCCTTTTGCACAATTTGATTTCAGAGTCCGTAGTGTTGAGTTTGTGTCCTTAGTCGAGTTGTGTTGCTGGTTTAGATCGTGTTTTATTTCGGTTTGTCTTGCTTTCGCTACCTCTCATACAAACCCTAGCCGTCAACCTTTGTTTTCCCACCCATACCGCAAGCCCCCCATCTGCTTCCCCCCATCCGCGGCAACCCTAGCCGTCAATATTTGTTTTTCCCACCCATATCCCACCCTCTGTTTTGAGTCATCCATTGCGTCTCGTGATCACCCAGCATCATCCCCCACCTTTTCCCGAGCTTCCGCCCCCAATTTCCCCCACCCGATTTCATTTCGGCCTCCACCGCAACCATAACTCGGAGGCCCTCCTTCAAACGGCCGTAACTTTCTCATACAGACTTGAAATCAGGTGATTTTCTTTTTGAAATTGGGTGAAATTAAATTTTGCATCCAAAACTCCCCAACTTTGTTGGGTTCGGCAAATTTATTTTGCCCAAATTCGGCCTGGAAAGTGCAGTACTCGAGCTCCGAACTTTCATCACCGAATTTACAACATATTTATCATTTTCTGTAGGCCACACCTTACATCAGATTGAGGTGAAACTTTGTGTGGTTCCTATTTCTGTGCTCTGCTTTGTGAAAAAAATAACAGAAAAAAGAAACAAAAAAGAAAAAATTTCGGCACCTGGGCTAGTGCTGAGTGCACTCCGTGCCTAAAAAAAAGAGCACAGTTTTAGGTGATAGAGCTTCATTTGTTTTATGCTGTCTTTGCCTGGCCATCTTTGTTGCTATCTTTGCTTTACTATTCTGGTCTTGACTCCTTGTTCATCATATCATAACTGATATAGGATACATTTAGGCCAGTAACTAGGACCAGTGCTTTGGACATTTTTTCAGCATTACTATTTGTTATTGATTTGTGTTCCACTAACATATTTGGCCTTCCAAGCTCCATATACCTACTTCCGAATAGCACAGTTTTTGACCCTTGCAATCGCCGGGTCACACTCTCCAGGTATCACGAACCAGCCACCGGTTATACCACCTACTGTTTGCGATGGTAAGAACACTTGTAAGAGCTTGGTAAGCCACTTCCTTTGTGGGTTCCCACTATCCTCCTTTGTAGTTGATAGGGATAATCCTTTTGTTTTCCCTGTGTTTCCACTAACCATGGCAAGAAACGAAGGGGACGGGACACCGGTCGATTTCAACGAGTGTGTTAGTCGCGGCCAGCTACAAGCTGCGCTCGACAAACAAAATACTTCATTCACTGATCTCGGCGCGCGAATGGACACCATCGTCGCCGCCATTGCCCAGTTGAACACCACAGAAGGCATTGAGCGGGTGGAGCGGCGGATGGCTGACCTCACTGGTCGGATGGACACATTGGAGGCCTGCCTGCCACCTGTCAATGACGGCCATTATCATGATGATGACACAGTGCATGATGCGATTGGCAACATTGATCAGCGGGAGACACAAGATGCATGACTACATCGGCGTATTCAGCAAAACAGACATGGTATGGGAGGTAATAACCAGAACCGTCATGGTAACGATGACCCTTTTGCTAAAGTCAAGTTTACCATCCCATCTTTTTTTGGCCTTTATGATGCTGAAATATATTTTGATTGGGAGATGACGGTAGAGCAGAAGTTTAATTCTCACTTGTTCCTGAACAACATAGAGTTAGACAAGCTACTAATGAGTTTAAGGACTTTGCTATTATCTGGTGGAATGAACTGGGTACCATGCGCTTACAACCTGATACATGGGAGCGGTTAAAAGAAGCTATGCGTAATCGTTTTGTCCCTCCCTCATATAAACGTGATTTGAGAAAAAAATTACAACGCTTAGAACAAGGTGATAGTTCTGTTCAAGACTATTATGATGAGCTTCAAAAGGGTATGGTGCGTTGTGGGGTTGTTGAGGAAACCGAAGATAAGATTTGTCGTTTCTATGGGGGGTTATGGTGTGAAATTCAGGACATTGTTGATTATAAAGATTTTACTACTGTCAACCAGTTCTTCTAGCTTGCTATGCTTGCAGAAAAAGAATTGCAGGGACGCAAGGAATCCGCGAAGGCAAGCACCGGACGACCCTCCTACACGTCGCGAACGACTACATCGATGGGACTGCCCAAGTCTTCTTCAAGTTTTCGTTCTCCTCCACCACCTGTGAACAAGATTGCTGCAGCGCCATCGAAGCTACCTTCCACGACACGCCCTGCAGATTCTAGAAAAAAATCTTTGCAGGTTCCAGCCAAGAGTTCTTCTTCCGTGGCTTCAACGGGCCGCTCCTCCGACATTTAGTGCCACCGCTGCCATGGGCTTGGTCATGTGCAGAGGAATTACCCTAGCCAACGGGCATACACGCCACGGAAGATGGAGGCTACATCAACACTTCAGATGTCGAGGAGGATGATGACGTTGCTGCTGCCTCGAACGACAATGGCGGTGGTACTGACGACATGGTCCTTGGTGGGGCATCCACAGCGACGCTACGGAGCATCATTGTGCAGCGAGTTCTCAGCACATAGGTACAACAAACCGATAAGCTTCAACGTCATAATTTGTTTTAGACTTTCTTCGCAATCAAGAACCGGCGCGCACGTGTCATCATTGATGGAGGAAGCTGCAACAACTTGGTGAGTTCTGATTTGGTCAAGAAGCTTGTCTTGACCATGCGACCGCATCCACATCCATATCATATTCAGTGGTTAAATGACTCTGGAAAAGCTATGGTAACACAAACATGCCGAGTCCATTTTTCCATTGGTGGTTATGCTGATCATGTTGATTGTGATGTGGTTCCCATGCAAACATGCTCTCTTTTATTGGGTCGACATTGGGAATTTGATAATGATGCTTTACACCATGGTAGTAGTAACAAATACACTTTTATGCATAAGGGAAAGAAAGTTACTTTACTGCCTTTGACCCAAGCTAAGATTATAGAGGCCGATAGGGAGAGAGCTGCTGCTGCTAATGATCCAAAGGAACATGTTAAATCTGAAAAACAGCAAGTAATCCATTTGAAAAATTCTGTTATGCTTGCCACAAAATCAGACCTTGCTAAAATTGATGATGTTAGTGATACATGCTATGCTTTTGTGTGCAAAGATGCTTTATTTTCTCTTGATAATATGCCTTGCACTTTGCCTGCTCCTGTCACTAACCTTTTGCAGGAGTTTAGAGATGTTTTTCCTGATGCGATACCTCCAGGACTTCCACCCATTCGAGGGATTGAGCACCAGATTGACTTGATCCCTGGAGCGAGTTTGCCAAACCGTGCGGCATACAGGACCAATCCCAAAGAGACTAAGGAGATTCAGCGACAAGTCCAAGACCTTTTGGACCGTGGGTACGTACGTGAGAGCCTTAGTCCTTGTGCTGTTCCTGTTCTTTTGGTTCCCAAAAAAGATGGTTCTTGGCGTATGTGTGTAGATTGTAGAGCCATTAACAACATTACTATAAGGTATCGTCATCCTATTCCCAGGCTAGACGACATGCTTGATGAGTTGTGTGGTGCTATAATTTTCACAAAGATTGACTTGCGTAGTGGATACCATTAAATAAGAATGAAACTTGGCGATGAATGGAAAACTGCTTTTAAAACTAAGTTCGGCTTATATGAGTAGTTAGTCATGCCTTTTGGTTTAACTAATACACCTAGCACTTTCATGAGATTAATGAACGAGGTTTTACGTTCTTTCATTGGCAAATTTGTGGTCGTTTACTTTGATGATATCTTGATTTATAGCAAGTCCATGGACGAACATTTGAATCACTTACGTGCTGTTTTTAATGCTTTGAGAGATGCATGTTTGTTTGGTAACCTTGAGAAGTGCACCTTTTGCACGGATCGAGTCTCTTTTCTTGGCTATGTTGTGACTCCATAGGGAATTAAGGTTCATAGAGCCAAGGTGGAGGCGATATGGAGTTGGCCCACACCCATGACGGTCTCCCAAGTGCGGAGTTTTCTTGGCCTTGCGGGGTTTTATCGCCGCTTTGTTAAGGAATTCAGCACCATTGCGACACCGTTGATTGAGTTGACAAAGAAGGGGGTCGTGTTTCATTGGGGGTCATCACAAGAGGAGTCCTTTAATCTTTTGAAGGACAAGCTTACACACGCACCATTGCTCCAACTTCTGGATTTTGGTAAGACTTTTGAGCTGGAATGTGATGTTAGCGGAATTGGTATTGGTGGTGTTTTGATGCAAGAAGGCAAACCTCTTGCCTACTTTAGTGAAAAATTGAATGGTCCTGCTCTTAATTATTCCACGTATGATAAAGAATTGTATGCTCTTGTTCGTTCTTTAGAGACGTGGCAATACTATTTATGGCCTAAAGAATTTGTCATTCATTTCGATCATGAATCACTTAAGCATATTCGTAGTCAAACCAATTTGAATCGTAGACATGCTAAGTGGGTTGAATTTATTGAATCTTTTCCTTATGTCATTAAACACAAGAAAGGGAAGGATAATGTGATTGCTGATGCTTTGTCTCGACGCTATACCATATTGTCTCAACTTGATTATCGCATTTTTGGTCTTGAAACCATTAAAGAACCATATGCTTTTGATGCTGATTTTAAGGATGTGTTGTTGCATTGTAAAAAGGGACAAGCAGGGAATAAATTCGCGATCAATAATGGGTTCTTGTTTAGAGCTAACAGCCTATGCATTTCAGTTGGATCCGTTCGTCTTTTGTTGTTGCAGGAAGCGCATGGAGGCGGTTTGATGGGACATTTTGGTGCTAAGAAGACAGAGGACGTTCTGGCCACACACTTCTTTTGGCCAAAAATGAGGCGAGATGTTGAGCAGTTTGTGGCTCGCTGCACTACATGTCAAAAAGCTAAGTCTTGCTTGAATCCACATGGTTTGTATATGCCTCTTCCTGTTCCTTCTATTCCGTGGGTAGATATTTCTATGGACTTTGTTTTAGGATTGCCCATGACTAAGAGGAGGAGGGATAGTATTTTTGTTGTTGTGGATCATTTTTCGAAGATGGCTCACTTTATACCATGTCATAAAACCGATGATGTCGTTCATATTGCTGACCTCTTTTTTAAAGAGATAGTTCGTTTGCATGGTATGCCTTCTACTATTGTTTCAGATCGTGATGTCAAGTTCTTGAGTCACTTTTGGCGTACTCTATGGAACAAGTTGGGTACAAAGTTGTTGTTCTCTACAATATGTCACCCACAAACTGATGGCCAAACCGAGGTGGTGAATCGCACATTGTTTACCATGTTGAGAGCTATTTTGACAAATAATTTGAAGCTGTGGGAAGAGTGTTTACCGCATGTTGAGTTCGCATATAATTGAGCGGAACACTCCACCACCAAGGTAAGTCCTTTTCAGGTAGTGTATGGATTCAATCCCCGTGCCCTTATTGATATTTTACCTTTGCCTACTAGTGAGAGAGTTCATAATGATGCTAAGGAGCGTACTGATTTTATTGTCAAAATGCATGAGACTACTAAGGCAAACATTGAAAAGATGAATGAAAAATATAGGATTACTGGTAGTAAAAGTAGAAAGGAAGTTAAACTTGAACCGGGTGATTTTGTTTGGTTGCACTTGAGAAAGGATAGATTTTCTGAGTTAAGAAAGTCAAAATTGATGCCTAGAGCTGCTGGTCCTTTTAAGATAGTTGAGAAGATAAATGATAATGCATATAAACTTGAGTTGTCTTCCGAGTTTGGAGTTAGTCCCACCTTCAACATTTTAGATTTGAAGCCATACTTGGGAGAAGAAGATGAGGCTGAGTTGAGGACAACTCCGCTTCAAGAGGGGAAGGATGATGAGGATATCACTTCTTCGGATACACACAACACTCCTTCACTTGACAATGAAGGACCAATCACTAGAGCTCGCGCCCGACCATTGAATTTATAGGTGAGCTTGTTCATAAGTACTTCTTTTTGTTCATTTGAGAATCGATTGCTACCTAATGATTTAATTATGATTAGGAACCATGGAGAGGACCTGGAAGTACTTGGAGAAGGGCTATGAGATGCACAAGTCCAGCAAGGGTGGTCGAATCATGTAGGAGGCCCAACTCAAGCCGACTTCGAATCCAATTCGGAGTCTAGGACCAGGCCGCACTAAAACGGACGCCCAGATCGCATCCAGACTCCATTTTGGACGTTCCATATATGTATGGAAAGCTTAGAAGACGACCTTTCCAATGGCTCTAGTCCAATGTCCAAATTCCTTCTGAGTCATTAGGAATTGTCAAAACAAGTGGACTTCCAGAATCTATCAAGGTGCCACGCCACCGTCTTTTGTATCGTGTTGGAGCCCATTAGGGTGTGTCCAGGGGTTTTGCACGCCCCTCACTCCTCTATATCCAGTCGCCACCCCCACCATTAGGGTTGGGTTTTGCTTAGATTAATTCTGTCTTGAACAGTTTCGCCGTTCATCGGTTTGTGAGACCCCAACTTTCGAGTGCTAGATCAATACATCTGCAATTCCGTTGTGTTCTTCCTTGTTCTTGCTTGTGTTCTTTGATTCGCAGGCAAGGATTAGCCTTCTTGGCGAGGTCAACTGGGCTGCGGACGGTTGATAACCTGAGGAGACGTGGTGCTGCAATTGCGGGGTTCAGAACGTGTTGTTCGGAAGCCGAATCAATTTGTGTCGCGTCTCCACCAAATCGAACATATCCAGAACCTGTTGGAAGATCGGGACCCCGTTCCCATCACAAACCATGTAGATTAAGTTTAGATTTTGCTTTATGGCATGTCACACAACGTTGCACAAATCTTTCGATGTCATGTCTCGTCTTAGGCTAGTAGAAATGGTTAGCGAGTGTCATGAGGGTCTTCTCTCTTCCAAAATTGTAATACCCTGAACATCTTTATAGCATCTCTGGGAATATTTAGCAGAATCGCGGAGTTTCTCGGTTTTTCGGTAAATCGCGGGAGACGATAATTGTCTAAAGAGAAAAAATAATACTATTAATAATAAAAAAAATTGAGGGCTATTTTAGAGGGAGGGAGACCTCCCACATTTGGGCCCAGAGTAGCCCACATTTGGTGCTTTTTCTCCAATTGTCTACTTGGAAAATGGGAAAGGTTTCGTGTTGAATCCTTTGATTTTGAATCGTAGTTCTTTGAAGAAAAGTTGGTTGCGAGTGGGTTGCTTGAGAATCCTTCATTTTCAATAGGGTTCTGTTTATAAAAGGTTTCTAGACGTTCTTCGAGTAGAACAACGTGAGTGGAATCTGCGGTCAAATTCCTTTAAAGGGGTATAATGTATTATCCCAATTATAATAAGTAGAGAAAAATATTTTAAGGAGGATGGTATTATATAGTGGTTTAATAGTTGTGACAGGGAAATTTGCGAAAAATGGCAGGACTTGTTGGTCACTGAAAACCGACGAAAGGGTTGCGGGTGCTCAACATCGACCAACGCGTATCGTGGACTCGTGTGAGTTGGTCACGAGGAAGAGGGCCATCAGGTAGGTGAAGGTCCTCTTAACGAATCAGTTCGAGAGGGAGGTGACGTGGGAGCTTGAAGATCAGATGCGAAAGAAGTACCCCGAGCTCTTCGAGGCTGGTGAGTACTCGTAGTTGTGGGTTTCCTTTGTTGCTCTTTTCTTTGTTGTTCTCTTGCTTGGGGTTTGAAAAGTTAGATTCGAGGATGAATCCTATTTAGGTGGGGAGAATGTAATGCCCTGAACGTCTTTACGGCGTCCCTAGGAATATTTAGCAGAATCGCGGAGTTTCTCGGTTTTTTCGGTAAATCGCGAGAGACGGTAATTGTCTAAAAAGAAAAACTAATACTATTAATAATAAAAAATATTGTGTGCTATTTTAGAGGGAGAGAGACCTCCCACATTTGGGCCCAGAGCAGCCCACATTTGGCGCTTTTTCTACTATCTGCGCGTAGATTGATTCGTGCAACGTAACTATTTTCGCAGATTAGACCTATGGAATGATTTTTTCTATGGGTCAGAAGACTACTGTCTGGCAGAGGTGGAATCCGAGACAGATTGCTGTTCGGATGTAGATTTGGAGTAGAAGATGATTTATATATATTTCCTCCCAATAATAGAAATTGTAGGGAATTTGAAGATCGAGTTTATGTACTGTGGTTGGGGTGCGTTAGAAGCTGGCTATCCGGATTGCCAGAACAGAGTACGTCCTCTGTTTTACGCGTTAAATTATACCATGATAGTAGCAAAATAAAAATAAGAGATCTACTTGAAAAGTGAAGGTATTTAAGTGTAGATTCCAAAAATATATCATTGATTGTAAATGGATTAATAGTTTTAAAGTTACAAAAATAACAAGCAGCACCGCTGCAGCGAGCTAGGCGTAGGATCGTCGAGCGGGGTGGGGATTGTCTGGTTTGAGGGTATAGCGACGTCTTTATTTTCTTAAGTCGTGAATACCTTGCTGTAGTTTTGTGCTGGGAGGTAATTTTGGACAGGTGATGTCGCTCCTAACCGGGCGTGAGCACTTCGCTTCAATGGTAGAGGCAAGTAAATGAAGCGGTTATGCTACTGTTTAACTCGTTAATCATTCTACATTCACATTAGTTAATTCTTTAATTTGAGGTGCTATGTTATTGTTACATGCTACCTTAATGTGGTCCATGTGGTAGTATTTTAAGAATTCAATTGATTATGGACTTGATGGTTTAATTGTGGGTATGCGGATTTGTTCTTGATGAAACAAATACAGTTGTGGGGTAGAATTCTTGATGAACATATTATGATCTAGGTGGTAGTATTCTTAGTTAATATTTATGGTTGTGGTGGTAGCATTCTTGATGAATATATTGTGGTCTATGTGGTAGAATTCTCTATAGATCAATTGATTATGATTTTAGTGAACCGAATGTGGGTTATGTGGTAATAATCTTATGAAACATTGGCATTCGGCTTAATGAGACACATGTGGATGATGAGGAAGTATTCATGATGATTTTGTTGCTGATCTTCATGGTTAAATTCTTGTGGTTTATGATTATCATATTATTCATATCATGTCATGATATTTGCATTGTGGATGTCACTGCTTATAGCCGCGATCGTACCGGTACAGCATCGTACATTGCCATAGTACAATGCACACTCTTACCTTGTTGGATAAGGGTGCAGTGGATCATATGCATTCATATGCATTTTCATTGTGGATGTATCATTTGCATACTTTTGCAATGTATTGTAGATGATTGATTTGGAAACAAATACAACTTCTTAACTTTATGTGGTATGGGCTCATGAGAGTCCCTTGTGGTATGAGAAACGTGGATGTGATCGTGGAATGGGGGTTCACCCCTTGTAATATGGTAGGGGATGTGGTTGTGGTTGTGGCATGAGGTAATATCTCTTGTGGTAACTGTTGTTAGCGGTTGTGGTTGCGGTTATGAAGTAGGCAATCGAGATCTAATTGCTAATGTTTTGTGGTTGTTGGTAGTAATGGTGGTTAAGGCTATAATTGAGGTCAATGTGGAAATTAAATGTTGAAGCTTAAACTATTGCAGTTTAATTAGGTTGTTAAATAGTTTGCTTGCTGAGATTTTTATCTCACTCTTGCTTTTCCCCCCTTCCAGGTGATCCTTGAGTATGCATGGGAAGAGTAGAGCAGCACATCACAATTGCACACCATCTTATGATTAATGATGTAATAATTGTGGAGTCCTAGTCACGGTTTTAATTCCCTCATTGATGTTTGTTTCAAATTAATAATGCTTGACAGTGGTTCGTTTTAATTGGTTAAAATTAGTAGTGGTGGTTCTTTATTAGTAGTGATCCATTACCCTTGTTTTAGTATGTTTCCATTTAGCTTCTCATGTTTTAGAAAATTTGTTGCTAGTTTATGTTATCTTGTAAATTAGCTAGTTCGTGGAGTAGTTTAGTGGCATCCCAAGGTAATGTGAATCCTGGGGTGTTACAAAAATATTCCATAATTCCTCCTAAATGCGATTCCAACAATAAAGAGCAAATGAACGGACGAATTTGAAATGCAAAGTTTTTTAGTTCTAAACAAATACCCATCATTCATATGATACTTCTCCCAACCTTTCCCACCTTCACAATTCAAATACAATGCTGAAAAATCATGGTTTGATGTGAACAAATCTTTAATACTTTTTAAACCAAGCACTTGCACTCCTAATTGATTTAAAAGAATACTCCTTCTAGATAAATCATCAGCAACAATATTATCCTTTTCTTTCTTATATTTCACAACATATGAAAAAATTTCAATGAATTCAATCCACTTAGAATGTCTATAGTTCAATTTAGCTTGACCTTCCATGTTTTTCAATGATTTATGATCAGAATGAATAATAGACTCTATAAACCAAAGTTAGTGTTGCCAAGTTTTAAGAACACAAACAAAAGCATACACAGGATAGTTCAATTGAGCACCACCAAATTTCTTAGTAAAATATGCTATGTGCTTACCTTCTTACCTGAAAGCTCTACTAATACCTATTCCACTTGCATCACATTCAATTTCAAATGTTTTAGTGAAATGAGGCAAAGCGAGCAATGGTGCTTTTGTAAAGCACTTCTTTAATTTAGCAAATGCATTCTCTTGTGCCACCCCTATTCAAATACAACTCCTTTCTTAGTTAATTTATTTAAAGGGACAATAATAGTGCTATACAAGTTATTCCCCTACTTTGAGTCTGGCTAGGCTTGTACAAGGGTAAAGCCTTAGCCACCGTCTCTTATAATCCTCTAACATTAATTTTGAGTTAAAGCAATTTCTTGCTCTTTGGTTTATGCCATGTGCTGCCATGGGAGTTGAGAAGCAGACTAGCAAAGTCGTCTTCCTTGGTGGGGTGAGAAGACGAAGATCCAAAGCGTGCTACTAGTTGAATTCTAATACATAGGAGTCTGTAATCAAGACAGATAATCATGTATTTCCGTTTATTAGAATCCACAGGATTTCTAGTTAGCCACATTTTACCCTTTAAGAGAGATAAACGTCATGAAGATCGAGCTCCCCCGTATCATCTTGGTATCAGAGGCCGGGTTCATACGGTAGGATCAATATTTTTTCTTTAATTATATTTTATTTTTATCCTATATACAAAGCCAAAAAATCCTAGCCTTAGTTTTCAATTCATTTGCATCTTGTGAGTTTTGTTAGTTTTTAATCCATTAGTTTCAATTGCATAGTTGTTGTCTATTGCATCTTGTGTTTCCTTCGCGTTGCTTGATTGTTCTTTTTGGGTTCTTAGTTTTGCATCTACAAATAAAAAATTCATGGGTTAGAACTCCTCTAATCTGCATAAAAAAACATTGTGGTTTAGACTCCCTAAATCACAACCAAAAACATCTCCTTACCCTTCTTGAGTTATTGGATCTCCTCAAATCCAAAATCCGATGTGGTTGATCTTTCAACTTTGCATTTGTAACTTGTCTTAGTGCCGGGGCTTGTGTTTGAAAGTGTCTCAGATGTGTACAACACATTTACATAGCTTCCTATTGAGTTCATTTTGCAATCCCACAAAGAAACTGTGTAGAACTTTCCAAAAAGTAGTCACTATTCTGAATATTGAAAAGCATAACAAACCAATGCCAAATCTTCATAAAATTGGTGGAGATCCTCTACATAGAGGTACAAACTTCCACAAAAAGTTTCCGCAAGTTTGACCCATAGAATTGAAAGATATAACAGTTTCAAGTTGAGTTTAAGTCAGTTTGTAGTCCAATTAGAATTCCAATTCTGAGATGCCTTCAGTAAATCGGATATAATTTTTGCATACAGAGTCCATTTTTGATGTTCATATACTCGTTTGGAAAGCTAACGATGAGGCACATCTTTTTGTTTTGTTCTAGACCTCCAAAATTGATCATCGTCAGCCATGAATTTGCTTCAAAATTTTTCAGATTCTGTTTTTGCCAAAAATTTCGATCTTCCCTATGGAATTTACGGTTTGCCTCAACTGTAAAGTTGTAGATCTCATCAAAACCTTTTAAACAATCATACGTAATTCATATAAAACTTTGCTACTTTATCTTTTGAGACTAGCTATCATTTTCTGCTTAAACTAGAAGGCTGTTTACATTGCACTGTTATATTGTCTTTGTGCTACACATCGTGTGAATAATCTTGTGCACTAGACGAAAGTTTGAGTAGTAGGCTAGCATCTCTTTTAGCACTTAGTGTGAGAATTTTCTTTACTTACATCAAGTCACATTAATCATTGCGTATGTGTGCATCACTTATATCTTGAACATTGCAACTAGGCTTTTGATGATTTTGTGGATTGTTTACTAGTTTTGCAATATCTTAAGCATTTGATTTGAGGAAAGATTATACACTAAATCTATCTCAGCTCCATATAAACTTAGTGAGTGCAGCTCCTGTGATTGGATTTCAGCTAGTAACACCGCCTAGGTACGTGATATTGCTATTCGTAGGAATTGACAAGACACGTGGCCGGTAGTAGTAGTAGGTGTTTCTTTACGTAGTATACATCATTTCTATTATTTTATTGTTGTGCTAACCATGTCAGGGGATAGATCAGCATAGGAGCATCTATCAAGGGATCGCTTTGCTAACATGGATGACATCAAGCGAATTGTGGAGGGGTTTGATGAAGTGCTTGAAGAGATTCATGCTGACTTGCAAGAACTAAGAGAATGGCACAAAAATTTTGTAACTAACTCTGTTATAGGTGAAAACACAATGATGGAGTGTGGACTTGATGAGACGAACACAAAGATTGTTGCCTGAGTTCATCAAGAGGAAGAATAAATAGTTCACATGCACGAAGAAGATGCTTATCTTGCTCATCAACATCAGCACGGAGAGCAAGCATGACAAGCACATCCACCTCGCGCACCGTAGGATGTATGTCTTCTTCCATCGGGAGCCGCACTGTAACAGACCAGCTATTTATTTCAAAATATTTGATTTAAAAATAAAACATTTACTTTTGGTTTCTTAAGTTTTTAAAAATTTAATTGCCTGATTTTCTGCTTAAAAAAGGTTATTTTTATGAAAAGTAATTTAAGTAAAAAATATATATATAAGTAAATAAAATAAATAATAAATAAGTTAGTTTAAAATAAAAATCAAAGTTATTTGGTTGCTTAAAATTTTAAAATTTTCGCTAACCTAGTTTTCTTCTTTAAAGAAAAGAGCCTTTCTGTTAAATAAAAAAAATTTAAAGAAAAGTATCTAAATTTTAGTTAAAAATATTTTTATAAGTTCAAAATAGCTTTAGAAACTTCTATGAATTTTTCTAAGATTTTTAAGCTTTATTTGTAATTTATTGAATTATTTTAAAGCTAGAAAAAGAAAGTTTTTTAAAAAATTAAAATATATTTCAATTAATTTTGAAATTATTTTATTTAATTTTTTCAGGTTCCAAGGATTTTTATAAAATTTTCTTGAAATTTTTCTGAATTTTCTTTTTCTTTCTTTTTCTTTTCTCTCTCCTCTCTTTGTCCTTCTTCTTCCAGTGGGCGTCACATTCGTGAACTCTCAGGCTGCCATGAACGCATGTTTCAGAGCTTCCTTCAGACATCCATATCTCTTAATTTTCTCAACGGTTTTTAATGAAATAAATTTGTAGGATCGGAAATAGCAACAGAGGGGGGTGAATGGTGCCTTTTTTAAAAAAAAAATTAGCCCCCAAATTATCCACAAACAATCTCAACTCTCTAATAGCTTTAAAAGCTACAAAGAAGTTGGTCCAAGCTCTCTGGAAATTTGCAATTAGATAGACAAAAGATTTAACGGTGAGCTTTGATCACTTAAACAAGCCAATCTGAAATTACACACTAAATGTGATAAAGCTTTCAACTTTCTGCTCAAGATTTACCAAACAAACTGAGAACTAGCAATCTGCAAAGCAGCAAGAAAAAGTATTCAACAGTGACTACCTTGCTGCTGAAAAGCCAATAGATCAAGCACTTAGAACAGAGTTGCTACTGGTATTGCCACGAGCTGAAAATCTGTAGAGAACTGAAAACTGAGAATACCCAAAGAGACTGACTTGGCCGAACGCAACACACAAGAAAAAAACTGATCTGCAGTTCACAGCAGAGGGGATTGACCAATTGGTTACTCACAGCCTAAATTGGGTGCAACAGTGTAATCAGTGAACTCCTTGTACCGAAACGTAGCTCTCCTGTGTAATAGGCTAGTAGTGACGAGTGAACTTGAAACAATCAGGCAATCAGTTAAGGGCAGGACTGAGGCACGGCATAGAATAAGCTCTCGGGTGAAAACTGTAGCTAAAAGGCATGAAACAGAGAGCTGCAGATTTGAAGGAAAACACTGAAGCATTCGGTACAATGAACAGCGGAACTTAATTACTGCTCTCTCACTCTGCTGCAGTTCGGCACAAAGGGGCAGCTGAAGTAGGGACTGCGCACAAACAAATTCCTGCTGACCGAAACAAATAGCAGCAGCAAAGATTGCAAAAATTGAAAATCAACCCGAAAATTCAGAACTGACAGTAGCCCATTTTCCGAAACTTGCCGTGCACTAACTACTGCAAAGAGGCTGCTGAAACCAGGAAATCATCACTCGGCTGAAGCACCAAGCAGCAGACCGAAAAGAGCTACAAGAAAATGAACTGCAGACTGCAGTTTCGTCTAGGTGGACAGCAGAGGATAGCAGTTCGGCTACTCAACTGAAATCAGTGATTAAGTGCAGTTCGGCTGAGAGGAGAGCAGCACACTGAAGTTCAGTTAATAAATGCAGATCGGCAGGGAATATGCATACCAAGCAACAACAAAATACTTGACAGCAGCTAGAACTGAAAACAAGAAGCACAGGTCTTGCCTAACTAGAGCAGCAAACTGAAGATTGCAAACTGCACTCTGAAAACAGCCAAAATCAGTAGCTATAATAGCAGTCCGAAACTTGAAAAACAGGTTGAGAGATTTATCTTCTTTTCAGGCCATCAAGCCGTGATCTTGAAGTAAATAGCAGCAAGGCTTTGGGGAACCAAAGAAATCATCAAAAGAACACGAAAATGAAATTTTGGTTGAAACCTGAAAATCCAACGGGAATGAGGGTAATTTTCAAATTACTTAACATTTCCAAATCCTTTGCCCAAGAGCTTGAGAATCTCAACTAGAGTTGTTCTCACAACATGAATACATAAAATTTAGGGCATCTTTAGGGAGGAAATCACAAGAATCCATCATCCCCTCACATGAAACCCTAGAGACAATAAAACAGACATACAGGGGAACAAAAGAACTCAATATTCCTCACATTGATTCATAACAATGAGACTTACAGAGGAATGATTACATTTGAGTTACATTCTCCTCACTCCCTGGCTACTCAATGAACTCGCACACACGTAGGGAGTAGTAAAACCAGAGCTTACGAACCCCTCTCAAGCTTTCTCCAGATTGCTTTCCTTAGACTCTTGCATACACTTGAGACACACCCACTATATGCAGGAGACTCCCACACAAATGTCTTGCTCTCTCTTGCACACCAGACAAAGGAGACAGCCACTCCTTCAATAGCAAATCAAGAAGTGGCAGCAAAACCCACTCCCTTGCTCCATACACCAATAAGGCAAAGAGTCAACCATCAGAACAAAATTGGAGGGAAACCTCAAATCCACTCCAAACCCTAACCTCTCTTCTGCTCTCCACTAACAGGTCTCAAACCCGTTATTTCCAACCGAAATTACTTCCATTTTGCCGCCTTGCGCATTTTACCGAAATGCCCCTGCCGCACTTTCCTGGAAGCTTCCTGTCGACGCACGACCGCCCCTGGCATCCTGACCGTCTGGACCTCGACTCCTCCCTGAGCCTAGTCCTGGTCTGCTCGTCATCGCCCGTTGTGTTCGTCACGGGTAGCTCCGGTTCCTCGTCTCCCGGCTCGCAACCACCTCAGCAGCCTCGATCATCTTCGGTGTCTTTGACCGTCTGGATCTCAACACCTCCTGTGTCTAGTCCCGGTCCTCCTCGCCTCACAATGACCTAGCTCCGAAGTCCTGCAGTCACACAGACACGCAAACCATCACATAGCACCGCACGAAACAGTATATTCAACAATAGCTCAAATAAAGGTACTCATCCCTAGAATACCCAAAAATAAACTCAAACTCACTAAACCAACCGTCAATTATTCATCACAAACATGGAGACACCTCCACATGGTCTCTCATTCTCCCCCTTGATGAGTATATTGACAAACACAGAAAAAGCATAAGTTGAGTTTGTTTGAAAGTCGTACATGGTCCAAGAGAAGGAAAATGACGCTAATGATCATGTAGACATAAGGAGCAAAAGAAAGACCAAGTTTTTCTCAAACGCTCCCAAAGCTCTCAAAAAGTGACTTTTTCTTCAATATTCTCCCCCTTTTGGCAATAGAGTCATCAAGATGCAAAAGAGAGAATATAGCATTTTATTCAATGTTAAGTAATGAGAGCCATGAAGATTATCCAAAATGACTATTTGAGTATTACACCAAGCCATAACGTATAAAAAGGCTATCAATATCATGACAAGATATGCATAATCAAGCGAAGCCACATAAGTAACAATCTGAAGATTAGATAAATTTCTTAGCATGTCACGCCACTCAAGAGTATAGTCTAGCTAGAGGTATCCAAAGATGATGCAAGCCATATCAATAATCTAAGTGAAACCAAGAAGCTAGAATTGAGTCAATTTAGAGTGCTACAAGTTCAAGAATGAACCATTTGTTCACGTACTTGATTCTTTTGGTAGTTGAGCAAATTTAGCACAAATCACATGTTTTCTTTTGAAACTCATGGTTGTCTCCAACCCAAATTTTTGTCATGTGCTAGATCTCAAGCCTTATGCGATCACTCCAAGCGAGAAGCTTAAGAAGATGATCTTGGTCATCCAAAACTCCCCCTGAGTTCATGCCTAGTGCAATGGCAAGCAGTCTCATGAGAAAGAATTGGTGAGATCAGTTCTTTCGCACATAAAAGAAATCTTTTGCTTTCTTAAATACTTGTACTAACTCATGCTTCATCAAGAAACTAGCATAACTCAATCTAAAGCTCAATTAAAGATTCAAGATTCAACTTAGCCTATTTGACATGGCATGAATCATAAAAGGATAACTAAAGACAGACTAGTCTCAAGAGCTAACATGACATGTCTTACTTCAAGTGGTGCAATTTTAATTAACTTATCAATGGCAAAGGCTTGACGACGCATATGAAGCAATGATAAATCTAGCAATTAAGCATAATCATGGCAAGATGTAATGCATTGTGAATATGTCATATAAGGATAATAGTCAAGGCTCCAGCAGCTATATTATAATGAAATGCAGGAAATCCAGCTCCCCCTCAACATGTGAAGTACTTTTTAGTTCAAGTTGAGTTATGTCAATATTAAGCTTCAGAAGCTCCCAACTGAACTCCCCCTGAACCAAAGCTATAAAATGAGAAGCTGGCAAAGAAAACTAAAAAGACAGTCCTTAAAGCATAGACAAGATATAGAGTATACTATGGCTCAGACTGACTCTCATCTACCCCATATGACACTAGGACTATCAGCTGCCCAACTAACATACTAAGGAACAAACATGTTCCCTGTCTACCCAAGGGTGGCCCAACCCTTGCTAGAGCCTATAAGAAGTGAATGAGCTCAACCTAGTGAGAAGAGAGACAACTAATAAGCAGCATCCTAGTGATGGGGACGGGGTCCCAACCTTCCAACTGGTTCTGGATAAGTTCGATTTGGTGGAGGCGCGACACAAATCGATCCAGCTTCCGAACAACACGTCCCGAACCCCGCAATCGCAGCACCACGTCTCCTCAGGTTATCAACCGTGTGCAGCCGGTTGACCTCGCCAAGAAGGCTAATCCTCGCCTGCGAATCAAAGAACACAAGCAAGAACAAAGAAGAACACAACGCAATTGCAGATGTATTGATTTAGCACTCGAAAATTGGGGTCTCACAAACCGATGAACGGCGAAACTGTTTAAGACAGAATTAATCTAAGCAAAACCCACCCTAATGGTGGGGGTGGCGGCTGTATATAAAGGAGTGAGGGGTGTGCAAAACCCCTGGACGCGCCCTAATGGGCTCCAACGCGATACAAAGCCGAACGGCCCAAAATACGGTGGCGCAGCACCCTGACAGATTCTGAACGTCTACTTGTTTTGATGATTCCCGTTGACTCAGAAGGAATTTTGATATGGGATCAGAGCCATTGGAAATGTCTCCTTCTCAGCTTTCCATACATATGTGGAACGTCCAAAACGGAGTCCGTATGCGTCCTGGGCGTTCGTTTTACTGCAGGTTGGTCCTGAAGGCCGAGGCAGACGTGAACTCGAGTTGGACTGGGCCTCCGGCTTGACTTGGACGTCCTTGCTGGTCTTCTCCGCCTCCACACCTCTCTCCATGTACTTCATGACCCTCTCCAATGTTTCTAAGCAAGATAACATCATTAGGTGGCAATCTATTCTCAAAACTATAAAAAGGATCGCTTAAGAACGAGCTCACCTCTAGATTTAATTGTCGCATGCGAGCTTGGGTCATTGGACCTTGCATAACGGTTGGAGGATCAGCGGTTGCATCCGAAGGAGTGATGTCCTCATCATCCTCATGTTGGAAATATGCCCTAGAGGCAATCATAGAAATAATGATATTTCGTTGTATCCATGATTTAATAAATGTTCCTTGAATATTACCTTTGTATTGATTAACAAGTATGTGACTTGTTTGTGAAACTCTTTACTTGTATGGTTATTCTAAAGTTGTCCCTAGTCGGAGTTCATGTAAGGACACACGTGAATGATGGATTAGCACATGTATCGGTTGATGACCATGTTTCACAGGTCATAGACATGGAGATGTCAAACCAATAATGTGGACACATGTTTAAGACATGGGGTTGGACCGACCCAACATGAGACATAGCTATTATACTTATGATTCTCTCTACACAATGTGTACGCCTTGTCCTTAGACACGAGATTGTCGCATGTAATTGAGATGTGAATCGACCTACTTAGGGGCTATCAAACGCTACTCAGAATCGGTAGTTATAAAGGTAGCTTTCGGGTTTGTCATGAAGCATGCTTTGCAAGGCATGGTCGACGAGATGGGATTTGCCCTCTCTACCCGAGAGATATCTCTGGGCCTCGAGTGATCGGATCCGAAATGCATGGCCATGCTACTTAAGGTTAAGAGTTAACCTAGTAAGGGATTTCGAATCACAGGATCGAGAAAGAGTGGTCAGCTTGGAGCTCGACCGAATATTGTGAGACAAAAGGATTGGCATGTACATAACGTTGTGATGGTTCGTCCGATATGATCTTTATGTGCGTTTAGGAGTTGGTACGTCTTGCTAGAGGCCGCTACCAACTATTGACCGAGTAGGTGTACTCGCGTCATGTCTAAACATACGTGAACCTATAGGGTCACACACTTAAGGGCTGAAGCCTAATTCGGATTGGATCCGAGTTGGACTGGGTATTGAGTCCTAATGGGCCTCTATTCGTAAAAGCCCATTGTAAGGACGTCCATAAAAGGAGGGCAGGGGCGCACAGGTTTCAGAGAGAGTTTTTCGTGACATCCTCAAACCCTGGCCGCCACCCCTCCCATGCCCTTGTCGCTCGCGCGGATCTAGTAATCCGGCGTGCGTCGCTTCCTCCCGTACGTGTGGATACCTTTGGCGGTGCTGCATCTGTAGCATTTGGACGAACCGCAAACAAGGAAGTAGTACGACTACTCTGCCCCGACGTGCTGCATCATCTTCCGCACCTGCGCGTCTAGTGGTAAGACCGTGATCTATAACTACAGTGATCTTGGTTTACGGGTAGAAAATTTTAATATGCGCTAGTGTAGCCTACCCATAGTCCTTCACCTCCCCCTCTTGAAGTGGAGTCGTCCTCGACTCAAACTCTCCTTCTTCTCCCAAGTATGGCTTCAAATCTGCAATGTTAAAGGTGGGACTAACCCCGAACTCGGGTGGCAACTCAAGTTTATATGCATTATCATTTATTTTCTCAATTATCTTAAAAGGACCAGCAGCTCTATGCATCAATTTTGACTTTCTTAACTCAGGAAATCTATCCTTTCGCAAGTGCAACCAAACAAAATCACCCGGTTCAAGTTTAACTTCCTTTCTACCTTTACTACCAACAATCCTATATTTTTCATTCATCTTTTCAATGTTTGCCTTAGTAGTCTCCTGCATTTTGACAATAAAATCAGCACGCTCCTTAGCATCATTATGAACTCTCTCACTAGTAGGCAAAGGTAAAATATCAGTAGGGGCACGGGGATTGAATCCATACACTACCTGAAAAGGACTTACCTTGGTGGTGGAGTGTTCCGCTCGATTATATGCGAACTCAACATGCGGCAAACACTCTTCCCACAGCTTCAAATTGTTCTTCAAAACAGCTCTCAACATGGTAGACAATGTGCGGTTCACCACCTCGGTTTGGCCATCAGTTTGTGGGTGACATGTTGTAGAGAACAACAACTTTATACCCAACTTGTTCCATAGAGTACGCCAAAAATGACTCAAGAACTTGGCGTCACGATCTGAAACAATAGTAGAAGGCATACCATGCAAACGAACTATCTCTTTGAAAAAGAGGTCAGCAATATGAACGGCATCATCGGTTTTATGATATGGTATAAAGTGAGCCATCTTAGAAAAACGATCCACAACAACAAAAATGCTATCCCTCCCCCTCTTAGTCCTGGGCAATCTTAAAACAAAGTCCATAGAAATATCTTCCCACGGAATAGAAGGAACAGGAAGAGGCATATATAAACCATGTGGATTCAAGCGAGACTTAGCTTTTTGACATGTCGTGCAGCGAGCCACAAACCGCTCAACATCTCGCCTCATCTTTGGCCAAAAGAAGTGTGCAGCCAGAACGTCCTCCGTCTTCTTAGCACCAAAATGTCCCATCAAACCGCCTCCATGCGCCTCCTGCAACAACAAAAGACGAACGGATCCAACTGGAATGCATAGGCAGTTAGCTCTAAATAAGAACCCATCATTGATCACGAATGTATTCCATGCTTGTCCCTCTTTACAATGCAACAACACATCCTTAAAATCAGCATCAAAAGCATATTGTCCTTTAATGGTTTCAAGACCAAAAATGCGAAAATCAAGTTGAGACAACATGGTATAGCGTCGAGACAAAGTATCAGCAATCACATTATCCTTCCCTTTCTTGTGTTTAATGACATAAGGAAAAGATTCAATAAATTCAACCCACTTAGCATGTCTACGATTCAAATTGGTTTGACTACGAATATGCTTAAGTGATTCATGATCGGAATGAATGACAAATTCTTTAGGCCATAAATAGTGTTGCCACGTCTCTAAATAGTGTTGCCACGTCTGCCCCTTCGAACCCCGCGGGGGGAAACCCCCTCGACCCCTTATCCGGTAGATTGAGAATCTATGCATAACTTGTTTTTGCAGGATGTATGTGACCAGTATGGCCTAATGTGTATGTGATGCATGTTTGTAATATTTTCATGACCTGCGTGTCGTGGGTTCGGCAACACGGCTGGAGCCATTGTGTTGTCAAAGTATTGTATTAACGGCCTGCGTGCCGACTTGTGATGATTCCTTGTAACCATGTATTTTATTACTAGCTGTTATGAGTAATAGCTTATATTAGTACTTGGAGGACACATCACTTGGAGGGATGGCACACATGAACCATGGAGATGAAGATCATCATGGTGGATAGATTCTATGGCGATGGAGATCACCATGAGAAAATGGGCCATACTGAGTCACAATCTGTGTGAATGCTATTCTTGTTGTTATACTCCTATGCATGTTTGAATGGTAGAAGTATAGCGATCCTCACATAATGTTAAGTTAAACATATGCCCTCCCAACTAAACTCTGCACCATCCCATGTCCTGTAAATTGATGGTGGGTCTATAAAATTAGGCACCATCAACCTTCCTTGACTAGATGGGTTTGTATCGGATACCTACATGCATAAGGATTGGTGAACTTAACAAGGTTATCATAAAGGTTATGGACCTTGGGGCATAAAGGTTGGGCGCCGAGGCATAGAGATGTCACCCAACAACAAGAGTCATATAGAGATATGATTAGTAAGGTGTTACTTATCGAATTACCTTGTCTCCTAGCGGTGATGCAAAAGCTCACTAGTAGACTAGTTAATTGCGGATCTTGAATCGCTAAGAATCAATAGAGGATATTGATTTTAGTGGGAGTACATTCTATTAAATTTGTTTAATACATTTTACTCTATCATGGTTTTATTTGTCTTAGTATTTTGCATTTTCTCGTTGTAGATCAATGGCATCTAGCAACCGCATAAACCCTTTTGCTTTGCGATCGATTCTTGAGAAAGAAAAATTAAATGGAACAAACTATTCGGATTGGGTCCGTAACTCGAGAATTGTTCTCGTGGCGGATAAAAGGAAAACGTTCTAGACACCCAAATTCCGTAAGAGCTCGCTATCAATGCGGTTCTTTGTTGTTAAACCGCCTACAAGAAAGCATGTGATGACTCTCTTGAGGTTAGCTGTCTTATGCTTGCATGCATGGAACCTGACCTTCAAAAGCAGTTTGAGGATCAGGAAGTGTATGATATGATCATGGCGCTTAAGGACATGTTCGGACATACGCCAGACCGAAAGGTTCAATGTCTCTAAGGCTTTTACGAATGCAAGTTAACAGAAGGTGCACCCGTAGGCCCACATGTGATCAAAATGGTTGGTTACAGTCAGACTTTGGATAAACTTGGTTTTCCAATTAGCCAAGAGTTGGCAACTGATTTCATTTTGGCGTCTCTTCCTCCGATGTCGAGGTCGGGTAGCGGACTGGGACGTCGCACACTCTTCCTCGCAGAAGGCACAGTGCGAGATCACGAAGGTCCGATCGTGCGTAAACAGTGGCGCGTGGTCGGTGTAGTGGTAGTAGCTCGAAGACGCTCCACCTCTGCCTCGGCAGCAATCCTTGCCTGAACTGCGTCAGCGTGAGCGGACTCACTCTGAAGCAGCTGGGCTCGGAGAGTGTCAGAGTGGTCGTAACTCGAAGTAAGCAGCATCCGGAGAAGTCCTATCTCCGTAGTGCTCGGCGTGGTCGATGAAGTCGCTGAGTAAGCCGCACTGTGAGACAGACGAGGTCATCCACCACTATCTGGAAAGGCTCCGGGTGAGTCTGTCCTGCTCTCGTAGTCGGGAAGAAGCTGAAGGGTGACTATCGTAGTTCTTCCTTATGCCTCTTGCACAACTCTGCAATCGCCATCTGAGCCGCATCCTGAATAGCATCCGAGCAGTGGGTCCGAGGATGCTCAATATGACATTCCACCGAGTCAATCTTCCCGTCTTGGGCGTAAATAAACACCTCCATGGACCATGAATCCATAGTCATAATCCTGGTCTTCCGCCCTCTGAAAATGAGCTACCGAGTGTACTTGAGATCTCGCATCAATCGCCGTAGAAGACTCACAAATGCTCCTCGCTCTCACCGTGAGAAAGGTGATCCCATGGGTGATTTACGAAGAACTCGCCATCTACAAATTTGAAAATAGGAGAGATCATTAAATCTTTTATAAAGTGACCAGAAGAAAAGAACAAGATACTAAGTAAGAGAAGAGTAGAAGCAAAGAAACTTGAGTTTTTGTTATATAAATTTTTATTAAACATAACTCCTTAAGGCTTACTAAAACCTAGGGCTCGTCCTACAGTCAAGTTGGCTCTGATACCACTTCTGTAAGACCCGGAAGTAGAAACTCCTGCACCCCACGTATTGCAAGACTAGTCCCGGATCAACGCTAGTACACACGATAATCGGATAAAATGATACATTGCCAACACCGCTTTATTACAATAATAACGGAAATACATAAGTCCTAGCCCGAGGCCTTACAACTGCGGTTCACTGAACCTCTTACACAAAATAAAACAGCGGAAGCAAAATATTCAGATAAACGGCCCATCAATCTGCCACAGGCAATTGACTTAAGCAACGAGACCTAGTCCTCCGGAAAGAATCCATCACAACCGCAAACGGAACAGTAGTCGTAGTCCCCTTCCTGAGCTTCAACCTCTTCTGAGAATTATTTGAAGTGTAGTATGTGAGTACATAAAGTACTCCGCAAGTCTTGGGAAAGATGCATTAGATGCAAGGTTGAACAAAGGAAAGTTATATGGCTCTTTTGCACAAATCAGCATTTTATTTCAAATTTATATACTCCTTCTAAAAGCATTTTATTAAACATTTAATTTTTATAATCTGAAGTTTAATAAGTACTTTAGTGAAGGTTACAACCACCATCACTGATAAATAGGCTATCTCCGCCAATATTCAAAATAAAGGTTAAAACCACCTGAACTGGTTACATCCACCAGACTAACTTCACGAGAGTTCCATCCACTCTCTAGTTTTCTGAAACCTTTTATTTTTAAATTCAAAATCAAATCTCTACTATGTGAATGCATTCTTTGTCCGCCCTTGACCGTGGGCACGGCTATTCGAATAGTTTTATTACTCTGCAGAGTGTGTACAACTTTACCCACAAGAGATATATTATCCTAACAGTCAACATGCTTCCTTTGGCATAAGATCCAGATAAAATATCACAAAGCTTTTCGCCTACTCTAGTATAGTTTTATATCACCCGCTGAGGTTTCACCGCTGAAGGGTTAAATCCACCACATTCAGAAGCCCCCTTTTGTGCCATGTGAGTGCAGTAAATCCCTGCCCCTCACTTTGAGTAATCAGTAAATTCCTAATACCTATTTTTCCAATAGTGACACAAAAACTAAACTATTATAGGTTAATTAGCTAGGTTGTACCCATTTTTACTTGTGGTTGTACTGTTTTACTCAGATTGGACAAACACAAGGATCGGTCCTTAGACGACTAGGGTGGATCATTCACAAACCCGTTATCTGTGCTAATCCGCACCAGCCAAACATTCCATCCACCCTCGTCAAATTTTACCTTGAACTTTATTTTTATTTTAAATTTACAGTGGTAATATCTATTACCACTTTTCAAACAAAACATTAAATCACAAATCACTCATTAACCATTTTTCTCATATGAGCATTTTTACATTTATCAGCTAGACTAAGCAATTGCTAATAATTTAAATTCAACAAAAATAATACTAACTCATTATTGAGCCAAAGATTATCCTAAGTTGACAAGGGTACATGGTACATAATTTCCAAAAGAGGGCATAACAAGTTGGGTGCTTATCTAAATTTTAGAATTTAAATTATCAATTTACTAAACATAGCAATGCAAATAATTTAAAATAATTGCAAAAACTATTTATAAAACATAGGAGCAAAATGGTAAAGGAGACTTGCCTTCTGGAATTAAGTTAGAATCTTCCCGCAGTTGTTCTTGAAAATCGTCAGACAGATCGGATTCTACACGAGAAACGAGAAGAACCAAATAAATAAAATAAAATAAAAACTCAAAAATTAAAAATAAATATACCAAATGAAAGTTTGGAATTTTAGATGAATTTAGAAATTTGAATGGGTCAATTTGGAGTTAAAATGCAAAAGTTATAGCATTCCAAAGTTTAAATACAAAATAAAAGAAAAAGGCTATTTTCTGGATTAAATTTTAAACCGAAAATCATTTATGACGTCAGCAATAATTATTTTCCTAAAGGAAAATCTGGAATATGACATCAGCAAGAGAATAGATTTTTGGCCGAATTATTTTTATACCGGAAAATCAGTTTTAATGCGCCAGCATGACGTCAGCAAGGAATTTTCGGATTTTAATTAAAACAGGTAGGGCTGACGTGGCAGGAGGGGTTGACGTGGCCTCCACGTGGCTGACGCGTGGTCGCCGCGTGGCTGCCACGTCACGGCTTTTTGCCGATGTAACATCCTGATTGTTGGGGATTTTTAAAACCTTGAATTTAAAAATAAATTTCTAGAATTTTCCTGAATTTAAATAAAGCTTAAATGGAATTTTCAAAAGTTTTAAATAATTTCAAATGAATAAATTAAACTTCAAAATTAGCTGAAAATATTTTTAATTAAGTTCCTTAAGTCACAAGAAATTTTCTGGAATTTTCTGAAATTAAATTGAGCTTCAAATGAATTGTAGAACTTTGAAATGATTTAATCTGAGTAAAATAAACATTAACATAAGTTGAAAATATTTGATTTATGTTCTTCAGGTCTCAAGGAATTTTCTGGTATTTTTGGTGAATTTTTGGGAGTTATCTGCTATTTTCTAGAGCTATTTAATCTTTATTCGTTTTTCTGGAAAAGATTTTATCTCGGGAATTAATCCCCGCCGCCCGATCTTCTCTCTCCTCCCACGCGTCGGCCATCCGGCCCATCCCCGCGCGTGCGCCCGCCTTCCCCGCCTAGCCTCGCTTCCCGCCGTCCGATGACGCCACGCGGCGCCATCTCCCGCCTCGGCCGCTCGCGCGCGCGCCCGCCAATGCCGCCACGCCCTCGCGTTGCCCTAACGCCGCGCGCGCGCGCTGCCGGATCCGCCACGTGGCGGCACAAGCCCGCCCGTGCCCGCACGCCCGCCCGATCGCGCCCGCGCTCAGCCGCAGCCGTCCGTTCGCCCGGCGTCGCATCCGTGCCGTTCGTACCCGCGCCCGCGCCCGCGTAACCCTAACCCTAACAACGCGCCGCCACTCGATCCCAGCCGTTGGATCGTCCCCGGCAGCCACGCGTCGCGATGGCCGTCTTCGTCTCCGATTCGCACCCGCGCCGTCTCCGTCCCGGACTCCCTCGGTTCGCGTGCCATTTAAGCCGCGCCGACCTCGGTTCGTGCGCTCGAAGCGCGCCGCCGCCGTCGCCTCCGTCCTCTCGCTCGCACCGACGCCGGAGTCCCTCCCCGTCGCCGCCGCTCCTCGCTCCGTCGTCGTCCTCGCCGTCGGCGATCCCCGCACCGCCGCGGACCTACGCCGGCGCGCGCGCAACGCGCGGCCGTGCTCACGCCTCCGCCCATCGGCGGCACGCCGTCACCGTAAGCGCGTCGCCGGACCTCTCCCCGCTTCCCCTTGCCGCTGCCGGACCCCGCCGCCGTTGACCCTCCGCCGTGCGAGTTGGTCGCCGGAGATCCACCCCACCGCCGCTCGCCTCGCCGGACCCCGCAGCGCCGCCCCTCGGTCCGCGTGCCCGTGCCCCGGGACCCCGCGCCCGCGCCGGACGCATCCCGCCCTCGGTCCCCGCGCCGCATCGCTCCGCGCCCGCGCTCGCGCCGCGTCCGCGACGCTTCGCGCAACGCGCCGCCACGCGTCGGCCATCGGTGGCTTCCCGCCCCCGCGCCGCGCGATCGCAGCCGTTCGATCGGATCCAAAAACCGACGCCCCAGATCGTGCCACGCGGCACTACCTCCACCGTCCGATCTGACCGTGCTGCTGCGACCACGCCCGAGCCACGTCAGCCCTAGCCGACGTGGCGAGCCACGTCAGCACACCCGCCACGTGGCAGCCACGTGTCACGCCACGTCAGCTGCCACGTCAGCAAAAACACGCCCCCGGTGCCACGTGGCAGCCACGTCAGCACGCCACGTCAGCACGTGCCACGTGGCGGCACGAGCGACTGCCACGTCAGCCCTAGCCCCGCCGCGTCAGCACCGCCGCCCCGAGGGTACTGTTTGGTGAGCCGGGTTCACGGTGAACCCGGTATTCCGTGCGTCCGGTCCACGGAACAGTGCGATTTCCGAATTTCTCTGTTTTCCTTTAGGGTTAATCTTCCGAGAGCCCGTTCTCCTCCGTCCTAGCTCCGATTGACCCCGTTCTTTTTTCTAAATTCATCTAAAATCGAGCTCTAGCTGTTGGTTCTGGTTTTGTGAATTTTGGAGTTCATTTGCTTGTCATTTTATGTGTTTCTTTGTTTTCGGTCGTTTTCTCTCTCGTTAGATTCGGTTTCCGGAGGAGCAGGTTTCGCGCTAGAAGACCAAGAGTACCCCGCTGAGCATAACGAAGGCAAGTCGTGTCCTTTGATCATGTTGAACCTTTTTTGCAATCTATTATTTAACTAATTTGTTTTAAATTACAATGCATCGCTATTTTTACTCAACTCTTGTACTGGTAGTTATTGATCCCAATTGATTAATCCCTCCTTGACACTTTGAAATGCCATGATACCCTTGTCACCTTAGGTTGGGAAATATACCAGTGATATTAGATTATTGTCACATGGGTTGGTGCGATAGATTGCTTAGCTTTGCTTATAGCTCCGATTGGGTTTATCATCACATGTGAATTATCCAAATTTGACTTAATGAGATATGGAACTGTGGTTGGTGCCACGTATATTAAAATTTGTGCCATGACGTAGGTGCGTCATCGGTGATGATTATACAAATTGGTTTTCACTCGGGCGAGTGATCGTGCAGTAAAGGGGGAAGTGCAGGTGCACTTTGGGGGATGTGGTAGTCTCGCCCGGGTAATGTTAAGGACTTAACTTTGTGCGCCATTGATCTGAGCCTTACCGTGCAAACCACATGTCTGGTATGGGACGGACCTGGCTGACTAATTTGGGAGGTTTCAACTGTAATCTTGCCATTGAGATGAACATGGTTGCTGATTTCCATGTGGCGCAAGGGGGGGTGTGATGCGAAACCCTAGCGGGCGGATTAAGTTGTAAACTGAACTTTGTAAAGGCCTTGTTGTGATTTTCTTTAACGTGAGGATTATCACATCGTGTGGGTACAGTTGTGCAACCTCTGCAGAGTGTAAAACTATTCGAATAGCCGCGTCCTCGGTCATGGACAGTGCTCGGGGATTTCACACGAGGGTTAGTGTTTCATTTATAACTGGGTGGTTTATGTTGGGAGTGGACAGGTAGTTCACTGTTGGTTTAACTTGTGAATTGGTGTTCACAAGTGGTTCATGTTGATTCCTTTGATTATCTATTATTACTGTTTTCAGCTAACTTTCGCTTTCAAGTTATTTAATATATTTCATCAATAAATGCCTTTATGCAAATTAACCTTTCAGCCTTCCTTTGGTAAGCCTTGCATATTATATTGCAATTATTGTTATAAACGACTTGCTGAGTACCAATGTACTCACGGCTTTACGCCTATGTTGCTCAGTTGAGGGAGAGGAGTACTATCAGCAGGAGGTGCCAGAAGGAGAGTACTACGACGACTTCACGGATTAGGCTTCGTTCTCCACTCGATAGCTTTGTGACTTGTCGATTGGTCGCTACGCTTTATTTTGGATTTCATTGCTATTTTGTTAAGCCCTTCCGGCTAGAGATATTGTAAGCTTGGCCATAAGGTCGTACCCTTGATATTTTATCGATATTCGAGTTTTCCTTTATTATTGTCGTGTGTATGACTGTGATGACATCTATGTTTGACTGTGTGCACTAGCGTGATCCTGGACTAGTGCAGTTTATACAGAGAGACCGAATTTGCATATTCGGGTCTCGACAGAGATGGTATCAGAGCTATATCGACTGTAGGACGAAGCCCTAATTAGAAGTTGTCGTCTTAGCCCAATTTCAAAGTTTATTTTCTCAATCAAATCAACAAATTGAATATTTAGTGATCCTCTATTCTTACCTTATTCTTAGGATTCTTAATCCTCGTCTTTTCGGTAAATTTATTTTCAAAAATTTAATTTGACTTCTCATCTCATCAACATCTATAGAAATTTCGAGTGCCCAGTCTTCAAAAAGGTGGTCGACTCATAATCCTTCATGCTTTACGGTGAAGATTGGACCAAGCAAGCAGAGGCCGAGGGTGACCGGAGGGAAGAATCGACGAGAAGGGGCGGCGGTCGGAGAGGAACCTCACGGCGGCGGAGGAGCTCCGGTGACGCAGCAGCTCGGGAAAGGGGTTGCCGGAGATCGCCTTGGCACCAGCAACGTCGGGGAGGCGTCGGTGAACGAGGAAGCCTGAGGCGGCCGGAATTGCTCGCCGGAGTACTTGAAGCCGTGGGGAAGAAATCGGGCGTAGGGAGGGCTCTGGCGCTCGGGTGGTTCGCTTGAGAGGTGAGGGAGGAGCGGCAGCGGTAGAGGGACCTTGGAGTGCGGGTTTTATAGGCCGGGGAGGGGTGTAACGGCCGCACGAAGTTCGCCGGAGCAAAAACGGTCGGGAAGGATGAATGCGACGGCGAGGAGAGGCGTAACGTGCGTCTTTATGCCAGAAACGGACGCGGTGGAGGCGGGGGCTTAATTTGCCGCTGGCACGGGGAAGTAAACGGGAAGGAAACCGAAGCAATCAAAGCTTCGGTTTCGGCTTTAATGGCGGCAACTGGCGGCGATCGCGCGAGGAAGAAGGAAGGTGGCGGGGGCGATGGATCTGACAGGCGGGGCCCGCGGTTCAGCGAGAGAAAGAAAATTGAAAAGGGCGGGGGCGATGGTCGGATCCGCGACACGTGGTGAGTGGAGTGGATCGGGGCCGTTAGTGCGATGCGAAGGGGTAAGTGAACGGGGACGGCCGAGATTCGATCCGACAACGAAGATCAAATCGGGGCCGATCGGCGCTTAAGTGGGAGGGGGCGGCTGCGATTAGATACAGCAATAGGGAATGGCTCAGATGAAGCCACGTGCCGATCGGAGGGAAGAATGAAGCGGCGAAGCGGTAAGTTGGTGCGGGCGGCGAGGATTAAATCGGGCGCGGGAGCGGATGGTCCGATGTGCGACACGCGTCGCACGCGGAGAGAGGGAAGGCGGGATGAACGGGTAAGTTGAATCGGACGGCGAGGAAAGGATCCGGCGGCGTGAAGAGGCCCGATGGGCGACACTTGTCGGCTCCAAGAGGTTTCAGAATTTTAATTACTTTTTGATTTTCAGAAATGACTAGGAGGCTTTAAAATAATCGGAAAAATACCAAATAAATTCTGAAAAATCTAGAAAAATTCATAGAAATCCCTGGAGATGTTTTAAACTTAAGAAAAATATTTCCAACCTATGTTGGTATTAATTTTTGGTTTTACACAGAAACTTTAATTTCTGAAAAATCCAAATAATTTGAATTAACTGGTTTAAAATTATTCTTTCCAAATAAAATCAAAATTTGGGATGTTACATCTTCTCCGCCTCCACACCTTTCTCCATGTACTTCATGACCCTCTCCAATGTTCCTAAGCAAGATAATATCATTAGGTAGCAATCTATTCTCAAAACTATAAAAAGGATCGCTTAAGAACGAGCTCACCTCTAGATTTAATTGTCGCATGCGAGCTCGGGTCATTGGACCTTGCATAACGGTTGGAGGATCAGCGGTTGCATCCGAAGGAGTGATGTCCTCATCACCCATCTCCTCCCTACGCCTCCACCTCTCACCATTGCTGCTGCCCATGGATGCGAAGGAGAAAACAAGTAAGAGGAATGAGAAGAGAAGGAAGGGAGGAAGAGGAAGAGGAGGGGTAATCCCAAGGGGATCCCCTAGGTAACTCTCACATATCCTAAATCCCTCTAATTTTTCTGTAATTAGGGTTCTTAGCCTAAGAATTGGTGGGAATTAGCAATTAGAATCTCCGTTAGAGAATCCCTGCTGTCTGCCTGTAGATCAATTCGCGCAGCACTACTGTTTGCGTAGTTTAGACCCGCGAAATGATTTTTCCTGTGGATCTTCCCGAAAGGAAAGTTGTAGAGGACGACGATACGCATCTTCGATATTTTTTTTAAAATTTTTGGCTGTGGGATTTGGGCGTAGCAGGGTCAGGAACCTTACTGTCTCTCAGGGGTGCGGACTGAGGCAGATTGCTATTCAGGTGTGATTTAGATGTAGTAGATGATTTTTATGTTTTTCTTGTCACAATTGAGAAAAATGTAGGAAATTCAGTAATCTAACTACTGTATAAAAATCATTCTACATTCACATTAATTAATTCTCTTAATTTGAGGTGCTATGTCATTGTTACATACTTCCATAATATAATCCATGTGATAGTATTTTAAGAATTCAACTACTTATGATCTTGATGGTTTAATTGTAGGTATGTGGAATTGTTCTTGATAAAACAAATACAGTTGAGGGGTAGAATTCTTTATGAACATATTGTGGCCTAGTTGGTAGTATTCTTAGTGAATATTTGTTGCTGTGGTGGTAGCATATTTCAGAAATATATTGTGGTCTATGTGGTAAAATTCCCTATAGATCGATTGATTTTGATCTTGGTGAATTGAATGTGGGTTTTGTGGTAATAGTCTTATGACCTATTGGTATTGTGCTTAATGAGACACATGTGGATTACGAGGAAATATTCATGATGATTATGTTGTTGATCTTCGTGCTTAAATTCTTGTGGTTTATGATTATCATATCATTCATAATATGTCATGACATTTGCATTGTGGATGTCACCGATTATCATATCATGATTAATGTTGTAATAACTGTGTAGTCTTAGTCATAGATTTATTTCCCTTATTGATGTTTGTTTCAAAGTAATAATGCTAGATAGTAGTTCGTTTTAATTGGTTAAGTTTTTAGCGGTTGTTCTTTAATTAATAGTGTTCCATTACCTTTGTTTTAGTATGCTTCCGCTTAGCTTATCATGATTTAGAAATTATTACCAGTTTATGTTATGTTATAAATTGGCTAGTTTGTGGAGTGGTTTAGTGGCATCCTAGGGTAATGTGGATCCTAGGGTGTTACATCATATGCATGATGTGTATTTGTTTAAACTAATAAACTATATATTTCAGATTCGTCCATTCATTTGCTCTTATTGCTGGAATCGTATTTAGGAGGACTTATGGAACATTTTGGAAGAGAGATGACCCTGAAATATTTGTGCAACATTCTATAAAATGCCATAAAGCAAATCTAAACTTAATCTACATAGTTTGTATACTCCACTTCTAATTCATAAGTACCTTGGAAAGATATTAGTATAGACTTTGTTGTGGAATTACCTAGGACTAAGAGGGGAAGAGATTTTGTTCTTGTTCTAGTAGATAGGTTTTCTAATATGGCTCCCTTCCTTGTCGTAAGAGTGACAATGCATCGTATGTAGCTAACTTATTTTTTCAGAGAAATTATGATATTGCATGTGTTCCAAGAACCATTATTTTAGATCACGATGTTAAATTCATGAGCTATTTTTCGAAGTGATACGGGGGAGCCCGATCTTCACGACGTAGGATCTCTCTTGAACAGTAAATATGTGGCTAAACTGAAATCCTGTGGATTCTGATGAACGAAAACACATAATTGTCTATCTTGATTATAGACTTTCATGTACCAGAATTCAACTAGCAACACGCTCTAGATCTCCGTTTTCTCACCACACCAAGGAAGACAAATTTGTTGGTCTGCAAGGAACAATAAGAACACTGGTAACCAGTAATTTGGTGGAACGCTAACTAGTCAGCTTCTCAACTCGCATAGTAGCACATGGCATAAACTAAAGAACAAGAAATTACTTTGACTCAAAATTAACGTTAGAGGGTTATAGGGGACAGTGGCCAAGGCTTTATACCCTCGTACAAGCCTAGCCAGACTAAAGATAGGGAAACAACTGGAATCCTATTCTAATTCCTAATTTAAACTGACAGCAATAAGAAGTGGTTGGCAGGTTGCCTTAGTTTAGGCACCCATGAGGTGGCCCCACATGGTGGCTGGCCCATGAGGGTAGCACACAATACCCTTGACAACAGCCCAACATCCCTTGCAGTCCAAGTATTCGTTTTCAGTCCGTTTGAAGCTTCGACATCGCCATCATCTCAAAACTGAACTAAAACGAATACTAAAGTCTAAAATAATCTTAATATGTCTGATCATAGATACGAACCAGCCCATGACACATGTAACTTGTCCAAAAATTCAAGCGAACTCAGAATTGAAGATTGGACACAATCGAGCTTCTGAAACATAATCTTCTCCAATCTTTAATTTAAAATATGAAAACTTGATTCTATCATCTTGGTGGCTTTTTTCACTGATATAAGTAAAGTGTCATCATCTCTTTCTTTAGGATCTTCTCTTGGTGCACCGGCTTCCATCACCTCCTGCTTCGTAGTACTAAGTTCATGCTCACCTAACAACCTTAGAATACATCGAGTGGAATCAGTAGGTAACAAACTATCCTTAGCAATAAAATCAAAGAAACCTAGGATCAGATTCACCTATTTAGTGAGTTCTCTTGCTCTAGCTCGAGTGATTGGTCCTTTGTATAATTGTTGCAAAGCTTCAGCTGTTGAACCAACACTAGTCTTATCATTGATTATTATTTGAATCTAATGATGGAGGAGATGATTATGTAGATGAAGCCATCATAATAGCGATATCCTCATCATCCTCTCTCTCTTGTAAAGGAGTCAACCTCGATTCTGCAGTGTTAGTAGAACCAAAGAAAAGATGACAAGTTTGTGACATTAAATATAGCACTAACACTATAATCTTCACTAGGTAGTTCTATCTTGTTAGCATTATCATTTATTCTTTCAAGCACTTTGAATAGACCATCTTCACGAGTCATCAACTTAGACTTTCTTTTCTCAGGAAATCTATCTTTGCGAAGATATAACCAAACAAGATCACAAGGTTCACAGATCATTTATTTTCTATTTTTTTTGTTTTTTTAGCAATGTGACATGCTTTTTTCTCAATTTCTTCTTTTGTTTTTAGATGTATACATTTTATAAAATCAACATGTTTAGAAACATCAATATTAACTCTTTCAATGAAAGGCAATGGCAATAAATCTAATGGTGTATGTGGCTAAAAACCATAAACAATTTCAAATGGAGAGTGTTAAGTTGTTGAGTGTACCGTCTTGTTGTATGCAAACTCAACATGTGGTAAACAATCTTTCTACTCTTTTAAATTCTTCTTTATCATGGTTCGCATCATTGTTTTAAGAGTATGATTCACCACTTCAGTTTGCTCATTAGTTTGTGAACAATAAGTTATGGAGAACAACAACATTGTGCTAAGCTTAGCCCATAATGTCTTCTAAAAGTAGCTCATAGACTTGACGTCACAATCATAAATAATCACTGCTACAGACAGTCCTATCACAGATGGGTCAGAACCGTCATCACAAATGATTTCCAAACCGTCTATGATTATGTGTCAGTGATAATAGGTGGTTATCACAGACGGCTCTTAAACCATCTGTAATAACCTACATTACAGACAGTTTTTGAGAAAAAATCGTTTGTGATAGTCGACTTTCACAGACGATTTTGTATACAAAACTGTATATGATACTCGACTGTCACAGACGGTTAATAACAAAGATCGTCTGTGATATACACAATATCACAGACGGTTGTTATTCCGAACCATCTGTGATATGAATCATATCACAGACGGTTCGGAATAACAACCGTCTCTGTGATATTGTGTATATCATAGACGGTTCATAACAAAGGCCGTCTGTGATATCGTTTATATCACAAATGACTCAATCTTTGAAACCGTCTGTGATATATATATCACAGATGATTTTTAACAACGAACCGTCTGTGATAGCAATTGCAACAGCAGTTTTATTTGCCGTTTTTTGGCTAGCCTCAGGATATGCTAGCCATGCCCTCTGAAAGCAAGCAAGCAGATTACAGATAATGACAGATAAGTTAATTACAACTCAAAGTGAATTACGAATGTAACAAACGGCCAGCAGATCACATACATATATATAGAATAAAAATCGTTACATAGATCTGACAAATGAATTGTTTGATTAAGCACAATTGAGTGATTTGTACAATTGAATCCAATGTTTCAACATCTAATTATCACCATTACCGGGGTAGAACTCTCCAACCTTATTTATGACCCGTGCTACTAAGAATTCGGAGAGTTTTTCACGAATTTCGATGAGTTGCTCAAGATGATATGTACTTTCGTCAAAGTCCACCTGCTGTCGCTAGGAGCAATGTTAAGTCATTAATTAGCATGTGTGTGTATATATATATATACATATATAATCAAAAAATAATAATTATTGGAAGGACCTGACAAACCTCTGGATCATTGATCTTAGTATCCATGATTTCCTTCATATGGCGGCAAACGTACAATCCACAAACGTTGCCCTGTAGCTGCTGGTGGCACTGCAAAAATAGAATTATGTACATAGGTATTTTCAATTCTAGAGGCATTATAACAAAGTATGATATAGGATTGTTGTGTTGTAGCGAGTATCGGAAATCGCGTGTTGTATCGCAGCGTGTCACTGGATTTGTTGTGTCTTCCTCCTAGGGCAACATAAGCGGTAAACGACCTACGTGATTCAAAAAAGTTATCCTCGACCGTTACAAACGAAGAAAATATTACAATAGAGTTATGTATGGAGGAAATGAGTTTACCTTTTAATTACTTTTTGCACACGATTGAAGTCGTGGTTGCTTCTAAGTAGGGAATCAAGGTATATTATCTTACCCCACTTTGGTACAATCACAATTAAAATCCAGTGTTGCCTAGTCATGTGTGTCGCTATAGTGATTAATTCTAAGTTCATGCTGAATGTAAAGTACAAATAAAATATGTGTGGCAACTAGTGAAGTACTTACCCTTGGTTGAAGGGTACCTTGATGTATTTCTTGTCATTGTGAGCAAGCAATCTCCTCGTTATGTATTCTTGCATGAAGGATACATTTTCGTTGATAGCTTGCTCTGAATCATGTATCTATATGTAAGGAAAGAGTAATGATATTTATCGATATAACGTGAATGTAGAACTTCATTGTACAGTACACTTACAGTGTCCAGCATCGTAGAAGTGAAGCGTCGAGTTTGTTGAGATTGAATAGTAAGAATAAGTCTTCGAATGTCACGATGAAGTAGCCCGAGTCCTGGAGGAAATGCTCCTCCGTATATCTCAGAGTGAATGCACTATGCCAGATTGGCTTCATGTTGGACTTCTGCATGTACCAGGCATGCAATGTATTGCAAACCAAAACAAGTCGGGGTAATTGTGACTCGGGGACCAACGACACTCCTGGAATGAACTTCCATGGCTCGTGATGCACCTTAATTTTCTTCGCTTGAGTCTTAGAGCCTCGCTTACGACTCGTTTTCGGTGGCGTCTCGGCGGGAGTTGATGCACAGGCCTCGGAACCGGAGCTAAAGGTGGAGCCACCGGGGCCGATGTGACAGGTCCAGGGCGATGTGCCTCTTGGGACACTGGATGTGGAGATCGTAACACGGACAAGTTGAGGGCGATGTCTCTCTTGGGCCACTAAAGGAATGTGTGGATGGCATCCCTAATGTCTTAATCTCTTCGTTTGGGGGCTTCTTAAGAGGGACGGTCTTAAAAATATCATTAATCATGTCCACCTAGACCTTTATAAAACCGGTCTCTACTTGTACACCGTGCAACAGCGTCCCTGACAGCAATGGATACATCATACCCCGCCCAGCGTCAACGGGAATAGAGCCAACAAGCCTGACTCTGAGGATGTAAGTCATGGGCTCCAACATAACGACACAAGATGAGTTAAGGCGTCCACCACAGAGATCTATGTAGCATTCTAAAGAGGTACATTACCTAAATATCATCGATAGGTAAGTGGGCGTCGCTATGTTCAGTAATTGCTGTGGACACGCAGCTATTGCGACGTTGAGGGGGACTGGGTACCGCAGTAGTAGGGGTGGGTTGTGATTGGTTGCGGACTTGTCTCAGTTCTTCCCTCAATGAATTTATCTCTCCACGAAGTGAGGCAGTCTGCTCTTGAAGTGAGATAGATAGTTGTTCCTGAAGTTGAGCACGAAGCTCCTATTTTATTTGTTCGTTGCAGTACACCTAGGATATCTTCCTACTCCTATATGTCTCGGAGTAATCTAGAAATTTGTGCCTCTAAGATACGTAAACCCCCAAGCATCGTGTGCGACCTGGGTGTTCCTTGTTTCCCAAGGCCTGTGATAGTAAATCTCTCTCCCTATATTCTTGAAAGGAACCATGAGAAGATTCGGTAGTCAATGATTGCTGCAAGAGATAATTAATCATGTTATTTTTGAACCCATGAAGTTCAAGAGGTGTTAACAACTATGTAGTTTAACATATCTTACCAGGCATTGAGACACTTCCTCATCTGCGGGGTTTTTGAAAGAGACACCCGAAGATGTGGTTGATGACCTCGCTCTTACCTAGTTTCGAGCGCGCTTGTTTGCGATCCTGGCAAATGGTGGGGAGGCCTCCGATCAGATTACGACCTCGTCCTGCATCCTCCACTGTGGGATTTTACCCGCATACCCAGCGGTGTTGAGTCTATGAGGATGAGTATTTTGTGACCGGATAGCCTTATGCATCACACTTTGTTGTTCAAATTCGGTCGTTGTCTTCATCTGCACAAAGGCCTCCCATGTTTCCGATGACACGAAAGGATACCTCGTGAAGGGTGTAAGATCCTTGGCCACGTACTGCATCACAAGAGTGCTCTTAAAATTCTTCCATGCTTTTCCCATTGCGAGGAGCGCGTGCCATTGCACAAGTTCCTGTACTTCTGCTGGGATCTCGAACGAATTTGTAATTTCCTCTCATAGCTGATTTTTGTGATCCTTTGTCAAATCTTTCCAGCTTGCTATGGTGATGGGGACCCGTTGCCTTCCAATTATCCTGTAGGTAGTCCAAAATGATGCTGCTGCTTTCTTTGGTTGTAGAGGGACCACATTCGGAGTGACCACCGAGATGGTTATTCGGCAATCTGGGCTTTTCGAAACTCCTCGGCCACACTTAGTTTTCCCAATCTTGGGAGTGTGAGACCCAGATGACGACGACGAAGACTATGTGGACGCCATCTCTCTTCTAAGAAAAAACTAACTGTAGTGAGTTAGGGCCTTCCAAATAGACCTTGTAGCTAACAAGTGCAGCATATCCAGTTCATTGAAGTTACTGTAATGAGTTAAACAAAGTTCTATGAAGCAAATGACACAAACTAGTGTATCAAGTTCATTGAACCAGATACACTAGAGTGTGTCACTTGCTTCGTACCTTTTAAAGATCTATGTGGCATATATTAAAAATTTTTGGACGACTGTGTGGACACAGTGAGGTGTGGGCCTAAACAAAGTTCTATAAAACAAATGACACAAACCAGTGTATCAAGTTTATTGAATCGGATACACTGGAGTGTGTTAATTGCTTCATACCCTTTAAAGGTCTATGTGGCATATATTAAAATTTTTTGGACAACTGTGTGGACGTAGTGAGGTGTGGGCCTAAACAAAGTTCTATGAAGCAAATGACACAAATTAGTGTATCAAGTTCATTAAACCGGATACACTGAAGCATGTCACTTGCTTCATGCCCTTTGAAGGTCTATGTGGCATAGATATATCAATATGAAAAGTACATATATTCATACGTATATAATGTACAAAGAGACTAGGGAAGTGACCAATGATACTACTTATCAGGGAGTACTAGCATTGCATACGTATATCAATATGAAGGTCTATGCAATGCTAGTACTCCCTGATAATTACTATCATTGGTCACTTCGCTAGTCTCATTGCACGTTATACACTTACGAATATACACTTATCCTTTTACATTTAGTGGTATTAGGAGTGGCCATCTCTAGCTATAACTGCTATCTCAGGTCCTCAATGTTAGTTCAGAATTCAGTCTCGTCTTCTTCTTCGAACTAGGTATAGAGTATATATATAAACTTTTACTGCAGGGGAATTATAGAGTTCGCCTCTCGACATCTTGTTTGGTAAACTATACATGGGTAGTTGATAGACAAACTATACATGGGTAAGCACAATGTACATGGGTACGCACAATATATACTAACTTATACTAACTTAAGGCATGAAAGGCCAACTATAGTTGAGAGACAAACTACACATAGGTAAGCACATGTATAACATATCTGTCATTATCTATAATCTGATAACATATCACACACATATATACATATCAATATATATAAATGGGTAGTTAAGAGACAAATTATACATGGCTAATCTAATAACATATCACACACATATACACATATATACATATCAATATATATCAATAAAAGGACAATAACACACATATCAATATATATACATATCAATATATATCAATATATCAATATGAAAGTATATGATTAAGAAGCAAATGTAATATATATATCAATATATGAAACATGAATAATATATCTTAATTATTCTATATGAAACATGAAACAACTACATGAAACAAATCTAAAAAGACCTTCACATTCTCAATCTTAAGATGTATTTTCCTCCGTCATTTTTAAGAGAAAGATCTACATTATTATATAAAGATGACATTCTATAAAGATGACATTTTAGAAAGGAGGGCTCGGGGGAGGAGGGCACTGGAGTCGAGGGAGGAGGGCGTCGGGCTCGCGGGGGAGGAGGGAGCTAGAGTCGGGGGAGGAGGGCGCCGAGCTCGGGGGAGGGAGCGGCGTCGGGAGGGAGCGGCGTCGGAGCGACGGCGGGAGGGAGCCGCGTCGAGAGGGACCGGTGGCGGCGTCGGGATGGAACGGTGGCAGGAGAGAGCAAAACCTAGCAGGGGCACTAGAGAGTGCGTAAGCGCGGACTATGCAACCTAGCTGCAGGTATTTATAGGGAAACTATCACAGATGGTTCCGTAAAGCTCGGCAGTACATATATGCATGGACAATACATATATTTCACCCCCCTTCTTCAACATATCCAGCTCGGCCGCTCTTCTAAAAGCAGACACGCCATTAATGTACTCTTCACTCACACAGTTCTCAATATACATCCAGCTTCGGTCCATCTACGCTACACAAATAACAAATGGTTGTCAAAACCTAACATTATCCATTCTGAAATTGAGGAAACTAACATTATCTTTCTAAACCTAGCTAGCTAGCTAGATCTAAATTAAACAAAAACCTAGCTATAATCTCTGGCTTTCCATTACAAAAACATGCATGTATATAAGTTATTAAAAGTAATTGAGTACTAACCTCTGATCAGATCATTAAGAAGATGGCGATATGTTTTCACCCGGAACTCCCTAAAGCCGGCCGCCTTGCTCCATCGATGCAGCGCAATGAAGACAGATCTGTGTCGACATCGAGCAAGTACACCCAATAATTAATAGTGTAGATTATCACAGACGGTTCCAACCATAAACGGTCAGTGAAATAAAATATCACAGATGGTTCGTGTTAATAACCGTCTGTGACTTATCACAGATGGTTATTAATATGCACCGTCTGTGATATTGAATATCAGATATAGTTTGTTATACGAACCGTCTGTGATATCTCGATTATCACAGACGGTTCGTATTAAGAACCGTCTGTGAAAGTTCACAGACGGTTATGAACATGAACCGTCTGTGTTGGCTCGATTATCATAGACGGTTCGTATTAAGAACCGTATGTTTCATTCACAGACGGTTATTAACACGAACCGTCTGTGTTATCTCAATTATCACAGACGGTTTGTGTTAATAACCGTCTGTGAAAATATCACAGTCGGTTGGTAGTATGAACCGTCTGTGATAGTTTAAGCACAGACAGTTCTGTATGAGCCGTCTGTGATGTACCCGTCCAATATAGCCTATTTTGTAGTAGTGAATGGTCTTCAGTATGCCATGCAAATGCACTATCTACTAAAAAATTAGTTAGCTACATATAACGCATCGTTGCTCTTATGACAAGGAATAAAATGCGCCATTTTAGAAATCTACCCCCAGTAACAAATATCGAATCCCTCCCCCACTTAGTTCTAGGTAATCCCAAAATAAAATCTTTGCTAATGTCTTCCCAAGGAATTGTAGGAACTAGAAGAAGAGTATACAAACCATGTGGATTTAGCTTCGATTTAGCTTTGTAATATATCATACACCATTGTACATACTATTCAACATCACATCTCATCTTCGGCCAGTAGAAGTGATCAGCCAGCATGCTTAATGTCTTCTCACGGCCGAAATGTCCAATCAATCCGCCGCAATGCGATTCCTGCATAAGAAACAAATGAACAAAATAATCTGGAATGCAAAGTTAGAACAAAACAAGAACCCATCATAACATGAAATTTATCCCATACTTTCCATGTGAATAGTGAGTAAAGGGTTTAGTGAAATCACAATCAGCAGCATATAACTCTTTCAAACTCTCTAAACCAAGCACCTTAGTATCTAATTGAGTTAAAAGAATATTCTTTCGAGACAAAACATCTACAATAACATTATCTTTGCCCTTCTTATACTCAATAACGTATGAAATAGTTTCTACGAATTCCATCCACTTAGCATATCTACAGTTTAACTTAGATTGGCCTTTCAAGTACTTGAGAGATTCATGGTCAGAATGTATGACAAAAGCATTAGGCCATAAATAATTTTGCCAAGTTTCAATAACAAGTACCAATGCATAGAAATCCTTATCATAAATAGGATAATTCAGTTGAGCTCCATTCAAGTTTTTAGAAAAATAAGCAATTGGCTTACCTTCCTACATAAGAACACCACTAATACGTATTTCACTTGACTCACATTAATAGGAATAGGCCAATTCTTAATTGCATCAATTTTAAAGTCATCAACTTCAATTCCATGTCTAGAAATAACAAACCCAAAGAACTTACTTTATCAGTGCAAAATGTGCTAGCTTCTCACTCCTAGGCACATCAAATACTTGTTTCAAATGATCTAAGTATTCAGCTATGGTTTTGCTATATATTAGAATATCATCAAAGTAGACTACCACAAAACGTCCAATGAAAGCTCTTAAAACATGATTCATCAAACGCATGAATGTACTAGGTGCATTAGTTAAACCAAACGGCACGACTAACCACTCATTCAATCCAAACTTTATTTTAAAGCAGTTTTCCATTCATCTCTTGGTTTCATGCGAATCTGGTGGTGCTCCACTAAACTCATCTAGTATATCATCAAGCCTAAGTATGGGGTGACAATATCTAACAATAATATTATTGATAGAACGACAATCAACACACATTCTCCACGTACCATCTTTCTTAGAAACAAGAATAACAGAGACAGTGTAAGGATTACTCCAAAAAAATAATATATCATCCAATGGATCTCAAACATCGTGATATTTAAGGTTTCTACAATATCATCTACTAAACCACCACTATCCAGTTGCCACCACACAACATAAAAGGCTTCGCAACACAAATCGGTTACCCTGTTCTTAGAAAAAGAGGTAAGAAGAAATAAATTTTAGTACACAGAAAACCACTATCATTCACTGCAGTCATACGACCAAGCGAAAAATAAATGGCAATGAGGTTGGAAAACAAAAGATGAGGTCACCCGTACCTCAAATACTTCTAGTACACTTTTTCTTTTAACAAAAAATAATTTTCTTTGATTACAGCATCCCGCCAATTCAACACAATAATCACAACCACATACTATCAATTGTATTAACAACAAGATAAAATATTCTTCGCAAGAATCATCATATCCTCTTACCCCTTCATATTTTTCTAAAATAAACACCATAAATCACTTCATCATATTCTTATTATCTAAATAAGATTCCAACTACATAATATAGGAAAAGCCCAGTGCACAAGCCACAATATTGAAACAAAACTCTTTAACAAGATGATACTAGTTCATGACAACCTCACAAAACATGCCAATATAAATCTCTTATTATATTTCATACATTTAATTCTTATTGATGCTCAACTCTAATTTAGCACAAATTGATTGCACTCTAGTTATTACTAGCAATAATTGATTATTATTTTTGTCATGGTATCATTCATGATCATATCTCTGTTTTGCAATCACAAAAACAATTATGAGCATAGATTCAATATTCCACCTTACGTTCAAAAATTAGAACAAAAATAATTTTAAACTTCAATAATACCAGCTTTATAAGACAAGATTCCACAAGTCAATACATTAACCTTCATCTATTTCTTTATACATGTCTCAACAATTTAGCATGGCAAAAGTTAAATGAATCTAGTAGTTGCACATGCTCATCAAGTATGTAAAGAGAGGACATATTAAAGGTTAATATTACTAAAGTAATATTCCAATACCTCCTTACTTAACCATCCTGAATAGTCAGATTAATTACTTAAGATCAATCAATCCAATCTACCCAACAAGTTGGGAATTTAAACAATCGTAATAATCAAACCAATTTTTTTTTCATATTCCTCAATAACTGCATGTGTTCTAAACATGTATCGACAAATTCTTAGCCACAATTCTTCAAAAAAACTACAATAGGACAACATCATATTAATCAACTACACTTCTAAGGATGTTAGTAGAAATTAATTATGCACCACGCTAACATCTCAACTTGATAATTCATATCTTACCGATTATTTACATGATTGCCACCTCCTACTTAAATACAACAAACGCTACAAAGGGTTTTAACACTTCCTTTCAGACAAGAGAGGAATTAAACTTCAACACTCGAAATAACCCAAAAGAAATGCATAGAGCCACGGCTTTGCAAGTTAACAAACTTGCAACAAAAAGTTTTGATTTTTCAAAATATCAAAAGAATAAATGAGTCATGTTTTCCAGTAAGAAAGATGGTACAACCATTGAAATATCCATCTTGCCAATTAACACTGTCCACGAGCAGCGAAAGCAACTCAACAATCAGAAAAAAAACAAAAGTTGTCTCAAGAACAACTAGAGCCCTACTTTCATCCATCTACTGCAATGGACCGCTAACCTAAGAGAAATTCATTAATCGCAATAGGCCAAGAATTGGCCAAAATCAACTTAAGGAAGATAACAACCTTTCTAAAGAAACTCACCCACAACATCCGCAACTAAGTTACCTGAGGTAACTGCATTCCTATCCCTTTACCACGATCGGTGATATAACCTGGCAATGCCCAAGGCAACATCTATGACCTCTACATCTTATCATTGACTATCCTCACTTATAATAGTCATAGAAGCAAATCATAACCATACAAGATCATCTCATCATAGAAATCATCAATACATCATATTGAAAGCATAAATCAATGCTTGACCCATCCCATCCTATTGTGCACCAGTGTGTCAATTTTAATAATTTAATTACCACGGACATAAAGCCCACTCTGATACCAACTGTACCACCCTAGGATCCACATTACCTTGGGATGCCACTAAACCACTTCGCAACTAGCCAGATTATAAAGAAAAGTAAAATCGGCAATATTTTCTAAATCATGATAAAACTAAGTGGAAGCATAACAAAACAAAAGTTAATGGAAAATTACTAAATAGGAACAACCACTAACAATTTTAACCAATTAAAGCGAACCACAGTCTAACATTATTAATTAAAAATGATCAACAATGAGGAGAAAAGATAAATAACTAGAGATTCCTCATATTCATTACAGCATAAATTATGAAATGGTGTATAATAGTGTTGTGCCGCTCACCCTTCCCATGCATGCTCAAGGATCACCTGGAAGAGGGGAAAACAAAAGTGAGATAAAAATCTCAGCAAGCAAACTGTTTAACAAGTTAATTAAACTACAATAGTTTAAGCATCAACAATTATTTTCCACAATGATCGCATTTATAGCCTTAACCATATTTACTACTAACAACCATAAAATATTAACAATTAAGTCCCGTTTGCCTATTTCATAACCGCAACCACCACTACTACCAACATCAGTAAAGAATTAACATATTTTCCTCACTAACATATTATTTTCCACAACCACAACTGCTACAACAGTTACCACAAGAGAAATACCTCATGCCACAACCACAACCCCTACCATACCACAAGGAAGTGAATCTCACTCCATAACCACAGCCACATTACTCATACCACTAGTGACCCTCATCGGCCAATTCCACAGAAAAAGCTAAGAAACTGCATAAGTATACAAATAATTCATCCACAACACATTGCATAAGTATGGAAATGATCAATCTACAATGAAAATGCATATGAATACATATGATCCACTGCACCCTTACCCAACAAGGTAAGAGTGTGCATCATACTACGGCAATGTACGATGCTTTACTAGTACGGTCGTGGCTATGTGCAGCAATATCCACGATGCAAATGACCTGTCATGTTATGCATGATATGATGCCAATGATTCATAAGAATTTAACCACAAAGATCAGCAATATATTCATAAAAAATACTACCACATAATCCACATAAGATTCAATAAGGACAATACCATATAATCTACATTCGATTCACCACGATCATAATAAATCGATTCATAGGGAATACTACCACATAGACCACAATATATTTGTTAAGAATGCTACCACTAAGATCACAATGTACTCACTAAGAATACTGTCACTTAGATCACAATATCCTCATAAAGAATACTACCCTATAACCATATTTGTTTCATTAAGAACAATACCACATAACCACAATTAATCCATCAAGAGCATAAATAATTTATTCTTAAAATGCTACCACATAGACCACAATAAAGAAAGCATGTAACAATGGCATAGCATCTCACATTAAGAGAATTATCTAATATGAATGTAGTATGATTAACGAGTTAAACAGTAGTACATCTGCTATATTTACTTGCCTCTATCGATGAAGAGAAGCACTCACGCACGGTTAGGAGCGAAGCCACCTGTCCAAAATTATCTCTCAGCACAAGACTACAGAAAGGTATCCACAACTTAAGAAAATAAAATGCCGCTAAGCCAGAACCCGACAATACCCTCTCAGCTCGTTGATCCTATGCCCAGCCCACTGTAGTAGCGCTGCTTAATTTTTTTGTATCTTTAAAACTACTAGGCTAAGCACAGCAAAAGAGGCTTCTGGAAACTATACAGAAAAATCTACAATTTTCAAGTAGACATCATATTTTTAATTTGCTGCGAAAAGGGTGTAAATTATCATGCAAAACAGAGGACAGTCTCTGCATTAGCGATTTGGCCAGCAATCTTCCAACAAACCCCACCTTCTGTATAATGCTCTAAAATTCATAATTATTTTATAGAAGCTAGATTACATGATTTGCTACAACTTTTGTTATTGGGAGCAAAATCATAAAATTCATCTACCCCTCTGAAACTATACTTGAACAACAACCAGTTTCATATTACTCCTCTGCCACACAGTAAAGTTCCCAACTCTGTCGCGCCCAAACCCCACGGCTAAAAAATCTAAAAATAATTACAGAAGATAGGTTTGCAGATCTGTAGAAAAAATCTTCTTGATGCTCTAATCTAGATGAATAGTCACACTACACGAATCAATCTACGCGCAGACAGCAGAATAATGCTAATCACATCTAAAATAGGGAGAATTAAGGTGGAAAAAATTACCTAGGTGATCTCACAAGATCATCCATTTTTCCTTCTTCCTTTCCCCCTTCCTCTCCTTCCCTTCTTCCTTTCTTTTCTGTCATGGCAGTCATGGGGAGAGAGAGAGAGTAGGGAGGGGTGTGTGGGGCAAGGGGGTGGCGGTCAAGGGGGGTGGGGGCGGCCAAAAAGGTGGGAGAGGGATTGGCTAAGGTTTGGAGGGAGAAAAGGGGTGGCTTGGGCCCCTTTTGGTCTGGCTGGCCTAAAGTGGCTAGGCCCCCCTCTAAGCAGCCCAAACTTTTGGTTTTTAATTAATTTATTTATATTTTCACTTTGGATAATTTTGCAATTTTATTCTTGTCTCCCGCGATTCACCGAAAAACCAGGAAACTCCGTGATTCCGCTAAAATTTCCATAAACCTAAGCGAGGACTAGGGCATGACATGGGTGGCACCTCCTCAGGAAAAACATCGTCGTAACTTCTCCTGATGTTTCTGTTCAGCGGTTTGTATTTGGGAAGGAGTAAGCGATAGTAAAACTCTATTCTTACCTTCCCACTTGAAGCTATATATATTGGCTCGTCCATCATGTTGTATATTGCGATCAAATAATCATGGACGGCCTAGTAGTAAATGACATACCGTCATAGGCACAACATCACATAAAATAGTATCTTCATATTTATTAATCTTGAAAGAAACTTCCGCACGGTACTGAATTTTAACTTTACTTCCCTCTCAAAACCACTGCACATAACATGGATTAGGATGTTAAAGCAATTTTAGGTTAAACTTTTCACACATCTCAACACTAGTAAGATTTTGGCATGAACCACTATCAATGATTATTTTAATATTAGTATCTTTTACTTTAGAACTATTTATGAATAAATTGCAATGTCGAGATTTGTTGTCTTCTTTAACAAGCATGCATAAACATGAAGTAACAACAAAAGCAAATTCACCTTCACCAGGGCATTGATCATTAGAATTAGATTTATTCTTAGTGTTATTATCATCACATATAATAGGTTTAGTTTCAGAACTAGAAGCAGAATCATAACTAGTTTCAATAACAATCATAACCTTAGTATTAGGGCTATCACGAGAATAATGACCACATTCTTGACAATGCCAACATTGAATTGTACTTGTTTTAGTGTTAGAACCAGTAGAAAATTGCAATGGTTTAGATGAACTAGTAAGCTTAACATTAGGTGATGAAGTGAATTTCATATTCGAAGTATTATACACAGCATGTGATTGTGTATTAGAATTTGAAGGTTTCTTGAACATACCTTTGCTGATGTCTATCTTGGCCCTATCCTTGGGCACATATGATGAGGTAGATGGATAGCTCACCTTGGGTGTGAAAGTGCTGTGCTTGGATTGCAATAGCACCTCTTCCTGAAGTTGCTTTTTCGCTTTGATCGCAAAGTGTTGTAGTTCAGTCATAATGGAATATGACTGAAAATTGATTAGCATGTCAATGTTTTGGTTCAGCCCATGCAAGAATATCGCCATTATTTATTCATTGTCCTCCAAAACTCGGCCCCAAATCAAGAGTTGCTCTATCTGCTTGTAGTAGTTTTCCACAGATTGTGCGTCCTATTTTAGCTCGCTCCTACAATTGAATAAGAACATCTCGATGGAAATATACAGGAATAAAATGAGTACGCATCTCTCGATTCATTGCTTCCCATATTGTAATAGAAGGGTGACCGTTGTCCCTGCGGTTGTTTTGCACTTTCTCCCATCACATTAGCACAAAATCCACAAATTCCATTGAAGTAAGCTTGATTTTACGATCTTTGCTAAAGTTGTGCATACGGAAGATCTTGTCCACACGCATCTCTTATTTTCTATATTCTCCCAGATCTATACCACCACGAAATTTAGGCATGAAAATTTTTACCTTAGTAAGAAGATCCTCCTCATGTGGTACCGGAACACGTCCAACACGGCCACAGTGATCGCCGCGATCTATCGTTGCCTAGTTGGCATCGTAGTCCTCCTCATAGACATCAGCATAGTGCTCATCGTCATCATTGGATCCTAGCCCATAGTGACAAAGCCCTCCTCCACAGGCGCCACCACATGCTACGGCTTGCCCACGTGCGTGTCGGACCCCGAAGCAACGACTCCAGGATCCTCTGTGTAAATCGCACAAGTCCAGGATCAAGCTAGTGCACACAGTGGATAATAAAGATTCATATCATGCATAATGACATTTATTCATTAACTAAATATGGGCCTGACGGCTAAAGTTTACATCAATGGTTCATAAACCAAAAATAAATATAAGCAGCGGAAAAAAAACTATAAAGCAGCAGCCCATCCTTTCTACCCACAGGCAAATGACTATAAGACGTAGCCTACTCGTCGTTATTCTCACCGAAGTTGATGAAGTCCTTCTCTAAAAATAGTAAATGAAGGAACATGAGTACATAAAGTACTACACAAGCTACACCAGGAGGTTTAATAGAGTTCATGCATGCATAAAGATTGACAATGGAAGGCAATATATGTTATTTGTACATAAAAGCGGAATTAAGGTAAATATGGTAAGTAGATTGAAAAGCTGAATTTGATACAATAGATAGAAAGAGTAATTTAACAAAATAATATCGTTAGTGCAGACTCCAACCAAACACTAACATATTCACAGGTATCCCACCTGGTCCATCTTTTCCAAAAGATCTCATACGGATTCTATCCATCTATATGCTTTTTCATCTCCCATCTATCCATAGGTCTTTTTAGAAATCATTTTAAAAATCAAAGTCTAATCTATGAAAAACTTTACTCAGCTTGTCCATAACTGTGGGCACGGCTATTCAGGATAGATTATACACTCTGTAGAGGTTGTACAGCTTTACCCATAAGATATGATTATCTCATATTGTCGGCCATTACACACTTCCATAGGCTTGCGACTGAGAAAATCATAACAAGATATTTACAATGCTAAGCCTTCAATCTGGTCACACCGCCACTAAGGTTTCACCACAACTTGAATCTACAAGTTGGAGCCCCCTCTGTGCCATGTGAGACTTCTCATGGCCTACGCCACGCTCACATTCAACCTATAGCGAGACCAAAGTTGGAACCTTACAAATTAGTCAGTCAGGACTGTCCCATACCAGTCTTGTGGTAGTACGATATGGCTTTGCAACAGTAGCTCACAGACCGGTCCTTAACTTGACTTAGGCTCATTCCATATACCTCTTGTGCCTGACAATAAACATTGTGTCACCGAACAACAATGCATACCAACACCCACCACCAAACCATTAGCCTAGGTCAAAACCAAGTTTTATATTTTATTTTAAAAACATTCCATATACTCTCTTGACTCACCGAAGTCAAGAATACATTTTAGAAAATCATTGTTCTGAAGTAAAACAAATATTTCCTCTTAAATCATTCTAAGCATGGCTAAGCAATTCTATAAAATTTCTAGTCAATACTATTATACTAACTAGGTTCTTCTCTATGGTGACAAGGCATCAGGAAGTTCAATATCAAATTTGGCCATATACAAAGGATTTGGGTATAACTACAATTTAAATTGAATTTAAACTAAATTTGAATAAAAGTACGCATACATAATAATTTTAAAAATAACATAAATAATTTAAATTACTGGGAGCAACAAGATGAAAGGTGTAACTTGCCTTGCTTCGAAGTTTGCTGAGGTTCATAGAAGTTATACTCTCTAGATTAGTCGTAATCTACATGCGAAAAGCCAGAATAAACTAAACTCAAACAAAATCCAAAAATTATAAAATACATATTGGGATATAGAATATGAATTTAGATGGATTTTGGAATTGGAATGGGTCCAATCAGAGTTAGAACAAAGGAGAACGACTTATGGTAGTTTGAATTCCAAAAAAAATGAATAAAAGGAATTATTGAAATTCTTTTCTTTGTGAAGGAAAAGTGGTCGGAAGCTAAAATATTTGTGTATAGTTGAAACCATGATCGAAAGTGTAGTCGAAGACCTGGTCAAGACCATAGTCGAATCAACGGGTGAAAATGTGGAGGTCTAAGTCGCAGACAAAGACTCCAAGTACGGGTGCAGTCGAAGTCGAAGATTCAATCGAAGACATGGTCAGAACTGTATAGTGGTCGAAAGAATTGGATTTATGCAGAGTGGTCAAAAGAATCGGATGGCTTGGAGAGGTCAGACAGTTTCAAGTGGTCAGAGAGATCGGAGGGTTCAGAGAGGTCGGAGGGTGTGGAGGTTAAAATGGTCCAACAGCTATGGTCGGTTCGAAGATGGAGGTCGAAGTCGAAGGCTCCGAGATTGAAGGCTGGAGTCGAAGTCTCCGAAGGTCAAAGTTAAAATTGGAGTCTCTGAAGGTCGAACTCGAAGGCTCCGAGCAGTCGGAGTCTAAGAAACCTCCGGACAGCGGAGTCTAAGGAGCCTCTGGATAGCGAAGTCTTATGAGCTTTCGGACGTCGGAGTCTAAGAATCGGATGGTTGGGAGAAGTTGGACGGCTTCACATGACAAGATCCGAGCGATCCAACGGTGGCGAAGACCGGTGAGATGTACAAAAGAGGGAGAAGCATATGAGTCTAGTTTTACCTTGGCACAAGGTTCGGGCTACATAGAGTTGGCTAGTGGCGAGGGTGTAGCGGAGGTAGGTACGATTTTCAGTGGCAATTCCTCGCCGGAGCTCCTCAGACAAAGAATGTAGAAGTCTCTCAGTGCGACAGGTTTACGAGTGAAACCAGGGCAATTGGGTGAGGGGAACAGTGGAGCCAAGCCCATGGACAGCGGTGCGGCGCACGAAGCCCTTGGGCTCGCTGGCGGTGCGAGGCATGGCGGGGGTTGGCGAGCAGCACAAAAGAGAGAGGGGACTGTGAGAAGTGTATTGGTGCTCTTGTGCATTACCACAAGTGGTTGGAAGGTGATCGGCAGCGAGGTAAAGCGGTGGCGCAACTCGGGCGGCGGTGGCGACGGCGTTCTGACGGTGAAGAGACTCAGCCAAGAGGCGGTCGAGAAAATCCAAAAATTATAAAATATATACTAAAAAATAAATTATGAATTTATATGAATTTAGAAACTTGAATCACTGGATTCCGAGTTCGGACGTAGGAGAACGAGCGATTGGAAAATTGGCGGGTCATAAAATTCTAAAAAAAATCAGGAATATTCCTACGCAAAACTAACATAGAGTTGTTTTTGGCTGTGGTGCCGGTGAAAAAGACACGGGAGGTGGAGCCAACTAGTAAAATGGTTGCTAAGGACCCGATGCATAAGTAGGAAGTGACGGCACATCAAACGGAGCATAGTGACGACGCGGACAGTGACAACAACATAGGGTAGAAAAGAAGGATAATTTTCGGGTAAAGAACAAGGAGAAGTTAGGTGAGAAAAATATCGTCTAAGCCAAAAACTCATCGGAGGCGACACAATTGTCGTTTGAACGACGACGGTACCGAAATAGGAAAAACTCAATATCTTTTTGCTCGCTGAGGCGAATCAAAAACCTTCTGAAATGTAGCCACCTGGGATGATTTGGCATGTTTTGACGTGAATAGATTGCTGAAAACATCCCCGGACACATAAGGACGCGAAGTGCCATTTACGGCCATGGCTAGGTGTCGGACACAAAAATTTAGGAAAAGTTTTTCGACTAACGGAGGGGAGCACGGCGTAGAATGCATCAAGACGAACTCAACGGCGCAGACAGCTCAGCCAATGGACTCGAAAAACGCGGTGGATAAGACATTATGTAGCCGACAGGCTAACAACGACATTCCGGACAAATGGAGAGGAGATAGCATGGGAGAGTTACGGTGAAACAAAGAGTAGAGTGTGGGGAACATGATGCTCACCTTGGTTTTGGTCAGGCATGCACGGTCCACTGGTGGCGACATGAGGAACGACAAGATATGGCCTACGGTGGCGACGATGCTCTGGCGATGCTTTGATGAAGGCGAGGTGAGCACCGCGTAGAACGCGACGTGGCGAAGCCAACGGTGTGATCAAAAGTGGCAGGGCTCCACTGTAGACAACGCAATAAGCCAAAAAACAGTGCTTGGACATAAAAGTAAAACTTCGATTGCGGCCAAGAGAAGAGGAATTAGGACTTGAGATTTTCGGGGTTAAGTGAGGATGAGGAGGAGCTCACAGTGCTCCCTTTTATAGGGGTTGAGGAGGTTCGAGGAGGGAGATCAAGCAACTATGTCTTTGAATGACATGAGTTAAATCCCGCGAAAATGGTCATCAATGAGAGGGGAAACGGTGGAGAAATAGAAGAGTTAAACGAAAGGAGTTGAATGCAATTTTGAGAGACCATGTGGAGGTGTCCCCATGTTTGTGATGAATAATTGACAGTTGGTTTGGTGAGTTTGAGTTTATTTTTGGGTATTCTAGGGTTGAGTACCTTTATTTGAGCTATTGTTGAATATACTGTTTCGTGCGGTGCTATGTGATGGTTTGCGTGTCTGTGTGACTGCAGGACTTCGGAGCTAGGTCATTGTGAGGCGAGGAGGACCAGGACTAGACACAGGAGGTGTTGAGGTCCAGACAGTTAGAGACGCCGAAGATGATCGAGGCTGCTGAGGTGGTTGCGAGCCGGGAGACGAGGAACCGGAGCTACCCGTGACGAACACGACGGGCGATGACGAGCAGACCAAGACTAGGCTCAGGGAGGAGTCGAGGTCCAGACGGTCAGGATGTAGGGGGCGGTCATGCGTCGACAGGAAGCTTCCAGGAAAGTGCGGCAGGGGCATTTCAGTAAAATGTGCAAGGCGGCAAAATGGAAGCAATTTCGGTTGGAAATAACGGGTTTGAGACCTGTTAGTGGAGAGCAGAAGAGAGGTTAGGGTTTGGAGTGGATTTGAGGTTTCCCTCCAATTTTGTTCTGATGGTTGACTCTTTGCCTTATTGGTGTATGGAGCAAGGCAGTGGGTTTTGCTGCCACTTCTTGATTTGCTATTGAAGGAGTGGCTGTCTCCTTTGTCTGGTGTGCAAGAGAGAGCAAGATATTTGTGTGGGAGTCTCCTGCATATAGTGGGTGTGTCTCAAGTGTATGCAAGAGTCTAAGGAGAACAGTCTTGAGAAAGCTTGAGAGGGGTTCGTAAGCTCTGGTTTTACTACTCCCTACGTGTGTGCGAGTTCATTGAGTAGCCAGGGAGTGAGGAGAATATAACTCAAATGTAATCATTCCTCTATAAGTCTCATGGTTATGACTCAATGTGAGGAATATTGAGTTCTTTTGTTCCCCTGTATGTCTGTTTTATTGTCTCTAGTGTTTCATGTGAGGGGATGATGGATTCTTGTGATTTCCTCCCTAAAGATGCCCTAAATTTTATGTATTCATGTTGTGAGAACAACTCTAGTTGAGATTCTCAAGCTCTTGGGCAAAGATTTGGAAATGTTGAGTAATTTGAAAATTACTCTCATTCCCGTTGGATTTTCAGGTCTCAACCAAAATTCCATTTTCGTGTTCTTTTGATGATTTCTTTGGTTCCCCAAAGCCTTGCTGCTATTTACTTCAAGATCATGGCTTGATGGCCTAAAAAGAAGATAAATCTCTCAACCTGTTTTTCAAGTTTCGGACTGATGTTGTAGCTACTGATTTTGGCTGTTTTCAGAGTGCAGTTTGCAATCTTTAGTTTGCTGCTCTGGTTCGGCAAGACCTGTGCTTCTTGTTTTCGGTTCTAGCTGCTGTCGAGTATTTTGTTGGTGCTTGGTATGCATATTCCCTGCAGATCTGCATTTATTAACTGAACTTCAGTGTGCTGCTCTCCTCTCAGCCGAACTGCACTTAATCACTGATTTCAGTTGAGTAGCTGAACTGCTATCCTCTGCTATCCATCTAGCCAAAACTGCAATCTGTAGTTCCTTTTCTTGTAGCTCTTTTCGGTCTGTTGTTTGGTGCTTCAGCTGAGTGATGATTTCCTGGTTTCAGCAGCCTCTTTGCAGTAGTTAGTGCACGGCAAGTTTCGGAAAATGGGCTACTGTCAGTTCTGAATTTTCGGGTTGATTTTCAATTTTTGCAATCTTTGCTGCTGCTATTTGTTTCGGTCAGCAGGAATTTGTTTGTCTTGTGATCCCTACTTCACCGCCTTTGTGCCGAACTGCAGCAGAGTGAGAGAGCAGTAATTAAGTTCCACTGTTCATTGTACCGAATGCTTCAGTGTTTTCCTTCGGATCTGCAGCTCTCTGTTTCATGCCTTTTAGCTACAGTTTTCACCCGAGAGCTTATTCTATGTCGTGCCTCAGTCCTGCCCTTAACCGTTTGCCTGATTGTTTCAAGTTCACTCGTCACTACTAGCCTATTACACAGGAGAGCTACGTTTCGGTACAAGGAGTTCACTGATTACACTGCTGCACCCAATTTAGGCTGTGAGTAACCAATTGGTCAATCTCCTCTGCCGTGAACTGCAGATCAGTTTTTTTTTGTGTGTTGCCTTCGGCCAAGTTAGTCTCTTTGGGTATTCTTAGTTTTCAGTTCTCTACAGATTTTCAGCTCGTGGCAATACCAGTAGCAACTCTGTTCTAAGTGCTTTATCTATTGGCTTTTCAGCAGCAAGGTTGTCACTGTTGAATACTTTTTCTTGCTGCTTTGCAGATTGCTAGTTCTTAGTTTGTTTGGTAAATCTTGAGCAGAAAGTTGAAAGCTTTATCACATTTAGTGTGTAATTTCAGATTGGCTTGTTTAAGTGATCAAAGCTCACTGTTAAAATCTTTTGTCTATCTAATTGCAAATTTCCAGAGAGCTTGGACCAACTTCTTTGTAGCTTTTATAGCTATCAGAGAGTTGAGATTGTTTGTGGATAATTTGGGGGCTAATTTTTTTAAAAAAGAGGCACCATTCACCTCTCTCTGTTGCCATTTTCGATCCTACAATTGGTATCAGAGCCGGTTAGCTCTTTTCAATAGATCTTAACCGGTCTCAAGAGCCATGGCGATGGACAAGTACTCGACCAAGCCGCTCGTTTTCGATGGCATCGATTACCCCTTCTGGAAGAGCCGAATGGAGACATACATCCAGGCCTAGGGGTACACCATCTGGCGCAAGGTTAAGGTCCGGTTTGTTGTTCCTGCTGATGAGAACATCAATGCCGGGAATATGGCTGATGTTGAGGCGAATGCAAAGGCAAGAAACATCATCATCCAGGCCCTGAGTTGTAGTGAGTTTGATCGCATATATCATCTTTTGTCCGCCTTCGATATTTGGGAGACCCTCGATGCTTACTATGAGGGCACCACCCAAATAAATACGGTACGACAGGACCAGTTCAAGTGAGATTATAACAAGTTTGAAATGCTCGCTGGCGAGTCCCTTGATGAGTGTTTTGCGCGTTTTCACAAATTCTGAGCAACCTCCGAGCGGTCGGTCTCACATACTCCGACTTGGATAACGCTCGAGAGATGCTCACTGCACTCGATCTGCGTGTTTGGGAGATGAAAGTGACTACCATTAAGGACACCACGGACCTCTTGACTTTGACTCTTGATGCGCTGTACTCGCGTCTCAAGACTCACGAGATTAACATTGTCTCTCGTAAGTCGAAGTCACAGTTGATGGCCCTAGTCACCGATCCCGCCGCCACGGTCTTTAAATGCGATTCATTGTGTAGTTTCTCCCTTGCTGCTCTCTGTGATGTAACCGATGATCAGTTAGAGCAGCTCGAGGATGAGCAACTGGCCCTCCTAGCTCGGAAGTTTTCCCATGCTTACAAGAGGAGGAGGGACAGAAAGAGGGGAGGACCTGTCATTTGCTTCGAGTGTGGTGGCCCCAACCACATTCGGACAAATTGCCCCAAGCTGGAGAAGGGCAAAGTTGACTTCGGCGGTTCGAGCAAGAATGACTACACCGACAAGAACCGCAACAAGAAGCCTCCAGCGCATCCACAAGGCAAGAAGAAGTTCCGCGACTTCGGGAAGGCCAAGAAGCTCTTCCACCGCGTCCTCGCCGCGTTCGACGACCTCGACCTCAGTGAGGTGGAGGGATGGAGCGACGACGATGAGACGGGTGACCAAGACCCCAAGAGCGGCGATGACTTCTCCGGCATGTGCTTCATGGCCCTCGAGGGCGAACTGAGCGATAGCGAGCTGTACTCCGACTCGGACGAGGTATGCCCCACCTACGACCAGCTCAATCATGGTTTTCTTAAGCTAGGTGGATTCCATGCTAGAACTAAGGCTAAGTGTACTGAGTTAGAGAAGGAAGTAGATAGATTGTCACTAGAGATTATTGCTCTTACATCTGCTCCCCTCCTGTGATGAGTGTGATACATGCTGTGCTCTGTTGGGTGATATGGAGAAATTAAGGAACTCGCATGATAGTTTGTCCTCCGAGCTTGGTATTGTTAAGGTGGAGAATGTTAGTCTGCTTGCCGAGTTAGAACTGAGTAGGATGGCTGTTACCCTACTTACTACTCATGAGACTATTTCTCCCACCTCATGTGAGGTTAAGGACATTGCTGCTAGAGGACCTTATGCCATGCTTCTGGATTTGCCCGAGTCATGTGAAAACTGCAATAATTTAAAGATGAACCTAAAACGGGCAGATCATAAAATTACTGAACTGCAAGCTTCACTACTTGAGCCCATTGCTTCTTGTTTGAACTGTCCTAAATTAACTGCTAAACTTGAATCTGTCTCAAAACAGTTTCAAGAAATGATTGACCATAACAACAAGTTGGCTAAGTATGCGACTAAGGACCCTGTTAGCTCACCATGCAATAGTTGTTAAAAACTAAAACTTGAACTCGTTGCATTGGATGAAAAATGTGTGAAGCTAACTAAGGACCTTCTAGAGAAGCAACCATCTGCTTGTGATGTGTGTGCTGGTGTTGGGGAGAAGCCCAAGGGTAAGGTAGAGACGCTTAGTGACGCGAACCAAATTACTAGCAGTAGGACTGTCCCTTCTGAGGCTGCTGTGCGTGCACATGCTATTCGTTCCTCTGCTGTTGGTTCTTCTTCTACTCCCCCACCTTCTGATGTCTCTCCTTCCTCCTGCTCTTCTTGCACCTCTCTCTTTCGGGAGTGTCAGTTATGAACACTCTTGAGAGGTTTGTAGGAGGCAAGAAAAAGCTAAATCTTATTCTAGACCAATCAAAGATTTGCAAATTCAATCAAGGTCTAGGATATGATTTTCTTGAGGATGTTAGGAAGCATCCACCTGCTGTTCTCAGACCCATAGCAGTAGGTGTGATCGAGGTCAAGCCCAGAACTGAAAAATTTCAATTCAAATCACCGGGCTTTGTCCAATGGATTTCTGATAGTAAGGTGGTAACACCTATTGCTTCGACCTCTCAGAAGCCGAAGTTTCACTGTACCTTCTGTCAGAAGGATGGACACATGATCGAGAGATGCTTCAGGCGTGCCAAGATCGTGCGGAGAGATCGTGTTCGTGATCTTAGGCGTATTCAGGGTCAGCCCCAGACCTTGAGTGCACCTAAGACCAACACGAGGCTTAGGGTTGATCACTCTGAGGTGTTTGGGCAGTATCGCGGACTTGGCTTTTCCGGTGTTTCTGATTTTCGTCCTCGATTTGCCTTTGGTCGTGATATCCACCATTCTGAGGGTAGATCTCGTCTCCCCCATCGAGATGTCTACCCGCGGCGTGATCAGCGTATTGTTGGTGCTCCGACTCGCTCCCCCGTAGCAGTCGGACTCAATAACAGCTTCAGGTCTGCTAGTAGACCTTCTGGCTCTTTGAGCGACAAAGAGCGTAGGGTAGTTAGAGGTTAGTCATGTGTGGCTACTTCTTCTGCTCGGCGTTTGACTCAGTATTGGGTGCCAAAATCTCTTCTGATTTATCCCGATCGCGAGCCTTTACTCTGTTTGACTCAGTTCACGGGTGGGAAGGGAGAGGTTTGGCTTGTAGACTCCGGTTGTTCTCGCCATATGACCAGAGACTCTCGCTGGTTCTCTTCCCTAGCCCGTGCTCTAGGTAATGAGACGATCACCTTTGGAGACGCTTCGTCTGGGCGCGTAATCGCTAAAGGTACTGTGCATGTTAATGATTTATTTATTTTAAAAGATGTTGCCTTAGTGAGTAAGCTGCAGTACAACTTGCTTTCGGTTTCTCAGCTTACCGATGACGGTTTCGACGTATGTTTTAAGAAAAATGCTTGTAAGATTCTTGATTCTTCGGGTAGTTTGGTTTGTGGGATTTCTCGTTATGGGAGGATCTTTCGTGCTGATTTTGTTGAGCCTTCTGGTGATCCTCTCAGGTGTTTAGTTGCTTCTGAATCCCGTGACCTTACTTTTTGGCATAGGAGACTTGGTCATATTGGATTTGACCACTTGACTCGAGTTAGCGGCCACAATCTCATTCGTGGTTTGCCGAAACTCAAGATGGTCAAAGATCTTGTTTGCGCTCCTTGCCGACACGGCAAGATGGTTGCCGCTTCTCATCCTCCCATCACAGTGACTATGACCGAAGCACCAGGACAGCTGCTCCACATGGACACAGTTGGACCAGCTCGAGTGCAGTCAGCAGGAGGGAAGTGGTATGTTCTTGTCATGGTCGATGACTTCTCGAGGTACTCTTGGGTGTTTTTCTTAGCCTCGAAGGATGAAACATTTGCACACTTTCGAGGTCTTTTTCGTAGGCTTTCTGTTGAGCTCCCGGGTGCCTTACAAGCGATCCGCAGTGACAATGGCACGGAGTTCAAGAATTCCTACTTTAAGAGTTTCTGTGATGAGACCGGTGTAGAGCACCAGTTCTCTTCTCCATACGTCTCTCAGCAAAATGGCATTGTGGAGAGGAAGAACCGTACCTTGGTCGAGATGGCTAGGACGATGCTTGATAAGTACTCTACATCGAGGAAGTTTTGGGCTGAGGCGATAGCCACCGCGTACCATATTTCAAATCGAGTTTTTCTTAGGGCACACTTGCATCACACCTCTTATGAGTTGAGATACGAGCGAAAGCCCAGTGTCTCTCATTTTTGCGTATTTGGTTGCAAGCATTTTATTCTGAAGTCTGGAAACCTAGATAAGTTCGAGTCACGATCTTGGGATGGGATCTTTCTAGGTTACTCAACTTCTTCGCGGGCTTATAGGGTCTGGAACTGCGAGTCTAGTAAATTGGTAGAGACCTGTGAGGTAATCTTCGATGAGGACAGTCCGGGGACTAGGCCCGATATCTCAGGTTTTGTAGAGCAGTCCGAGACCATCTTTGTGGATGATGAGGAGGATGGAGATAAGGGTTGTCTACCTGATCCAGTTCCTCCTCCCCTTGAGGTGCCTGCTTCTACCTCTGCACTTCGAGGAGATCAGCCCATGCCTTCCGCTTCTTCTGGAGTTAGTGGCTCTATTCCTACCTCATTAGCTCATGAGGTAGAGGCCATTTCTCCTTCTTCTCATCAAGGACCTCCCCGTAAAGTACGAGAACATCATCCTTCAGAGCAGATAATTGGAGATCTTTTTGAGCGTGTCACACGCTCAAAATCTGGCACGTCTCATTTCTGTCTCCATTCTGCCTTCGCTGCCTCTTTCGAGCCCAAGGATGTTGATCATGCTCTTTCTGATGAGTCTTGGGTCAATGCCATGCATGAGGAGTTGGAAAACTTTGAGAGAAACAAGGTCTGGTCACTTGTGGAGCTCCCTCGAGGTCACAATGTTATTGGGACTAAGTGGGTGTTCAAAAACAAGCAGAGTGAGGATGGGGTAGTCATTCGAAACAAGGCTAGACTGGTAGCTCAGGGTTTCTCCCAGGTTGAGGGTCTAGATTTTGAGGAGACTTTTGCTCCTGTTGCTAGACTTGAGGCCATTAGAATTCTGCTTGCTTTTGCAGCTTCTAAGGGTTTCAAACTTTACCAGATGGATGTCAAGAGTGCCTTCCTCAATGGGTTTATTGAGGAAGAAGTCTATGTTAGACAGCCTCCAGGTTTCGAGAACCCCAAATACCCACACCATGTCTACAAGCTTTCTAAAGCCTTGTATAGACTTAAGCAGGCCCCTAGAACTTGGTATGAGAGACTTAAGTCTTATCTGTTGAGTAATGGGTTTGAGATGGGTAAGGTAGATAAGACCTTGTTCATTCGCAGGCATGGCAATGACCTCCTACTCGTCCAGATTTATGTGGATGATATCATCTTTGGTGGCTCTTCTCATACCCTTGTTTCTTAGTTCTCCGATGTCATGAGCTCAGAGTTTGAGATGAGTATGATGGGCGAGTTGAGTTTCTTCCTTGACTTCCAAATCAAGCAAACTTGGGAGGGTACCTTCTTGCATCAGGGCAAGTACACTCGTGACCTCCTGAGACGTTTTGACATGAGTGATGGTAAGCCGGTGTCCACTCCTATGGCTTCATCAGCTTCACTTGACCCAGATGAGGACGGCGAGCCAGTTGATCAAAAGGAGTATCGCAGCATGATTGGTTCCCTCTTGTACCTCACTGCCTCGAGACCAGACATACACTTCTCTGTGTGTCCGTGTGCTTGATTTCAGGCTTCTCCTCGTGTATCTCACCGCCAGGCGGTGAAGTGCATCCTTCGGTACCTTCGAGCTACCATTGACTATGGTATTTGGTACTCTTCCTCATCCTGTCTTTCCCTTAGAGCCTACTCGGACGCAGACTTTGCTGGTTGTAGGATAGATAGGAAGAGCACATCTGGCACCTGCCAATTCATTGGCACTTCTCTTGTTTCTTGGTCTTCTAGGAAGCAGTCCGGTGTTGCTCAGTCTACCGTGGAGGCCGAGTATGTTGCTGCCGCCAGTTGTTACAGTCAGATACTTTGGATGGCTTCGACCCTACGGGACATTGGGTTAGTTATAGAGAGTGTTCCACTCTTTTGTGATAACACTTCTGCTATTAACATTGCTAAGAACCCAGTGCAACACTCTCGGACCAAGCATATTGATATTCGGTATCACTTCCTTAGAGACCATGTGGAGAAGGGTGACATAGTGCTCCAGTTTGTGGAAAGTGACCACCAGTTGGCTGATATCTTTACCAAGCCTTTGGATAGCTCTAGGTTTTCAACCTTGCGGGGAGAGCTTGGGGTGGTTCGTCCTTATGGATTGTAGTGAGGGGGAGCTTTGCGCTTTACTGTTTTATCTTGTGTATTATTTTGCCCAAATTCGGCCTGCAAAGTGCAGTACTCGAGCTCCGATCTTTCGTCACCGATTTTCTGTAGACCACACCTTACATCAGATTGAGGTGAAACTTTGTGTGGTTCCTATTTCTGTGCTCTGCTTTGTGAAAAAAATAAAAAAAAGAAGCAAAAATAAAAAAATTTGCTTATAGTAGAGAGGAGAGAGAAAAACACACAAAAAGTGCTCTCCGTGGCTAAAAAAAAAGAAAAAAAGAAAAAAGGAGAAAAAAAAGAGAGAGCACAGTTTTAGGTGACAGAGATTCATTCGTTTTGTGCTGTCTTTACCTAGCCATCTTTGTTGCTGTCTTTGCTTTACTATTCTGGTCGATTCCTTGTTCATCATATCATACCTGTTATAGGACATATTTTAGGCCAGCAACTAGGACCAGTGCTTTGGACATTTATTCAGCATTACTATCTGTTATTGATTTGTGTTCCACTCACATATTTGGCCTTCCAAACTCCATATACATACTTCCGGACAGCACAGTTTTTAACCCTTGCAATCGCCGGGTCACACTCTCGAGGTATCACGAACCAGCCATCGGTTGTACCACCTACTGTTTGCGATGGTAAGAACACTTGTAAGAGCTTGGTAAGACACTTCCTTTGCGGGTTTCCACTGTCCTCCTTTGTAGTTGATAGGGATAATTTTTTGTTTTCCCTGTGTTTCCACTAACCATGGCAGATACGAAGGGACGGGACACCGGTCGACTTCAACGAGTGTGTTAGTCGCGCCAGCTACAAGCTGCGCCGACAAACAAAATGCTTCATTCATCGATCTCGCGCGAATGGACACCATCGCCGCCGCCATTGCCCGATTGAACACCACGTAAGGTATTGAGCGGGTGGAGCGGCGAATGGTGACCTCACCGGTCGGATGGACACATTGAGACACGCCGCCACTGCCAATGACGGCCATCGCCGGACGATGACACAATGTCGATGCGGATGGCAACATTGCTCGTGGCGACACAAGATGCACGACTACGCCGGCGTCTTGACAAAACCGACATGGTATGGGAGGTAATAACCGTAACCGCCATGGTAACGACGATCCTTTTGCTAAAGTCAAATTTACCATTCCATCTTTTCTGGTCTTTATGATGCTGAAAAATATCTTGATTGGGAGATGACGGTGAGCGTAAGTTTAATTCTCACTTGGTTCTGAACAACATAGAGTTAGACAAGCTACTAGTGAGTTTAAGGACTTTGCTATTATCCGGTGGAATGAACTGGGTACCATGCGTTTCTGACTGATACATGGGAGCGATTAAAAGAAGCTATGCGTAATCGTTTTGTTCCTCCTTCATATAAACATAATTTGAGAAAAAAATTACAGCGCTTAGGACAAGGTGATAGTTCTGTTCAGGACTATTATGCTGAGCTTCAAAAGGGTATGGTGCGTTGTGGGGTTGTTGAGGAAACGAAGGATAAGATTTGTCGTTTCTACGGGGGGTTACGGCGTGAAATTCAGGACATTGTTGATTATAAAGAATTTACTACTGTCAACTAGTTGTTCCAGCTTGCTATGCTTGCAGAAAAAGAATTGCAGGGACGCAAGGAATCAGCAAAGGCAAACACCGGACGACCCTCCTACACGCCGCGAACGACTACATCGACGGGACTGCCCAAGTCTTCTTCAAGTTTTCGTTCTCCTCCACCACCAGCGACCAAGTTTGCAGCAGCGCCACCGAAGCCACCATCCACGACACGCCTTACAGATTCTACAAAAACTCCTTTGCAGGGTCCAGCCAAGAGCTCTTCTTCCGTGGCTTCAACGGGCCGCTCCTCCGACATTCAGTGCCATCGCTGCCATGGGCTTGGTCATGTCCAGAAGAATTGCCCTAGCCAACGGGCATACATCGCCACAGAAGATGGAGGCTACATCAGCACTTCGGATGTCGAGGAGGATGATGATGATGTTGCTGCTGCCTCGGACGACAATGGCGGTGGTGATGACGACTTGGTCCTTGGTGGGGCGTCCACAGCGACGCTACGGAGCATCATTGTGCAGCGAGTCCTCAGCACACAGGTACAACAATCCGATAAGCTTCAACGCCATAATTTGTTTCAGACTTTCTTCGCAATCAAGAATCGGTGTGCACGTGTCATCATTGATGGAGGAAGCTGCAACAACTTGGTGAGTTCTGATTTGGTCAAGAAGCTTGGCTTGACCACGCGACCGCATCCACATCCATACCATATTCAGTGGTTAAATGACTCTGGAAAAGCTAAGGTAACACAAACATGCTGAGTCTATTTTTCTATTGGTGCTTATTCTGATCATGTTGATTGTGATGTGGTTCCCATGCAAGCATGCTCTCTTTTATTGGGTCGACCTTGGGAATTTGATAATGATGCTTTACACTATGGTAGTAGTAACAAATACACTTTTATGCATAAGGGAAAGAAAGTTACTTTACTGCCTTTGTCCCCAGCTGAGATTATAGAGGCCGATAGGGAGAGAGCTGCTGCTGCTAATGATCCAAAGGAACATGTTAAATCGGAAAAACAGCAAGTAATCAATTTGAAAAATTCTGTTATGCTTGCCACAAAATCAGACCTTACTGAAATTGATGATGTTAATGATACATGCTATGCTTTTGTGTGCAAAGATGCTTTATTTTCTCTTGATAATATGCCTTGCACTTTGCCTGCTCCTGTCACTAACCTTTTGCAGGAGTTTAGAGATGTTTTTCCTGATGAGATACCTCCAGGACTTCCACCCATTCGAGGTATTGAGCACCAGATTGACTTCATCCTTGGAGCGAGTTTGCCAAACCGTGCAGCATACAGGACCAATCCCGAAGAGACTAAGGAGATTCAGCGACAAGTCCAAGACCTTTTGGACCGTGGGTACGTACGTGAGAGCCTTAGTCCTTGTGCTGTTCCTGTTCTTTTAGTTCCAAAAAAAGATGGTTCTTGGCGTATGTGTGTAGATTGTAGAGCCATTAACAACATTACTATAAGGTATCGTCATCCTATTCCTAGGCTAGACGACATGCTTGATGATGTTCCTGCTGCCTCGGACGACAATGGCGGTGGTGATGACGACTTGGTCCTTGGTGGGGCGTCCACAGCGACGCTACGGAGCATCATTGTGCAGCGAGTCCTCAGCACACAGGTACAACAATCCGATAAGCTTCAACGCCATAATTTGTTTCAGACTTTCTTCGCAATCAAGAATCGGTGTGCACGTGTCATCATTGATGGAGGAAGCTGCAACAACTTGGTGAGTTCTGATTTGGTCAAGAAGCTTGGCTTGACCACGCGACCGCATCCACATCCATACCATATTCAGTGGTTAAATGACTCTGGAAAAGCTAAGGTAACACAAACATGCTGAGTCTATTTTTCTATTGGTGCTTATTCTGATCATGTTGATTGTGATGTGGTTCCCATGCAAGCATGCTCTCTTTTATTGGGTCGACCTTGGGAATTTGACGTGTTGTTTTTAATGCTTTGAGAGATGCACGTTTGTTTGGTAACCTTGAGAAGTGCACCTTTTGCACGGATCGAGTCTCTTTTCTTGGCTATGTTGTGACTCCACAGGGAATTGAGGTTGATAGAGCCAAGGTGGAGGCGATATGGAGTTGGCCCACGCCCACGACGGTCTCCCAAGTGCGGAGTTTTCTTGACCTTGCAGGATTTTATCGCTGCTTTGTCAAGGAATTCAGCACCATTGCGACACCATTGATTGAGTTGACAAAGAAGGGAGCCGTGTTCCATTGGGGGCCATCACAAGAGGAGTCCTTTAATCTTTTGAAGGACAAGCTTACACACGCACCATTGCTCCAACTTCCGGATTTTGGTAAGACTTTTGAGCTGGAATGTGATGCTAGCGGAATTGGTATTGGTGGTGTTTTGATGCAAGAAGGCAAACCTGTTGCCTACTTTAGTGAAAAATTGAATGGTCCTACTCTTAATTATTCCACGTATGATAAAGAATTGTATGCTCTTGTTCGTTCTTTAGAGACGTGGCAACACTATTTAAGGCCTAAAGAATTTGTCATTCATTCCGATCATGAATCACTTAAGCATATTCGTATTCAAACCAATTTGAATCGTAGACATGCTAAGTGGGTTGAATTTATTGAATCTTTTCCTTATGTCATTAAACACAAGAAAGGGAAGGATAATGTGATTGCTAATGCTTTGTCTCGACGCTATACCATGTTGTCTCAACTTGATTTTCGCATTTTTGGTCTTGAAACCATTAAAGGACAATATGCTTTTGATGCTAATTTTAAGGATGTGTTGTTGCATTGTAAAGAGGGACAAGCATGGAATAAATTCGTGATCAATGATGGGTTCTTGTTTAGAGCTAACCGTCTATGCATTCCAGTTGGATCCGTTCGTCTTTTGTTGTTGCAGGAGGCGCATGGAGGCGGTTTGATGGGACATTTTGGTGCTAAGAAGACGGAGGACGTTCTGGCTGCACACTTCTTTTGGCCAAAGATGAGGCGAGATGTTGAGCGATTTGTGGCTCGCTGCACGACATGTCAAAAAGCTAAGTCTCGCTTGAATCCACATGGTTTATATATGCCTCTTCCTGTTCCTTCTATTCCGTGGGAAGATATTTCTATGGACTTTGTTTTAAGATTGCCCAGGACTAAGAGGGGGAGGGATAGCATTTTTGTTGTTGTGGATCGTTTTTCTAAGATGGCTCACTTTATACCATATCATAAAACCGATGATGCCGTTCATATTGCTGACCTCTTTTTCAAAGAGATAGTTCGTTTGCATGGTATGCCTTCTACTATTGTTTCAGATCGTGACGCCAAGTTCTTGAGTCATTTTTGGCGTACTCTATGGAACAAGTTGGGTATAAAGTTGTTGTTCTCTACAACATGTCACCCACAAAATGATGGCCAAACCGAGGTGGTGAACCGCACATTGTCTACCATGTTGAGAGCTATTTTGAAGAACAATTTGAAGCTGTGGGAAGAGTGTTTGCCGCATGTTGAGTTCGCATATAATCGAGCGGAACACTCCACCACCAAGGTAAGTCCTTTTCAGGTAGTGTATGGATTCAATCCCCGTGCCCCTATTGATATTTTACCTTTGCCTACTAGTGAGAGAGTTCATAATGATGCTAAGGAGCGTGCTGATTTTATTGTCAAAATGCAGGAGACTACTAAGGCAAACATTGAAAAGATGAATGAAAAATATAGGATTGTTGGTAGTAAAGGTAGAAAGGAAGTTAAACTTGAACCGGGTGATTTTGTTTGGTTGCACTTGCGAAAGGATAGATTTCCTGAGTTAAGAAAGTCAAAATTGATGCCTAGAGCTGCTGGTCCTTTTAAGATAATTGAGAAAATAAATGATAATGCATATAAACTTGAGTTGCCACCCGAGTTCGGGGTTAGTCCCACCTTTAACATTGCAGATTTGAAGCCATACTTGGGAGAAGAAGGAGAGTTTGAGTCGAGGACGACTCCACTTCAAGAGGGGGAGGTGAAGGACTACGGGTAGGCTACACTAGCGCATATTAAAATTTTCTACCCGTAAACCAAGATCACTGCAGTTATAGATCACGATCTTACCACTAGACGCGCAGGTGCGGAAGATGGTGCAGCACGTCGGGGTAGAGTAGTCGTACTACTTCCTTGTTTGCGGTTCGTCCAAACGCTACAGATGCAGCGCCGCCAAAGGTATCCACACGTACGGGAGGAAGCGACGCACGCCAGATTACTAGATCCGCGCGGCGACAAGGGCATGGGAGGGTGGCGCCGTGGTTTGAGGATGTCACGAAAAACTCTCTCTCAAACCTCATGCGCCTGCCCTCCTTTTATAGACGCCCTTACAATGGGCTTTACGAATAGAGGCCCATTAGGACTCAATGCCCACCCAACTCGGATCCAATCCGAATTAGGCTTCACCCTTAAGTGTGTGACCCTATAGGTTCACGTATGTTTAGACATGACGCGAGTACACCTACTCGGTCAATAGTTGGTAGCGACCTCTAGCAAGATGTACCAACTCCTAAACGCATAAAGATCATATCGGACGAACCATCACAACGTTATGTACATGCCAATCCTTTTGTCTCACGATATTCAATCGAGCTCCAAGCTGACCACTCTTTCTCGATCCCGTGATTCAAATCCCTTACTAGGTTAACTCTTAACCTTAAGTAGCATGGCCATGCATTTCGGATCCGATCACTCGAGGCCCAGAGATATCTCTCTCAGGTAGAGAGGGGCAAATCCCATCTCGACTGACCATGCCTTGCAGCATGCTTCATGACAAACCCGAAAGCTACCTTTATAACTATCCAGTTACGGAGTAGCATTTGATAGCCCCTAAGTAGGTCGATTCACATCTCAATTACATGCGACAATCTCAGGTCTAAGGACAAGACGTACACATTGTGTAGAGAGAATCATAAGTATAATAGCTATGTCTCATGTTGGGTCGGTCCAACCCCATGTCTTAAACATGTGTCCACATTATTGGTTTGACATCTCCATGTCTATGACCTGTGAAACATGGTTATCAACCGATACATGTGCTAATCCATCATTCACGTGTGTCCTTACATGAACTCCGACTAGGGACAACTTTAGAATAACCATACAAGTAAAGAGTTTCACAAACAAGTCACATACTTGTTAATCAATACAAAGGTAATATTCAAGGAACATTTATTAAATCATGGATACAACGAAATATCATTATTTCTATGATTGCCTCTAGGGCATATTTCCAACAGTCTCCCACTTGCACTAGAGTCAATCTAGAAGATATCTAATACCCATAGCTCTTGTGTGCGCCTCATGCTTAGGCTGTGGGAGAGGCTTCATCAAAGGATCTGAAATATTCAAATCCGTATGTATTTTGCATATCTTTAAATCTCCTCGATTGAGGATCTCTCGAATGAGATGAAACCGCCGCAGTACGTGTTTGTTCTTTTGGTGATTCCTTGGCTCTTTGGCTTGCACAATGGCCCTACTGTTATCACAGTAAAGATCCAGAGGACTGCACGCACTAGAAACCACACTTAGTTCAGTTATGAACTTCCTTATCCAAACACCTTCCTTTGCTGCTTCAGAAGCTGCAATGTACTCGGCCTCCGTTGTAGAGTCAGCAACAGTCTCCTGCTTGGAACTCTTCCAACTTACCGCACCACCGTTCAAAATGAACACAAAACCCAATTGCGATTTGTAATCGTCTTTGTCGGTTTGGAAGCTTGCATCGGTGTAACCATTTACAACGAGCTCTTCCTCACCTCCGTAGACTAGGAACACATCCTTAGTTCTTTTCAAATACTTGAGGATGTTTTTAACCGCTGTCCAGTGACTCTCACCGGGATCACCGTATCTGCTCGTAACACTTAGAGCATAAGAAATATCTGGCGAGTACATATCATAGTATACATGATAGATCCAATTGCCAAGCATATGGAATATTACTCATGCGATCTCGCCATCGCTTGTCGAAGGACACCGAGTCTTGCCAAGATTTATGCCATGAGACATGGGCAAGAACCCTTTCTTTGCCTCCTCCATGTTGAACCATTTCAACACTTTGTCAATGTAAGTACTCTGGCTTAATCTTATTAGCCTTTTTGATCTATCTCTATAGATCTTAATACCCAAAATATATGCCGCTTCCCCTAAGTCCTTCATTGAAAAACTATTTTTCAGTGAGGTCTTAACGGACTCGAGCATAGGAATATCATTTCCAATCAGTAATATGTCATCTACATATAAGATTAGAAATACGAGCGAGCTCCCACTTGCCTTTTTGTAAACGCAAGATTCTTCTTCGTTTTTATGTAGCCAAAACCTTTGACCACTTCATCAAAACGAATGTTCCAACTCCGAGATGCTTGCTTCAATCCATAAATGGATTTTCGAAGTTTGCATACTTTTCTAGCATTGTTTGGATCGACAAAACCCTTGGGCTGTATCATATACACGTCCTCGGTTAAATTTCCATTAAGGAAAGCCGTTTGGACATCCATCTGCCATATCTCATAGTCGAAATATGCAGCAATAGCTAGAATGATCCGTATAGATTTAATCATCACTACAAAGTAGAAGGTCTCATCGTAGTCAACTCCTTGAACTTGCGAAAACCTTTGCGATAAGTCGAGCTTTATGGATATGAACATTTCCATCCATATCAATCTTCCTTTTATAGATCCATTTGCACTCTATGGTTTTAACACTATCAAAGTGGTCAACCAAGTTCCAAACTTGATTGTCTCCCATGGATGCTATCTCGATCTCATGGCACTGTGCCATTTCTCGAGTCCGGTCCATCATTGCTTCCGCATAGGTCGAAGGCTCATCATTGTCTAACAATAACATATCCCGCGTCGCGAGCCTTCCGACCTCCGTGGTGGTGGTGCTTCCTTTGCCATGGGTTCCTCAACTTGTTCTCGCCATGTGGGCATCATTCGCCGAGTCTTCCCGATTGGTTCATCTTGAACCTCTTCAAGCTGCACCGTTTTTCCACTAGTCTCCTGTTGAGAAACTCTTTCTCTAGGAAAACACCACTTCGAGCGACAAACACTTTGCCCTTTAGTCGGTTGTAGAAGTAATATCCAAAAGTTTCCTTCGGATATCCCACGAAAATGCATTTATCCGACTTGGGTGTGAGCTTGTCCGACTAAAGTCGTTTGACAAACGCCTCACATCCCCAAATCTTTAGAAAAGACAAACTGTGACTCTTCCTACCCATATCTCATATGGTGTCTTAACTACGGATTTAGACGGTACCTATTAAGTGTGAAAGCTGCCGTTTCTAGAGCGTAACCCCAAAATGATAATGGTAGATCCGATCGCTCATCATCGATCGAACCATGTCCAACAAGGTCCGATTACGCGCTCGGATACCCCGTTTCTTTGAGGCGTTCCGGGCGGTGTTAGCTGTGGAACAATTCCGCAACTCTTCAGATGATTGCTAAATTCATGACTCAAATACTCGCCACCACGATCAGATCGCAGAGTCTTAACTTTCTTGGCACGTTGATTTTCAACTTCATTCTGGAACTCTTTGAACTTTTCAAAAGTTTCAGACTTATGCTTCATTAAGTAGACATAGCCATATCTACTAAAATCATCAGTGAAAGTTATGAAGTAATGAAATCCACCTCTAGCAGTCGTGCTCATTGGCCCACATACATCAGTATGTATGATTTCCAATAAGTCTGACGCCCTCTCAAAAGTACCATTGAAAGGTGACTTGGTCATCTTACCAAGCAAACAAGCTTCACATGTCTCGTATGATTCAAAATCAAACGGTTAGAAGACCATCGACATGGAGCTTCTTCATGAGCTTTTCACTTATGTGACCCAAACGACAATGCCAAACATAGGTGGGATTCAAATCATTAGGTCAAGTCTTTTAGCATTTATGTTAAAGATAGGCGCATCATCAAGATTTAAAATAAATAACCCATTCACAATGGGCTAAAAGCCATAAACATTTCATTTTTAGTAATCAAACAACCATTGTCTTTACTTCCAAATGAATAACCATCTCTCATCAAACATGAGGGGGATAGAATGTTTCAACTCATACTAGGAACATAATAACAATTATTCAATTCCATAATAAATCTTGAAGGAAGCTGAAGTTGCATGGTGCCGACGGTTAACGCAGCAACCCTTGCTTTATTTCCGACGCGAAAATCAACTTCACCTCTTGCGACTCCTCTACTTCTTATTAACCCCTGCATCGAGTTGCAAATGTGAGCAACTGATCCGGTATCAAATACCCAAGAATTAATAGGAGAATCAGCGAGAAAAATATCTAAAACATTTATGACAAGTGTACCATGGGTGGAAGTCTTACTTCAAAGATTCTTTTGCATTCATCGAATCCAAGTACTTCTTGCGCTTTCTCTTCCAAAGCGATCTCTTTACAATAGAAGCATACTGTCTCAGCTCCAGGTCCAGTATTAGGCTTAGGCGTTGGCTTCGAGATCATATCTTTAACCTTGCCCTTATTCTTTGCCCATGACTTCTTACCCTTTTTATTGAAGCTAGACTTGTTCTGCACAGCCATCACATGGCTAGGCCCTGCACACTTCTTAATGTCACTCTCTGCTGTTTTGAGCATCCCATAAAGCTCATTAAGGCCCTTTTCCACCCCATGCATATGGTAGTTCGAAATGAAATGTCCATGGCCGTCAGCGTTCTCGTTCTAGAACGCCTGTCTTCAGCCAGAGCCGGTCACGGTCCCGTTCTTCGATCAACTACCCTATTTGTGGACAGAGTCACTCGGTAGATTCAGAGGAGGACCCCGAGGAGGATCCTGAGGAGCGCATCATCGTGGAGGATGAGTAGATGTTAGATAGTAGTACCCTTTTTAGTTATTTCCGATATTAGAACGCTTTATGATACTGTGATGTAATAAATGGAATGTACCGAGCCTCGTGCACTTATGGTACAACCATTCTTAAAAATTAATATGAATTTCAAAAGTTGCGTTCATTGGTTGTTGTTTTGTTCTTGAGTGTTGGTTTGGGATATTGCTAATTACCCCACTTCTTATCTATGCTTTTCTCTCTTACCTTGTGCTTTTCTTGGTGGAGCTTCAGATGGTGAATACAAGGAGCAACGTCGACAATAACCAAGCACCCGATGACAATAACGCCCCAATTCCACCTCCGCCAGCTCAAGCCCCGAACTTGGAGCAGATGATGGCCATGCAACTGCAGCTTCTTCAGGCCTTAGCCTAATCAAGTTCACTGTGCTCATCAAGCACCACCAGCCACCCCAATCCAAGTTAGGAGAATTCATGAGGACGCGACTTCGACTTTCGCAGATCCGCCGATCCGTTGGAAGCAGATGAGTGGATAAAGGAGGTTGAACGGAAATTAAATTTGGCGCAATGCAATGAGAATGAGAAAGTTCTTTATGCTGCCCATCAACTCAGGGGAGTTGCAGCAAACGGGTGGGAAAACTATTGCGCTGCACACCAAAATGCTCAGAATATTGTTTGGGCAGACTTTGTGCGAGCTTTCCGAGCTACTCACATACCTATGAGTATCATGGAAATGAAAAGGAAAGAATTTCACCAACTACAGCAGGAAACCTTAGTGTTTCCGCATACTTGAGTAAGTTCATTCAGCTGTCGAGATATGCAACAGAGGATGTGGCAACTGATGAAGCAAAGATCTGGAGGTTTATGGGAGGACTGGATCCTAATCTCAAGGTGCAGTTAGTATCCAATGACTATCCCACTTTTCAACATTTGGTGAACAAAGCTCTTGTGCAAGAAGATGGCCAGCGCCAGCTCTTCGAGTCTAGAAAGAGAAAGTTTCAAGTTCAACGATGCAGGAGCGGCTCTCTCACTGCTCCAACACACAGCAGTTTAGCCGGCCTCCTCTGCCCAACCAATCAATGACACCAATTTCTGCACCCCGTCCTTTACCTCAAGCTCCTCGATCTGGAAATGCAGCTCAACCTCAACCGAATAGGACTGCAGCTGCAGGAGTGCAATGCTTCAATTGTAAGAACATGGGGCATTATGCTAATAATTGTCCCCAAAAACGTCAAGCAGTAACCCCGGTTCGCTTCAACCTTGATCCTACACCGGCAAGAGCTCCAACTGCGGGTCAGGGACGTGGAAGCCCTCAGACTCCCAAGACTCCACAGACATTCAACAAAGGGCGCATCAACCATGTCACCGCAGAGGCAGCACAGGATACACCAGATGTGGTTCTGGGTAAGTTTCTTGTTAATTCAGTTCCCGCAATTACATTATTTGATTTCGGAGCTTCACATTCCTTCGTAACAAAAGCGTTTGTGGAAAGAAATAATTGGAATGTTTGTTTGCTTAAGAACCTTATGTTAGTCCAATCACCTAGAAAAGAATTGAGGACTAAATTGGTTTGCCCTAGAGCAACTATAGATATAAACGGAGTAAAGTTCCTAGCGAACCTTATTATAATAGACTCCGAAGGCATAGATATAATACTTGGGATGGATTGGTTGACCAAGTATAAAGGACAGATAGATTGTGCCAATCGTGCCATTACTCTCACAAACTCTGATGGAATTCAGATTAGATATGAATCCAATACACCCTCAAACAAGGGAAGTTTATTGACTAGCTTAAAAGGGAGAAGTTTGGAAGATGTGTCCGTAGTAAGTGAATACCCTGACGTATTCCCTGAGGATTTACCAGGAATGCCACCAGACTGAGAGATTGAATTTGTTATAAATCTGTTCTGCATAAAGACCAATAGCTAAGAGACCCTATCGGATGTCACTAATGATCTAGCGGAAGTTAAGATGCAAATTCAAGAATTGCAAGAGAAAGGTTTTATTAGACCGAGTTCTTTACCTTGGGAGCTCCAAAGGCTTCTAGTGAACAAGAAAGATGGTAGCCGCGTATGTGCGTGGATTATAGAGCCTCAATGAAGTAACAATCAAGAATAAATATCCTTTGCCTCGGATCGATGATCTGCTTGATCACCAAAGGATCGAGTGTTTTCTCAAAAATTGATCTCCGATCAGATACCACCAATTAAAGATTAGACTCAAGATATACCAAAAACAGCCTTCTCTACTCGATATGGATTATATGAGTATTTGGTGATGTCTTTCGATTTGACAAATGCACCAAAGATACTTTATGAATTTGATGAATAAAGTATTCATGGAATATTTAGATAAGTTTGTCGTTGTATTTATAGATGACATTCTTATCTATTCCAAAACTGAAAAAGAACACGAAGGACATCTGAGGATAGTTTTGTAAAGATTAAGAGAAAATCAATTGTATGCCAAGTTCAGCAAGTGTGCGTTCTGGTTAAAGGAAGTTGAGTTCTTGGGACATGTGATTTCCGCAGAGGTGTAGCCAGTAGATCCAGAAAAGTTAAGGATGTGCTTAATTGACTCAACCCAAGACAAGAATAAATCCAAGTTTTCTCGACTAGCGAGTTATTATCGCTGCTTTATTGAAGGATTTTCCAAGATCGCCAGACCTCTGACCCAGTTGTTAAAGAAAGAAAAGAAATTTGAATGGAGTAAATCATGTGAGGACAGTTTTCAAGAGCTAAAGAAGAGGTTAACTTCATCACTAGTTCTGCGGTTACCTGATATTAGAAAGGATTTTGAAGTCTATTGTGATGCGTCGAGACAAGGTCTTGGTTGTGTACTAATGCAAGAAGGAAGGGTGGTAGCTTATGCATCAAGGCAGTTAAGACCGCATGAAGAAAATTATCCTACTCATGATTTAGAGCTAGCTGCTGTTGTGCATGCTCTAAAGTTATGGAGGCATTACTTAATCAGTAATCGGTGTGAAATATATACAGATCATAAAAGTTTAAAGTATATATTCACCCAGCCTGACCTTAATCTGAGACAAAGAAGGTGGCTTGAATTGATAAAGGATTATGATGTGGGAATACACTATCATCCAGGAAAAGCGAATGTAGTAGCTGATGCTTTGAGTCGGAAGAATCATATTAACAATCTGTCAATTCCAGATAAGCAGCTAACCCTCCATGAAGAATTTCAGCGGTTGAATTTGGAAATAGTTAACGAAGGTATTCTGTCTACATTGAAGGTTCACCCTACTCTGGAAGATCAGATCAAGGCAGCTCAACGAGAGGATGAATATGTTAAAGAAATTAAAGAGAATATGAAGAAAGGTAAGGCGCCTGGATTTTCAGAAGATGAAGAGGGGACTCTTTGGTTTGGAAAGAGAATCCTAGTACCCGAGAAAAAGGAAATAAAAGATTTAATCTTAAAAGAAGCTCATGAAGCAGGATATTCAATTCATCCTGGAAGTACAAAAATGTATCAAGATCTAAAAGAAAGTTACTGGTGGACCAGTATGAAAAGGGAAATTGCAGAATATGTAGCCTTATGTGATATATGTCAGCGAGTTAAAGCAGAGCATCAAAGACCAGCTGGTCTTTTGCAACCCTTGCAGATACCTGAATGGAAATGGGAGGAGATCGGAATGGACTTTATAACTGGACTACCAAAGACAAAATCCGGCTATGATTCAATTTGGGTTATAGTGGATCGCTTAACAAAAGTTGCCCATTTCATACCAGTTAAGACCACTTATTCGGGAGATAGATTGGCAGAGCTTTATATGTCAAGGATTGTGTGTTTGCATGGAATCCCAAAGAAGATTGTATCAGATAGAGGATCCCAATTCACCTCAAGATTTTGGCGGAAGCTTCATGAAGTTTTGGGAACAAATTTAAATTTCAGCACTGCCTATCATCCTCAAACCGATGGTCAGACAGAAAGGGTAAATCAAATCTTGGAAGATATGTTGAGAGCATGTGCATTAGCTAATAAAGCCAGTTGGGACCGAAGTTTGCCCTATGCAGAATTTTCTTACAATAACAGCTATTAGTCTAGTCTGAAGATGTCTCAATTCGAAGCTTTATATGGCAGAAAATGCAGGACACCCTTGTATTGGTCAGAGACAGGAGAAAGTGAAGTTTTTGGACCTGATATTTTGAAACTAGCAGAAGAGCAAGTTCGTTTAATTCGAGACAGGTTGAAAATGGCACAGACCAGGCAAAAGAGCTATGCAGATAATCACCGCAGAATGTTAGAGTTTGCACCAGGAGATCATGTGTATCTGAAAGTATCACCTCTAAAAGGAATGCGTCGATTCCGAGTTAGTGGCAAGCTTGCTCCAAGATATATTGGACCATTTCCAATTATAGCTAGAAGAGGTGAAGTTGCTTATCAGTTAAAGCTTCCCTCCCAATTGTCAGATGTGCATGATGTGTTTCATGTGTCACAATTGAAAAAGTGCTTAAGAGTGCCAGAGGAGCTAATACCTTTAGAAGAAGTGGAATTGACCGAAGATCTCCCATATCCAGAGTTTCCAGTCAAAATTTTGGAAGAAGCGGAACGTCGTACCCGAAACAAGACCATAAGATTCTGCAAAGTGCAAGGTGGAACAATTGTTCGTAGAAGCCACTTGGGAGCGAGAAGAAGATCTCAGAGCGGAGTTCCCTAGTCTATTTTCCAGTCCTTCCGAATCTCGGGGTCGAGATTCTTTCTAAGGGGGGTAGGTTTGTAACATCCCAAATTTTGATTTTATTTGGAAAGAATAATTTTAAACCAGTTAATTCAAATTATTTGGATTTTTCAGAAATTAAAGTTTCTGTGTAAAACCAAAAATTAATACCAACATAGGTTGAAAATATTTTTCTTAAGTTTAAAACATCTCCACGGATTTCTATGAATTTTTCTGGATTTTTCAGAACTTATTTGGTATTTTTCCGATTATTTTAAAGCCTCCTAGTCATTTCTGAAAATCAAAAAGTAATTAAAATTCTGAAACCTCTTGGAGCCGACAAGTGTCGCCAATCGGGCCTCTTCACGCCGCCGGATCCTTTCCTCGCCGTCCGATTCAACTTACCCGTTCATCCCGCCTTCCCTCTCTCCGCGTGCGACGCGTGTCGCACATCGGACCATCCGCTCCCGCGCCGGATTTAATCCTCGCCGCCCGGACCAACTTACCGCTTCGCCGCTTCATTCTTCCCTCCGATCGGCATGTGGCTTCATCTGAGCCATTCCCTATTGCCGTATCTAATCGCAGCCGCCCCCTCCCACTTAAGCGCCGATCGGCCCCGATTTGATCTTCGTTGTCGGATCGAATCTCGGCCGTCCCCGTTCACTTACCCCTTCGCATCGCACTAACGGCCCCGATCCACTCCACTCACCACGCGTTGCGGATCCGACCATCGCCCCCGCCCTTTTCAATTTTCTTTCTCTCGCTGAACCGCGGGCCCCGCCTGTCAGATCCATCGCCCCCGCCACCTTCCTTCTTCCTCACGCGATCGCCGCGATTGCCGCCATTAGCCAAACCAAGCTTTGATTGCTTCGGTTTCCTTCCCGTTTACTTCCCCGTGCCAGCGGCAAATTAAGCCCCCGCCTCCACCGCGTCCGTTTCTGGCATAAAGACGCGCGTTACACCTCTCCTCGCCGTCGCATTCATCCTTCCCGACCGTTTTTGCTCCGGCGAACTTCGTGCGGCCGTTACACCCCTCCCTGGCCTATAAAACCCGCACTCCGAGGTCCCTCTACCGCTGCCGCTCCTCCCTCACCTCTCAAGCGAACCACCCGAGCGCCAGAGCCCTCCCTACGCCCGATTTCTTCCCCGTGGCTTCAAGTACTCCGGCGAGCAATTCCGGCCGCCTCAGGCTTCCTCGTTCCTCGCCGACGCCTCCCCGACGTTGCTGGTGCCAAGGCGATCTCCGGCGACCCCTTTCCCGAGCTGCTGCGTCACCGGAGCTCCTCCGCCGCCGTGAGGTTCCTCTCCGACCGCCGCCCCTTCTCGCCGATTCTTCCCTCCGGTCACCCTCGGCCTCCGCGCAAGGTACCGATGCATTCCCCGCATCCTCCTCTTCATTTCGGTACCCTTGGCCGGCGCCGCCGATCACCGGAGCTCCGGCGACCCTCGGTCCCCGTGCGTCACCGCCGGCCACCAGCCCCGTCAGCCGTCGGGTTGAGGTGGCAGCAGGCGTGGCGGCCAGATCGGCGCCACGTCAGTGCCACCCGAGCACCTCCCCGCCACCTCGCGCGTGCGCGGCCACGTCGGCAAAAATCCGTGACGTGGCAGCCATGCGGCGACCACGCGTCAGCCACGTGGAGGCCACGTCAGCCCCTCCTGCCACGTCAGCCCTACCTGTTTTAATTAAAATCCGAAAATTCCTTGTCGGCGCCATGTCGGCGCATTAAATCTGATTTTCCAAGATAAAATAATTCGCCGAAAATCTATTCTCTTGCGACGCCATATTCCAGATTTTCCTTTAGGAAAATAATTATTGCTGACGTCATAAATGATTTTCGGTTTAAAATTTAATCCAGAAAATAGCCTTTTTCTTTTATTTTGTATTTAAACTTTGGAAGGCTATAACTTTTGCATTTTAATTTTTGAGTTTTTATTTTATTTTATTTATTTGGTTCTTCTCGTTTCTCGTGTAGAATCTGATCTGTCTGACGATTTTCAAGAGCAACTGCGGGAAGATTCCAACTTAATTCCAGAAGGCAAGTCTCCTTGACCATTTTGCTCCTATGTTTTATAAACAGTTTTTGCAATTATTTTAAATTATTTGCATTGCTATGTTTAGTAAATTGATAATTTAAATTCTAAAATTTAGATAAGCACCCAATTTGTTATGCCCTCTTTTGGAAATTATGTACCATGTACCCTTGTCAACTTAGGATAATCTTTGGCTCAATAATGAGTTAGTATTATTTTTGTTGAATTTAAATTATTAGCAATTGCTTAGTCTAGCTGATAAATGTAAAAATGCTCATATGAGAAAAATGGTTAATGAGTGATTTGTGATTTAATGTTTTGTTTGAAAAGTGGTAATAGATATTACCACTGTAAATTTAAAATAAAAATAAAGTTCAAGGTAAAATTTGACGAGGGTGGATGGAATGTTTGGTCAAAGCGGATTAGCACGGATAACGGGTTTGTGAATGATCCACCCTAGTCGCCTAAGGACCGATCCTTGTGTTTGTCCAATCTGAGTAAAACAGTACAACCACAAGTAAAAATGGGTACAACCTAGCTAATTAACCTATAATAGTTTAGTTTTTGTGTCATTATTGGAAAATGGGTATCAGGGATTTACTGATTACTCAAAGTGGGGGGCAGGGATTTACTGCACTCACATGGCGCAAGAGGGGGCTTCTGAATGTGGTGGATTTAACCCTTCAGCGGTGAAACCTTAGCGGGTGATATAAAACTATACTAGAGTAGGTGAAAAGCTTTGTGATATTTTATCTGGGTCTTATGCCAAAGGAAGCATGTTGACTGTTAGAATAATATATCTCTTGTGGGTAAAGTTGTACACACTCTGCAGAGTAATAAAACTATTCGAATAGCCGTGCCCACGGTCAAGGGCGGACAAAGAATGCATTCACATAGTAGAGATTTGATTTTGAATTTAAAAATAAAAGGTTTCAGAAAACTAGAGAGTGGATGGAACTCTCGTGAAGTTAGTCTGGTGGATGTAACTAGTTCAGGTGGTTTTAACCTTTATTTTGAATCTTGGCGGAGATAGCCTATTTATCAGTGATGGTGGTTGTAACCTTCACTAAAGTACTTATTAAACTTCAGATTATAAAAATTAAATGTTTAATAAAATGCTTTTAGAAGGAGTATATAAATTTGAAATAAAATGCTGATTTGTGCAAAAGAGCCATATAACTTTCCTTTGTTCAACCTTGCATCTAATGCATCTTTCCCAAGACTTGCGGAGTACTTTATGTACTCACATACTACACTTCAAATAATTCTCAGAAGAGGTTGAAGCTCAGGAAGGGGACTACGACTACTGTTCTGTTTGTGGTTGTGATGGATTCTTTCCGGAGGACTAGGTCTCGTTGCTCAAGTCCATTGCCTGTGGCAGATTGATGGGCCATTTATCTGAATATTTTGCTTCCGCTGTTTTATTTTGTGTAAGAGGTTCAGTGAACCGCAGTTGTAAGGCCTCGGGCTAGGACTTATGTATTTCCGTTATTATTGTAATAAAGCGGTGTTGGCAATGTATCATTTTATCTGATTATCTGTGTGTACTAGCGTTGATCTGGGACTAGTACTGCAATACACAGGGGGGTCTGGGAGTTTCTACTTCCGGGTCTTACAGAAGACCAGCAAGGATGTCCAAGTCAAACCGGAGGCCCAGTCTAACTCGAGTTCGCGTCTGCCTCGGCCTTCAGGACCAGCCTGCAGTAAAACGGACGCCCAGGACGCATACGGACTCCGTTTTGGACGTTCCACATATGTATGGAAAGCTGAGAAGGAGACCTTTCCAATGGCTCTGCTCCCATATCAAAATTCCTTCTGAGTCAACAGGAATCATCAAAACAAGTAGACGTTGAGAATCTGTCAGGGTGCTGCACCACCGTATTTTGGGCCGTTCGGCTTTGTATCGTGTTGGAGCCCATTAGGGCGCGTCCAGGGATTTTGCACGCCCCTCACTCCTTTATATACAGCCGCCACCCCCACCATTAGGGTTAGGTTTTGCTTAGATTAATTTTGTCTTGAACAGTTTCGCCGTTCATCGGTTTGTGAGACCCCAATTTTTGAGTGCTAAATCAATACATCTGCAATTGCGTTGTGTTCTTCCTTGTTCTTGCTTGTGTTCTTCGATTCGTAGGCGAGGATTAGCCTTCTTGGCGAGGTCAACCGGCTGCGCACGGTTGATAACCTGAGGAGACGTGGTGCTGTGATTGCGGGGTTCGGGACGTGTTGTTCGGAAGCCGGATCGATTTGTGTTGCGTCTCCATCCAATCGAACTTATCCAGAACCTGTTGGTGCTGCGATTGCGGGGTTCGGGACGTGTTGTTCGGAAGCCGGATCGATTTGTGTCGCGCCTCCACCCAATCAAACTTATCCAGAACCTGTTGGAAGATCGGGACCCCGTCCCCATCAATGGGGGTGGCGGCCAGGTGGGCAAAGAGGGGAGAGGGGCCAAGGGAGGGGGTTTATAAATGGGTGCTAGGGTTTGGAAGGGGGTAAGGGCCCTCCTTTGGGCTGGCTGGCCCACCCCTCCGGACAGCCCAAAACATCCAAATTAATTATTTTAATTTATTTTTTTAATTTGGGCTAATTTTTATAATTAAATTTTCGCTTCCCGCGATTCACCGAAAAAACAAGAAACTCCACGATTTCGTAAAACCTTCCCAGGGACGTAAAGACGTTCAGGGCAATACATTCTCTTCACCTAAAAAGGATTCATCCTCGAATCTAACTCCTCAACCCACGAGACAAAGAACAATCAAGGAAAGAGCAATCAGAGGATAGAGCATCCCAAGGAAACAACAAATGTGGGTTCTCACCCGCCTCGAAGATCTCGGGTTCTTCTTCTATATTTGAACTTCAAGCTTCCACGTCATCTCCCGCTCAGACTGATTCGTCAAGAGGGCCTCCACATACCTGGTGGCCCTCTTCCTCATGACCAACTCCGACGAGTCCACGACACGTGCCGGTCATCACCGAGCACCCGCAACTCTTCTGCCGGCACTGAGCGGCCAACAGGTCCTTTAAAAGAATCTGACCACAGATTCCATTCACAACATTCTACTCGAAGCACAACAATATCTTTTTACAAATAGTACCCAACATAAGAAAAATAAAGGATTCTCAAGCAACACACTAGTAACCAGCTTTCCTTCCAAGGACCACAATCTAAATCAAAGGATTCACCACAAAACCTTTTCCACTCTCCAAGTAGATAATTGGAGAAACAACACCACATAAGCCAAGAGTGAAAATCACTCGATAGACCAAAACAATCATTTCTTTTTTCCTAGCTGAAAAAGACTACGCCTCAATCATAAAACAATTCAACTTGCAGATGACCTCTGCCAAAAATACACAACAAAAACAAGAATCAAGCGAGCATTTCACTACTCGATATAACAAATATTTCCCAATCCATTTCTTTTAATAATATCCACGATCCTCACACTATTTGAAATCCACTCTGATCCACTATTCCTACACAAAAACACTGGGCCTCCAAGGTTCTAGCACAACCAAAAGTAAAGCCTAGACTCAGCTTTCAAGACTCCTATAACAAACTCCCTGTATAGAGGTAGGAAAAATCTCAGGTGAAAACCCCTACTATTCCACAATTTACACACACTCAATTATTAACATCAACAAATTATTTGACTCCAAGACAAGCATTCTATTTAAATCAAATCATTCCCAAGGATTATTCCACGAAAGCAATATATCATCCAATGTACCATAAACATCATGATATTTAAGGCTTCCACAAAAACATCTACTAGACCACCACTATCCAGCTGCTATCACGCAACAAAGAAAACTTCACAACTCAAATCGGTTACCCTCTTTTTAGAAAAAGAGGTAAGAAGAAATAAATTCCAGCACACAAAAAATCACTATCATTTACAGTAGCCATAAGACCAAGAGAAAAATAATTAGCAATGAGGTTGGAAAACACAAGATGAGATCATCCGTACCTCAAATACCTCTAGCACACTCTTTTCTTTAAACAAGAAATAAAATTTTTTTATTACCACATTCCGCCAATTCCAACAAAAGATGTTTGAAGACCACAACATATGATTCAGATAAAAACCAATAAAATCATTCAACATGTCGCTATACTCAAAGCAACCTTGGCTATCACACAAGTCATAAGGTCTAAAAAAAGATCCCAACCGCAAATCTCAAATCCTTTAATTTAAATAGTATCATGGGACTAACAAATTCTTTTATTTAGAACATTCAACACCATAATCACAACTACATTCTTTACAAGAATCATCATATCCTCTCATTTCTTCATATTTTTTCCAAAAGAAACACCATAAATCACTTCATCATGTTCTTATTATCTAAACACCATAGAACATGACAACCTCACAAAACATACTAGTATAAATCTCTTATTAGATTTTACACATTCACTTCTTATTGATGCTCAACTCTAATTTAGCACAAATTGATTGCACTCTAGTCATTACTATCAATGATTGATTCTTATTTTTCATCATCTTAGCATTAATGATCCTATCTCTGTTTTGCAATCGCAAAAATAATTATGAGCACAGATTCAATATTTCACCTTATGTTCAGAAATTAGAACAAAATAACTTTAAACATCAATAATACTAGCTTTATAAGACAAGATTCCACAAGTAAATACATCAACCTTCATCTATTTCTTTATATATGTTTTAACAATTTAGCATGACAAAAGTTACATGAATTTAGCAGTTGTATATGCTCATCAAGTATGTAAAGAGAGGTCATTTTAAAGGTTAATCTTACTAAGGCAATATTTCAACACCTCCTTACTTAACTATCTCGAATGGTCAAATTAATTACTTAAGATCAATTAATCCAATCTATCCGACAAGTTGAGAAATTTAAATAACTACAATAATCAAAACAATTGTTTTTCATATTCCTTAATAATTGCATGAGTTCTAAACATGTATCGATAAATTCTTAGCCACAATTCTTCAAGAAACTACAACAAGACAACAACATATTAATCAACCTCACTTCTAAGGATATTGATAGAAATTAACTATATACCACGCTAGCATCTCAACTTGACAATTCACAACTTATCAATTATTTACATATTTGCCACCTCCTACTTAGATACGACAAAACATCACAAAGGATTTTAACACTTTCTTTTATAAAAAAGAGAGGAATCAAACTTCAATAGTTGAAATAACTCAAAAGAAATGCTTAGAGACAAGGCTTCCACAAGTTAACGAACTTCCAACATAAAGCTTTGACTCCTTTTCAAAATATCAAACGAATAAATGAGTCATGTTTTCCAGTAAGAAAGATGGTACATCTATTGAAATATCTATCTCGTCAAACAACACTACTCACAAGCAGCAAAAGGAACCCACCAATCAAAAAGAAATAATATTTGTCTCCAGGACAATTAGAGGCCTATTGGCACCCAACAACTGCATTGAACCGCTAACCCGAGAGAAAATTCATTAACCACAATAGGTCAAGAATTGGCCAAAATCAACTTCAAGTAAATAACAACTTTTCTAAGAAACTCACCCATGACATCCGCAACTAAGTTACCTGAGATAACTGCATCACTATCCCCATACCACGAACGGTGGTATAAATTATCAATTCCCAAGGCAACAACTACAACCTCTACCTCTTATCAATAACTATCCTCACTCATAGCGGCCATAGAATGCAATACTTGACCCATCCCATCCCTACTGTGCACCAGTGTGTCAATTTAATATTTTAATTACCATGGATATAAAGCCCGCTCTGATAGCAACTGTAACACCTCAGAACCCACATTACCCTAGGATGCTACTAAACCACTCCACAAAGTAGCCAATTTACAAGATAACATAAACTAGCAACAATTTCTAAATCATGATAAGCTAAGCGGAAGCATACTAAAATAAAGCTAATGGAACACTATTAATTAAAGAACAACTGCTAAAAACTTAATCAATTAAAATGAACTATTGTCTAGAATTATTACTTTAAAACAAACATCAATGAGGGAAATAAATTCATGACTAAGACTACATAGTTATTACAATATTAATCATGATATGATGTGTGACAGTGATGTGCCGCTCTACCCTTCCCATACATGCTCAAGAATCACCTGAAAGGGGGGAAAAGCAAAAGTGAGATAAAAATCTCAGTAAGTAAACTGTTTAACAAGCTAATTAAACTACAATGGTTTAAGCATCAATATTTATTTCCCACAATGGCCACAATTATAGCCTTAACCAGTTTTATTTCCAACAATTATGAAATATTAGCAAATAAATCTTGATTGACTACTTCATATCCTCAACCACTACCACTACCGATGACAATAAAGCATTAACATGTTTTTCCTCACTGACTTTATTATTTCTCATATCCACAACTGCTATCAACAATTATCACAAGAGAAAAGAATCTCATGCCACAATCACAACCTCTACCATACCATAAAGGATGAACCCTATTCCACGATCACAGCCACAATCCTCATACCACAAGTGACTCTCATGAGCCAATTCCTCATTACAACTAAGAAGTTGCATTTGTTTGCAAAATAACTCCACCACAATTCATTGCATAAGTATGCAAATGATCTTTCCACTGTAATATCCTCGAACGCTGCTTTGCCGGGTTTCTAAATTAATCATGAGTTCCCGGATTTTCAATAAATCGCGGGAGGTGAAAATAAATTCTTCAGAATAGTCTAAAATAATAAAAAGAGAATTAAAATAATTAATTAAGAGGTTTTGGGTTATCCGGAGGGGTGGGCCAGCGATTTTGGGCCAGACAGCCCAAACGGGGGCCCGTACCCCCTCCCAAACCCTAGCACCCTCTTTATAAACCCCCTCCCTTGGCTCCTCTCCCCTTTTTCCCCACCTGGTTGCCACCCCCATCTCCTCCCTGCGCCTCCAGCTCTTCCCCATTGCTTCTGCCCATGGATGCGAAGGAGGAGAGGAAGGAGAAGAAGGAGAGGAAGAGAAGGAGGAGAAGAAGGGAAAGAGAAGAAGTGGAAGAGAGGGGTGATCCCAATCCCTAGGTAAATTTTCCTCCACCTCAATATCTCCGTTTTATGCTGAAATTAGGGTTCTTAGCCCCAGATTTGAAGGGATTAGCATTTTGGAAAACCCGATTAGAGAATCCTGATCTTGCTGTCTGTAGATTGAATCACGCGATGTTACTGTTCCTACAGTTTCGACCCCTGAAAATATTTTTCCTGAGAGTCTCCCCAAAAGGAAAAACGTAGAGGACGACGATACGCATCTACTATATTTTTTTCACAATTTTTGGCTGCGTAATTTAGTCGTACCAGGGTCTGCAATATCGCTGTCTGTCAGGGGTGCAGACGGGTACAGACCGCTGTTCAGAGGGGAATTAGGGATAGAATATGAATTTTATATTTTTGGTCACCATTGAGAAAGTTGTAGATAATTTGGTAAGCTAGCTTTTGTAAAAAAATCAGAATTTCTATAGCCCTACTCTGTTGTTGGGAGGCGTTTGATTCTGACTGTCCTGACTGTCAGAACAGAGGATGATCTCTGTTTAGGGCATTGAGATACACCATGCTAAGAACAAAATAAAAATATGTGATCTACATGAAAAGTGTGGGTAATTAAGTGAGGAATATAGATATATATCTTTTGCTGTGATTAGTTTTATATTTTTAAAGATAGAAAAATGTTAAGCAGCGCCGCTGCAGTGGGAAGATTGTAGAACCGTTACGCGGGGAAGGATGTTGTGGGGTTTAGGGTTTTGGCGATACTTCTCTTTGAGAGTCATGATTGTATTGCTGTGTATTGTGCTGAGAGGTACCTTTTTGGACAGGCGGATTTGCTTCTGATCGAGCGTGATCTCGTCGCTTCGCCAGTAGAGGCAAGTAAACGTAGCGGATGTGCTACCGTTTAACCCGTTATTCTTACTACTTGCAATATGCATGATTTTTTTCGTATTGATAAAAGATATGCCATGATTACATGTTTTCTAAGGAAGAATGTGGTAGCAAGATATTAATCAATTGCCATGTTTGGTTGAGTTTTGGTAGTATTGTGGTAATTTGCTTAATGAGCTAATTGTGGTATATGAAAGTAAATGCGTGGTGGTTATGATGATATTTTCTTATTGTTAAATTCATGAGAATCATATTAATGCCCTTGAAGTTGGTATTATTGTGGCTTTAGTGGTAGTATTCTTAATGAATACTTGTGGTCGTATTGTGGTCTTTGTGGTAGAATACACTATAGATCGATTGATTTTGATCTTAGTGAACCGATGGTGGAATATGTGGTTGACCTTCATGGTTAAATTTCTTGTGGTTTGTGATTATCATATCATTCATAACATGTCATAACATTGCATTGTGGATGTCGCCGCTTATAGCCGCGACCGTACCGGTACAGCATCGTGCATTGCCGTAGCACGATGCACACTTTTACCTTGTTGGGTAAAGGTGTAGTGGAGCATAGCATGCATATGCATTGTATTGTGGAAAGATCATTTGCATACTTATGCAATATATTGTGGTGAAGTTATTTTACAAACAACTGCAACTTTATAGATGTGATGCGGAATTGGCTCATGGGAGTCACTTGTGGTATGAGGAAAGTGGTTGTGGTCGTGGTTTTGGGATTCATCCCTTGTGGTATGGTTGGGGTTGTGATTGCGGTATGAGATTCTTTTCTCTTGTGGTAATTGTTGATAGCAGTAGTGGACGCGAGAAATAATAAAGTTAGTGAGGTAAAACATGCTAATGTTTTATGGTCATTGGTAGTGGTAGTGGTGAATGATATAAAGTAGTTAATCCAGATTTATATGCTAATGTTTTATTACTGTTGGTAGTAAATATGATTGAGGCTATAAATGTGGTCATTGTGGGAAATGGATATTGATGCTTAATATCATTGTAGTTTAATTAGCTTGATAATGAATGTGGATGCACAATGTGGATGTGGACAAATGGATACTTTAATGATGTTGTATATTTGTTTGTAGTCTGAATAGCCTGTTAAACAGTTTTCTTGCCGAGATTTTATCTCACCCTTGTTTTTCCCCTACAGTGATTCGTGAGCATTCATGGGATGGGTAGAGCGGCACCACAATAATGCACTTGGTTCATAAATTCATGATGTAATAAAGTCGATGGAATTCTAGCCAAATGCCTAGCTATCCGTGGATGATTGTTTTAGTTAATACTGACGAACTTGTGATCTAATGATTAGTCTGCTAGAGGTTGTTTCAAATATTGAACTTGTTATCGTTATCTTTATTTCCTTAGTTGATTATGCTTCCACTTAATGCTTCATGTCTAGAAATTTGTAGCCAGAATAAATTATCTTAAAATTTTTGGCTAGCTGTAGAGTGGTTTAGTGGCATCCCAGGGTGATGTGGATCCTGGGGTGTTACATCCACAATGCAATGTATATGAATGCGTATGCTCCACTGCACCCTTACCCAACAAAGTAAGAATGTGCATCGTACTACGGCAATGTACGATGCTGTACCGGTACGGTCGCGGTTATAAGTGGCGACATCCATAATGCAAATGTCATGACATGTTATGAATGATATGATAATCATAAACCACAAGAATTTAACCACGAAGATCAACAACATAATCATCATGAATACTTCCTCATAATCCACATATGTCTCATTAAGCACAATACTAATGGGTCATAAGACCTTTACCACAAAACCCACATTCGATTCACGAAGATCAAAATCAATCGATCTATAGGGAATTCTACCTTATAGACCACAATATATTCCTGAAGAATGCTACCACCACCACAACAAATATTCACTAATAATACTACCACCTAGGCCACAATATGTTCATAAAGAATTCTACCCCACAACTATATTTGTTTCATCAAGAACAATTCCACATACCCACGATTAAACCACCAAGATCATAAGTAGTTGAATTCTTAAAATACCACCACATAGATCACATTATGGAAACATGTAACAATGACATAGCACCTCAAATTAAGAGAATTAATTAATGTGAATGTAGAATGATTAACAAGTTAAACAGTAGCACAACCGCTACGTTTACTTGCCTCTACCGTTGAAGCGAAGCAATCACGTGCATTCAGGAGCAAAACCACATGTCCAAAAGTACCGCTCAGCACAACACCACAGCAATGAAAATGCGACTTTAAGAAGTAAAGATATCGCAAACCCCAAAACCCCACAACCTCCCTCTCCGCTTAACGGTTCTACATTCTTCTCACTGCAATGCTGCTTAATTTTTTTGTATCTTTAATATTATTAGACCTTTTACAGAGAGAGATATATTTCTGAATTCCTCACTTAAATACCTTCACTTTTCATATAGATCACTTATTTTTATTTTGTTACTAACAAGGTTAAGTTAATGCGCAAAACAGAGGACATCCTCTGTTCTGGCAATCTGGGCAGTCAGCTTCTGACGTACTCCAACCACAGTATAAAGCTCTAAAACTTATGATTTTTATACAGTAGTTAGATTAATGAATTCCCTACAATTTTCTCAATTGTGATCAAAAACATAAAAATCATATACTACTCCTAAATCACACCTGAACAGCAATCTGCCTCAGTCTACACCCCTAACAGACAGCGAGGTTCCCGACCCTGCTACACCCAAATCCTGTAGCAAAAAAATCTGAAAAAATAAAAAAAGATGCATATCGTCGTCCTCTACAATTTTCCTTTTGGGCAGACCCGCAGGAAAAATCGTTCCATAGGTCTAAACTACGCAAATAGTAATGCTGCGCGAATTGATCTACTGGCAGATAGTAGGGATTCTCTAATTAGTGATTCTAATTACTAATCTCCACCAATTCTTAGGCTAAGAACCCTAATTACAAAAAAGTAGAGGGATTTGGGATGAGAGAGAGTTACCTAGGGGATCCCCTTGGGATCAACCCTATTCTTCCTCCTCTTCCTCTTCCTCCTTTCCTTCTCTTCTCCTTCCTCTTCCTTGTTTTCTCCTTTGCATCCATGGGCAGCAGCAATGGGGGAGAGGTGGAGGCGTAGGAAGGAGATGGGGGTGGCGGCTAGGTAGGGAAATAGAGGAGAGGGGCCAAGGGAGGGGGTTTATAAAGGGGTGCTAGGGTTTGGGAGGGGGTAAGGGCCCTCCTTTGGGCTAGCTAGCCCACCCCTCCGGACAACCTAAAACATCCAAATTAATTATTTTAATTTATTTTTTAATTTTGGACAATTTCCACAATTTAATTTCCGCCTCCCACAATTCACCAAAAAATCGAGAAACTCCGCGATTTCGCAAAACCTTCCCAGGGACGCCGTAAAGACGTTTAGGGCATCACATATGATACTTCTCCCAATCTTTCCCACCTTTACAATTCGAATATAATGCTGAAAAATCATGGTTAGAAGTGTACAAATCTTTAATACCTTTTAAACCAAGTACTTGCACTCCTAATTGATTTAAAAGAATACTCTTTCTAGATAAATCATTAGCAACAATATTATCCTTTTCTATCTTATATTTCACAACATATGGAAAAGTTTCAATGAATTCAATCTACTTGGCATGTCTACAATTCAATTTAGCTTGACCTTCCATGTTTTTCAATGATTCATGATCAGAATGAATAACAAACTCTCTAGACCAAAGTTAGTGTTGCCAGGTTTTAAGAACACAAACAAATGCATATAACTCTTTATTATACACAGGATAGTTCAACTAAGCACTACCAAGTTTCTTAGTAAAATATGCTATAGGCATCACATTCAATTTTAAATGTTTTAGTGAAATGAGGCAAATCAAGCAAAGGTGCTTGTGTTAATCTCTTCTTTAATTTAGCAAATGCATTCTCTTATGCCAACCCCATTCAAATACAACTCCTTTCTTGGTTAATTTATTTAATGGGGCAACAATAGTACTAAACATTTTTTTACAAAAAGACGCTAAAAACCAGCAAGACCATGGAAACTTCTAACTTGACTTACATTCAAAGGAGTAGGCTAGTTCTTGAATACTTCAAATTTAGATTCATTTGCTTCAATTCCATGTCGAGAAACAACATATCTAAGAAAAAACAACTTTATTGGTACTACAAGTGCAATTAGCAAGGTTAGCATACATTTTCTCAATTCTAAACACTTCTAGTACCGTTGCAAGTGATTAATGTGTTCATCCATCTCTTCATTTTGCTATAAATCTGAATATCATCAAAATAGACTACCACAAATCTACCAATAAAAGCTCTTAAAACGTGATTCATCAAACACATGAATGTACTATATGCATTAGTTATATCAAAAGGCATTACTAACCACTTATATAATTTAAATTTTGTGTGAGACCATGTGGTGGTCACTTCATGTTAGTAATGAGTAATTGACTTTTGTTTCAGAGAGTTTGCGGATTTGAATTTGGGATTTGAGAGTTTGTAATTTTCCAATTGCTTCTGTTGTTGGCGGTATGACCGACATTAGAGCTGCGGTCATACCAGCCAGGGACAGTCTGATTAGCCAAGGGTTGGCAGCAGACTGGCGGGGAGCAGCGGTCAGAATAGCTTGGGAGCCGTGGTTTGATCGATTGGTGCGGCAGTATTAGACTTGAATGGCAGTTGGATCAGGGTTGTGGTACAACCAAATTCTAGTTGACGGTAGCTATTTTTCAGAGAGGATCATTTTGAGCTGAGCTAGAGTTGAGCTCAAGAGGTCATATCGGGCATTGAATATGGTAGTACCAGCTTTGTGATGGCAGTATGACCGACGTTAGGCGACGATATGACCGGCCTTTGGTTGGTAGTCATATTGGTCGAGGTGCCGACGGTCTTACCGACATGGTAGATGAAGTCAAACCAACCTTTGGCATTGTGTGCTGGGTTGTGCACTCTATGGTTTAAGGTTTGGTCCTAAGGGTTTAGGATGTGGGTTTAGGTGCATACATGTTGTATGTTGCATTTATGGACTAATATGGGTCAAGTTGCGAAGAATTTGCGCCTAGAAATGGTTGCTTGATCTATTATTATGCATGTGTTTTGGAGACAGCTGATGAGGACATCACTCCTTCGGATGCAACCGCTAATCCTCCAACCATTATGCAAGGTCCAATGACCCGAGCTTGCATGCGACAATTAAATCTAGAGGTGAGCTCGTTCTTAAGCGATCCTTTTTATAGTTTTGAGAATAGATTGCTACCTAATGATGTTATCTTGCTTAGGAACATTGGAGAGGGTCATGAAGTACATGGAGAGAGGTGTGCAGGCGGAGAAGACTAGCAGGGACGTCCAAGTCAAGCCGGAGGCCCAGTCCAACTCGAGTTTACGTCTGCCTCGGCCTTTAGGACCAGCCTGCAGTAAAACGGACGCCCAGGACGCATACGGACTCCGTTTTGGACGTTCCACATATGTATGGAAAGCTGAGAAGGAGACCTTTCCAATGGCTCTAGTCCCATATCAAAATTCCTTCTGAGTCAACAGGAATCATCAAAACAAATGGATGTTCAGAATCTGTCAGGGTGCTGCGCCACCGTATTTTGGGCCGTTCGGCTTTGTATCGTGTTGGAGCCCATTAGGGCGCATCCAGGGGTTTTGCACGCCCCTCACTCCTTTATATACAGCCGCCACCCCCACCATTAGGGTGGGTTTTGCTTAGATTAATTCTGTCTTGAACAGTTTCGCCGTTCATCGGTTTGTGAGACCCCAATTTTCGAGTGCTAAATCAATACATCTGCAATTGCGTTGTGTTCTTCCTTGTTCTTGCTTGTGTTCTTCGATTTGAAGGCGAGGATTAGCCTTCTTGGCGAGGTCAACTGGCTGCGCACGGTTGATAACCTGAGGAGACGTGGTGCTGCGATTGCGGGGTTCGAGACGTGTTGTTCGGAAGCCGGATCGATTTGTGTCACGCCTTCACCAAATCGAACTTATCCAGAACCTGTTGGAAGGTCGGGACCCCGTCCCCATCAACAGCTATGGTCAATGATGGGGAGATCGAGATTAGGTTGGGGATAACTAAGGTCTAGAATAGTTGTGGATACTGTGTGGGATAGTTGGGCTTAAGGAAGGCACAAGATGGACATGAACCATGAAATGTGAAGTTTGAGCAAAGACCATGATGCATTGGAGTGCATGTCATGCTTTGTAGTGGTGTTTCTAGGGATGGGAGCTCTAGAGGTAAATGTTCTCATTGTTGTCAATTGGGCATATTGATGATCCTGTCTTGTGTGGTGCTCATGATGGTTTGTTTTCTTGTTGTTGGTTGTAGGACTCTGGAACTAGGTTATGGTAAGACAGATAGTACTAGATTAGGTGAGGGTTGTAAGGTCTGGGATTTGGACTAGGCTTAGAAGTAGTTGAGTTCTCATGAGACCAAGGTGTTGTTGGAAGATAACTGAGGCTTGCTGGGTGGTTACAAGCCGAGAAGACAAGAAGCCAAAGCCACAGCTATCGGTGATGGATATGACGAGCAACAAAAAAGATGGACCAGGACTTGGCTCAGGGAGGAGCTCAAGTCTTGCACAGTCAGGGAAGCCAGGTGCGGTTATGGTGAAGGTGAAGTTTATGGTGCACCAAGTGACTTGGGCTGTTTACAAGTAAGGACAGTTTGAGGGGATCCAGACATGTGAGAGGTTTGGCGTCAAGTCATTAGGGCCACATGAAAAATAATGAAGCATGGACGATGCTTCATGGCAAAGAAAGCAAGAAGCTTCTAGATAGGTGGTAGAGAGTCATTTGGTAAATTGCACAATACCGAATGTGGCGGTGTGCAAAACTGTGGTATTGGCCTAAGTGGTTTAGATCAAGGATGTACTAAAAATGCAAAGTGGTTCAAGTATTGATTCACTAGTGGATTAATGAGTACATGTATTTTGAGAACCATACAAGTGTAAGTGTAAAATCCAAAATAGTACTGGGTTAACAAGTTAGTCTATGTAAGTAGATGAAACCTAGCTAGAGAGGTTTGTTAGAGTTTTTCATGTACTTCCACTATAAAAGAGTGGAGAGAGGTGGCTAGGGTTAAACCATCTATACTAAGTAGAGGAGGGTTAGAGTTCTTAGAGAGAACCTTGTGGGAGATATAAGAGGCTCTTGTGGTTGAGCTTTTTGTCATCTTTAGACTTTATGTTTTGCTAGAGTGTGGCTATACACATTCCACTCCAAGTATCAATAGAGATCAAAATTCATCCAAGTATTTCCCTTTTGTGCTCAAGTGATGAAATCTTGATTTAGCTTGGTTTTTGATGCTTCTCCTTCCCTTCTTGATCTGCTTTGTACCAAGGAAGTGTAAGTAATGATGATATCTCTTGGAGATCAGATCTCATCTGTCAAGGCACTCGTTTGTTCCAAGTTCTTGTGATTGTCTGACTTTGCTCTAGGTAAGTGTGATTTTGGGGTTTTGGTTTAAGTTCGTACTATGATCTAGCTTGCTATAACATGTAAGAACCCATTCAAAGTTATCTAGATCATCAACAACTCACGAGCAATACCAAATTGAGGTTTCCCTCTTTTGCTCGGTTTTGATGCAACCTTCCTTATTTTGGATAACGGTAGGAATTTTGGTTTTGACATTCACAATCCATGATTGAAATAAGTCTATGATATCCTAGAGAAGATGCATACCTAGTTTAAGGTTATTTGGAGCTATAGATGAAAAGTTGCATCATTTCTTGGTTTCAAATTGTGCTGATTTTTGGTTTTGTCCTGAGGGGTCGGTCATACCGCTCCTGGACTAGTCGGACAGTTCGAGGCTGGTCGGACCGCTCATTGACTTGCAGTCAGACCGCTCTACAGTAATACTTCTTTGAGACCTGCGGTGTAACATCCCAAATTTCCCATTTGCAAAATTAAGAATAATCTTCTCTTATTTGTGGTGAATTTCAAAATTTCGTTTATTTGAGTTCTTGATTTGGAATTTCCGGCGGCAAATAGCCAGAATAAGGAAGACGGAATCTTAAAATCCGGAACCAAGTTCCCATAAATTCATAATCTGGAAACTCTCAATTTCCTATTCGGTTAAATCTTAAATTTGAATCCTTGTAGACTTAAAACTTTAGTCTCCAAAAATTTAAATCTAGATTTTCAAAACTTTTGGAAATCCTACATCTAAATTTAACTCAGAAATTTAAACTTTATAATTAATCTCAGCATTTGCAATATTTATTATCTAAGTATACAAATCAAAGAATTAATTGCAAAATTCTGGAACTCCTCAAATATCAGAAATCTCTTTTGGACCAAAGCCCTTTTTCCTCCCGGCCCATTCGGTTGCCCTAACCCTTGCTTCCTTCCCTTCCTCCCAAAGCAGCCACCGCCAGACTTCCTCTCTGCTCCCCACGCCTTCCTTCCTCAGGCTCGATCGGTTCTCCCCTATAGCCCAGCGAAGCCCCACGGCGCCGTCTCCTCTTTTCACCTCTGCGCCGCCACGCCTGGCTCCAGCCCGCCCCTTTTCTCCTCCTCCCTCGCCGCCAGATGCTCCGGCCCAACCCCAGCGCGCGGGATCTGTGGCTCCGACCCGTTCAACCTTCCTCCCCAGCCTGGTGCTCCCTGCTCCTCTGCCCTCCTCCCGGGCGTTGCTCCCGGCAGCCCAATCCCCAAGCGCCCGCGCGACGAGCCCACCGCTCCGGCCCAGCTCCACCACCTACTGCCCCTGCCCTCCCCCGCTAGCCCTGCGCCGATCTCTCCCCGGCTTCAATGCTGCTCAGGCCTTCACTCCTCACCCGCGCCGCGCATCCCTCTGATGGCTCTACACCCGCCTACGCCTGCGCCCCCACCCCTCAGTGCCTAGCTCGGCATCGGCCTCGCCTGTATCCATTGCCCGACGTTACTACATCCCAACCACTGCCTTCAATGGGCACCAGCTCACCTCAGTGTCTTGCCGTGCCCCTTTTTCTCCTTCCCTTCGCAAGCCGAGGCATACACATTTCCCCTTTCTCCTTGCTCCACTGCCGCCGTCGGGCTCTCTCCTATGTTGCTGCGTCACCCGCCGATTGTAGCCCGCTTAGAGCTCCCCCACGGTGCCATGAAGCCACTCCAACCCCCGCTCGGACTCCCCACCGACTCCAGTTCACCACCCACAGCTGCCCCTTTGTGCCGCCCGTGGCCTCCGTCGACGGCCCGCCTCAACACCTTGTTGGCCAAGCCGCCGCCACCAGTGAATTCCCTGGGGTCTCCCCTCACTCACCCTCACCTCCATTCCATTTATCCTCCTTCCCTCCGCTCACTGGTGTTTCCTCTGGTTTCGTCACCACCAACCGGAACCGTCGCCTCGCCGCCGGTCGGAGACATCGCCCCAGCTTCCTCATCCCAGGGACGACCTATGTCGACAGTCGCCGTTGCCCCTCTGGCCATTACCCGACAACAGCGCCACCTCCCAGGAGAGTGCCGCACCCCTCTCTGCTCTTCCCCGGTCGAGCATACCTCCCCTCTGCCTCTCTCTTTCTCTGAATGGCAGGTGGGTCCTTTCCCCTAAAGGATTGCAAATATCTGGTGAATGTCATTTAGTAGCATGCTTATTTGTGAAATCCAAATCTGCAGGTTGTTCTTTGAAGTGAATGGTTGAGCATGTGTATAACTTCTTTTGGAATGAGTTTGTGCTTGTGAAATCCAATAAGCCTGCAGGTAACCGATGAGTATCACCTATCCTTGTAAGAGATTTCATTTAAAGCAAGGATCTCATGGCCAAATTAACCCTTGTCAGCATGTTCCTGTTAGTCGAATTTTGGTAGTTCAATAAGAACATTGATAATTGCACTGCGCATGTTCAGAAGTTAACCCTGAATAAGAAATTACTTGTGAAACCAAATTAAAAATTTATGAAAACACTAGGAGTTGTATTCTGAATATTTCCGTGACCAATAGGGAATTGTTAGAGTAAATTCTTGAAAAGGCTAATAAAGATTTGGCTAAATCTACCTCTATAATGGAGAAGTGTTGTTTTAATATTTCAAGTAATTAGCCTAAATCTAGAAAAGAGGAAGTTGTTTACAAATATGAAATATTTGCAAAACCCTTGCTCAAGAATAATACTACTCTAGGAACTAAAGTTTCATAAAGCATCTCTTATATCTTGATCATATATCTGTTAAGACAAACTTAGCTCATTAATTTAACCCTTCTATTCTTCACATGAATGATCATTGTGCAAATTGTTCATTTGCTAGAACCAATAAACCTTCCTTTCTATTTGTAAATAAAATAATTGCAAATCCAGCTTTCAGTATCAACTCTAAAGTACAAAGAGACAGATATTCCTTTGACTTAAGAGACTAGTGAACCTAAATAAAGGATTGCTACTCTCTACCTCAACTAAAATTATTTTGGAGTAATTCCAGTAATCACTCTAAGTCCACTTTTTGCAATATTAAAGCATAAGTGTCATTCATTAAACTAACCCCCTTGACTAATTATATGGTTAAAACACAACCATCGGTCATTCCTATAAAGACCATCAAATCATCAAAATAATTAAATCATAACGGGTTAAATAACCAACTCAATGTTATAACTAGAACCATAAAATGCATGTATTCAAGTATCTAGCAATCTTTCTAAAGAGCTCATAAGCCTAGCTTAACTTTTTGGAACTTCCTTGATAAATATAATAATATAAAAGAAGTTATGAAGAAAGATATCAAAGTCCTGTACCCTGAACTCAGCAGAAGGACCCTGCGGGTACTCCTTTGATCAACTTCTTATTTCTTAAAATCTTCCCTCACGATAAAGCTGTTTAATCAACTCCTTTCTACCAATTGAGCCCATTCCAATCGCTCCCTCTCTACTCTCAAATTGTAAACAACATTAAATAAATTCAATTAAATTAAACTAAGCTGTTGTCGCTGTTTGGATTTATTGGTTCTTCATTTTGTTGCCGCGTATTAGAAGCCGCAATCCGAAGACGACGAGATCAAGCGGATTCGGACTACAGCGAAGATTCAGGATTCATTACGACTAACTGGTTAAGCAAGCTTTGATTTAAAACAAGGATGCAGTAAATAATCGAGGCAAGTCATCACTTTGATCATATTGATCCCACATTTATGAAAGTTATGTTCTTTCAAATTATCAAAATGCATGCTTACTTGTTATGCAAATTATATCACATGTAAGGTAGATATTACCCTTTATGCTACCAGTATTACTAATATGACACCCTTTACCAGTTGATTCAACCAATCCTTGTCGCCCTAGATAATAATGCTATTAACATTAGCTAAGTCATATTTACTGCCAAGTGAGTCTAAAGCCAGGGCATTCAATTGTCCGGCTCATCATTATTCTTCAAACATGTGAAATTATTTTGGGCAGTCATTGGATGTAGATGACTGATATTTGTGTACAGCTTACCTTCTTAAAACCTCAAAACTGCTTTACCTGTCTAGGCGGTTGGTAAGAGTGGTTGGGGTTGGATTGTGGTATGCACCGCCTGGACGAATTAAGGACTTAATCTTGTATGACCTCTCCATGTAAAATAGTACAACCACAAGCTGGCAAAGTGTAGGCATGACTGAATAATTTGTACTCGCCAGTAAATGAATGCATTTCGGGGGAAAGCACGATTTTTCTCGCTGGACGCAAAGCGTCCTGGAGATGGTCGTGTCACTGGACCGAGGTGGGCGCAAGAGGGGGTCTAGCTGGCGCCAATGGCCTTCTTGTAGACAAAACCTTAGTGAGTGCATTCATTTACTAGATGCATTGTAAAGGTCATGTGATAATCTGGTTGATCTGCATGTCTAAGGAAACATGCGGAATATAACAATTGGGTTATCTCTTGTGGGTAAAGATGTGCAACTCCGCAGAGTTTAAACTATTCGAATAGCCGTGCTCACGGTCAAGAGCGGACATGGGAAATTCCTCGAGTTAGTTCTATTTCAAAAACCATTTTTCGGGCGGGAAGAAAACTAAGTGGAGAGAGGTACTCTACTTTGTTGGATTTTTGTCGAGACCCGAATATGCAAATTCGGTCTCTCTGTGTAAACTGCACTAGTCCAGGATCACGCTAGTGCACACAGTCAAACATAGATGTCATCACAGTCATAGACACGACAATAATAAAGGAAAACTCGAATATCGATAAAATATCAAGGGTACGACCTTATGGCCAAGCTTACAATATCTCTAGCCGGAAGGGCTTAACAAAATAGCAGCGGAAATCCCAAAATAAAGCGTAGCGACCAATCGACAAGCCACAAAGCTATCGAGTGGAGAACGGCCTAATCCGTGAAGTCGTCGTAGAACTCTCCTTCGGAACCTCCTGCCGATAGTACTCCTCTCCTCAATCGAGCAACATAGGCGTAAAGCCGTGAGTACATTGGTACTCGAAGAAGTCGCTTGTAACAATAAATGCAATATAATATGCAAGGCTTACCAAAGGAGGGCTGAAAGGTTAATTTGCATAAAGGCAATTATCGATGAAACATATTAAATAACTTGAAAGCGAAAGTTAACTGAAAACAGTAACATTAGATAATCAAAGGAATAAACATGAACCACTTGTGAACACCAATTCACAAGTTAAACCAACAAAGGAACTACCCGTCCACTCCCAAACATAAACCACCAAGTTATAAATGAAACATTAACCCTCGTGTGAAATCCCCGAGCACTGTCCATGACCGAGGACGCGGCTATTCGAATAGTTTTACACTCTACAGAGGTTGCACAACTGTACCCACACGATGTGATTAGCCTAGGCCTAAGGAAATCACAACAAGGCCTTTACAATGCTCTACCTCAACACAATCCTGCCCGCTAGGGTTTCGCATCACACCCTCTTGCGCCACATGGAAATCAAGCAACCATGTCCATCACAATGGCAGAATTGAATTGAAATATTACAAATTAATCAGCCAGGTCCATCCCATAATAGACATGTGGTTTGCACGATTAAGCTCAGATCAATGGCGCACAAAGTTAAGTCCTTAACATTACCCGGGCGAGACTACCACATCCCCAAAGTACAACCAGATTTCCCCTTTCGCACGATCACTCGCCCGAGTGCAAAACCAATTTGTATAACCAAGCCAACGTCACACCAATGATGTGGCACAAATTTTAATACACGTGGCACCAACCACAGTTCCATATGTCATTAATTCAAATTAATAATTTAACATGTGCGATGAGATCAATCGTAAATATAAACCGCTAAGCAATCTAATCGCACCAACCCATGTGATAAATAAACTAGCATCACTAATAAATTTCCCAACCTATGGTGACAATGGCATCATGGTATTCCAAAGTATCAAGGAGGTATAAATTCAATTGGGACGATAACTACCTGTGCAAAGGTTTGAATAAAAATAGCAATGCAATGTAATTTAAAACAAAATAATTAAATAATAGTTTGCAAAATTGGGTTCAACATGATCAAGGGACATGACTTGCCTTCGTTATGCTCAGTGGGTACTCTGGTCTTCAGCGCGAAACCTGCTCCTCCTAATCCGAATCTAACGAGAGAAAACGACCAAAACAAAGAAACACATAAAATGATAAGCAAATGAACTCCAAAATTCACAAAACCAGAACCAACAGCTAGAGCTCGCTTTTAGATGAATTTAGAAAAAGAACGGGTCAATCGGAGCTAGGACGGAGGAGAACAGTTCGGAAAATTAATTCTAAAATTAATTCGGGAAAATCGGAAAAGTTATCGTCTTTGTGGACCCGGTCCACGAAATTCCAGTCCACCGTGGACTCGGTCCACGTAATGCTGCACGGGGAGAGAGGTGTTGACACGGCGGGCGCTGCCGACGTGGCGCGCGCATATGTCGCCACGTGTCACCGGTGGACGTGGCACCGACGGCGTGGCGCCACGTGGCTCGGGACGGCTCGGGGCGGCGTGGCATGCCACGTGTCATGCCACGTGGACTAGGGCTGACGTGGCATGCCACGTGTCATGCCACGTGGACTAGGGCCGACGTGGCACGCTACCGGTGCCGCCACGGGCTAGGTTGAGCCGGCGGCTCGGCGCGGCGCGCGACGGCTTGATCCGGCAATGGGCGCGGGCACGCGGCACGATCTGGACCGGTCCAGACCGAGCGACGGCGAGATTGCGCGGCGCGGCGGCGGTGGATCGGCGACGCGTGGCGGCTCGCCGCGCGGCATCGCGGCGCGCGCGCGGGCGCGCGGCGCGGCGGCGATCGCGGCGGCGGGTGACGCGTGGCCGGGCGCGAAGTGGATCGGCGACGCGTGGCGGGTGCGCGCGGCGACGAGGCGGCGCGCGCGCGCGCGATCCGAGGCGAGGCGAGGCGAGGGCGAGGGCGAGGCGACGAGGCGACGCGGCGAACGCAGCGCGGAGGCTCACCGGCGGCGGCGCGGCGGCGGCTGGTGCTCCGGCGACCTCGACGCGGCACGCGGAGACGCGGCACGCGGCGCGCGCGCGCGCGGAACGGCGAGCGAGCGGCGGCGGGAGCTCGGGTGTCGGCACGAACCGAGGACGAAGCGGCGGTTTTAACACGCGAACCGAGGAATTCGATCCGATTCGGCGGCGGTCGCGACGCGGACGGGTTAGACGGCTAGATGCGCCACGCGGCAAGATCGGACGGCGGGGCGCGATTAGGGTTAGGGTTAGGTTCGCGCGGCGCGGGAGCGGACGGCCGCGATCGCGCGGCGCGCGAGCGGGCGGCCGCGGCGCGGGCGCGCGCGGGCGGGCGCGGCGCGGTGCCGCCGCCGCGCTCGCCAGCGATGCGCGACGCGTGGCGCGAAGCGGATCGGCGCGGGCGTCTTGGTGCGCGGGAAAGGTACGGCGGCGGCGGCGGGCGCGGGATCGGCGACGCGTGGAGGAGAGAGGGAGATCGGGCGGCTGAGGGCGCCCCGGGGGATTTTCTTTTCTTTTCTTTTTCCAGAAATTCAAATAAACTTCTAAAAGCTCTAGAAAATAGCAAATAAATCCCAAAAATTCTCCAAAAATACCAGAAAATTCCTTGAGACCTGAGGAACACAAATAAAATATTTCCCACTTATGTTAATGTTTATTTTAATCATATTAAATCATTTAAAACTTTAAGAATTCATTTGAAGCTTCAATTAATTTCAGAAAATTCCAGAAAATTCATTTTTAAAATCCAGGCTTTAAAAATCTCAGAAAAACAGGATGTTACAAACCTTACCCCCTTAAACGAGATCTCGACCCCGAGATCTGGGCCAACTAAGAGAATAGGTTCAGAACTCCGCTCGAGATCCTCCTCGCGCTCCTGTGGCTTCCTCCTGAATGGTTACTCCACCGACTTTGCAAAAACGGACCACTTTATTCCGGTGACTCGCTCGACACTTCCAAGATTTTGACTGGTGCTCTTTGTACGCAGATCCTCCTGTGAGGTCAACGGCCTCAATCGGCACAACCTCCTCTCGTGCGCGCAGCACTTCTTCGATTGGGACACATGAAAGACGCCATGTACCCCAACAACGACGCAGTAGCTCCAACTGATAAGCAACCTCTCCCCTGCGTTTCAGAATCCTGAACGGACCAACATATCTCGGTGCAAGCTTCCCTTTTAGCTGAAATCTCTTCACACCCTTGAATGGTGTGATCCTAAGATACACAAAATCATCTGGTTCAAAACTCAGCTCTCGGCGTCTGGTATCTGCATAGCTTTTCTGTCTGGCCTGGGCAGCTTTCAACCTTTCCTGTATCAAGCGGACCTTATCCTCAGCTTCTTTCAAACAGTCTGGGCCAAAAACCTGACCTTCCCCCGTCTCTTTCCAATTGAGAGGGGTCCTGCATTTCCTGCCATATAATGCCTCAAACGGTGCCATCTGCAAACTGGCCTGATAACTGTTATTGTATGAGAACTCTGCAAAAGGTAAACAACTGTCCCACTTAGACCCATGATCAAGCACACAGGCTCTCAACATGTCCTCTAGAATCTGATTAACTCGCTCTGTCTGACCATCTGTCTGGGGATGATATGCTGTATTGAAATTCAGGTGAGTTCCCATAGCCTTATGGAAACTAGCCCAAAACCAGGAGGTGAACTGCGATCCACGATCTGACACAATCTTTTTGGGCACACCATGCAAACTGACAATCCTAGACATATATAGCTCTGCCAATCTGTCACCACTGTAAGTCGTCTTAACTGGAATGAAATGAGCAACCTTGGTCAATCGATCCACAATGACCCAAATCGAATCATAGCCCTCTTTGGTCTTAGGCAAACTGACTATAAAGTCCATACCAATTTCTTCCCACTTCCACTCAGGAACTTTCAATGGTCAGAGCAAACCCGCAGGTCTCTCGGTGCTCGCTTTACTCTCGATAAACATCACAAAGGGCTACATACTCAGCGATCTCACGCTTCATGCTTGGCCACCAATACTTATCCTTAATGTCTTGGTACATCTTGGTACTGCCTGGATGAATCGAATATAGTGACTCATGAGCTTCTTTTAACAACACATCCTTTAGTTCTTGCTTGTTGGGCACACACAAACGCTGCTTGAACCACAAGGTTCCCGGTCATCCACCAAAATCCCGACTCTTTACCTTCACTTAAGTTCTTTACGATCCACAAATGCCTCATCATCCGACCGAGCTTGGCAAATCGACCATCCAAAGTAGGTCGATCTCCATAGTCGCCAAAAATCTCGCTCAACCAACTCAAGGCTAAGCTTCAAATTCCTCATGCAAAGTCGTGACTCTCTCGAACCATCACCGAATTGCAGTATACCTTTCTCGCTCAAGGCATCTGCAACAACATTAGCTTTCTCGGGATGATAATGTATGCCCACATTATAATCCTTTATCGCTCTAACCACCTCCTCTCGCTCGAGGTTAAGCTCGGAGTGGGTAAAGATGTATTTCAGACTCTTATGATCCGTAAACCTCACATCCGTTACCCATCGTAATGACGCCAAATCTTTAAAGCATGCACTACGGCCGCCAACTCTAAATCATGGGTAGGGTAGTTCTCCTCATGCGGTCTCAACTGGCGTGAGGCATAGGCTACCACTCTCTTGTCTTGCATCAAGACACAACCCAAACCTTTGCGCGAGGCATCGCAAAATATCTCAAAATCCTTGTTTATATCGAGCAACACAAGCACCGGGCTGTGGTCAAACTCTCCTTAAGTTTCAAAACTCTTCTCGCACTCTGGCGTCCAAGTGAATTTCTTTTCCTTTTGAGCAAGCGCGTGAGGGTCCGCCACACTGAAAATCCTCAATAAAGCGACGGTAGTATCTCGCCATACCAGAAAACTCCTGACTTGGGTAACTGAAGTGGTGACTGCCAATCCAAAACATCACTTACTTTCCCTAGGTCAACTGCGACTCCTTCTGCTGTCAACACATGCCCTAGAAAGGCGACTTTCCTCATCCAAAACTCACATTTGCTGAACTTTGCATACAACTGATTATCTCTCAATTTCTGCAATGCTAATCTCAAGTGTTCCTGATGTTCCTCCTCAGTCTTGGGATATATCAAAATGTCGTCAATGAACACGACGACAAACTTGTCCAAATATTCCATAAACACCTTATTCATCAAATACATGAAATATGCTGGAGCATTGGTCAAACCAAAGGACATCACTGTGAACTCGTATAGACCATAACGAGTCGAGAAGGCTGTCTTGGGTATGTCCTCCTTACGTATCCTCATCTGATGATATCCTGATCTCAAATCAATCTTGGAGAACACTCCTGCTCCCTTAAGCTGGTCAAACAGGTCATCAATCCTGGGCAGAGGGTACTTATTTTTGACGGTGACCTCATTAAGTGCTCTGTAGTCCACACACATGCGCTGACTACCATCCTTTTTCTTGACGAACAACACTGGCGCTCCCCACGGGGACGAACTCGGTCTGATGTAACCCTTATCCAAAAGCTCCTGAATTTGCTTCTTCAACTCTGCTAAGTCATTAGCTGGCATCCGATAGGGTCTCTTGGAAATCGGAGCGTACACGCACAAGCTCAATCGAAACTCAACCTCCTCTCGGTGGCATACCCGAAGATCATCCGAAACACGTTGGGGTACTCTCGACAACCGTACATCCTCCAACCGGATTACCTTACTCGCAAATCATGATCGCTCGCCGACACTCATCGGCCGCGAATCGCACCTTAACTCCATCTCAATTGGTTAAGGTCACCGCTCTGCTCCTACGCCTAACACTTGCCGCCGCTTCAAGCCAATCCATTCCCAAGATTACATCTAGGGATCGCATATCCAACAAAATCAGTCGGCCTCAACTCAACTCCCTGAATGGTTATCCTAACTCTGGACAACCTAGGTTGGATCTCAACTCGGATCCGGGATTGGATTAAAAGAATGAACCAAGAGCAACAGTTTTCAATTGTTGCTTTAAAGCAAAACTCCGAGAAACAAACGAATCGAAGCTCCGTAATCAAATAAAACGGTGGCGAGAACTGAATGTACGAGGAACGCATCGATCACAACGCCCGTGCTGCTCGGCATCCTCTGCGTGACGTGGTTCACCGACCTCTCACCACCGGCGCCCCGCCGCTGTCCCGAGGCCGGGTGCTCGCCCCGCTCCCCGGTAGGGGTACGACCGGTGTGGCTCTGAAAGTCAGCGAATCGGCGCCGGGCTCGCCTCGAGGGCACTTGCTAGCATAGTGTCCCACCTCATGACACTTGAAGCAAGTGACGGATGCTTTGAATTATTGCTCTTCTGCTGCCGCTGTCCATCGGAACTACCGGGACGCTGTGGCGATCAAATCGCGCGTGTCCGAGCCGTGGTCCAAATCTCAAGATCGCTGCTGCTGCTGCTGCTTCTGCTTTGTGGCACTCGTGCGCAGCCGGTAGGAACCAAAACGAGGCCTCTGGGATGGTGTGATCGTGATCCTCGCTGGATCAACCTCCTCTTGCGAGACTCCTCGAGCTCGCGGCGACTCTCCTCAATGAGAATGGCCTTATCCACCAACTGCTGAAAACTGGCATAGTCGTTGCCTACGACTTGCACCTTCAAAGCTGGGTTCAAGCCTTTCTTGAACCTCTTCTGGCAAGCTGCATCCGACGCTACATCCTCTCGCGTGGAAGAAGCCAAGCTGAGTGAATTTATTGAGATATTCACTCACTGACAGGTTCCTCTGCTGGAACTCCCGAAACTCATCCTTCTTCATCTCGACCACTCCATCCATGACATGAGCGGTATGGAAAGCCTTGGCGAATTCCTTCCAAGTGATGTTGTTCTGGTTCTCATGGGCGGCACAGTAGTTCTCCCACCACTCTGCTGCTGGTCCCTCAAGCTGATGTGCTGCATACAAAACCTTCTCCCTGTCGGTGCACTGAGCCAAGTTCAGTTTCTTCTCAACTGAACGGACCCAATCGTCGGCCTCCAAAGGCTCTGATGAACTGGAGAAAACAGGCGGTCGCGTCCTCATAAACTCGCATAGCCGGTCTGGCCGACGAGGTGCCGTGGTGGTATCGCTCTCGTGCTATCGCCAGCATCATAGTCTGCATACCGCATCATGGTCTCGCATCATCCGAGTCCGGGCCATCAAAAAGCGATCGAGGCGGGATCCAAGGTAGGTGGCACCGCTGCGCAAAGCTTGCTCTGGTCCTGGTTCGCTTTGACATGGCGGTGGAGGAGTTCCTGGTATCAACCATCTTGCTCTGAAAAGAAAACAACTGCTGACTGACCAAAGGTAAAAGACGAGAGGGAAAAGCATAGATAAGAGGTAAATGCGTCTAAGGGGGTTTTGCTTAGTGGAGACCTAACCTAAACAAACACTTAGCCAAAAGGCTAACTAAGAAATCGAACAAAAATAAACTCCATTAAAAGATTGACATGATCGCAATATAATGCTTTTAAGGCAATATTTGCAGCTCACATCACACACAACCGCAAATAAAATCCAACGTGTCTACTCGCACTATCTACTCGAGGGCTCCCACCGGTCCCGACAAATAGGGTACATCGATATCGTCCTCGATCGCCAGACAACCCACGAGTTGCGGATCGGCGCGATTGCTCTCGATCGGGCTGGAGTGAACCGACCGAGGTAGGCGCGACGATCTCCGGTGATACGACGCTCTCCTCCGGGCTCGGCGGTGTAGGCGACGGTAGAGGTCTTGGCGATCGCGGTCGGGCTCCTCCTGCATCGCTCGTAGTCTCGGGTGGCTCCATCGCTCCTTGAACTTCCGGACGAGTCCGCCATGTTGATCTTGTATAGCTTGCAAAGTCGACGGATGGCTTTGTGCGCAACTTCTTGTGCTGACATCTCCCCACTGGCACCGGTGTTCTTGAAACTGTGATGTAGCACCTGCTTGCCGACTCGGGTGGTGAAGTATAGTCTGGAGATGCTCCCGATGCGTTGACCTTTTTGCTTCTCGTCCTTGGTGAGGTAGACGGGCAGTCTCTTAAATCCGAGGCTCCGCAACAGAACGCGTAGAAGTGACCTCCATCCTCCTGTCGGGCTGTAAGAAGCTTGGGACATCTAATGCATTTATAAAGGAAAGATCAGTTTATAACTTTAGGAAAACCAATTTTGCAAGAGTTGGGGCGAGAGATAAGAATCCTTAAGAATGAGGTAAGAAGATAGAGATATTACTAAATATCAAATTTAGTTGGTTTGACTTAGAAAATAAATTTTTTGGCTATCGACCAATTTAACTAGGGCTTCGTCCTACAGTCGATATGGCTCTGATACCATCTCTGTCGAGACCCGAATATGCAAATTCGGTCTCTCTGTGTAAACTGCACTAGTCCAGGATCACGCTAGTGCACACAGTCAAACATAGATGTCATCACAGTCATAGACACGACAATAATAAAGGAAAACTCGAATATCGATAAAATATCAAAGGTACGACCTTATGGCCAAGCTTACAATATCTCTAGCCGGAAGGGCTTAACAAAATAGCAGCGGAAATCCCAAAATAAAGCGTAGCGACCAATCGACAAGCCACAGGCTATCGAGTGGAGAACGAAGCCTAATCCGTGAAGTCGTCGTAGAACTCTCCTTCTGGAACCTCCTGCTGATAGTACTCCTCTCCCTCAACTGAGCAACATAGGCGTAAAGCCGTGAGTACATTGGTACTCAGCAAGTCGTTTGTAACAATAAATGCAATATAATATGCAAGGCTTACCAAAGGAGGGCTGAAAGGTTAATTTGCATAAAGGCAATTATCGATGAAACATATTAAATAACTTGAAAGCGAAAGTTAACTGAAAACAGTAACATTAGATAATCAAAGGAATAAACATGAACCACTTGTGAACACCAATTCACAAGTTAAACCAACAGTGAACTACCTGTCCACTCCCAAACATAAACCACCAAGTTATAAATGAAACATTAACCCTCGTGTGAAATCCCCGAGCACTGTCCATGACCGAGGACGCGGCTATTCGAATAGTTTTACACTCTACAGAGGTTGCACAACTGTACCCACACGATGTGATTAGCCTAGGCCTAAGGAAATCACAACAAGGCCTTTACAATGCTCTACCTCAACACAATCCTCGCCCGCTAGGTTTCGTGATCACACCCCCTTGCGCCACATGGAAATCAAAGAACCATGTCCATCACAATGGCGAATTGAATTGAAATATTACAAATTAATCAGCCAGTCCATCCCATAATAGACATGTGGTTTGCACGATTAAGCTCGGATCAATGGCGCACAAAGTTAAGTCCTTAACATTACCCGGCGAGACTACCACATCCCCAAAGTACAATCAGATTTCCCCCTTTCTCGCACGATCACTCGCCTGAGTGCAAAACCAATTTATAACCAAGCCAACGTCACACCAATGACGTGGCACAAATTTTAATACACGTGGCACCAACCACGCTTCCATATGTCATTAATTCAAATTAATAATTTAACATGTGCGATGAGATCAATCGTAAATATAAACCGGCTAAGCAATCTAATCGTACCAACCCATGTGATAAATAAACTAGCATCACTAATAAATTTCCCAACTTATGGTGACAATGGCATCATGGTATTCCAAAGTATCAAGGAGGTATAAATTCAATTGGGACGATAACTACCTGTGCAAAGGTTTGAATAAAAATAGCAATGCAATGTAATTTAAAACAAAATAATTAAATAATAGTTTGCAAAATTGGGTTCAACATGATCAAGGGACATGACTTGCCTTCGTTATGCTCGTGAGTACTCTGGTCTTCTCGCGCGAAACTGCTCCTCCTAATCCGAATCTAACGAGAGAAAACGATCAAAACAAAGAAACACATAAAATGATAAGCAAATGAACTCCAAAATTCACAAAACCAGAACCAACAGCTAGAGCTCCATTTTAGATGAATTTAGAAAAAAGAACGGGGTCAATCAGAGCTAGGACGGAGGAGAACAGGCTCCCGGAAAATTAATTCTAAAATTAATTCGGGAAAATCGGAAAAGTTCTCGTCTTGTGGACCCGGTCCACGAAATTCCGAGTCCACCGTGGACTCGGTCCACGTAACAGTGCACGGGGGAGAGAGGGTGCTGACGCGGCGGGGCTGCTGACGTGGCGCGCGCATATGCTGCCACGTGTCACTCGGCTGACGTGGCAGCTGACGTGGCTGCCACGTGGCTCGGGGGACGGCTCGGGGCTGACGTGGCGCTGACGTGGCATGCCACGTGTCATGCCACGTGGACTAGGGCTGACGTGGCACGCGCTGGTGCTGCCACGTGGCTAGGCTGAGCTGGCGGCTCGGGCGCAGGTGGCGACGGCTTGATCCGACGGCGGGGGCGCGGGCACGCGGCACGATCTGGACCTTCGGTCCAGATCTGGAGCGATGGCGAGGATTGCGCGGCGCGGGCGCGGGCGACGGGTGGATCGGCGACGCGTGGCGGCTCGCCGCGGCGCGTCGCGGCGCCGCGCGCGGCGCGCGGCGGGGCGGATCGCGCCGGCGGGTGACGCGTGGCGGCGCGAAGTGGATCGGCGACGCGTGGCGGCGCGCCGCAAACGCGCGAGGCGAGGCGGCGAGGCGAGGCGAGGCGAGGCGACGGAGGCGACGCGCGAGAACGGGCGCGAGGGGCTCACCGGCGCGACGGCTGAAGGAATACGCGTAGGCTACGGGCGAAAACAAAACTTTTCTACCGCGCACCCAAGAACATCATGCTAAGGAAGGATCATGGATCGTTACCACTTAGACGCGCAGCGCAGCGAAGAAGAATTGAAACCGATCCAATCACGCGCGTCAAGGTAGTAGTGGAAGTAGCCGATCGTTCGACAGATCGTCTCCTCCACGCACGCCGATCAAAGATTGCAACGAGCGGCGCCTCCACCGTATCCACACGTCCCGGCTGGAACGCCGATCCCGAGTGTACTAGCACTCGTGAGCAGCTAGGGTTTGGCTCGGGAGGTGGCGGCTAGAGTTTTGCTAGATGTTAACAGCACAAATCCCTCCGCCTCGCCTCCATATATATAGACCTCCTCACGTGGGCCTCGTGGACCAAGGCCCAATAGGAGTCTATTCGGATCTCTATCCGATTGAGCCCATATCCGAATCATATTCGAATTAGTGTTCCAACCCGTTAAGCGTGCGACCACAGAGGTTCACGTATACTTGGTCGTGACCGGAAACGCCTTTCCGGTTACCATGTTAATAGCGGCCTCTAGTAAGACATATTAACCCCAAAGTATATGTAAAGATCATATCGGCTGAACTGTAATGTTCTCTCATGTACTAATCCCTTTGCCTCACGATATAGATTGAGCTCAAGGCGAGACTGTGTCATCCTCTTAATAGCTCAATCACTCTCGATTCCGTGATGGATTATAAACTCGTGATTGACTCCTCAATCACCTTGGCATGGCCATGCACTTTCATAATCCATTACATCGAGGGCCCAGATATCTCTCCCATAAGGAGGGGCAAATTCTATCTTGATCATTCACATCCCACTACATGTTTCATGGCAAACCCGAAGACTACTTTTATGACTACCCGATTCACGGAGTAGTGTTTAGTAGTCCCAAAATAAGCTACTACTCATGTTGGGAACCATGATGATCTCAAGTCTAAGGACTCTACATAAACACTACTTGAGACCAACGATGACACATGAAATCTCTGCAGTTGTCTCATGGCAGTCTATCCAACATATGTTCACTAACACATGTCCATATTATTGATTTGGTATCACCATACCATGATCCATGAGACATGATCATCAATCAATACATATGCTGATCTTTGTCTTTGAATCATATTTGTTCCTCATATGATATACGATCAGGGATCATTTAGAAATAGCAACATCTTAGTATTTAAGAGTCTCATGAATAAGTCACATACTCATTGATCAATAATGATGATGTCTATTCTAAGGAACAAAGTAATGTATCATAAACATAGTATGTGATATATACAACATCTCCATGTTGCCTCTAGGGCATATCACTAACAGACGCGGCGGCGGCTGGTGCTCCGGCGACCTTGGGCGACGGCGGAGACGCGGCACGGGCGGCGGCGGAGCAGCTCCGGTGGCGGCGCGGGCGCGGGAACGGGCGAGGAGCGGCGGCGGGAGCTCGGGTGTCGGCACACGAACCGAGGACGAAGCGGCGGTTTTAACACGCGAACCGAGGAGTTCGATCCGATTACGGGCGGCGGCCGCGACGCGGACGGGTTAGACGGCTAGGATGCGGCCACGCGCAAGATCGGACGCGAGGACGCGATTAGGGTTAGGTTAGGTTCGCGCGGCGCGGGAGCGGACGGCTGCGATCGCGCGGCGCGCGATCGGGCGGCCGAGGGCGCGGCGCGGGCGCGGGCGGCGGGCGCGATCCAGTGCCGCCGCGCGTCAGCGCGGATGCGCGACGCGTGGCGCGGGGTGGGATCGGGCGGCGGGGCGTGCTGGTGCGCGGGAAAGGTACGACGGCAGCGGCGGGCGCGGGATCGGCGACACGTGGAGGAGAGAGGGAGATCGGGCGGCTGAGGGCGGCCCGGGGGATTTTCTTTTCTTTTCTTTTTCCAGAAATTCAAATAAACTTCTAAAAGCTCTAGAAAATAGCAAATAAATCCCAAAAATTCTCCAAAAATACCAGAAAATTCCTTGAGACCTGAGGAACACAAATAAAATATTTCCCACTTATGTTAATGTTTATTTTAATCATATTAAATCATTTAAAACTTTAAAAATTCATTTGAAGCTTCAATTAATTTCAGAAAATTCCAAAAAATTCATTTTTAAAATCCAGGCTTTAAAAATCTCAGAAAAACAGGATGTTACAATTTTTTTCTGGAGAGATGTACTCCAGCGGTAATTAGGGTGGATGTAGCCCAGTAATCAAATTTAGCATTGGTGGAGGTAACCATACACTGAAAAAGGTGGATGTAACCTGCGCTATTATTAATATTGCACTCTCTCTTTACAACTGCATTTTGGTGAAAATTGCTAAGTCTCAGGAATTTTACCTATTGTATTAGAAATGCTGCTTTAGCAAATAAAATAGCCTCAAGCCTTCTTTCACAGCCTTGCATATAATAGTTATTAGTGATGCATTCTGTGTGATGGCTTGTTGAGTACAATTTGTACTCACTGTTGCTTATTACCCTCCAGTTAGTCAAGAACAGAAGAAGAGGCCCTGCAATGTTTATAGAGGGTCGACAGAGCTGATATTCAAGAAGGCCATGAACCTAGGTCACGAAACCCCAGTTGGCTGCTTGTGGGCAAGTCCTGAGGGTCCCACTTGTGTGAAGATTTTCCGCTGCTGCATCTCTGCTTTCTCGGCCTAATTGGCCTATGTAGGTTATTACACTATAAATTACGTTTCCGCTTAATATGTTTTTGATATACAGTGATGTAACTGTGAGCACTGGCTACTGATCTAGGGAACAGTGCAGAAATCACAAAGGAATTCAGATTTCCAAATCCGGTTCTGACATGCGGTTACACCGCACAAGGCTAATTGGACTGCTCGGTAACCCACTATCAGACCGCCCTCCTATCATATAGGAGTGTGACTTGTGGTAGTATCGCTTGGGCAATAATCCGCTCCTTTGGCTTGATTTTTCTTAGAGCTTTCCTTGTAGGTAATTGGTCTCTGATCTTCATAACTTCTCATAACTATTGGAGTGAAGAGCATTACTTTCTCCTTGGGAAAGATTTTGGAAAGCCCCAAATTTAATTTAGGCTCCTATTCACCCCTCTAATCATCGTTATGGGTCGAACATTTTGTTTTAAAGGTTGTTTTCTAATCATCACCAAGTTCCATTCTTATTTGATGTTATCCACTTCTCAAATCAATTTTACAGAATATCATTGCACCACTAAGTTTATTAGTATATCATCTAATCTAGGAATAGGATGATGATATCTAAAAATGATATTTTTAATAGCATGATAATCAACATATATTCGCCATGTACCATCTTCCTTAGGAACCAAAATAATAGGAATATCACAAGGGCTTAGGCTTTCATATGCATACCCTTTATCCAATAGCTCTTACACTTGTTGCTAAATTTCTTTGGTTTCTTATATATTGGTGCGGTATGGTGGTCTAGTCGAAAGCGTTGAACCTAGCATGAAGTCTATTTGATGTTCTATACCACAAATGGGAGGTATACCTATTGGAATCTCCTTTGAAAAAACATCCTCAAATGTCTTACCACAAATGGGAGGTAAACCTGTTGGAATCTCCTTTGGAAACACATTCTTGAATGTTTACAAAAGAGAAGAAACACCACTAGGATGAGATGCTATGTTATTAGTAGAAATCAAAGTGCATGTATCTTTGTACATAAGCACAAAGTGCAACATGGATAGATTATTGCTCACATCTCTCAAATCTAATTTTGTGGCTAACATAACATGCTCTCCACTCTTTCTTTTTCCCCTCATATTTGACTTGTAGCTCTCACTTCCCGATGTGTGTAGGTGTCGGACCCGGATATTGCAACCCAGAATTCTCTGTTATTCCAACGTATTATTCCCTGGATCAGTAGATAGTGCTCATAGATACATTAATGTCTCAAGTCATACATCGCACAAGATAGATCGAATTAGAATATAACATATCAGAGTTAAAATACACCACATCAGGTGACAGTTTTACAGAAGGGCCAATCAGGCTAATTATTCACAATACAAAAGATAGCAGTGAAAAGCATAAATAAAAGTAGATCCAATAGCCACAGGTAAGTGACTAGGAGTAAATGGGCACGATAAATATTATCTTAGACTAGATAATAGATATGCACACAACACCATCGAGTCTATTTACCTAGGACCTGGAATTTATAACGACTTCTAATTCTCATCCTTGGCACTCCTGGTGTCTTTTTTTTTGTAATGCAAGGGTGAGAACAAACCACCGTGCTCCATGAGCCAATACACAATATGCAATTAATTATCATGCAAGGCTTTTCAAAAGAGGGCTAGGGTTGTTTTATTTGCCATAAATTGCTTTTGAGAATAGGGTATTTAGAAAACTTTCGGTGACCTAATAATTTGAACTAAAACATGTTATTTGAACCAAAGTATGCAATTATAATATCCATATGCTAACTTTTCAGCGTTATAACAGCCTACCATATCACTGGGATGACACCCAAGACAACATCAAATCAGGGCTTCCTACAACCCGCTATTTTTCATTTCCATCCATATGTTTTTGAAATAGAACTAACTCAAGTTAAATTCCCATGCCCGCCCATGACCGTGGGAATGGCTATTTGAATAGTTTTTACTCTGCAGAGTTTGTACACTTACCCACAAGAGACAATCAGCTCATTGCTCCGCATGATTTCTTAGTCATACGGTTGAGTAGACCATCACAATAACTTTTTGAAATATCTGGCCCCTTTTGTCATCTCACCCTATGGGCTTCTCCCACTTGCAGTAGTCCCATACGTAGCTAGGGATATTTACCACAACAACTAGCGTAGTGGGATTTTGCTCTCCCCAACGTCTAGCGCAGCTGGCAAACTTCACTCTACCCTTAGCGTCCCTTTAAGCTTTCCCTTGCCCTTGCAATATTCCACTTCTTTCCACTACCTGTGAGATGAGTCCGGGGGTTCGATTGATTTACTTAGTTAAGTTGCAATTTGTAGACTTATGGTTGTACTATTTTATAATGGGAGGTTATGACCTGATTCAGTCTTTAGGGTTATCTAGGTGACAAACCACAACTTATCATGCATCTACCGCACCTGCCCCTCTTACCATCCGCTCAGATAAATAAGCATGTTGAATATTTTGGAGATATAAAATACCATGTCAAAACTAGCTATTTTTTCAAATCAATTTTCATGGTTAAAAATAATGCTTTTGACATTTTGGTGCTCCGACTATCTAAGCAATACTAAGCATGGTGTATAATTATAAACTTACTTTCAAAGTTTATTATCATATTTTTTCTATGGTGACAAAGCTCATATTTTTAGATTATCTCAAGGGAATGTAATACTAACAAGTTCAATAGTGAGCATGTAGCTAGTACTCTAAAACAATCATAGATTTGCATACAAAATATTGGCATGCAATTTGATAATTTAAACAGAAATAACTTACTAAAAAATGTAGATTCAACATGATCAAAGTATTGACTCGCCTTGGTCACAGTCAGCTTGGTCTTGCTGGTCTTGACTTGCTTCAGCTTTGGCCTCCTCTTCATGAGCCTCGTATGCTATTTTACGTTGCGCAAAAATTTGGATACAAAAATAAGCAAACCAAATAAAGCCACACATAAAAATTTAAACAAGCTCCAAAATCCTTGGTTTTAGTTCCTATAGATAGATCTTGAATTTAGATGAATTTAGAAATTTGTTTCATCAAATTTGTAGTTAATACGAGTAAGTTATACCTATTTAAAGTTCTCTGTTTGAATTAAATCCGAAAATGAGTGGAGAGAGAGATCTCTTTCTGACAGGTATACCCAGTTAAGTTCAGACCATCCGAATGGGTGGGATACGAGAGATGTCTGATCAGCGAGGGACTACTCGAACCGTTCAAAGGGGTTCGGACTGTTTGAACAGCTAAGGCACGTGAGCCTTGTGATCAGCGATGGACCGCTCAGATCGTTCGGAAGGGTTCAGACCGTCCAAATAGCTGAGGCACATGAGCCATGTGATCAGTGATGGACCTCTCGGATTCGCCCGAGAAAGTCCAGACCGTCTGAACGACTGGGAAGATGTGCACCGTCCAATCAGCCGATGAGTCATTCGGACTGTGCGATCATTTGTTCAGACCGTCGAATGGTCATCTCCTTCAACCCAGAGTTCCCGCCTCTCCTCGGTCGGCAACAAAAGGACTTGCCGCTGTCAATAGAGGCGGCGGCCGGACATGAGCATTACAAAAATGGAATGCTCATGCCTGAGCGCATTACTGGGCTTAGTCCTGCCAATCAGTTTGATAGTGGTGGTGGCCGGCGGTGACCAATGGCGGTGGCGGAATAGGGGAGGTAGGGGAAAAAAATTATCTACGGCATCTACAGGGCAACTTGACTTCACTTGAATGCTTAGACGAGCTCAAGGATGATAGGAGGTGTCGGCGGCGTATGATGGCAGTGGGCAGAGGAGGCTCACGACGCCAGCAAGGTGTAGGCATCGATGTGTATGGTCGAGGGTGGGGATGGTGTTGCCTTCCTTCGAGAGTGCTCCTACTCAGCAGAATTAGCTTGGCGAAGTTCTAATCAGTGAATTGCCCGCTGACCAGAGTTGGGGAAGAGAGTGTCGCCGATGCTTCTTCGGGTGATGTCAATGAAATTCTTCGTTGTGGGAGGAAGAGGGTGGTGGTGTGATGAGGGTGGAGGCTCAGGTGGGGCTTTATAGCCAGCAAAAAGGGCTGGCCACGTGAGGGGGTGGTTGGCGGTCACGACGGTGGATGTAACACCAGCATGGCTACAAGGCTTGGTGATTCAAGCTTGGTGTCATGACAGGGACGCACTGTAGGGTATGGTGGTGATTGCTGCATTAAATGGTGAGGCTCTCATGTCAAGAAGCATGGGCATTGTTTTGGTCAGCACCACAGAAAGGCAATGGTGACGCGATGCGATGGGGCAGGGCAAGTAGCATTGTAGACGACGCGAGTGGCATGCGCTGAGTGAACTCTTGACGAGGGTAGTTGAGGTGTCACAGTGAAGGCACCCATTGTGGATGACTCGAACTGTTATATCGCGGCGGACCGAGTGGTGCTCTCTGTTCTTCCTCCGTGCGGCAGTCAATGAGACAAAATCAGATGTGACAGCGTCACTGTGGCAATGAGAAAACAAAGCTTTGGTAGCGCAGAGGGGCTGCAACGGCATGGGTGAAAGGGGGTGTGCCAACGACCATCAGTCTTAGTTATTCTCGGTGGAACGGCTGCCATGGCAGAGACGACAAAGAAATATTCTTACCGTGGCAACACACGGCAAAAGAAACAGAGTGGGCCGGCTGGTTTGGTGTCGAGACCTGAATATGCAAATTTGGACTCTGTGTATACCTCACTAGTCCAGAATCACACTAGTGCACACAGTTAAACATAGATGAATTATCAACCATATACATGCTAAAATAAAAGGAAAACTCAAATAGCAATAATTATCTGAAGTATGACCATATGGCCAAGCTTACAATCTCACTAGCCTGAAGGGCTCAAAATATAGCAGTGAAAAACAAAAATAAACGTAGAAGCCATTCAATATGCCCACAGGCAATCGACTGGGGAGTGAAGTCCTAATCCGCGAAGTCGCTGAAGTATCCTCCCTCTGGTACCTCTTGCTGGTATAACTCCTCCTCAACTAAGCAATAGTGGGCATAAAGCCGTGAGTACATTGGTACTCAGCAAGTAGTTTGTAACAAAAGAATGCAATATAATATGTAAGGCTTACCAATGGAGGGCTAAAAGGTTAATTTGCATAAAGTGATATTTTAAAGTAAAAACGATAAATAGATTGAAAGCAAAATTTAAAGAAAAGCAATATTAAATAGATAATCAACTGAATTGAGTAAGCCACTTGTGAACATCCCATCCACAAACTAAATAACCAGTGAGCTAACCATTCACTTTCCAAAATTAACCAACCAGTTATATATGAAAACTCTATCCCACGTGTGAAATCATCGAGCATTGTCCCTAACCGGGGACACGGCTATTCGAATAGTTTTACACTTTACAGAGGTTGCACAACTGTACGCACATGATGTGATTAGTCTCGACCTACGAAAATCATAACAAGGCCTTTGCAATGCTCAACCTCAACTTAATCCCGCCCGCTAGGGTTTCGCATCACACCCCCCTTGCGCCTCATGGAAATTGGCAACCATATTCATCACAATGGCGAGATTGAAATTGAAATATCCCAAATTAATTAGTACTAAATATGTGGTTTACACGGTAAACCTCAGATCAATAGCGCACAAAGTTAAGTCCTTAACATTACCCTAGCGAGACTTCCACTTCCCTCGAAGTGAATCTACATTTCTCCACGATCACTCACCCAAGTAAAAACCAGTTTTATATAACCACCACCAACGACACACCAATGTCACAGCACATATTTTAAAATTGTGGTAACAACCACGATTCCAAATTTTATTAAGTCAAATTAATTATTCACATGTGATGATAAACCCATTCGTAACATAAGTAAGGCTAAGCATACTAATCGTACCACTCATATGACATCTATGGTATCATTAAATAATTTTTCAACCTATGGTGACAAAGACATCGTGGTATTTCAAATTATCAAGGAGGGATTACTTCAATTGGGATGATAACTACCAAGTACAGGGGATTGTAATAAAATAGCAATGCAGGATAGTTTAAAACAAAATAAATAAATAATAGATTAAAAATTAGGTTCAACATGATCAAAGGACATAACTTGGCTTGCCTTGACTCAGTGAGGTACTTGGGATTTTCTGGCGGCACTCCTGCTCCTCCGAAATTAGGATCTAACGAGAGAGAAAACAACCGAACAACAAAAATAAAATCGAATAAAATTAAAATAAACTCCAAAAAGCTTGAAACTAGAACCAAAAGGTAGAGCTTGATTTTAAATGAATTTAGAAAAAAGAACGGGGTCAATCGGAGCTAGGACGGAGGAGAACAGACTCTCGAAAAATTAATTAGGCGGGAAAATACTAAAAATCAGAAAAGTTACTATGCTGTGGATTCGATGCATGGGAAAGCGGGTTCACGGTGGACTCAGTCCATGGAACAGTGCACACGGGGGTTGCTGACGTGGCAGCTAGGGCTGTCGTGGCACTGACACATGGTATGGTGGGCTGACGTGGCACTTACACGTGGCACCTAGGGCTGACATGGCTTGTTGACTCGAACAGGGGATCGGCTCATGGGTCTACGGAACAGTGCTCTGACAGGTGGGACCAGCTGTCAGTCTCACCGTTGACAGTGGACCGGGTGCACCGAGGAGACGAACCGTCGGTGGGGCGCGGGTGCGGGCCGACGTCAACAAGATCTGACGACTGCGGCTTTAACACATGGCATGATCTGGGCCATCGATCTAGATCTGGATCGACGGTGGGGATGGGGGACGGGGACCGTCGGATGACCGACATGTGGCGGTGCAAGGTGGCGCCAGCGCGGGCATGGGCACGTGGATCGAGGCGAGTCCAGGCGCGAGCACACGGATCGGGGCTCAGTCCCAGCGGTGAAGGCATGCGGCGAAGGGAGATTGTGGGGTGACTCACCGGCGGGTGAAGACGGCAGCGGGGCTCCAGCGATGGCGAGGCGATGGGTGCATCTAGTGACGGCGAGGCGACGGGCCCGTCCGGTGGCGGGGGACGGTGGTGAGGGACGACGGGGATAGTGGCGGCGCTCGGCAAGGATGGCGGCGAGCTCAGGTGAGAAGAGAAAGCAGGCGGCGGCGCTATTTAAGCATGTAAATCTGAGAGACCATGTGGAGATAACCCCAGTTGTGTGATGAGTAATTGACGCGTGTCCTAAAAAGTCTGAGTTTGTTCCGGGCATTTTTGCGCTAATTACTAATACGGATATTTAATTATATCATTTTGTGCGGTGCTATGTAATGCATTTTCTTGTCTATGATGACTGCAGGACTTTGAGACGGAGTCGTGGCGAGACACAGGTGACCGGACTAGGAACAGGCGGTGCTGAGGTCAGAGCGGTCGGGATGTGTCAAAGACGGCGAGGACTCGAAGTGGTTGCGAGGCGTGCGCGGCAAGAAACGAGGAAGCTTCCAGGAAGGTGTAGCAGGGGCATTTTGGTAAATGCGCAAGGCTGCACAAAAGGAAGCGGATTGGGTTGAGAAAAAATGAGCTAAGTGGATTTTATTTGGAAATGATCCATTAGTGGAGAGTGTTGTGACCTAATGGGTAAAATTGTGTGTAAACCCATTAGTGGAGAGTTGGTGTGACCTAATAGGTAAAGTAGGCTTGTAAACCCATTAGTGGAGGCTATAAATAGAGGTGCTCTCTAGGTGGAGAAGTGCACTTGAGAGAGAGAGAAATAGAAATGGGTAGGGTTTCCTAATGCTTGTGCTCTTGGGAGAGAAAATTTGTATGCAAGTTTTAGTGTTTTATTCTCTCCTTGTGGGTGTTCTTGAGTGAGACATGGAAGAGTTGATATAAACATTCATTGCTCTTCGTCTCAATATGAACATGCTTGTCTTATATCTTGTGCTATTTACTTGCTTTCTTTTTAATTTAACGTTCTTGTTGTAGTTTCTATTATATATATACTAGTAAGGTGCCCGTGCGTTGCAACGGAAAACCAAATAAAAGTGATGCATACTATCAAATATCTCAAACTGAATAATAAATATCAACTTTTTCTTACGTCATCATGTATGCATATACAGGGCTCATGTTATTGTTTGCATATCAACACAAATATCAATTATTTGGCTCATTGGAAAATTAAAAATATTTGTAGTCCATGTAATTGTTCACTTAATGTTTATAAAAGCATTTTTAGACAAAACACAGGAGATGGCAGAATTCAGTTGCCTTGCAGCGCATCGTAGTTCCTAAAAAGAACATCCGAATACAAATGGGTTAACAACTACTAATGAACTACGAATGTATGCAATGCCTATATAGCAATGCATGCCACATGCAAATTCCAAATATTAACCAAGGTTCCAAATTTATTAACAAATCTTATTATCACTTACTTTTCCTCTTGCAAGTTTGCGTAACCTTGAACATCTCTTCTTCACCACGGGACGGACTGATAGGATATAAATCGTGACAATATTTAGTCAATGTAGGAAACAATCGATCAAACAAGTAGGCAATAATAGTGTGCATTGAGAATTACCTTTGGCAAAAGAACATCCCATTTGCCAGCTTTTTTCCTTCCTCTTTTGCTTTATTGTGTTGTTGAGAACCTAGATTTCACAAGTCTATTAATGATCAATGCAACACGAAGTGTCGTGTATCACAAATTCACAATTAGTTGGCAGGAACAAGCATTTACCTTGGCATGTTGCGTCTGATCATGATCAAGTAGATACGGAGGAAGAGCACCCTCTTGAACATCATCATTGACCTTTTGTCGAGAAGTTGACTCATCGTGCATTTTTAGGCTGCAAAGAAACAATTGACAATAAGGCCCCATAAATGCGACTGCAACCAAAAAGGCAGAATCTACACTCATAGACTAAAGGAGCAACACAACTGTGAACATGTTGAGCAGGGGGGAAAATCTACCTAGTCTACACAGGTAAATGGTAATATGACAGGGATGAGAAGCTAAACAGCAAATGTTGATAGGTTATGTGATTAGTGGTATATATGAGTGATTAAAATTTGAACCTTATAGCCGTCAACACTATATAGCCTGTCATAGAATCATGTATATGACAATCTTGATGCATTTCATTTTTACCATGAGCATGAACCCATGTATCTACTTCAACAGTATCAGGTATCAGGGCTGAAGGAGTAAGAAACTAATTCAAAACCTGTAAAAGCATGCATGTACTACCTAGGGTTCATGAAGGGTTTCAGAGTATGCATGTAGAGGATGTCTGTCAAACATTGGCTACAAACAAGCGTTATTCCTGAAATAATATCTAGCTCCTACCTGCCAGAACTCAATTCAAGCAATGGAATACTATTATGCGAATGTTGCTGCTGCTACTGCGGGAATCTGGCAGAGAATTTAGGCGTACCACTAGGAATCAGGAAACCTCAGTACAAAACGCAAGCTTGAAGTTATGCATCGATACGAAGAAGTTACAGGACACTCAGGTTCACCTACTCCCACAATCTCTGCCATATAGTGCACCTTTGCATATAGGGCACCATATTTTAATTCAACAAACAAAAAATTCCTAAACAGTAGCATCCAGATGAAACAACCTCAAAGCAAGCAAAGTTTTGTTGTTTTGTTTATCATACGTAACTAATATGAATCAGTAAACACAAAGCAAAGCAATCGATCTTAACTTACCTAACAACAATCGATAATCGACTCAAGGCAATACAAAGAACACTTCCTATGAAGCAATCCAACAAACAGATAGCATGCCAAGTGAATAGGGAAAGAATTACCATTGAGATGAACCAGGATTAGGGCAAAGGAGACGTCGAGGTGACCTGAGTCCGTTAGGCTGCTGCGGCCAATACTCGGGCGCATGCCATGAGATGATCGTAACTTGAGAAGGAAATCAAGGAGTGCCAGGGGCAAGAGAATGGAGCGCGTACTCGATTGGTACCAAAGAATCACCCGCCGCTTGGCATACAGCCTCTCATCAGTGCCCTTGCGCATTTTGCCGCCACCTCTGTTGGCCTCCTCCTCGTGTCAGCGCCGCGTCCGGCAAGACCCGGCCGGATCCAAGTAGGCAAGGACCAGATCGACGTCGCCATCCTCTCCCGTGCAGCATTCCCGTTGTCCGTCGTTCGGATCTGCAACGTGCGAACGAGGACAAGGCCCGAGCTGCCTGGGTCGGGAGAGGAGGCGAGGGGAGAAGAATGGTGACAGTTCGAATCGGGAGGAAATCACGATGTGGCTGGGGGAGGAGGGCCCCTACACTCCCTTGTACAAGAGCTTGTGCGCGGGGCAAAGCTGCGCCGCCGACTGCTGCAGGGAAGGGGGGGCGGCGGGGAGGGGAGGAGGGGGTGGCGGGGCCGGCGGGGAGGAGTAGGGGCGGCGGAGGAGGGGAGGAGGGGGCAGCGGGAGAGGGAGGAGGGCGGCGGGGCGGATCTACGGAGGGGGAGGAGGGGGCAGCGAGGAAAGGCTGGGAGGGGGATGGGGCCGGCGGGGCGGCGGCGGTGGTGAGGGCTATGTTAGTTCTTTTATGAAGCATGAATTTTCATTAACTCCTTGGTCTAAGGACTAAATGCAACAAAAGCAAAATGATCTCTTTTTGTGCGAAAAAACTGATCTCACCAATTCACTCTCATGAGACGGCTTGCCATTGCACTAGGCATGAACTCAGGGGGAGTTTTGGTTGACCAAGATCATTTCCTTAAGCTTCTCGCTTGGAGTGATCGCATAAGGCTTGAGATCTAGCACATGGCTAAGCAATTAAAATTTGTGAAAATGGTTGAAGCTTAGGAGGCAGTTATGGATGGCTCCTAGTCCAGGACATGCTTTGCTAAGATAAAACCAAATATGATTTTCAGCGAAAGTCATTTGTGCTAAATTTGCTTATTCACAAAAAGACCAAGTACTTCAAAAAAATGAACTTGTAGCTCTCTAAACCGGCTCAATATTAGCTTCTTGATTTCACTTAGATTATTTGACATGGCTTGCATCATCCTTGGATACCTTTAGCTAGACTAAAATCATGTTTGACTTGACATGCTAAGAAATTGGATAATTTTTTCAGATTATGATTTATTTGGTTTAGCTAGTCTATACATGAATCGTCATGATCTTAATAGCATTCTTATGAATTATGGCTTGGTGTAATATTCAAAAAATCATTATGGATAATCTTCATGGCTCCGAATGCTTAAAATAAAAAACACACAAGTCATTTCATTCTCTCGTGCATTTTGATGAATTTATTGCCAAAAGGGGGAGAAGTTTGGAGAAAAAGCCTTCTAGAGTGTTGCAGAAAAATTTGCTCTTTCTTTTTCTGCTCCAGTTTTCTCTTTTGTCGACATGGTCTTAGTTTCCTTGATTTTCTTTTAGACCATGTTTGACTTTCAAACTCAACATTATATGGTTTTTCTGTGTTTGTCAATATACTCATCACGGGGGAGATTGAGAGACCATGTGGAGATAACCCTAACTGTGTGATGAGTAATTGACGCGTGTCCTAAAAAGTCTGAGTTTGTTCCGGGCATTTTTATGCTAATTACTGATACGGATATTTAATTATATCATTTTGTGCGGTGCTATGTAATGCGTTTTCTTGTCTATGATGACTGCAGGACTTTGAGACGGAGTCGTGGTGAGACACGGGTGACCGGACTAGGCACAGGCGGTGCTGAGGTCAGAGCGGCCGGGATGTGTCAAAGACGGCGAGGACTCGAAGTGGCTGCGAGGCGTGCGCGGCAAGAAACGAGGAAGCTTCCAGGAAGGTGTAGCAGGGGCATTTTGGTAAATGCGCAAGCCTGCACAAAAGGAAGCGGATTGGGTTGAGAAAAAATGAGCTAAGTGGATTTTATTTGGAAATGATCCATTAGTGGAGAGTGTTGTGACCTAATGGGTAAAATTGTGTGTAAACCCATTAGTGGAGAGTTGGTGTGACCTAATAGGTAAAGTAGGCTTGTAAACCCATTAGTGGAGGCTATAAATAGAGGTGCTCTCTAGGTGGAGAAGTGCACTTGAGAGAGAGAGAAATAGAAATTGGTATGAGTATTAGGGTTTCCTAATGCTTGTGCTCTTGGGAGAGAAAATTTGTATGCAAGTTTTAGGGTTTTGTTCTCTCCTTGTGGGTGTTCTTGAGTGAGACATGGAAGAGTTATATAAACATTCATTGCTCTTCGTCTCAATATGAACATGCTTGTTTTATATGTTGTGCTATTTACTTGCTTTCTTTTTAATTTAACGTTCTTGTTCTAGTTTCTATTATATATATATATATATATATATATATATATATATATATATATATATATATATATATATATATATATATATATATATATATATATATATATATATATATATATATATATATATATATTTGACCACCTCATTCCCGAGAGCAAAGATTGTAAGTCATAAGTAGGGTCTGCTATTAATCTGTAGTTTGCACTTGTTCTTGTTCTTGCCTCTCGGCTGAAATCTACTCGTATGGTTTAGCTTTGGATTGTTGTCTTTTTGGCTGTTGCTCCAAACTGGGCATCATCTCAAGGCAAATTGGCTAGTTTATGCCCAAGAATAGCAGCAAGGAAAGGCTTCATTCTATTTTCTTTTTGAAACCAGAAGCTTCATGATCTATAGCTTGATGGGTTTCAGTTCTCGGTTTTGATGTTTGGTCTGAGGAGCTATTTGGCAGGTGTAGCAGCAAGCAATATCATTCGTCCAGTTCTGATGTTAGTCTCGGTTAGAAAGAGGGTACAATTACTCTTTTCGGTCTGGTGAAAATCTGCTTGTGCTCTCTGCATTCGGTTCTTCAAGTAGCCTTACAGCCTCAGCTTTTTTTTTGGTCTGCAGTCCTAATCTGCTGGACAGCCCTGTGCTACTGCAGTTCGGCCAGTCTACTGCTGCAGTTCGGCCAGTCCAGTTTTCGGGTGCAGTTTCGGCTGATCTTCTTGTTTCTAGTGTGTGCTATTTGGTTCGGTTGGGGTCTGCAGTGTTTAATTCTTGTTGGCAGAAGAAGAGTCGAGAAGTTTATGTGGTTCCTGTTGGTTCGGTTACAACCAGCAGTCTCTATTAGACAGCAAGTTTCTGCTCAGCGTGTGCTCTTCTGGTTGCAGTCTGAGTTCTGTCCGTGAGCAGCAGTTCTTCGGTCCTGTTCATTTTTAAAAAAAAGGAACCAAAGTCCTAATTCTCCTCTTTTGCTTTTCAGTTTGTGGTTAAGCTTTTCTTCTCAGTTTTAGCAGGTAGTACTTTCTGTTAAGACTGCTTTTTCTGTTCTTTTCTGGACTTCCAGTTGCTGCTTCTTTTATCTCTTTCGACCAACGGTTTTCAGGGTGTTAGGAGCATCTGCAGTATTTATCAGGAGTAAGTTTTGGTTATGAGTTATAGAGTGACGCTTGCAGTTTTTGTGTAAACACAACATTAAGTTTACAGATTGTGTGTTTTTTTTTGTTTTGGTTTTCTGTAGCTCTCTAAGATTCCAAGTTGGTTCTCTTTGAGCAGTTGTCTTCTAGTGTTCTTCCAAGTGTCCCTTTCTCTTTGTTTTCCAAGTGTGCATGTATTCTCTTCTTCACAGCTGTTATAGCTATTGGAGAAGGAAATAGCGCGAGTATTTGGGGACGTTTTTAAAAGGCACCATTCACCCCCCTCTGTTGCCATTTCCGATCCTTCAAAATCGAGGAGTTTGGCTTGGTTACGGCGGCGAGCGCGAGTCCGCATTGGAAACAATGACGGGACGCTCGACACATGGATGGTTGAGGATACGAGTGAGAGGATCAGGCAGTGGAGCGAGACCACAGCGACGCACAGTGCACGTTCCACGGGATGGTTGACATGTGGCTGGGTGGGTGATCCAGCGGGTGTGGTGAAGGCGCGGGCGCGGGGCTGGCAGATGGGCAACGCGTGGTCGGGGCGGGATTGGGCGACAGGAGACAGCTGGGCTGAATGAACAGTAGCGGTCCAGGCCCAGCACTGTTCATGGGATTTTCCCCGGGTTTTTAATTTTAGAAAAACAATTAAAACAAAAGGAGTTTTAGAAAATAGCAAATAAATCCAAAAAAATTCACCAAAAATTACAGAAAATTCCTTGAGATACAGAGAATCCAAATAAAAATATTTTCAACTTATGTTAATATTTATTTTAATTATATTAAATCTTTTTAAATTTCTAAAAATTCCACTTAATCTTTATTAAATTCCAGAAAATTCTAGAAATTCCTTTTTAATTCAAGACTTTTGAAAAATGCTGAAAAACAGGATGATTACATTTGGCCAAGCCGAAAGGCCAAGAAGTTTCTGGGCCTAGGCCCATTTTCATTTCTTTTGATATTTTTGCTAATCCTCTTTTATTCAACTTTGCTCATTCAAGAATTTTGCATTAGCCCATGCCTTTTTATTATTCATCTTACAACCATGTTACTAGTAATTCTTCTACCCCAATTTGCTATATCATCTTTTCATATTCGGCTTTCATTTTGGATTTAACTTCTATTATTTGCGCTTTTCCTTTTTGAATTTAGTATTTTAATTATTTTTACTTATTGGAACCTTAACGAAGAATCAAGAAAAACCAACAAGGTCAAACTATAAAGAACATATGTTCCAAAAGATTTTTGGTATTTACATATTTTTAGAATCCAACTTTTAGGATGTCACAGTAGGTCACTCAATTTTCTCTTTTTACTTCAATTTTAGCAAGCTTCTTTTAGGATGTTATAGTAAGTCACATTCATCACGTGCGGAACTTTCACACCACCACAATCACTAAATCATTACACATGATATGGGTGAGGATATTTGAGCAATTTCAAACCTACTTTAGTGCAAAACTCCAAACTAGCCAAGTTATGATAACTTCCACTATCAATGATAAGCTCTATTACCTTGTTACTTGGCGTGAGTTTGAAAGAAGTTGAATCACTATGGATGTACATCTTATCTGAGTGGAATGCTCAAACGTTTGGTAATCACATGTGTCTCTCCACTTTCATACATCAAAGCATCTACTTCTTTATCTTCTGGTGCATCATCAAACTTCTCAATTTCAGCATTGGATGCCAACTCATCTTCACTAGTTGAATCATATTCACCATCTTTGGTAATCAACATAACACGGTTATTTAGGCACTTCAATGTAGTGTGACCATGCCCCATGCACTTGAAGCATTGAATATTACTACTGTTGGATGTAGAACCTGCTGAAGATTGACTAGATGTTGATGGTGTAGCCTTCTTATCATTGGACATAGATGTTGTTATTGCAACTAAACTATAATGAGCATTGGAATTAGTACTAGCTAAAGATGTACCTTTCCGACCCCGGAGCAACGACTCTAGGATCCTCTGTGTAAATTGCACTAGTCCAGGATCAAGCTAGTGCACACGGTGGATAACAAAGAGTCATATCATGCACAATGACATTTATTCATTAACTAAATATGGGCCAGATGGCCAAAGTTTACATTAATAGTTCATAAACCAAAATTAAATATAAGCAGCAGAAGAAGAACAATAAAGCAGTAGCCCATCCTGCCTGCCCATAGGTGAATGACTGTAAGACGTGGCCTATTTGTCATTATTCTCACCGAAGTTAATGAAATTCTTCTATGAAAATAGTGAATGAAACAATATGAGTACATAAAGTACTCCACAAGTTACATCAGGAGGTTTAACAGAGTTCATGCATGTGTAATGATTGACAATGGAAGGCATAGTAAGGTTAGTTGAACGTAAAGCGAAATTTAAGTAAATACTATAAATAGATTCAGAAGTTAAATTTGATACAATAAATAGAAATAGCAATTTAACAAAATAATATCATTAGTGCAGACTCCAACTAAACACTAACATATCTATAGGTATCCCACCTAGTCTATCTTTTTCAATAGATCTCATACGGATTCCATCCATCTATATGCCTTGCCCATGAAAACCAAATTCTAATCCATGAAAAACTTTACTCAGCTTGCCCATAACCGTGGGCACGACTATCTAGAATAGTTTTTGACACTCTGCAGAAGTTGTATAACTTTACCCACAAGACATGATCATCCCATATTGTCATCGGATAAACACACTTCCTTTGGTGTGCGGCAAGGAGATCATGACAAGACCTTTACAATGCTAAGCCTTCAACTTGATCACGCTGCCACTAAGATTTCACCACAACATAATCCATAAGTTAGAGCTCCCTCTTGTGCCGTGTAAGACTTCTAATGGCCTACGCTATGCTCACATTCAATCTATAGTGAGACCAATGTTGGGACTTCACAAATTAATCAGTTAGGACTGTCCTCTACCAGTTTTGTGATAGTACGATATGATTTTGTAGCAGTAGCTCATAGACCGGTTCTTAACTTGACTTAGGATTAAACCACATACCACTTGCGCCTGATAATCAACATTGTGTCACCGAACAATAATACATGCTGGCACCCACCACCTAACCATTAGCCTAGGTCTAAACCAAGTTTTTATATTTTACTTTGAAACATTCATACACCTTCTTGATTCACCGAAGTCAAGAATAGATTTTAGAAAATCATCATTTTCAAGTGAAACAAATATTTCCACTTAAATAATTCTTAGCATGGCTAAGCAATTCTAAAAAATTTCTAGTCAATACTACTATACTAACTAGGTTTTTCTCTATGGTGACAAGGCATAAAGAAGTTTAATGTCAAATTAGGCCATACACAAAGGATTTGGGTATAACTAGAATTTAAATCAAATTTAAACTAGGTATGAATAAAAATACGCATGTATAATAATTTAAAAACAATATTGTTGTAGGGGTGGCCCTCACCTAAACCCAGCTAGCCTGTTAGGAAGTTATAAACCCGAGGTAGACATGTACAATGACATAGTTACCCTTGGGAAGAATTCTCGATGTAAGGGTACGATTGTAAAAACACTCCTACGAGGTATATACGTGATGCCAGCCCTAGGGAGAGGGCCAAGAGAGCATTGCTCACCTAACTCTCCACTACCATACACCCTCTCTCTCTCTGTTTAGTCTATAACCACAACAGTTGGCGCCGTCCGTGGGGATGACAAGAGCAAGCCTTAAGATCTCAGGAAGGACGGCACCGAAGAAAGCTCCATCATCGACGGCGAAGAAGAAGGGAGGGGTCGCGATGCAGTCCCGCGTCAACACCAGGGCTTCAGCATCGGTGGTCGCGGACGCGGCAACCACGAGCGTCGGTGTTCACCGTGCAATGGTCGATCCCGCCACCACCGATGCAACGATCGACCCCGCCACCACTGATACAACGATCGACCCCGCCACCACCGATGCAACGATCAACCCCACCACCACCGACGCAGTGACTGACCCCGCCCCGCGAGTAACACCCGGCTCAACCACTAGTGTGACGGCCAATTCTGGCGGTACCGGCTGGGTACCAGCGAGCGGTAGTGTCGGCGCCCGTGGACGCGCGACCGCCGCCCCTACACCCGGCGCGGGAGCGCCGCGTGGCTCAGGTGGCAACGCGGGCCCCATCATCGATGGCGGAGTCCACCTCGTTGAGGCGGTGGGCAGCCCGGAAGCACAAGCCTTGGTCACCGCGGTCCCGGCGGTACGACCAGATGTGCCGATCGCCTCGACTACACCGGCAGTGGAAAACGCCCTGCTGGAGGCTCTTGGCATGCTCCAGCGGGAGCTAGCAGATCTCCGCGGGGCTGTGCGGAGTATGCAAGAGGCTTGGGGTCAGCAGATCCCGCCGATGGCACCGCCGGAGCCCATGCCGGAGCGGGCCGATAGCCGTGACTATCCTACATCTAATCGTGCCTCGCTGCAATGCGTGGACCCGGAGTCCCAATTATCTGTGGGACTGCAGCAGGTAGCATGGCTGGAGGACTTCAAGTTCCCCAGCGCCATCGCGTCGTACAAAGGCGATATGGACCCCCGGGAGTTCGTGCGTGTGTACAAGACCGCCATCGAAGCGGCGGGTGGGGACGACACCACGAAGGCGAAGGGGCTCCCCCTCGCACTCCAGGGAGTGGCCCTCTCATGGTTCTTCACCATAGAGCCGAACTCCATCTACGCATAGGAGCAGATTCACGACCGCCTCTACAATAACTTCCAGGGGAACTACGTCGAACGCGTCGATGCGGATCAGCTCTTCGTGGTCAAGCAAAACCATCGGAAAAGCTTCGGGAGTACTTCAAGCGCTTCGCCAAGGTCTTCTGCCAGGTCAAGGATGTCAACGAGAGAACCATCATCAACGCAGCAATACAGGGTCTCCGCCCGGGGCTACTGGCCGAATACAATGCGCAGAAGCCAATCAAGATGGTGGTGAAGCTCTTCGATAAGATGGAGGAGTACGTCCGAGCGGAAGAAGACACGCAGCGACGTCAAGGCAATGATGCCAACACCAGTCCAGCGGAGGACGAGGCAAAGAGCACCAACTCACTGAAAGAAGACTCCTTGCAGAGCAAACGCAGGCAGGAGCCATCGAAGGACGCCCCCAGCACAAGGACACGTCGGTCGACAAGCCTAAGTGCGGCCATCAGAAGTCTCAGAGAGCCCACTACGTCTCTGACATTGAGGACGGCTCCGAAGACACTGCCCCCACGGGTTGCAGCGGCAGAGCTCGCCGGGGTCGGGGGCAAGGCCGAGGTCCAAGCCGCGATAGTCGAGCCCATATGGAATATGGTGACCAGCACCACGCCCAGTGGTGCTAGGTGCATGGCCATGGTAACCATGACACGCGCATGCACCACCATTGCGGCGCTTCGGCAAAGCGTTGCAAGGGATAGAAACCTTGAGGCATGGCCGTCCATCATGGTACACGCCCAACGACCCCTCGACGGCCCTATCCGAATCCAGGACCAGGAGATGCAGCCTCAGGAGGGCCTCCGGCGGATTCAAGCCCACGTGCAGCAGCAGCAGCCTCAAAAGAGCCCCTTGCAGATCCATGCCCCGGAGGAACCCAGCGTAGGATCATAAACGTCATCTCTAGGGGCTCCTCACTGGAGTTCGTGTCGGC